>CM071641.1:10832004-13232004 GCA_036419045.1 Scirpophaga incertulas
TGCGCGAAATCATTGTGAAAGTACTAATTATAGACGGTTATAGTAATCTTTTAAAAATTTAACGATTCTCGTGCTTATATTGTTATAGTCAGGCCGCTCTAAGATTACCCGATTTGACATATGTCAGATTGACAGCACTAGTGAGGGACTACGGCAAAATTACCGAGTCATTTAAGTAACTGTTATTTCTACTTAATAACTAAGTAAGGATTAATTAAAACAAAAATAAGATTGAAAAGATTTATTCACTTTCAGATTCACTTATAAAGTCGCTATCGCTATCTGTTACTCGAATCACTATTTCATTGTCTATAATAGAATCAACTCTTATGTCTCGTTGGTAATCTTCTAATATTAGTTTTCGGGTCTTTTCGACCACTTTGACCCAATCCTCTTTGGTCACTTTGGAGCATGCCTCTTTAAGTAGGTTCAACATTTTCTTCGTGCTGAACGGGGGTGTCGTATTATGACGAGCTGCGTACCTGTAACATAATTTTTATTATTAGTATTAGAAGCACTAAATTTAATTTAAAAGTCTGGATATTTGTTTCTTTATAACTTATTATTATTTATATAATATATATTATAATTTAGTTTTTAATATTTCTATGTATGAACCACACAGACTACACCAGACAGAACCATAGATCTTCTTTTTCTTCTTTATCTGTGGCGTGATGGCTGGTGTTGCCATTTGCCATAATACGAGTTTGTTTTGTAGATTGTGTTGAGGTGCGACGACTCGATTTTGTGTATTAAGGTAGGATTAGGAGTTAGTACGATTTAATTAAAAGCAGGAAACGATCTATGAATATAAAAAGGTAAGTTGGAACGGATAGGAATAGAATAGCGGTTGGATAGGTAGGTAGATAGGTACTAATATGCTGACAGAAAAATATAAGATGTGGTTTAAATATATCAAATATTATGCGTGGGTAATATTAAATCTTAATATCGTTTTTTCTGATAAATTTTGATAGAAGTTTATATATATCTTGATCTATATTGATATAATAGACATGAAATGGACGTAGGAAAAGGAGTACCTGCAGAAATCAACGAATTAATAATAAAAGATCTGTCAAATCTGGAACACTGAAAGAAAATATGGTTTATATCTGCCTCAATCTCACCGCATTCACATGTTGGATCGTTAATTATCCATATTTAGCTAAGCGGTCGGATAAAGTCAGACAGTGAGTAATAAAAGTTGGTTAAGTATTTAACTGTATCAATAAGATCATTAAGAAAGAAACTGTTATTGTTTTTTAATATTCTGTGCACTATTTGTCATCATAATGTATTTTCATAGTTATACTTTCAGAAATAGCAAAGTGTACAATTTCAAAGTTACAACTGTATACTAGAGTTAAAATGAAAAATCCTGTACCTGAACCAATGAGCACAGTGAAACTGGAAGCTCCTATAACCAATCAAGATAAAGTTCTATGCATTGGATTAAACTACAAGATTGTGCTGAACAAAATCTAAAAACCCCCAGAGGTGCCTATGATTTTCAGTAAATTTGCAAGTGCAGTGGTTGCCCATGTGATTTAGTTAAGCTAAGGACAGAAGTGACAAAGAAAGTAGACTGGGAGGTTGAGCTGGTGGTTGTCATCGGAAAGGAGGCTTCTAATGTAAAGGCGGAGGAGGCATTGGATTATGTACTCGGATATACTGTCGGTCAAGACATCAGCGCGCGCGATTGGCAAAAGGAGAGGAATGGAGGGCAGTTCTTGTTGGGAAAGTCCATGGATAGTTTTTGCCCCATCGGTCCGTGGATAGTGACCAGTGATGAAATAGGTGATGCCCAGACGCTAGACATTAAATGCAGCGTCAACGGAGTACAGAAGCAGAGTAGTAACACCTGCCAACTCGTGCACAAGATACCTGACGTCATCGCTAGATTGTCTTCGGTCATGACTCTACTCCCTGGAGATATATTGCTGACTGGAACCCCTGGAGGTGTGGGGATGTACCGCAATCCCCCGGAGTATTTACAACCAGGTGACGTCATCACCAGCGAGATACAGAAAATAGGCACCCTGGAAGTCAAAGTAGAGAAATATGTTAAGAATTAGAAGCGCAGCAATTAGATTTTGTATTTGGGATATAGTGATATCAAATCTGAATTTTATCCTTCGCTTTATATAAATAGTTTGATTTTGTTGTAATATGTTATTGTGTAACTTAAACTAGCATGCGTTTATTACTTGGACTCATTTAGTACGCATCCAATAGAGCCGTAATATGAAACTGGTCTCATAGAAGAAAAAAAAACCAAACATTACAATTTGAGCGCTTGTGTGGAATTGCGAATTATTTTTTTTTTAATATTATTTTAGATACTATTTTATTCTATTAAAGGATGTGTGTAACGAGCAGTGGAACTTTCAGTTAGAAAACAAATGGAATTACTTTTTACTTACCGACTCTTACTTACCGATAAGGAAATGGTAGGGATTTTAATGAGTTATACTAATTTAGTTGTATATTGTAAAAGATAAGTTATGCTGAATTTTTTTCGTCCCCGTCTATTTAAAGCTTGACTTTGAGTCAGCCAATCTGAACAATTACGTGGAATAGTTTTCAAACAAAATAGTTGATATATCGGTTTTATCGGGTATGAGTTTAATCATTTTGCTGTAACTTTTTTAAAAAGCTAATCACATCGTTCGACGATCTTAAACATTTATGCATTTTGTGTTAGTAATTGATTTGTAAGTAATTATTGGTAAATGTATTAATTCAAATTTATTACGCTTTATGTACTACGAAACCGTGTGGAAGCGGTTCGCGAATACTTCCACCCCAACTCTACTCGTGGGTGTCGTAAAAGCCGACTAAAGGGTCTCTTTGTGACCTGGCGCAATACCAGCGCGTCGCCTCTGGGTCACCCGTTCCGGTGGCGGGGAAACCACCAACAACAGAGCAGTCCGAGGAGGGTTGACGTCAGGCAGGCGGCCGGTCGTAAAACTACAGCCAAACCCTCGGCAACATGGAAAAAATGAAAAAATGAAGGATACGAGGAATTATGAGATGGCTAGGGCGTACCCCTAGGCGAGCGCGCAGGGGCAGCACCCGGCTCCTGTGGGAAATGGGCCAGGGTTGTCGCATCTACCAGGGCGGGTGGTGCGACGTAAGAAGCTAGTCCGGGAAGAGAGATTGAGGTATGCTATGTTATGAATGTGGGGACTATGACTGGTAGAGGAATGGAGTTGGCGGACGTGTTGAAAAGGCGAAGGATAAATGTGGCATGCTTGCGAGAAACAAAATGGAAAGGAACGAATGCGAGGGAGATTGGGGAAGGATACAAGTTTTACTATTGTGGGAGCGATGGAAGGCGAAATTGGTGGGTATTGTGCTGGATAGGAACATGAAAGAATGCGTGACACAGATGTAAAGAGAATAAGTGATCGAATCATAGTTGTGAAGGTAATGTTTAAAAATTCTTATTTTAAACATTGCCAGTGTGTATGCGCCCCAGAGCGGATGCGATGATAGAACAAAGAAACATTTTGGAGGATTTCGATGCGATGATTATGAATGTGCCTATGAATGAGGAAATATTTATTGAGGTGATCTGAATGGACATGTAGGTAAAAATGAGAACGGGATATGATAGAGTGCATGGGGTTGGGGCTTTGGGAACCGTGATGCCGAGGGGAAAGCATATTACAAAACGGCTAGTGCGTTTGACCTTGCAGTCGTTAACAATTCTTCCAAAAGCGGAACAGCATGTGCTTACCTATTGCAGTGGTAATCGGAAGAACAGATTGATTACTTTTTAATAAGGAGGGAGAATTTAAGTAATGTCAAAGACTGTAAGGTAATCCTGGAGAGGCTTTGGTTTCCAACACAGACTCCTCGTAATGGAGGTAAAACATCCTGTGCAGACCTCCTTAACTAAGGTCAAGCCTCAACCAAGACTAGGTGTATTTGCTACAGAATGGGGAGTATGCTGAGAAATTTAGAATGAGAGTGATAAAGTAAAATAAAAGAGATGGATACAATGGAAGGAAAGACGGTGAACGAATGCTGGAATTTGATGGCAGGTTATGTGAAAGAAGTAGAAAAACATGTGCTAGAAGAAACGAAAGAGAAAGGTATGATTAAAAGAGATACTTGGTGGTGGAATGAAGAGGTACAAAAGCTTTAAAGAAGAAGAAGAATGCATTTAAAATATGGCAAAATGGAGAAGAATGCAGTGAGAGTCTGGAAGATTTAAGGAAAAATGCCTATAGAAGCGCTAAGCAAGGAGCAAAAAAGCAGTAGCCGTTGCCCGAGTAAAGCCCAGGCCGGCACTATATGAGACCTTAGAACCTCCTCAGGTCAAAAACTGCCTCTATAAAATTACGCGGCATAGAGAAAGGTGTGCTCGGGATGTTACGCACGTGAAGTGTATGAAAGACGAGGCAGGGAAGGTCTTAACGGAAGATGACGATATAAAAAGCCGCTGGAAGGAATATTTTGAAAAGTTGATGAATGAGGAGAATCTGTGGAATGGAATACTTAGTAAGGTAAGAAGTAATATGGGATTAGTAAATGAGGTGAAAATTGAAGAGGTGAGGGTGGCTTTGAGATGTATGAAAAATGGGAAAGCTGTGGGCCTGATAATATACCTGTGGAAGTCTGGAAGTGTCTGGGTGCGGATGGATGTAAGTGGCTGACTTTATTCTTCAATAGACTGTTGCAAGAAGATGTGATCCCCACTGAATGGTGTGCAAGTACCTTGTACCCATCTACAAAAATAAGGGTGATGTCCAAGAGTGCAACAACTATCGAGGAATAAAGCTCATGTCAACACAGTCTGAGATATGGGAGAAAGTGATAGAGAAACGACTGCGAGAGACGAATGTGAGATAACACAAAACCAATTGGGTTATGCCAGGTCGTGGAACTACGGATTGCCATATTTGCACTAAGGCAAGTGTGCGAGTCTTACAAACGTGCACGTAGGAGCCTGCATATGGGTATTCGTGGACCTAGGAAGGCATACGATCGTGTCCCCCGAGAGGTTTTGTGGTGGAGTTTGAAAAGAAAAGGAGTGCCCGGTAAGTATGTGGATGGAGCTAATCCGGAATGTATTTTAAAACCCAGTACGCATGTCCGGTCAGCCGCTGGAACCACCGGAGAGTTTGCTGTTGCCGTTGGACTGCACCAGGGATCAGCGTTGACCCCTACCTCTTCTCCTAATAATGGATGCTTTGACTTCGGTCATACAGGAGGAGGCACCCTGGTGCATGCTTTTTGCGGACGACATCGTGCTCGTCGATGAGACGGATCCCGGATTCAGGACAGATTGGAATGTTGGCGGCGGAGATTGGAGAACGTTGGCTTGAAAATCAGCAGAACCAAAACCGAATACATGTACTGCGATTTCGGCGGTCTCTCTCAATCCTTGCCGTATTGCACTCGATGGAGCGGTACTTCCGATCTGTTCAGAATTTAAATACCTGGATCAGTATTGCAGGAGGATGGAGATGTCGACAAGGATGTTAAGCGAAGATTAGCTCAGGATGGATGAAATGGCGGCAGGTTACGGGAACTACATGTGATCCCCGCTATTTCCCTCAAACTGAAGGGGAAAATTTATAAATCTCTAATTAGGCCTGTCGTCATGTATGGATTGGAATTGGCCTGTTAACGAATGGATGAACAAAGATTGCATGTCACGAGGAGATGCGTATGTTGAGATGGATGTGTGGAGTGACAAGAAAGGATAGAGTGAAGAATAAATATATATGAGGGGAAGTTTGAAAGTTGCCCCTATTGTGGAGAGAACTGAGAGAAAGGAGACTATCCTGGTACGGTCATGTGGTAAGGAGAGAGAATGACCATGTTACCAGAAGAGTCATGGACATGAAGGATGGGCGTGTGGGGAGAGGAAGGCCGAAGAAAAGGTGGATGGATTGTGTAAATGATGATATGTTGAGGAAAGGAGTGTGTAGAGAATTAGCGAGCGATAGGAGAGAATGGAAGCAGATGACATGTTGCGCCGACCCCAAATAGAATTGGGAACAGGGCAGGAGAAAGAAGAGGAGATTTAGCTAAGCGGTCCGGAGTAACTACATGCCCAAGGCGCATTCGGATCAAAATCGACGTAATCGATTTACTAAATATTAATTTGGAGAACCATGGTTTAAAAAAGATGTATGGTTGTATTTTTCTATAGTATTGACCCTTGGATGTATCACCTTCTATCCATAATTTAGACCAACAAGTTTGAAGTTCCGTTTTAGATATATTCATTAAATCGTGAGCATAGTTCTTATAATAATGCAAATCACCACACTTCACTGCATCTCGAGCGAGATGATCAGCAAACTCATTTCCTGTCACACCACAGTGACTAGGCACCCAGGCGAATGAAATAAATACCCTATAATTTAAATATAAATTTAACATTTCTCGACATTTAAGAACTATTGCATTAATATTAGTGTTTCAATGGGTATTTCGCTAACGCGTATAAGGCGCTCAGTGAGTCAGTGAAAATTATAGTTTCCTAAGTTTTGCTAGTAGTTTAATGTATTCTAGAGCTTTGAATAATCCAAAGCATTCTCCAGTAAATACTGAAGTTTGCGGCGGTAGTCGTATTTTCTGTTGTATTTAATAGTTGCTGTGATAAATGCCTACACCCACATCTTGTGAGTCACATTTGGATGCATCTGTATAATATCTATGCCAATTCGGCCAGATCTCATTTACCGCTTCATTAAATAAGGCTTTTAGCATTATTCTTATCATCAATAAGGTTGTAAGTTATGTTAGATTAACGCATAACGCATAGGCATATAATAAGAGTGTAAATAGGAGCAGTGTGAAAGTAGTGAGCATGAACATTATTAGCGTGAAAACTATTGAAATTTTTTACTAGTGAAGGGATAGACTTACGAGACCAGTAACTTGAAGACTACTTTTTCGGACAAGACTGATAGTCCCAACTAATATTATAAATGCGAAAGTGTGTTTGGTGTTTGTTTGTTTATTTGTTTTTTGTTTGTTACCTCTTCACGCTTAAACTACTGCACCGATCATCACGAAAAATTTGCATACACATAGTCTGTGGTACGGAAGGATATCACATTTTATCCCGAAGAAAGTAGCTACTGTTCCGTGGGATCGAAAATTAACGCGGACGGAGCAACGACGGGCGGAGCCACGGGCAAGAAAATAACAATATAATTATTTAATAATATTTAATATTTGCATACACATAGTCTGGGGAACGAGAAAGGACATAGGACACCTCTTTATTCTGTTCCCGTGGGATCTAAATTAACACGGGCGGGGCTACTAACAGTGTGTAATCCTTACTAATATTATAAATCGGAAAGTGAGTTAGTTTATTTGTTTGTTTGTTCCGCTTTCACGCCGTAACTCCTGAACCGATTGCTTTGAAATTTAGCAGACGTAAAGATAAAAGTCCGGATTAAATAATAGGCTACTTTTTATCCCGGAAAAAATCGACAGATCCCACGGGATGCACAATAAAGGCTTCGCACGAAAACTACTGCACAGATTTTCATGCGGATTTCATTCATCAATAGATAGACTGATTTTGAGCAAGGTTTTGCGGTATTTTTTATCTGTTTAGTCCCACGGGAAGCGCGATAAAACCTTCGCGCCATAAACCGACTTCCGCGCATATGTAGCCGTGGGCAAAAGCTATGACCCTTAACCCTCTATAGACCCAATCCCGAAATCCACGCGGGCGAAGCCGCGGGCAGAAAGCTAGTTTACTTATAATTGGATTATTTCTAATCTCATTTTTTTTAAATATCTGCCTGCTAGGTAATGTCGCCGCAGGTGCAATGGAGGATCATTACATTCAACTTGAAGTGCACATATTGGGCTCGATCTCATAGCACCAGTTATAATTCGTAAAGCCTTTGATTGAATACCACCCAATTTCTTAAATGCAGTTACATTACCCGGCTCCAGCAAAAAGGTCCCATAATCTAGAATACTTCTACAAGAGCAATGTAAAGCAACCTTAAAGTAAAATGATGGCTACCCACCAAACACCTGCAATACATCTTAAAATGTTAAGATTTCGATCACATTTTGCCATATATATTCCCAATGAGCATTCCCTGTGAGTCTTGAATCAATAATAATGCCTAAGTAGTAGTGTCTTTGAGGTAAACAGTCGTCTCCGATATAAATATTTATGACTGGCTTATTTCTCATTCTAGAGAATAAAACAGTCAAAGATTTGTGTACTGATAGCTCTAACCCATGTTTATTTAACCATATTTTTAAAAGTGAAAGTGAATAGTTTAGATTACTGCAAATATTAGAAATGTTATTATCAGTGACGTACAGCACTACGTCGTGAGCATATTGAATAATCTAACAGTAACCATCAAGAGAAACCTCAATGTCATAAGTATATAAATTATACAGTAAAGGGCTTAGGACTGAACCTTGTGGTAATCCCATGCATGTTGCTCTTTGGATTGTACGTAAGCAGTTGGTTTGTAAGTTTTATGTGAACAAGTGTGTTTGTAGAGTTACTTTATTGTTTTGATGGCAAGTGCTAGTTGATCTTCAGCTACCTACATTTAAGAAATATTATAAGTTCCCGAGTAATACTGACATTGACTGGCTGGTGCAACGCGTCGCGCGGGATGTAGTACCTGTACGTCTCAGTGCGGATTGTGTTCAAATCCCAATCAAAGGATTATATTATTTTTTTATTATTATTTTTTTTTTGTTTTATACTTTGCTTCTGAAGGAGTGGTTGGAGACTTTGGGCTGGGATTGAGAAACGATCGTGGCGACAGACTTGTGCAATTCTGCCAGGAACATGATTATGTGGTAACAAACACTTTTTTCAAATTGCCGCCTCGAAGGCTTTACACATGGAAATCACCAGCAGGCAAACCAGACAACATAGTAAGGAACAATTTGATTTTATTTTAATTAATTAAACGACACCGAAACAGCATAAAGTCAGTTAAAACTTACCCGGAGCAGATATAGGCTCAGATCATAATCCCTTAGTAGCGTCTCTTACAGTTAAACTCAAAAAGATTAAAAAACCAATTATAAAAGCACGGATGGATGTGACTCAGCTAAGAAACAAAGAGCTCCGAGTAAAGCTGCATACAGCTACCAATAATGAGATATCAAAGTTGGGGCTGAGTATGCAGGACCGAGATGTGCAGACTGAGTGGAGTGCTTTCAAAAAGACATTGCTCAATATTGGCGAAGAACATCTAAAACCACAACGAGTGATAAGCAAAAGTGATTGGATGACGACTGAGATTCTCGATCTTATTAACAGGAGACGCGAAGTTAAGGGTAAAGACGAGTAGAGATATAAGGAATTACAACATACTATCAGAAGAAGGGTACTGTCGGCCAAAGAGTGCTGGATGTCTGAGAAATGCGACGAGATTGAAGAATTAGATGCGAAACACGATCATTTTAATTTGCATAGGAAAGTGAAGGAATTGCTGAGTCAACGACATCGTACGAGACCACTCTCTGGCCTTGTGAACTGTGATGGAAAAGTAGCAACTTCCCTCGATGAAAAGCTCATAATTTGGCTACAGTACATAAAAAAGCTGTTCGCGGATAACACCAGATACGATGTTGTAATTTGTGACAACGGTGATGATTCGGGACCTCCAATTTCGAAGGCAGAAGTGGCTTCTGCTATTAAGAAGGCTAAGTCGAGGAAGGCAGTTGGGCCCGATGAGATTCCGGTTGAACTGCTTTAGGAGATCGAGGAATGTAACTTGATTACTTAGTAAATCTCTTCAACCTTATTTATTATACTGGCGTTATACCGGAGGACTGACTCAAATCGACATTTATAACCCTTCCTAAAGTAAATAATCCAAAAGAGTGTAAACCAATATCGTACAGTTTCCCTAATGAGCCACGTTCTGAAAGTGTTTCTCAAAATTATACACGGCGCATATACAAAAAATGTGAGGCTATACTATCTAACAGCCAATTCGGTTTTAGGTCAGGATTGGAACTCGCGACGCTTTATTTGGTATCAAGTATTGGTTCAGAGGTGTCGGGATGTCAATCGAGAGTTGCATGTTTGTTTTATTGACTACAAAAAGGCATTCGACAGAGTACAGCATGCGAAACTTATTGATGTCCTAAAAGACGTTGGCGTTGATTACAGAGATTTACGGCTGATAAAACATCTTTATTGGCAACAGACGGCGAATGTGAAAATAGAGGGGCAACCCTCCACCTATGTAGATATAGCGCGTGGGGTCCGACAAGGATGTATTCTCTCGCCCCTGATTTTTAATATTTACGCCGAACGAATATTTTCTGAGGCCTTACAAGACGTGAGGGAGGGAATAGTTGTGAATGGTGTACTTATCAACAACATCCGATACGCAGACGACACCATTTTAGTGACGGATAGTCTGGCCGGTCTTCAGTCGCTGATCGACGCGGTTCATCATCACAGCAAGCTATTTGGTATTAATATCAACGCCAAAAAGACCAAATGTATGACTATAAGCCGCACACGAGAGACATATTCTCCGCTGACTGTTAATGGCATAGCTCTGGAACGAGTCCACAAATATAAATATCTAGGTGCAATGGTGGACGACAATTGTGACAATGCTCTCGAAGTCAGGTGCAGAATTGAGCAGGCAAGAAACACATTCCGGAAAATGAACAAGATCCTCTGTGACCGGAAACTTAGTTTGGCACTACGTACACGCATCGTCCGATGTTATATATTCTCGGTATTACTCTACGGCGCCGAAGCATGGACACTCACGGAGTCTACTAGCAAGAAGCTCCAAGCCTTCGAAATGTGGGTGTATAGAAGGATGCTGAGAATTTCATGGGTACATCGTGTACGAAATACATGTGTGTTGGCTAGGATGGGTAAAGCTGCAGAGATCTTAGACGCAATTAAGACTCGCAAACTGCAATATCTGGGACACATAATTTTTATGTTTAAATAAATACAATAACTTGAGTTAACTGTTTTATTTGATAACTTCGAAATTTTACATTACACAGCGTTCCGTTTTCCGTCTAATCGATTACAAGCCCCCGCGTTAACACAGATTACTACTTCTCATAGACTATCTAATGTAAGTCACATTCCGATATTAGTTATAGTCTAATACATCACATTCGTCCCCTCTTTTTTTATAAGTATTGATAGACAGTAATACAAAAGATTTTACCATAGTACATAGCTAATTACTATACATAATTTTTATTTAATAAAAGTTAAAACACACAATTTAGTTACTTTAATACCTTATTGTTTAAATTATATTCTATAGTGATTACTATGTAACAATTCAATTTTATTTTATAAATCTAAATGGTCTGGAGCATGTCTAACTCTAGTAGACCTCCGTAAACCGGTTACATCCTCAGAAACATTATTAGGAACAAAACTATTTCTCATCTCAACATTTACATTTTCAGTTTCATTTTCCCTGCTCCTAATTTCTACATTTAGGTCAGATCTATTATGGTCAGAAGCAGGGTTGGACTGGGCCGGAAGAGACATGCACGCGGGCAACCGTAGCACAGGGGGCCCGCGAAGCGTTGTCCCTGTGCTACGTGCCCTGCCGCATGCTCCGCAACCGAGGCCCGTGGGGGGCCCGCGCAGGCTGGGGCCCGGCTGGCAAATGCCACCTCGACTGTATGGCCAGTCCGACGCTGCACAGAGAGGTATTTGACCCAAAAAGCTGGCCAAAATCACTTTTTTTCAAATTAGTGCTACCCCTTCAAAGCAATTTTTTTTTTAAATTAGTATAACCCCTCCATACAATAACAATAAAGACAAAGCTCTAGCGCCGCCCAACACGACGTAAGCTCAGTTGAAAGTTACCGTTCTGTTAAAGTGTACGTGTGATTGTTCGATGCGCTCAGATTTTAGTGTTCGAAAATATCTCCTATCTCGTGATTGAACGATTTTATGTTGGTTTTCACTATGGATTCTGATTAACCAGGTATGTATTATATTTAGTACATAATTTCAACAGCTAATTTATTATATTATTTTAATTATATCCATAAGATGTAACCACGAAAAAAAACTCGTATGAAAACACATTTTGAGAAATTAAAGGACTTTTTAATAAGTTTCTCATCATTTCTAAGTCAAAATTTCTATTGTATGTTGTAAAGTAGACCTTATAGGATGTAATTAAAACAAAACAGCCGCCCGAATACACCCGCCTATTTTTCGTGATTTTTTTTCTGTAAACATATAAACTTTTACTTAACGAAATTTTACTTATATTTTATGTATTTTTGTTATAGGCTCGTCTGGAGTGAAGTTTTGTCTCGAAATGACTTGTTCGATATAATGGAACGCTCAAACACCTCAATTTTTAACGAAAAGTTGAATTTTATGGAAAAAGAACTGATCAATCAGTATGATGAAAATGATCAAAATATTGCTAATATTAAGCAAAAATTGTCAGTTATAAAACATCAATTTAAACAAAAATGGACAGCTGCTCGCAAAACAAAGGCCAGATTCCTTGAAACCAATGCGGAGTGGCTCAAAGGATACAAATGGAATATGCGCCTTACTGCTGAGGAGAAACAAATAGTCGAGAACAGAAAAAAAGAAATCCAAGATAAGTTCCGCGAGCAACTTGGTCTATTAGTGGTAATACCAAAAGCAAACTTTGGCAACACCAATGATGGGAACACGAGTAGACGCTTTTTTGTTAACTATAACATATCTGCAGCAATTACCGGAATAGACTTAAATTTAATTTACAGATTTAAAATTATTTTAGACACATTGTGCTGTGGTTTAAAGATAAACATAGAGAAATTTGAAAATTATTGTCAAGAAACGGCTAAATTGTACGTTTCTTTATATAACTTTTACCCTATGTCTCCGACCTTGCATAAAATATTGCGCCATGGGGCTGAAGTAATAACGGTAGCCATTCTTCCAATAGGACAATTATCTGAAGAAGCTGCAGAAGTACGCAACAAACATATTAGAATGTTCAGACACAACTACACCAGAAAGTTTTCCCGGGTAGCTTGCAACGCAGATGTTTTAAACAGGCTCCTCTTAACCTCTGATCCTGTCCTGACGGGCATGAGGAAGAGAAAGAATAAAAAAAATACAATTTTCAGCTGATCTTGTAAATTTATTAGTAGAAAGTGACATTTCAAATGTAAGTTTTGAAGATGAAAATGAAGAATAAATGATTGTATATATTACGTATGCCTTTTTTTTACCTTATTCAAGCAAAACCTTAAATAAAACATTGTTAGGCAGCCATTAAAAGTGTAAAATATTTTTGGCCAGCTTTTTGGGTCAAATACCTCTCTGTGCGCTGGTCAGAAGTATTTTCTTCACTTAACAAATGACGATTTAATTCAAACGTAGACGGTAATTTTTCACAAGTATACTTAAATTCAGTAGAAAGCTCTTCATTTCTATTTGTAGCAAGGTTTGGTTTTAAACAAGATATATGATAATATTTATGCATACCATTTATGTTGACAATATATCTTACATTACTTATTCTTTGTACTATCACTCCCTTAACCCATCCTTTTCCTTTTACTAAATCTTTACACCATACTACACTACTTCCTGTTTCGAATATCATAATTTTTTCTACTGTATCCTTTTTATACTTATTTGACAAAACATTTTGTGGTTTTAACAAGTCAAATTTTGTCCGTGGCTTATGTTTAAACAAAAACTCATTTGGACATATGCCTGTACTATTTGGAGAATTTCTATAAACAAATAAAAAATTCTGTAATTGAACCTCTTTACTTAATTTAGAATTTTCCTTCTCCAATCTACCTAAACTATGTTTTACAGTCTGCACTGTTCTCTCTGCCATCCCATTTGATTGGGGGTGATATGGTGGAGTTTTAATAGCCTCACATCCATTGACCTTAAAAATTTTACAAATTCTGCTGAATTAAAAGGAGGTCCATTATCACTCACCAATTGAACTGAAACCCCAATGAATGCAAAGGTTTTACACAATTTTTCAATGACTTGTGAAGCTGACGTACCATTCAAAATATGGACATCTAGCCATTTTGAGTGTGAATCAATTATAAGAAAATATGTAATGCTATTTATATAAAAGAAATCAACATGTACCCTTTCTAAATTATAATTTGTGGGTTTCCATGGACAAGTTATATTTGAATTTGTAAATGCTCGACTGCTTTGACAAATTTCACATGCTAATACTAGCTTTTCTAAATCATTCCCTATATTAGGCCACCAGCAATATTCTCTTAAAATCATTTTGGACTGTACGATACCATGGTGTGTTTGATGAAATATTTTTAAAATTTTAGGTCTCTAAAGGTATCTACTATAACTCTATTACCCCAAAGAATGCATTTATGCTCCATGGTTAACTCAGACCGCTTCAGAAAGTATGGTTTTAGTTCAGTATTACTTAACCTATTTGGCCACCCAGTAGCAATATACTCTTGAATTTTTGATAGAACAGGGTCTGTCTGGGTATATCTAGCTTCCGGATGTTGTACAATTTGTTTAGAATCTAATTCCGCACTTTCATACGCGGTCGCCATTTGCACCGCCCCCTCAAACGACAATTCCTCTCCCATAGTTAACAGGTTCTTTACAACATTTTCATTTGTTAATCCACATACCAAACGATCTCTCAAAGCTTCGTTCAAAAAATTTTTAAAATTGCAATGTGCCGCTTTCTTTTTTAATTGGACGACAAAATCATTTACTGTCTGTGTATCGCCTTGTTTGTAGTTATAAAATTCATACCGACTTGCAATGGCGGACTTTTTTACGACATAATGTGATGTTAATATTTTTATCTACATATGATTTTGATGCTGGAAGTTCGGGTGAAACTAAATTTTTCATAATATTGTACGCATCATTTCCAATCACGGTAATTAACAACGGCACTTTCTTTTCTTCAGTTACTTCGTTTATGACAAAAAATTGATCTAACCTCTCCACGTAGTCACTGAAATCTTGACTTTCTGCTTTGAACTCGTCGATTTTCCCAATCATGGTTCGGTTTTCTCGTCGCCAATTTTATGTTTAAATAAATACAATAACTTGAGTTAACTGTTTTATTTGATAACTTCGAAATTACACATTACACAGCGTTCCGTTTTCCGTCTAATCGATTTTTATAACAAGATTGTTCGCGTTGTACGGAACGGACGTGTGGTGACAGGTGGTTGATCCACATAAATTTTAAATATTTTTTACACTTACACCAATCAGCCTAGCCCAAACTAAGCTCTGTAAGGCTTGTGCTATGGGATCTAGAGTAACGGATAGACACATATATAAATAATTTTATTGAAATATGTATCAACAACCATGACTACCCAGGTAGCACAGGGTTGTCATATTGACGTCGTTTTCAGGACATTTTAAGACGCTGACGTTACCTGACCAAAATCAGACGTTCTTGAAATTACTTCCGATGGACGTCAGATAAATGGTGTCATATTGACACCAGTTTCAAGTCATTTAGTGACGTGTGGAGATACTCGGTCAAAGAGCGGACGTTCATATGTCGTTCTTGCACTGACGGCTTAAAGACATTAAACAAAGGACGCCTTATTGACACCAGTTTTCAGTCATTTAGTGACGTGGAGATATTCGGTCCAAGAAAAGACGTCCTTATGTCGTTCTTGCACTAACAGCCGACAGACGTTATACAAAAAACGCCTTATTGACACACCAGTTTCCAGTCATTTAGTGACGTGGAGATATTCGGTCATAGAACAGACGTTCCTATGTCGTTCTTGCACTGACGGCCGAAAGAAGTTATTCAAAAGACGCCTTACTGACATCAGTTTTCAGTCATTTATTGATGTGAAGATATTCGGTCATAGAACAGACGTTGCTATGTCGTTCTTGCACTGCCGGCCGAAAGACGTTATACAAAAGACGCCTTATTGACACCAGTTTTCAGTCATTTACTGACGTGGAGATATTCGGTCATAGAACAGACGTTCCTATGTCGTTCTTGCACTGACGGCCGAAAGAAGTTACACAAAATACGCCTTATTGACACCAGTTTTCAGTCGTTTAGTAACGTGGAGATATTCAGTCAAAGAACAGATGTCCTTATATCATTCTTGCACCGACGGCCGAAAGACGTTAGATTAAAAACATTTACATAACTACCTCGACGTTTCGGCAGAGTTACATCCACCGTGGTGGTGTAACTCTGTAAAAGCTGAAAAAGTGATGGCGTTTTTAGCGTTTTCGAAATTGGCATTGATGCTTAGAGTATATATTTAGAGTAGTTACATTGATGTCCAGCGTTCGTTTTGAGAGATATCGAAAATTTCGCCATTTTTGCCCCTTCACCAAAACGAACGATGATCACGCAAAAATAATATGTCAATGTCATAATTATAATAACCTAAAAACAGGGTACCTACACAGAATTGTATTGTACATCTAAATATAATGGCTACTTGCATGCTACATGATGAACAATCACAGTATTGATTTCAATTTAGTTTCGTAAAAATCTTAAAATAAAGTTGTAAGTGCAAAATTTAAAATTCGCGCCAAAAGTTAATATCAAACTCAAACACTACTCACTCATACCCTCACACATACATTGGTGCCGATTCTGTTGTACACTCACTAAACTAAACTTAACTATAATCTTTACTAAATATAGTTTGGTGGTTGTAGCTATTCTGATAACACCTCGAACTAAATTTTGTGACCGCAATTTGACGTACCTTAATTGAGAAATGTTGCTAGCACAAATTGAAATTGATAACGGTTGCTAACTTAATATCCAAGGTAGTGGTCCGATCAATTTTTTTTTCATACAATTTTTTTTTAAAAATGCTTGTATCTCGGAAACGGGGCATCGGAGCTAAAAATAGGCAAATTTTTGTTCCACCGTTGCCAGGCCACAGGTAGGGTGGTGGATGCAATGAATTTATAAAAAAACGGTCAAGTTCGAGCTGGTCTTTTTTTTCAAAAAAATTATTGTTTGAAAAATGCTTGTATATCGGAAACGGGGCATCGGAGCTGAAAAATAACGAAATTTTTGCCTCCCTCTGCCGCCCCATAGCTAGCATGGGGGTGCAATGAATACAAAACGGTCAAGTGCGAGTTGGATTTTTTCCCATGCAAATTCAAGCATTTTTTGGGCATCGGATCTAAAAAATTACCAAATTTAACCCATAACGTCTGGGTTACAAAACAAAAAAGTACAAATGCTCGTATTCATCACACCAACATCTGCCCCCACCGGGATTCGAACCCGGAACCTCAGAGATGGCGACACCTTGAAACCGGTGTACTATCAACTCGACTATGGAGGTCGTCAAACACAACATAAGTCGTAGCGTTGTGCCTGGTAGGCGTTCTCGGGCGAGGTCTCTCATGCGTCGTAATAGTTGTGACGGCTTTTAATTGCCGAGTTCCATCTCTGACAACAGCTTTTGGAATTGCCGACTGTCAGAATCTTCATATGCGGTGATCAGACGCTCCTTGATGGCGGTGTACTGGTCAGCTGCGGGTGGATTGTAGAGCAGGTCGGTGATTTGCTCGATGTCTTGCCTCTCGAGTTGCGCAATCACCATTTGGGCTAGTTGAGCTAGACTCCTCTTGAGATCGTGTGTCGCTGCTTCGAAACTGAAGAACCATAGCCTTGGTCGGTCACGCCAGAAAAGTGGGATTCGCAGTGATGGCGACTTCGGCAGATTGTGGAGTGGCAGGATGTGCAGCGCTTTGTCATTCCTCCATTATTCAGGCTTGCTCTTCAAATCTTCTTAATGCTTCGTCGGGGTTACCACTTTCCTAGTAGGTTGTAGGTGATAAAACACGATGTAATGTGATGAGAGAGAGTGTATAATATTTCCTTACAAGCTATATATACAGTTTTCCTTAAAGCTATAAAACAATCATGATCTTTGATTTTTGACCAATAATGAGTGGGGCATAGTAGGAGTTATGTTTTGGCGCGAAACTCAGTTTTAGCGGGAGCTTGTTTACGCATGTGCGCATTGCGCCGGGTCGCTCGCGGGGTGAAGAGCGGGGAGGCGCTCGCGGGGTCAGCGCGCGCGGCGCGGCCTCGTTCCCAGTGTTGCCAATTTAGCAAATTTTATGCTAGATTTGGCATATTTTTATGTTGTTTAGCATTTTTATAAGTTATTTAGCAAATAGCATATTTTTTGGCATATAAAATAATTATGAATAACAAGTTTACTTTCCTTTTTTAAGTCCAAATACTTCAAAAATATATATAAAATATACTGTAATTATCATTTGTTTTTTATTGTTGATGTACTTCTTTATAGTTGGATAGGGCATCACCAACGAAGACAGACGGTCCAAGAAGGCTCATTTCTATCTGGAAGCTGAGGCCGAGAGACGCCTATGGATTTGTAGTTCGGGATTCCAACAACTGAAGCGCTGGCGTCGAAATTACTTAGTCGATAACGATATTTTAATGCAGGCTTCCGACCGAGAGATGGCGCAAGCTTGTCCTCATAGTGGAAAATATAATTAATTAATTTTTAGTTATAGTCTTGAGAATAAGGCTTCCACGTCTACATGCACATCAGCTGCCGAGCCTGCCGATGAAGACGAAGATATTAACATTTTATTTAGTAACATAGTCGATTAAAACGTAGAATAAATCAAAATTTTGTTGATTAATAAACATTTAAAATTAAATGACGTTGTATTTGACATTGAAAAATGTTAGCTTATTTTCTGGCAATATTATAAAGCAATTAGCATAATTTTGGCAAAATTTTAACATCAGTTTAGCAAGTTTTAGATTCACCTTGTTGGCAACACTGCTCGTTCCTTTTCAATAGTATACTAATCTGTGCCTTTTCCCCGATGGCAGCGGCGCGTGCGGACGTTCGAGCCGGGAGCGTGACCTCGCGATGGAATGCGTCGTTGGAATCGCGACTGAAGATGTGCTAAAAGATGCTTCTCCAGGAATTGTGACTTATTGTGTGCTTCAAGATGCTTCTTACAACGCTGCGATTATAGTGTGCTTCAAAGTGCAGCTCTATTCTGAGCTATTTCATATTATTTCAAACGACGAATGTGTATATATTTCAAACGACAAGAAACAACAGCTCTTGTCAGAGCAATTTCTTATTATTTCAAACGACGAATGTGTGTAGGCTACAACGTGAAGAAACGGAGTGGCATTTGGCGTCTGTCAGTAACTCAGTAGCACGCAATCACGCATCGCTGAGATCAAATTACAGGATGAGTGTTGAGCTCAACACTGGGGTGGGGGATGTTGGCGATGCGCTCATGTCGGTTTGGTTTAGATTTATAAAAATATTGTAAGTTAAAACTGTAAGCAATTTAAATTTTCCGTTGGTGTGTCACCGCCGGCAGTCTGCGACCGTCTGCGTTAGACAACCATTTGATTACTCCAAATTTTATATATTTTCGTGCTGTTTAGTTGCAATAAACCTTTATTTCTACCACTCAGTTCGCCTATTTTGTATTACGGGACCTAGAAAGTGTACTAAACTACGATTTTTAATTCGAGTCAGTAAAATGACAAGTGCAACTGTCACTGATACAAAAAAGGGTGACCCACTACAATAGTCATGTTCGGCAATCAATAGATTTAGACATTTAGTCATGCTTTATTTTATTAGGTATCAAAGCGTTTTTTTTATTGTAAATATGTAATACATACCATATTAAATAATATGATTTGTGACACATGACACTGGAAACGGCATTTTACTGACTCGAATTAAAAATCGAACTTTATACTATTTTTAAATTGAATAATCATGTAGATTAATTATTAAATTAAATTGAATAAGGATCGCCCGCTTGATAGCCCGACCTTTTTAAGAAGACGTCAAGCTTGCATTTTAAGTACGCAAGAAAAATTTGATCAAAGCTGCCTGTTTTTGAAAAAAAAAATTGTCTGCAGTAGTAGAAATTTTCTACTAGGTATCATATCATTTTGGAATCCTTATCGAATGCGCCAACTTTTGCAGTTACTTGCCAAACTCGCATAGTGCAGTTCAAACATACAGCCTACAAAAAAGTAGAGGTTCGTTTATGGGCAAATGTATAAATTTTTATAACAAGATTCCATATAATGGAGCCGAATTGCCTTTTCATAACTTCAAGGTACATGTTCAAAAGACGCTAATGAGTAAGGGCTTGGAAATTTGAAGATTACATTCTAAAATGTTTTATTATTCTAATATTTGTTTTCCCGTATAAATTGTAAACACATATGTACGTTGTATGGTAACAACATAATTTATTGTAAATGTTGTTATTACTTTTGATAAAGTTGATAAGTTTCTCGCGCCTATTCTTCTTATCAGCTAAAAAATATGTCCTGGAATGGTATGGGTAGGAAAAAAATGGAAGATTTAAAAGAGCTTTCTATACAGTCATATTGGAATAAAGTTAATTTTGATTTTGATCGTAGGAAGGCGCTGCTGGACGCTAGCAGCGCAAGAACTGGAGACCCATTTTTGAATTACCTACGTATGCGACTTAGAAATCACCGATGTGACTAATAATCACCGATTATCAATAATTCTTATTTTTGAATATCACTTATGTGACTACCTTAGTCACGGGTGTGATTTCATTAGGAGTGCCTTCACCCACTCGTAAACAAGTCATAATTGTGGAAATGTTATCTGTGTTCTGTTTAGAGAACATATTGACAAGTCTGAAGTTGATGTGTTGATTTTTCAGTCAGTCTTCTTAAATAGTTTTTTTTTATCTCTGTTATAAACTTTTTTCTACTTTTTACTTTTGTTATTCAGACATCTGAAAATACAGGGGCCGTAATAAATTTATGGTCCAAAATATCTGATCCTGCTGACCCAAATTTTTAAAATAACTGACATTATCTGACCATTTCCACAGATTTTTTGAAGGTGTAAGGTAGAAAAATAATAAATACTATTAAATAATTGGCCTCCACCGTCTCAACATTGGGTCGGACACTTGCAAGATGCAATTGACAAACTGACAACTTTATTTCTTTTTCTGTTTTTGAGTTGATGCATGTCGCTCAATAGCTTCGTAACTATATCATGATGCATCAATATTATGCTGCTTATACCCACAACATAATAGAGCATCATTGGTGGTTGCCCTCAAATCATCACGGCACTAATGATTACAATTTTAATAATTCAACTACCATCAATTTATCAGTTTGAACTAGGAAAACTCATAAAAGCCAGGCATAGTTAGTTATTTAAAAGTCAAAAGTAATTGAAGAAGTCAATTTTTATCCAAATCAACAAGATTGAAAGAAAAATAGATCCCTTCACAATATCATGATGCATCAATATTATGGTGGTTATACCTACATCATAATAGAGCATCCTAGGCGGTTGCCCTCAAACCATCACTGGGCACCTAATGATCAAAGTAATGTGCGCACTTGGGCGCATTATGCATGCATTATGTCCACACTAAAAGAAAACGACAGCTAGTTAATGATTCATAAATAAAACCAATTCGTCAAAAAATCTGACAAAACTGACCATTTTCCAAAAAACCTGACTTTAACTGACCAATGCCCAAAAATCTGACTTTTTCTGATTTATCTGACTAGTTTCGGACCCTGAAAATATGAAATTGGTTAGTTAAGTAACTTTTACGGTTTACTGTAAGCATTTTCTAGAAAATAGCTACTTAAATGTAGGTACAGAATAGAACCAAGTACTTACATTACTTTAGATTTCTTATTTCTTCAGTTAGATTTAAAATTAAATAAGGAAATAAATATGTTTGAAATCTAAATTAATTAAGGAAATAAATAAGTTTGAAATCTTGTTTATTTTTCTCTCTATCCAACCATTAGTAATGGTCGTTATTTCAATAACAGATAATATAATGAATTATTCTCCCGTAATGAATAACGTTATTTAACAACGGCTTATACTGTTATCCTGCTATTGCTATTGACAAAATTATCGCCTAGTCGCATTGTTGTTGTTGCCACTTGCGTGTGTGCGGCACGGAACGAGCGAGTACGACTGTGCTACAAACTACAAGTATGAGCGAGTGAAAGCAAACCGTTGTGTAGGCGTAGGCGCTCGCTCTGTTGCCCGCCTGCTTATTCTTATAATATTAACCTTTCTCACAAGGAAATAAAGTTCCTATTTGTTTATTTCTTATAGTAGTTTTACTAATCCCAAATTCATAATTTTGTACCTTCGCTCGTATAACAATTAGACTCATTTTGATTTACAGTGTGATTTGAAATAACAATTAGGTAAACTGTTGCTGGCTTGCTGGTGCCTAAGCTGTTGTCATTTTTTTAGTCACGCATTATTTGCTGTTGTGTGATCGCGTGTATGCAAATTAAATTATTCGTTGCAATAAGTAAATAATGTAAACATTAATGTATATAACAAATTATGTATATACAATTATGTAAATAACAAATTATGTACAGATCAATGAACTTTCAAATACGCCAGAAAATTATATTGATTAGGTAATTAGTTTTAGATTATTTAAATTACTGCCTATTATTCTGACACTCCTAAGCGATATCATTGTTGAATAACTAAGCTAGCTATAATAACAATCGTACTCAACTTTGTCAAAACGGCAATATAACAGGATAACAGACAACAGTTTACAATAACAGTTATAGGAAAATAACATAACAGTGTTATTCATTATTACAAAACAGTCGTTATTGCCATCGCTGCAAACCATACACCATAATGATTAAGCCGGCAATAACCGGCAGCGGCTACATTCTACGTGGAACGGAACTCTTACATATGTGTGTACTTTATCTATGTTGGCAGCTCTGCGATCGACTTCAAAAAATTTGAATGTTTAGGAATCCGTGACCTCAAAATCATCGCTGACTATTTAGTCAGGGGCGATTTCGAAGTCGCATACGTAATTCAAAAATAGGTCTCCTTTCTTGGGAGAGGTCTATGACCAGCAGTGGTCATCTTTTAGCTGAAATGATTATGATTGGTTGATGAGGTATATTAAATCATAAAACAGAAAGTACTAAACTTTAATTGTATTTATTAAATGATAAAATAAACCAGTAAATAATATAGTGTTAAACAAATCATATTGTGTACAAACAGGATAATAATGATTTATGAAATATAATGTTAAGAGTTATAAAAAAAAGAGCAATCTTAATTTTGAGAATTTATCGCTAATCGCTGATCGTTTGCCATGATTAAACCTATTACGGGTGATCTAAAATGTAGAATATTCCCCCTCCTTCAAAAGTGAACAATGGTTTGCATGAGATTTTGGTCCGGTTAGTCTATCATTTCATCGAACTATGTGAGTGAAGAAACGATTAACTGGTAGTAATTCGATTATGATTCGGTTGACAGAGCTAAACAGGTAGGTAACTTTAACTAAAAACGGGTAGCAATAGATATATTGATAAAAGGCACCTATCTTTAAAAATTGCAATAGTTTGGTTGTCAGTCCACAATGCTAAAATAGAAGATAATATAAAAAAAAACCTTCAAAAATGAGCATACATCATAACATTTTTGAGTTATTGGACTTTGCAATTTACTTTTTTACATAGATTCGACACTTATAAATAAAAAAAAATGATCCATTATCAGACACGATTAGTGTACTTGTCCTTTTTATTCTATAATATCTCGGGCACGGAGGTTTCGTCCCTGTTGAGATTCGCCGTCATAACTAAGAATCAAAGTTCTAATTTTATGTAATAACAAAATCAACACATGTGTGAGAAAAAAAAATTAGACTCCGAAATCAAAATTGGCCATATTATTGTATTCCTCCGACCACGCCGCAAATTTTGATCCGTCTATTTCGCTTGCCAAGCTATTATCTGATAGCAATGTGTGATTTTGTCCTCCAATTTTTGCTCCACATTCGTTACACTTACTTATGACCATAGCACCACCACAGTCTGCGATGCAATAGAAATGACCATTTGGGCATTTGAACCAATGACCTTGTTTAAATCCCATGGCTCTAACAATCATCTTACGTTCTTGATTTATTACTTTAACCTTTATTTGTTCTTCTAATTTCTTCAGAATAGTGATAGTCGCGTTTTGATTGAACCGCTTATAAGAGAATATCTCCATTCTAGCTTCTGTGACTATTTTTTGTACATCTGGCGTAGTTTCAATTGTCACATAAGATGGGTGGCTTATCAATCTAGAGAGTTGAATAATATAATGTAGACGCTTCATCTCATTATTTATATCCTCTTGTTGTTGTTGACTAATCTTTCGTATATTTTGAACAAGATAATGGCATATTAATTTAATTTCACTAAGAAATTCTTCTTGCAGTTGGGTTAAAGTATTTTTCAAAAAGTCCCTATAATATTCTCCAATGTGGTTTAATATATTTAGACATATCAAATGCATTTCAATCTGTAGTAGTGATATGTTCTTCTGTTTTCTCAATATATATTTAAGCTCAATAACAACTGATAGCAAGTCTGTAAAAAAACATACAAAAGAAGTAAAGTTTGCGATGTGTGATTCAAATGTCGAAATAATATCTACATAATTTGTAAGCTTAGCTTTGTAAAAATCTGGCCAGTGGGAGTCGAACTCATACACTGTTATAAATGGACCAAAATCTTTATTTATTGATACAGCTAAAACTTAACATTTTCGAATTTATTCTGTACTTCTACTGTATTTTTTGAAAAAAAAAAAACGTCGGCCCACACTAGGATTTTTATCTTGTAGGTGCAGTCTTAATCTCACATGTACAGATATGAATTGACTATTTTTGAATTACGAATGCGATTTCGATATATATATATATATATATATATATATATATATATATATATATATATATATATATATATAATATATGATACATTCATATATAAGTATATATATATAGACTGAAAAATCAACACATCAACTTCAGATTCTTGTCAATATGTTCTCTAAACAAAACAGATAACATTTCCACAAGTATGACTTGATTACGAGTGGGTGAGGGCACTCGTAATGAAATCACACCCGTGACTAAGGTAGTCACATAAGTGATATTCAAAAATAAGAATTATTGAAAATCGGTGATTATTAGTCACATCGGTGATTTCCAAGTCGCATTCGTAATTTAAAAATAGGTCTCCTGAACAAATGTTTGTAGGTCATACAAAATATCTGCGCTTGCGGCGAATCCAACTCGCCAACTTTAATACATGCCCCTATGCTTTATATCAAATTTCATCATTCTAGGTCAAAAAGTGAAAGTATTCTATAGATTTGGATTCTCTTGACAGTGAAACAAATCCTTTTTTTTATTACGTTGTAACTAAATTTAATGTTTTCGGATTTCTTCTTTTAGTTATACCATGTGATATTGCTTACACACACACACATGTCAAATTTTATGTTTTAACTAAGGTTTTGATCTCCCTACGAATTACAAAATATGTGACATAAAAAATCATATCTTGATTTTTATGCTGCATTCATTTTTAAAATATGGGACTTGACATATGTCTGTGATAATATAATATATAGGAGGATTCCGTTTTTTGATATTAAGTACGGCACCCTCAAAAATATTACGTAATCAATTTCAAAATTTAACGCAAGCCTTGCCATTTTTAATGAATTATTTAGGAATGCATTTAAAAGTTTGTGTAAATAGAGTGTTCTTTAAAATAGTTCCAATACAAAGATTAATCTTTATTAGTAACCTTAACTTTAATGAGCACTGACGGCCATTGGGGCGGAAAGGTCCTCGTGTGACAGGCATATAAATGTACACAAAATGTATAGACGGTTTGATAAAAATCGTAGGGAGACGTTGGATCTTCGGGAAAGACCTATGTACACCAGTATTAACAAACCGGATCGAACTATGTTTTAGAAAAAAAATCATATTTACCTGTATTAGTTGGACTAATCGAATAATCTTTTTCGAATTGAATAATAGCATCTTCACTTTCAATTAGTTTTTTAATTATTTGTTTTTTTGTTCCATACACACGTTCCTTAATTGGATTGATCTCATTAATGTACATACGATTGACTAAATCCTTATAACGGTTTGTGTTAATGATCGGCTTCCGGCAGAATGGGCAAGATCGGATTGATACAATTTCGGTATCACCTAACATGAGATTGTCGGCATCTTCTACCGCCAATACATGCGGACAATCTTGTAATTGGATGAACCTGTAAAAATAAATATTGTTCTTTTGTGCTTGTGGCTTAGCATTTTATTTAATAAATTCGACTTGGGCGGGACTAGAAGAAGCAGGTCTTCAACAAACCACGTGAACGCCTTGACTATTCGGCTATCTAGCAATATTCGTCTCAATCGAATATTTCAAGTTCACTTTTAGAATTTTTTACAGAGTTCTGGAAAATCGGTTAAAGTAAACTTGTAAATGTATAATTTGTTATATTACTTTGTATTTTCTTTACAATTGCTAAATAATATTTTATTTTTACACGCATTTCAGTTGATAAATAATAAATTTTGTTTGCGTTTTTTCATAATTATTTTTATTTTTCGATCGAGAATTCGAATGGATGGGAGTGGTGAAAGCCAACTCATTAGAATTTTATTCTACTTTATAAAATGAAAATATTAAAAACATATGGAATAATCTATATTCCTTCCATAACGGCGAGCATTTTGTAGAGATTTTTTACATTGTACTTCTTTTTATTTCCACACCCGTACCAACTAACAGTTAGGAAGAGAACATACATACCCTAACATCTGCAAACCTTATGTTGGGGTAGAGCAGATGAGGAGAGGATCGTGGCAAGCTTAAACACCAGGCCAAATGTAGCAGCGTAGCGTAACTAGTGTTGTTGTGGAAGTCGTAGCCGAGGAAACCCTTAGGGAAGTCGTCTGGTCGGCATGGCTTGCAGATGTTGGGGTAGGACACGCTACACGATGCAACGCGCGAGAAGACAAGGACGGAATGAGCTCAAACACCAGACCTAATATCAAGTCTTGGGGAAGTCATCTAGTCAGCACAAATCATAGATGTTAGGGCAGGACTTGCCACGCAGTTCCCTATATACAAGAAAAAGGAGCAGGTCGGGGCGCGATCAAACACCAGGCCCGATGTAGCAGCGTGGCGTACCTGGTGTCATCCGGGAAGTGGTCCCCGAGGAAGTCCTTGGGGAAGTCGTTTGGTCGGCACAGCTTACAGATGTCGGGACAGGGCTCGCCGCACAAGCCACGGCACGGGTGTCGGCAGGGCAGC
Source organism: Scirpophaga incertulas (assembly GCA_036419045.1). Taxonomy (NCBI): domain Eukaryota; kingdom Metazoa; phylum Arthropoda; class Insecta; order Lepidoptera; family Crambidae; genus Scirpophaga; species Scirpophaga incertulas. The sequence continues at coordinate 10,859,220 of CM071641.1, forward strand.
TTCCTAGGGCACGGCGCGTCACACGGCCGACGTGAGCACTGCTGTCCGCATAACCGATTACACGCTTGGTGTTCGCATCGCGCCTTGCATTTTTCCTGTTGGCATTAAAAAATCACGTGGTACATTAGGGTTAGAAGTTTGGCACTAAGTCTACTGGTGCATCTATTGGAGTGCCCCAGGCTCATAGCTTTTCCTGATTTATATACCACTATCAACTTGTGTAATCAAAGTCAAAGTCAAAGTCAAAATATTTATTTCAAGTAGGCAATTAGATATGCTCTTTTGAATAGTCCAAATTTTTTTTTTCCCTACTACCCATTCGGACTTCTTTTAGTTATAGAGAAGAACGGGCGCAAGAAACTCTATAACTTTTACAGAAGCAACGACATTTACAAAAATATATATCGTTACCAAGTCATACAAAAGTAAACTTATAGGTACAAGTATAATTACAAAGGTTCATGGCAATGCCTGGTGGAACTAAGAAACATTAAGTCCAAGCATTCATGTCTTTTATATAATCAGTAACCGTATAATAGGCTTTGCTAATAAGTACACTTTTAACAATGATTTTAAATTTATTTAGGCTTAATTGTACAATATTGCTTGGAACTTTGTTGTAAAAACGCACACAGTTACCTCTGAATGAATTATTAATTTTATGGAGTCTAGTGTGAGGCAAATGTAATTTATTCTTATTTCTAGTATTGAAGCTATGGACATCACTGTTTTTACTAAATAAATGAATGTTTTTATGGGTATATATTAGATTTTCATAAATATATTGAGACACAACTGTCATTATACCAGTGTCTTTAAATTTATCTCTTAAAGAGTCTTGCATTTTTAGATTATAAATTGCTCGAATGGCCCTCTTCTGCAGCACAAATATAGTTTGAATGTCGGCAGCATTTCCCCACAGCAAAATACCATACGACATTACACTATGAAAGTAACTAAAGTACACCAATCTAGCTGTTTCTACGTCAGTTAATTGGCGTATTCTCAAAACTGCAAATGCTGCAGTGCTGAGCCGTTTTGATAGTTTATCAATATGTGGGCCCCACTGAAGTTTGGAATCGAGAGTAATTCCATATGATCATTATCAATAAAGTATCATTTGCAGATGACACTTCAATGATATTTAAGTTTGACAGAGGAAGTAAAAACATTGCTTTGTGAATAGGACTCTTTCCAAAGCATTACACTGGTTCTCTTCGAATAATTAGTTATATAATCAAATTTTAACAGAAATTCACTTAATTTTGCATATTTCACTCCGAAATTCTGACTGTATGATAAATTATGATTGTACCTCATAGCTATTGTAAGTCACGCAACCTTGCCGGAGCCAATAGTAACTGCCGATAAACGCTCTCTCAGTCTACAGCTTGATAATAGTGCTACGCACTCGCACCTATACATTTTTATATCCCTGTTAGAAAGTCCCATCGAAATGACGAGTTTTTTTGAGAATTTCATTTTTTAGTTATAAATATCACCTATTAAAATTTCAAGTTGGCTCAAATACATTTCTTAGCTAAAAATTTTTGCACGCGGCTGTCAGTGTTAAAACCTCGACTGAATCACCTGGCTTTTTTTTTTCTACAATTTCTGTAAACATTACATACATACATTACATACACTCACGCCCTTTTCCCACGGGGGTAGGCAGAGATTACGTCCTTCCACTTGCTACGGTCCTTACATATCTCTTTCGCTTCATCTACTTTCATAACATTCTTCATACATGCTCGACGATTGCGGTACTTCTGACCTGGCCTTTTTTGAGGACACTTTCGATTTGTTCGAAAATGTCGCCTAGGTCATTTAAATACAACATATAACATTTCAGATTGCCTTAAATATATTAGGGACATTTTTTTTAATTTTGAAACGAACTTTAGAATTGTCGAACATTGGCCCTTCTGGTTTGGCTCACTGGAACTAATAACAGTACATATTAAATCAGTTAACGAGCTCAAACCATGTCAACGTAGTCAATCATCATTAGGAACCCATAAACACATTTTAAGTCATGTTTATTCACAGCTCATGAATCAATATCATTACTCTAGCTCATGGTTATGGATGGTGCGCGTAATATCGACAGCTTACCGTTATTGTTTTTAAATTATATGTACGACGAAAATACAGTGTTAATATAAATAACTAACATTACTACCTACCGCATTCCTTTCGTTTGAGAATGGAAGTGAAGCTAGAACAGGTGTCTCCAAAGATTATTACACAGCCAGACTTTGCCACGCCGAGTGCATGTACTTTTCAGTCTCAGATAGATTTAGACAAGAAATAATGTCTCAAAATTAAAGAATAATATCATCATGTAGTCGATCCTTGATGAAAATGGACTGATAAAGCTATCAGATCGCGCTGCAAGGGCAGCATTGAAGATTAGACGCAACCAACAGTACTAAATGGAAAGCATGACGCTGTTCGACTACTCGTCAACCATTACCAAATTACCTCACGAAAATATTGCAAGGCTGTTATTAATGAACTGGGTCAGAATATGTGGATAATAAATTAGTCCGATCACTACACAGCAATATAAAAACTGTCAGCTATTAAAACCTGGAAGACTTTCAACTGGGAATCTACCAGACGAAAGACTCACCTCATCATAAGCGGCCTTTTTCATACATCAGAAAAGACTATTTCGCCACCGAGCTTATCGCGGAAAGATTAGGTGGGTTGCGGTTTTGACGTGTTTGGTCACAATACATTTGAATGTTGTCTATACATTGCTACAGATGCAGCCACGACGTGTCTAAGACGTTCCATCGTTCGTCATGGGACACAATGCAATAGCTTACAGATAAAATGGCACCTGTTTCGTTGGAGCTAGGTAGAAGCTAATAAAGTTGGGGCTGCTGTTCGAGATATGGTGGTCGTAATGGAAACTTGACTAGGTGGATTACATACATACATTACATACACTCACGCCCTTTTCCCACGGGGGTAGGCAGAGATTACGTCCTTCCACTTGCTACGGTCCTTACATATCTCTTTCGCTTCATCTACTTTCATAACATTCTTCATACATGCTCGACGATTGCGGGTACTTCTGACCTGGCCTTTTTTGAGGACACTTTCGATTTGTTCGAAATATGTTCGCCTAGGTCATTAAAATACAACATATAACATTTCAGATTGCCTTAAATATATTAGGGACAATTTTTTTTAATTTTGGTTCGATTTAGAACCGCCACTCACCTGCCAGCTTTGTTGGGGTGTAATACGAGGTAAAGGACAAGTTTTCAGCTTACCTCAAATACCTAACCAAAATTCGTGGCAGCTCTCCTATTATATATTCCTGCGAAGAAATATAAAGGTGCCACTGGGCCAGCGTGGTGCACTAAAGGTTTAGGTAATTATCGTAACATAGGGTAGACTTTAGCTCCTTCGTTGGGGACGTATATGAGCTGAGTTGATGATATGTCAAAGTTTTATGCAACAAAAAAAATACTTCGTAATACTAATTTTTGAATTACTATATATTGTAATAACTATATGGTTGTTACATATATATATATATATAATAACTATATGGTTAAGCCGGCAATAACCGGCAGCGGTTACATTCTGCGTGGAACGGAACCCTTAAAATGTGTGTACTTTATCTATGTTGGCAGCTCTGTGATCGACTAGTCACAGTAATTAGTAACTTCATGGCCTTTAAACTGGAACACAGTAATTCGAATACTGTTTGCTTTGCGGCAGAAAATTTTTTTTTATGTAATACGTAAGAAAGTACTTACAATAACATATTACGTAAAAAACCTTTTTGCCAACTGTACTTACGCCTATTTCGATTCGACTTGGCGACATCTATTGCAACATTATTAAAACTAATAAACTATACTATTGTTTGTTATAACTATATTATAAAACTTGTACTATTGTGTTTAAAATATCAACTAAAACCTAATAAAACAACAGTTAAACGGATAAGCTATGATAAACATGAAAGAATTCGTACCTGGCACGGCGTGCAGGGTGCACCACACGCTTTGTTACATTTGGAGTGAGTACAATTTACTTCGCACCGCTTTTTGCACGGTGGGCACACCTGGTTACATGGTTCTTCACATCTAAAATAAGAGCATTACGATTTTGAGTTAAGGGTTAACTAGCAAATTGTACAGGAATAATTATTTGCATGTAGCAGACTGTAATCTAAATACATGTATCTGAATATATAATTATGTGGGACTAACATACTTTGTGCCCATGTAATAAGGCCCAAGAGTCCGTTAATCCAAGATATTGCAAGATAACGAACATAACTAACATTACAACAGACCCTTCTGAAAAACTGAAGGACAAAATTTATAAATCAGTAATTAGACCTGTCGTTATGTATTGATCGCAATGACCGTTAATCAGATGGATGAACAAAGATTGCATGTTGTTGAAATGGATGTATGGAGTGACAAGAAAGGATAGAGTGAGGAATGAATATTGCAGGAGAAGTCAGAAACTAGCCTCTCTTGTTGAAAAATTGAGAGAAAGGAAACATTCCTGATATGGTAAAATTGAAAGGAAACAATAAAATATTGCCGAAAAACGAATTATTGAAAAAACAAATACTAAATTATAAACTAATACGAATGAAAAAAGTCCAATATTTTAATAATTTATACCAAAATCTGACAAACAAATAACCGGCCAAGTGCGAGTCGGACTCGCGCAAGTACGGTTCCGTACCACTATACATCTAAATAAATGTTTTTCTTTATTCTATTGGAGATGATTGAATGAAAAGTAAAATGCGGTATACGTATTTATAACGTATTAAAAAAACTAATTATTAGATTTCGTTCAAACCACTTTTTTCGCTGGAAGTTTGCATGGTAATGTACATCATATATTATTTTTACATTTATAATTCCCTTATTTTAGAATTTAAGGAGGGGGGGGGGGGGACACGGCCACATTTTTCCACATTTAGTTTACAAAATAATCTTTCCATAGATGAATAACATGTATGGGTTTGATGAAAAAAAATAAGAGTTTCAGGTCTAAGTATGGGAAACTCCAAAAATTTAGTTTTTTTTCTATTTTTGTATATAAATCTTACCAAGTTTCCACAGTATAGCTCTTATAGTTACGGAAAAAATTGGCTGTGACATACGGACGGACAGACATGACGAATCCATTAAGGGTCCGTTTTTGCCATTCGGCCACGGAACCCTAAAAACACCACAAATAATCAATAGCATAAGTAATAAAGCAAGAAATCGTCGGTGAAAAGATGAAAACTTCCAGGTGAACAACAAACAGCTTGGAATGCTTGATACCGTATCGGAACTATGGATTCCACGCTGTTACAATCTAAAACATGTCCAAATCAATGAATGCTAGTGAATTTAGCATATTCCACCGTAGCTTACTGACGCTTTTTATATCACGGTGGCAATGTAAAGCTCACTCGTAGCAAGTCTTGTGTAGTAACTATTAAAGCCTGTTCTTTATTCCGTGCTTAGAACGGCGAGGTGCTTTATTGGGTATTCGTTTCGTGCGTACCATCTGTGAACAGAATTGGTACGTGTCATTAAACCGTTCCTCTCAGTGCTATTCTATGTACTTGCTTGGGTACGGTAGGATGCAAGGTGAACGTTGGGTACGTTCTTATAAGCACATCGTATAGACGAAACTTTAGAATTGTCGAACATTGGCCCTTCTGGTTTGGCTCACTGGAACTAATAACAGTACATATTAAATCAGTTAACGAGCTCAAACCATGTCAACGTAGTCAATCATCATTAGGAACCCATAAACACATTTTAAGTCATGTTTATTCACAGCTCATGAATCAATATCATTACTCTAGCTCATGGTTATGGATGGTGCGCGTAATATCGACAGCTTACCGTTATTGTTTTTAAATTATATGTACGACGAAAATACAGTGTTAATATAAATAACTTAACATTACTACCTACCGCATTCCTTTCGTTTGAGAATGGAAGTGAAGCTAGAACAGGTGTCTCCAAAGATTATTACACAGCCAGACTTTGCCACGCCGAGGTGCATGTACTTTTCAAGTCTCAGATAGATTTAGACAAGAAATAATGTCTCAAAAATTAAAGAATAATATCATCATGTAGTCGATCCTTGATGAAAATGGACTGATAAAGCTATCAGATCGCGCTGCAAAGGGGCAGCATTGAAGATTAGACGCAACCAACAGTACTAAATGGAAAGCATGACGCTGTTCGACTACTCGTCAACCATTACCAAATTACCTCACGAAAATATGCAAGGCTGTTATTAATGAACTGGGTCAGAATATGGGATAATAAATTAGTCCGATCCACTACACAGCAATATAAAAACTGTCAGCTATTAAAAACCTGGAAGACTTTCAACTGGGAATCTACCAGACGAAAGACTCACCTCATCATAAGCGGCCTTTTTCATACATCAGAAAAGACTATTTCGCCACCGAGCTTATCGGCGGAAAGATTAGGTGGGTTGCGGTTTTGACGTGTTTGGTCACAATACATTTGAATGTTGTCTATACATTGCCTACAGATGCAGCCACGACGTGTCTAAGACGTTCCATCGTTCGTCATGGGACACAATGCAATAGCTTATCAGATAAAATGGCACCTGTTTCGTTGGAGCTAGGTAGAAGCTAATAAAGTTGGGGCTGCTGTTCGAGATATGGTATTGGTCGGTAATGGAAACTTGACTAGGAGTGCATAGTCTTGAGGGAAAGTGCTTGCTACATATCCTAGCCGAGATAGGGTAGTTACGAGTAGCACACGTATGTCTATTTTGACAGAAATTTTAAAGCAGGCTGTTAAGAAATTAGTTCTTTTAACTAAACTAAACTGGTACATATTCATATTTTTAGTAGTTTATTTTTTTATGTTTCTGTATTTTGATAGATGTCAAGCCTGTTCTGTGTTATTACACGAGTTTCATGACTATCAGGCGTTATTATTTCATATACCTATATTTACTAAAAAAGCTCCAAAAAAGTTAAAAATAATTGTTTTTTTTTCAATAATATTTATCCGCCGTAACGTCCTTACACACATCATGGCGAGGCAGCACTTCTGGTAGTTCCACATTGGCATTGCACACGGCAGCATTGTTCTGTAACTTTGGTTAAACTTACTCGTGGCCGCAGATCATGGTGACGGTAGAACTTTGGTGCCCACCCACTGCATACGGCGCATGTAATATTGTCTTCTGGCATTTATTAGACTTACTGGTGTCCACAGATCAAGGTAGCATGGCATTTCTGCACACAGGATGCGTGTAGCCGCCCCTGGTGACAGCGTGCGCACGAGCCCGTGCACTGGTGATCACACCGCAGCGTCACTGTACACGGTGCGGTGCAATATTCTACTAGTTTCTCGGATTTCCAATCACCTAAGCACAATATTGTAAAATTAATTAAGCAATCAATGTCATCGATTGATACACAAATATTCTATTTTACGAGGGCTGCCTTTTATGTCATTTGCCAACATACCGCAATTATAAAAATTAAATAACATGTTGCTTTTTCATCTTTTTGAATTTAGAATTGAAAACAAAATATTTTTTTAGATCGGCCAAATAGTCCGAATAATTATTGTATCGTCTACTCAAAGGTGACAAGTCGGTTGTGAAAATGGAAATGTTTAAGGATAATTTTCGTGCCAAAACTTTTAAAGAGGCTGGCGAGTGCGGCGACAGTGCTTCGAGGAGATCACTTCTGTGTTTAGAGATGCAGCACCATGTCTTAGGACTATAGAACGCTGGTATTTGGAATTTCAACATGAACAGTCTAGCCTCAGTGACAAGCCATGTGAAGGTCGTCCAAAAATAGCCATGACCCAAAAAAATATCGAAGCCGTGAGATAGCAAATCCTTGAAGATGGTCATGTGACATACTGTGAAATCGAGGCACTCGTGTGCATTTTAGGGACCACTGTCCATAACATCATACACGAAGAACTTGGCGCAAGAAAGTTTGATCTTCCGTTGGATACCACATTTGCTTACCGACGACTAAAATGCAGCCCGTATTAGTTGGTTTCACAAAACTCAGCAGCAATTCAATCGAAGAGAGTCAATAAATAAATAAATAAATATTTGTTACACTTACACCAATTAGCCTAGCCCAAACTAAGCTCTATAAGGCTTGTGCAATGGGATCTAGGGTAACGGATAGACATACATATATTATACATATATAAAGAATTTTTATTGAAATATATATCAACATCCATGACTAAGGTACAAATTTAACTACCCCAGGAGGGTACCAGAAATGGAGAATCCCTCTCTGAACTCGGATCGGCCCCGGTGGCTGGCACGAGTTCAGGCTGCCCCACGTATTCTGGGGGGGGCAGATTTACGCAGTTTGACATCAATATCGATGGGGGTGCCTCTGGCACCTCCAAACAGGGCCAGCCGCAAGGCAGGTCCAGGGAGCGAACGAGCTCAATAACAGGAGGGAGGTCCGAAGCTCCCCGAGGTGCGCTGGGTCAGGACAGGGCCACCGGAAACCGTCAGGTTACTGTGAGGTCTACTGACCGTAAAGGCCCAGCGTCTCGAGGCAGCCTAGGGCCTACACTCAGTCTTGATAAAGGGAGCGGACCCCAGGAACCTGTGCCATCGGGATCCGGGTCTGGTCTTCAGACATCCCACTCCAACTCTGTTGGGGCGGGGGGCTCGGGTGGGTCAAGCCGTAGGTCTAACATGGGCCCAGAGGCAGGTCCGTCCGAGCTGCCCGCCGCGGCGGGGTCGGAGGTAAATTCCAGGCGGAGACGCAAACGGAACGGGTCTGCAAAGAAGCGGGCCCAAACTGTAAGGCAGGAGGAGGCTGTGGAGGGACCGCAGGGTCAATCTGCACTTAAACGTGGCAGAGAGGCCCTCAGTGATGACTCGCGGATCAGCGGACAGGGAGCCGAAGAGAGCCAAGACCTATGGGTACAGCTCATACCGGGATGCCCTTGAAGCCGTTAGATTGGCAGTCATCCCTGAGGATTATCCTGACACCTATCTGGTGGAGGGGGATCAGCAGAGACTCATGGATCTCGTAGCAGAGAAATTCATGGACTCTGATGTTCCCCCACCACCATGTGTGATTGGCCATGCGGTCATAACTGGGGTCGTATTCGTGGACTGCAAGGATCACACGGCGGCCGAATGGGTCCTTACAAACATCTCAGGCATGTCTGTAGGGGACGTCAAGGTGAAAGTGGTTGATGCAGCGGCTGTTCCAAAGCCTGTCAAAATGGCTTGGAGGAGCCGCTGCATGAAGCTACTGGATCCTAAACAGGCCTGCTCGATGATGCAGAAGTGCAACCCGCCTTTGAGGACGGTTGGTTGGAAGGTTGTCGACACTAAGGTGGAGGCAAACCGAATCCGACGGATCGTCCTCATGGACGGGAAGTCAGCTGACTTCATCAAGCAGGCAGGCTACACCCTACAGGGATGCTTCGAGATGTGCTTGTTTAAGCTTCTCGCAGATGCTCCTGAGGGTGGCGACAGGCAGGTACGGAGCGACCCGGGACCTGACGAGGCTGCAGCGGGTCCGAGCGGTGGGCCGGCAGCAGCAAGCGAGGAGACAGGGTCGAGAAGATGGGGTCTGGCGAGGCGAAGCCGGGAGGTGGTGAGGACGGGGTGGATCTGCCTCTGTCGCAACAGTCGGCAGGGACAGATGACATCCTGCTTGACCTAAACCAACTCTGCTTCGGTTCGCCGAGCCCACATCCGGCTTGACACAATAAACGGAGGAGAAGAGCACCCATCAAACCGCCGAGATGGAGGGACTAAGGTGTGTTCAAATTAACCTTCACCACAGTAAGGCTGCTACTGCCATATTGGCAAAGCAGCTCAAAGATAACTTATATGACATAGCCCATACAGGAACCTTATCTGTATAAGGGGAAAGTAAGGGGCTTAGATAACACAGGGGGAGAAATCCACTATTACTGCCCAACTAACGACACAAGGACATGCATTTACGTTAGGGATGGCATAACTGCTAAACCCTTACGTTCGTTATGTTACAGAGATCTAACCACAATAGAGATCATTGCGGTAGGCGGGCACCAAAACGACCATGTGGTGATGGTGGCCGCCTACCTGCCGTACGAAGACAAGGAGCCAGTCTCTCCGCACATCAGAAGACTGGTTGAAACACTGAGGCAACGGAAAGCAGTCGTTGCCTTTGACGCCAACGCACACCACATCGCGTGGGGCAGCACAGATATCAATAAACGAGGTGAAGACCTACTAGAATATCTGGTAAGCTCATCTTTATTCCTACTCAATAAGGGTACCACGCCCACTTTTGTCAACAAAACTAGGGCTCAGGTAATTGACATAACGGTTGCGACTAAGCAAGCGGCTCCTTCAATTGCTAACTGGCATGTGTCAGGTGAAGTATCACTGTCTGATCACAACTACATATGCTTCAGGTACAGAACTAACATAGAAGTAGGCACTATACGACGGAGGAACCCTAGGAATACCAATTGGGCTTCTTATAGGAAAGATCTAGAAATAGAGCTTGGTAATGTTAATCATAGGTTCGGTTCAACTCTGGACTTGGACGCAGAGGCGGAGCGCATCACAACGCGAGTCTTATTAAGGTCTGGGCAAATAACTGTCCAGAAAAAGAAACAAAGACCAGAAAGGTACAATGGTGGACACCAGAGTTATCGAAACTCAGGAAGGACACGAGGAAAGCGTTTAACGTCGCTAAGCGCACAAATGACTACTCAGAATACTCAAAGAAGCTAACCGCGTATAATACTGAGGTTAGAAGGGCTAAACGTAAATCATGGCGCACTTTCTGTGAATCCATAGAAGCAGTGCCAGAAGGAATGCGACTTAGCAAAGTTATGTCTAAGACAAAAGCTCATCCGCTCACAGCTGTGAAAGATGAGAATGGGAGACTGACAGAAACAGGAAAGGAAGCCCTGGCCGTGATGCTGGATGTGCACTTTCCTGGTTCCAGGGTCGCTAACACTGCCGCAGATGCCAGAAACCATGAGGATCAGACAGCAGTCTGTACCACTAGAGAAGACTGGATATCTGCCAAAAAGGTGGTAACAGAGGGAAGGGTCCGATGGGTGATCAGGAGCTTTCAACCATATAAAGCACCTGGACCGGATGGGATCTTTCCTGTGTTGCTACAACAGGGAGAAACGGTACTGGTTCCCATTTTATGTAGGCTATTCAGGGCTTGCATTGCTTTTGGGCATGTACCTAAAGTATGGACAAACGTTAGGGTCAGCTTCATACCCAAGCCAGGGAAAGCTGATTATGATCAGGCCAAAGCGTACAGGCCGATAAGCCTCTCATCATTTCTGCTGAAATCTATAGAGAAGCTTATCGACAGATACATACGGGACGGACCATTCAGAAGGCGGCCTCTACACGGCAAGCAGTATGCTTACCAAGCAGGCAAATCCACTGAGACCGCTCTACATGATGTTGTAAGCAGAGTTGAAAAGGCACTGGATTCAAGGGAGGTATGCCTGGGTGCGTTCCTCGATGTAGAGGGTGCATTCGACAGGACCACCTTTGAATCCATAGATGTATCAGCGAGACGACATGGCATCAATGAAACTATCATACGATGGATAAATTTCATGATACGCAGCAGGTTAATTTCTGCAACGATATTAGGCGAGACAATGAGTGTGATAACAACCAGAGGATGCCCACAGGGTGGGGCACTCTCCCCTACACTCTGGTGTCTAGTGGTTGACCCATTGATCGAGCAATTGAATGAGGGACCACTGAACACAGTTGGTTATGCAGATGATCTAGTCATACTGATAAACGGTAAAGTGCCGAGTGTCGTAGCTGATCTGATGCAAGATGCTTTACATAAGGTCGAGCGATGGTGTAATGAGACTCGTCTCAATATCAGCCCAGCGAAGACAGTGATTGTACCGTTCACACGCAGGCAGGAGGAGGAAGCTCGATGGAATGGGTAACCTCAAGTTGCGTGGAGCGGAGATACCATGGTCCACGGAAGTAAAATATCTAGGTGTAACCTAGATAAAGAACTAACGTGGAAGGAACATGTGACGCTTACTATCGAGAAGGCCACAAGGGCCTTTAACATGTGTCGCCACACATTTGGTAAAACTGGGGACTTAAGCCAAAGATCCTCTACTGGATTTACAACATAATGATACTACCTATAATTGCGTATGGCAGTATTGCCTGGTGGCCAAGAACGAACCTAACCACATGCAGAGGAGTATTAGGAAAACTACAAAGGCTGGCCTGCATGGCCATAACAGGGGCCTTTAAAACTACTCCTACAGCAGCAATGGAACGGTTCCTGAACCTTGAGCCTCTACACATTTACATACAAAGGATGGCAATAAAGGCGTTGTACAGACTCAGTATGATGGGTATGTGGAACGCCGACGGGCCATGCACAGGTCACGTGGACATGAAGCATGACAATGGAATTCTGTCGCTAGCTATGACCAGTGATAAAATGACGCCTAAATACGTATTCAGGCGCCAATTCGAGGTCCACATCCCATCAAGAGAAGAGTGGAACAGAGGATTGGTATCCCCACGGGTTAACACCCTCTTCTGGTACACAGACGGATCGAAAATGATGTCTGGAACGGGGGCAGGCATATACTGCAACAAGATTGAGAAATCCATCAGCATGGGCAAACTGGCAACTGTGTTTCAGGCTGAAACCTACGCCATTATAGCCTGTGTGCAGGAGAATCTGGATAGAGGCTGTAAAGGTCAAACCATCTATATCCTCAGCGATAGCCAAGCAACCCTGAAAGCGTTGTCTAGCTATAAGGTGGAATCCAAACTGGTAATGAACGCAATCGAAGTGCTTAATAAGCTTGCAAAGACCAACACTGTACGCCTAGTTTGGATACCAGGACACAACGGTTTCCCTGGAAACGAAAAGGCTGATTACCTGGCAAGGAAGGGTTCGGAAACGCCCATGGTGGGACCTGAACCCTTTGTCGGCATCACGTCAAAGACAATTGGAACACATATAAGAATGCAATCGCATGCGAGGCATACAGAGGAATGGAATAACCTACAAGGAATGACGCACGCCAAGCTCTTTATGGGCTCAGAAAACTGGCTGAGATTCACACTGAGCTCAAGTAGGCTCCACCACCCGCCTGGTGCTTGGTGCCCTTACAGGACACTTTGGTACTAGGACTATGCTGCACAAGATGGGCCTCACTGAGACCAATCTATGCAGGGCCTGCAAGACCGAGGAGGAGAGCATGACACATCTATTGTGCAACTGCGATGCTCTGGCCGGCAGTAGGCAAAGGTTGATAGGGATTGGATACCCAAAACCAACGACTTTAGGGTAATGCCACCAAGGGACATAATCAGGCTCTTGAGCACGATTGATTGGACTGACGGTGGTCAAGTAACTGTCTAACGACATTAAGAAGTAGGCACTAATGGGGTAGCACAAAAGACCCATAATGGGTCGAAGTGCGTTGGCACCTCACGGTAGCCACCCCTGCCCCTAAGATAAGAAGAAGAAGGTACAAATGCTCGCATTCATCACACAAACATCTGCCCCCACCGGGATTCGAACCCGGGACCTCAGAGATGGCGACACCTTGAAACCGGTGTATTATCCACTCGACTATGGAGGTCGTCAATACATGCTTATGATGTGGTTAGGTTAGGTTAGGTTAGGTGACGAGTCTTGGTATATACTTACGAGTTAGTTCTAAGCAACTCTACTGTCTGGGTCTTTCAAAATGAACCAAAACCGAACACGGTCATACGTTTATGGAGCAGTTCAAAAAAAAATGTGACAAAAGGTGGTCACGTCGCCACTATTGTACCAGATGATCGCAAGGCGATCAACGCTGACTGGTGTACCACTGTTTGTTTGTCATAAGTCATCACCGAATTTCGATAAAACAATCCAAGACGTCGTGTGATATTGCAGCATGACAATAGAATTTCTCACATCGCCCGCCAAACAAACATGTAATTGAGCACCCAAAATGTCGAAATTTTAAGCCCCGACTTACGTCCTAACGATTTTTTAACGTTCCCAAAAATTAAGCAAAGTTTTCGTGGTCAACGTTTCAGCTCACACGAAGAAGCTGTTGATGCATACAAAATACAAATGAGTCATTTTGACTACCTACTATTTAGCGGAATAAATGTTTTAATAACTGGTTTGAACGTATGCAAAAGTGTATTAAATATTGCAGAGAATTATTTGAAAAACAATAAATGCCAATAATCTATTAGACTGTCTATATTTATTCAAACGACGCAACTTAAAATGCAGCCATTTACAAGTCTTGTCTCTTGACAATGTTTAAATCAAATAGATACAAATAATCGAAAATCGAAATGATATTCAAATTACAAATTAATAAAAAGCCTAAAGATGAATTACTATATAACTTAATATAAGGCATGGTGTAATTACAAATTTCATTGATATAAATATTTTAATTTTTATTGCACTGCTTGACTTAATGCAACAAAGCATTCTCTTCCTATCACCCAGTAGCTACTCAAAAAGAATAAGAGACTTTCTGGTAGGCAATTCAAAGAAATAAAATTGATGGCATAACAGCTTTTTACAAAATCCCTTTACTTGTTCTGCTTTATGTTAATTGAGTGATGTACTGTATGTGCTGTCGTAGTATGAAGTGTCCGTATATGTAACGAGGCTGTATCTGCGATAAAGGGTAATTATTTAATTTTTTAATAATATTAGATACATCTGATAAAATTAGAAAAATATTTTATGCTATTCTATGATTCAATAAATAAATAGGTCATACTACATTGTCTGTTACTTATAATTACCTATAATATTTCATCCAGTTTCATATTGTTGACTTTCCATATCAGAGTATTTTTAGTAAAGGTAGATCAACATTGTAAAACTGTATTAACAGTTTTATTTTTGTATTTTGTCATTGTCTGTATTAACATAACATGTAAATTTTTGTTCTAGGCCATAGGGTGCGCCCTCCATAAATGCGTGCAGACGCATTTCTCTACAGCTGAAGGGACTTCTAAACAAAATCCAGTTTAAAGGAGAGTAGGGTAATAATTCCATTAGAAGAAACCACTGAATTAATGATGGAAAAAACGTATCTTTGTTGAGATTGGATCATTTGTATCCGGATCAGCACAAAGATCGAATCAGTAAAGTGCTTCATTTGTATCAGTCATACAAATATTCTGATGTCTGATACAAATACACTGATATAAATATTGATTTATTTGTATCAGTGACTCTGAGTCAATCGTGTAAGCGTCGCGTATCGCATGAAACCGAGATTCAATTGAGCAACGTGATCCGAAGCGTTCGGGCTTTGAACTATTTACTTATCTCAATCGTACAAGGGCCGCGTGCCGATTGAAACCGAGATGCATTTGAGCGAATGATTCATTTGAAGCGCTGTTAGAGATTTGAAACAGTGAATCACTTGGAAGAAACGACTCACTGAGTCGTTTCTGTAAAGATTGACACATCTCTACACTGAATAGGCGAGTTCTATTGTCATTACCGCTAATAAGACGATATATAATGGTACGATATAACTTTGTCTTTAGCTTAACTAAACCATAACGAGCCATCATCAGTTCGCACCATTAAATAAAATTAAGTGGGATTTAGCTGGTCCGCAATATTTCACAACGTTCAGCGAAAAGTCCTCTTAGCTAGTGGGTGTACCCAGCACACCATTTGGCCGCTACATTTACGAATCTTCTATTTTGGCATTAATGCAGCACCAAAAATTTTCCAATGGGAAATGATAAAATGTTTCAGCGACCTGCCAGACGTAATAAAATATGGATGATTTTTGCTAATAGTCTTATGGAACACAATGAACGTCTATTAAATGTCTTAAATAGGGAAAGATATTTCAATTTAAAATTAAATAAAGACAAATAGATATTCTATCAATAAAACGTAAAATTTTCAGGTGTTATAATAATTTAGCAATAAAAGGACCGAAATTGATAGGTAATTGTAGATTTTTCGTAAAATAAAAATCCCTGTTACTATCCCTGAGCTACAAAGTTGCGTAGGACTTGTATTGCATAGTTGTTCATAATTCCACCATTATGTTTATGGTGAACAGATAACGGTAGAATCAGATTACAAACCGCTCATTGGATGGCCAAAACACAAAAGGTCAGTCGATATGTTTGTTGGATCTTAAGTTTTCCATAAAAGATCCCTTGTTTAAAGTAGAGGTTGATTTATTTGATTTTGATGGTTCTAAATATTAAATTGAAATCGAGTTTGTCAGCCAACATTGTTATTATTATTATAGTGTCAGACAACGGTCCTCCGTTAAAAAGTCTAATTTCACGACTTTACAAAACACCGAGTTTATAGCATGTCACTTCTAGTCCACAGTAGATCTAACGGAATGGTAAAAAGTGCGGTTAGCATAATTAAACATATACCAAAAAAAGTTCTTTAAAATACCGTTTTAGCAATTTTCAATTATAGGAAATTAGGAATACAGCAAAACAGTCAGCTGGTATATATCCACCAGTTCATTTATGCATGTCGAAAACATTTTATTCTCTATATTACCTTTCAAGGTTTGTTTCCTAAGACTGTCAAAAATGACAAATCGAAAAAAAAAAAACAAACAACACTTTATTATAACAGTAAACACTTCTCGCCGTTAGAAATTAGTAGGAGATCGAGTCTTTGATGAACACAAACCACAAAGTCTGTTGAATCTAGACATTATGACACAAGCAGGCTCACAACCACGTTGTCTTCTCAAGGTTGATTTTGAAGGAATAGATGGAACGTACTTCAGCCTACTCCTTCGCAGCAGAACAGCAGTGATGTGGTTTTAACATGCTTGGTCGAGTTAAAAAACCAGCAGTTCAGTATGAGTTTGAATATTTTATTTATATCCTAATAATTGTATTTTCTATTGTCTGTGTTTTTATTGTTATTGTATCACTTAATGATGTGTTATGTCACATGTGTATTCTTTAAAAGGGGAATATGATACATATGTAGCAATAAGCTAGCTTAGGATCTATGAGTGTAACAATAGATTAATGTAAATGTCTATGTTTGCATTGTACAAATCAAACAATATTTTAAAATTACGTATTTATCAAAGTAGTGACGAAATTCTTTAACAACTTCCAAATAATTGTGACTATATCACATATTCAATTAGATTCACTATTAATACAAATTTTTATACACATAAATTCTTTCTCTTGTATTACATTATCAGAGGTCGGAATTAGGTAGTTATTCGTATACTTACTATGCCTCAAATCCCGAGATTATTTAAAGAGCAGAAAAAAAATTAGTTATTTAAATAAAAAATTAGTTATTTATTTTTAAATAAAAAGTTATTTACTTTTACACAATATAACTACTGCACACGCGACGTTGTTAACCTACAAAGACAAATGGATTTTAGACAATCGGAGTAATTCATTGAAGTCAGAAAATATTGAAACGCCAATGGTTATATATTTTAATTCTCACAAAAGTTATACAGTAATGTCGGAAGCGAACACTTCAAATCTTACTGGTAATGAATCGGACAAGGAAAATTATTCTGATGGGCCGTTTGATTAACCTCACGAGTCTAGTCTAGAAGCAAAAGCATTCGCTCGTATTTATAAAAAAGGCGAAATATGTGTATGAGAATTTGCTAAAGACTATCAATAATTTGTATTGTGAATTATTGTATACTATTAAAAATTGTATGTTAATTATCTTTGTTTTATTTGTCTACTCTGAGGTTTTTATTATTATTTATTTGGAATATTGTTGGCCACAGGGGATTGTCCATTAGAAATCCCGGGATGATCCACATTCATATCAACATTTTGATGCAAGTACATAAATAACTCTACCTAATTCCGACCTCTGTACATTATACTCCCCATTTTTTTAAATTATTATCAGTCTCTCATCAAAATCCCATATCGATCCTTGGGATATCTTCATCGTAATACTGGTAGGTAGGCTAGACGATTCTGGCCTATTAAAGATAATTTTATTTGATAAATACAATTTTAAAAGGCCGGCAGCTACACTCAAGGCACAATAATGTGCAAGTTTACTTATAAACGTTTCATGACTCACACAGTTAAAAAAGTTGAATAAGGCACAAAATATTCAAATGAATGTAGTTGGCATTTGCGAGGGCTCCTAAGCGTCAACAATATGTTAAATTAGTGCAGTTCCAGCCTCAGTAGTTGATCTATTTTTCGTAAATGGCGCAAATCATAATAGGGTACTTCCCTCTATATTAGAAAAGATCTAAAAGCATATAATTATTATAGCTTATGCATTAAATAGTCGGAACCATCATGTTTAAGTACATAAAGTAACAAAAATAATATAAAAATTAGTTTCAAAGTATTCACTTTTTTAATCTATACGTAAAACAAGAACGAAACATAGGCCGCCATGTCGTGACGTCATAAGGTACTGTAAACTTATGCGTGTCAATGTCATTATGAATCATAGAACATATAAAGCCGCAAAACAATAAGAAAAGAAGTTTGTAGGTTGCTTTTTCAATGTAAGAGAACGTTATAAATACGTAAGTTAAATTGAAATCGCACGTGAATCACACTATGAAAAGTAGTTTTGTAAAAGGAGATAGTACGAATTTACCAAAAATAAATGCATTAATGGTCGGAAAATTCTTTGCTGCAAATCCCAACTTTTGTTCTGCCGAGTTACGGAGTATTAAAACATCGATGTCAGTATTACTCTTTTATTATTATTCCTTTATTAATTGTTTATATATAAAAGATATTAACTCATTTTTAAATTATGAGTATAATAATACTGTACTCTGTCCATTATGTTATTTTCTTTTTGACAGATCGCGCGTATGAAATATTGTTTCTATTTTCAAATTATAGTACTACAGTAATAATATACTTTCTAGACGGGTAACGCCCACATAGTGAAGTGCTCTGTGCATAACAAACTACCACAGACAATAAGCAGTTCTTGAAATCAGATAAATCGATAAATTGTCTTCAAATCAAATATTTGTAAATTTATTTATTTCCTTCTCGACAGCTACCTTACATTATTTATAGGTATGTGAATTTTAATATTAAAACGCATATGTAGTTAATAACATCTACGTCAAGTTTAAATCAAGAATTATGATCAAGAATACTTAGAAAATCACATACATACCATTTTTTTAACAAACTAGCTAGGTAATTGGTAATTCGCCAAAAATATAATATTTTGCCTAATTTACTTGGCATGTGTAAAACTTTATTTTTTCATATATTTCTGATCCATTTAAGAGAGAAAAAGGAAAACTTTCTTAAATGGATCAGAAATATACGAAAAAATAAAGTTTTACACATGCCAAGGAAATTAGGCAAAATTTTATATATTTGGCGAATTACCCAATTGGGTAATTCGCCAAATATATAATATAAAAATTAAACAAGTAAATTTATTTACATTATTTATTACATAGATTCATCAGATTCTTCTTCGTAAATTACACTAGACTCGTCAGTTGAGTCCTCTGTTACATAAATAACCAATTCTTGTGCCATCATGTTATCAATTGCAACATCTCGATCCCAATCAGACATTATTAATTTTTTTGCCTCTGTACAACACTCGCCCAGTTTTCAGGCGTCACATCACCACACGCGCTAGTTAATAACTGCAACATTTTATTTGCTGTAAACGGCGGCGTTGTGTTATTTCTTGCTGCCTTCCCTTTAATTTGTGCCCATATCAATTCGATGGCATTATACTGACAGTGATACGGTGGGATTCTAATGACAGTATGTCCATATTCCGCAGCCATTTCATCGACGACGTATCTTTTAGGTATACGTTTCGAATTTAAAATTCTTATCAGCTCCGCTTTCAACAATGTATCAGTCACATCCTCACCATTATCACGAAGCCAGTTAACAATTTGGTCTTTGGTACTGCTTTGCGTTGGCTTTTTATTTATTTGCCGCGAATGATAGGGCGCGTTGTCTATAAATATAATTGAACGTTCTTCTAGTAGCGTCAACATTTTTGGCCACGGTACAAACCACTGTCTCTCAGTGAAATTACCATTCTTCTTACAGTTGGGATTTCTTTACGTTGATAGTACGCGTATATATGACGACGAATAGCATCGGCATCGAAATCATCAATGTTTGTAACTTTACAGAGTCGGAGCTTTTTTTCGGTGAAGACAGTTTATTACTCTGCATACCACTACTGCCGTAGGCTTCTTTAGCAATTTTGTGACTGTTGGAATACTAATTCCTAAGGCGGCAGCAACACGGTTGCGAACCTGCGATATTGGTAGTAGCGGTTCACCATTTTGACATTCCTTCTCAAAGTATTCATGAAGGCGTCTCACAAACTCCCTCGATTGCCCTTTTAACACAGTTCCTTTCGGCATATTGAGAACTTATAAACGAATTTAATATTTATAATAAAAATAATATCGCTGCATTAAATCGATTAAAAGTTCTTCTTAAATAAAATCGATATTCTGTTTTAATCGAATCGGTAACTTGCGAGTTCATCACTGATTTCAAAAATATCTTAAACTGTCAAAAAGAAAATAATATAATGGACAGAGTATATATAGTACATAGCATCAAACATAGAGCTTTGTTTATTATTTACATGCCGTATTGACGTCATCGCTACAGAGTAACAACTCGTGCGGCGCCTTCGTCTAATTACGCGCGAAATTTGAAAATATTAAATTTTAATGCAATTTTTATAGTACTTAACGAGTGTATAAAATTTTTATATTTTTAGTATATGGTTTACTGACACGCAAGGATCAAATTAAGATTCTTTTCAAAAAAGAGATTAATTCCCTATTCATGGAAAACCTTCCAGAACCAACTTTCAATAGATAAAAGATTCCTCTTGAAGTTAGGCTTAATTTTGCTGATTTAAAATTAATAACTAAACAAAAAAATTGTCTGTCTCGAGAACTGTATGTACAATACGCAGAGATTAATTTACAATAATGTGACAAGGCCAAGGAGTTACATTGGTATTGAGATAGGTCTTAAAGGCAAAAATGTGTAACTTTATCAACTCAAAAATAGAAGTCTAGAGGAACGAGTAGAAATGTATTGAAGGTTGTTTCCTCTACCTTTATATTTGACTAAGATGTGTAAGTAAGTGATAGGTGTAATCTATGAAAATTGAATCAAGCAGAAAATCGAGATCACATATATAATCAAAAGTAAATTTGAATACACGACACCAAGAATAATAATATTGTCAATAAGGAATGAGATTATATGACTATATCAGCAATGTTTACGCCTTCGTGTAGCGTAATGGAATTTATTATTTAGAAAATAAACTCAATGAATTCTTGATGACTTTTAATAATTTTATAATTTACAATAAGAAGCTATGTTGTTCCAACTGATGTCTGACGTATAATAATTTCACCTCACAAGCAAGAGGCCACGAAAGTAAAATGCAGCAACATTGCTACGAAAAGTCTTGCAGGCGTAAACATACTCCCCCCCGTTGAAGACCTCCAGTTCTTCAACTATTCAGCACTCTTCATCGCTCAACAGTGGACAGAGTCGGACCAGCGGCCGTCGATACAGCCCAGATATTGTCTTCACGTCTGCGACACGAGATATTCCATCAGCTCCTGGATACAATTTGGTAACTCGACCAGTGCGCCAACACAGGGGAGGCAGAGAATCTTCAGAGATGAGAACCAAGTCTCCAATTTTTAGATGTGTCCTATTTTGCTTCCATTTTCTTCGAACTTGCAGTTCTGACAGGTATTCCCTCTGCCATCTTCTCCAAAAATGCTGTCGTAACTTCTCCAGGCGAACATAGCGGTTTAGTCGACTTTCATTCTCGGCTTCCAGGGCAGGTGATGGTACAGCATTTAGTGGCCTTCCAATCAGAAAGTGCCCCGGGGAAAGGTAAAGGGGATCGTCGGGAGATGAAGACAAGGGACACAAGGGACGGCTGTTTAATATAGCTTCCACTTGTGCAAAAAGTGTCGCGATCTCTTCAAAAGTTAAATGGGCAGTACCCATGACACGTCTTAAAATTAATTTTGTACTCTTAATCAATGATTCCCAAGTGCCACCAAAATGGGGAGCGTAAGACGGCGTAAACGTAAACTTTATGCCTTCCTGAGAGGCAAACTCAGAAAGTGTTTGATTTTGTTGGCTTTGGTACATTTCAAGCTCTTTAGAAGCACCCACAAAATTGCGACCATTGTCGGAAAATATATTCGCTGGCAGTCCACGACACGAAACAAATCTACGCAACGCTAATATAAACGCACTTTTGGACAGATCACTGACAACCTCTAAATGAACGCATTTGTACCGAAAACAAACGAAAATACACAAATAACATTTTAGTAACCTTGCACCGCGACCTTTACGATTTGTAATATAGAATGGACCTGCCATATCGACTCCAACGGACTTGAACGGGAAATCAGGATTGACACGGTGCGAAGGAAGGTCACCCATTTTAGGTTCCAGAGTTTTGCCCTGTACCTTTCGACAACGGACACAACTGCGAACAGTACTTCGGGCTATAATTCTGCCTTTAATGGCCCAAAACATTTGTCGAACAGCTGCCAGAAGTAATTGTGGACCTGCGTGTAAATTCCGAATGTGTTCATATTTAAAAATTAATTTAGAAAAATGATGCGTGGAGTTTAGAAGAATTGGGTGCCTTTGGTCGTAGCTGCCACTAGATTTTTCTATACGACCACCTACACGAATTAAATTATCCTTGTCCATAAATGGAGACAAGGACAAAATGTTGCTTTTTGAACTTAAATTATTTTTATTTTTAAGTATTTCGTATTCAATAGGAAAACTCTGCTGTTGAGCTATTGAACTTAAGGCAACAGTAGCAACCTTTAGCTCATCAGCTGTTAAAATACCAGTTAATTTATTTTTTGGATATTTAATATTATTTATAAATCTTTTGACATACGCCATTGTTCTTTGTAATCTACTGAAATTGGAAAAACGCTCGAATTGTATAAGAGATTCAGAAATAATGACAGTAGTAACTGTTTTAACTTCAGGTAAATTTTGAGTTTTATCAATTGTCAAAACAGGCCAATGAGTTTCCCCTTTTACTAAAAAGTTTGGACCATACCACCACAAACTTGAATTATGTAATTGACTAGCATCAACACCTCGCGAAATAAGATCAGCGGGATTTTCAGCTGTAGGCACATAGCGCCAAGCAGAAGGCTGCGTTATATCTTGAATTTCACTGATCCTATTTGCAACAAAGGTCTTTAGCCTCGATGCATCACCCTTCAGCCAACCAAGAACAACACTAGAATCGCACCAGTGTATGAAACGGTGAGGCACAAACCTAAGAGTTTCAGTCACGGTTTTGCACAACCGTGAGGCAAGCAGTGCACCCGAAAGCTCTAAACGAGGTACAGTAGTTGGTTTTAGCGGCGCAACCTTGGATTTAGAGCACAAAAGTCTCACAGTCACACTATCACTAGAGTCTCTAGACAATAAATAGATGCAAGCACCATATCCTACCTGTGAAGCATCACTAAAGCTATGCATTTCGATATAAACTGGCGTATCACAAAGTACTCTTCTAGGAATTTGGAATGATAATAATAAGGATAAGTTATTAGAAAACTCTCCCCACGCTACCTTAATATTATCAGGTACAGGCTGATCCCAATTTATTTTATCATGCCAAAGTCTTTGGAGCATTAATTTTGCTTGCATAATAAAAGGACTTAAAAGACCTAAAGGGTCAAAAATTTTAAATGCATTTGACATTATGTATCTTTTAGTGATAATATCATCTGAATCCAATATTTTGTTTATGGGGAAATGAAATGTGTCTGAATTTGGATTCCACCCTAAGCCAAGAGTACTTGAGGATTCACTAATTGTTAAGTTTTCTTGTAATATTTTTGTAGTCGAACTTTCGAAAATTGAAGGCAAATTGGTTTTATATTTACGTAATTTGAAACATCCTTTATCTAATTGTGTTTCTACAGAATTTTTAATATATTGTAATTCTTTTTTATCATTTGAGCCGGTAATAAGGTCATCAATATAAAAGTCTTCTTTAATTATAGTTTTGATCAGACCATCATCACATTCTTCACCGAGTTGCCATAAGCAACGAGTACTTAAATAGCTGGCGCTTGCGGTACCGTAAGTGACAGTATTTAGTTGTAGTGTTTTGATAGGCAAGGACTCATCTTCTCTCCATAAGATTAGTTGCAGATTTCTATCTTCTGCGTGGACTTCGACCTGACGGTACATTTTTTCGATGTCACCAGTAAGTAGATAACGGTACAATCGTGCACGAATCAATATGGAGAAAAGAGAGCTCTGTACATTTGGACCTACCATCTGTAAATCATTGACTGAGAATCCTGATGATGATGGTGCTGATCCGTCAAAGACAACCCTAAGTTTGGTGGACTCGCTAGACATTTTGAATACTGCGTGATGACACAAAAAGTACGAATTCTCTGGAAACAGAACAGGTGACTCTGAAAGATGACCAAGAGCTTCATATTCTTTTAGAAATTTAGAATATTCTTCCTTTAGTGGAAGATTTGTTCTAAAGCGTTTCTCTAAATTTAGCAATCGTTTCTTGGCTAATGAATATGAGTCTCCTAAGCATTCTGGTGAGTCCTTTAGTGGTAACTTGACACAGAATCGGCCGCTATTCAAACGGGTTGTGTGTTCCAAAAAATGACTTTCACATGCCATCTCAGTTTCACTTAGAATTAATTTATTTGGGACTTCTTCTAATTCCCAGAATTTTGTTAGTAAATTATCAATTTTAAAATCATTTGAAATATTTTCATGTACAATTAATGAATTATTACAATGAATTTTGTTGTATTTAGAAGCGCACTAAAAGAACCTGCAATAACCCAGCCAAATTTGGAATTTTGAAGAATAGGTTTATTTTTACCTAATAATTTTTGTTCTCCTTGTAAGATACTCCAAAATAAATCTGCACCTATTAAGATATCAATAGGACAGCTCTGATTGAAATGCGGGTCAGCTAATTTTAAATCTGAAGGTAAATTTAGATCACGAATACAAATTGGAGATTTTGGAAGAACTCCTGTAATGTTTTCTAATATAAAACACTTTAGTGTATTTTGATAATTATAAATTTTAGATTTTAACTGTACAATACAGCTTTCGTTAACTGTTTTCACTGAATGATTACCAATACCTACAACATTTATAGATACTGGTTCCGGATTTAGTAATAATTTTTGTTGTAATGATTTCGTGATGAAGGATGACTGACTTCCTGAATCCAATAAGGCACGTACTGTAATTGCCTCTTTAGTTATTGGATTGGATACTTCAATTAATGCGGTTGATAAAATGACGAATTTAGTATCAATCTCTTTAGAGAAATTAACAATCGAATCGCGTTCCTGAATCTGAGCAGTGTTGACTTTAGTAGGTTCAACTGAATGCAATAATGAGTTATGTCGCTGATTGCACTGCTTACAGGGACCCATGTGACAATTGCTGACAGGGTGACCTTGACGTAAGCAGTTCGAACATAATTTATATTTAGTTACATCTGATAATTTTTTTCTAAGGTTTTAGCTTTGAATGTTGGGCAATCATATATTTTATGATTTTTATCGCAAATTATACACAGACATTTAGCGTTATTGCTGGAATTTTGTTGCACTGTGGCATAGGATTTTGTTTGGTAAGTTTTATTATGACTAGGCTGAGAGTGCTGAGGTCTTATATACGTATTTTTTATATTAGAATTAATATGTTTATTCTGGTTTGTAGACTCAATAATATGCGCTCGATCAATTAAAAATGTTTTGAATTGCTCCAAAGTTGGAAAATCGCCTATGTTATTTCGTTGTTCTTCCCATTTTACAAGTGTCTGGCTATCCAACTTAGAACAAACCAAAAAAATTATAAGTGCGTCCCAATGCTCAGTGGGCTGCCCCAAATTGGCAAGGGCACGTAAGTTTTTTGTAATATGGTCCACTAAGAAACGTAACGAACCCTCAGTCTCCCGTTGCAATGGTTGTATATTAAAAATAGATTTAAAGTGATGGTTGGTTAATAATCGTTTGTTATTGTAACGATCAAATAGAAGCTGCCAAGCGGTATTATAATTAGCGGAAGACACCTCAATGTTTGAAATTATGCGAGCCGCATCACCCTCCAAATAAGATATGAGGTAGTGAAACTTTTGAATAGCTGGAATGCGCTCGTTGTCATGTATTAAATTTGCAAATGTGTCGCGGAACTCCAGCCAGCGAAAGAACGATCCGTCAAATTTCGCAATCTGTATCTGAGGCAAACGAATGCATGAATCGCCTTGATCGATATTGCATCGAGCTTCATTAAAAATGGACTCGCGTCTTTTTTTATCCTTATCTAATGCCTTTATATCATTTTGTTGTTCTAAGTAAGTTTTCGCCATCGCCATACACAAAATAAATTCTTGCTCAATGCAATCTCGCTCCGCTAATTCACACTCTAAATTGTCTGAATTAATCAACTCAATCTGAGTCTGCAACTCATCATATTTAAGTGACTGACTTTCGAGCTTGCTGAGTTTCAAAGACAATTCAGCAAGCTCAATGGTAGTCAAGGTAGTTTGCCCTTTGATTTTGTCCAAATATTTTTTAAATCTGGTAATTTGTCCCTTTACTGAACTGCGTTTTGTAAATAAATCTTTAAGTGCATTTAAGGAAGTTTCATATGTTGTCATTTTAAATGTAAATATAATAAATTAGGTCAAATGAATTATATTTTAGCAATCAAACTCAAGAAAACCTTGTAGATAAATTGTTTACTTACGAGGACAAATCAAAAGGCACACTCGTTTGAAAGACAAAAAAAATCACTTCTGCACAAATATTATAAAAC
This sequence comes from Scirpophaga incertulas, assembly GCA_036419045.1. Taxonomy (NCBI): domain Eukaryota; kingdom Metazoa; phylum Arthropoda; class Insecta; order Lepidoptera; family Crambidae; genus Scirpophaga; species Scirpophaga incertulas. The sequence continues at coordinate 10,886,154 of CM071641.1, forward strand.
TTTAGTAATTAAATTTATACGTATCTTACACTCCTCACTGCGACGACACTTGGATACAGCTGCGAATCAGCTGATTGTCCCGTTATCCGCGGTTTTAGACTCACTCGATATCAGCCGGTACCAACGCAGTACAACTGGAAATTATTCAGCAAATTGACGTAAATAACCAGAAAAACCTGATGCGAATTGTTAAGAGAGATTAGATTTACGTATATTGATTATATTTATGCAATTTTTAACATAAATTTGTAAATTAAGAAAATTTTATTTTTGTAAGGGTACGACAAAAAAAAACTTTGCACAAACGTAAACTATATTGGAAAATGGAACTAAATAAGGAATATAATTGATTTGGATAAGAAATATCAAAAGGCTTTAAAAGGAATAGTTACGGGAAAGAATAAACAGGGCACTTAGCTGTATTTTGGCTTCGAAGTGTTCTTTTGCTGAATCACTGTTCGATGTCCTCTTTGTTTTCTATATTTCGATATTAATTTCCTTATTATTTGTGTCCTGTCACGGTCGCCAATGTTTACGCCTTCGTGTAGCGTAATGGAATTTATTATTTAGAAAATAAACTCAATGAATTCTTGATGACTTTTAATAATTTTATAATTTACAATAAGAAGCTATGTTGTTCCAACTGATGTCTGACGTATAATAATTTCACACAAGCAAGAGGCCACGAAAGTAAAATGCAGCAACATTGCTACGAAAAGTCTTGCAGGCGTAAACACAGCACTAAGATACAAAAAAAAAAAAACACAAAATCCAAATAGAACATTAATACTTACTCTTAGATGTCTGTGCGAAGACGTTGCACGGTACCTTAACCTCGTGACCACACGGAGATTTGAAAGTTTGAAAATCAATGATTTGTAAGCATTTTTTGGGGTCACATGTTTGACCACATAAATCCCGACATGGATGGCCGCAAGTTAAAGTACGCTCACAAGACATTTTACACATCTCTTGCTTGGCTTCATCTTTGCAAGCAGTTATTATATAATGATTGCAACCTGGAATAGGTTTCATAACCTGCAACGCAAAGAAAATAGAGAATTTGATAATAGTACTTTCTATTAAAGGGGTTAATAAAATGTTTAAATTATAGTATAAAATAATTATAAAATGTCAATAACAAACTGCAACAAAGAATATACCAACGTTACTATGGGTAAAGTGTTTAAAAGTAATAACCTTTTCTATACAGTCGCCACACTTTTCAAAACACATTTTCTTGCAAAAGTGATTGCAAGGTAAGGCGCGTGCACATTTTCGTAAGCAATTCTCTTTATTGACGTCCTTACAACAGGCTATGCGTTCAGTATGGATGCAATTTGTTCTTTTTTTTTTCACCTGAAACAAGTAGTTACATATATTTGTCTTAAAAATTGCGTGGAACGCAAAGATGGTCCGACAGTGTTTAGGGACTTTTTTTAGCTACATACGAGAAAATGTTACAGGAAAATTAAAAATCTAATGAGGAATCTAAAAATACCCCGATGATAACTCGTAGTTAAAAAATTACACGGAACAAAATATTTTCTAACATTTTTATCAAATAATTGGAGTTTAGTTACTTGTGTAATAAAATATGATGCAGTTTGTGTTCCAGACACAAAAATACCTAGGATACTTCTACGAACAGTCATTTGAGTTACTACTGAAACATAACCTGGCTGTATGTGTATCTTTAATTATAATTTAAATACTGCTATATATTTTGATTAAGTGTAGCTAGGGCACAAAATAATTACATTAAAAATTGTGCTACAACTGCAAAAATAATACAAACTCCAAAGTGAACACTTTGACTCACCTCTACTTCACAGTTGTCGCAAATTTCATAGCACTTTCGAAGACACTGGTGATCACCTTTGTCAATCAAGTGGGTTGCTGTGCAACCTTTTTTAGCTTTGACGCAAGGTTTTTCACATAGGTACTGTAACATACAATAAGGGAATTGATAGGAAAAATAAAGTATTGGGGTAGCACCGACCCTTGTGACACATAAGCGTTTACAGTTTATATTACAGTTAACATTATTTGTGAGCAATGTGCCAACTTACTGCCAGTCGCTTGGTTTTAATGTCTATAATATTATTATAGACAACACGCATGAATCAAAATCCATCGGCCTCGCCGGAAACCGTGCTTTGGTTGCTAATGTTCTAAGTATTATCCAACTTGCTAAGAAATTATGTGACAGTCATGTTCTCTAGGACTCTTGTGATGGATAAGAGAATTTGGGAGGATACGCGGGAGAGACAATAGAAGGAATGAAGAATGGGTATGAAAACAAAAACACTACTTGTATGTCATATTCAGCCTATTATGAATTATGGGCAGGTATCGAGGTTTTAACAATAAATACGAGTATTGTCTTTATTATAAATCTTAATAATATTCAATTATTAATGTTATGAGATGTTTACCGAGTGACTGATAAACGAGGTTTCCAAGTGATTACATAAACAATGTTTGAACTTAACAAATTTGTCTTGAATTTTAAGTACAGTTTGAGATTATGTAATATACTTATTTTGCAATATTTAAATGTTTTGCTTATTTGCCTTATAGATGAAAATGTTAACCAGAATGAAATATTATTTCGATAAATTAAAATAATTTTTAATTTTGTATTTTATTATACCAAACATTTTTTAAAAGTGGCTATCCAAAAATCCATAATTAGATTTTATTTAATTATTATTATAAAAACTTTGTCATTTTATTATTTTTTAAAGGATCAGAGATATTCTGTAAATCTGGAAAAACAGCTTTTAACTTTAGCTCTCGCCAGTTGCGCAGATTTCAGAATGAAATGGATACAGAGTATATAACATTTACATTACTCATATTGTTGTTGTTATATTACTCGTATTAAATTGTTGGGGTAGCAGCTTTGCTGGAGCATTGTGGGGCTATCTGAACATCCGGTAAAACGCTTTTTTTCGAGATGGTCAAAATTTGTCATACAGAGTATATAACATTTACATTACTCATATTGTTGTTGTTGTATTACTCGTATTAAATTGTTGGGGTAGCAGCTTTGCTGGAGTATTGTGGGGCTATCTGAACATCCGGTAAAACGCTTTTTTTCGAGATGGTCAAAATTTGTCCAGGCTGGTGTAGGGTTAATTCGTCGCCAACGCCGCAAACGGGCGAATCTCATTTAAGAAAATTGTTCAGGAGAGCAAAAAAACGTTTTTTTTCCCCCGATGACGTGCATATTTTAGCTGTATTTCTATTTAGAAAAGAAACTATTATAATGATAAAAATCAATTGTAATAGTATACTATGGAGACGTAGCTACTAAATTGATACAGCAGTAATATTTTACATTGCTGTATTTTTAGACTGTTTTGTATGAAGTTCGCCCCTTTGCGGCGTCGGCGACGAATTGTCCACAAATATCTTGTGAACAACGTAGTACACATATCGGCAGTGTGTCACATAGAGTAACGTACGTAAAACTCAGAATCACCAAACGGTATTCGTTGCAAGTCATTCAGGGTTAAGTCTCATCCTTAACCCGCTCTGGCGAGGAAGTGGAAGCAATGTATAAGGATATTTCTCGGGAAATGTGCTTCCACAACTCACTTGTCATGAGATTTCAATGCTAGGCTAGCCAAATGGAGTGATGATGAACTTAGTGGGGCAATTTGGAGCTAGATAACGTAAATGCGGTCCAATTGCTAGCTCAAATCACAGAGAGAGTCACCGTGTATGATCAACTCTTTCTTTAAAAAACGGCTGAGTCGAAAATGAACCTGGAAAAGTCTGGATGGTACGACAAAATATAATACTGACATCATCATGTCGACTAAGCTTCGGTTGTTTAATGATCAGTGATCAATTCGATGAGTATAGACACGGCAGTTTGTAAACAGACATATTGAAACTCAATGTAAAACCGAACAGTATTGATTAATGAAGTGTGCATACATAGTGCGAGTACTTTTGACCCGGCCTTTCTTTAGGACATCTTCGATTTGATCGAGATATGTCCGCCTAGGTCGACCTGCACAATTCGTCCTATCATTCTTACCTTGTGTAGTAAGTGTACGCTCCGCCCAAATCCCATCAAGCATTCAATTGAAAAATAGGTTCGATTTCCTGGATGATTACGCTGATGACAGGTATGGACAACATGGTGGAAGCTGTCCTATCGAAGGATGCATAGTTTTACAGTAACCATCGTACTAAGAGGAGAAGCAAAATCTCACAACCGACCCTCAAACTAATGGAGAAACGGGGTGTGAATGATCAAAAAACCTCTGAAGACGCGTCGCGGCGCGGCGTGTCGACCGGGAGAACGCCCCGGAACCCGTGCACGAAGTGCCTAGACGGGAGTGACACCGGCGGATTGTGGCGGCTTGGCGTGTACAGTTCGAGTTACAGGGCTGCGCGCGCCAGCGGGCCATCGGTGCCGTACTCCCGCACCTCGAAGCTTGGCTCCGCGGGAAGGAGGAGGTCACCTACCGATTGACTCAGATACTCACCGGGCACGGCTGCTTCGGTGAGTATCCGAGTCGAATAGGACGGATGAGATCGTCACGATGCCACCACTGCGCATCTGACCTCGACTCGGCCCAGCACACGCTGGCGGAGTGCCCGCATGGGCCTCCGAGCGCCGAGTCTCCATTATTACCAACTATAGCAATAACCGACAGATTAAAGTCGGGAGTCCAGTGACTTTTAAGGAAGTTCTTAACTAGCCGTAGAGGAGCTCCACATCCTTACAGTAATTTGTATTGTTTTTAACGGTTTAAACAAAACCTCCTTCCTCTATCGTCTGAATTATTAATGAAAAATGATGAAGATGATACATTCATCTCCATTGCCTCCAGTGACTTTGAAGACTTTTCATGAGGTTTATTGTAAACGGACAACGTAAAAGCCAATATGCACGCACCTATTACAAATTCATCTTACACGTCAGTTTACCGCTTCAAATAATTTATGAGCGACATAAGAACTATCTTAAGGTATATCAACATATATAGTCCAAACCGTGACTGTATCACAATTAATTAACTAACCTTTTGGTGATATGGATCATTATTCACATGGCAGTGACGGTGACATACGTGTCCGCAGTTATCGATTCGGTATGTACAAGGTGTACTACATTTTACTTTACTTATGTCCATAAAACACGGTTTTTCAGCCTGCAAAACCATCAAATAATTGACATTAGAATATAGCGAAGCAAATACGATTGATATAGTTTGCATATTTTTTACTATTAATACATTCTCCAATCGACGATCGAGTAGTCGCATACTTTCAAGTCCATTAGTAATCCGAAACTGTTGTGGGACTAGGAAATGTGGTGGTTGTGACTTTTTTTCCGCACGTCTGTTTCTCAACTTGTGTTGTTGTTGATCTCTTATAGATTTTGCATGCAAAGTCGCATTGCCGAGTACCCGCACGTATAATACATATTCATGAATTTGATAGGACTGCCGAAACAGACATAGTGGCAAAAGTAACTCGTACGTATTAGCCCCTAGCGTTCAAGCACAGAGAGACGTTCGTTGCGTCAACAGGTTATAAAAATAATTCGCACATTTAATCACAATCATTACAATGAGCGACAATAATATGTGATATACTGTATATAAATTTAATTTATTTTATTTAATGAGTATCAAGTGTCATGAAATAAATTGGCAAACTAATTGTTAAAAATATTTTGCATACCTACCCTAACCTAATCGTTAAAAATATTTTTATTCAATTATTTAATTAAATATTAAAGCTTCGATTTTATTGCTGTGAGCTGTAATTCTACTTACGTCATGTCCACAATCCGGTAGTTTGACAGTGACGATTTGAAAGCATTTTAAATTTTGGTCTTGCGGGTCTCGATGACAGGGTAATACTGCTTTGTGCCCGCATGGCAGAGTCTTCTCGATACGTACCTCGCACGGTTCACATTCTACCCAACATTTCAGTGGACATTTATGTTGTAAATCACATATTATCCTGTAGAATGCAAATGATTGTGTTGCATATAACTATACACAGAATGTGACATAGTGATGCGCGATGGCGAGAGGTTTTTTTTCGATTGTTTCGATTGCTCGAACATCTCGATGATTTTCGATTGTTTCGACTTGGACTCGAGTCCGACTCGGTCTGTTATTCCGACTGGCGCATGGCGCGTTCATTTGCGTCGCGAGTTGTTCTTCAATGGTTTGGAGTATTTCTAGTTTCACGAGTTTTTGACTTGCGCTGTGATTGCAAATCCAAACTAATTCTTTCAACAAGAGCAATCGAATATAATCAATATCGCGACGGGAATAAAATGTAAGTAGGTAGTCAAGTTACCTACGTAGAAGAAATCATGAAAATAAATAAAACATACCGATGGTTCTTTTTTATTAATTAGATATGAATGTAGCATTGATTTTAATCTTATTATCTAACTGTTTATATTAAAGGTAAAAACAGTCTAGCTCCGGTTAAATAACAATCTTAATCAAATAACAATCATAGAATCGTTTCAGAAAAGTCTTAATCTCTATAATCATCACTATAATGTAATAATTTCTAGTCTTTGTTAATATAAAATCACAGACATATTATTTACCTAACTACTTAGCTATACCGTTTTATTTTAAAAATAATCAACTTGTTACTAGTATATTATAGGAACTGAATCTGAATTTTAATATTAATATAACTGACCCCAGTGAAGGGACTGAGCGAGACTCGGTGAGTGAGTGAGTGATTCGAACAATCGAAAATTAGCGGTACTCGACCGCTGACTCAAAACAATCGAAAAACATCTCGATCGTTTTGTAGAAAGGCGAGTCGATGGTTGACTCGATAGTTTATTTTAACGACTCCGATTCTTTCGATTATTAAAACATCTCGGAATCGCCCATCGCTAATGTGGCAAATAAGAAAAAAATACACTACTCTCTATAGATCATTGCTTTTTTAAAGCAACCACGAGGATTTGGCAGTTCAAGCTTATATGTATTTTTCACACGATATATGATAACTCTGGCCATAGTGAGATTTGCAAGGGCAACCAGTTTCTAATTAAGATTTTTAATTTTTTGTTCTACATCAGTGGCGAATCAAGATTACTTTTTTCATAACCGCAGTCAGTTCGAGTATAATAGGGTTTAAGATAAGTTTCGCAACTATTTACCAAACAATATATTTAGACATGTTTGTAAATCTTAAATACATAGTAAGTTGTTGCGAATAGTTGTTCATATACTGGCAATGTAACGCTGCAACTACCGTGAGTTTATATTCGTTTGCAAGCGTATCGATAGTGTATAGTTTCAATTACAGACTGTTTGTAAATCGATTCACCGACTTCAAAAAGATTCTTATTTTTGTGATAGTTGAGAATTGAAAAAGTTTGCTCACAGATACTCACCGTTTGGTAGTACATCAAGTATGTATGAGCATGCTTTTTAAATTCTCAATTATCGCAAAAATAAAAATCTTTCAGGGATGACAGATGAACATTTAGACGCGATACTGCGCGTATCTTCGACTAAAATGAAAGCATGTCAAAATACCTGCAAGTCAATTCAGCCTCAAAAATCACACTAGTTCTTACTTTTACGTATGTTAGTATAATTATTCTACTTAGATAGTCATGATTAAAAATGTAAATATTAGTTTTATTTAAAATATAAGAACACAGGACCGCATATTTGAAAACATGTGCGACCCGCACCGATATTCGGGCACAAGATACGACAACAAAAATCTAAATAAAAAATGTTAATCATGTTTATTTCTTATACAAGTTTAAGAAAATTAAGGACAATTAAGTAATTAAATTTCATGGAAACTTTTCAGATAGACAAATATTTGAGTATCCATCTACATATGAAAATATGACTTTATTTATTAATTACGCTACTAATACTAACTAACTACTAATTAATGACAGGACACAATACTATAAACTTTTTTATCTACTAGCATGCTATTAATCCTCTATACTTATAACAATTAGCTTATTGCCAACATTAAAACACTCAATGATATTACGATCATTATATCATCCAAACGCGTGATATTATGAATGTCAAAAAAGAACTTTTACTCATTAAGGTTTGTTTATTTTACATGCTTCGCAATTACACTTTTCTTGAATTTACATAGTTCTTACAATACTATACAACACCCTATGGTATGAGAATCTTTTATAGAGGATTCACATCATGATTGTAGATAAAGTCTTGTATACAACTTTTATAATTAGGTATTAAAACACTCATGCGATACTATTATCACACTCGGCTGCGCCTCGTGTGATAACCCACATTCGTGTTTTAATACCCCTCTTAAGACTAATAATAGTTATTTATGCAACTGTTGTATAAACAACAGTTGCATAAATAACTATTCTTAGTTTTCATAACGGCTGATTGCTGATAAGTTATATAATCGACTCTCTGATCATAAGCTGAAAAAAACATGCAGGGAACCTGTCATCCAGACTTTTTACAGTATTTTTTATTCTATTCCGTACCTTACTTCTAATACAACAAATTAAATATTGTAATCTGTTGTATTAGAAGTTAGCACAATAATTTTAAATATTAATATAGTAACTGACCTTTCGCAATCTAATTGACATTTTACTTTAGTGTGTGCTCTATCGTAGCCATGGCACATGAGCGGGCAATTATGACCACACTTTGGAAGATTGAGGTTGCATTTTATCAAGCAACCACCTTCAGGGACATTTTGAAAATCCTCAAATGAATTAATCTAAAATCCAAAAACCACTCATGAAATAAAATCTCTTCTTTTATAAATTATATAAATGAACTATGAATAAAATACATACAATCGTAAATTGTTCATGAATTTCACATTTTAATCGGAGACCTCTGCCAATGCAATGATAATCTTCTAATGTTTTGGCAATATTCGTCCATAAAGGAGATTTGTCTTTCAGTATATCTATGTTTCCGAATATATAAAAACCTAAAATTATAAAGTTTAATAGTAATTCTATAAGAGTTAAATCAAGTAAACCTAGGTGACTTAGAATATTATACATTAGTGCATTTTAGCGAAACTTATGTTAACTATTATTTCGTAATAAATCACCATCATTACCTAACGGGTAAAAAAAAAGGCTGTAAAAATTTATTTTGCGATTGACTGTTATGGACGAACTAGTACATAATCTGTGTTTGTGATGAAAATAATAAAGCACCGCTGTTTTGATTTGGTTCGAATGGTTTTTTAAATTTCATTATTGTCGGAGAGTATCCTCCATAATTACTAGATTACGTCTGGCTCACTGCTGTTTCCCTGTATATTGAAAACAAAAACTGAGAATTTTAAACTCCTCTCTTTGTGAATGTGGTCTAGGAGATGCTTCTCCTAGACCATTGGCATCTGCTGATGCTAATCATCTTTTCTTTGTTTATACAAAGTATGATAGAAGAATTCGTTCGTCAGTCAACAGTTATCAATGGGCGTATTTACCTTCTTTTGCTCTTGATAATGCTACACATACACGATTTTCTGTCCTTAAAAATCCAATTTTGTTTTCATTGTTGTTCCGCACCAGAGATAACAAAATAATTTTTGATTCTTCTCCTTGAAAATTGTCTAAGACTGTTATTTTAACATTATTTAGAAAAGCAAATCGTTGTTGTTGCTGTAAATAGATGGAAGCGGTTAAAGTTTGGTTAAATAATGAATATGATTGCAATATATCTTGGTACTTTACTTTTTTCATGTAGAACATTTGTCCCGTGTAAGCAGCTAATATAGTGATGTCCTCAGGTGGATAATCTTGTTGTCTCAAATAATTTGCCAACCCGAGAACCATTTCTGCCTCTTTGTGGTTTGAATGGCTCCTACCCTCCTCTTCCAGCTATCGCATCAAAATAATCAAACGGTTACGTACAACACGTAAAATTTAAATTCGTTTTAAATTAACATATGGACATAAGGCAATTATCATGCAGTATTTGTATTAGAAAAATATATAGCGAAATAGATTAAAATCCATGGTCATGCGTTACATGCAAGTTTTGCTTTTCTGCATGCTGCAGCACCACTGTGTGGTACTGAGTTGCATAAAAATTGCCCCCTGTATTCGGCCTGTATGATGTAGCTAATAGTATAAAGTAAAAAAAGAAACACTTTTAATAAAGCTGCGAATAATAAATGACGTAAGGATTATGAACTAACATTTTCGATATAATTATGTGTAACAAAAAACAAGTTGGAGGTGATCCCGCGTATTTGTAGGTAGTTCTCGACGGAAGGGTGATTCATGAGGTCTGGGTAGATATGTGGGGAAATGAGTGCAGCAAATTCTGGGCGCATTCGATGCTGTATATTCAAACGGCGGCTGTGGATATCGTTCAGGATCATGCGCTCGAACAACGACACGTCGATATTGAAGTCTCTTGACATTTTCATGTAAGCAGCCGATGGGCGCAGTTGTTGGTGATCGCCTAAGACGATAATGAATTGATTTATTACATTATTAATTATAATAATATTATCACTTCTATAATACAAAAGCTTGTCAAAATAATGATTTTCGGATAAACTTACCGATAAGGATTAAATGTTTGCAATTAGCGGTGAGAGCTGTGATTATGTGCTGCTCCAAAACCTCAGCCGCTTCTTCTACAATTACTGTGAAATATTTACGTGTCTATTAAGCATGTCAACTGATTATAAAAGTTTAAAATCACAAATATTAAAAAAATATATAAAAAGTAGCCCTCTTCGGTTTCGCACGGACATTAAACAAACATTTCAAAAAACAACAGTGTTATTCGTTATTACAAAACAGTCGTTATTGCCATAACTGAGGAGGATCCGGTCTCAGGTTTTATATACCAGTGCTTTTCTAAAAAATACGAAAAATCCCTTTGACATGTTTAGTTGCGAGGGTGTCCATATTTATCTGGTTTTGATGATGCAGACACCATTTCAACTTTGATTTGAACACCCTTATTCTCTTCTCACACATATCTATATACACAAGGCCGGATTTAGGCCACCCTGTCACTGCCAAGTGGCACCTTTTCTTATACACGGACCGAGCCTTCACCCAACTATACGCAAAACACCTTCCGTCTTTGCACTCTTCCGCCCTACAACCGCCGCGGCTCGAAGAGTATTCACAATATTAGAGTACAGCCCTGTCAAGAATACGCACGTGTCTCAGTCATTACAAAAACGATCAGTACCGTTTATACATTCCATCGGAAAATCTATTATTTTTTTAGACACTCATTTAGTATATAGTAGTATTAATTAATTATAACTAGAGTTGAACTTTCTCCGGGCCGATAATTCCAAGGGTTTTCAAATTAACTACTGTGTATGAAATTGATAATTTTGTGGAGGCCGCCATGTTTAATTGACGCCATGATTGAGTTCATTATTTTATAATAGCGGTCATCTTCAATTTTTCTTAGTACTACAAACATACGTTTATATTTATACTACAAACATACATTACTGTGTTTTTAGAACTAAAAGTGTTTGATATACACTTCAAAACAAATAAGGTATAATTTTATGACTAAGAAAACAAATTATGCTTTTAATCTAGGAGAAACATTTGCCCCCTTGGCGATGGCTCGACCACTCTATGTCGAGCTGGCCCATGGGCGCTGTAGGGGTAGAATCGCGGAAGCGCACCCCGCCACAAGTGCCCCGATATGGGCTCAAAGAACACCGGGGGGTTTAGTGGGTAGGCCGGTCCTCTCAAACCGGAGAGCCCCACACACGGCCGCGCCTTGTCAACGCGGTCTCATGGTGCATAAGGAGCATTTCCTCTCGCAAAATAGAAAATAAATAGGAGAAAAATTTAATGATTTTACATGTTTGCCATGAGCTCTTATATAGCTATTGTTATTAGTTTTTTTTATTTATATTATAGGGTGGCAAACGAGTAAATGAGTCGCCTGTTAGTAAGCGATTACCGCCGCCCGTAGACATTCGCAATACCAGAGGAGTGTACAGATGCGTAACTATTAAAAAGGTTAAATGGGAAATGATGTAAATATAAAACATGTCAAGTTAAGAGAATAGGCTATTTTTATTTTATAACATAAAAATGTGAAATATTGTTATTTATATAGTTTTTGTACTGAGCAATGCAAAAATTATATTACTTTTGCATAAAAACGTAAGATTAATTTTATATTTCTAATCCAAGTATTATTATCTATATATCACGTGGCCGAAAACACCGACCGCCATGATTTTCTCCGTATGACGTCATTAGTAGTAAAACTAAGTGTATGTTTGTAAACAAATGATCCAGATAACATAGCAACCAATGTAAACAATAACCTCAATTTCTCGGTTATGTACAAGTTTGTATTAAAAGTGTATTTTAAGAGAAGACTCATCAAAAAAACTTATGTACTTACATTAAAATGATCCTCACAAAGATATAAATGAGATTTTAGAAAGTATTTCATTGGATTTTAACCTAGGAGTTCTAACCAAACCATATCTCATAGAATCGCTATTTAGAACCTTAATAAACAACTTTTCAGGTGTTTTCAAAGTAGAATTCTTGCAATTCAACCCTACACACCAACAATACGGATTATAGAAACTCATTTTTATTTCATAAGTTAAGTGCCGTACACTATTAAGCTTTACGGAAAATTCTTCAAATAGATTGAATGGTATGAGGATTAATAAAATAATATTACCTATGTGTAGTGGAAGAGCTCGAAGCAATTTACTCAGACGAGCAGCACCACTTGTTGTCATTCCAATAACCTTTTTTTCTTTAATTAAATGGAAATCCAAATGCATTCTTGCTTCCTCGTATATTTTTTTGGATGCATTCACTTTTCTCTGTAATGATGATTGTTGAGAGGTTAAATAATAATATGTAAATAGGGGTATATTACTGAACTGGTGTTGACTACTACTGTTACTGGACTATTACAATAATGTCTTTCGACGTAATAATAATTGATGTACTCAGTGATGGTATTCCTGTAACTTGAAAACACATTATTCTTACGTTCCCTGGCAATAAAAAAATGTACAGTTTAAAAATAAACATTTTTCTACCAAATAAGCATGTCTTTTTATTAAAATGCACATATATATAGGCATAATTTTTGTGGTGATTTTAAGTTCATACCGTACAAAGAATTTTATTAGAAATATACCCATTGTTGAGACTATTATTATAATAATGTCTTTCGACGTAATAATAATTGATGTACTCAGTGATGGTATTCCTGTAACTTGAAAACACATTATTCATACGTTCCCTGGCAATAAAAAAATTTACAGTTTAAAAATAAATATTTCCTTACAAGCTATATTACAGTTTTCCTTAAAGCTATAAACTAATTACAACATTTGATTTTTGACCAATCATAATGGGTGGGAGATTATGTTTCGGAAGAGAAGTTATGTTTCGGCGCGAAACTCAGTTTTGGCGGGAGCTTGTGACACTTGCGCATTGCGTCGGGTCGAAGAGCGGGGAGACGCTCGCGGGGTCAGCGCGCGCGGCATCGTTCCTTTTCCCAGATGCAGCGGCGCGTGCGGTCGTTCGAGCCGGGAGCGTGACCTCGCGATGGAATGCGTCGTTGCAATCGCGATTCAAAGATGTGCTTACAGATGCTTCTCCAGGAATTGTGACTCGAAGTTGTTATGTGCTTCAAGATGCTTCTTGCAACGCCGCGATTATAATGTGCTTCGAAGTGCAGCTCTATTCTGAGCTATTTCATATTCTTCAAGAGAAACGTACCGGCAGCTTGACGGCACGGCCTGAACGCGTTTTCTTTTGCTCTTGCTGTGACGTCATGATGTTCGTTGCAGTAGGCTTGATGTATTGTTGCCGAGGTATGGTACTGGTACACGGTTTATAAGGTAACTGTATGGTAACTTGGTTTTGAGGTAAAGGTAATTCTTGATGTGTGGGTATGGTAATTTCATTTCGGTTTGGTGAGTATGTTTCATTCAGTACATATGCTGGCTTCAATCGGTATATAGAATTGTATGTCTGACGATCGGGTAACTGTAGAGCAGCTATACTCTAAGTGTGTTCCGCGGAACCCTAGGATTCCGTGATACCTCTGTCGGGGTTCCACAAGAATTTAGAAAAAAAAAGCAAAACACCTCTCTCTGGTCGCCGCGTGGAGACAAAACTTGTACAAATGTACAAACATGTGTTACAATAGCTGGTACAAAATGTCATAAGTTTGGTATCAACAATTTTATACTTGTACAACCCGTTCGCTCTAAGTTTGCCGGTCTGTGGAATGCGCGTACCCTCCCCGATGTGACAACAAAACTTATAATGTGTCATAGTTTTACCTAAATACATACACAATTTATGTTGTTACAATTAAATAAAAAATATTTTGTATTATGTTTTACGGATGACGCTACTTTTCGAACGTACTTAAGTTTGCCGCTGGCGAGAACTTACAGTATACTTGTGAGCGCGCAGTTTCTTTGATAAAAGCCGCCTCTGAATTAGCGCTGTAGTTGTCAACAAGTGATTTTCGCCTCTAACTTTTAAAGGATCAAGTCGATATTGTTTTCAACGCAATTTTTAAATTTCTGTTTTTATTTTTGCTTTTTGTTTATCAAAGGTGCCGACTCGAGTATTTTTGAGAATATTCAAGATCGAGTCTAGGACTAAGTATAAAAGCGGCGATTGCGCGTCGTGCGTCGTCCTATCCAACAACATTTTAGGGAGTACTCTAAGCGGTTCTTCAAGGCCGCGGACGAGCACGTCAACCCGCTAATCCGAGAATCAGTGAACTACCCATCAACACCGCCTTCAGCGGGCACATCCCACGACACCAGTCCATATTGGCAGAGGACACGCAGACCGCGACATGTCCTAAGCGACCCCCCTAATCAATTAACGCAGGACCTTCTAGACCTGCAAGCGGCGGCGTCTGAGCCGTCGCCTCCCTTGTCTCCCCCTATTCGGCAGCCTTCTGCTTCGCCACGAGTAGGTTCCCAATCAATACAGGCCGGTCCCACTTTGGAGAACCGCGCCTCTTCTAGCGCTTATGCCCTCTCCATGGGGCAGCGCTAACAGTACCTCTCCTGAGGTGCGGCTCCCTTCCATATAAGCCAGTAGGGTCATTAGGACCAAAGGCTTAGGCTGAGTTTAGTCGGTAGGTCTGGTGGGTCGAGCCGCCTCGATTCACCAGAAGTCCGACATAATCAACGCATCCCTGCTTGCCTGTTGCGTTGTATCCATGACGGATTCTCAGCCTCCTCTCCTGAGGAAAAAAAGAAAAAAAAAAGTAGTGCATCGTCAGTTGATGATTAGCGTTCGGAGCGATTAGTTACTACCTACTTACAAGCTCGCTAGCGAGAAACTAGTGTTCATTGTTTTACTGCCTGCTGTATTCTGTTGTCACAGTTTTATCGGTACATTTCTTCACTGTAGGTGCTAAATTTAGTCTCTTATACGCAGTAACGATTGTTCATTATATAAACCTCACTATCCTGACGTATAACATTATAAATAAAGAAGAATGGAACGTTGGCTTAAAGGTGTTAAACGTGTTGCAACAACATCTTCTAATATCGCTGAATGTTCAAAAGCAGTGCGCGCGAGAATATACGAGGGGAGGTCAAAAAGTTCGCGGAATGACTGGGAAAAAGAAGATAAATGATACATTATGTTATTTTTCCTTTTCAATATATTCCCCCTTAACACGAATACATTTTTCGGATCTGGCATATAACTTATTAATACCGTCGAAAAAATAGGTTTGTTTGGGCGTCAAAATACGCCGAAATCGCCGACTTGACTTCATCATCGTCTCTAAATTTTTTTCCACGCAGCTCTTTCTTCATCTTTGGGAATAAATAAAAATCGCTAGGGGCCAGGTCTGGACTGTAGGGTGGATGGCGTAGTTGTTCAAAACCGCATCGATGAATGGCAGCCGTCGCAACATGACTCGTGTGAACGGGCGCGTTGTCGTGCAAAAGGAGTACACCTTTTGTCAGTTTTCCTCTTCTTTTTTTAATAGCTTCTTTTAATCGGTCCAATAGGGAAGCGTAGTACTCTCCCGTTATAGAAACACCACGTTCTTTATAATCGATCAAAAGAATACCTTCAGTATCCCAAAAAATAGTCGCCATGATCTTTCCGGCCGATTGCGACACTTTAAATTTTTTAGGGGGTGGTGTGCCTTTTTTGTGCCACTGCATCGACTCCTGCTTTGACTCAGGCTCATAGTGGTGAACCCAAGTTTCATCACCGGTTACAATTCGGGCCATAATTTCTTCCCTATCTTCTCCACAGCGGTCCAAAAACTCGCGGGAACAGTTGACGCGCTCACGTTTTTGCAGCGGCGTGAGCATTCTCGGGACCCACCTTGAACACACTTTACTCATGCCAAGATGTTGATGAAGAATATTTGAAATTGTGGTTTCTGATACTCCAACTGATGCTGCAAGTTGTTTCTTCTTCAACCTTCCGTCTTCCAAAACAAGTTTTTCAACTTTTTCAATGATTTCCGGCGTAGTGGCCTCAATGGGCCGTCCAGGTCGAGGATCATCTTCAATTGACTCCCTTCCTTGCTTGAAAAGGCCGTGCCATTTGTAAATCATGGTTTTACCAGGAGCAGAGTCTCCGTAAACAGCTAACATCTCTTGCAAAATAGTTTGAGGCGTTTTTCCTTGTTTGGTGAGGAACTTTACGACGGCGCGATGTTCAATTTTCTCCATAGTGGCTAGTTTGTTCCCGATTTACTTGTTTACTCGTTTGTAACTCGAAAGCTAATGACCCAATTAGGCTAGAAATTGGCATATATAGTAATTATGAGTTACTCAAATAGCGGCTACCTGGAGGAGCGACCTCACCCCGCAACCCCGCCATTCCGCGAACTTTTTGACCGCCCCTCGTAGCAATCACCGATCCAGAAGATGATCTAACGTCAAGCTTGACGGTTTCAAAAACGAAAAAAAGGAAGTATGATGAATCTTATATCAGTTTCGAATTTGTTGATTCCAACGGCTCACCTCTCTGCATGCTCTGTAGTAAACTGCTTCCTAATAGTTCCATGGCACCTGCCAAATTGCGCCGACATTTAGAAACTGTACACCCCGAGTCTAAAGACAAGAATAAAGAATTTTTTGTTCGCCAAAAAGATCAGTTATTAGAAAGTCAAAAAATATGATGCATGTAACGAAAAGGCCACGGAGGCATCATATTTAGTTAACTATCGCATTGCACAAGCAGGTGAAGCGCACATTATCGCTGAGAATTTAATAAAACAATGTGTATTAGACATAACAAAATGTATGCTCGGTGATAAATCTGCAAAGCATCTATCTACTGTTCCGCTATCAAACGATACTGTTTCACGACGAATCCATGATCTGGCAAGCTACGTCAAACAAGAACTAGTTACACGTCTACAAAATACACGATTCGCCTTGCAAATGGACGAGTCGACTGATGTCGCTGGTTTGCCTATCCTGCTGGTTATTGTGAGATATTCATATAAAAGTTCTTTTGAAGAAGACATGCTTATGTGTTCACCGCAACACTACCGGGCGACGATATTTTGTTTACCACTCACGTGACGATTATCGGTTGTGAATTCGCTGATAAACAAAAGATGTCTTGTTCTTCGCGGGGTTTCGGTAGTTGATTTTGTATTATTCATGGCATATGTGAACGGCTTGTAGTCGGTGAATATAATGAGCAGTCTCCCTTCGAACATTTTTCTGAAATGTTTCACTGCCATTATTATATTGCCAATAGTTCACGGTCGTATGTAGAATATTTTGTTTGAGCTTCGGAGAACTTCTTAGAAAAATATCCTAGTGGTTGCCATTTTTCTTCGACGAATTGTTGTAAGACGGCTCCTGCTGACTTGTCGGATGCGTCGCAGAAAATTGCATAGCTGGCATTAAGTGACGGTTGTGCCCGTAAAGTAGCGTTGGAGATGCTAGTTTTGTAGGCTTCGAATGCACGTGATGCTTCCTCGGTCCATTCTATGATTGTTTTGTCTCGCTTCTTGATATTGTGTAAATATGAATTTAGTGGAGCTTGAATTGTTGCGGCGTTAGGGATGTGATCGCGATAAAAATTTATCATTCCAAGAAATCTTTGGAGTTCTTCGATCGTCTTAGGTCTTGGGTATTCGTATTCGGTGATGGTCTTGCCGAGAAATTTTACTTCCGTTTGTCCGAAGCTGCGTTTCGCAGGGTTGATGCCATTGTCTTCCAATCTTTTTAGTACTGTGATAAGATGCTCTCGGTGCAAATTTTTATCTGGCGAGGCTATGACCAAATCGTCGATAAAGGGAAAAACGAAATCTAGCCCTCTAGAGTACTTCATGGATGTATCTTTGGAATGTTTGGGCTTCATTCTTCAAACCTGGTCACATTCGCGGAAATTCGAAGAGTCCCATGGGTGTTATAATGGCTGTCTTGTCTATATCTTCTTCCCTCATCGATATCTGCTGGTAGGCTCGGTTTAGGTCATTGGTTGAGAAAATATTCATACCTGACAGCTGGTATGTAAAATCTTTGATGCGAGGTATAGGGTATCGGTCGGGCTTCGTGACTGCATTGAGACGACGATAGTCACTATAGATTCTTAGATCTCCGTTTTTCTTTGGCACTATGTGTAGAGGTGATGCCCAAGGGCTTTTGCTTGGTCTGTATAGTCCTTGTTCAATCATGTTCTCAATTTCTTTTTTCACCTTTTCGTAGCGATATGGTGGTATTGGTCGAGCGCGGCAGTAAATGGGTTGGCCTTCGGTTTCGATGTAATGTTGAACGTTGATATTTCTGTTCAGGTTCATTGCCGTTAGTCTTGTTATTCCGGAAACCTCAGCCAAGATGTCGTGGTAGGATTATGACTATGCTGCGTACTGTGGGCATTGTTGTTGCTAGGATAGGTGCATCGACTTTGAAGTTAGTAACGCTGTCGATAAGCTTCTTGTTTTGGAGGTCGACGACGAGCTTATGATGGTTCTGGAAGTCGGCTCCAAGAATTGGTTTTGTGACATTGGCGACTATGAATTTCCACTTGTACGGTAGATGTAGGTTTAAGTATAACTCTAGCATTTTCTCGCCGTAGGTTGAAATTTCTGTATTGTTGGCGGCGAAAAGCTTGAAAGGTAGCGGACTTGAGTGGCAGCTCTTGCTTCGAGGTAGCACGGATATGTTTGCCCCTGTGTCTACCAGGAATGACAGTCCAGTTTTTCTGTCAGTGACGAAAAGACAGTAGGAAGATTCACGAACGCCGGGTTACGTCGTTGCCAACGTTCGTTTTAGTTTTCCGATATCTTGAAATTGCATGGAGCAGTGCATTTTCTGGCCTGAGCTCCGAATCTACGGTGGTAGTAACAGTGCGGTGATGCTGGTCATGGTGATGACTGGTGAGATCGACACTGTGAATATCGGCGGCTTCTAGACTGGAATCGCTTTCTTCGGTAACTGTCATAGTGTTTGCTTTTGAGATCGTCGATTTCCAGGGAAAGTTTGCGAATTTCTGCTATTAACATTTGCATGTCGTTTTGCGGTATGGACGGTGGCGGTTGTGCTTGCGGCAGACTGACAGCTGCGATTTGGGTGGACTGTTCCAACATCTTGTCCACTAATAAAGTTAACTCTTCCAGTGTAGCTTTTGAGCTGAGCGACTCGCTGACGGCTAGTACCACATAAGGCGTAGCGTTGTGTCTGGTAGGCGTTCTCGGGCGAGGTCTCTCATGCGTCGTAATAGTTGTGACGGCTTTTGGTCGCCGAGTTCCATCTCTGACAACAGCTTTTGAAATTGCCGACTGTCAGATTCTTCATATGCGGTGATCAAACGCTCCTTGATGGCGGTGTACTGGTCAGCTGCGGGCGGATCGTAGAGCAGGTCGATGATTTGCTCGATGTCTTGCCGCTCGAGTTGCGCAATCACCATTTGGGCTAGTTGAGCTTGACTCCTCTTGAGATCGTCTGTCGCTGCTTCGAAACTGAAGAACCATAGCCTTGGTCGGTCACGCCTGAAAGGTGGGACTCGCAGTGATAGCGATATGTTGGCGACTTCGGCAGATTGTGGAGTGGCAGGATGTGCAGCGCTTTGTGATTCCTCCATTATTCAGGCTTGAACTTCAATGCTTCGTCGGGGTTACCATAAATCATAAATCTTTTCTAATAATTCTTAAAAGCGGTATATACAGTTTTCCTTAAAGCTATAAACCAATTATAACATTTGATTTTTGACCAATCATAATGAATGGGAGATAAGAAAAGTTATGTTACGGCGCGAAACTCAGTTTTGGCGGGAGCTTGTTATGCATGAGTTAAGGGTACCGACCCTCACCAATACGCCTTTGTCAGCACATCCGCCCAATTGCAACATGTAAGACAGTAAGCATTATCCGAATGTGCAACATAAATATAATATTAGTATGCAAGGAATTGTCAATTAGAATAAGCCGATTATTATTGTAGAACTATCATTAGAACTGTTACTCTGTCCATTTAAATAAAATAAATTATTTTTAAATATCCACTCGCTGTCGGTTACTTAATTGGCGCAGCCGGTAGGATCTCCGCAGTCAGACAGTCAGTCAGTATAAAAATCTACCAACTGCATCGAATCCCGTATCTTACGGTTAAGCAGAGATTACCGAACAAATAAAATTAAGGAGCCGCGGTAGAATAACCGAAGTCAGTACTACGTAAAGAAATAATCCACAAGGAGCATGAGGACAGCTGCGGAACTGTGTGTAAATCTTTTCATCTTCCTCTCAGTTTTTCTTTCTGTTTCCTCCTTGTAATAATTGTGTATTAATAGGAATTAGAAAACGCCGTAATAATACTGTTTGGAACGTATACTTCTAAAATAGGATAAAATACGTATTTTTGTAGATAATTTTTGAGTTATTTTTATATATATACATCTTTATCTTTAAAATGGATAAAATCATATGGTACCACAGGAGATGAAATCAAAATCAAAATAATATTTGTTCAACATAGACCTTTACAGGCACTTATTAACGTCAACAAACAAAACAAAAAAAAAAGCATAAATAAAAAAAATAAAACAAAAACCTTGTCCGTACGTACGAATAAGGAAAAAAAAAAGAAAAATATATTGACTCGACACCTGTTCGGAAATTGGGAGAGCCTTCTCGAGAAGAACAGGCAAGAAACTCTGAAGGTCTATTTTTTATCTCCTCTTTTCAATGTTAATAATTAATAATAATATAATATAAAAATACAATATAGCATAAGATACAATCACACCTAATACGATTACAGTCGTATGTATGTTTACATACACATATAAAATAATACACTATTATAAATAATGTTACCAAACATGGCTCTATGAATAGTGTCCCTATTCCCAAATACTGTGATCATTTAGATAGTCACTTACTTTATAATAACCTTTACTCATGAGTGTATTTTTGATATGGATTTTAAATTTATATAAAGGCAAATCAATGACACTTTGCGGAAGCTTGTTAAACATAGATATACATTTCCCCAAGAACGAACAGCTAGTTTTATGGAGTCTGAACATTGGAACGGCAAGTTTATTTTTGTTTCTAGTATTCACATTATGTAGATCACTGTTTTTATTGAATTTATTATAGTTTCTATATACAAAAACTAAATTATCATATATATATTGACTAGCTAAAGTTAAAATATTAATTTCTTTGAACAATTCTTTTAGGGATTCTCTAGCCCGTAAACAGTAAATAGCACGAATCGCTCTTTTTTGGAAAAGGAAAATACTTTCAATGTTAGCCGCTGATCCCCATAGCAGCAGTCCATAGGACATAACACTATGAAAGTAGCTGAAATAAACAATTCTTGCCGTTTCAACATTAGTTAAAAGTCTAGTCTTTTTTACTGCGTACGCCGCTGAACTAAGTTTGATTGCCAAAGTTTCAATATGTGGATCCCACTGTAGTCGTGAATCTAACGTAATGCCTAAGAATTTAGTATTATTTACCAAGTCAATGACATCACCATTCATATTTAAACGAGTATCAACCTGCCTTACATTGGGCAAAGAGAATTTGATACATTTTGTTTTCTTAGAATTTAAAGACAAATTATTTGTTGTGAACCAATACAGAACTCTCGAGAGAGCACTATTTACAATCGTTTTGTCTATCAACTTTGAATAGTAAAGAAGTATCATCTGCAAACAATACTGTCTCACATGATGGTTAGCATCATTCCAATATTTAATGGTAACGCTAGAACCCTACCTCTTTTTACAAAAAAATGTGAATATATTTTGAGTACGTTCCGAGGCGGTGAAGAGCAGATGGAATATTTATTTCATGTGATCACCAGTCGATTGTCAGGTGAAGCGGCTAGTTTAGTTGGTGAAAGAGACACTATACAAGATTGGGACGAATGAAAAAAAATCTTAATGAACACTTTGGGGATCCACGTACAGAGGAATGTACTCGTATATGGAATGCCATCCCTGAGGTTTTTAGTGGGTAGGCCTCCCCCTCCTGGGGAGGAGAGCCCCACGTAACCACCGGCTATGTGGGGCTATGCGGCAGCCGGGGTATGCAACTTAATACATTTTACTCAGAGGAACCAAAAAAAAAAGATTGTAAAATTTAAATTGATTTTAAATGATATTATCATTTAAATACGTTATATAAGTTGTCATATAATAAATTTATGTAACGTCCTTTAATTTCAATGAATTATGTATGCTATAAGATAATAAAATATATTACGCATAAATTAATTTTATATAAAAAAATATAATAGATTCATTACTTACTTGTAAGGTAATCAAAGTTTTTCTGACTTTTGCA
Source organism: Scirpophaga incertulas (assembly GCA_036419045.1). Classification (NCBI taxonomy): domain Eukaryota; kingdom Metazoa; phylum Arthropoda; class Insecta; order Lepidoptera; family Crambidae; genus Scirpophaga; species Scirpophaga incertulas. The sequence continues at coordinate 10,908,959 of CM071641.1, forward strand.
ACAATTATATTAGCCCATTTAAAGTACAGGGACCAGCGCTGGTGGTTTGAAAAACGGGACATATCTGCTTGTTTAGGGATTCTGTTGGACCCTTTTTCAAAACAAGCAGATCTCATTTCCTTAAGAATAAAACAATTAGAAATTAATGGTTAAATAAAAAAACATTTCAAATACAAGATACGGTGAAAACTGTAGTGGATTGTATGTGATTTATGTGTAACGCTTATTAAATCGATTTGCCACAATAGAACGAAGACTAGCTGCTGGCGGGTCGATGCTAGATACGATAAATTGGTAGAAACAGGAATTGAGAGTGTCTCCAGTCAGGTTGAAGTTTATGGCCAGATAGCGCTTTCCTCTAGTCCTTTGATTGTTGAACCGCTCTTCTAATGGGATGCTACATCGTGAGGCTTCCAGTGCTATACGGAGGCACTCATTAAAATTTCACATTTGTACTGGGAGATGGGAACTGCTGTGAGAACGATGCAAACGAACGAAGTCGTTAAAGCAACTACGGCGGTACAAAGGAGCACTATGGGGCCATATGTTCACTATACGACCGGCATACGTTATGGCGGCGAACATCTTCATTTCGCTCTTATTTACGAGAAAGGTACGTCCGGGAGAGAGATCTTAAAACAGCGGTTATGACAATTGTATACACATTAATATTAGTGAAAATAGTTACCACTTGATAACTTATTCAAAATAACATTATCATTACTGTTTAAACAGACATTTCAACAGACACTCAACAAAATTGAATTTCCGGGAAGTATCTCTTTACTTTGGTTAAGTCCGAACACATGTTAGAGAAAAATTACTTATTTGTTTGCCGTGTGCAGTATTACAAATAATTTTGAAAATTAGTAACTAATTAACGTACCTTAAAGAAAACTATTCGGGATTGCACTTCCCGTATTTCAGTTAGCAGATGTTGCTTTTCAGATGTTGCATTAGTGTTTTTATAAAACGATACTAAATTGTTCAGAGTTTGAACTGCATTTTTTAACGTAAAAGGGGCCACAATTTTGATGCCTTCAATATCCACTTCTTCGTCTATATCATCCAATGTTACAGCAACCCTAACTTGCTGCTCATCAATAATTTCATCTATAACATGTTCTTGACTGTTACATTTTAACTCTATGTCTAGATCTATATCTACATACGGCATGTTTTCAAATAACCATTGCTGTATTATGTCACCTTGCAACTTGTCGTAATATTGTTCCAAATCTTTAACTTTTGGAACATAATCCAACAAAGTAAAATAGTCCATAACACCGTCATTCAATGTTTCAATATGTTTCTCAGCAGTATGTAATTCAGTTATTAACGATTTCACATTATACCTTTCTTCACGGAACATTATATTGGCATATAAAGAAATATTAATGCCTTTTCTCAAATTATTTAATGATATTTTTTCCATCGCTGGGTTACGAGATTGGCCACCAATTCGTACGACAGAATCAGTTATCAATAGAATATGCTCTAAGAATTGATCTAATGCATGGTTAGTGTAACATATGACAAACATGATACAATCGGAGTTTGTAGAGATGTAATTATGAATTAATGTTTTGGCAATTTTCGTACCAACATGTGTTTTGCCTGTGCCAGGCGGACCTTGAATAACGGCAAATTCATGAGTGAGCGCTAACTTGTACGCTTCAAATTGGCTTTCATTTAAGCCCATTTGCTTATGTGTGGGCCAAGATGCCGGGTCCAATACTTCAAAAGTATAATCATCTGTTATGTATTTTGTTGTTTTATTAATATAATCAGGATGTTTTGGTTCTGGCTGAAAAATAAAAAAGATAAGATAACAAAAATATTTATATTCCAAAATAACTGTAATGTTGTCTGGGGAGACTAATATCAGGATCGTCTGCTTTTGTACCTCGATCTTACATATTTATATTGCAAAACATCAGTGTTGGCATTGCTCTATTTCGGTTTAAAGTAAGCAACGAAATTAATGGGTACCGTGATGTTACATCTTATGTTATCTTATGTTGTAAGTTTCTTATGGGGGATCGCAGATTGATGCGGATATCATAGGTAGGTAAGATAGGTGTTTGTAACCACTTACCATCTGATGGTAAGTTTGTTTATTTGTTAATATTTTGTTATAAAAAAAAAAAGTTAAGACTGGAGTCACGAATGCTCACATTAACATTGACGATATATTTGCTCATGGCCAATTGTGTAGGGAAAACCGGATCTTGCAACGTTTTAAGCACATGCTGATACGGCTCGAAGTACACCTCACTCTCAACCATAAGATATGACTCATTTATGATATGAGATGTGTCAAAACTGTTAATTTTCTCCACGATAGAGACAGCAATCTGAAACATTTTATGCGTAAGATATAAGCTCCTGATCTGTCTTCTAAGGCTTTATTATAATATTTTGAAATATATTTACTATATAAAAATATTTTCAAATATATTTACTAAAATTAAAACAACCGTTTAAACAGCAAAATTGGTCTATTTTAGTTACTTTCATGTCATCAATTTTTGTATACATACCCTTCAAATAAAAAAAAACAAGTGGGCATTTTCATATCGAGTGGACGTGTTTAAAAGTATTAAAATATAGGCATTTGTTATAATAAGCGACTGCGACTCACTTTCTTAAAGTGCAGCAAATAGTATCGAAAATAATACATATGATGCAATTTTCGCTTTTCGGATTTTGTTCATAATTGTTTCATGCAACATTTTAGGATGCAAGGTAAGTAGCATCCAAAATTGCAAAAAAGTATAATTTTACGGATGATTTTATTAATTAATACTATATAACAATATGTCGTGATTCTAAGATGATGTAAAGTAACCTTATAGGTTTTAATTCTCTTGCGAATGTGTATCTATTGAGTTGAAGTTTAATGAACCAAAGAAACTATCAGAGAATCATATAAGAATATAAATATATTGTCATTAGCAAGTTAGTCCAATTAAATAAATTAATTTATAAAAACTATAATACTTATGTTGTGATATATAATATTTATGAAATTATTCTATCTTATAGGGGCTATATATATACATATACACACTTACTTTGCCTTTGGATAAAAGCTGTACATCTCTGTTTAATATCGTAGCTGTTACTAAAGTTTTAAAGTTGTCTTTGGAGAACAGAAGGAGAGACCCAAATTTGAAACGTTTACTGTGGGCCCAATTGATGTTTTTAAATCGTTTCGTTATATTTTCATCCATCTGTACAATCAGTCCAATATCCGTCTTACTGGCATATATATCGGTAAACTGCACGTTGCGATATACACTAAAAATTATATATTATATTATAATGGTTATAGATAGTTTAAAATTAAATTTGCGTTATTTCCTAATGCAAAATACCAGTAAAAATAAAACTAGTTTATTTTCAAAAAGCAAGTTTCTTAGCATTGCCGTATAATACTTAAAATACGATTTAAAAATAAACTAACTTGAACGGGAAAAAAAATTTATGTTTAAAAATAAAATCGAGTCCTCAGTAACTATTTAATTTTAAATAATCATTTTGGAACCTAGATCTACAATTTTGTATTTGTGACTTTACACTATATAAATGTATGAAAAAACAAAGATTCGACTCGGGACTTCGAACACGCCAAACCTACTTTCTTTTTAGTTTGTCTTAAGAAACTAAAGGTGAAGAATTTCCATTGAGATGATACAGTTGACCGAATTACTGGTTCAAGGTCCACTCTAGTCGAATATTTTATTAGGGTTTTTTGTTTCTTTTCTTCTTCAAGCAATTCTTGTTTTTTTAATTCCAATATAAACATACTGTATTTTTTTGTTATATATCTTATAGATTAGGTACAATCTATTCATCTTTAAGCATATCTGTGATGGCGTGTTTTATCGGCCGCTGTGTCGTCATTTTACAACGATCAGTCAAAGCATGCTTGAAGCCAGTATCCAAAGTAACACCAATGAAAATCGTTTTTGTTTCGTTAGAACCAAATATATCGCGAAATGATGCTGTATGTCAGTTCCCTATCAAATATTGTCATTACATATCGAAACGATTTCGATAACGAATCGAACGTGAACGATACATTGTCTAGGAACGCTGTGCTGCTAGTTAGCTGATTGTATTAAAAAAGTTCAATGACTTTTTTAATACAATCAGCTAACTAACTAGCAGCACAGCGTTCCTAGACACGTTCACGAGTGATTCATAGATATTAATAAGAAACACATGACATTTTAATAAATTTAATGATGAAGATGATGATGATGATGATGTGTGTGAAGTCAAAAGGTGCTTAACGATATCGCCAGGGCTTTAGTAGTAGAAGCTAAGTTTGATAAGGAATTAAAAATAATATTTACCAGCTGGTGTTTATATTACATTTATTTTGGGTTAAAATACTAAAACTAAGCTTAAAGCTTTCTTGTATCTTTCTAAATTGTGATAATTTGGTATTCACATTAGCTTGAAACTTCTGATTCAGTTCAATCTTAACATTTAAACTACGAAAACCGCCTCTAATCAAAGTGAGAGCTGTAACATGTACTTTAACGCGTGTCTGTGTAGACAATTTCACAACTTTATTTCTCAGTCATACTGAGACTGAAATTTTTGTTGCAAGTGAATCCAGGCATATAGAGCTATCTAGAAATGGTAGTGGGACGGTATTGAGATTACTACATATGTAGACTCATTAAAGAAATTAATTAAATACTGTTTTTATCGACATTTTTCTCGCGTCATATCCGAATCATATATGAAAAATATTTCTGGTGGTATACCTTAAACTGTAGTATTGTATATAAATTAAAATATTGTATGGGAATCAATCTCTATTCATTATTTACAATAACATTAAGCGTTGCTAAGCTACGTTTTTTGACATCATATATGTCACATGTAGCAATACCCTTTATGGTAGAATAAAAATAACTATCATCGTGTGTACTTAATGTACTTTTATTATAATAAAATTACTAAATAAAACAGTTATGTCAACAATTTTACATTATCAAATAAAAATTTTTCATAAAACCAAAGATTTCGGTGGAAGTTTGCGCAAACTATTCATTTTAGAAAAAATATATATATTGGAAATCATATCATTTTTGATGACCTATCCATAGATAACCCACACGTATGGGTTTGATGAAAAAAATAAATCGAGTTTCAGTTCTAAGTATGCGGAGCCTTTTTTTCTATTTTTGTATGCAAATCTAAATGCGATTCACCGAATACATTTACTTACCAAGTTTCCACAGTATAGCTCTTATAGTTACGGAAAAAAGTGGCTGTGACATACGGACAGACATAACGAATCCATAAGGGTTCCGTTTTTGCCATTCGGCTACGAAACCCTAAAAATAGTAGCCAACTAAAATTATGACATTATGACATTACTACGGCTCCACCATTCGATTTATTTTAGTTGTATCAATGAAATTCATACTAACATCATCCTTTTTACAGTTTATTAAGACTGTAAGTTTATATGCAGTTATAGTACTGCATACAAACTTACAGTTTTACAGGAAGTAAATTGCGCTATAAGAAGTTTTTGTAGGCGCCCTAGTGCCCTAATAGCTGGCATATGCCGGAAAGTGCAGCATCGTTAGATTTGTGGTCTACTAATGATTTGATGAATATTGAAAAAAGGCGCTGGATACTAGCAGCGCATTATCCTAGATTATTTCCTACTCTACTGTACATGAAGGAGTACATTATGTACAGTCAGCATTACACCAGAATACACAACAACTGAACTACGAAAATGTTACATACCGTATGTTATCATATCTTTTCCTTTGTGGATCTTCTATGTATTGATCTGAAATAAGAAAAAAACTATTTGTCACCATAACGTACGCTGAACGCTTTTAGCAACTTACCTACGTATGAATTTATCTCTACTAATGTTATAAACGCAAAATTATGTATTGATGGATCTTTGTTACTCTTTCACTTAAAAACTATACATACATACATACACTCACGCCTTTTTCCCATGGGGGTAGGCAGAGATTACGTCTTTCCACTTGCTACGGTCTTTACAATCTCTTTCGCTTCATCTACTTTCATAACATTCCTCATACATGCTCGACGATTGCGGGTACTTCTGACCTGGAGACCTATTTTGAATTACGAATGCGACTTCGAAATCACCGATGTGACTAATAATCACCGATTTTCAATAATCGTTATTTTTGAGTATCACTGATGTGACTACCTTAGTCACAGGTGTGATTTCATTACGAGTGCCCTCACCCACTCGTAATCAAGTCATACTTGTGGAAATGTTATCTGTGTTTTGTTTGATTTTTCAGTCTATATATATATATATATATATATATATGAATGTAGCATATACGAGTATTATATATATGTGTATATAATAACCGCAATGGTTAAGCTGGCAATAACCGGCAGCGATTACATTCATATATACATATATATACCTATATATATAAACCTTTATATACCTATAATATATATATGAATGTAGCATATATTATATATATAATAACCATAATGGTTAAGCCGACAATAATCGGCAGCGGCTACATTCTGCGTGGAACCGAACTCTTATATTTATGTGTGTACTTTATCTATGTTGGCAGCTCTGCGATCGACTTTCAAAAATTGGATTTTTAGGAATCCGTGACCTCGAAGTCACCGCTGACTATTTAGTCAGCGGTGATTTCGAAATCGCATTCGTAATTCAAAAATAGGTCTCCTGGCCTTTTTTGAGGACACTTTCGATTTGTTCGAAATATGTTCGTCTTTGAATGGATTTTAATCAAACTTTACAATAATATAGCTTATGCTTCAGAATAACACATTGCCTTGTTTTTTTTGTGGGAGGGAAATGCGACCTTATGCACCATGACACCGCGCTGGCAAGGCGCGGCCGTGTGTGGAGGTCTCCGGTCATAGAGGACTGGCCTACCCAATAAAGCCCCCTCGAGTTCTCTGGGCCCATACGGGGCACATGGCGGGGTGCGCTTTCGCGATTCAACCGCCATAGAATAACACATTGGCTACAATTTATAAAGATATTGTGTGAATTGTTCAAAATATGACGTCACGCGCACCGTCATAGATATTTCGGATTGTTTTTCAAAAAATCTGTGTCCTATATGTCGTAATACATTAAAAACATTCAAAAACTAAGCAGCAGGAAATATACTATATACGTTGATGTTGCACCCATACCAAATACCATATAACTTATCACCACAAGGGCACAGCGTCTTACCAACCGACTACCAACAATATACAATCGCGAGCAAAAGTATGGAATCACTTAGTTGGAATCGATTCCGCGCGAGCTTGAGTACTAACTACTATAGAATAATAAAAATGGTACCATTTTAAAGGTTTAACTATTAACTTAAAATTTATACCAAATTCATATAAATCACACAAGTATTTAAGAAGCTATCCCGGATTGAGTGAAGGCTTAAGAGAAAACACATGGTTCATGCTTGATACGTTGCGAGTTGCGGCCTATTGACCCCCTATAAAAGTACGTGTTATCGGGGTTTATTTTTCCATTCAAGCCGTAGGGCCCTTACGGCCAAGGCTAGGCTGAGTTTAGTCGGTAGGTCTGTTGGGTCGAGCCGCCTCGATTCACCAGAAGTCCGACATAATCACCGCACCTCTACTTGCCGTTGCGGTGGTATCCATGAGGATTCTCAGCCTCCTCTCCCGAGGAAAAACAAAAAAGAAGGGTTTGTTTATCAGTCGGCTTTCACACGTTGACCTGTACACATCTCCGTTACTTTCCCGATCCCGAAAATGGATATTACACCTGTAGAAGCAGCACATATCGTCGCTTTATTGCAAGAAGGGCTCAGCCAGCAGGCTGTCGCACGACAGCTCCACATAAGCCAGTCTTGTGTTTCGAAAGTATATAAACGCTTTCGGGAGACTAGTGGCTTCGTCCCCAGACCCAGATCTGGACGGCGCCGGTGCACATCGGAGAGGGATGACCGTTTTATCGTGTCAACCTCTCAACGAAATCGTCATTTGACCGGTGTCGATGTCCAGCAGGAGCTCAGAAATGTTCGTGGTCACCGACAGACACGCCTTCAATTTGCTCGTACCCATCTTGATTGGAAAGTTGAGCAATGGAGGCGAGTTTTGTTCTCCGACGAGACCAAATGTGTTTGCACGGCAGCGACAGAAGACGTCGGCTCTACAGACGGCTTGGGGAGTGATTTGCGCAGTGCTGTTTAGCTGAAACAGTGGCTTATGGTGGCGGTTCATGCATGATGTGGGCCGGCATTTCTTTCAACGGTAAAACGGAGCTTGTTTTCGTGCCTGGTGGGGGACGAGGAGACCGCCTAACTTCAGACCGCTACAGTTACGATATTCTGCTGGACCATGTCGTTCCCTATGTGGGATATATCGGGGATGACTTCGTCCTTATGCACGATAACGCTCGTTGTCACACTTCCCGTGCCACAGCTGAATACCTCGAAGAAGTCGGTATCACCACATTGGACTGGCCAGCACTCAGCCCGGACTTGAACCCCATTGAGCACGTGTGGGATGAACTGAAGGGGAGGGTTCGTTCCAGAAATCCTGCTCCTTCAAGTGTGGATGAGCTGAAAACGGCTATGATAGAGGAGTGGGAAGGTATCCCGCAAGAATCAATCCAGAAGCTGATTAGGTCAATGAAAAATCGCCTTCGAGCTGTTATTAGGGCTAGGGGAGGAAACACAAAATATTGAAATGTAATTTTAAGGCCAAAAATTTTTTTATTGACTAGTTTACAAAATTTTAAATTTTATTTATACCCCAAACCGAATGTATGTCAATCTACCTTTCCTAAACCTAAAAGTGTTAGCAGAAATATTTTTTGATCGATAGACAGATTTTGATCACGTCGGAATTTTTTTCTGCAGTCAAATGTTTTTTTTTTTAACTACCCGACGTGGTGGTGATATTTTATTGTTTATTCGTTCGCTTCAAACGACAGTTACTTTGCTTTGGATTGATTTAAAATGGCTAGTAGAAAGTGCAAACAACGTTCTGACCGTTTTTGTTATGTTTGTGGACAGTTTATATTTTCAAAAAAGAGAAGACCTATTGTAAGATTCGTTAAAAACTGCATATCTTTATTATTATAGATTTCCTGTTGCAAATCAAGATAAAAAGTGGGTGCCTCACGTATTTTGCGAAAGCTGTAGAAGCTGTAAAATCTTACTCCAGTGGTCATCAGGAGAAAAAGTTTACCTTCCATTTGGTTCGCCAATGCTATGGAGAGAACCTAAAGTCTGGCCAACGAAAGCTGAACCTATCAAAAAGCGGTAAAATTTAAAAATATAGGGACGGTAACACCGAAAATAGTAGGAATAACTAATTTGATACTTTTTATTAAATATTTGTTTTTAAATTTCAATGATTCGTGCTTTGATTATAAGACAAAGCAAGAAGAAACAAATCAAAACAGATTCGTCGCTGACTCCAAGTTACCAGCCTTTTTGCAAAAATCAAGCTATTTGGTTGCTTGATAATGGCGTAAAATCAGATTGCCAGGTGGCCAAGTCCGAAATTATGAGGGTAATAGCGAAAAGTACTCAAAGGAGGTTCGGGCCCGATTTTAATGAAAACTAAAACTGATTTGACTAAGACTGATTTTTTAAAATCAATACTCCTAGCCAGGAATCGAATCCGTAGATTAAAAAAAACACATTCTTTATTATTACACCATTCGATAATGTCGCTAAAAAGGAACGAATTCTGGAAAGTAATGGGTTAGGAAGTTTAAAAACAAAGCATAACAGATTGTTCGTTTATTTTTTTTAATTAAATTTTCGTTTATTAAATTTTCCATTTCAGTTACGGATCTTGTTACATTTTTACTAGCCGACGCCATGATGACATTGTTGACTTTTATGCCAGTGTTGCCGCTACAAAAAACACTGGGTTCAGTTTTTGTTAGCCAGACTCTAGTAATCATGAAAATGATTGTTACTTTGTGTTACGAAGACATTGGGATATAACAAAAAAAATAAGGTAAGTATTATGTATGCCGATGTTCCGTCTGTTACTAAGCCGATTTTACATTCAAAAGATCTACCCCATCCAGTTTGTCCCGGTAGTTCGAGTGCAAATATATTAGATGAAAATAACAGTGATGTTGAATTCAAGTCGATTTCTAGTGATTCTGACGAATTTTCACCTCAAGAAAACACTCCACATTTAATTAATCAGGCCGAATTAAATGATCTTATACGAGATTTACAGGTATAGAGCTTCTTGGCTCCCGCTTACAACAATGGAACTTGTTACTATCAGACACAAAAGTTACGTTTTTTAGAAATAGAAGCAAAATTTACTCAGAATTTTTCAAAAGAGAATGTGAATATTGTTATTGCACAGATATCCCGACACTTTTCGAAGCAATGAATCAAAACAGATGATAAAACAGAGTGGCGCCTATTCATAGATTCTTCGAAATATAGTCTCTAAGCTGTTTTATTACATAACGGAAATAAGAAACCTTCCATACCAATGAATTGTAAAGAGAGCTATGAAACGATGCGTAATTTGATTAATTTAATAAAGTATAAAGAACATCAATGGAAAGTGTGCGGCGACCTCAAAGTCATCGGTATGTTAGTAGGATTGCAGGGTGGTTACACGAAGTACTGTTGTTTCCTTTGTTTGTGGGACAGTAGAACGAAACAACATCATTATTTAAGGAAAGAATTGTCTGTTCGAAATAGCAAGTATTACGTCGAGTATATTGCGGGCAAAATGAACATTAAACACGAGCTGTTGGTCGATCCAAATAACGTCACTTTACCCCCTTTACACATCAAACTGGTGCTCATGAAAAACTTTGTAAAGGCGCTTGACAAAAACAGTGATGCTTTCCGGTATTTGCAAAAAATATTTATTGGTCCACAAATCCGTAAAATTATGAACGATTCTCAGTTTGAAAACCTTTTATCGGTTAAAGAAAAGTCTACTTGGAACTCATTTAAAATGCTTGTAGAAAATTTCTTGGGAAATAAAAAAAGTGAAAATTATGAAGAAATTGTTAACAATTTATTGAAAAACTTTCATGATATGGGAGTAAACATGTCATTAAAGATTCACTTTCTACACTCTCATCTGAATTTTTTTCCTGAAAACTTAGGAAGTATGAGTGACGAACAGGGTGAACGTTTCCACTAAGATTTAAGGACTTATGAAGAACGACATCAAGGATTTTGGGATGAAAATATGTTAGGGGATTACTGTTTGTCTATCATAAGAGAAACTGATTCAAATAACTATAAAAAGAAAGCAAAAATTAGTCATTTTAATTTATTTTTGTATTAATCCTAAAATTTTTGTATTTCCCTCAAGAAAATAAATATTTTTTAAACCAGACGTGACAGATTTTTTATTATTTTTACACGCTTTTTATGACTTACTCTGTCCGTTTGTTTGTTTGTTTGTTTTCATGATCAAATCTTTAATCGATTTTCGACCACTTCTACTGCTCCAATCGAAGCTCAATTTTTTTTTACATGTGTATTCTAGATGACAATACAATATTCAATCATTTCGAATCATAAAAATACATAATTATGTTGTAATAAATTAAAAACTTTTTAATATGAGAAAAAATCCAATGTCGATGATGTAAATTTTTGATATGTCAATATTAAACATTTTCACTGCTCCAAATACATTTTTATCATTTATTACAAGATTATTAATCTTAATATATATATTTCTTGTGTGCGTGTGTATGTGACTGAACTCCTCCTAAAACGACTGGACCAATTTTGATGAAATTTTTTGTGTGTATTCCAGGGGCTTGAGAATGGTTTAGATTTCACAATACGGTCATATAGATATTGTTTTTCAGCTAATTATTTATTTAAAAACATTTGAGACAACGTGAGACAACGTGACATTTGAGACATTTGACATTTGAGACATTTGACAGGACAACGTCTGTTGGGCAGCTAGTAATATCATTTAATAATAATGTAGAAATATCACTATTTAAAAACTTTTTAATAACACTAAAAAATTTAATCTGTCATTTTCCCATGGACATCCTTTGACTTAATTTGAATTTTAAATGACCGTTTAATTTAAGGATTAGTTTAAATCATAAGATTTAAATAAATCGCTTGGATTAAAATATATCTATATATTCTTACTAACTGTTTTGAATAAATAAAAATTTTCCATATATTTAAATAATATGTATTAATCGCTTTTGGAATTAAATAAATCATATTAATATTGCATATCCGCCAAAATGAGGTAACAGTTTTAATTGTCTCTTTTGAGTAATGATAGTGTAATAATCACGAGACTAAAAAGTAGTAAATAAAAAAAAATTAAAAAAAACTTTTTAAAAAACACGCTTTTTACGCAAAGACTAAAAAACGTTTGAAAAAACTTTTTGTTTGTTGTAAAGACTAAAAAACATTTGATCTATAAAAGTAGTAAATAAAAAAAAATTAAAAAAAACTTTTTAAAAAACACGCTTTTATTAAAAAGACTAAAAACCGATCTAAAAACTTGAAAATAAAAATAAGTCACGCTTTTAGAAAAATTTGGGTACATATCAAGAAAAATTTCTGATGACAAAAAGAATGTAACTCAAAAATTGTCTATAAAATTTTGCAAATAGTCCAAGAACTCAATGACTATAAAAGCGTGGGGTGTTCAAAATTAAACATTACTCATTTAATGGTCTTAACATTACACCCCACGCTTTTATAGTAATTGAGTTCTTGGACTAATTTGCTAAATATTTATAGACAAATTTTTGAGTTACATTTCTTTTGTCATCAGAATTTTTCTTGATATGTACCAAATTTTCTAAAAGCGTGACTTTATTTTTATTTTCAAGTTTTTAGATCGGTTTTTCTGAATAGTTCTACCTGAACACAAAATAGAATACTTTCAGCTGGGGTAAGAAAATCCTATAAACTAGTGTTATTTTTTGTTGTTTTCTTCATTCATTATTTTTCCATGTTTCCTTGTTTTCCTAACTCCTTCACTCAATCCAGGATAGCTCCTTAAATACTTGTGTGATTTATATGAATTTGGTATAAATTTAAAGTTAACAGTTGAACCTTTAAAATGGTACCATTTTTATTATTCTATAGTAGTTAGTACTCAAGATCGCGCAGAATCGATTCCAACTAAGTGATTTCATACTTTTTCTCGCGAGTGTAGTTACAATAATGCTTTTTGATTGCATTTCTACCAAAATCACTTCTACAAGTTAATAAATAGACAAAATAGACTATTCTACTGATACATCTATTAGCGATTTTAGTTCTAAGTAAGGAGCAGTAAGGACTAAGTTTGATTTCCTCCATAATCCTCTTCCTTTGATAATTATAAACTTCTATCTGAAAACTACCATTAAATGGCACATGTTTTTCATAGGAGCGTGGTATAATATCAAATTGAGAGTAAAATACAATAGATGTATTTTAATTCGAATATGATGAATAAAAACAATGTTCGATTATTTCTTAAATAAAACTGAATAGTCGACAATACTCGTAACCTTCTACTGTTAACCATGCATTTATTACATACACTTTTATTTAATTTTTCGAAACATTATTTTGTAATGACAGTCATACTTGTTTGTTTATAGAAATACGCTGGTCATTACATTAAATAGACAAAACACTTTTTTTTTGATCAAATTAATTTGTTATGCACATCTTGGTTGATTTTTTTTTATTTTTAGTGTTTTACTCTTGAGTAAAGAGTCGTATTAGTTTAAAAAATCCTGTCATGTTGCGTTAATTCGCTTGCGAGCTCAACGGATGCTGATGGCAATACACTTGTTCTGGCAATTAGTTGACACAAAAGTTACTTACGTAGTCCCGCTCTGAGTGGACCGAAACAATCTTCACGGAGGAGTCTGAACTGGACGTCAAGATAATGTTCCACGTCTCGATATGCCCCGCGTACTACATTCGCTCGTAGATATGGTTTTTCACACATGAACAAACTGTTATAATCTGGCACTATACTCAACTGACGGAAATCTTCTGGTGGCTCGTTGTTTTCATCGTCATTCAACTTATTAGTTAAGCCATGGATTTGTTTCTGAGTTAGAATAACAATAATTTAGGATCAGAATTGATATTTAGTAGCACCAATGCGATGGCAACTAATAGTAAAATGTATGATAGAAGTAACATGCTTCATTTTTGGAAATAGCAAAAGATTCGTAGACAGGTGCGATAAACAGATACGTTAATCAAATTGCTATTATATTACTTAATGTACTTATCTGCATTTATGTCTGCCTAGAAGATATAGATTACCTTATAAAATAGAGTATCACTATTAATATGATATAAAGTCAAAACATGGCATAGTCAAATATATTTAATTCATTATCTATTTCATTGTATATATGTATGTATATTATTTCTTAAATATATCGCTATATTGATAAATAAGCAGACTGCCCCACCTGGTGGTAGGTAGTTTGTGAGATTTGCAGCAAATCTTACAAAAATCACAGTCCCCCAGTAATTTCACTGCCTATTTTATCCTTCACACGGGAATCTGAAAACAGCTATTTTACGGTAGAAAAAGTAAGACGGATGTTCCCAAACTTGCGAAACTGACATAGAATTCGGTACTTTCGGTAATGTCTATCTGGTTGTTATCAAAATCTGCTAAGATGTATCGCTTGAAAAAAGTTATGTATTAATCTTCAAATAAGGATGTAATATTATATAACTGATCTGTTAGTCTTGAAACAGGCAGTGTTACGTGGCCCCGCGGATCGAGGGTGAGTCAAGTTCAGCACACTCCCATATTGTCGTAACCTCCTCGTGGTGCACCCGAAGCAACGACTTTAGTTGAGGCGGTTTATGGCCAGATTCAACCTGGCAGGGCGCTCCATATGGTAAAGGGGCGAAGACCCACTCATCCTTAAGAAGTGCTGGCGTTGCTCTAGGCCACCTATCCTGGATCGGCCATTAAATTGGCCAATTAAATTCAGCCATTCTACGGAATGTTCGGATTTAATTCGCAATCGATGAGATTGTGAAAGTGCAGCGCCGCCAAGGTAGATGCGCTCGCGCCAAAGTGTAAAGTGAGAGGAATTTAGCCGCGGGTCGGCTGGACCGCAAAGAACCGGACATGGCCCCGTACGTTTCGCGAGGTTCAGGGTATGCGTAACTGTATTTTCCATACAGAAAAACATCCCATACTGCCGTTATTTGACAGAGCATCAAGCATTTGCTATGATTAAACAGATGCAAACTTTGTAAGCATCAGCTTATTTCAAAGTGCTGTTTTAACATTCTTTGCCTGAGGGATAGAAAATGCCACTGAAGTAAAATGATGGATGCTCGTAGATGGAGCAGATATATTTTTATGGGTTTTACCATGCCGTGGTATCACAAATTGAAAAATGTAATTAATAACTACTAACTTTGCTTTTATCTGAAATATAGTATAAATGGGATAGCAAATTCTTGTTCTGGCGTATGAATCTGGTGCAATCACCATAGAGCAGAGAGAGATGAACTTACAATGACTCCGTCCATTACAGGATCAATTTATTACGATACAATAAGACTGATACTAGGTTCTAGGTGCGCAAGGCCGCAACATCCTTGATCAACTTTTTCTTAAAAGTTATATCATCATCATTATCATAACAACTCATTTCCGCTCCTCTGTGGAGCCTTGGCAACCCAGTGCGGATTGGTCGACTTCACATATATTTTGAGAATTTCTTTTTAGATGAATGTAGTTTGCTTCACCATGTTTCTTTTCTCAGTATAGTATATACGAGTAGTATATAAGTATACATGTGAAATTCAATACACGCATTTGTACATAGCACGATCCTCCCGATTTCAAGACCAGTACCTAGACCACAGCGCCATTAACGCACTTTTATACTAGAAAAGTGCAGTAGTGTGGGGCTCTCCTCCCCAGAAGGGGGAGGCCTACCCACTAAAAACCGCAAGGATGGCCTTCCTCAGGCATATAGGGAGCCCCCGGGAACGCCAAGCGCTTTCCGGGAACCCCCAGCCTTCGCTCCCATTCCGATACAGGGGAGCCCTCCTCGGGGGAGGCTGCAATACTTCCTATATCTCCTCCGACGACGCTCCCCGGCCACGGGACGGGGGTGGTCCCTCCCGGGTCACCGTATCCGTGGACGCGACTTACTCGCGCCCGCCGGCGACCCGCGGCGGCGCCGCAGCTGTGCTACCGAGCCCGGCGCCGCCTCCTTCGAGCGAGATCGGCCATTTTTTTTATACCAAATAGCCTATTTCAAAAAATAGTTAAAACAATTTATATGTTTTTACTTTTAGTACGTACATAATCATCACCGAATCACGAATACTAATAATACAACACCACATGCAATCAGGAGTGTAGATATTTAAGTATACCTGATAACTGACTATGTCGAATTAATAATTTAAGCACATCATCAATTACAGTGCACACGATAATTAATAGATATACAAATATTCATTGTGTTAATTATATGAAAATTTGATTACTTCGCCATAGACAATACGTACCTCTTTATTTTCATCAAACGCTAATATTCTTTGCCGTAGATCAGTCAATTTTATTTTGTTTTCTTCAGATAGGCTAAACTCATGTTTTTTTAATAATTCTTCCAAACAAAATTTGGATGTCGCCTCAATTAACGATCTGCATTTTTGTATTGTCATTGATGGAGCTATATTAAACATGCATTCATTAAATGTTATAAAATGTGTCCAGAAACTTTCTTGATCTTCCCAATACAAACGGTTTCTGGGCTTGTTACGTATATGAGTGTCTGGCAAATCAATTACATAAGACTTTAAATGTTTAATGAATGGGGTAGTAAATACGTCTAATAAAAGTTTTACTTTTAATTCGACAAACGGCGACTGTGATAGCTTCGACAACAATTTTACAATAAGAACACAAAAATCTGGTGCTACGTCAGTTTGTAGGAGTTTATCAAAAGACTCTTTGTTTTTGTAAACTTTTTCGAGCACATCACCGACTTCTGATTTCGAAGTTTCTTCCAAAAATTTAAAACCTATTATTTTATCTCGATTTTCAATTTTCTCTCTTGCTTTCTGGCTTGAATCAAAATTCTCTCTACCTGGAAAAAAATAAAAGATATCATAGAATTAAAACTTAGATAGTACTATGTTCGTCGTATTTGATAATATTTACGTTTTGATATATGGCGGCTAACGTTTTTATAGAGCCTTTTTGATCGTGAATTACACACTGCAATTACAGCGAATAGGAAATTATTTCTACTTAAAACCGTACGTAAAAATCGAAAAACGTACAAATTGTTTATTTTTGTTAGGACTGTATTCTATAAGGATAAGTATTTTGCTTTTTTTGTAGGGACCAATGCTGAAGCTGCAGATGGCGGATGTTCAACATTACCTTTAGTGTATTTGTGGGAGGTGGACGAACGAAAGTTTCTGCGCCTTGCTTGCTAGCGGCCCCGGCGCCGTTCCGGGGTCGTAAGGATCGAATAAAAAGAGAGTCGACGAAAATGGAGCGCGCGTCTACTGGCTCGGAACACTCAAGATCACAGTGTAGTGGAGGGTGAGAATTTACCCGATACGTGACGGTACCGGGTAGATTCCGGTATATGTTTGCCGTGGGATGTGTGGCACCCGGGCCCTATGCCCATGCACCCTAAGAGACAAAAATAAAGCGCCTAAAGACGAAAGAGAAACTTTATGTATGGTATAGCAACGTGTAGGCGGTCTAAACTACACATTCTGGCGCACCGAGACGGCGTCCCAAATCAAAAATATGCCCCACCCCTCCCTTTCACGGCCAGGATTATGGCGGACACTGAAACGAAGCGGTCGACACACCAATAAGGCTCCTGATTCTATCCTCCTTGGCCGAGTGAACACATATCAAGTGTTTTAATTCTTTCCAGCAAGTTCTTTAAGAAATTCAGCATCAGTGAAATGTGCCAGCATCGAGCACAGATAAAGATTTTGAAAACCTATTTATACTTGAAAACACTCATAAAACTACAAAGATGATTCCCATATTGATTTTGCAACAAAAAATATCTTGAAACCCCAATTTTTTTTTTATATTTTTTATCTTGGTTATGTGTAGTAAATTTAAAAATAATAATTACAACTCTATGATGTGAACTAGTGAACTACGTCAAGAAGTCTGATACACTTTATTATGTATCGTTTTAGTTCGCAATCTCGCCAGATACTTTGTGAATTACTATTTACAAATGCTCAAGACTATATAGGTTACATGTTATATTGACCAATTACATATTAATAACGTATCAGTTTTAATACTTTGCTTCCTTGGGATATTACGAGTATGTCCAGTCCATATTGAAATTATTATAACAATATTACTAGAACGTATGGTAAATATTATTCAAGTTAGGTTAAACTCTGTTTCTATAAACTTGAACCAATCTTGATTGTTTAGCACATAGTTCTTCCTGCATGATTTCCAGTCGCTGACAATAGATATATGCTGTAATCGTTTGGCCAAATTTTAGAAAGCTGTGTTTAACGATACCGGCGTTAGTCCACGAAAGTAACTTTTTCTGATTTAATTTTCGTATAGAGCAAGATTTGGCTGGGTCTCCAGGCTTCAGCTATTGCGACGAGCGCTTCCGATAATCGTACAGTATCCACTTTTGATCACAAGTCCTGATTCGATTTAAAATCCCTTAATTATTGTGTTGGTTGAGCAAAGTAATACAGCAGTCGACGCGTGTTTACAAGTTCTATTCACTCAATTCATGAGGTATGTAGGTACCCATCGTTCAAGTTTTATACTTTTCCGATTTGCTTCAAATGGATTAATACAGTTTTTCACTTACCTGGAAGTCATGTCATCAAACATGAGTTAACAGGAACACTGGTGTAATGCGATAACTTTATACAGAACTTGCAACATACAAAGAACTCTTTATTGTAAGTGCAAAACAAAGGAACTACACAAATAAATTATACACAAAAAAATCATTGTCTCCCTACTTATCATAATAATAGACTTATTATAATATATAATAGACTTTTAAAATGCTTTGGGAAAGCAACACTGCTCAAACCATATTTTAAAAAGTCATTAGAGGCAGAAAAATATTGTCTTTCACAATTTTAAGGAACATGGCTGGTATAGAATACCATTAGTGACATAGTCATTTTTAAGATTCATTACGGTTGCCAATTTAGTGTTATCTGGTGGAAGAAGCATAAATGAGCTAAGCACTCAATGAGTAGATTTTGTTCTTGCACGTTGACCATAGTTCATAATTTTATTATCCGCTAGGTTTTTACCAATACTAGAGAAGTAATGATTTACTTTCTCAGTAGCTAGTGTATCAGTTTTAATTAGATAATGCTCTGCATAATTATTTACGACCTACGATAGAGTTTAATTACTGTTTTTGGTATTTTCTAAAAGCTTTTTCTCATGTTGTTGCTTGATTTTTTCCCATAAGGAATAGCAAAAATGTCTGTAGCGTTTATACGAGAAGTCGAGTATCTCATTGTCATTATGTGGATTCTTTTTAATTTTTTATGCAATTTATCATGACAACGGATGCATTTGATTAATCCAGGCGTCATCCATGCTTTAGGAGTTCGTTTAGTTCTGGGTAAATTAATTACCTGTGGCGTGTTGGTTTTTATGGCCGATGACAATACATTAACAAGTTTATGTGTCGCTCGTGTTAGAATTTAATAATTATATACTGTTTGCTACAAGATTTATTTAGTGACAACCAATCATAGATAATTACATAGAGTACCTTATATCCAATACACCCCCTCAAACAAAGATCCAACTTAACTACACAAATAACATATAACGAATAAAATATAAACATAAAAAATGAAAATAAAGCTGTGACAGACTACCTAACCAAATAAATTATCAACAAAGATATTTAACTTAGCTTCAGGCAGCGCTTTAGTCAAAGCATCAGCTATGTTATCTGTTGTGGGGATATATTCTAACAAAATTTAACCATTTGAGACACAATCCCTAACGAAATGAATTCTTAACTCTATATGCTTAGTGCGCTTATGATGAACTGGATTATAAGCCAACTTAATTGCTCCATGATTATCCACATAAATTTTTACGCACAAGCTGTCGTCACAAGGATATAGGCTACTCACCAATTTTTTTAGATAAATTGCTTCTTTTGCCGATTCGCTTAATGCAATGTACTCAGATTCTGTGGACGAGAGCGCCACACATCTTTGTTTCTTGTATTCCCAAGAGACTGTATTCCCGCCAACTTTAAATATGTATCCTGTGATATATTTGATTATCGGAACGCAACATAAATGTCATTATGACAGTTGGATTTGCCGCCAACTAGAATGTTCCTTCTCTATGTCTCTGCCTACCAAGCACATGTAATCTCCTAAGCAAAATTGTTAAAAAGCCATAATAAAGTGCGTGAATCTATATTATTTTACTTTCATTTCAACTAAAAACATATTATGTCCCGTGAACGATTTCCTGTCCTTGGCATCGCCAGCCCAATAAGCGTCAGAATACCCTGTAATGTTGTTGATTTTAGCGTATGCATTTTTCCTAAAATAGAGTATCTTTTCCCTACTTCCCTTTAGATAGCGAAACACCCGATTAGCCGCCTTTACATGTGTTAACCCATATTTGGCTTTGTATTGGCTAAGTGCACTGACGGCTACAGCTATGTCTGGCCGCGTGTTGGTAGCCAAGTAATTTAGTGCACCAATCATAGCTTGATAAGGTACATGAGCAGCATTGGTTGAGTGTACATTTAACTCGAGTGGCGTACTCACCGGCTTACAGTTCTGCATACCGAATTCGCTAACATTGCGTCAATATACTTGGTCTGATCTGTTGTATACTTACATTATTACTAGAGGCAACACTAACCTAGTCTGTACTACCTCTCTCTAGGACTACACCAATGGCGTCGTAGCTCTAAGCATTTATTAAAGAACAGAAGAGGGAGGAATCCTCACGAGGAGCACGAAACGTACCCAGGATACCCCCGCAACGGCAAGTGTCACGGAGGTTATGTCGGACTCCACACGACCAGAACGGTCCGGCCATACGACCTACCGACTAAACTCAGCCTAGCCTTGGCCATAAGGGTTACCTACTACTACGGCTTGAATGGAAAAAAACCGATTTTATTATAACCTGTTTATTATTAATTTACCTCTGATATTGCCGCGAGTCCAAGAGCCGCTTACATTTTCATCATGCCTACTATTCCTGTTTCTCCGCCAAGGTGGTTGTATCTGTCTGGTAACAGGGTTACGCCCTACAAAAAATTAAATAGTTTCATAAAAAGTGCTTAGGAATGTTTGGTTGAAAAACGAGCAAATAAACAATTAGCCTTACTGTCTAACTGTAGTTGGCTCGACATGTCGAGCGATTTTTTTACTCAAGGGTCACGAGAATCCTTACAAAGGAGTCAAGTGCGGCAGAGATTACGTTGACTGGCTACCAACTAAATTGGGCAGAATAGACGCTTTAGGGCATTAAAAGCTTTGTTACTAGGAACCTTATGGTTAGTAGTAAGAGCAATTGCTTCTCAAGAGAGAATACGGTACATCTCAACCAAGAACTCCAATACTGGATGGCGAAATTGAGGGAGTGCTCTCAATACGTGGAATGCATTATACAGCAGTTGCATTGTGTATGTGCAAACTTGTATCTTTGTGGCATTAAATTAGACTAGATGAAGTTTACTTCAATCTGATATTTTCTTTAGAGGTATGTTATATGATACACCAGCCTGTTGTCAGCTCTTAGCGACGTTTTCCCACGAAATGTTTCCGGCAGCCATATAGAAAGAATAAACTGTCCCACGATTAGAATAATACATTCGATGGCAGTAGTACTTTATATTCTACTCTGCCACCAATCAGAATGCCAAACGCAGATAAATAATTAGTATCTTTCTATTCTATTATTACTCTTTTATTAATAATAGAAAAATATAATTAAAATAATTTAAAAGAACACTTACCTTTTCGTGAATCGCTGTCATCGCTGTTCATTTTAAAGGTCTCGTTCAGAACAAAACCCGCTTCTGAAAATAGAATTTTATTACAGTACATAGAAAGGTGCAGATGGTCTGATCCTATCTAATTTAAAAAAGTATGAGTCAAAAGCATTAATAAATTACCTTATCGTACCTATTTCACGATAAGTAAGTTTCTGATTTGGCCCAAAATCTGGTACAGTTTAAATCTTGGTCGCAGAAAAATATTTATAAATTCCAATCATTGAAATAACGCAATAATATTAATTTATAGGTACCGAAATGTAGTAACAAAATGAAAATAAAAGTAGGTACGAAACAAATGAGGCCGTCAATTTGGTAGTTTTGCTCAGAAACAAAGGCTTTTTTTATATCCCATTACTGGAGATCAAATCAAAGATTTTCTCAGTAGTGCTTTACTAGTATTTAACCAAAATACTTATTCAAGGTTTGAATCATTTTTCTTTAACACCAAAACTAATAGCTTGTATCATTAAACCATAACATGTTCATATTTTAAAAACTACTAAACCCATTTTGATGCAACTATCATTTCACCTAATTAAAATAACCCAGGATAACGGCAAGTGTCACGGTGGTTATGTCGGACTCCACGCGACCGGAACGGTCCGGCCACGTGACCTACTGACTAAACTCCGCCTGTGCCTAAGTTCTAAGAACCATATAGGCAAATCGTGAGGGCGACCGACAGGAGAGGGACGATGCAGCGCAGACCATAAAAGGGATCCGAAAGCGCTAGAAGAGGCGCGGGAAGCCCAAGTGGCGCCGGCATTGTCATGAGGGAACCTAGTCATGGCGATGCTGAAGGCTGCCGAACTGAAGGATCATGGAGGGTTTGGCGGCACAGGTGCCGCCGCCAGCGCAGATGCTGCCTGCAAGGACAGAAGGTCATCAATTGGTCATCATGGTCGACGAGGGCGTGACGAGGTCTACGATATCGGTAACGCGAGGGAGGCACGGGAGTGTAGTCCACTACCTTTCTCATGAACGGATTAGGCTGTTGCTCCGTAGCTTTGAGAAGCGTTCGGAGGAAGATCGGAAATGTTGTTGAATGGTCGTTATTTCGAGGTCCCTATGGAGATCGGCATTACGAACAAAATATGGAGATGGCTGTGTTAGCTTGTTTCGTAGGGACATTTTACTGTGTCGCCCCAACTTGCATGGTTATAAAGATGGCACCCCCAATTTCGAAAAAAAAAAGTAAAACGGTGAAAATTTCGAACTAATTAAGGACAATTTAGGACTGCAAGAAAAAATATTCCGACCACCCCCTAGTTCGAGATATTCGAAATTTTCAATGGGGGTGCTAACTGGGAATTAAGTTAGCACCTCCACTGCATTTTAATGATTAAAACACATTGTTTATATACATATTTTTTTTGAGGGGGGGGAAATGCGACCTTGCGCACCATGACACCGCTGGCAAGACGCGGCCGTGTGTGGGGCTCTCCGGTCAAGAGGACCGGCCTACCCACTAAAACCCCCCCGAGTTCTCTGGGCCCATACGGGGCACATGGCGGGGTGCGCTCTCGCGATTCCACCGCCATGTGTCCCGGGGCCGGCTCGACCAAGAGTTGGTCAAGCCACCGCCAAAGGAGGGACTGTCCGAGAACCCCTGGACAGTCCCCCAGACAGAGAGACTTCACCACGGCGTGCGCGCTTAACCGGACCCGCACGCAGCCTCACACATTGTTTATATACATCAAAATTTCAAGCTAATTAAGAACTACAAAATTAACAACTCCCCAACCCCGATTTTCAACCCTCTAACCCTTTATCGGCAAACACATAAAAATAATTGTTAAAAAAAAAAGTAAAACGGTGAAAATTTCTAACTAATTAAGGACAATTTAGGACTGCAAGAAAAAAATTTCCGACCACCCCCTAATTCGAAATATTCGAAATTTTCACCGTTGTACTTTTTTTTATCCATTCTTTTCATGTTTTTGCCGATCCAACATGCTGTGGAGGCGACTCATTTATTTATTTTATTTTACTTATTTAATCTTCATTGCATAACAATAACACAATCGGCGGACTTAACGCAACAAGGCATTCTCAACCAGTCAACCGGAACAAATGTTGTAGACTATAGTGAGGCGATGGAAGAAAGATTAAGACATAAATAATTATGTAGTATTCCTATAAAATAGATATATGTTAATTATACTAAAGATATAGAATAAATATTAATGAATAAATACATATAAATATATATACATAAAAAATATAATAACTAAATAAAATATATACTAATATTATTACAGCTAGACAGAGACAGAAAAGTGATCACGCACTAATCTCTTAAACGTGGTTTTATTATCAGCGCGACGGATATGTATTGGAAGATTATTCCACAGACGTATAGCGGATACAGTAAAGGAATTGGTTACGAAGCCGGAGTGATGGACGGGAAATTGAAGGGTCAGGTTATCACTTGAGCGAAGGTCACGCTGGTGAGAGTTCCCCAGAAACTGAAACCTAGATTTTAAGTATCCTGGAGTATATCCCAACTAATATTATAAATGCGAAAGTGTGTTTGTTTGTTTATTTGTTTGTTACCTCTTCACGCTTAAACTACTGCACCGATCATCACGAAAATTTGCATACACATAGTCTGTGGTACGGGGAAGGATATCACATTTTATCCCGGAAGAAAGTAGCTACTGTTCCCGTGGGATCGAAATTAACGCGGACGGAGCAACGACGGGCGGAGCCACAGGCAAGAAATTTCAAAAATTCTTTCACCTTTGGAAAGCTACATTATCCCCGAGTAACATAGGCTACTTTTTATCCCGGAAAAATCGACAGATCCCACGGGATGCGCAATAAAGGCTTCGCTCAAAAACTACTGCACAGATTTTCATGCGGTTTTCATCAATAGATAGAGTGATTCTTGAGCAAGGTATTGCGGTATTTTTTATCTTGGCAAAACGGATAGACCCACGGGAAGCGCGATAAAACTTCGCGCCGTAAATCGACTTCCGCGCATATGTAGCCGTGGGCAAAAGCTATGACCCTTAACCCTCTATAGACCCAATCCCGAAATCCACGCAGGCGAAGCCGCGGGCAGAAAGCTAGTGGATCATAAAGGATATTAAATAGCAGACGGACAACTCTGACACTCCTACGCTCACGGATAGGCAGCCATTTGAGTTGGTTTCTATAATCCGAGATGTGGTCGAATTTACGTATAACTCATATAAAATTTGGCGTTTTTGGTCACCCTGTCAACATGCTCCCTAAAAGTGAGGGCATTGTCGAGGGTGACCCTTAGGTACTTGGCAGACCGCTGCCATGGGATTGTTTTATTATTAAAACTGAGCGAGTTAGTGTTGAAAGGGACTAGACGGTGTCTTGGGATCTGATCGAAGTAGACTGCGGAAGATTTTACCGGGTTTACCTCTAACCGCCACAAGCGAAACCAGTCACTAAGCTTGTCTATTTGAGGTTGCATAGGTTTGACTAAATGCTGGGCGCACTGACCCTTGCTATAAATGGTAGTGTCGTCAGCATAAAGAGAGTTGCATACCTTTCTTAGGGATCGGTATTTCATTTGTAAAAACCGTTAAAAGCGTAGGAGAGAGGACCGACCCCTGCGGGACGCCGGCACGTATCGTACGAGGGGTTGAAAGTGTACCTTCGTGTCTGAAACGAAAGGTACGGTTTGACAGATACGACTGTATAACGCGGACTAATAGGCCAGTCATTAAAGCCTGAAACCCGAAAGAAATTAGTAACTCGCTAAAATGTTGAGGGGTCATTAAGGAAGTTGAAATACCTTACCGTGTGATTTTGCAGCGCTCTGAGGTGTACGGAAAGGGTTGAAAGGGATGAAAAGTGATTTTTGTTAATAACATTGTCAAAAAAATTAGTAACACGCTGCAAACTTAGAATTAGGTTGTTCTCATTGTTTTGTAACGTGTATTAATTTTGCAGCGTTTTGCAATGTACGGAACATTGTTTATTATTAAAAAGCAGTAAAATTTGTTAATAACAAGGGTTAAAAAATTAGTAACACGCTGCAAATTTGGAATTAGGTTGTTTTCATTGTTTTGTAACGTGTATTAATTTTGCAGCGTTTTGCAATGTACGGAACATTGTTTATTATTAAAAAACAGTAAAATTTGTTAATAACAAGGGTTAAAAAATTAGTAACACGCTGCAAATTTGGAATTAGGTTGTTTTCATTGTTTTGTAACGTGTATTAATTTTGCAGCGTTTTGCAATGTACGGAACATTGTTTATTATTAAAAAACAGTAAAATTTGTTAATAACAAGGGTAAAAAATCAGTAACACGCTGCAAATTTGGAATTAGTTTGTTCTCATTGTTTTGTAACATGTATTCATTTTGCAGCGTTCTGTAAAGTACGGAACATTGTTTATTATTAAAAAACAGTAAAATTTGTTAATAACAAGGGTTAAAAATCAGTAACACGCTGCAAATTTGGAATTAGTTTGTTCTCATTGTTTTGTAACATGTATTCATTTTGCAGCGTTCTGTAAAGTACGGAACATTGTTTATTATTAAAACACAGTAAAATTTGTTAATAACAAGGGTAAAAAAATTAGTAACACGCTGCAAATTTGGAATTAGGTTGTTTTCATTGTTTTGTAACGTGTATTAATTTTGCAGCGTTTTGCAATGTACGAAACATTGTTTATTATTAAAAAACAATGAAATTTGTTAATAACAAGGGTAAAAAAAATAGTAAAAATATAAACAATTATTTCAGTTAGTAACAATGGTCAAAGAGTCGGCTAAGAGTTGCAATGTAGAGAAAATGTTGCCAACGCTATTTAGAAACACTTGTGGCGGCATATCAAAGCGCTGCACACAAATTAAAAACACGGTCGGTGTCCTTTGTAACGCCGCCAAAGAACGCCGCGTCCCCTGTGCGCCTCCGAGCCAGCGCGGCTCCCTTTGTCGGCGCGGTATTACAAAGGGGAATTACCTTGGCGGCAAAACCAAAAGAGATTTCGGCAGCAAGGAATCGATTGATGTCGGAAGAACAACCTATGTTCTTACCAATTCGTAATGTCTATTTATGTTGCAGCGTTTTACAACATACGGAACATTGTTTATAATTAAAAAACAATGAAATTTGTTAATAACAAGGGTGAAGAAAGTAGTAGAACGTTGCTAATTTATAATTAAGTTGTTTTTACCGTTTTGAAATGTCTATTAAATTTGCAATGTTTTGCAACAAATTGAACATTGTTTATTATTAAAAAGCAATTAATTTTTTTAATAACAAGGGTAAAATAATTAATAATACGCTACAAATTTAGATTCAAGTTGTTTTAATCTTTTTGAAACGGCTATTATATTTGCAGCGCTTTACAACAAATGGAACATTGTTTAACACTATATAAACAAATATTTCTGTTAGTGACAATGGTAAAAAATATAACAATTTTTATATGAAATATAAAATTTAATTATGAATTAAATTTTAATTATATGTTATAATTTTGGATAAAATTACCAAATTATAGAAATGAAATTATAATTTTATTTACAACAGATAAGTACATCAAAAATTAGTAATTTAAACTAATAAAAAATAAATGTGGTAAGAAATTTAGAATAACTTCTTTGGTGCTTCGCTTGTCATGTTCAGGTCCACCAGGAACAACTGCAATTTAAGAAAATAATATAAGTATAACAAATTTAGCAACACTTTGATAAGATTCAATTTCAATAAGCTGATTTGAAGAATATGAACCTCACGCAAATTATTCGTCCTCTAATAGTCTCCTTCTTTTTATAGTCGTTGGTCCAGACGGGCTGTCGTTTGTAGATAATTCGAACTCGCCTACATTTTCCTCGGGTGAGTTTATTTTGGGTGCCTCAAGCTGATCAAGATCCATTTCATCGGAATTGTTATCAGAAAGAAATACATCTTGCGGCTCTCCAAAGTTATTATCTTCGGCATTTAACAGACTGTTCGTAACTGCGTGTGTTTCATTATTGTCCATGTCATCAAGTTCAATTTCCCTGACGTTAGAGCAAGTTTTACCATGACAAGATAAGCAAAGCAGTGTGCATTTAAGTCCACTTTTACTGCAGCTGCATGCTGCGGTTAAACAACCTTTCTCACATCTACATGAGACAAGTTTCAGGACTTCTGGTGGTGCAGCTTCAAGGGTCGTCAAAGTTGGAGTTAACCCGTGCGATCCTCTCATCCATCCTCATGATGTTGCAGGTAAATCGTTACCTATAACAGAAAAATCAAAAGAAAATGTTTCAGAAATTCATAAAACTTTCACGAAAAATATTAATCAAATTAATGTTCTGTATCAGAGGATTTTTCAACTCACCTAACCATTGCTGAACTTGATGATACACCCGAAAAGAATGTTGACGTGCTGCAGCTTTCGTGGGTGGTAAACTGCAGAGGTTGTACTTGCTCTTGGTTATAGACCGAGCAAATCCTTCGTAGCGCAAGTCATTGAAAGACTTTGGCAACTTTCCTCCGTACATCTTGATTAAGATTTTTTCTCCTGCATCATCAAGGTCGTCTGGCTGCGCATTTGGAACTTTGAAACATTCAGCAGCTTCCCGAATTTGCGAATCTTTCAGGACAAGCGTGGTTAATTTCGTTTTGCCTTGGTTGAAAAGAGCAGAAGTTGTGGCACATCCGCAGAACGCATGACAGGTTAGAATATGTGCAGTTAATTGTTCTTTTGTAAGACTGTTTGAGGAAAAAATGTATGTTGCCGATTTTCCTTTTCCAGGCTTCATAAAATACACATTTTTGTGTCTGTCCTGTGCCACACCAGTTAAAATGACGAGCAAATCGACATCTTCTCCCACAATTATCACCGTCTCATAATTTGCAACAACAACAAATTCACTTTTCCGTCGTTCCTCTGCACACTACATTTTCGTAGCTTTTCAGTTCCTTTTTCTTTCAATACGTTAAACACGTCGGTGGACAACAATTTATCACAAACAAAACACACTTCTTCGATCGACATTTTGTCTACAACTGACCCCTTAGTAATACCGCGCCGACATCAATCGATTCCTTGCTGCCGAAATCTCTTTTGGTTTTGCCGCAAAGGTAATTCCCCTTTGTAATACCGCGCCGACAAAGGGAGCCGCGCTGGCTCGGAGGCGCAAACAGGGGACGCGGTGTTCTTTGGCGGCGTTACAAAGGACACCGACCTTGTTTTTAATTTGTGTGCGGCGCTTTGATATGTCGCCACAAGTGTTTCTAAATAGCGTTGGCAACATTTTCTCTACATTGCAACTCTTAGCCGACTCTTTGACCATTGTTACTGACTGAAATAATTGTTTATATAGTAACTATTAAACAATGTTCCGTTTGTTACATAACACTGCAAATTTGATAGTTACTATACTATAATTACAAATTTACAGTGAGTTACTATTTTTTTTACCCTTGTTATTAACAAATTTCATTGTTTTTTAATTATAAAAAATATTCCGTTAGTTGCAGAACGCTGCAAAATGAATACATGTTACAAAACAATGAGAACAAGCTAATTCCAAATTTGCAGCGTGTTACTGATTTTTTTACCCTTGTTATTAACAAGTTTTACTGTTTTTTAATAATAAACAATGTTCCGTACATTGCAAAACGCTGCAAAATTAATACACGTTACAAAACAATGAAAACAACCTAATTCCAAATTTGCAGCGTGTTACTAATTTTTTAACCCTTGTTATTAACAAATTTTACTGCTTTTTAATAATAAACAATGTTCCGTACATTGCAAAACGCTGCAAAATTAATACACGTTACAAAACAATGAGAACAACCTAATTCTAAGTTTGCAGCGTGTTACTAATTTTTTTGACAATGTTATTAACAAAAATCACTTTTTATCCCTTTCAACCCTTTCCGTACACCCCAGAGCGCTGCAAAATCACACGGTAAGATATTTCACCTTCCTTAATGACCCCTCAACATTTTAGCGAGTTACTAATTTCTTTCGGGTTTCAGGCTTTAATGACTGGCCTATAATCGGTCGGGCGTTCCAGACTCGTGTAATTTAAACATTAACGCATCGTGCCAGACCTTGTCGAAGGCCTTGGCAACTTCAAAGAATACTGCGAGGACTTTATGCTTACGGGGGTAAAACACGTCTAGTATATATTCTATCTTTAAAGCCAAACTGCTCGTGAATAATAATGTCGTTAGAGGCGAGGTGTAAATCATATAATATGGATCATCGTTATAGCAATATTCGTAGCTTTTATGGTGCCAGTTTTACTTACTGTACGATATTCGTCCGTGGGTGGGTAGTAAATAAAATTCGATTGGATCCACAATTAAAAATGATGCATAACACTGCAATAGCAGTTATCTGTATTTGAGACGAAATAATAATATACATTACTAACTTTTCATTACCATAAAAATTGTGGCAGATTTAAGAAAGGTCTTTGCTACAAATATATGTTATGTAATAATAGACAGAGTTATTAAGTTTGAATATTCTGGAAAATATCAACAAAACGTACACAATGCCTTATACAATGAATTCAGTTAATGAAACATCATCTAAACATCCGGCCCACTCATGTTGCGCAACTGGATCGGTCGAAATAAACGTCAATGTTATCTTTATCGTTTCCAGTGTTGGCAATTACGACTGTTTTGTAATAATGAATAATGTGCCGGTCATGAGAACGTGCACGTATTGAGACTAAATATTCCTTGAGATAATCATCTCAAGGGTGCTAAGTAAACTAGAAATACGCACGTACCATATTAGTATATAAGCCTTACTGTTACCAAAATAAATCGTTCTGCGCATAAACGAGAGTATAATTATATCTCCCGATCCCTCGGCGTAAATAACACTGTTACGTTATTTTCCTATAACTGTTATTGTAAACGGTTGTCTGTTATCCTGTTATATTGCTGTTTTGACAAATGTTGTTGAGTACGATTGTTATTTTTCCTAACCAATTACCTAATCAATATAATTTTCTGGCGTATTTAAAAGTTCATTGATCTGTACTTAATTTGTTATTTACATTCAAAATTTACATTCAATGTTTACATTATTTACTTATTGCAACGAATAATTTAATTTGCATACGCACGATCGCACAACAGCAAATAATGCGTGACTAAAAAATGACAACAGCTTAGGCACCAGCAAGCCATCAACAGTTTACCTAATTGTTATTTCAAATCACACTGGAAATAAAAATTAGTCTAATTGTCATACGAGCGAAGGTACATAATTGTGAATTTGGGATTAGTAAAATTACTGTAAGAAATAAACAAATAGGAACTTTATTTCCTTGTGAGAAAGGTTAATATTATAAGAATAGGCAGTCAGGCAACAGAGCGAGCGCCTACGCCTACACAACGGTTTGCTTCTTCTCGCTCATACTTGTAGCTTGTAGCAGTCGTACTCGCTCGCTTCGTGCCGCACACACGAAAGTGGCAACAATAACAATGCAACTAAGCGATAATTTAGTCAATAGCAATAGCAGGATAACAGTATAAGCCGTTGTTAAATATAACGTGTTATTCGTTACGGGAAAATAATTCATTTTATCTGTTATTGAAATAACGACCATTACTAATCATTTCTAATAATTTGCCGCTAGCTAAACAAACTCGAACACTCATTCGTGAAAATGTTCATACTCTATCAGGAGCATTAAAATAACAATGTGAACAGGTATTTAATTAATAAAATGTACGTCGTTAAAAACACGTCAATTATTAACAAAAATTCAAATACACAAGTCATTTTTATTTATTAACGAGTAATTTTGACGTATCTAAAAAGATTGAATAAGCATATATAAACGATGATTATCAGGGTGTCCACATTCTGGAAAGTCAGGGAAAGTCATGGAAAAGTCAGGGACGCTTGAGGTGGTCAGGGAAAGTCAGGGATATTGAGGAGCTACCTGGAGAGTCAGGGAAAATTTAAGATATTTGTCAATAAAAATTTCTTGAACTGTAAATTGAAATCCATGCAAAAATTTCCCAATGATTGTAAAATGAGGGATATATTTTATGCTCTGGTTTGATTCTTAATCCAGACAGTTGAAGCATTTTTTTTTAGGTCCGGAGAAAACTACGTAGTTTTTTGCCAGTACCTACTAAAATTACTCCTTTCTTGTTTGAAATAAATGAGTATTTACAATAAATAAAGAGTTATACTTTGACAGGGTGAACTATCAGTCATATTGTGCACATGGACATGTATCTTCAAAATTGGAGTGAACTATGTTATAATTATAAGGTTATAACTAGTTTACTCACTTTTAATATTACTTAATTCTTCGTATTTAGAAATCTTCTATTTCTTCATACAAAACAGCTCATTACTGTTATCTACGAGGAATTATAGAAATTTTACAACACTAGAACTAAAATGAATGCCAAAAAATGTTCATTTAATAAATTGTGGCTAGATCCCAAAGTAAGTCCTGAATTTTTTTGAATGGCTGAATGATGTTCCAAATGATCCAGGATTAGCATTCTGTAAGATATGCTGCAAGTCCATAAAATTAAGTAACATGGGTAAACATGCACTGGTTTCACATGCCAAAAGACCTACACACGTTAAAAATTATGAATTAAAAAAATGCAACCAAATATTTCATTCTTTACAAAAAAGGTTGAATCTGATGAACCATCAACTTCGACAATTGCAAGCGCCACAGAGACTTCGTACCTCAATATCGAAAGTTTTTATGACTCCCATAAAAGTAAAGTTACGAAAATGTGTATACCTACATACAAAGACGATAATGTGACATCAGCGGAAATGCTTTGGGCATTAGAAATTGTTTTTAACAAAATGTCCCTTAATTCTAGTGATAGAACCAGCATGCATTCAAAAGAATGTTTCCTGACAGCAAAATTGCCCTAAACTTCACATTGGGAAAAACAAAAGCGTCATATGTAATAAACTACGGAATAGCACCTTATTTAAGAACATGTTTGCAAAAAAATTTAGAAGATTGTCTATTTTACGTAATTTCCTTTGATGAATCACTAAATAAAGTCTTCCAGAAATGTCAAATGGATATTGTTATAAGATTTTGGAACAAGACTACCGAAAGAGTTGAATCAAGGTATTGGACAAGTATTTTTTTAGGGAAGTCGACTGCAAATGATCTATTAAATGGATTTTTAAAGGGTTTGTTAAATCTAAACCATGACAAGTTATTGCAGTTCGATGGATGGACCCAATGTTAACCTGAGCTTTCTTCATAAATTGAAAGCAGAACTTGCTACAGAAAATTCAAAATCTTCATTAATCGGAGTTTGTGGCTTACACGCCGTGAATGGCGTTGTTAAAACCGGACATAAGCAAACTGATTGGGAAATAAACGAACTCTTAAGAACAATGTATAATTATTTTAAAGACTCACCGGCACGTCGAGCACGTCGAACAACAATTACTGGCAGTACAGAATTTCCACAGAAATTCACTTCAATAAGATGGCTTTTAAATGGCCCTTGCATTGACCTACCTTTGAAAGTTTATGATAAAGTATTGGAATTCGTTACAAACGCATCTGTTCCAGATAGTCATAATAAGAAAAAGTTAGATAAAAGATAGACTGTTGAATGTTCTAATATTATTTGGTTTTTAATTTGTTTTAGCAAAAAAAGTGTTTGATTAAGTTTTTGTTACTGAAAAGTAAAACTTAATTTTTGTACAATTAAGTTTTACTTTTCAGTAACAAAAGTCCTCCTTTTTGATGAAAAAGTCATTCTATTTGCTGAAAAAGTCCCACGTCCCCACTTGGGGGCCTGCTATTGTTTTATTATTATTTTTTAATTGCCAAAACTTCTCATTGTGGTATTAGAGCGAGTGAATGACTTATTTAAAAAAAATGTTTTAATTAGTTTGGTCAGGGAAATTTGAAAAAATAGTCATGGAAATTTGAAAAAATGGTCAGGGATAGTCATGGAAAGTCAGGGATTTTCTTTAACCAATAGCTGTGGACACCCTGATTATTATTGTGTACAATGTCTGTTCACAGAAGTCTGTTTTGCAAATAACTAAAAATAAATAAATATATTTGAATAATAGTTTCAAGTATCCCTTCTTCTGTGAAAGGCACAGCGATATCATACCTCAATAATTTGCATATACATAAACATCTATATATTAAAAGAACACGCGAAGACAACTGCCGTACAAATATTAGAATTTTTAAAAATTTCTCGAATTCAAGAACTAACTTATTTGAGTTAGATCTTGAATTTTGAGTGAGTTTTGTCGTGTCTTTTATGTTTTTGTTCTAAGAAATAAAATACATTTATTGTCTAGCCATAAACATGTTCTCAGGCGTAAAATAACCGAGTATCTTTTGTTAGCTGTCGAAAGTTCGACAATTTCTTTAATTCTATTGATGTCTTTTGTTTTAGATCGATTGAAACTTTTGTTTCGATATCATAATCATTTATACCCAAGCTTTATAAACACGATTTGCACACTTTCAATATTTTTGTGTGCAAATATAAAATAGGCATAATAGTATATTGTATTCATCAGAACAATATGTTTTTATTTTCAGTGAGGTTCATATTGAACCACAATCCTTCGATTCTTGTATTTAGTCCCAAAAGTACTAAATGATTTCAAGTGTAGAATTGTGCGAACAGTAAGGGAAGAATCAAAGTAATTCACTAAAGTGTATAATAATAAAAAATAACTATTTTATGGCCATAGACCACTAGTATTTGTGCAAATTCGTATTAAATGTTTTTAATCAACTAGCGGCCCGTCCCGGCTACGCACGGGTAGACATTACTCTTCGCAGCGTATACGATGAAAGACATTTTATGGCAATTATTTTTACACCTTCAGTTGGTTTTAATGTAAGAATTTCTAAAGATTTCTATAGTAATCGAGTACTAAATATAGCCTATGTTACTCAGTGATAATGTAGCTTTCTAATGAAAAGAATTATTAAAATCGGTCCAGTACTTTTTAGAGTTTATTCGTTACATACAAAAATACAAATCTTTCCTCTTTATAATATTAATGTAGATTAACTCTTCAGATGGGATGAAAATCAAAGTATTGCAAAAGTTTTAAAATATTTATAACATTTTATGAAAAATTGCCATTTGCGCAATCAAATGATTTTCCAAACACATCGGGTAAGATAAAAAGTGTAATAAGATTACATAATATCATGAGTATTTCATTCAATATAAGCTAATTATACTAAACGCATTTCCAAACGCGGTATTGCTAATGGGGGAAAATTATTGCCCCATTTTTACTAATAAAAATGTGATTCATTAAATTTAAATGCATTTACTTATGTTTATGTATATGTACGGCACGTACCTAATACATGTTAGGTTTATAATTTATGTCATAAATATTCATACTACAATACCTATTTTGTTAACAAAATGTAAACTTCTGCGAAAGCGCTGCAAAGTTGCACATTATGCACACACAACATACAACTACATACACACATTTTTTTACACATTATTACATTCTTGTTGTTTTATATCACAAACCCTTAAATGTGTTTATATTTTTTTTTATAAGATTTAATTTGACTTGCAATATATGTATGCTGCTGTTTGCTTTGTTAGAATTTCGCAAACCAATTTTGAAGCACATTTTTTCAACAGACTGGACTAAATTTGTGTGTACGTACACTTTATTTAGTTTGGATTTTTGACGCTATTCTGAATCCAATATGGCCGAATACCCAAAACCGCAAACGATTTTAAGATGGTGGTAATTTTTAAATTGTATTAACTACAACATGGGTACCATATGAAAGGGCTCTTTTCTTCTTCTTGGCTCATTTAAATTATTTAATGATGAAAGAAATTATCTTAGAAATATTTTTATGAAAGTTAATGTTACTATGATTTTAGTAAATAAATATATTTTTCTTCTTATTTTTTTCTTAAACTCATACATTCACTCATTTATTTCAAATTATAATCTATTCAAATAGAATAACACCAACCTTGCTACTTGTCTCCGTTAATCTTGCAACTTTAAAGAAATGCAGAACACACAAAGTGAATCAATAGCTGTACTGATGTGCTTACTATGAATATTCAAAGCACTACTGTACTGACTGAACTACTGATATAAAATAAATATAACCACAGAGCTTATCATTACGTCATACAACTAGAATTATTACCTAATAAGCAAACGGAGAGTTGAGACCAGAAATTATGTTTCTATAAGGTTAGCTACACACATCCAGTTTCCTTATCACGTTATCCAGAAAGCAACAACAACGTACGATTTGTTTGTTATTGCTGTATGACAAAAAAGGTGATCTCAAAAAAATAAGAAATCCGTCTAACATTAGCAGAAATCTGTCGGACTCAACTCCAAAAAATAACAAAAATTACTATCAAGTTATTTTTTCCATAAGGTCAAGAATGAATAAGTACCCTTTGAACAATGATACCTTTTGAAATAACATATAATTGTTTCTTTCATACCCTACTATTCGTTTTCTTTATAAAAATTTGAGAATTATTAAGAGTTCAATTTGCTTCCAATCGCTTACCATAAGTTGTTAACACTTAAAATTATATTATCGCTAGTCCCAGTTTCTAAAAAATAATTATATATTATATATATATATATATATATATATATATATATATATATATATATATATATATATATATATATATATATATATATATAATTTTGTAGGTACATATAAAATCCTCATGGTGCATAAGGTCGCAAATTCCTTGTAAGCATACCTAAATCCCTAAATTAAAGTTATATCAGAAATATCGAATTCCAGATTTAAGTTTAATTTTCTATCTGTACATCCCAAAAAGGTATTTCATTAAAAATTGACAAATTATGCTGTTGTTTATAAAAATGCAGAAGTTTTGGAGCCTAGTCAGTCAAAATGGCAGAAATTTATCACTAACGGTCAACCTGTTTATTTGCCATACACAAATGGAAATTAACCACATGTTTCTAATACTTAAAATAGTAATATTCAAATATCATGGTACCATCACTATTAACGCAATATTCTTACTCCCAATAAAGGTGTAGTAGTAATCATAAGTCCATTATAATTTTGTCATAAGTATTAATAAATAAAGATAAGTATTAATAAATAAGTATTAATAATAAGTATAATAAAATAATCAGATGTATACGTCTCAAGGAACTCTGAATCTGAGCTCCAAATCAGGAAAAAAAATCAGGATATTGTGTGTGTGTGGCAAGCCTTACTCTATAAAGCGAAACTGACTGGGTGTTTCACCGACCACAAATAAGAAAACCAGAGAATCAGTAGACAATCCTAGAGTACTTATTAATCTGAATGTTACCAAATTATCAAATTGTTGTAAACTTTGTATTGTTCATAATATAATTATGTAATTGATTATTTCACCATATTACAGGTATTAAAAATATAATTATACGTTATTAATAGAAAGACAACGGAATTATGTTATCTATCATTTATTAAACAAACGAATTTTTTGGATCTGCAGTAAACTTTATTTAAATATTAGTCTCGAATTAAAGTTTTAGTATATAAATAATATAGAATAATAAATCAACATTGACAAAAAGACAAATACTATTTCTGCAACAAATATGACAATTGACTTTGTGCAATTACTCATCAGCTGTCTGGCTGCAAATTATTCACATACTTGTTACGAGTGCATTGGCACCCTACCCCATATATATGTTATATAATCAAACACAATTAGTGAGAGACCCCCCAAGAAGTCCCGATGTCGCAACACTCCATGTAAATGTCACAATGAGGACCAGCACAGGTGTCTTTGAGCTCCAATCGCGGTGGCGAACAGACAGATCAATCGTTGATCACTAGTAATTGTTATGTATAGATAATTAAGTGTTTGTCTTTGACATTGTGAAATTGTCTGGTTTGTCAATAAATGAACTTGTCGGAAAATGTTGTATCATTTCATTGGCGACGAATAAATTTAATTATCAAGTAAATAAAGCTAAAAAGGAATTACAAAAGGGATAAAAATGCCAATTGGGAAGATGGAACAGTTTGATGTAACAAAAGGAAATTGGAAATCATATAAACAAAGGTTAGAACAATATTTTATGGTTAATGATATAAAAGAAAATTTAAAGGTAGCTACTTTAATAACAGTTATTGGCGAAAATGCGTATGATTTGTTAGTTGATTTATGTACACCGGACGAACCGGCCACTAAAAATTTTGACCAATTAGTTGAGATATTAGAAAATTATATTCAACCGAAACCGTGCGTTATGGCTGAAAGATACAAGTTCCGACAGAGACGACAAGAAGCAGTAGAATCAATTGCTGTTTATACGGCTGAACTAAAAAAAAATAGTAAATTCTGTGAATTTGATTCTGCTTTGAATGACAATTTGAGGGATCAATTTTGTTGTGGAATCAAATGCGAATTTACACGTCAAACCTTATTTACGTATGATAAGTTAACATTTGAGAAAGCGTATGAGGTAGCACTCAATCTTTAAACAGCAGGGAAATGTTCCAAATTAGTAAATTCAACTGACATACAAGCAAGAGGAAGTATATCGGCAGTGTACGCAGCAGCAATTTCTTGTACAGTTTGCGGGAAAATGGGGCATACAGGTAAAATTTGTTACTATAAAGAGTGACAATGCAGAAGATGTAAAAACAAGGGTCATTTAATACGGGTATGCCCCCAACGGAAACAAAATTTTAATAGACATGTGAAGAATATTAATTTATTGCGGGAACATCGTAATGAGATAGAGCAAGTGAATGATGGTGATCATGTATCAAGGCATAACATAGAAGAAGGTACGTTCACGTATTGTACAATAAATAATTTAGGTTGCAAACCAATGGTTTTCACATTGGTAGTGGAGAATCAAGAAATTATGATGGAAATTGACACCGGAGCAGCGGTGTCGTGTATTAGTGACAAGGGTTATTATGAAAAGTTTTCTACACTCATATTAAATAATGCAGATATTATTTTAAGATTGTATACAGGAAATAGTTTCAAACCGTTAGGCTATATACAACCATTAGTTACTATTGGAAATTTTTCAAAAAGGTAAATACTGTATGTGGTAAAGGATGGTAAGACAGCATTATTGGGTAGACAATGATTATATAAATTTAATAAGACAATACCTATTTTTAATGATTTATTAGGCTGCAAACATTTAAATTCAGTGAGTACAGCATTTAATATTAATTTCTTCATTGACAGATATAGCGATGTGTTCGTTGAAGAATTAGGACGTTTTAATGGTGGAAATGTACGTCTGAATCTGCGAGATGGTGCGACTCCAGTTTTCCTTCGAGCAAGACCATTGCCCTTTGCTTTAAAGGAACAAGTCGAAAGGGAATTGTAGTTAATGATTAGCGATGGAGTCATTGAAGCGGTAAATACTTCGGAATGGGCAACTCCTATTGTGCCGATTGTTAAACCTAACGGTCGTATTAGAATTTGTGCTGATTACAAGGTAACAGTAAATCCAAAGTTAGAAGTAGATAGATTTCCCTTACCCACAGTAGAAGAATTATTATCGCATTTTAACAAAGATCAAAAAGGGGAATGGCGATTTTTGGCCCAGAATGCACAACAAATTGAAAACGATAGAAAATTATTAAATATTCAGATTAATTTTTTCATCCTATTTAGATATCGCTATAAGATTGCATTTTTTTATTATCATTAAATAACATTCAAAGGATTACACCCACGGAGTTGACCATTGTTGTTATTAAAAACTGAGTTGCCCGTAATGAATATTAAAATCATTACATAACTGTTATAATCGACGCAGAATCGATAACCTTTAGGAAACTTATTACATGACAATGCTTTTCTTCATTTGTAGGCGCATCAAATAAATGTAATCGGCAGGCAGGATTAATCGTAGGCCTCCAATTCTAATTAGACAACAAATCAGTGCCGTAACCACAGCACCGCTGACGCTATATGAATTAAGTATGACAGTATTTTATTTAGGTAAATAAATGCAGTTGATAGATAGTAGATAAAAATGAAATATTTGTGTTGTCAAGCTGACCACGCTGTCTCATTGCAACTATGCTGTCACTTAGCTGAAATGTAGACGTAACTAAAAACAAATTATTTACGCGATCGTTACCCGTTCCGTTATACGAATAACGAAATGTGTATTGGTGAATTCGATGTTTTTATGAAATCATTAATTCTAATCGTGTTATTTTTAATATCAATATTAACTGTTAAAGTTAAATAAAGTTCTGTTTAACGTGAACAGCGGATATGGTTTTAATAAAATGAATCGTTAAATATCGATTATTGTTGGATTTTCATAAATATTCCTTTGCCCGAATCACCTCCACCTCTTCCTTTTATCTCCTAAAGCACGGGTACTATGATACGATACAGAAGAGCAGCTGTCAAACGCTGCTATCATCATTCAGTACTGTCTCGGCCCTCGCGCGTAAAACAGTACGAGAGGTGCAAGAGGTATTTTCGGTTCGTTTGGTCGACATTGCAATTGTAGTGGTAATAGTTTCGTGTCTCAAACGCCTGTACCGATATCTCTTCATACAAGAGGCAAATCAACCAAAAGGTTCGGAAGAAGTCGAGGAAAAATCACCATAGAAACACAAAACAATACGAAGAACCAGCGTAATTCAGGTACCGTGTTTTCCTCCTAATTCCTAACTTTTTTCCATGGTCCTTCACCCGGATAGTCTAAATAACTCATTTATTAGCGCAATACAACATTCCAACTTTCATTACATAAGAATTCTATATTTAGAGTGATAACTTAAACTTTACTGTGATAATTTACCATTACGGGTAGAATATAATTCAGTTTAATTTTGAAATCGTGCGCTAATCATCATTCAATAAACTCATTCAAGTGATTCATTCTTTCGCTTAAGTTAGTTCATTCAGATCATACCATTTCGCGGTCAAATTATCATTCATTCGGTCACCTGTCATCTGTCATATTCATTCTGACATTTGACATACATTGTCATTGCTGGGAAGTTTTTCATTTTGACAAGTCATCGTAATTTACGTAAAATAAACCTTGCATTAGTTTTTACATAAATCAAAATGGGAAAAAATGACGATACGAATGATACTGCATTGAAAAAATCGGCTGCAATGGTTTCAATGAATGTTTGCGAGAAGTTCTTAAGTAATTTGTATAAACTCACATATGATATTGTTCAATCAGATTCCTATCAACAGGATCTTGTGTCGGCATTTAAGGCTCGTTTTCGGGATATAGATTCGTTTCGCGATCGATATTATGATGCTTATACCGTTGTGATATCGCAGTGTACGTCTCAAAGTGCACAAAGTGAAATCGACAACAAGTTCGACAAATTTATGGAAATGTACTATAGTGTTATGGTGATGAAAGATAATATCATGCCAGACTCAAAGCAATCAAATCAAAGTGCTCAGTTAATTAAGGGTGAAACATCTAAAGCTGTTAACTTCTCCCTACCCAAAATACACATTAGTAATTTTAGTGGTAACTACATTGATTGGCCTAATTTTATAGCACTATTTGACAGCTTAGTTCATAACAACTGTGATTTGGTAGGAGTTCAAAAAATGCATTATCTGATCAATGCTTTAGATAAGGAACCATTAAATTTGATTAAGCATTTGGAACTTTCTGATGCAAACTATTTGATTGCTTATAACATATTAAAAGAAAGATATGATAATAAACGGCTCATTGCGGACAAACACTTAGAATCAATTCTGTCATTGTCAAGTTTAAACAATAATAACCATAACTCTAGTTTGAGAAAATTTGTCAATATTTTGAAAGAAAACACACAAGCTCTTACAGCATTAGGTTTTGATGTGAAGTCCTGGAGTTTCATTTTGCTTCACATTATCTTAAGAAAGCTGCCTGTTGATATGCGTAGTAGGTTTGAACTTTCACTGATTAATCCTAGAGAAATTCCAAGCTTTGACACATTGCTTAGTTTTTTGGAAAATAATCTCAGAGTATTGGAAACTGTTGGTAGTGCCAAGGCTACTGTTTCTGGTGTTACACACACTAATCCTAAATCACTCACAGTTAGTACTATGACATGTATCATTTGTAAAGGTAATCATGGTATATACAACTGTGAAAAGTTTAATTCAATGTCCCCGAGTCAAAGGAAGCAGGTTGTTATGGATGAACGTTTATGTTTCAATTGTTTACGTTCACACTCTGTCAACAAATGTTTGTCAAAAAGTCGTTGCTCATTATGCCAAGGTAAGCATCACACTAAGCTGCATATTGAGCAACAAGGAAGTCGTACCAGTAATATTTCTGCTCCT
This sequence comes from Scirpophaga incertulas, assembly GCA_036419045.1. NCBI lineage: Eukaryota > Metazoa > Arthropoda > Insecta > Lepidoptera > Crambidae > Scirpophaga > Scirpophaga incertulas. The sequence goes on from CM071641.1 coordinate 10,951,341, forward strand.
GAGGTCACAGAGGTTACAGTGTCATCTTTAAGTTCCACAGTTCAACCTTCTGTTTTACATAGTGATTCGAGTAATTCCACTATGCTTTTGGGTACAGCCTTGATTGGAGTCCAGGATGTTAATGGACATCTTCATAAAGTAAGAGCGTTGTTGGATAGCGGTTCTCAAGTATCCATTATAACTGAAAATATTGCTCAGAAATTAAAATTACCTAGATCCATGGCTGGTACATTGCTCGGCTTAGGTGGTGCAGTGAATCAACGTACCAATGGTAGGGTAAAATGTATAATTAATTCTCTTTGGCATAAAGCACATGTGCCATTAATTACTTCTGCTATTGTTATGAAAAAAATTACAAATCAATTACCTAGTGTAAATATATCACCTACAGTGTTAAGCAAGTGTAGGGAGCAATCGCTATACTTGGCTGATCCGTTGTGTTGTGTACCAGGTCCCATTGACATTCTCATTGGTGTCGACCTTATAAATGATGTGTTTGATGGTAAGCGCATTCATTTGGGTTTTGGGATGCCAACTGCTCATCATTCTATATTTGGTTGGATCTTGATGGGCATGGCTCCAGTTAGGCTTAATGAGCCACCTGTCGACTGTACCTCTTTGCACTGTACCATCGACTTGGATATTGCATTGTCAAAATTCTGGGAGGTTGAGGAACGTCCTGTTGCAATTGTACAAGACCCTGAGGATTTATTATGTGAACAACATTTTGTTTCTACTTATACACGAGACAACTCTGGTCGTTTCATTGTCAGACTCCCTTTTAAACCTATTCGTTTGCCAATAGGTGATACTCGTTCTAGTGCCTTAAAGAGATTTTATAACTTGGAACGTAAATTTCAAAAGGATAATAAATTAAAATTAAATTATATTGATTTCATGGATGACTATTTAAATTCAGGACATATGAGATTAATATCAGGGGAATCTTCTTCAGATAGGTATTATATACCTCATCACGGAGTAATAAAAGATAGCAGTAGTACAACCAAACTTCGTGCTGTGTTTGATGCATCGTCTCCAAGTGCTTCCGGTGTTTCACTTAATCAGGTACTTATGTCAGGACCGAAGCTTCAACATAATGTTGAGGATGTCATTTTAAGATTCCGAACACATGCAATTGTCTTTACCTGTGACATAAAACAGATGTACAGACAAATTCGTCTCCACGATGAGGACTGCAAATATCAGACCATATTTTGGCGTGACTCACCTGAGAGACCTTTACAACAGTTTGAGCTTACTACAGTCACATATGGTGTTACCAGCTCTGCCTATCTGGCGATGCGTGTTGTTCATGAGCTGGCTAAGCTGAATGAGACTACTCATCCTGATGCTGCTGCAGCACTGCAGCAGGATACCTTTGTTGATGATATTGTCAGTGGCAGCTCTAGTATAGAGTCAGCTAAAGAAATGCAAAGTCAAATTGTAAAGGTACTTGCCCAGGGAGGTCTATCTGTGAGAAAGTGGGTCAGCAATTGCAAGGATATTCTTCAAGGGTACCCTACTGATCATCTTGAAATACCCTTTCGATTTGAAGAATCGGGGGACAAAGTTTTCAAGATTTTGGGGGTCGAATGGAAGCATGAGTCGGATAGTTTCACTTTCCATCTAAATTCACTCATTCCATGCTCGACCAAGCGACATATATTGTCCAACATAGCTCGGATCTATGATCCTTCAGGTTTTCTTGCTCCGGTAATATTTTATGCGAAATGTATCATGCAGTCCTTGTGGTTGCGAAATGATATTTCGTGGGATGATCCTCTTCCTGAGGATATTTCTCGTCAGTGGTCAGCTTTCGCAGCAGAACTTAATAATTTAAACTGTCTTAGTATTGACAGATTTATTTTGTGTGATAGCCCTGCCCAATGCCATTTAATAGGGTTCTGTGACGCATCCGAAAGGGGTTACGCTGCCGCAGTGTATCTGAGAGTTCAGAATTCCAGTGGATCCGTCAAGATTCACTTACTACTTGCCAAGACTCGGGTAGCGCCAACGAAACTCAGGCGTACTATCCCACAGTTAGAGCTTTCTGGTGCTGTGTTGTTAGCAGAATTATTGCTTCATGTCGGGGATATTCTTCGCGGGCAGGTGCATATCAATAACACGATTGCCTGGTGTGACTCCAGCATTGTTTTAAACTGGCTTCGAACACCTCCCCACCGACTCAAGGTTTTTGAAGGTAACGAGTGTCTCGTATCCTTGGCTTGCTTCCTAATGTCATTTGGCGCTATATACCAAGCGAACTTAATCCTGCTGACTGTGCCAGTAGGGGACTTCTGCCTTGTGAGATTTTAGATCATAGTCTGTGGTGGTCGCCGGAGTGGCTGTTGCAGCATCCCGACACATGGCCACAGGACTTGTGTAATTTGAGAGAGCTTTCTGACCAAGTGGGAAGTGAAGTCGTTGTAAACACTATCGTCGACATTACATGTGATATAGTTTTTAAATACAGCTCATTTTCAAGACTTATACGCATTGTTGCTTGGATATGTCGTTTTTTACAATAACTCTCGAAAAAACCAAACAAATGGTTTCTGGTTCCCTTCGAACCAAGGAGTTAGAATCCGCTCTAACTAAATTATTCAATTGGTTCAGAAGGATGTCTTGGCGAGCAAATAAAATTGTTTATATTGTTATATAAATGTCGACAATGTAACCAACTTGCAGCCAAGCCTGTTGCACCCATCATGGGAGACTTACCTCCAGAGCGTGTTCGTGAAGCACGACCATTTCTCAAGGTTGGCATTGACTTCGCAGGGCCTTTTAATCTAAAGTACTCAGGGTTTCGAAATGCTAGAACCGGAAAGGCCTACTTGTGCGTTTTTATTTGTCTTGCTGTTAAAGCAGTACACTTGGAGGTCGTTTCTGACCTAACTACAGAGGCCTTCCTAGCTTGTTTTCAGAGGTTTGTGTCGAAACGTGGTACAGTGTCCGACATCTACACAGATTGTGGCACAAACTTTCAGGGAGCGAAGCGTCATTTGTCAGAGGCTGAAACATTTGTACGCCAAAATCATTTACAGTTGGGTGAACAGTTTTCTAGGGTCGGCGTTAACTGGCACATGAACCCCCCGTACAGTCCTCACATGGGTGGACTCTGGGAGAGTGCTGTAAAGTCTGCCAAGCAACTTTTCAAGCGTACAATAGGCGATAGGCCGCTCACATTTGAGGAGCTTACAACAGTTTTTTGTAGGATTGAAGCTGTGCTCAATTCCAGGCCGCTATGCCCTTTATCTGCTGATCCAAATGAACTTGAGGTATTGACACCAGGTCATTTTTTGATTGGACAACCTCTCGTAGCGCCCCCTGAGATCTGTTATGAGCATGTTCCGTTGTCAACTCACCAGCGATGGAAACTTGTTCAACAGACATCACAACATTTCTGGCGTAGGTGGCATTTAGAATATTTGCACAATCTACAACAACGGTGGAAATGGCATACAAAATCTTCAGGTCTCGAGGTTGGTGATTTGGTTATCATCAAAGACGATAATCTACCACCTCTTCATTGGCGTAGGGGACGGGTTCTGAAGCTCCATCCGGGTAAAGATGGGATAACCAGGGTAGTTGAGCTGAAGACTGACACAGGATCCTGTCTTCGTTCAGTTGCTAAAGTGTGTCCTCTACCAACGTGTGATACGGAACTAACAAACTAAACATTGAAACCATTATTATTATACTATTTAATTTATTTTTATTATATTTATTATTTATTTATTCAAATTTAGCTTAATCTTAAGGAGAATCACCAATTTTGTAATATGTTTTTACATGAGTTCCATTTATACTTTAAGCATAAAGTACAGCAGCACAGTTGTACTTTGTATGATCATAGTATTTTTTTCTTTTTTAATATTTTATTAAAGAGCTAGGTAGCTCTTTGGGGGGCGGTTATGTTGGATTTTCATAAATATTCCTTTGCCCGAATCACCTCCACCCTCTTCCTTTTATCTCCTAAAGCACGGGTACTATGATACGATACAGAAGAGCAGCTGTCAAACGCTGCTATCATCATTCAGTACTGTCTCGGCCCTCGCGCGTAAAACAGTACGAGAGGTGCAAGAGGTATTTTCGGTTCGTTTGGTCGACATTGCAATTGTAGTGGTAATAGTTTCGTGTCTCAAACGCCTGTACCGATATCTCTTCATACAAGAGGCAAATCAACCAAAAGGTTCGGAAGAAGTCGAGGAAAAATCACCATAGAAACACAAAACAATACGAAGAACCAGCGTAATTCAGGTACCGTGTTTTCCTCCTAATTCCTAACTTTTTTCCAATTATGATATTGATCTTATTGATTTTTGTTTTATAATGGCAACACCAAACGACGCTATCTATTCATCTCTTTATGTATAATAATCTATGCTCTGGCATTCCCGATTTCTCCGTTGACTGTTATTGTTCTTCCGTGTTCTGTGTATACCAAATATTTACGAAATGGCTACGAATATTGATTCCGACGATTCATCCTTGCTCGATGACCCCAGCCTGAATATTGACTCCGCTGCTGCTTTGAACTATCATTCATTCAACCTTATAGATTTCATAGCATAACTAGCGGCCCGCCCCAGCTTCACAGTGCTGATACAAATTAACTACAGAATGTTTTTTAATGTACCTATTATACATATAAACCTCCAACTTGAATCACTTTATATATTCAAAAAAACTGCATCAAAATCCGTTGCGTAGTTTTAAAGATCTAAGCATACACAGGAACAGACGGCGGATAGCGACTTTTTTATATAATTTTTAGATAGTAAATATTTAAATATGCCAAGTTCTTTTGAATTTTTCTTTTTACCAATCAAATATTGGTATTATTCACTGTTACTTTCACGAGATTCTTTAGGTGTGCGTTCTGGGCCAAAGTTACTATGGGGATCTGCCATTCCCCTAAGATAGATTTGTCACAGGCTTATTTGCAATTAGAACTAGAAGAGGAGTCAAAAAAGCTTACGGTTATAAATACACACAAGGGATTGTTTAAATTTAATCGCCTTGTTTTTGGATTAGCTTCAAGTCCAACAATTTTTCAAAGGCTAATGTCCCAACTGTTCGGCGGTTATAAAAACGTAGCAGTTTTCTTAGATGACCTATTAATATCCGGTAAAAATGACCAAGAGCATCTGGAAACTTTGCATAAAGTATATAATAAATTGAGTACTTATGGGTTAAAAGTAAACAAAGATAAATGTTTGTTTTTCCAAGAGCGTGTCAAATATTTAGGTTATGTGATTAGTGCAAAAGGGATTAGTACGGATAAACGGAAGATAGAGGCTATAGCAAAGTTAAAGAAACCTAGTAGTGTAACTGAATTACGCTCGTTTTTAGGAACGGTAAATTATTACGGAAAGTTTGAGCAGGGAATGAGTTCTGATTTGTCACCATGATATGACTTACTAAAAAATAATGTGTCGTTTGAATGGTCAGATGATTACCAGGAGGCTTTTAATTCCATAAAGAAGTTATTAAGTAGTACGCCAGTGTTAATGCATTTTGATTTAAAATTACCTGTAATTTGAACATGTGACGCTAGTGCCCAGGGAGTAGGAGCTATTTTGAGTCATAAGTTGAATACAGGAGAAGAAAGGCCAATAGCGTAGGTATGCGTCTAGAACGTTAAATAAGGCAGAAAAACACTATTCTCAGATTGATAAGGAGGCTTTAGGAATTGTATTTGGAATAAAGAAATTCCACCAATTTTTGTACGGTAATAAATTTCTTTTAAGAACAGATCATAAACCATTGTTGTCCATATTTGGACCAAAAAAGGGAATACCTATTATGACAGCAACTAGCAAGTAGGTTACAGCGTTGGTCGGTTTTGTTAGCGGCTTATGATTATGATATTGAGTTTGTAGAAACACTACTAACATTGCGGATATCGCTCACGGTTACCGCTAATAGAGACTGAACCTAACGAAGATGATTCATACCAGTATCTTAATTTTTTAATAGATAATAATGTTTTTTCGGTTAGTCACACAGACATTAAGAGAGAAACGGAAAAAGATTCTATTTTATCCAAGGTTATGTTCTATGCAGGAAATAGCTGGCCAAACTGTAATGATGAGGATGAACTGAAACCTTACTTTAATCGACGGGACCAAATATACATAGATACCGGTTGTTTAATGTGGGGATATAAGATCGTAATACCTGGTAAATTACGTGGACCATTACTAAAGGAGTTACATAGGTCACATCTTGGCATGGTAAAAACAAAAAGTTTGGTGAGAAGTTACCTTTGGTGGCCAGGCATAGACAGATCGAGATATTGAGGAAATGTGTAGGAATTGTTTGACTTGCGTGTGTGAAAATGCGGCACCAGCAAAATCACCACCTCAGCCGTGGATCACGCCTGAACAGCCATGGCAACGGTTACATGTAGATTTGTTAGGTCCTATTAACGGTCACATATTTTTAGTAATTATTGATGCCACTTCAAAATGGATAGAAATTTTTAAATTATTTCGATCGAATGCATGTTCAGTTATAGATCATTTACGAGAAACTTTTGCTAGATTTGGCTTGCCGCGGTGTTTGGTTAGTGATAACGGTCCACCGTTTACTAATACAGAATTTGAAGATTTTTTGAAGCAGAATGGTATACAACATATTATTATGTACTCAGCAGTATATCATCCGGCTTCAAATGGTTCAGCTGAGAGTGCTGTCAAAATTTGTAATAATGCAATCAAAAAAGCTAAAGGGGTGGTGTGGAAGTTGACGCAGCTTTACAGACGTTTTTATTAGATTATAGGAATGTTGACCATACAACAACATGTGTTGCTCCGGCAGTAGTTTTACAGGGACGACGGTTAAGGATTCGCTTGGATTTGTTAAAACCTAATATAATGAATAATGTAGAAATAAATCAAAGGAAGCAAGTGAAATATGCTGGAGGAAGTGAAAGATTATTCGTAGTAGGCGAGAGAGTATGGGTTAGAGATTTTGGAAGAAATGCCGATCCTTATGTAAGAGGGGTGATAATGGAGATGCGTGGATCTAGGAATTTGTAGTGGAAACTGATGATGGTAGGATTTTAGATAGACATGTAGATCAGTTTAAAAAATGTAACAGCACAAATTCCAATAATTCTGTGGGCAATAATAGTAGTAATAGTTTACTACAAGCGCCGATTGTAGATAACAGTATCCGCTCAAATAGGGCCGAATCTATCATCAGTGCCGAGCCGTTGCCGTCACGATCGGCAGAACCTACAGAGAATTTATCGCCCATAGTGTCACCCGGAATATCAGTCGTTGCACCACTACCATTAAGGCGATCAGCCAGAACTATCAAACCTCCTCTGAGATTTGAGTGTTAATTAAGTGTAGGGGTGTTATGTATAGATAATACTGGCCATTAAGTGTTTTTGTCTTTGACATTGTGAAATTGTCTGGTTTGTCAATAAATGAACTTGTCGGAAAATGTTGTATCATTTCAGTAATAAGCCTAGTTATAGTTATATATTGCAATTAATTAATAACTTGTAGTTTTAAACGCCTGTCGACGGCCCAAAATCGTAATTTACTTATTGAATATAAATAAAACAAAGTCGTGTTGCTACTTACTTTACGAATATTATGTATATTCAAGATCACTTATAACTTAAGAATGACTGAACCGATATATATGATTATCAATTTGTAGAATTCATATTCGTCATGAATAGAAAAATAACTATTCAAATATATGAAAAGCCCAGAAATTAAAATTAAAAGTAAATCTTCCGAGGTAGATAGCTTACAACTTTTCTTTGATTGTAAGGTGGAAGAAAATTCGCACTGGTCAGCTGAGTTAGTATTATTCAATATTAAGTCAAAAAGGTTATTTGAAAAACTTTTGTAAGTCCTAATTTTATCACACGATTTATGATATTCGATATTGATTCTTCAATCCTGTTTAGAGTAAATATATTAGACGAAAATAAAAAATACTAGTTTTGCCTTGTGGATTTGTGATTATGGAGTACTATTACTTGCACTTATTTTTTAAACATTCCACAATATTAAGACGCTTTGCTACTCAAAAAATAGCAACTTTTTCAGTTACACATATTTACGAGTATTTACGCTGCCTTTTGTGTCGTTTGCCAGCCCGCCCGTAATTATAAATAAAAAACATATTGCTTATTCATCTTTTTGAATGTAGAATTTTGATTAAATCGTCTATTCAAAGATGAAACGATCGGTTGTCGAAATGATTAAGCAAAATTTTCGTGCGATAATTTTGTACAACTTTCGAAGAGGATTATCACGACGTTAGTGATTTGAGGAGATCACTTCTGTGTTTAGTGATACAGCACCTTGTCATAGGACTATAGAACGCTGGTATTTAGAATTTCAAAGTGGGCAGTCTAGCCTCAATGACAAGAGTGGAATAAATGTTTTGATAACTGGTTTGAACGCATGCAAAAGCATAATGCATTACAAACATCTTCATCACACACAAACATAGGAACACAAAGAAACTAAAATTACATTTTCTTAAAACAAATAACCCAGTACAAACCAAATGTTGCGTGTGCTGCAGAAGTGTAAAAGGATCGTAGCTGAATGATTGGAATTGCTCACAAAAGGATGTGAGCACTGGGGAGCAATCGCACTAACAAATCGCAGCTGAAACGAAACCAAATTGTTCCACTCAACCAATCCGAGAGTTAGAATATCACGTCATCGAACAGATGACGTGATATTGTGGCGTTGTATGGGCGATGCGGCCGTGTATGGGGCTCTCCGGTCAAGAGGACCGGCCTACCCACTAAAACCCCCCCCCCCCGAGTTCTCTGAGCCCATACGGGGCACACGGCGGGGTGCGCTCTCCGGCATTTTCAAAAACACTAATTACTATAACAATAAGCGGCACCACAGCAAGTTAACCTCAAATCTACATAAATGTGACACTTGTTTGTTATAAATGAGGGAATACACATTAAGCAAAGCGATTCGATTGTCAATTTAGGTACAAAATCACAGATCGATTGATTTCTATAATTTGTCCCAACCCTATAAACATGGCAGATTATGTCAATTTGCTGTAAAACGGAAGTTTATTACTGATTTATTTCAGAAAATTATTCCCAAAAGGAATGTTAAATAAGCAGAAAAGACAAAATACTTATACTCTGTCCATTATGTTATTTTCTTTTGACAGATCGCGCGTATGAAATATTGTTTCTATTTTCAAATTATAGTACTACAGTAATAATATACTTTCTAGACGGGTAACGCCCACATAGTGAAGTGCTCTGTGCATAACAAACTACCACAGACAATAAGCAGTTCTTGAAATCAGATAAATCGATAAATTGTCTTCAAATCAAATATTTGTAAATTTATTTATTTCCTTCTCGACAGCTACCTTACATTATTTATAGGTATGTGAATTTTAATATTAAAACGCATATGTAGTTAATGTAGTTAATACCACTACTGCCGTAGGCTTCTTTAGCAATTTTTGTGACTGTTGGAATACTAATTCCTAAGGCGGCAGCAACACGGTTGCGAACCTGCGATATTGGTAGTAGCGGTTCACCATTTTGACATTCCTTCTCAAAGTATTCATGAAGGCGTCTCACAAACTCCCTCGATTGCCTTTTAACACAGTTCCTTTCGGCATATTGAGAACTTAATTAAGCTCTACTGTAGACTGTACGTATTGATAAGGAGGAATATAAATACTCAACTCAACTTATTATATTGTAAAACAATACACAATGAAAGCAATGAATGTGATAAAGCGTTGTATGGCAAATGACAACCAAACGGCGTAGCCGTATTTAATGACACATTACAATCTAACGTCACTCCTCACAACTCCCGTTGCCTAGACAACCCCATAGACAATATATGACAATTTATTTCATGTATTTGAAAAAACCAGATTAAACGAATTTAATATTTATAATAAAAATAATATCGCTGCATTAAATCGATTAAAAGTTCTTCTTAAATAAAATCGATATTCTGTTTTAATCGAATCGGTAACTTGCGAGTTCATCACTGATTTCAAAATATCTTAAACTGTCAAAAAGAAAATAATATAATGGACAGAGTAATAAAATATTATTGTTTGATTTTTGGTAAGAAAATCATTGAGACACAATGACACTTGACGCGTTACTTACAAACATACTTTGTTTTAGTACTAATGACGTCATACCGAGCAAATCATGGCGGTCGGTATTTTTGGTCACGTGATATATAGATAATAAAACTTCGATTTTAATTTAGAAATATAAAATAAATCTTCTTATGAAAAAATAATATAATTTTGCATTGCTCAGTACAAAAACTATATAAATAAAATTATTTCACATTTTTATGTTATAACATGAAAATAGCCTATTGTCGTGAGCAGTCGCCGATTAATGTCGCGCGACCACCGCCGGCGACCGTCGACGATTGTCAGTCAATGCCGGCGAAGCACGATTGTAATACCCTATTCGACAGTCGGCAGCGTAGATTGAGTGTCAAGACGTATTTCATTTTCATAAAAATTGACGAGTTGGACAACAATTTACTGATAGCTTCGATTAAAAAAATGAGTGTTTCTGGTATTATAAAAGTAAAGAAATGTAACAACAAAACTATGTTCAAAGCCTCGTTAAAAATTAAGAAAAAAAAAAAAAAACAAAACTACTAAGGATGGTGCTTGGATGTGAATATATTTATATTTTGGAATCATACAAATCATAATGTACTTTTATTAGAAATTAGAAAATAGATAAATAATACTCATTGTCCAGTTTACGTATAATTAATAAGATTCTATTTTTCTAACATAACTTACAAGCTACATATGCCAGTTACTTAAACAGTTTTTAAATTCGGTGACTCAATATTACATGTATATAAAATACAAAAACACTTGGTACTAAATAAATTAAAATTTTTATTCTTAAATTTATAGTACACATATTACATTACAATATTATATACATCATACATTACAAGCTTACGTATTCTACTATATAAAAATAAGTCGGGTTTTCCTTCCTGACGCTATAACTCCAGAACGCACGAACCGATTTCCACGAGTTTGCATTCGTTGGAAAGGTCTCGGGCTCCGTGAGGTTTATAGCAAAGAAAATTCAGGAAAAATTCAACAAAAAAGTGTTTTTTTTTTACATACAGCGCCATCTGGTCGCGAAACGTAGTTCGCCGGGTTTGCTAGTCTATTATATATAAAGCTCGATTACCACTTTAATAATATATATTTCATCAGGGGCCAAATCTACGGGAGAGATGATAGAAGCGATCTATACAAGAAAGAGTCGATTCAAAACAAGGACTTACAGGTAGCTCATACTATCAAACATAAGGCATAGTGTTAGAATCGTAATATTAGAGTATTCGACGTAAACATAACCAATGCAAGATACAATTGTAAATGTGAATTTAATCAACATGAATAAAAAAGTGTCTTTAATAGTACTTAAAATCAGTGAAAAAAAAAGTGTTACAAGAGGTAGCTCATACTATCAAACATTAAGGCATAGTGTTAGAATCGTAATATTACAGGTAGCTCATACTATCAAACATAAGCATAGTGTTAGAATCTTATTATTACAGGTAACTCATACTATCAAACAAGCGTAGTGTTAGAATCGTAATATTAGAGGTAGCTCATACTATCAAACATAAGGCATAGTGTTAGAATCGTAATATTACAGGTAGCTCATACTATCAAACATAAGCATAGTGTTAGAAACGTATTATTACAGTGGCTCCATACTATCAAACATAAAGCAGTGTTAGAGTAGTATTATTACAGGTAGCTCATACTATCAAACATAAGGCATAGTGTTAGAAACGTATTATTACAGGTAGCTCATACTATCAAACATTAAGCAGTGTTAGAGTCGTATTATTACAGTAGCTCATACTATCAAACATAAGGCATAGTGTTAGAATCGTATTATTACAGGTAGCTCATACTATCAAACAAGGCGTAGTGTTAGAATCGTAATATTACAGGTAGCTCATACTATCAAACATAAGGCATAGTGTTAGAAACGTATTATTACAGGTAGCTCATACTATCAAACATAAGGCATAGTGTTAGAAACGTATTATTACAGGTAGCTCATACTATCAAAAATAAGGCATAGTGTTAGAATCGTATTATTACAGGTAGCTCATACTATCAAACAAGGCGTAGTGTTAGAATCGTAATATTAGAGGTAGCTCATACTATCAAACATAAGGCATAGTGTTAGAATCGTAATATTACAGGTAGCTCATACTATCAAACATAAGGCATAGTGTTAGAATCGTATTATTTCAAGTAGCTCATACTATCAAACATAAAGCAGTGTTAGAGTAGTATTATTACAGGTAGCTCATACTATCAAACATAAGGCATAGTGTTAGAATCGTATTATTACAGGTAGCTCATACTATCAAACATAAGGCATAGTGTTAGAATCGTATTATTACAGGTAGCTCATACTATCAAACATAAGGCATAGTGTTAGAATCGTATTATTAGATTATTCGCAGGTATTCACCTGATGAATATTAATGGGTATTTTAAAATTAATCATTACATTTGGCCCCTGATGACATCTTAATCCTGTATAATATTAAGTTATATATGTACTGTTATTTTTGTATATCAGAAACGTATGTTTATATATAATTCCTATATTGATAAAAATGCAATTGTGACTAATGGACTATAATATTGCTATTAACACGATATTGACTACCCCATTTTACGATAAATATTGTATATAACAATAATATCTACAAACGTAAGAGTAATAAATAAAGCATTCTTATTTATATTTATGTACATTCATTTAACTATTACGCGTTATATGTAATTATGGACTATTGTACATAGTTCTGTTTAATTTCGCTAGTGAAATGTACTTGTAGTACAATTTTACCATATCTAATAACAATAAACATTCTATTACCCACAAACTCCACTCACACTATGCCAGCGTGGTAGTAGACCGCTTAAATACACTCTCTCACAGCCACATAAAACTCATTATCATTGTCATTAAAAATATAAAAATACATAACCATAAGAAAAGAAAATTCTTGTGTAAACGGCATAAGGCATGATGTGCACTATAGATATTTTAATCTTAGGAATTTGGTATAGAATATTTAACTATGGAGATTTTGCAGAAAAATGTTTCATATTGTAGAAAACAATATAATCATAATGGTTAGACGTGCAATTGGTTTTTAGCTATACTTTACAATGATACAACTACATAGTACTTTAAATGCATTATCTCCAGAAAAAAATGCATAGAGAAACAAAAATACCTAATTTGGAAATGTATTATATGAAATATCACTTTAAATTGCACAAATTTTGTTTATTATATATCCTAACCAGATTCTAATTATTAGCTGTGACTCGAATTTATTATAAGAATCATACTATTTATAAGTACGACCTGCTGGCTGTATAATTTACTGTTTTCGTATAGATAATAGACCGCATCAATTACAAAGCTATAAAGTAATAATTCACTGCTAATATTTGAAAGAGAAATAGTGAAAAGAAGAAATGTTTGTCTAACTTGCATACAATATCGTTATCCTTGCGATCTATTTGTACATAAACTTATTTTATTTTCAAATGTATGATATATGGAAATTATTCTTTAGATAACACTTTGTATGGGGAAACAATATGATTGTAGCTAACCTATCGGATTGCACAAATGAATTGTTGTGCCTTATGTTTGACTAGGCCAGACTATACGCTCTATCCAGTCGATATAGTGGGCGATGCGAGTGTATACGCCGGGCTTTGTCGTCCCGCACCCTTCGCCGAAGGAGGTCACTCCAACCAGCTCATAGTGGGACGCGTTTTCAAACATTACTTGCAATGGCCCCCCTGAATCACCCTGGAAGAATAAACACTCGCTTATTTTTTAGATGTAACACATGGTAGTTTATAACAGTGAACACCCAGGTAAAATTGCGTAGGTAAAAAAAAAATATAACTTTAAAGTTATTAAAATATCAATATTGACATTACGCCATCTTCCGTTGTAGGCAGGACGGTTGGGCGATACGAAGTGCGCCGGTTCTGTTAGTAAATGTATCACTTAAACTAGTAGTTCATTTTTTTATTATTTAGTAGATAACTTTACATCAAGTGACTCACAAGCCAGGCTCTTCTCTCATGTTCCGCATAAGTTCACTCGCATATTAGGCTCAAATTTCACGTGTTTCATAGGTTCACTTGTGACGAGTCCCATAACCTACTGCGAAAGCTCACACAAGTAGCATTACTCCTCGAGTGTCACATAGGCTCATCTGCAATATATAGTCCTCTTTCAATTGCCGCGTAGGTGCAGCTGTCGCCAATCGTACAGGCTAACTTCTCACGTGTTGCATAGGCTCACCTGTCTCCAGTCGCATAGTCTGCTCTCGTGTACCAAGTCCACCTGCGACGCATTACATCCTCTCACCATTTTTTTTGTTTCCCTGAGGAAAATGCATTAAATTGCATACTCCGTGACGAGCCGGTGTGGTCCCTCCCGGGTCGCCGTATCCGCGGGCGCGCCTTCCTCGAGCCCGCCGGCGACCCGCGGCGGCGCGGCAGCTGTGCTACCGAGCCCGGCGCCGCGAGATCGGCCATCTCCTTCAAGCGAGATCGGCCATCTCCCGACCCCGCTCGGCGGCCTCCTTCTGGAGCATCACTGCTCCACAGAAAGAGGCCTTTTTTTTCCCTGAGGAAAATGCATTAAGTTGCATACCCCAACTGTGGCAAGCCAGCGGTTATGTGGGGCTCTCCTCCCTAGAAGGGGGAGGCCTACCCACTAAAAACCTCAGGGATGGCATGTAGGGAGCCCCCGGGAACGCGAAGCGACTTCCGGAAACCCCCAGCCTCTGCTCCCCTGCCGATACAGAGGAGCCCTCATCGGGGAGGCTACAATACCTCCCCTGATCTCCTCCAACGACGACGCCCCTCGGCCACGGAAGGGGAAACAGAAGGAGGCCACAACATCGTTTCACCTGACACGAGTCGTGGCCGCCCTGCGGGTCGCCGGCGCAGAGCTGGCCCTGCGTGATGCCGCTGGGCAGCTTGCGCCAGCCGCTGCAGAACATCGCCTCACCTGACACGCGTCGTGGCCGCCCTGCGGGTCGCCGGCGCAGAGCTGGCCCTGCGTGATGCCGCTGGGCAGCTTGCGCCAGCCGCTGCAGAACATCGCCTCACCTGACACGCGTCGTGGCCGCCCTGCGGGTCGCCGGCGCAGAGCTGGCCCTGCGTGATGCCGCTGGGCAGCTTGCGCCAGCCGCTGCAGAACATCGCCTCACCTGACACGCGTCGTGGCCCCCCCCCCGCCCGCCCCTGCGGGTCGCCGGCGCAGAGCTGGCCCTGCGTGATGCCGCTGGCAGCTTGCGCCAGCCGCTGCAGAACATCGCCTCACCTGACACGCGTCGTGGCCGCCCTGCGGGTCGCCGGCGCAGAGCTGGCCCTGCGTGATGCCGCTGGGCAGCTTGCGCCAGCCGCTGCAGAACATCGCCTCACCTGACACGCGTCGTGGCCGCCCTGCGGGTCGCCGGCGCAGAGCTGGCCCTGCGTGATGCCGCTGGGCAGCTTGCGCCAGCCGCTGCAGAACATCGCCTCACCTGACACGCGTCGTGGCCGCCCTGCGGGTCGCCGGCGCAGAGCTGGCCCTGCGTGATGCCGCTGGGCAGCTTGCGCCAGCCGCTGCAGAACATCGCCTCACCTGACACGCGTCGTGGCCGCCCTGCGGGTCGCCGGCGCAGAGCTGGCCCTGCGTGATGCCGCTGGGCAGCTTGCGCCAGCCGCTGCAGAACATCGCCTCACCTGACACGCGTCGTGGCCGCCCTGCGGGTCGCCGGCGCAGAGCTGGCCCTGCGTGATGCCGCTGGGCAGCTTGCGCCAGCCGCTGTAGAACGGGTTGCAATCGTCTCGGGCCATCGGCGACACGGTGGTCTTCAACAGATTGTTGCTCTTCAAGCTCTCTGTCCAACGAGGGAAATATGTATTAGGACCACGATCAGGTTTTAAGAAACTAATATTAAATGGTGTTATATCACGCAACATGTTTAGCTATTCTTAAAAGCAATTTATGTAAATTTATCGAAAAATTAATTTAAAAAATTCAATATTAGAAAATAAGCAGAAGTTAGAACAATACAACAATAATAACATAATGTTACGCCGGTGGCTTAGTAAAACTTCAAAAGTGATTTTCTGTGACTTAGAAACGTTTTCAGCAGGCTGAAACGTCGTTTCAGGCCGTTTCAGAAGTAGCTCTTTCACATACTAAAAAATCTAAATTACACCCAAGTTACAGTAGTTTTCAGGCACCTGAAACACGTTTCAGTACGTTTCAGGCTACCCTCTATCCAACGCCGCAATAACCTGAAAACCCGTTTTCAGGCGTTTTCAGGACCGCATATGAACCATTAAGCTTACTTCAGTAAAAGGACGTAAATTTCAATAGGAGTAAAAGCGATAGCAATAGTAGAAAGAGACAGATATAGTTGGAACATTCAAGTATTAGAATGAGAAAACATCATTAGAAAGAGATAGACAAACTCAGAATATTCGAGAAAGATGTCAAGAAAAGTGCTTTGTCAAGAAGACCTTGCTCTGAAGGCTGCAAGCACTGCGTAAAACAAGAGGCAAAAGCAGACCTACCTGTGAAAATGCTAAACACGGATCTTAGCAATGAATGGAAAGAAACCTTTCAGCACGCTCAGTAGTATGATGTAGACATCAAACCGATTCTCGAATGGATCAAAGCCGGTACTCCTAAACCTGCCTGGAGTGATATTGCGTCGATGTGTTCCATCACGAAGAGCTATTGGGCTCAATGGGACAGCCTGGTTATCCAAGATGAAGTCTTGTGCCGCAAATGGGAAACCGCTCGAGGAGACCGTTGTCATCTACAAATGGTTGTACCCAAAGCCAAGATACCGGATGTTCTACAGCTGTACCATAACGGACGTTCGGGAGGTCATATGGGAGTGATGAGAACTCTGTTGAAAATAAGAGAACGATTTTACTGGATAAATTGCCGTAACGATGTTGAAGATTGGTGCCGCAAGTGTACTAGTTGTGCTGCAGTAAAGGGACGTCATACACGCAGCAGAGGTGCATTGAAACTGTATAACGTTGGTGCACCATGGGAAAGGATTGCCATAGACGTTGCGGGACCATTTCCGGAAAGTGAATGTGGAAACAAGTACTTCATGGTTGTGATGGATTATTTCACTAAGTGGCCGGAAGTCTTCGTTATTCCTAACAAAGAGGCTTCAACAGTTGCGGTTAAATTAGTCCATGAAGTCTTCTGCCGTTTTGAAGTACCCTTGGAAATTCATAGTGATCACGGAAGAAATATTTCAAGAGATGTGTCGAGTTATGGGTACCCATAAAACGAGGACCACTTCTTACCATCCGCAATCTGATGGAATGGTGGAACGATTTAACCAAACATTGGAGAGGTATCTTGCAAAGGTTGTGTCAAACAGGCAAAAGGATTGGGACAAGCACATCCAACCATTCCTGATGTCATATCGAAGCGCAGTCCATGAAAGTACTTCGGTGACACCAGCATTTGCAAACTTTGGTAGAGAACTACGGTTGCCTGCGGATCTACTTACTGGAATTCCACCTGACGCCCCGCGGAATATAACCGAGTACGCGAATGATTTGCGCAACAAGTTGAACGACGTACACGAGCAAGTCAGACAATCAAGCCAACAGATGTCTGAGAAGATGAAAACCCGCTACGACCGAAATGTAAACAACAAGGCTTTGAAGAGGGTTCGTTGGTGTGGCTACATAATCCAGTTCGCAGTAAAGGGAAATCTCCGAAGCTTCAAGCCAAATGGGAAGGACCCTATCGAGTTTTGAAGAGGATCAACGACGTCACGTACCGGATACAGCGGAATGCACGTAGTCCCTGTAAGATTGTTCACGTTGACCGACTGGCGAAATACCACGGAAATAATGATGCTCGGGACGAGCATGTCTTAGGAGGGGGCAGTGTTACGTCGGTGGCTTAGTAAAACTTCAAAAGTGATTTTCTGTGACTTAGAAACGTTTTCAGCAGGCTGAAACGTCGTTTCAGGCCGTTTCAGAAGTAGCTCTTTCACATACTAAAAAATCTAAATTACACCCAAGTTACAGTAGTTTTCAGGCACCTGAAACACGTTTCAGTACGTTTCAGGCTACCCTCTATCCAACGCCGCAATAACCTGAAAACCCGTTTTCAGGCGTTTTCAGGACCCCTTATGAGCCATTAAGCCTACTTCAGTAAAAGGACGTAAATTTCAATAGGAGTGAAAGAGATAGCAATAGTAGAAAGAGACAGATATAGTTGGAACATTCGAGAAGTATTAGAATGAGAAAACATCATTAGAAAGAGATAGACAAACTCAGAATATTCGAGAAAGATGGTACGGGAATATTCGAGTATTGTGTGACAAGGATAGCACAAGGAAGAGACAGTTATACTCGAAACGTCTCGAACGCGCGACGTCATTCCTACGCGCTTATGCATTGGACTACACATTCGAGTGTGTCCGCGAATGTTCTGGCAAAAGTGACAAGTACCTTAGGGGACTATATAAGGCTGTGTCCGGCCGCCGGGGAGAGATTGTTTTGCGATACAGTGCGAAAACATCTAAGTGATATTGGAGAACTAAGAAGCGACTTTCAGTGCTTTCAGTGAAGTGATTAGTGACTGTTAGTGTACTAATTAATAAAAGTTCAGTGTTTTGGTAGACCGCCGTTTAATTTACTGACCCCAGCTCGTAACAATAACAATATTAGAAAATAAGTAAAACTAGTGGTTACTGAAACGTAACATTAATAGTACACTGTCATAATGATAGTTTTTCTTCTGAGGCTGGTAGCCTTATTGAGTCATGTTTATTGAATAGGGTTCAGAAAGCAGTCATTAGTGGCACTGAATCTGATGGTACACCTATAATCATGGGAGTGCCCCAAGGATCAATATTGGGACCATTGCTTTTCCTGATTTATATATGTAAATGATTTTCCGTATTTCACTAGCGACTTGTGTGCCACAATACTGTTTGCAGATGATACATCATTAATATTTAAGGTTAATAGAGGAAGTAAAAATATTGACGTTGTCAATGGCACACTTTCCAAAGTATTACACTGATTCACCTCGAATAAATTGTTACTTAATTCCAAGAAAACTAAATTGTTGTTACCAAATGGTAGGATTGTAGATTCAGTTGTGAAAATAATATTAAATTGAAAAAAATTGTTGGGCATAACACTAGATTCACGATTGCAATGGGATCCTTATATTGATACCTTAGCTATTAGCTAAGGTATGAATATTATATTTATGACTTAATTCTGCAGCATATGCAGTAAAAAAGTGAGACAACCTACTGATGTTGAAACGGCAAGAATGATTTATTTTAGTTATTTTCATTATTTTTAATTATTTTCATTGCAATGAAATACTATTTATGAACCAAAATTGAACTTAAGTATTAATTATAATTAAAAACCAGTATAAAAGGAAATAAAGAAAGTGATTTTAGCGGGTAGCGGCGTTGTGCCCGGTTTTTGAATTTTATATAAATTCGTATTCAACTTTTAGCTTCAGTAATTTATATTCATATGTTTGTTAATATTTACGTCTTACATTCAAATTCGCAAATAAGTGTACAAACTTTTTTTAATTACTTTGGTCAGACTTATGTTGTAATGTTTTTCGAATAGATACCATAACAAAATAATTATCCGTTTATTTTTAAGATTTTTTTTAATTTTAAAAGCTGCTCGAGCATATTGTGCTGAACTTGTGTTTCGTAACTTACTTGTGACATTTGTCCTGCCCCAACCAGTTATTATAAGAGAAACGTTTGGATCTGAGTCTCTCGTATACAGACATGCGGCGTTTAAAATACTCGATGTTATCACTGGCTTCTCCAATCTAAAAGAGATGTGATCGGAATGAGGTTATAGTAGTGCTTAAAATAGAGTACCTAGCGTAGAATATACCGACAGAAAATTAACAAAACATGTCTATGTGTATATGGTATATGGCACAAGACTGCATTTATCTATGAAATGAAAATTATCAATTTTATTAAAAGGTAATGAAATTAAATGAAATTAGGTTTAGTAGTTAAAATGAAAATTTATTTCTAACATATTACAATAATAAGAATTCGACCAAAAATGAAGCTATAAAAAATAACTAAACTATTATTTTATGTACCTACTTATGCACCGACTTAAACCGTCTAGTAAAATTTAATAAGATTTTGTGTGCTTTATATTATTTTAGAATACGCTTTAGTAGTTAATATATTATTTAAACCAAACTTAAACTTATTTATGTGTATAAATAAATTTGTATTTTGTTCAAATATGGCCTACTCAGTGCTGGTATTATCATGATTTCTAAGTGTCCAACCACCGGGGTTGTGCTCGTAGTAAGCGGAATATGGTGTAAATTTGGATTGGAAAAATGGACAGCCCGAATCGATGTTGATCTAATATTATTATAATTATAAAGATATAATATTCTAGTTGCTTCGAGTCTTGTACTTCACTAGCGACCCGACTCAGCTTTGCACGAATGCGATATGCTTCTCTCATTTTTATTATTACTATAATATGCATATATTATATATAATACACTTCCATTTATATCACTACCTATTGCTGAAAACTGCCTTAGGGAGCGTTCAAGTATTACGTAACGCAATTGTTGAAGATGTTTGACCCCCCCCCTCCCCCTTGTAACGTTGTAACGCACCGTAACGTTAAACAACTTGCGTGAAAAAATTAAAAATGACGACCATACTAATACAATCGAGGGATTCCCCGTAAAACCTAAACGAAAAGGGTTGCCAATTTGTTATAAAAAAAGAAACAATGTTACATACGGTGTTGTAAGAAAGACCCGCTCCTGTCCCTATAACGCATCGTAACATTTTACCGAGACCCCCCCCCCCCCCGAATTGCGTTATGTAATACTTGAACGCCCCCTTAGAATCCATGGAGTGGTTTAAAAGAATTAAGCGAATAAATAGCTACTTCATTTTATACAATGTAAAAATAAAGTAAGACCTAATCTTCTTAAAGTAGAATTTGCACTAAATTACAGAAATGTACCTTAGCTTATAGGAAGACGCCGAGTGACTTATGTTAGCAAAGCCTGAATGGCTAGATATTAAAAAAAACTATATATTTTAGTCTAAGTCTTTTGTGGCATATGTAGCTGTCCAATGTTAAGAGAATTTAAAAAAAAAATATACAGAATTGAACAACTTTGCAATCACAGAAAACAAATAAGTATTTATTGGGTTTTAATTTTTGCAAGTACAACTTAAGCCTAATGGGCGGTATTACCTTAACAGAGCCAAGTCGTGATATTTAGTGCTTCGTACATAGTCAGGATGCACAATAGATTCTGCGACCCTGTAGTCAGTGTCTTCGTTAAATGAACTGTTTCCCAACTCCACAGTTCCTCCGCGAATAATACTTGGTTGTATCCTGTAATTGAAAAACTGACGTTTTAAAATGCAGACCTGCTTTAAGATTTAAGAATCGATTATTTTAGCACAGTGCACGCTTTTTTTTATTGGAGTAAATTTGAATATCTGTAAATGCGATAAAATTGTAATATAGTAGAGACATTTACAAAATGGGTAAAGTTATTCTAGCTAAGAGTATGAAAAAAAGGCCAGGGCATAAAGGTCCTAACTTGTAATCTACACATAATTAATATCGTTCTATTTTACATACTCTATGATCAATATATATAGCATAATACGTCATTAAAATGCTATAATACTGATATTTGTATTTGAAATCAATGATTGCTTAAATTACAACAATTTGTGGACTTGATTCTTATGGCTCAGCAGTTGTAAATAAATTGTACAATTACTATTGCCACTAAAATGTATAACGAGGGCTGCCACTTTTCTCATGTTGTAATGGAACTTGAGCTGAAACATTTTTAGATACAAACATCTTGAAATTGAAATTATCGCTTCAGACATTAAATCTTCTTCAAATTGATGTTTGTATTCGACAATTAAAATGTGCGTAGTGTGACGTTTCATATATTCATGGTGATTGGATGGATGATTAATGTTCATGGTCTTATCTTCAATTCAACCCCTATATCACCCCCACACTGGTAAAAATTACAAAATGCTAGAACAAACAATATTTTTTTATGACGTGATATTTGACGAACTTGCATACTAACTTTCAACCCTTATTTCACCCCCTAGCTGGTCGAAATTTCAAAAATGCTAGAACAAATGTTTAATGATTTCTTATCAATTGCTTAAATATAAAGTTTCGTGGTTTTATCTTTTAAAATAAAGAAATCCCATACAAACTTTCAACCCCTTCATCCCTTTTTTTCGAAATAAAAAGTAGCCTATGTTCTGTCTCAGGGTCTAAAGATTGTCTGTATCAAATTTCATCAAAATTGATGCGAGGTGTAAGCGTCCAATCCATTGGTTTTCTTTTCAAGAGGACTCACACAATTTACGAACAGGTGTACAGGATTTTGTTTTCTTCTACACATACTTTACATGTAGACCGTAAGACAGTACTTATGGAACTTAAATAGTTCTTTGTGACGCCTCATTAATATATTTGTTTTGAATTGCCTGTAAAAGGCTATGTTAAATAAATATTAGTTTTATTTAGGGTGTTGTGAATGATGTGATGTTGCAAATGAAAATAACGAAGAATTGTCATACCTGGCCAGGTTAACAACACAATGAGCTGCAGTTACTACGAACGTCGTCGATATAAGAGCACCACCGCAGTCGAACGAGTATCCATCGCCCTGGTCGAAACCGAGTGCTACCTAGAAGATTTAATATAACTATTTAGTTTCTGAATCTGAAATATATATTTGTAATATCATTAAAATAAACGAAGACATTTTAAGCTTTTTAGAAAATGGGTCACTTTCTTATATTGAAAGTATATTTTATTTATACGGTCATACAAGTTAGACGACTATTTATACCAAATAAGTAATGACTTCAATATTGCAATATGTTTGCTCCAATCTTAATCTTTAATAAAAATCTTTATAAAAACAGTATGGTAGAATAAAAAGAAATCTTGCGACATTGAAAAGTCATATTTTATCTGATGAATGAAGTGAGTTATTAATATATATGTAATTAAATTTAATAACGACTAGCTGTATGGGTAATTTATTAAGTAATTCATTTATTCAAGCTAATTGTCCTTTTCATAATGCAACCATTGTTGACTGGTATGTAACGTTAAATCTCTGAAGCGCTTGAACATCGCCTATCATGACGTGTTTCCTCTTTTCTTTTTAATATTAATTTGGTATAACGTTAAACAATTTCAATAATTCAAAATAAGTAATATAAGCAAATCTAATATTAAGATTACAATTTATTTCCATAATTGAATTTAGACGTCCACGACAACTTCATTTCAATACTTTTTAGTTTAAAAGAAAAAGGTTACTTGAAGTTTGACAATTAGTTTTGAAATATAAACTAAGAACGGAAAGAGAAGTTGTCAGCTGCAAACAAAATTAATCCTTGTCCTCCGTTCTATAATCTGCAAACGAATTTTAACGTCAGGGTAGTAAATCAAATTATTGGCCAACCGTACATGTTTGTACCGGGAATATCGCATAGAGTACACTCTTCGCATTGTTGTTCTATGGGAGGGATGTATGGAACTAATGTGTTATTGTTGGAAACTTTTTGAAATTATTGTGAGGAGTTCGTTCGCGTACGCGATAAAGTCCAGGGGTGTATATTTATCGATCGATGATGCTTAATCGAGACGCTATCGATTGCGATACCGTTGAGGTTGAGATCAATGTCGTTCAAAACTGCTAAATGCTTAGCGATGTTCATGAGCACTGAATTTATACGTATAAAAGGCAATTAGTATAAATTATAAAAACTTTAGGATAGGGGTTGTTTGAGACTCGGGTATGGACATAATAGAATTATCTTTCCTGTGAGAATGTCATATAACGCGGTCGAAGTTACTGGCAGAGAGCTAGCTGTACATAATACTGGCACAATTGACAAGACTAGCAATGACGGCGTTGGACTAGACGGTTGACCGGCTGATAAAAAAGTTTAAAATAAATTGGCGTACCGCCTTTACCATTTCATATTGTATTGTTTGATGTGTATATTCCATTAATAAATTATTTACAATTATTTCGTTAGACAAAAAAATATCAGTGGAAGTATTTTGTTATTGAAAATTTATATCCTATATACTTATTGCTATTATACTTTTATTCTGCATCGCATGTTGGTTAGTAATCAATTCAATTATAATATTTTTTATCGCAGCTCGTCGCCAATACATTAATTACGCCCCCTTGACGTAATGAAAAGATAGTATTTTATTAGTTGAAATAATATAGTCTCTTTTAAAGTATCATGTTTAGGTTAAGGAAAATATGAAATAGGTACACTGGGCGTCACATCAAGTTTTGCATTTGTACTACGAATACCATTATTATTTTGAGCGAAATAAGTTTTAAATAGTTTAGATGCAGACAGAGCTGTGCCTGCGTATTTGGTTTGACCTTTGTAAAATCTTACATTATCTGTGTCACTATCGCTTCAGTTGTTGATTGTCCACTGTTAGAGGAAGGCCATAATATCACATTTGGATTGTTGCCATCTTCCACAGTTAACAAGCTAAGATAAGCATCTTTTCATTGACTGTTAGACTGTAAGAACTTTGCCAGGCGAGCTAGTAACTAATAAGTTAGATCACTAAGCATTCAATCACAAAGGTAAGATATGAATTTCAGGTTTCATGATTGTCTTTATGTAATAGGGAAGCAAAGAACTAGATGAATCACCTGATGGTGAGTGATTACCGCTGCTCATGCAATACCAGAGAAATGGTAATTACATTTCTGGCCTTTTAAATGGTTTGGAAATGTAGTCGATTTGGAAATATCCTGACAGGCAATGATTAGGGTCGCTTTCAGTTGAATGTGGTCCAGAGAGAAAAATTGGAATGAGTTTCTGTCTAAAGATAAGAACAGTATTCCGTATGTGGTCAAACCACTGTAAAGTTGTAATCAGTGAGCCAATGTTTAATGCCATCGATTTATTGAGCTCTCCAAACTTCTTTAAAGCTAATTCACGGAAATGATCGTAATATATCGATACCAAGAATTGCCATACTGACTGAGGGAGTTTAGAGAGCGTTCTTGAAACGAGGAGATACGATAAAGAGCAGTATGTATTTAGCGCTGTTAAAACAGAATCTTATCGTTTTGTAAGGTTAGATATACAGAATGAACAGCATAGATAACAGCACACTGCCTTGAAAGACCCCAGCATTTGACGACATTGGGTTATAACATTTATCACCGATAATGACGTCTGTTTCTATCTGTTGAAAAACTAGTAAGTCGTAAGTATAATTTTTCTGGAAACCCATAGGCAGGTTTGATAGAAGCGCTTTGTGCCATACCCGATCAAAGGCCATCGCAATGTCCAAATTACCACCAAAGCTTACTTTCCTTCCCTTACTCTCGATGTCTTGATTGTAATAAATTTGCACTTAACAAATTTTAGAAAGTTTTCTTGTATGTTCCATCACTATGCATGAGAAATTGACAAAAATTAAAAGGTAATACTTCGATATCGACCAAACAAACTCTAACATACATCTGTTGTATTTGATACACGAGTGAAATGCGTGATGATAATCGTACTTAGGGAAGAGTGGGGGAACTGCGGACGCGGGGTAAATACGGACTAGCAAGTATCTACTCATTCCCTCCCCCTCAGGGCAGGGTGGTGCTGTCATCTGTTTCTTTCCGCCACTTTAGTGCCACACAAAAACTTACGACAGCCGGCTGCGCACAGTTTGAAAGGTAGGTAAAATTAAAAAAAAAAAAAAGTTTTTTAATTCGAGGGACAGGTCTGTATACTAAGTGATGGTAAAAAGTGATATTTTCTATAGATAGTTTTGTCAATAGAGTTTGAATTGCCAATGTTTGTTTATATGGAACCTACAAATTTCTCTCTTTGATTTAAAAATATGCAGTTCGGTTAATTACGGACAAGCTTTGCGGGGTAAATACGGACATCCGCAATTACCCCTAATTCAATAAACTATTATGAAATTGATCAATATATAAAAAAAAAAAAACAATCATACACCATCGAATCATTATAAAAAGCTGTGCAAGAAATAAAAGACCAGAAAATAACTTTTCGTCAGGCGGAAGAAAAATATGGTATTATGGTATACCGGGTGGAAATTTGTAATGCCACCTGGAGGGGAAGTACTCTTAATACTGTAGATAGAAAGTTTTACTTAAAGGACACATTCCTTTATTTTTGAAAAGAAATAAAACTGCATTCGAAGATTTTTGAAAATTCACTTGCCCCACCCGGTAATCGAACCGACTAAAATCTGCAAAAGTTTCACCCTGTATTTTTATTGCACCGATCGGTAGGGTCAATTATAAGGATCAAATCTCTCTAACAAACTTCGTAAATTAAATGAAAGGAAAACAATGAAAACTTAATTCAAAGAATTAATAATTTAAGATTTCATTGATTTCATTTGTTTCATAGTAATTTGTACGTTCTTGTAATGCAGACTCCTTTCTTATGCGATATAACTGCGTGTGTGACGTAGTTTAAATATGGAATGTTATGTTACATTTGAAAATAGATTTTCATTTGTTATTCACATAATAATAAGATTGTTTATACAAATCATTTAACATTTGTTTCACTGTAAAAATGGCTTATCAAGAACAATTTCATTTATTGGAAGCTTATTTTATAAATAACAAAGATGTGAATCGTGCTCTGCGGTGGTATGGAGAGAGATATCCAGACCGACAGGCACCAACTCGGTTTGTACTGAAAAGAATGGTAGAAAATTTAAAGAATACGGGTAGTTACAAAAAGCGACGGCAAACTTTTCAGCAGAACAACTTCGATTTTGATCTAAATGTTTTAACATACTTCGAAGCATTTCCGAAGGCTTCAAGCAGAGATGCTGCCGAAGTAATTGGAACAGCCCACACTCGCGTACTTCAAGTGATGAAAAAGTATAAGTATAAATGTTATCGTGATGGTCGGTTGGTACAAAAATTGCATCCTGGGGATTGTGAGAGACGACTACAATTTTGTCAAAACATGCTGAGAGAAATTGACGGTGACCCTAATTTTTTGAGTAACATTGTATGGTCCGACGAAACCAACTTCAGTAATAACGGCATGTACAATCGCCGCAATAACCACTATTGGTCTCAAGTGAATCCTCTTCGTGTTCACGAAACTAACAGTCAAGTAAGATTTTCTTTCAACGTTTGGTGCGGAATTATGAGAAATATGGTTGTGTTAGTCCAAGTGTACGAAGGTCACCTAAACACTGTAAAGTATTTAGAAATATTGGATTTATTGAGAAATGAGTTAAATGGTTTCCCCGATGAAGAGCGAAACCAAATAATTCTACAGCAAGATGGTGCTCCAGCCCATAACAGCAGAATCACTACTGCCTGGATTAATAACCATTTTAATACATGGATTGGTACAAACGGCACAATCAGATGGCCTGCAAGATCACCAGATCTCACCCCTTTAGATTTATGCTAATGTCATACGTATGCTAATGTCAACGAATTGAGAGTGGAAGTACAAAATACTATCAATAATATTCACCACAACACACTTTTAAAGGCTACCAGCAATGAAATCGTACGAAGAATAAATTTGTGTATTCAAGAAAATGGGGCACATTTCGAACAATTTATTAATTAGTTAGTGTATCATTTTTTGTACATACTTAATTAATCCTTTCATTTAATTTATGAAGTTTGTTAGAGAGATTTGATCCTTACAATTAACCCTACCGATCGGTGCAATAAAAATACAGGGTGAAACTTTTGCAGATTTTAGTCGGTTCGATTACCGGGTGGGGCAAGTGAATTTTCAAAAATCTTTGAATGCAGTTTTATTTCTTTTTAAAATTAAAGGAATGTTTCCTTTAAGTAAAACATTCTATCTACAGTATTAAGAGTAATTCCCCTCCAGGTGGCATTACAAATAGAAAAATTTGGTCAGCATTTGGTCTTTATACAAAAGCTTTTAACCGATGTTCGTCTATTGAGAAAGCTATAAATGGCTTCAGGAGTGTTGGAATTTTCCCAGTTGATCAAGATAAATTTAAGGGCACTTTCGAAAGCTTCTATGATATAATTACACCAGAAACTCCATGTGATACCAGTCATGTGGGTCCTGATCATAACAGTCGAGTCGACAAATTAGAGATGCAGCTAATAACAGCATTCCTAGTGAAGTAAGATCTCAACAAGAGTCTCAGCCCTCTAGTAATATAAACATTGTCGATGAATCCGTTCCCAATGTACCTGATCAAGACGAAATAAATGAGAATAATGCTATAAGTGAAGCTGATTTAAACCAAAGTACGACAAGTCAAACAAGTCAATCTTCATCAGTAACACTTAGTGATGTAATAACGGTCCCAACTATACAAATTCATCGTAGCAAACGGGCAGTAAACAAAAAGCATTCCATTATTTTTACCAGTATACCGAAAAAAAAAGAATCTAGAAGAAAAGGAACAAAAGAAATTAGACAAGAAAAGAAAAGCTCAAGAAAAAGAAAAAAAAATTACATCTAAAAAATTATGTGTTCAAAGTGTAACAAGTGGGCTCATGAGAACTGCACTGCAGGAAGTTCTTCTAAAGGCTTTACTTGTGATTTTTGTTTATGATATGGACCTAGTCCGTAAATACCCCATGCTGTTCGTAATTAACCCAGGGTCAGTCCGAATTTACCCCGAGCGCTAGGGGTTATTACGGACAGACAAGGTTTTGTTTATGTTAAAAATATTATATTTGTTGATTGATCTCGTTTAATAAGTATAATTGTTTTTGTAGATGTATAACTAAAGATTCATAATTAATAAAGACCGACTTATTATTACTGACAGTACGAATGCAGTACGTTATTTCCCTTCAGCGTCCGCAAGTCCCCCATCCTCGCCTAATATAGCTGGTCTTTATAGTTTTATCAATTGGTGTCCGCTGTAATTATTTTTATTGGGAAATTGGGGTACCCATTTTAATCAATAAAAGTAAAACCAAATAACTTGTATTATTATACATAATAATAGATATTGTACGCACCATGTGAGGAAATTCTCCAAGGGAAGCTGCTTCACCCCCAATTATGTGCAAATCCAAAGGTACTAATCGGGACTCAATAATTTTTGTACACTCTGTAAAATAACCGCATAATGTGGATACAATAATTTAATACATTTGTTAATTGATGAATGAAACATTACTTATATCTGTTATTACTTGGATCGATTTCTATTAATAGAATTGGGTTATAAATTGACATTACTATATACATCTTTTCTAATACTAATTACTGTACACACCTTTTTTAGCAACGTCTCCTTTACTAATGACACCTGAAAAGAGGGATATTGTACCATGAGAAATATTTTGTGTGAATTTAATAGAATGAATGAAAAAACTAATATAACATTTAATGAAAATGCAAATTATCAATTGATCTACTTATGAGAACTGGAGGCAATCCAATTTAGAGTAAATAAAAGTTTTTTTCAAATTTTTTTTTTATTTTTATTTATAATTAACAGTGCCTAACACTTAATGGGTTATTAACATAGCCGTAGAAATTATTTGTTCAGTTATAATTGGCAGATCATTTTAATTCTTAGCGGATCAACAGTACATTTTAAAATCTCTCTGAATAAATAGGTTTAAATAAATTTATTGGTTTCCTAATATTGTAATAGGTATTACCTATTGCAATATTAGACAATTAAGCTGTGGAATAAGGTGCATCTTAATATTATAGAACCTAGTACCGTCATTACTATAAAATTTACAAACATTATTAACGCTTAAAATATGGTGCATTTTATCATCCTCCATGCCCATATTAGCTACTATTCATAATATATCCTTTTTTTGTATATTTACTTAAGTTTAAAGTCTAATAACATTGTAAGCCTAATTTTAACATTGGACTGCATTGCCATGAAATTTCTGTGAAACCCCATTGGTTGCCTGGTAGAAAAGATCATATATTAAGTGAATTTTTATATTTAATAAATAAATATTACCGAACTTGTCCGTGGTGTGGGGGCAGCAAACTATTTCATAAAGCCCACTGAAGCCACATCTATGGAATGGGTGACGGTTTCTCTTTTTCACCGCACTAGAAGAAATGTGTAAACAAGCTATATTTCCATTACAACTCAATTAAAATTATGAAATACATTTTGTCTGTAGAATAATAAAATAAATTGTTAATAGAAACAGACAAACCTCAAATAGATTACTAAGAGAATTATAATCATTTAGTTTTGCGGATATGTCTTCATTTTCAAACTTACTTGCACATTCAAAATTTTTCTTTAAATAACCTTTAGTTTTGTGGATATGTCGAAATTAAACAATTAGGTATATTATCACCTTATCAAAATCTAAGAGAAAACCCTACGTTATAGCCATGATTTTTTTTACCTAACAAGATCGCTGGAGTACACCAGGTTGAAATGCGAATGACCAAAAGTGAGCAAATTTTTTTTTAGCTAAGTATTGCATATTAATCCATTTAAACTTCAAACAATATAACTTCAATACAAATAAACTTCGTACAATAAATATTATTCAAACTTTATAATATAATATTGGATTTTTAAAACGTCGTCATAGTTTAAAAAACATCTGAATCAGATATTATCTTGTATCATGGGTGCAGTTACAAACATAAAAACTCACATACACAAACGCAGTATTAAACCCACGATCCGCTGGCTAGTAATAGGCGATCACTCGACTACTGCTCCAAACGTGTCGTAATTTAATTGATAACTAGCCGGAGCAAAACACTTATGTAAAATCAATTAATTCATTGAGGTGATTTTTTGGTGAGGATCATCTAATTATGCACTACATAAGAATGTTTCGTCTAGTTATTGCGGTCAATAATAACGAAACCGATTGCCCGATCTTTTGGAAGAAGTCCCACTCAGCATTTACCGCAGCATGTGGTTCCAACATGATGGCTGTCCAGCGCATTATGCTCTTATTGTACGAGAGTTCCTTAATCAAGAGTACCCAAGTAGGTGGATTGGGCGGGGTGGTGCTATTTCATGGCCTGCCCGTTCACCCGACATATACTCCATAGATTTCTTCTACTGGGGGACGATAAAAGAAAGAGTGTACTCTAAACCCATTGAAAATTTGGAAGAGCTGCGGCTAAGAATTACAGAAGCCGCTGAACACATCAACGCAAGAAGATACGCCCGTCTTATAATGCGATCATTTTTAAAAAGATGTAGAGCTTGCATTACATCTGAAGGCAAGCACTTTGAACATTTGCTGTAAAACATATTGAATGTGATTTAATAAAAATATTGACTTTTAGAAAACGAATTTTATTTCAAATGATCCTTTAACTAATAAATTACTTTTTTGAAATCCCTTTTGTCGAGATGAAGGTACTAGCTATTCCGCTCGCACTTAGTAAGTAGCGTCATTCATCACGTATGTCGCTTAGACTAGTCGAAATAAGGTCACTATTCGTGTCAATTGAACTTGTATGAAATCCGGCTTCATTACGAAAAAAAAATGTCATCGATTAGGTAATTAATAACAATTAGTAAGTGTCATACCATTTTGGAATCCAGACTAAATGCACCATCTTTTGATGTAACTTGCCAAAATAGTGTGGTACATTTTTTTACAGTACAGTCAGTTAAACTAGGGTAATGTAATTATTTTACAGTCAATGTTTGACAAAAATCTTACTTTTAATTTAAAACTAAGGCAATTTTTAACTGTAAGTTACAGAAGGGTTATTCACGGTCACATTACAGAAAAAAACCAAAGAAAAGTTAATATTTGTAGCTACAGGACTTGAAAGATCATCACAGGGTGTCAAGTTTTAAGATTTTTTTTTAAATCCTTGTAACTTCAAAAGTACAAGACTCCGATTTGATATTTTTCTGATAGCTGTCATGGCTTGCCCGATTGCCTGTTTCCGGCTTGACCTTGACTTTTGGGACACCCTGTATACATAAGTGCATGTATACATTTGTGTATCAATACAAACACGCGGTTAGGCAACGTCAAAGCACAGCGTTTAATAACTATTATTTATAATTCATACGAATCTGTAAATAAACCAGATGTACTATATTGGCGACTGTAACAGCTTACCATTAAGTGGGCAATTTGCTTGTTTGTCAAGTTACTGCTAGAGTTGAGATACATCTAACAACACATTCGCATGCAAGTGTAGTTGATGCTGTATCACGTTTGTGAGTTGCACATGCATTACATGCACAGTTGGCGTCAATGTTCCACGATGTTTCGATTGAAACAGCACAATGCTTCGGTACGAATCAACTGATGTGAAAGTTACGTAAAATAGCGTTCGCATTGTTTTTTGCCAAACAAGGACACCGGAAAACCAAATCTTTTGCCCCCGTTATGATGGCGAAGTTTCAATCGAATATGTTAACTCAGGAAGGTGCCAACTGCGCGATCGTTTAGATATTTCATCTCTGCGTCCAGTGGTTCAGGCTACCCTGCATAGAAAAAGGTGGCTCCCCCTCCTCCCAGGCCCGTCACGATAGCCCCGCCGGCAGCACTTTCAGCGCCGGCGCCCGAGATCCCCGGGGTGACCACATGGGCCACCGTGACGAAACGCCCAAAGAAGGCTGCCCCCAAGAGGGCCGCGGCCTCAAAAGAGGCGCCGAAAATAAAAGTGGTGGAGCCCGGTCCCCGGAGGCTACCCAAACCACCGGCCTGTGCGGCGGTGGTTGTTACGGTGCCTCCGGATTCTGGGACCACGTACGCCGCTGTTATGGGGACCGCCAAAGCAAAAATTAGCTTGGCGGCCCTAGGGATCACCGGCGGCGTACGTACCAAGAGGGCGGCGACCGGGGCCCTCTTATTAGAGGTGCCGGGCCCGGAGAGCTCCGCCAAGGCTGACGCCCTGGCGGAACGAATGAGGGAGGCCCTGGAAGGCACGGGCGCGAAGATCACGCGCCCGTGCAAGATGGCGGATGTGCGGGTGATGGACCTCGACGAGTCCATCGCCCAAGCGGATGTGGCGGCAGTCATATCCGCTGCCGGCAAGTGCTCCCCGGCCGATGTTAGGGTCGGGGAAATACGCGCCGGGCACGCGCGCATGGGGACCGCCTGGGTCAGGTGTCCGCTCGCGGCCGTCAGGAAACTGACGTCGGGGCGGCTCCTGATCGGGTGGTCCTCGGTCAGGGTGCAGGCGCTCGAAGCACGCCCTCAACAGTGCTTCGGGTGCCTCGAGAGGGGGCACGTTAGGGTAAATTGCCCTAACCGCCAGGTGGACCGGAGCACTCTGTGCTACCGGTGCGGAGAGCCGGGGCATATTGCCCGTCTCTGCACCGCGAGTGCTCCCTCCTGCCCGGTCTGCAAGGACCTGGGCAGACCGGCAGGCCACCGGGTGGGCAGCAGGAGGTGCTGCCCGCCCAAAAGGAAGGGGGGGGGTCGCCCAACCTCCCGCCCCGGCCCCGGGGGCGAGCGTAGCGATGGACGTCCAATCTTAACATGGACGTCCAAAGCACAGGGTGCAGGGTGCTCCAGGGTAACCTCAATCACTGCCGCGCGGCGCAGGATCTTTTGATCCAAGCGCTCGCGGAGGGTGAGGTTGCCCTGGCGGTCGTCGCAGAGCCCTACTCTGTCCCGAACCACCCAAGGTGGTTTGGGGACGACCAGGGCTTGGTCGCCATTTATTGGGCGACCGACCGACCGCACTGTACCCTGCTCGCTACGGGGCCGGGTTACGTGGCCGTGGAATGGGGGTCCACGGCCACGATAGGCTGTTACATCTCCCCGAACTGCGGCCTCGCCGCATTCGAGGCATTTCTGGACGGGGTAGCGAACTGCGTTCGCTGTTGCGCTCCCCGTCCAGTCTTCGTCCTGGGTGATTTCAACGCCCACTCGCGAGAGTGGGGCGACACCCGGGACGACGTAAGAGGGGAGACACTCCTGGAGTGGGCGGCGGGACTGGACCTCCGGCTTTTAAACCGGGGGTCGGTCAGCACCTGCGTACGGTGGCAGGGGGAGTCGATCGTCGACCTGTCATGGGCGACTCCCTCTGCGCACCGCATGGTGTCAGGTTGGAGGATGGCGGCGGAGGTGGTTACACTCTCCGACCACCGGCACATCGTATTCGACGTGTCGGTGGCCCACCGCCGCCCTTCCCGCACACTCCAGGAGGACAGCCGTCCGCGACGTTGGTCCATCAAGCGGCTGGACCGGGATGCGGCCCTAGCCGCTGCCCACGTCGCGGACTGGGCGGAGGAGGCACGGATTTCGCCCGACCTCGATGTGCATGCGCGGGCCGCCTGGCTCCGGGAAACGATGACGTCGATCTGCGACGTCTCCATGCCCCGAGTCAGGCCGCCCCGGCGGCGCTCTGCGTACTGGTGGAACGAGGAGATAGCGCGGCTACGGGTCGTTGTAGTAGCCGCGCGCCGCCAGTACCTCAGAGCCCGTCGAAGACGGCAAGCCTCAGTCGACGAAGTCCTGAGCGCCAGAAGCGCGTACGGAGTCGCGGCCAAGGCGCTTGGCGTCGCCATCGCCGACGCCAAGGCGCGGTCCTGGCGCGAGCTGCTGGGGGACTGGAGAGGGACCCATGGGGGCGCCCGTACCGGATGGTACTGGGCAAGCTCCGACCGTGGGTCCCTCCGCTGACGGAGACCCTGGACCCTCTCGTCGTAGGAAGAGCGGTGGATACGCTCTTCCCGAGGGTCCGGGACAGTCCCCCGCCACCCCGTCGCTCGGCCCTTGGTCGGACGACCTCCGGGTGACGGAGAGCGAGCTCGCCGGGGCCGTTTCGCGTCTCTCTGCGCGCAACACTGCCCCGGGACCGGATGGGGTCCCGGGAAAGGTGCTAGCGCTGGCGCTCAGGGCGTTGGGGAGCACGGTGAGGCAGCTCTTCACGAGCTGTCTCCGTGAGGGCGTGTTCCCCGTCGACTGGAAGTCGGCCAGGCTGGTGCTCCTCAGGAAGGAGGGAAGGACCGGCGACGTTCCGTCTTCGTTCCGTCCGATCTGCTTGCTGAACGAGGCGGGGAAACTCTTCGAAAGGGTTATCTCCGCTCGTATCAGCGAGCACCTGTCGCGCGCGGGTCCCGACCTATCGGACTGCCAATTTGGATTCCGGCGGGGACGATCAACGCTGGACGCCGTCCAGCGTGTTCGTTCCCTGTCGGAGTCCGCAGTCCGATCAGGGGGGGTGGCGTTGGCGGTGTCGTTAGACATCGTCAACGCCTTCGGCACCCTCCCCTGGCAGGCCATTAGGGAGGCGCTCGTATACCACGAGCTGCCTCCCTACCTGCGGGCCGTGGTCGGGGACTATCTGCGCGACAGGACGATCAGCGTGATGGGACGGGACGGGATGGAAACGTCGAGGAGGGTCGAATGCGGCGTTCCGCAGGGGTCGGTGTTGGGACCCCTGCTATGGAACCTCGCATACGACGCGGTCCTTCGCACCAGCCTTCCTGACGGCGTGAGTGTCGTCTGCTACGCTGACGACACTCTCGTCGTTACGACTGGGGCCGACTTCGGGCCGGTGCTTACGCTTGCCGAGCTTGGGGTGGCATGTGTCGTGCGGGCGATCCGCCGGCTGGGTTAGAAATAGCGCCTCACAAAACCGAGGCGCTATGGTTCCACGGCCTTCCGAGGCGCCGGGAACCACCCAGCTGCCGGATCCGGGTGGGTGACGCGGTGGTCCCGGTGGGGCCGTACATCAAGTACCTGGGCCTCACCCTGGACCGCCGCTGGAGCTTCGAGGAGCATTTCGTGCGGTTGGTCCCCCGAGCCAAAAGGGTGGCGGGCGCATTGCATCGCCTGCTGCCCAATCTCGGTGGACCGAGGGATGGAGTTCGCCGCCTGTACGAGGGCGTCGTGCGATCCGTGGCCATGTATGGGGCTCCCGTGTGGTCGCAAGACTGCGCGAGGTCCCCCCGCTGCAGAGCTCTGCTACGGAGCCTGCAGCGGATAATGGCCATACGGATCGTGCGAGGCTACCGTACAATCTCGTACGAGGCGGCGACGGTTCTTGGACGCTCCCCCCCATTCGACATCCTGGCCGACATGTACGCGGCGACGTATGCGTCGCGGCGTGTCGGCCGGGAGGGCGATGGGGGGAGCGCCCTGGAACCCGCGCACGAAGTGCCTAAGCGGGAGTGGCACCGACGGATTGTGGCGGCCTGGCGTGCGCAGCTCGAATTACGGATCTGCGCGCGCCAGCGGGCCGTCGGTGCCGTACTCCCGCACCTCGGAGCTTGGCTCCACGGGAAGGAGGAGGTCACCTACCGATTGACTCAGATACTCACCGGGCACGGCTGCTTCGGTGAGTATCTGTGTCGAATAGGACGGGAGGGATCGACACATTGTCACCACTGCGCATCCGACCTCGACTCGGCCCAGCATACGCTGGCGGAGTGCCCCGCGTGGGCCTCCGAGCGCCGAGTCTTGGTCGCAGAGATCGGGCGAGATCTGTCTCCGCCAGCATTGATTGCGGCAATGCTGGCGGACGAGGGAGGTTGGAGGGCTGTGGCCTCCTTCTGTGAGGCAGTGATGCTCCAGAAGGAGGCCGCCGAGCGGGGTCGGGAGATGGCCGATCCCGCTCGAAGAAGGCGGCGCCGGGTTCGGTAGCACAGCTGCGGCGCCGCCGCGGGTCGCCGGCGGGCGCGAGTAAGTCGCGACTGCTACGGCGACCCGGGATGGACCACGCCCCTTCCGTGGCCGGGGGGCGTCGTCGGTGGAGGAGACCGGGGGAGGTAGTAAGCCTCCCTGAGGAGGGCTCCCCTGTGTCGACGGGGGAGCGGAGGCTGGGGGTTCCCGGAAGAAGCTTTCTGTTCCCAGGGGCTCCCTACATGCCTGAGGAAGGCCATCCCTGAGGTTTTTAGTGGATAGGCCTCCCCTTCTGGGGAGGAGAGCCCCACATAACCCCGGCTCGCCACAGCCGGGGTATGCAATTTAATGCATTTTCCTCAGGGAAACAAAAAAAAAAAAAAGAAAAAAAAAAAGAAAAAAAAAAAAAGGCTACCCTGCATATTGAAAACATTGTAAGATCAATAATAGCGGGACAAGACGAAACACAAACTAACAACCATATAGTCACTCTACTCGTAGACTTTGTAGCATTGGGGGATTACACCTATTTAACTATAATTATATCTAGCGATAACCAAACCAGCCTTGCTCTTCTTGAATGAGACTCACATATCCTATCTCCATCCACCCGTCCCCAGCTATCCTATGTACGGGCTGTAACACTCCTTTGTACCATAGGTAGATACTGCATGTACGATAGAGACGACTCGGCGCCTCAACAATTTCGCCTACCTATACAAAATTGTGGAATGAATGAATTGTCACCTGCAGTATGTCAGAATGCGACATGTAAATCGTACAACAAAACCGCACTCTCATTTAAAAAGCCGGCAACGCAATAGGGTACTTTCCTCTATATTAGAAAAGATCTAAAAGCATATAACTATGATAGCTTATGCATTAAATAGTCGGAACCATCATGTTTAAGTACAAAAAATAACAAAAATAATATAAAAATTAGTTTCAAAGTATTCACTTTTTTAATCTATACGTAAAACAAGAGCGAAACATAGGCCGCCATGTCGTGATGTCATAAGGTACTGTCAACTTATGCGTGTCAATGTCATTCATTATGAATCATCAATACATAGTATAAAACAAAGTCGCTTTCGCTGTATGTCCGTATGTATGCTTAGATCTTTAAAACTACGCAACGGATTTTGACGCGGTTTTTTTTTAATAGATAGAGTAATTCTTAAGGAAGGTTTGTATGTATAATAAATGCATAATATAGTAGAGAAACACTGATAAATTTAAAGGTTTCTAATGTGATGTCGTAAATAAGCACGTTTTTTTGCGCTTATATTGCAAACGCTGGCTGAACCCTACGAGATAGACCAAAATAATGTACTACAGTATTGTACAACTTACAAAAATCCACAAAAAAGTCCGCGATGGTATATGTCTATCTCTTAGGGATAACCCACCATAACCATTTTTTCACCCGTGCGAAGCCGGGGCGGGTCGCTAGTAGTACGTATAAAGCAGCAAAACAATAAAAAAAGAAGTTTGTAGGTTGCTTTTTTAATGTAAGAGAACGTTATAAATACGTAAGTTAAATTGAAATCGCACGTGAATCACACTATGGAGCAGTTTTGTAAAAGGAGATAGTACGAATTTTCCAAAAATAAATGCATTAATGGTCGGAAAATTCTTTGCTGCAAAACCCGACTTTTGTTCTGTCGAGTTACGGAGTATTAAAACATCGATGTCAGTATTACTCTTTTATTATTATTCCTTTATTAGTTGTTTATATATAAAAGATAATAACTCATTTTTAAATTATGAATATAATAATACATAGCATCAAACATAGAACTTTGTTTATTATTTACATGCCGTATTGACGTCATCGCTACACAGTAACAACTCGTGCGGCGCCTTCGTCTAATTACGCGCGAAATTTGAAAATATTAAATTTTAATGCAATTTTTATAGTACTTAACGAGTGTATAAAATTTTTATATTTTTAGTATATGGTTTACTGACACGCAAGGATCAAATTAACAGTCTTTTCAAAAAAGAGATTAATTCCCTATTGTGACTCCTCTCTCTAGAGTTGCCGGTGCCATGGGCAATTACCGTTGCCCATGGTAACTCACTATAAATATACATAAAACATTACTCTTTTCAAACGTTAGGAATTTCTTATTCAATAAATCTTGGTATATTATATACCAAGATTAAAACCATGTAAACCCTGGTCAATCATTAAGTTGGTAATTCTCCCTACAATAAGGAATGATTATCTGATATTAGTTTCATCGAAGTAATTTCTATAAAGGGAATCTGAGAAATTCTTTAGTCATTTAGTTATTATTATGGAAAAATAACACTACCATATCCTCCACTAGAAGTGATAGATTTTTCTCCTTTAAATATTTAGCGAGCGACATTTATTTGATTGCAATTTTTATACATAGACGTTCTTCGTTAGATCTGTTCCGTTTCCAGGTGGAATTTAAGCAAAAGATTAGTGCTAAATCATTTACTTAAATTCCATCTACATCTTTGAAACTTATATAATAGCCCTATTTTTATCTTAATAGTGATGTATGTAGTGTGAATATATTTCATGGAGTAAAAGACACATTCGTATTGCTGAAAAAATTAACCAATATTGATGATTCGTATTTAATTTTAAGACAAAAAAAAATCATTATTTTATAAGATAAAGAAGATATAATCTCAAAATCCCGATGTCAAAGTATAATTTCTGTACAGACCCATACAATACGCAATAAAAACAATGGGAGAATTTTCTGTTTCGTCTTTCGTCGCTAATAGTATAATTGAATTTTTTAATTTGACTTCATTGTCTCATTTTAGCCGATAGGCCTTCTGTTGGATATAGCTACCCCAAGAATCTCCACACCGAACGGTCCTGTGCTACTAATATTCAAGAAGAAAGAAGAAATACATTTTTTAAAGAAGAAATAAAAATTCAGCTTCTATCAATGATGTATCCGGATCTGCAATACTTCAATCATCTTTTCGCTTGTTATTTTTTTTATTCGTGTAAGTTATATGCCATGTCCATTAGTAATTAAGGTTCACAATTCTTTGGGCTATATCGTGCGACGTTGGTCCTTATGTTGATCACTCAGAGAAAGATTGACCAGCGACCCCCCTTCAGTTTTTATGTGACCTTATAAGGTGGCTTAATAGCATCCTTAAACAAAAAAATCAAAATACACGGTGGACAGCAGTTAGAGGGGTACGAAACTGAGAAAATTTAATCGACATCTGTAAGTGTTTATTATCAACAGGGTGAAACAGTAACCTGCTGTATACTGCTCTCAAATACATACTATTACTGCTGATTCTCAAAGCTAGGAAATAGATTTAGCCAGAAAAGCGGTTACTGGAATGCAAAGCAAGAATACACCGCGCCCTTTCTTGAATTATCTCGTTACAAGCCACTAGGTAATTATGATCAAGGGTTAGGCTGAATTTGATCGATATATCACATCGGTCGAGCCGCTTCGATCAGTCTGGTGTCCGACATAATGACCGTGGCACTTGTTTGCGATGGTATCAATGAGAATTCTCAGTCTCTCCTTTCCTGAGGGTAAAAGCAACAATGGGTTCAAGGCACTACCACGTGGAAGACAACTTGGAGACCTATGGTCCTACATGTGGTTAAGCACAAGGCTGTTGAGAAGGGGGCTGCTAGAGAAGCAACGACTCAAAGACCTCCTCATGTAGGTCTTGAAGGTCCTACATTAGTTGATTAGGGAAACCATTCATTAAATACATTACAGTCAATATATATCTGTAGGAGGTGAGAGGTGAGAGGTGGTGGGGTGGTTTTCTATGAGAATCAAATCAAATCAAAATTAATTTTACTCAAATATGACTTTATTGAAAGCTCTTTTAAATCTTCCAATTTTTATATCTACCACCCAGTTAGAATGTATTTTTTAGCTGATAAGAAGAATGGGAGCAAGAATCTTATTAGCTTTATCAAAAGTAATAAATAACAACATT
The DNA here is from genome assembly GCA_036419045.1 of Scirpophaga incertulas. Taxonomy (NCBI): domain Eukaryota; kingdom Metazoa; phylum Arthropoda; class Insecta; order Lepidoptera; family Crambidae; genus Scirpophaga; species Scirpophaga incertulas. Next base: position 10,992,085 of record CM071641.1, read on the forward strand.
TAAAATAAATTATGTAGTTACCATACATGTGTTTACATTTATACAGGAAAACAAATATTTACACTTTAGAATGTATTATCTTCAAATCAACACCAAGCATTATCATGATTTAAATAATTATTGACTTTGTAATAGCCCTTACCATTAGCGTCTTTTTACCATGTACTTACCTTGAACTTATGAAAAGGCAATTCAGATACACTATATGGAATCTTGTTATAAAAATTTATACACTTGCCCATTGCCCAGATTGATAAACTATTTTGGAAATGATAAATGTGAGAAAATGTGCCTTATGATATTCTAATATTGAAAAAATGTGGTAATCTAATGGTCAATAATTTACCAGTTCTTTAGGGCATGCTATGATTAACGTTGTATAGCTTGTGAAATTTCAGACGACACCTTCTACAATAATTACACAGACCTTTAAAAAATATGAACATGCGAGTTATTATGGAATATTATTTGATAGAGATTTGAATGAGATTGACTGGGATTCTGTAAGTCATACATTATCAGCTGAATTGCATAGTATTTACTTAATTTTTGTTTATATTGAATCCATTTGATTGACTTGCGTCTATCAGGACCTTGAGACAGTAGAACACCCTTCTTCTGTTAATCACAGACAATAAGAACCATGATGAATTTAAGAAACTAATCACACATAGCTATAGTACATATAACTGCAATATCAAGAATAGACATAGACAAGTTTAAAGAGTTAGTTGAAATTGAATTTCATAATGTGAAATTACATACAATAATTTTCATACAAATAAGGAATCTAAGCTAACTTTGGAAGGATATTATAGTAAAATTTTTGAATGGTTATAATAAAAAATTTAGTTTCAAATACTTCACCAATTCTAACCTTATAAATATAATTTCTTGGCCTTGGTACACACCATAAATATTTCACTATCATTACAACTGGATGTTTCCCTAATTTGTGTAAAAACAGTAACTCCTAAAACAGATAACTCTACAACAGATAACTCTACAATTTAAAAGATCTAGATTCTCTTTTCTTTTCAAAGGTTTTGGAAAGGGTAATATTTGTACAGATTACGTAAAATAATTAATATATTAGCTCAATATCAGCCTGGATTTAGAAAAGACATGTGTATGACGATGTTATTGCTAAATGGGTGATAAAAATGCCTTAAATTTAAATCTCACTCAGAATTGACAGCATGCTGGTGGAATATCTAGTAGAGGCAAAAAATAATAAAACTATAATTGATGATAATCTGAGATTTGAGCAACATGTGCTTAATTTAGTACAATCTTGTTTTTATAGGTTAAATTTTTGCTATGTAGTTACAAAATATTGAAATTATATTCCACCACCTATTATACCATTAACAATTAAGACTATTTAAAAAAAAACAAATTTATTTTGCTTCAATAATAAAAGTTACTACTTCATGGTTAATTTTAATAAGTGTAGATTCAGTGAGTAGGTATATTTGTTTGTGTATGTATGTTTTTACCTAATGTATTTTTATATTGTATTTTTTATAATATATTGTATAAACTTTTTTGTATGTTTATCAGTTTGAATAAGGTATATGTATCTCTAAATATCTCCACTGAGCATTATGAACCAAAGTTAGGGTGCTAAGGCTCTAACCAACCATGCTAGGGTTGTAAATCTTTCTCCACCATAATGAAAAAGCAATTCAACCCAGTGCAGATTGCTTGACCTCACATCTCTCTTTACAGGAATATCTGCATATTCCTGCATTGCCTCACATATTTTCCTTCAGTCTAACAGCATCAGATTTTTATTCACTTATATGAAATTCAAATAAAAATAAATATGTACATAGAACATCCAAAATCTGTCAGTTTCAATTACAGCAGCAATGATGAGACCCCATCATCATGAATGGTGATGTATGACATCTATATAGTGATTTATTTAAACCGAGGAAGCCCTTTCTGAATAGCAAAGTGCTAACTTTGCATTAATGACATTATATAGAGGCTTCAAACTTGTTATTCGAGTTGCTTGATTACTTATAAAGAATTTGTCTCTGTGTGAAAACTATTGTAAACTAAATAGATTAATAATTATAAATTAGGGTATGAAATCTAATTTAAGTAAGGAAGCGTCAAAAGAATAAGATATATAAGTTCAATATGGTGAACTGGTGGTATTTAATTATTTATAGTGTAACAGGTTATAGACAAACTTCATACAGGTTTACACATTCTGTTGTTTAAATTTGAAATATTGTTGTTATATCGATATAGAGTGAAAAAAAGGTGAAGGACAGCTGATGGATGTGCAAAACGTTGAGAATCTATTTCGATCATGAAATTTAATTGAAATGGAACAGAAATCAGTATGAGAGTATTGTCATAAGGAAAAGTTTTGGTAAAATTTAAAATTTCATTATCTATTCAACATACTCACCTTAAAGCCACAGGGCAATCAGTTATTAAAGTACAAATTCCATCAACAATTTCAGAATTTGGCGAGCATTCTTCACCGACTAAAATAAATATTAATTTATTATAAAATAAACAAGTCGAATTCAATGAATCCATTTAAATATTATAGTAATTATACCCTCTTCAGCAGATATATTTAGAAGTAATACAAAGTATGACAAAAATAGTATCTTGAGGCACATTTTAGGGAAAACGTACACCTACTTAAGTAACAAAAACCACAGACGAATTAGGGATACTACAAAAACTTTTACGTGCATTCAAAACAAATGAAAAAAATATATGACTTTGACAATTTTTTTTTAGATGCTTTACTGGCCTGGATTCTAGTGACTTTGACAAATTTAAATGACATTGCATAAGGCCGTCAATGTTAAAAAGTAAAACAAGTTATGGAACTGGTACAATAATACTTAATCCAAAAATATTTTTTGGAACATGTTCAAATCAAATTACCACGCATAAAAAATGACATGAAATGTTGGCATAACTGATAACAAAGGATTTTCAGATAGTCCCGCACCCTTCCGTATGTCTAGACTCTTTAGCTATAAAATACGTAACTTTTTTATAAGCCTTTTGATAAGATATACCTATCTTATCTATATATTTAGTGTGATAGTGGCGTGTCTTCTTGTGGGAGTTGCTATGGATCCTCCTATGGGTCTGTTGTGTTATCTCGTGTTCTCCGTCATAGCCTACTAACTGGTTACCACCATCAGTCCAGTCTATCGTGCTCAACAGACTGATGATGTCGTTTGTTGACTTGACATAAACTATAGGAGTCTGTCGGTTTTAGGTAAACAATGTTCGTCAAATTTTGTTTCCTGGAGGCTAGAGTATCGCAATAGCATAATAGGTGCACCATGCTCTCCTTTATGACTTTGCTGGTCCTAAATAGTTTAATTATAGCATGATCCATTTTATGAAGCATGACCCTAGTGCCAAAGTTACTTGACAAAGCACATAGTAGTGGGCGAATCTGGTTCTACTTATGAATATGAACCAATTTTTCATGCTCATGAAAGAACTTTTAATCGATTTAACAAGGATATTTTATTTTTGCTTAAATACATATTTCATATTATTTAAAAACTTCACTTCTGTAAATATATTTGTTATTTGAGCACAATACTTTTTGCATACCTACTAATTCAGTCCTCCCAAAATATTTTACTTTGAACTTTGCAAAATAAAAACTCACTACCTTATGAAGCATTTTTTCCATTAATCGGGATCCGCTGCTCCAAACTTTACTTAGAGACAGTGGCGCCCTCGTCTGCGGGATCAGTCAGTAAATCACTAATATTATGTGGCCCGGACTCCACAAACATACTGTTTAGCAAATGTTACTAATTCTACATCATCTTTTTCTCATCTCATGAACGCCTCATCATTTGCCATGCGGGAATTACGAAGGGATTTATATCATACGCTCTGTTAGCGTTCAAATAAAGAAAAACAGGAGACTATCATGAGGAGATGAATGCGGACGTGTATAAAAAGTGGTTCAGAGAAATGCTTACATCACTTGAAGATCCATCAACAATGTTTATTGATAATGCACCCTATCACCCTCGCCAAATTAAGAAAACAATAATTAAGATATATAAATATTATTGGGCAGTTTATATATTTTTCTGTTCACTCGTTTCAAAGTTAATAATTGTAGCAACTTAACTTTAATGAGGACACTGGCACAAGTTATGTTGTAACACTTTTTTATTAAATTATGACATTGCTTTTATGTCATTTGTCTGTGTTCTATGTCTATATTCGATTGTTCTATATTCTAATCTTTTTATAGCCCGTGTTTACTCTTCCAAATTATATTTATTTAACAAAGTAATCTGCGTTTTTCACTGTAATAATTGCCTATAATGAAACAGTTACGTTCTAAAGCGTGTGTCAAAAGTAAAATAAATGGTTGGAACGAGTATAGTTGTAATTCCAGCAAATGGTTCTAATTCCAAAATAGGTGTTTCTTATCCAATATTTGCCAGTGGATCGGCCTTTTCGTTCTCGATGAAATCTTCACATCTTGGAATCCAAACTAGGTGTACAGTCTCAGTTTTTACCAGTCTCCTAAGTCATTCAATCTAATATTAGGTTTGATTCCTTCTTATAGTCTAATAATGGTCTGAGGTTTGTTTGACTATCGCTGGGAATGTAGTTGTTAAGGCTTTTACGCCCTTAATCTAGATTCTCTCTAAAGCACAGATAAAATGGCGAAACTTTCAGCTTGGGAAAATGTTGCCAGTATGCCCGTGTTGATAGACTTCTCAGTCATATTGTAATATAATCCTGCCCCAGATCGAGTCTTCATTTTTGATCTGTTTGTATACTAGATCAAGCTGTTTTCCCTTTGTCCCACTTCTCCCTAGTGGAGTAGAAAAGATATAAATAAATACAGCATTCAAAATTTGTTAAAAAAAATAATCCTAAACGGTTTATTACGGAAAGTTGATATAGGGATAATTTGGAACCACAGGAACCACACCACAGAAAGACATAGGAAATTTTCATTACGGGAAAATATATTTTTCTTGCGGCAAAATCGGATAAAAACAGCTCACCGGATTGTGATGCAATTCAGTATGAGTATGGTAATCACTGGTGAGTGTGAGATCAATTGGTAATGATGAAAAATTCCAATACTTACTTCAGTCAATGTGTCACGATTCCAATGCTAGATAATTTGTGCAAAGCTATTCGCCATGTGGTAATAACTACGACACAGCTGTAGAATCATTGAAAAACAGATTTGCTCAGTATGAATTGTTGAATGAATGCTCTGTAAGGGGACTCCCCTTACATTCAATGGGAGTCTCAAATCTTATACTTACGCAAGCCAGAAGACAAAATCTAGATATACGAACACTCTACAATAAGTTACAGACACATCTACAGGCTTTAGAGATACTCGGCGTGAAAACAGATAAATTCGCAGCAATGTTATTCCTTATGGAGTCAGCACTTTCTAAAGAATTGTTACGAGTTTGGACTAGAAATTGTTCAGTTGTGAATAATACGTCAACCGATGAACTAAATAAGTTGTTATTATTTCTGAGAAAAAAGTTGAATCGGAAGAAAGAATTGAAATAGCTCGGAGTGGTATGATTGGTATGATTGATATGAATATAGATATGAAAGTACCAAGACCTTCCACAATAACTTGTTCCAACAACTGTACCTGTGTGAAATATATATGCCAGCAGTTCCTAATCTGAGAGGGATTATGGAATTTTTATTTGGTATGATATATTAACACATTCTAGCTCTGAATGTCATAGTGCCACAAATATGAAAATTGAAGAGAGAATTAATATTATTCAAAAGAAGAAAGCATATAGGTATTTAATTTGTTTAAAGATTGGTCATTGGTCTAAAAAGTGTAGAAATTTTCCAAAATGTAAGAAATGGCATGTAACTTTAATGTGCTCTAAGCGATCTAAGGATGCAGAAGAGACTGCGACCTCAGGATTTAAAAGTGGGGGGAGTTTAATATGTAAAAAGAGAAGGAAACACTTCTTCAGACACTGCTTGTAGAATTATTCAATAGAGAGGAGAAAATATAAATATCAGCTCTAGTTGATAGCAGTGCACAAAGATTTTTCATAAAAATGTAACTGTATGGTTGATAGGTTTAAAACATATCAATAAAGAAGAAATGTATAACAATGTTTTCGTTGGATTGTAAACCCAAAAAAAGAACTCTTTATCTTTAGTGTAAGAATTATTCATAGTTTTGATACACAAGTAATAATCATTGAAGAAAATTATATATATCAAAAGTACAAAAAGCATTAACATCAATATTAAAGTAAAAAAGTATAGTACTAAACGAGTTAACTGACGACTATAATATTATTCCGGGAATCAACTCGAAACATGCACTTTACCTTTATTGGCTTGACGTTTCGGCGCAGGTTGCACTGACCGTGGTCGCAAGCAGACTGGAGAAGCGGTGTTATTTCCCGGAATAATATTATAATCAACATGCAACGCGATTGTTCAAAAGTTAGTATTAACTGACGACGTCCCTAATGACATTTCCGTACTGATAAGTATGGTTACGGATTTTCACTGACAGGTGACATTATTCAGTTAGACTATAACATTACAGTTAAAAATACTAAACTGTTTTGAACTGTGCGTTGGTGAGGTTGTGCTTGTCGAATGTGAAGGTAAGCGCACTAATTGGCTTTTAGGTCTTATAATGGAAGTGTATCTGGGCTAAGATTAAGGCCGTAAATGGAATCAAGGTCTGGCCTACTAAAAGATTATTCTCACTTGAGCTTAGAGCAACAAAAGTAATTGATAGTGAAATACGCTTTTTAAAATTTCAACATAATCTAGTACATCCCACATACTTTAGTGAGAGTGAGCGTAGGTCGTTCTCCAGTAAGCTGATTATAGAACAGTATTTTTGAAGTTATAGTAGCTGTCAAACTTGGAACTGACAGACAGTGCATATACATTGCTATTTTATGAAGATAATTGTCACATTGAATGTTAATAAGATGATAATAACTAAACTAAATATAAAAAAGGTTTATACATTGAGCGAGAAAACTTCCTTTGACTTGTTTAAGCCTTTTCAATATAGCCTTGATGAGGCTTAGAGCGCTAGGACCCCATGGATCAAGAGTCTTGACGTCAAATGGGCTGAAACAATATTCAGATCCGTGACTACTGTATTTATTTGTCGTCACTAAAATGACGAGATAACTGGAAACCTTAAGACCCAACTTTTATTCTACGGTACCAGAGACATTCGATCCGGTTTGTAATAGTACAGTTTTAATTTATATTAGTTTACATTAATTTTATTTCTCATAGATATAAATGTATAGTCTTAAAGTCGATTTAAAAGGTCTAGATGTTTATTCCTCGAATATTTTACAATTTCAATCTATAAAACATTCCGTCATATACGATGTCGGTCGTCGTTCTTTTCTTCCTTTCGTCAAGTCAGTCTTTTTTTAAAAGGTTGTTAAAAATATGTCCAAGAAAGAAGGCTGGACGTCGCCGCGATAATAAATAAACCCATTTTTATCTCCTAAAAAACGGCAATGTAGCCATTTGTGTACATTACGATACATGTTGAATAAAACACTTGTACTGTTCCACTAATTTTAATTATTGTCGACCTGACCGGTTTCGCTTTACAGCATTTTCAAAGGTTAAAGCAAACACAGCTGTTCGTGTTTACGCTTCTGTCTAAACCTTTGAAAATGCTGTAAAGCGAAACCGGTCAGGTCGACAATAATTAAAATTAGTGGAACAGTACAAGTGTTTTATTCAACATGTATAATAAGTTCCACCAAGAGCCAACAATCAACTCAATACAGAATACATTACGATATTATGAAATGCTCCTATAATTTGTAAGCATTATTATATTTTAATGAAATTATATGTGTCAATACTAAGTACAAAACTGTTAGTACAATAGCCAGTAGTAGTTCCACCCTTATTAAACATATACGTAAATCGTATTAAACGTATACGAGTATCATGGAGGAATTGTCACAATTTATTAGGTATCAGTTTTTGGTTGGGAACGGTTCTGTAGAACGACACTAATTGAAATAGACTATGTTGGTCTATGGTTGTTTGCTTTGTGCTAGCTTGCTTTGCTACAAAAAATTAGTACCTTGCCGACAGTTACTGATGGTAGACATTGTGTTTGGTGTCAGCTATCGTGAAAAATGTGGTGTACTTTATATTTTTAATTTGTGTTTTCGTGATTGGTTTTGTATATTCGATTGATATCGAATTAATTATGACGTTATTGTGAAATTCCAAGATTTGTGTTTCTGAGAAATAATATGACTTAAAAAGTGATAACTCTATCATGAATTGAAAATCAAGGACAGAATCTGTAAAACATTGTTGTCAAAGTCAAAATGAAATCATTGACTGGAAAAAACATAAACAACATGCATGCGGTGACGGGTCATGTTGGAAAAGGAAACCCAAATCAGTCTTCTAACTTTACCATGGCTGTAGCTATGCCCCAAAGTTCTCATACTTCAGGGTATGGCTTGCATTTAGCCAGTTGCAGCGATTCGTCTTCCGAGTCCTGTTCTCCTGAAATGCCGCTAGCTAAAGCAAGCGACCGTGAATCAAGAATTATTGCAGAGAAACAAAGAAGAAGTCAATACAACTCTCACATAAAACAGTTAACTGCATTGCTCCCAGACATTGTGCACGCACCGCGTAAATCAGATAAAACCAGTGTTTTAAGGCTAGCAGCAAATAAACTTCGTAATGAACATGTTTTTGGTGATACTATTAAATGTTGCCATTCGGAAACTTGGACTTCATCTTTTATGAAATTTTTCGACTTATTCGATTGCATTATGTTTTCTGTTACTTGTAGAGGCCGAATTTTTCTTATGTCTCCAAATGTTCAAGAAAAATTAGGTTATTGTCATGTTGATTTATTGGGGCAGGATTTATATCATTATGTGCATGTGGAAGATCAAAACATCTTACGTCAATATATTTATCCTCCTGAATTGAGGAGTGGTTATGAGCAAAACCTTTTTGAACACCATCACAATTTCAATCTTCGAATAATGCGTGCAGGTGCAAAATCGGATGCACCGCGTTATGAATTTTGCCGAGTTGATGGTGTGTTGAGAAGAGCTGATCATGCAACTTCAAATGGGGTGCAAGATCAACAAATAATAAGGAGACAACGTGTTAGACGGATACGTACATTTTCATCAAGTGGGAATGATTATGTATTCATTGGAATGATTAGAGTCATATCAAATGCATTGCCAGCACAAATACTCCCACCCACTGCCTATTCTGAATATTGGACTCGGCATTTAGTGGATGGTCGTATAGTACAGTGTGACCAAAGTATTTCATTGGCATTGGGTTATATGACAGAAGAGGTAACAGGAACTTCAGCATTTGTGTTTATGCACAAAGATGATGTGAGATGGGTAATTTGTGTACTTCGTCAAATGTATGATCAGAGCAGAGAATTTGGTGAATCCTATTACAGACTGATGTCTAGGTCTGGTCATTTTATATACATGAGAACCAGGGGATTTCTCGAAATTGATAAAGATACTAAAAAGGTGCAAAGCTTTGTATGTGTAAATAGTGTGGTGGGTGAGGATTATGGCCGGCGAATGATGGATGATATGAAACGCAAATATTCTGTGATAGTGGATATGGATAAACAGGAGCATGAAGTTGAAGATGTTATTGATGAGGCTCCAGTGGAACATCCAAAGCATCTTGAGAGAATTGTTATGCATTTAGTAGAACCATCCGGGGCAACCTCTGAGGGTACAGATGACTTGCAGTTGGTGCCACCTACTAAGGAAAATATAATCACTGCAATTAAAAATAGTGAAAAGGTGGTGCAGGTTACTGGTGTTCGATTTGATTCTCGCAAACGTAAGAACTCTGAATGTGAAAATGGTGATCATTTAAAAAGACCAAATGGACTTCAAGACTTCTGTTACTGATCTGCTAATGTAAGTTACGTGATTATTATGTTCCTAAGAAGTTATGATTTAGTATTTTATTTCTTTCTTTGTATAAGAAATAATAGTGCTGTTTAGATTCAATAATTGAATACTTTTATTCTCTGTAAATATAGTTGTTTATCTTTTGCTGCTCCTTAGTATTAAGTTTAGTTGGTTATTTAATATTTTTTGTATTAGTTGGTATGCTATGGATGGACCCTAGTATTTAGCAGGGGTGCAATTAATACATCAATTAATATATTAGGATTATAGTACTTTAACTGATTATATGGTTGATTGTTATCATAAATAAAATTTTATATGTGTCGCATAGCAGCTGTATTAAGAACTACCTGTAATAATTAGAGTTGCTATTACTTTCATGAAAATAATATATATTTTTAATTAAAATTAATAATTATTATCTTTATTAAAGATCTGATTATCTTAAGGAATATATAAAAGAAAATATTCATACTTTCCTTTGTATTTTTATTCTACAGTTTACTTCTAACTATATACAGTAAATGCTACAGCTAGCTATACTATATAGCTTTGAACCACCCTTGTGTCACTCACAAAAGTGTTAGTTTAATAGTAGTATAATTTAAACTTTGAGTGTCTACAAAGGGTACACCCTTATTAGGGATGTTGCACCTCTGACTACTGATATTTATTACAAAAGGAAAAAAGCCTAGTTTGACTTTTCTATGAAATATATGTATAGTATAACATTTTTAGAAACCAACATGTGCTATTGATTGTACTGCCTCAAATGACTATTATATTTTGTGATTTAGATAACTAATGATAACTATAATATAATCATGTTTGAAAAAATTTATAATAACTATATTGAGGTTGCATGGGCACATAATTTAAATGTCTGTTTTTCTATTGATTTACATTGAGGTTTATGTAATGTTTGTATAAAAAGCTACATGTATTGTGAATGCCCAACTAATTATAATATTCTCTGTATTAAAGTATATAACAGTTTTGATCATGTTACTGCAATTTGTTATTATTTATAAATTTGACTTGTGTTTTTATACCTAATTAATGTTTTTTCTTTTGTACATCTAGACAAATACTGCCATTTGAAACATTATAAAAACAATATAAAAGGTTGAAACTTGATATGTATCTAAATATTTTTTTAAATTTAGTAATATCACAATATTCAAAGAAAAATTGAAGAGGAACTAAAAATTACTAGTATGCTGTTAATTGATGTATCTTTCTCATTTTTGGTGGTTTAGTTTAGTGGTCTTAAAAATTTTACTACTAACGATTAAACATAGCTTAAAATGACATATTGACTTTATTGGCATTTTAATATATTTTCTTATTTATATATTCAAAATATATTTGTATATTTATTTAAAATATTGAAATAAATAAATAAAGAAATTCTTTCATGTCTCTAATAGATTTATTGCATACAGTATTTGAAAATCGTAAATCACAAGGATCTTTATCTGTTTAGAGAAACCAGTTTTTTTTTTGTTAACCATCTACAAAATGATAATATTCCTTATTTCCATTAGTCCAATATGACTAGACACTCATAACCATCACATCTAATAATATATTGTGTGTAAATCTTCAGTTTGTTGAATACTGAATCATTACCAGTGCAGGTTTTTACTATATCAGAAGAAGGTGATGTTAATAAATTACAAAAAAACATCTATTATAAAATTAATAGCAGAAGTGATATATTTTATAATAAAACACAAGTTATGACACACAGCCTTAGAATTTCAGACTCAACATTTTCTTTTGAAATTTCTCTAGTGAATTTTGTTTTATAACTAAGGTCCAAATAAATGGGGTAGAAATAGTAAATAAGAAGTATAGGTATGTCAGGAAAGATAAATCTGTCCATGGGCTGTATATCACTTATCGCTTTACATCATGTACATATATACCACCATCAGATGATAATAAAAATAATTACTACACATATGATGATGCCTATATTTAAATCAACCCTGGATAAGAAATCCAGATGAAGCCTGTTATTACAGTACTGTTGAGAGCCTTGGTGAATCTTTATCTAGTAGTCCAATAAAAATCAGAAATATCCATGCTGGGACAGATTTTGGAATAAGTAAGTAGATACTCTTTTTCCCATAATTTCGCAAACACAGTTGTTTGCATAAGCATTATTTTGGTTGTGGTTTCATAGCTCAAGCAAAAATGAATATTGGATCAAAAAATGATGAGGTACAGAAGTTTAAATCAATTATTTAAATACGAAAGTAGTCTAGTTTACTCCACTAAACAATCATCTGAGAAGTTAAAATCTAAAAATGGTGCTGTGACTGTCAAAATAAATAAATTACAAATGTCAAAAGTTTACGAAAAAAAAGGAAAACAAATAAGGCAAAGATGAGAAATTTTAATGTATTATGAGAATGCAAAATTTAAAGCTTTTGATTGGTTCTCTATTAACATACACTATAATTAGTCTACCTCAATCTTAAGGTTGCCCATTAAATGCGATAACAGTTATCTTCTTTACTGATAGGTATATTAAGTGTTTGCACTTTCAACAAAATGAGTTTTTTGTATCAATACAGCTTTGAATGACTTACAAAAATTGTGAACTTAAATATAATTTGTTTTTATGAAACTATTGAAATTTATATTTAAAATTTACCCATGATTTACTTCCAGAATTAAAGTCCACCTATTCATGTGCAACCAATGAAAAAATATATAATACAAATAACAAATTGAGGTATTCAAACTCATATTTTTTTATATTATATATAGGTGAATTATTTAAATAGCAAAGTACTTACAAAGAATTTCAGTCTGGTTTTGATGAATCATGATTTTTGAAATGATCCAGTTGATTTTGCCAAAACCATCCATATTATTACACCATTCTATAGTAGGTATCGCTAATAACTTCTGAAAAATAAAGTATATACATAGTACAGCAATATATTTGCGGTATTGTTGCGGCTCGCTCGTAACCATACTAAGCATTGCAACGTCATATTGACTTAAAGTTGCCTAATTTGTATGAGTGTATTATTTTTTTTTTTATTTGTAAGTTAATATGTATATTTTCAATATTAAAACATTTTAACAATTTAATATGAGGAAGTTAAATATGTGTTCGATTAATTCGAATTTTAATGATATAAATTATAAAATAAATTCATATAAATGAAACTGAAGTTTCTATTTGACATACTTTTATATCAAAATTATTCTGATAATTATATAATAAAAACATTTATATTAAGTTGTAGCCATCTAGCATATCGGTGTTATTTCATTAAGTTTCGGTATTTTCGTATTTAGGTATTTTCACTCAGATTCTATGTTTTACTAGCGCAACGCTGTCTTTGTGTTAATGCTGTTTACCACTTTCTGTACAATCTATTTCATTACTGTTACTAATAATGTCGTGAGATATTAGACTAGTGACCTGCCCTGCTTTCGCATGGGTGGTAAATAGATATTTTCGCGTGCTAAAATGTGTATGTTTATCAGGGATAGCAAAGCCTTCTATTAGTGAAAGAATTTTCGTAGTCTGTCTAGTAGGTTTTGAATTTATTCGTTACATATGCGTAGTATCGAATTTTTCCATACGAAATAAATATGTTCCCGTGGTAAAAATTATGGTATAGTGTATGCTAATCAGGGATAATGAAGCCTAATGGTGAAAGAATTTTTGAAATTGGTCCAGTTATCGAATTTTCTCGTAGGAAAGATATAGTCTATAACCATCAGGGATAATGTAGCATTCTAACGGTAAAATATTTTTTGAAGCGGTTCAGTAGTTTTTGAATTGTACGTCATTTCCTCTTTATAATATTTATTTTTTTAAAGATAAGTATAAATGTACATGTATATCGGTACTGTTTTTGAATATTATTTGCAACTAATTCATGAATTGTTAAGCAGACCTACCAAAAAAATAAAATAAACATATTTTCCGAAAATTCCACATACAATTGATTGTCAGAAAAATTAAATTTGATTATTAAAAATATCAAGTGGCTATAATCTAACCATGATTTTAATTAATAGGAACTTAATATTGAAAGGCGCAGTCTAATAAAATTTTATTTGGTTGAAAATGAATCCATTGATTGAAAACGAAGTCAATCGACTTTGTTTACTACAAATTCATTAATTTTCATAATCACTGCAATGCATTCGTTAAATAAAATGATTTATAGCAAAAAAAAAATAAAAGACATGATTGGTTAGTGTATTGTATAGGTAATAGGTTACACAATTAATACCACATTGTTGGGAGAGATATCTCAAGTAGATAAGTGTTTCCTGTTTTATAATATACGTAGTATATGTTTGTGCCAAATTGATACAGAATTTAAGGTACAATTATCTATTATTTAATTAGTATAAAATATAAATATATTTTTGAGACTATTTGCTGAACCAGCCACTTTCTATACGAGCGAAAAAAATGGATGTGTAAATAACTGATGAATTTCTATTAAAAGTTTTTGATAATTATAATTAAATGTATTCTAATTGTAAATTTGATGATAATCGTTTTCATTGTTAGGCGTAGATATGTGTATACTTATTGTATAAAAATTACATTGATATTTGTGACATTTTGGTCAGTGTTAAAATTTATGAGCCTACTCGGCTCAAAAAAATTAAATAAGGCTACGATTCAATGACAATATACCATCTTTACCTATGTCTGCCATACTACCTGTTACTACTTAGCCAGACAAGAATTATCTTGTGGTGGAAGTCCAAAGTATGTGTTAGTTGATCTGTGGTACGCCAGGCGAAGTTGATTTCAAAGCCAAATATTATTCGCTATTGACTTTTATAGCGATATGCATTTATAATGTCAACACAGGCTTTGAATGTGCACTATTTTAAGGTCTTGGTTGATGTATTTAGATAAATTCAAATTAATTACGTGCGATTGCGCTATTCAGTAATGGCCTAAGAAATTAACGTCATTAATGTACTTGCCCAACGAGATGATAAGCTTTGTGTTACGTATAATAATTTAGTTTTAATATAAAGTAAAATGTACATACTATGTTAGCCAATGCAACTAGACTTAAAACTATGTTCATTCATTTGATTGGCTCGATTTGTGTTTAGGGTGGAATGTTCTATGTTGAAATAAATACATTTGTCTTTACAATCATTGTTGATGTTTTTCGATCTACACATGTAAGTGTTCAATAACTTTGAAGAAAATGTATTTAGATTCGAAATTGTTGTTATGTTTTAGTAACTGGGTGTTGATAGAAATGTTGACTTGGTGTTGAAGGTTGTGAAACTGTTCGAATTCATTGAATGAGTATTTTTAAAGAAAGAATTGAAAGCACTGATGATAAGGAAAAGCTGGGTCAAAAGAATTGGTTAGTTTAGGCTGTAAGTGTTGTTTACCCGTGGACATTAAATGTACCTATCTGAACTTACGCTCTACTTGAGCTTTGTGTAGGGAAATATCAATAACTATGATGACTGTATGGTATATTGATATTATTTGGTGTAATAAAATAATAATGCCTGTATGATCGTTGTTTGATTTTACGCTCTCTATGCCTACGAAGTTGATTTTTCTGTTGCGGCAGACAAAGGTCCCGAGTTAGATAACAATGGTGTCTAGTGTTTGGCTGCGGCTTAAAGTTGTCATTACGTAAGTGCGATTTGGGCCAAGTGGAATGTCGGCAATCGCTTGTCTGTGACGAGCAAGGTCACGTTCCGGGTGGCCCTGACCACGGTCAACGGCAGCGATTGAAGGTGCCCTCTGTAACGAATCGTTGTCCCTCCATTAGGGCTTTCAAATTTCTAAAGTGGAATAAAAGCGTATTGATATTTATTTTGTCAAAAGTAGAACAGACAGACTGAAAGTAACTTGAAATTTTGCACCACGCTTCTGGTTGGTGGTTTCCACACCATTAAATTACGCACCAGCATGTTAAGCCTTCCCCGGGTTAACGATGAAAATATATGATACCTAATTGGTTCGAAAATAAAAACGTGATGCAGGAAATGAAATCACCTCTAAGGGTAAAAGAACAATAAGGGTAATGAGTGGTGCGGACGAAGATACGGGCATATAGCTTGTAGTAAGTATTACAATATTGTTATAATATCTAAAACCATTATTTCAGTTTTAGAACAGTTATTCATATATGACGAACAATATACATATCTACATAATAATGAAGTAATACACAAACAAGAGGCAGACATCGCATTAATACGGTGAAATTGTGACGGTCAATTTGGGGCAATTAGTGTAATTTAATTTAGTTACAAAGTGATAGCGAGAGAATGAAGACCTTTGTTGCTGCAATTCTGTTGAACTATCTATGTTCTGTACTTGTTGTATGATGTTTCACTCACTATTACTCTGGTGAAACATTACGAGATAGGTGGGTCAGCTTTTTAAACGGCTTACGCATATCTACGTCATCTATAGTAAAACATCGTTACCTACATTTGAATTATACACAACAAAACATTTGCTTAGATTTCAATACTGAAAGATAAAAAAGAAACGATGACTTTGTTCCATGCATGTTGATATTCATTGGTATCAACCCTATTCAGCCGTAGCAAGTGCTTTTTTGTGTAGGTAATAAAAAACCTCATGCAAAGCTAATTTTAGTCGGACTACACAAGCCTTCTACCTGAATTCATTGAGAGAGAAACCAGTCTTGTTTCAGATGGAATTATCTATTATTATACCAACAGATTGATTTTGTAATTTTAAAATATGAAGCAACAATGCAAATAACTGAGATGTGTTATACTCTATTATACGTATATTTCAGTTGTATAATTATAAATGTTAATATATTTTAAGGGAGCGATAAAAGCACACACAAAGCCTTGCTTAATGAATTCCATATGTTTAGATTGTGATGTTCTATCAATTGAAGGATTAAGGATGTATTTGTCACCACTTTCTCACACAGAATGTAGGACTACTGTGACATTTCCGTTTTATTATTGAAGATAAAATTAAGGAAGGAGACGATCTGAAGACGAATAGGAGGACTAAATAATATTTCTCACATCGAACGGAAGCATATAGCTTGGATCGGAAGAGAAAAATCATCAACCCACACTGGGTCGCTCGGTACGGGGCGTTCATTGGTAAAGCTATTCAAGCTCGAGGAGAATCCGTTTTGTGAATGTATATTATATAACGGTTCGATATTATTATATAGACTTAAAATATAGTAGTGATAGGAAATAACCATGCACTGTTGGGGGACGAAATAACAAAACCCTTGGTAGTGCAGTTTTCTATAAAGTCATTTGAATAAAGTTAATTTTGATTTTGATTATGGAAATGGGATATAGTGATATAAGAACCACAATTAACTAGCGTACGGGGGCTTGGTGAATCGGAGAATATGGTGTCGGAAACGCAACGCTATGTTGCTCTAATGATAACGCCTGAATGGTGGAGAAAAATGCATAATAGGTTTAGTCGCACGGGATGTGGTATAGTTGTGGCGGTAAATCATTTGATACTTAGAAGAACTGCCTGGTGGTGGCTTACAGCGGTATGTCGGGTATATTGTGTACACCGACTGGTAACCAAATAGACATGATTGCAAAGTGCATCCGCTTCATGCTGGAGGACCGGTTTCTGAAAACAGCAAACAATATTATCGTGGCTGTTTCTCTGCGCATACGCCTACTCATCTGATTGTTAGTTAAAACAATCAGATGAGTAGACTCGTCTAGTGTGCGGGAAGATAATATGGCTCCATAATAACTTCTAAATAAAGGTTGATAATTATAGACATATAAGAGACGGCAATGAGATGATTTACTTAAGATGAGAATGAAGCGTAGAAATACACTGTTACTTGTGCTTCATGCCTAATTTTGCCCCCATAGATTTTGATTCCCTTGCAAATGTAAAACAATCGAAAAACTTTATTATACAATTTCAAAATCAAATAATACGTTAAATTTCATGATTCTTGGTGCACAGGAAGTGCTATAGGTTGTGGCTCCCTAGTGGGTGCCAAATAATCGCTAAATAGCAAATATTTTTTTGTGATACAGTTTTCGAATCTTTTGATTCCTTTGCTAGTACCAAAATATGCAGCATAAATGGAGCATTAATGGGCGTAAGTTTCAGGGAGACATCAGGGTATTTTAAACTAAATCGGCAATCGTAATTGAATTAGATAACTTTAATATGAAATCTCAATTGCATGTCGGAGGGGTGATTTTGTAACTAAATTTGCAATGTCAATCTAATCTATTTTATAAATCTATTTAATTTGATAATTTTTTTTATGACATCATAATTTTCTGACTTTACTGATCATGGCAAAAATTAGATTTTTGAAAAGATAAGGGTAAGTTAGATCTACATAGTACTTATTTTACTGATTTTGTTGAAAATAATACACTTAATTTTTTGTGTATTAATATGCACCGTGTTGTGTGTGTGTGTTTTTTACCGTGAGGAGAGCCATGCTTCGGCACGAATTGGGCCGGCTCGACCAGACTGATACCACGGCCTCACAGTAAACCGGCGTAAAATAGCGCTTGCGCTGTGTTTCGCCGAGTGTGTGAGGGTACCGGAGGCCCAAACCCTCTTCCCTCCTTATTCCCTTTTAAAAGGCCGGCAACGTATCTATGATTCCTCTGGTGTTGCGGGTGTCCATGGGCAACGGTAATCGCTTACCGTGGTGTTCCGTTTGCTCGTTTGCAGCCATATCCCATAAAAAAATGTACGATTCCGTATGTTTTTACATATTATAAAATGAAGTCGCTTCCGATGTCTTTTCTCTTAAACCTTTTAAATTACTCAACGGATTTTAATGCAGTTTTCAGCAGTAGATAGAGTGATTCAAGGCAAAGGTGTATATGTATAATACATGCATATGGTAGTAGTGAAGACCATATTGCAGCTTAGCCGGACCGGTTTGCTAATCTATACTTATAATAAATCTGTAGAGAAGTCAATTCTGTACATTAAATATATTTAAAAAATTACTAGCAAAGGGTGATAAGGGATCGTTAGTGATCCCAAAAATGCAATCAGTAAAATTTTTGTCTGTCTGTCTGTCTGTCTGTATGTTCAGGCATCACGTAAAAACTAACGGTTCGATTTCGATGAAACTTGGTATAATTATACCTTATTATCCTGGGCATAAAATAGGATACTTTTTATCCTGGAAAAATACGTAGAAAAAAAAAATCTTAATTTTTCAGTTTTATTCATTGACGTTATTCTGTAGAACCGCGAACACACAGTGGATTCAGCGCCGTAGCCTGTAGCGCCGAAAGTCGGATTTGGCTTGAATGATCTAATAAAATGCCCGCGACAGTATGTCTATCTTTTAATGTTAACTCACTAGAATCGTTTTATGGTAACCAAATTTGGATATGTCGCGTTGTCAAGATCGAGTTGTTTGCAAAAATAAATATGATGTTCAAAATAACTATTCCACGCGGACGAAGTAGCTGGCACCGCTAGTTAAGCATAAAAATATGGTTTGTAGTTAATACCACTGTCTGTGCAACATGCAGATACGCAGGAGTTGCCTAAATAATGTTCTTTTAAATTACTTAATGAGTCAATAGTCTTTTAAATTAGTTTAATATTCGGTGAACTCAGGATTTTTCTGAGGCTGGGGCCAGACTCGTGCTGATATTGGATTTATGTATGTCTTTGTTGGGATTAAGTCATTTCGCTCACAAGCACTGGAGCCTTTAGTGCTGTAGTTACTTTTGTCATCATCAGCAATAACCTATACTAGTACAGAATTAAGTCACCTTGCAGCATGTGGAGTTAAAAATTTGGTAAGTAAATAGACTAAATGAGTGTGAAGGTATTAACCAGTACCTACCTACAAGAATATCATAATAGAAATAATTTATTTATTAGATATGGTGTTTGTTGTGTGCGCATTAGCTATGACAATGAATGCATTTACATGCATAATGTACTTACCACTGTATCTACAATGTACTAATACTAACTCAATAAAGTGTAACAGAGATAATTTAACTGAGTGCAGCAGGCAAGTGTGTGGCGTACGGGGGCGGGGACAGGGAAGCTTATCGTTCTGTTAGTTCCAAAGGTGACTTTGCTCGGTCTTCGAACCCGATGGCCTTGCATGCGTCGCGTCGACGATGCGCGGTTCTCCCCCCGCTTCAGGACCCCTTTGGCGCCCGACTCCGATGCACCGGCATTGCGTCATGACCTGAGATGTTTATTTGCTCCAATTATAGGTTTATATACTATTGTAGCTATTAGTTAATAAACAAGCTCTATAATGATGCCAGTGGAATGTGTTTCAAGTTAATCTCGTAGTTTTGTAAATAAAAAGTTGTAGATTGAGAATGGTAGTACCTGTGGATTTGAAACAAATGGTAAACAAAAATTAAATAGTGGAAATAATAAATAGTTTTTATGCGGATACGAGTATTTTGGTACCTTAAATGAAGACTATACCTACATATTTCTTTAAACTGGATTTTGATAAAATACCTACCTGTGAACTATAGATTAAACAACCACTTGTTAATTGTTATTCTTTCATTAGATAATTTGAAAAAATATAAAATTAAAGATTAATAGATATGAAAATATTGTACTCTAAAACGCGATTTATTGTAATATAGGTAGGTAAATAATAGTTGCCATTTTTTCTCTCAATCAACTTGTTTGTGGTTTATTTATATTTAGGAGCCGAAACTTAAATGAATAAGTTTTAGAAACCCGGGTTGTTTACTTGTCTGTCTCACGTGGAACCAATACCGTCTTTATCATAAGGGCATACGGAGCCCGTGCCCAGGGTCCCCATTTTCAGGGGGGCCCCGAAAGACCTACAATTTCTCTCACATATTTATATAATTATTCTAATTCTAATTAGAAATATATTATTCTCAAAACATTTTTGTCGGAGAGAGATGAATAGGTATCTTAGCAATCCATGGATTCACCGTGCGGGTGTCGGGTCCATCGTGTGACAAAGAGAGAAACTCCGAGCAGCTCCCGGGACTTGCGACGCGGGTGTAGGTTTAAGGGGGCCCCCTTTCGATGCGCATCAACGCTCACCTTCACTGCTCGTGTTTCCCCCTTTTTTATAGGCATTATTTTTTTTCGTAAATTAGTAACTTTATAAGAATTTATTTACGTGGCATATGCTACGCCATTATATCAACGAAGACGGACGGCCCGAGAAGGCTCATTTCTATCTGGAAGCTGAGGCCGAGAGACGTCTATGGATTTGTAGGTAGTTCGGGTTCTAACAACTGAAGCGCTAACATCGAAATTGCTTTTTTTTTCTTTTTTTTCCCTGAGGAAAATGCATTAAGTTGTATACCCCGGCTGTGGCGAGCCGGCGGTTATGTAAGGCTCTCCTCCCCAGAAGGGGCAGGCCTACCCACTAAAAATCTCAGGGATGGCCTTACTCAGGCATGTAGGGAGCCCCCGGCAACGCCAAGCTACTTCCGGGAACAACATCGAATTTTTGCTTAATCACTAACTTTATTTTACTGTATTCCAACTGCGGAATGGCGCGAGGATAACTTATTTAGCGAGCATAACAAACTTATTTTTAAAATGTTAGTATAATTTGCGTTTTTACTTTCCAAAACTATCTCCAATTCTTGTGTGCCCAAGGGCCCCAGGTTAGTTTAAGACGGCGTGCGTGATGGAGCTGATATTTTTTCCCTCTAGAGAGAAAAGGCCGAGGCCTAATGGACTAAGTGCCACGGTGATTGTATCCAAACCAAACGAGCCGGTTTAACCGGAATGATCTAGCGACTAAACTCAGCCTGAGCAAGGGGTCATAAGAACCCTTCGGCTTGGATAGAAGGCTATGAAACTGAACAGGGTATAGACATTTCAATTATTTTAATCATATTTGTTCTTGGTTTGTCGATTTTAGGTTACCTATACTATACCTATATTATTGAAGTGTGAGTAAAACAGCGAGACAAATCTAGTATCCCTTAATAGTTCATTAATATCTCTATATCTAATAGTTTGGATACCGTCATCTAGGTAACATATTCATTTCAATCCAAATATATAGGTATTGTATGACACATTGCAAACTGTACAAGATACTAATGAAAGCAAACGCAGGAAACATAAGAAGGCTAATTATTATTTTACCTCGTATTTTCATTATAAAATACTAGCTTTCTGCCCGCGGCTTCGTCAGTATTATATTAGATTTTACCATAGGAGATAGATATTTTACCATATACGTATCCTCAAATAAAATTACAGCAGATCAGGTTTTTTCTATCAGTTTTCCACAGGAGAAAGACCTTTATCCTTTTTCGGGTCTCAAACTATTTCCATACAGCAGTTAGCAGTTGATGTGAAATCGTAACAGACGGTCAGAGTTAATTTCATATTTATAATATGAATAGGGAGTTGTAGGGCTTTTTGGTTAAAATTGAAGTTCAACATACAACAAAAAATTGCAAAATTACTCCCACAGTTTCTTGAAAACATCACGAATGAAAAGTTGCTATAAAGTTTGAGATTATTACCCAATAAATAAACAATAAGAATAAAATGTTGACATAATAAAATCGAAATTTTGAATCAAATATTTCAAGAAATGTCGTTATAAACTTTGGATCGCCGGCGGCAAATTCCGGTGAAGTTTCTAACAAATATTCCAATGAAACGTCGTTCTTCCATATAAACTTTGTAGGCACTTTACATCCCTATTCTCTTCTCCATTTTTTAGTGCACTCCTAGACTATCTATTGAATTTACATACTAATTTTAAATCTCTAGGTTAGAGAAAAAAAAAGCTTGTTTAAATGTATAATCATTTCTTTTCACACCTTTTGCTGGAGAATATAAACTTATGTGTTTTCTGATAAATGTGCAAGACTCGGGCGTGTAAGTACATGTAAGCGTCTACAGGATTTCGTTTGTTAAATATTTTTATTTAAAAAAAAAACGTCGCCCCACACTAGTACTTTTATTGTGTCTGTCACATGAACAGATACTCAGACCGGAACAAATTTTTGTAGGTCATACAAATATAATATGTAGTATACAAAATATAGTGTAGAAGCTGATTACTCGATCGCTGCGCCAAACGTGTCGTCGGTATTAGTACTTTTATACACTTGTTCTGAAGAATTAATAGTTTATCTATGTAATAACAATTATTTCATAAAATGATACACCATAAATTAAGTTTAGCCTAGCCTAGCCCCCACCGCTTGTACTTGTACAGCAACATTACAAACTATTTTGTTTGAAAGCCTACCTCTATTGGTTGGAGTTGCTATGATAATTTTGGCAAAAACCACTGTCATGGGTGTATTCTCTGCAATGCACAATCTCCAATGATGTTGATCTGTGTGACTAGTCGGCGGTACTAGCTAGGTTACAGCAACGTTCCAAGTTAGACATGATTTTATAATAAAACAAATTCAAATTATGTAATAGTTACATTGTGTGTCAAGAACTAAAGAAGGCAAAACGTTTATCCGTCCATCTATGCATTTTTTTTTAATATTACAATTCTATGTGCATATTGGTAGGAATGTATTATGTCTTTTCAAGAGTTTGGTTGGAGACCATAATAAATCGTGGAACGTAACGCAACCTGAGTAAATATGTACTTAAATTACTTTATAATGAATTCAGCGGTTAGGTGTTGATTGAACTATCAGGTGCTCCATGATTTCATTATTGCGTCTGATTAATACTCTAGGTTGACGTGAAAATGTGTAACTAATCATATTTTTTACTATTATTAATTTGATCATAAGAAATAATTATAATAATATTAGTCAATATCTGTATATTTATTATAATCGTATAATTAAAATTTTTTTTTTTCAAATCAACCATAGATTTTCAACCATCACCATATAGAGAGAGACAAGGTCCTAGAAATTTAATAGCATACTACAATATTTAATGAGAAGAGAAGAAATAAATAATGTTTGTCAATTCAGAAATGTGCATTAGTTTTCATTTATTTATTTATATAATTGCCTATATTTGAAATAATCATTTTTGAGAACTTTGAACATGAAACACAAAATATAACTATTGAACAAATAGTCTACCTTATATAATGTTTTGGTCCCATGTATAATAATCCTCGGACATTAGCAAATAGTTTCGTAATATTCCAATGCAATTTAAAATAAAATAACATTTTAAATACAACAATATTTTTAAAAATGAATTTAAAATAAAATACACACTAAATCGATTAGGCTTTCCGACCCGTTCGTGTAAGGTGTAGCTTTATTTACAGCCTGCTGAAGCAGCGTCCGTGCATTCAAGAAATTTGAAAAAAATTAACATAATTACTATTCGAACTGGCATACATATTTATATGGAAATCACCATGCAGTATAACCTAAATTAAAATGAGGAACCTTACCTAAAGCATCCGTAAAATTTTCATAATGATTTTTGAGCGTATTCTTGTGTATTTTATGTCTCATATTTAAGGAACAGATTGTTTCTTTTTTTAGTTGTTATCCCAAATTTTATATTTAATATTTTACTTACTTTCCGTTGACCGATTATTCTGATAGTCCATTTGGGATTTGCTTTAGTTTTTATTAAAATATAACGGTGACTACCAATAAAAGAAAATACAAATGGAATTTCTTGTATATTACAAGATGGCAATTGATTTCGATGAAATTTTTACACGCTTTTTATTGACTTACTCTGTCCGTTTGTTTGTTTGTTTGTTTGTCATGATCAAATCTTGTAATCGATTTTTCGACCACTTCTACTGTTCCAATCGAGCTCAAATTTTTTTTACATGTGTATTCTAGATGACAATACAATATTCAATCATTTTCGAATCATAAAAATACATAATTATGTTGTAATAAATTAAAAACTTTTTAATATGAGAATTGGTTCAATGAAGCAAACAGATAGAATTTGATATAATGCATATGTTTAATTCTAATACTACATTTTCTGAACAATTATGTACATTTCTTTATGTTTGTTATAATAATCACGAGACTAAAAAGTAGTAAATAAAAAAAAATTAAAAAAAACTTTTTAAAAAACACGCTTTTTACGCAAAGACTAAAAAACGTTTGAAAAAACTTTTGTTTGTTATAAAGACTAAAAAACATTTGATCTAAAAAGTAGTAAATAAAAAAAAATAAAAAAAAACTTTTTAAAAAACACGCTTTTATTAAAAAGACTAAAAACCGATCTAAAAACTTGAAAATAAAAATAAAGTCACGCTTTTAGAAAATTTGGGTACATATCAAGAAAAATTTCTGATGACAAAAAGAAATGTAACTCAAAAATTTGTCTATAAAATTTAGCAAATTAGTCCAAGAACTCAATGACTATAAAAGCGTGGGGTGTAAATGTTAAGACCATTAAATGAGTAATGTTTAATTTTGAACACCCCACGCTTTTATAGTCATTGAGTTCTTGGACTAATTTGCTAAATTTTATAGACAAATTTTTGAGTTACATTTCTTTTTGTCATCAGAAATTTTTCTTGATATGTACCCAAATTTTCTAAAAGCGTGACTTTATTTTTATTTTCAAGTTTTTAGATCGGTTTTTAGTCTTTTTAATAAAAGCGTGTTTTTTTAAAAAGTTTTTTTTAATTTTTTTTTTGTGTATTGTGTGATAAATATAGTCTAGTAGTATTGATAATGGTTTGGATTCATAATTTAGTTCACTTTGATACAATTTATTTAAAATGGATTAAAATAATCGGATTAAATACGAGTTTTTATGTTGTCAATGTTTTCTGATTGTGCTAGTATCTTTATCAATATATAAAGATCTATACCTAGTTCTGGTTGTAAAAAGGACAAAAAAGTTCGTTAGTAAAAAGAGGATACAGTTTTCCACTTTGCTATGATCTAAATATCAGAGTTATTTGCTTATAAATATGTAAAACAATAATATTAACTAATGCTACCTTAACTACTGAAATCTAGTACCGGCTGGTCGACTTCACATAGCTACTCGTGTTTACGTAACCCTTTGAAAGTTTCCACAGGTGTATGCAGAAGCACATACACATATGTATTGAATATATGTATATATCATACACTTATACATAACTACATATACACACGCTTCAAAATAATTAAAATAATGTTAATCTCATCTTAATATTTACAGCATAGGAAAAACATAGTTCTCTTGATGAGCTCATCCAGTGAACAACAAAACACATCAATGTCTGCTATTTTGTTTAGCACACATAAGACCAGATTAGTACGCGCAGCTGGTATTTAAAAAAGGTGGCTTTCTTCTTGGCTCTATGTATCCATCCGGGATGCACAGTCACTGAATGCAACACTGTTTGGTTTGTCATAAGTCCACGCACCAACTTTACAAAGTACACTATTAAGCTACATTCTCCTGTAACCTGCAATTGGTTGCATCCCACCATGCCCAGTACAAACAATATTGGATACATTAATGGATAGAATGGCTATATAGCATAAAGTTTGACAGTTGATGGACCAAGCAACCTGTTTTGGATTTCTTTGGAAGTAAGTAAGCAATTTTAATAATGGCAATGGTATTTCTTTGGAACATTAACAACAAAATATTAAGCAAATTTACTCCGTTCAAATAAACGTGTCATTTTAATTAAAGTAGTGGTGTATTCGTTTTATAGTATTTGTTTAAAATGTTTATGTTCGAGCTTAAAAAGTTTATCCTGCTTTCGCATTAGGTAGATAGTACGTAGTACGCACACTAAAAAACCAATCGATATAAACACACTAAAAATACATCATCAGTGTTTGAATTGGTTGGACAATGGACAGTCGTGGTATCACAAAGTTGGGGCTTATAACTATGCCTTGCCGGACACATACAGAACTGCCAGTAAATAAATATCGACTATACGGTATAGTGTATCTAATTATATGAAATTTAATCGCATTACATATACACAATACTATATATAATTCTATATTTATATATATAAATCTATTTTTCTTCGTAAACTAAACATACTGCTTGTACTGTTATGCGTTCAATAAATTTTTTTAAAATACTATTTCGTACTGGTCGTATTGAAATAATCATATATGTGTATTTGCATGTTTATAGTTTTGACAAAATTTAAGTCGCAGAAAATGTTCTAATTTATGCAACTTTTTTGTATTCAATCATAAGCAAAAGTTGACTATACATTATGGATATAATACAGTCCGATTATACAAAAGTTTTGTTGTGCTTAGAAGTTCGAAATTTGAATGAACCTTACGTCAATTATTTCTTTTGACTTTGAGGGTTAAAAATTTCCAGATTTTTTAAAAGTTTTTGTAAGTAATGGTCGCAGTTAAACATAGACAAAATTCTAAGACATGATAATGGATTTTATAACCAATTGAACAATATACGATCGCGTAATATTATACACATTTGTGACAAAAAGCGGTTGTATGTTCAATTGAGCCGCTTGTTCTTCACAGTAACCATAGCGACGTGTTTATACATATAATCTTCAATCAGTATTTTATACTCAAATTCTATTCTTCAAATATTTTTAAATAGAGGAATTATTTTTATATTAGAAGAGTGTATCTTTTGTATTCGAGCTTAGAAGCCTTTTGATGGCTGAGTTGGGCGGGCGGGCGTAGCCGCCGCTGCACAGCCGGGCCGGCGAGTCTATATGGTTGCTAGGCAACGGCGCACGGACCGTCTCACTAGCTACTTTCTTTTATGTAAATATTGAGCGTAATTATTAATAGAAAACTTATGAGTTTTCCGTTTATAATAAGTATTCCGTTTCGCTGCTTTTCTCACAAGTTATAGTTTAAGTGGTTTTTGGTAGATATTTGTCCTTGTGGTGACAGATTTAGTATACACGTGTCGCCGCTCGCATTCCGCCCGTGGACTTGGTAGAGATCAAGTGTTAGTTATTCGCAATATCCCGTGAAATTAATCAAGGTCTTATTATAAGCATATATCAATGATGTATGTAATATATGAATTCATAACTCGAGAGACCTCAAACAGCAGAGACTTATGTCGCAAAATTATGTATGGTAGGTATTAGAGAACCCTCCCTGGTACTAGGGAGACATTTTCTAGTAAGTAACTATTAAAACTATTTAAATTGAAAATAAAATGGTGTCTATAACACTTATTTTATATTAAAAAAGAAAAATCAATACAAATCGGAAAAATATATTACTTTTTAAAATGAAAATAATGTTTATTCAACGTACGCTATTACGGATACTTATTAACGTCAAAACAAATTATAAAATACTGATAGTAAAATCTATCGATGACGCATATGCATAATGTGCGAAGTAACAAAACTGACCTGTTTTGACTACCTACATATGTACGTACTTTTAATGTTTGATTAATTTATTTGTGAATGAAACGGATCATATAAAAAGTAATTACTACTATGAGAATTTACACCAATTGGCCGAATTTGAATGTCTCAGTTTCGACGCCTTAGTACGATATCTTATATACTTTATTTGTATATAACATTATTGAAAATATGATACAATGACATTAGGACCAAGGTTCAAAACAGAGATTAGTTAGTGATTACTTACAATCGGCAATTAGAAATATATTAAAGCTACATAAGATACAAATAACAACTAAAATTCAAACATTAAGAGCTTCTACTAGTTGCCAGGAGTTTTACACCTAGGAGCTTTTGATCGTGGAGGTATAAAGCAATATTATAGTGTGCCCTTTTTTAATGTTTATAATTTATAAAGTTTTTAATTTGTTGATGGATATGACACAAATATCTACAGATAGCTTATTGTACAAACAAACGCTAGCGCAACTAAAGGATTTGTTTATCTTGTGGAGCCAATTTATAATTAGTACCTAGTTGGTTCTAAAATAGTCATACAGCAACAATATTAGTGAATGATAGAATTTGCCAATTTACACCACGAGTCGATTCTTAAATTTTTATCGCTGAACAAGCGATTAAAATTTAAGGATCGTATTCTGAAATCAAGTCCCTGATTGAGTACAGTTAGATAGGGATGGTGATATATGGGTTTAATAACACTATCCCTTTCTAACTGTGCTGAAGCAGCGATTCGAGTATACGTTTGATTTTAGAATACAAGCCTTAAAGGCTCACGCAAGCGAGTCGACGACGTGGCGATGGCGCTACTTTAAACGCGCGCACGGCGTACGCCATGGTGGACCTGATGGCCTATATGGTGCCAGTCGGGTTGCCATAAACACCAAAACGAGATATGATAAAGCAGTATATCTCGCTGAATTATCAACATAATATAACATTTTCACAGTTCTTGATGAAAATGAGCTTTATTATTTCGTATTTTTCGCATTCAAGCTAACTAAACTGACATCCGCGTGTTACGGAAAAACGTTAGTATTGATCAAAGTATCATGTATACGTAGGTACTTGTTGATTTTTCAACCTGCGGCTTCGCCTCTACTATATCAGATTTTACCATATTAAAGATATTTTCCCGCGGTAAAAATTATCATTATGTCCTATTCCGCTTCTCAAACTAACCCTATACAAAATTTAATGAAAACCTGTTTAGTTATTTTGGGGCTATTCAATTTTACTGCTGGAAGAAAATATTTTTTCGTGGTAATAAACCTCATGCTCTTCCTCGGGTCTCAAACTTTCTATAGAATCTCAATCTTTCTATAGAATACTTCTTCTTTAAAAAATTAAATTCATTTGAGTAAGTAGAGTACATATACATATGATAAAATGAAAACATTTAGGTATAGAAGAATTTGTTACCAAACATATTTATATGTTTTTGATAACAGTTTATGATAAATGGCGAGTTTTCAGTATTGTACTAGTTACTTCATGCGGACTTATTGATTTGTCTGCTGCTGTTATTCTACCTATCTACTTGTATCATGCGTCCCATCACAGCTATGATCTCCGCTACCTTGCTGAATATGAGTTGATAAGTGGAATGAAACAGTTTAATTAAAATTCGCAATTTCAAATTAGCTGGTTCAATTATAAAGGAGTGAGTTAGGAATAGCTACGGAGTATTATGTTTAAAGCAATGTCTGGGCGTAGTCGGATAATAAAAGATCTTTCATTATTGGCCTTGACGCGGGCTCGGCGTCGTGTTGCCCGGGGAACGGCTGGTGACCAATATTTTCAAACACATGGATTTAATCAATGTTCTTATCCTATTATATTTTAAGTCTCGCAAAAACAACTTTTGTTATTTTAGTCTTTGATATGATCTTTTTTTGAGGAATTTTTTGTTATGATCACCAGACGTAAATTTATAGCTGACTTGTACATTTTCGCATCTTGTCATGATTAAATAAAAAATCTAAAAATTAGATTTAATTGAAAGTAACATCATATCTTATATTAAAAAATACGTCAGTTTGTCAGTCTTTTAAGATTTCATATAATACTGAACCGATTTTAATGAGCTTTCAACTAACTTTCAATCTTTACTAATATTCTAAACAATTTATAAACGTGAAAGTAATTTTGTCTGTCTGCGTGTTATGATTTGAAAATGACAGAAATTTGCAAATTTTATAAATTTTAGTATGAAGACAGTTTAAGATGGGAGAAAGGACACAGGATTTTTATCCCAGGAAATATCTCTTTCCTGTGGGAAAATCGATAAAAACATCGATGAAACAATTCTTATAACTGTGACTCGGGGAAAGACATTTAGGATAATTTTTACTTTAAGAAAATATGTTATTTGATTGTTTCGCCGTGTAACGCCTTATGGAATATACAAAAATATTATTATTGCTTTGTATTATTATTTTAATTATTATACAATTTGATAGTTCTCTCTTTCACTCAGGGTGAATGCTGAAAGTCTTTGTTTTTTTTTTTTTGAGATAGTAACTGTCACTCAACATTTAAAATACACACATGCGTTTTGGTTTTTTCTTTAACTATTTGTTCTTACAATTTTATGTTTTTGTTTGTGTATATGTGTTATTAAACGATTTATCTACATAAAACATAATGTAAGTGAAATCCCGGCGAAAAGTTATATTTAGGGCAGTAATTCTCCCTCCCCTGGCAGGCCATTAGGGAGGCGCTCGTATACCACGAGCTGCCTCCCTACCTGCGGCCGTGGTCGGGGACTATCTGCGCAACAGGACGATCGGCGTGATGGGACGGGACGGGATGGAAACGTCGAGGAGGATGCGGCGTTCCGCAGGGGTCGGTGTTGGGACCCTTGCTATGGAACCTCGCTACGACGCGGTCCTTCGCACCAGCCTTCGTCACGACGAGAGTGTCGTCAGCGTAGCAGAACTGGGGCCGACTTCGGGCCGGTGCTCAGGCTTGCCGTGCTTGGGGTGGGATGTGTCGTGCGGGCGGTCCGCCGGCTGGGCTTACAAATAGCGCCTCACAAAACCGAGGCGCTATGGTTCCACGGCCTTCCGAGGCGCCGGGAACCACCCAGCTGCCGGATCCGGGTGGGTGACGCGGTGGTCCCGGTGGGGCCGTACATCAAGTACCTGGGCCTCACCCTGGACCGCCGCTGAAGCTTCGAGGAGCATTTCGTGCCGTTGGTCCCCCGAGCCAAAAGGGTGGCGGGCGCATTGCATCGCCTGCTGCCCAATCTCGGGGGACCGAGGGATGGAGTTCGCCGCCTGTACGACGGCGTCGTGCGATCCGTGGCCATGTATGGGCTCCCGTGTGGTCACAAGACTGCGCGAGATAATGACCATACGGATCGTACGAGGCTATCGTACCATCTCGTAAGAGGCGGCGACGGTTCTGGGACGCTCCCCCCCATTCGACATCCTGGCTGATATGTAAGCGGCGACGTATACGTCGCGGCGTGTCGACCGGGGGAGCGATGGGGGGAGCGCCCTGGAACCCGCGCACGAAATGCCTAAGCGGGAGTGGCACCGACGGATTGTGGCGGCTTGGCGTGCGCAGCTCGAATTACGGATCTGAGCGCGCCAGCGGGCCGTCGGTGCCGTACTCCCGCACCTCGAAGCTTGGCTCCACGGGAAGGAA
The DNA here is from genome assembly GCA_036419045.1 of Scirpophaga incertulas. Classification (NCBI taxonomy): domain Eukaryota; kingdom Metazoa; phylum Arthropoda; class Insecta; order Lepidoptera; family Crambidae; genus Scirpophaga; species Scirpophaga incertulas. The sequence goes on from CM071641.1 coordinate 11,024,033, forward strand.
GAAGTCATCTACCGATTGACTCAGATACTCACCGGGCACGGCCGCTTCGGTGAGTATCTGTGCCGAATAGGACGGGAGGGATCGACACATTGCCACCATTGCGCATCCGACCTCGACTCGGCCCAGCACATGCTGGCAGAGTGCTCCGCGTGGGCCTCCGAGCGCCGAATCTTGGTCGCAGAGATCGGGCGAGGTCTGTCTCCGCCGGCATTGATTGCGGCAATGCTGGCGGACGAGGGAGGTTGGAGGGCTGCGGCCTCCTTCTGTGAAGCAGTGATGCTTCAGAAGGGGTCGGGATGGCCGATCCCGCTCGAAGGAGGCGGCGCCTGGCTCGGTAGCACAACTGCGGCACCGCCGTGGGTTGCCGTATCCGCGGGCGCAATTTCCTCGCGCCCGCCGGCGACCCACGGCAGGGACCACGGCCCTTCCGTGGCCGGGGGGCGTCGTCGGTGGTGGAGATCAGGGGAAGTATTGTAGCCTCCCCCGAGGAGGGCTCTCCTGTATCGGCAGGGGAGCGGAGGCTGGGGGTTCCCGGGTATCCCTACATGCCTGAGGAAGGCCATCCCTGAGGTTTTTAGTGGTTAGGCCTCCCCCTTCTGGGGAGGAGAGCCCCACATAACCGCCGGCTCGCCACAGCCGGGGTATGCAACTTAATGCATTTTCCTCAGGGGAACAAAAAAAAAAGAGAGTTATTCTGTTGGTGAGGTTTCGTGTCTGGAACGTTCGTTGTGTCAATATCTTTCTACATAATGTGGAATTCTGCCTGAGTAACTTAACTTGTGATGTAATTGATATTTTCCTACGAGTGAAATATGAGCTGCAATTAGGGATTGCAATCCAGCGGCGTTTTCAATCCAGCGGAATTTTTGCTGGATTGACCTGATCCAGCTGGATCCAGCGCGGATCCAGCAAAACGTGGAACGAAAATAAAAAGACGACATTTTTAAGACTTTTTTTATTAATTTGTACTTCTTACGATAGATAATCTTTGAAATCTTCCACTCATTTGGTGTTACTTATATTAATTTGCTTTGGTTTTTTAATAATTTGAGATCAAAATAATCAACATAAAATTAAATAACAAACATATCCTTATATTCATATAACATTTAAGATAATGTTTCTATGTAAGCACTGTGTTATTAATTACGCTTATGTTTAATGATAGGACGGCTAATCAGTAGCAATCAGTCTCACAAATTCTTTTAAAATTAACTTAATTAACATTCTTTTAAAAAAGGACCGTAACAATAACACTATTTTAATTTTCAATAGTATTTTTGTATCAAACTAAAAAAGCTTTGAAATAATCTTCTCTCCGCTCGTTAATCCTTAATAATTAAGCAGTTTAAAGTCTGACGATAAGAGACTACTTCTTTTTTTGAATTCTCTGAAAGTAAGACCTTAGAAAACAAATTTTATCTATAGTCTTATCTCACAACCTGCTTCGCACAGAACTGCATATGTAGCCGGCTGCTGAGAATGTCCTTTCGGCCTCTACACTGGTCGGCGTTGCCTTTCCTGCGGCACGTGCTATGGACAGAACGGCAACGTTGCCGCACCGATTCGAAAATGGCGGCAAGTCAAAACTAAACAATAGAAATTGATACGTTTGCGGATCCGCATCGCTGGATCAAGATGTATGCTGGATCCAGCATGTTTAAAAAAGCGCTGGATCCAGCTGGATTGCTGTATGCTGGATCCAGCAATTGCAATCCCTAGCTGCAATACAATAGTGCTTGCAGCCTGTGTTTCGCTTTGAGTGGTGAAAATTAAAACATACTTTCAGCAGAGTCAATCTTCCGAAACATCAATTCTGCATACACAATGACTGTCAAATTAAAATCCTGGATACACAGCTAGCACATTTACACTTAGCTACGTGAACGATATTTTAACATTTGACGGATATGAACGTAAATAGGTTATTAGGTTAAATCAATATGACGTATATTACGAGGAAGTAGCAGAGGATCATTTGCCAAATCTGACATCGCTAATTATAGCAATAAATAAATAGAGCTACCAACTGCACTATGAACATCAACATGGATAGGTATTTATTATATTGATAAATATTAAATGAGTTTCGTTGTCAAATTAAGTGCAGTGTTTACTGTTCTTAAATAACATCCGCTTATTTATTGGATTATAAATTGTGTAATTAAGACTATCAATTACTTTAGTTAACTACAGATACAGCTTTTTGTCAGCAGTTTCCCTGCGTAATATCGAATGTTTCACAGAAGACATAATTGCCATTGCTTTAAAAATTATACTGTACATTTGTACTATCCTCACAACAAATTAAATTTTAATTGATTCAGTAGTTTTTGAGTTGAAACATACTAAATACCAATGTTTACCAGCACTAACTGATAACGTCTCGGCTAGTTTGTCGACTAAGGAAAATTATTATTAGACTCACCGGATTCCATCACACCTGCGAAGGAGCTTCTCTCTCCGTTCTCTAACAGAGTTTTAAACACTACATATCCTAAAATAGTAACCAGACGCCGCATTCATAGGAGAAGTGTACGGAGGCCCGGTCTACACACTCATTGCAAAGCTGAAAATAGTCATTTGAGGCTTCAGCATAGGTCTGTCTAAAAAAAAGCCCGGTCTACACTATACGTGACAGCCACCGTAACATAAGCAACGAAATAAGATGTCATAAACCTTTTATCGTAAGATATTACCGTCATTTTGAAATATATCCTTTGTATTTTGTCAATTTCCAGAGTAAGCTCTTTAAAAGTAACTGGTCAAACATCCGCACCCTCTGCAGCCTCTAGCAGCGAGCTCGAGCTGACCCCGCCCGGCTTGAATCGCCTGATGTGGTGACTATTCATTTACTCTACTCAGTTAACAGGACACCCAACAGTGGTGATGCCTGACTGATAGAAATCGACCGAGCTAATCTGAAAGCGAAAATGTAACAACCATATGCGATTAACATTAGATTGTTTTCGTATTCGATAGGTATTTGACGTATAGTATAGAAGTCATGTCAATTTAATACGAGTTTCCATTAGGGGCGCTGTACAATATTTCTTTGCAAAAAATTGAGCTGTCGATATCGATTACAAACGAATGTAAACTAGTCGTATTAAACAAATCGAGTCTTTCTTTTTCATAATATTTATTAGTGCTGAGCACCGGTAATCCAATAGTTGTCTTCATTAATCCGTTACCAAAATAAATAAATTCTATAGTTAATCTTTAGTATAGGTGATGCAAATTCTGATTTATATTATTGCGATAGTGATATGTTATTAAAAACTGTTCATTTGTGTTCTAGAAGTCATTACGTTATGTTAATTATATATAGTTAATTCGTCCGGTAACATTTTATAAAGTTAAATTTGTGGCGGATTAAGAGTTAAATTCACAACAATGAGTATTTGTGCAGATGTAGTAGTTTTTTTACATTAAAAAACATCACCGTGACTGATGTGAGTCTTCTTGAAAAGTAGAACAGTCTTCTCCGATAGATGCTGTGACTAGGAGCAGACTAGCCCACCTCCCCGTGAGCAATAAAGAGCTCGGTGCCTTTCACTACCTACGCTCTGGCGCCTCTAATGAGCTGTTTTTGGAGTTTTATTTTAATAATGGGTATGAAATTTTTATGATGGGGTGTAGTGTAAATCACACAAGTGATCATCCGCAGATATCACATCATGGTCAGATATCCTAATATTTCAAAAATAAAAGTAGCCGCAGTTACACCTTTATTAAAACCTAATACCTAAAACCAGTGATCTGCAAGTGAATATCGATTCAAATTTGGTCCAGCTCTTTGGAAGATTAAATGTTTAAAAATTGGTTTTTGTTATATAAAAATGTCAATACTACTGTGCTGAAATTTATTTTCGAAATTGTTATAACTGTGGTGTGTGTGTAACTTGTGCAAAGACTTTCACTATCTTTTAGGTAATAATTTTCTACTAAACGGTAGTAGGTATTAGCTATCAATAAAATTAGCATCAAATAAAATCTCTTTTTTTAAGAAACTTAAAATTAACACTAAGAATAATACCTAAATATAATAATAAGTTTTCAATGAAAATTATTTATTTATTTCTTTTCATATAATACTTTTATATTTTACAGTTGTTTTGATGTTGATATAGGAAGTGCTTTTAAATTGAACAAAAGGAGAATTGTACGATTTCCTCTTACGAAATCCTGTAATTGGGTCAGAGGTCGGTCAGAGGATATTTGATTATTTTGGGATATGGACGGCGTATTAACAAAGAATATTATAAATCTTGAAACGGCTGATTAAAATATATTGTCCACAATTTCTGAAGATGTATCCAGTGGCATGACTACTGGGTTCTAGCTATTTTTAGACAGTAAGGCTTTGTGAGGGTGAGGGTTTGTCAAGTCTTCTATACGTAGTCCGTGTTTATGATATCTACGTCGGATTTGATAAATGTTCATCACTAAAAACGCAAATGAATACTTGACCAAATGAAGTCCTTTGACTTTTGTCGCAGACAAATTATTCAACAGAGACTACATAGTTTAATAAGAAGATAAGATTCAATATTTGACGTCAACAATTACCTACTTGTCTGACGATGATGTTCCGAAACCGGTCACAATAAATATAAAATATTATATAGTAGTGGAACTAGTGAACAGTAGTCTTTTATTAAGATCATAATTACGTACTTCTTGACGTCAAAAAATTGAAACTCGAGCTTTTCTATGTTTAGATATAGACAAACAAGCAGACTGCCTATATGATGGAGAGTGATTACAGTCGTCTACTGTAAATATGGAATATCTTTTTGTTCCGTGTGTACATGTGATTACTGTGACTTTCGCAGCAAATCTGCAAACCTCACAAAAATCACAGTGTACGTTGCCAATATTTGACATAAGGTCAAAGTAACAATGTCTAGTAATTTCACTGCCTATCCTTAACCTGTACACCGAAACAAAGCAATGCGAATAATGCTATTTTGGAGCAGAAATATGTGGGATGGCGGTATCCAAGCAGACGAACTGCTGTTCGTAATACTCCTATGTATATATAATATTTCCGAGCCGGCGAGATAACATTAAAATGGTACATAAGTTACGAGTAAATATGAGATGAACCTTATAGGTGCTTGTCTAAGACGGTGAAAGTAAAGAACCTCATACTCTCCGATTTAATTGCAGACAATACATTTTCAAATGACTCTAACATAAAAATTGTAATACGTGAGGCTACTTTGACAATTCAGTTTGGACAAGTGATGCTTGCATATCAATATTTTAAAAATACGACTTTGGTTACCATTGGTACTCCTCTATTACTTGCGGTGACATAATTAAATTCATCAAACATCTATTGTGCGATACATGAAATTATTACAGGAAATGCAAATTTAATCTACAACCAAATTTTATGACACGTCATACTAACCCATTTATTTCTACAGATAGAAATGATGATTTGTTATAATAAATTAATCTAATTCTCATCATTTAATAAAACTGTATTTCTATGCATCAAAAAAGATTTGACTCGACATAGAGGTTCAACTTTTACACTTTCCAAATAGAGATGACGACCCTCTGACGTGGACATGTAGCAATATGTACTGAAAACGACGAAAAATCCAAGCATATTGAGAGCTTCAATATAGAGAGTATTAAAAGAGGTAAAAAACAAGAGCTTTGCTTTTTATGACAAAATGATATTCAGAGATAAATATGTACATGTATTCTTTCATAGCAACGAAGCACAAAGGTACGTTCATAGGTTTTATATAGTGCTATTAAACAGAAATTGATGATAGATGTTTAATGTATATGGTTCGTTAAAACGTTTGAAAAATTTTTTGCAGATCAACACAAAAATATATTTCTGACAGTCCATCCTCTTTTCTATTCTTGATTATGCTGATGCTTGTTACGCTGCTCTTAGTGATACTTACAATTTATTGAATTGGTTTCAAAATATGGATTATAGAAAAATTCTTGAATTACGAAAATTCTTCTATTATAGACATGGTTGCAATACCGTTCTCAACTTCAATAGTTACCCATTTCTTATTTAAGAGACTGTCATATCCTGTCCTTTCTTTACACAATCCTATGTAATCCAAACGCCTACCTTAAGGAACGGTGTGAATACAGTTCATCAGTAAACATCCGGAACCTATGATCCTTTATAAATCTATATTTGTAACTTCCTCCATACTACTCGTGTTGTTCCAAATCTTTTACCCAGACTATGTTTTAATAAATCTGTGAAATTCTTTGTCTATGTCTATAAGGCGCGTACCAACAGACTTTATTTAAAAATAAAGTTGATAACTATTTCCTCGAGTATGGTACTTAGTATTATATCTTCTTGTATTTTTGTAACATGTTTTGATTAGTATAAGGGTATAAGTTTATTTTATCCATAAATATGTGTTTTCTATTAGAATAGGCTGATTACATTATGTTTCGTACTTTCCGCAATACTATACCTGTTTATTGTTTTTGTTTGCCTCAAGGTTACCTGCAGAAATTACTGTTATAGCAATAAGGCTGACTTTTGTCGTTTTGTATCTTGTTCACTTTCAACCAAATTGTTCTTTATGCAGAAAAGTATTCACTCATTCTTTTATTATTTTAAATTCTTCAGTCTTCTCGTGACCACGGTTGATGCAACTCTGCCGAAAGGTCGAGGTAAATAATAATGTTTAGATCGTGATTAAAATTGTAATTATGATACTTTAGTATGTGCTTAAATCGCGATAGTCTTAAAAATCTATCTTGTTCTTAATACAAAAGTTTTGGTATGTATTTGATGGACATATCTTATTGGCTTATATGCGATGTAGGTATTTGTAACATAAGTACATACTGTTATCTTTACGATTAGAAATGAAAGCATGCTATATTGGATATATAGGAACATCTAACAAAGTATCTATTGATCAATGTTCTAATTAAACTAATGAAAATTGTTTGTTTTGACCACAATGTGGAGACCCGTCGATGGTCACGTTGCAGTGCACACGTCGACCGATGCATGTAAACAACGTGCATGGTATCTTAAGTACTTAACTTATTGCTTTTCATCAGGGCCGGATTTGGAGATCTGGAGGTTTTAGACAATAACGAAAAGGAACTGGTATTCTATATATGATACCTATAGTATCGAATCTGCGTTATAATACAATTATTATACTATGCAAAGACTTCGGCTCGGATCATTGAATCTCTGCTGCTGTATTATATATCCAAACAATGATTTTGATATTATATAACTTTATTTATGATTCACTAGTAAGTTAACTTTTGATACTGCAATACACACATTTACGCACACATAGAGGTTATTATTATTATTTGTACTACAAATGCTGTGGACTTTACAAAATAATTGGGGAAAAAATACATTCCTGCTGCAAAGCCATGTTCTTATTGTGCTCAAGAATATAACAATATAAAATACTACTAAAATGGAATATCTGTATGGAATAGCTATATCTACTATATAAAAATAAGTCGGGTTTTCCTGCCTGACGCTATAACTCCAGAACGCACGAACCGATTTCCACGGTTTTGCATTTGTTGGAAAGGTCTCGGGCTCCGTGAGGTTTATAGCAAAGAAAATTCAGAAAAAATTTCAACAGACAAGCGGGAAAGTCTTTTTTTTCATACAGCTAGACAACATGACATTTGACAGGACAACGTCTGTCGGGTCAGCTAGTATACATAAAATGTTAGCATATAGATAAATAATAGAAGTATGTTAGTTTGCAAGGCTTATGTCTATACACAATATAAAAAATATACATAGTTGCTATGATCCGGCTTGTCTTGGCAGTAAAATTACTGGGTATCGTGATTTACGTTTTAAGTCACAAGTTGGTAATGTATAAGAACATGTGGCGATTGTAGATACATTACCTTTGAATTTCATAATAACAATATGGACTTAATATTAAGCAAGCAATGTTAAGCTGTCTGGTATGCAAAATGATAATTTAAAATAATTTACTGAAGTGAACGAATATGTATATTTTGTTGTAATAATAATGATTATTAAAATTATAATGAGAGTGCAGCAAGTATTATCGACAAAAATACATGAAAGTTGCTAATGCTGGGGCCTCTCTAGGGTTGTAGCTTCGCCTGCTCTCCCCCAATTCCGGTCCTGTGTCGCATTCATTCATTGAAGATGTAGGTACTACTTGCTTGACTAGTCATTAAATGACACTGCTAATAATTATTCCTTTGATGACTTTGCGTCTATGAATTGTATCTTTGTTTAGGGCTTGCATAAATTATTGTTATTCTGTGATTGAATAAATCACGTCACGTATGGTCAGCAGGAGATCAGTTTACATTTTATACAATTTATTCTTACCACTACGACATAGAATTTAAAATCAATTGCAAACAAGATATTGTTTTGGATTTAATCTAATGTGTCTGCACTATGTAAATTAAACAGGCAAGAAAGGGGTGGACAGCTATGGATATGAGTTAATGTTATTTTCTATTATAATCGTATGGAACTATTCCAGTTTGTATATGAAACTATTCCAGTTTGAATTCCGTTATGTTACTTGGGGTTAGAGAAAATCCTTTTGCGGCCATCCTATTGTACCTGACTTTTCAGGATATATTATCAGTCATACTCTCTGTCCCATTACAGAACTTGAAAACTATAGTAAACCAACTTTGATGAAATTTGTACAATCTCTTCGATCATTGTCCAGGTTTGTTCGTGCTGTCATGTGAGATCTCATGAATCTCACCAATTGGTTTTCTTTTATTGAATTAAACAATGATCGAAATATCTAAAAAAATTAGTTTAAACAGCTTTTATGATCACCCAATATACTTCTATGGATCAAGGTCTTCGTTATAAGAAATGAATTCAATTTGTGAACAAAACTATATGGAACTAGCGCATTTCTATTCGATTGCAGCAAGCGACATGTATAATGTATGTTAGTGGGTACGGTGCATTTAAGGTTATCAACACTTTTTCAAATTGTTAAACAATAGTTTAAATAACTTAAAAAAATGTATTAGTTCTTTAAATTAATTTCTATAAAATTTCAATTGTATGGCTCCTATATTTTGAAAGTAATAATCGCTTTCTTAAAATAATATGTTTCTAGAAAGATTCTGAAGAAGAAAAAAAGTAAAAAATTCTAACGTTAAAAATATTAGCTGCTTTCAAGATCGTGTTTTAATGTTTGTTTATTTATATTGTAAAAAACAATATAAAAAAACCAAACATTTAAATGAAGAAATTGGGAGTTTTGAAAATATTTAAAAAAATGTATAGTAGGGTTAAAATGATATGCAAAAACAATTAATTCAATAAGTCTTAATAACATAAGTATTATTATTGTTTGCATACACTTTTATTACATTCATTAATAGTTGGCAAATCAAATCATAGTAAATTATATATATTTATGCTGCGCTTAGCAACCCTAGGCGCATTAACATAGTGAGAAAATAAAAATGTCCAATGGTCGTTCTATTCCACGAGCAATCGACTAGTTTTTGCATAGTTAAAAATTGAACGTGTATATTGATCCGTTGAATTGCGTTATGTTATTGAAACACGTGACAAATAAGCACATACAAGGCTGCCTGTTGAACATTTCTTATTTGTTGCATTTTGTTCATGGTTTGGTTATGTTTTTATGTACAATAAAGAGACATATACAGGACACAGTACTCGGTACACCGTAGGTTGATTTCGTCTGTTTTAATACTCGTATTCTAAAGTCTAGTACAATAACACAGGAAATAAAGATTTGGCCCGATTGTAACGGAGTGCAAAACTACGGAGTTGCTGGTTTCAGGCTTGGACGAAGTCAGAAGAAATTATAAAGGTGCAGTGCTTGGACTCCGGATTGGAGAAATTCAACAGCGCTGCTACACCTTAGGAGTGGTCTGGTAGTGGTGCCGTCCTGTGAAAGCGACCAAGAATGTAGTGTCCGTCTGCTGCTGGTAGGCTTGTATCATGGTGTAAATTTAGCAGCTCCTCCAACATCATGTGGTGCCGCGAAACACGACGTGTCGTCAAACAGGGCACCTGAGGGTTGTCTGCAGGACACAGAACGACCAGTGCGGGGAGATAGTGTATAGGGTATCAACGTGTTAGGATAGACCCAAAATGCTAATTATGCGCCGTAGCCATGAAACCAGCTGACTACCGCGTTGAAGGCATGACTTTTCTGCCCCCAAGGGCGTTATTACCATTTACACGGGATGCTCATCCGTACCTGAACTTTGGGGGGGGGGGGGGCTGAAGTGAAGTACAATTTTGTACATAAATCATTATCGCGACTCGCAATACAGACAGCAGCACATCAAGCTAAACAGTTGAGTTTCAAAAACAGTTTTGTTGCGTGAGGAATACAGACATTTCCAGACTGTCTCAAGGTTAACGTTTGTAATCTCACTTGCAGCCGTTTTTACTATTATCATTCAGGGGATGATAATAGTAAATTATTTATTGAAATAATTAAATCCAATTTCTTTTCCAAATAAAAATATGTGCCCATTATGTATTATATAACATTCATAATGACGATAAAAATTGATCGCTTATCTGCAGTAGCGTACACACTCCATGTTACGTTTGTTACTTACGTTATCGCTATAAATGCGTGACATGTACGTTCGTCAGCGATAACGTAGTTACCGCCATAATTTACTACGAGTATTTATTGCAATCGTTTGATTCGCATTGACTTATTTGAATTTTCTGTATAACCTATAAATAAATTTTATTAATTGAGCACTAAAGCTGCCTGAGGACATTCGAAGTTGTGGTGCGACTTACAACATCGTCTATGGATTCAGAGGTAGACCTTGTTCTAGACTGAGTATACTGTGATTCCTTCCCCTGAAGATCGAAAGGGGCGTAATGATAAACTTTCAAAATTAAATTATTTAATAAAAATAATTTAAAAGAATTAAGAGGAATTTGTAAAGAAGATTTTGTACTTCTTCCTAATACTAGGTAGTAAAATGTAAGTGGCTCTTTTTATCACTTTAAATGTTGAGGGCGCAACTTTCACTTAAATAACCGTCTTAAGAAATTCATTGATTAGTCGTTCCATCTCACCTCCTTAGAATTGTTAATGTAATTACATAGTATATAATATACTTTTCATCAATATACAATATTGACGTCACAGCTACACATAGTAAATGTCATTGCTGTAAAACAAATTATAGTAAAACATGGCCTAAGGCACTAACCATACAATTTGGTAACATCAGCTCAGTGGTGTAACATAATATATAATAATTACTTTTTAGTGTTTCATTACCAATGCTATAAATCATCCATAAAAGTTTCTGAAAAAGTTACATTATTGCCTATACGAGTATCATATTTTTTAAAACAAATGTAGATAACAGATTGAAGTCACATCAGTATCTTAACGTATATTTTGCCTCAAATAACGAAACGCCATCGGATATTGTGGCTGGATATTGACCTTGTGGTACCTTTCTATCTATAGTTGTATCTTTGTACTTGTGATATCTACAGTTTTACAGCACTGTAGAATAATACCCTTTTTTTTTTTTTTGTTACGCTGAGGAAAATGCATTGAATTGCATACCCCGGCTGCGGAGAGCCGGTGGTTATGGGGGTGGGCCTCCTCCCCAAAAGGGGGAGGCCTACCCACTAAAAACCTCAGCGATGGCCATCCTCTGGCGTGTAGGGGCCTCAGGATCAAGTATCGCATCTGAGGACCCCTGGCCTTTGCACCCCGGGTGCATTAGGGGAGCCCTTCTCGGGGAGGAGTGATCTTGCTGCCTCCTCCCCTCCGACCTCCTACGACGTCACCCCCCGGCCATCCGGGGGTGAGGTCCCTCCCGGGTCGCCTCCACGGGCACGAACTGCGTCGCGCCCGCCAGCGACCCGTGGCGGCGCCTCAGGCCAGGCTATCTGGCCCGAGGCCGCCTTCTTCGAGCGGGATCGGCCATCTCCCGATCCCGCTCGGCGGCCTACTTCTGGAGCATCACCGCTTCACAGAAGGAGGCCACAGCCCTCAATACCCTATGATTTACAAACCATTTAGTGCCGTGGTAAACCTAAAGCTGGATCCCCTCATGCCTATCAGTCGCTTTTCCTACTCTTTGTGAATAGAAATATCATAAAAACCTGAAGGATATGGGTAATATCTAAACTAAAAATTTAACTAAAACTTAAACAAAAAAATTATAAGTGACGACGATAGATTTACGATATGCAATGGATTCTAAAAAGTTAGTACACGAATAGAATAATATATTATTACTATATTACTTAAATCTTTTCTCTTTGATTTGCATGGTGTAAATAATACGAAAATATTTCTTTTGAAGCACTAATGTCGAGTGTGTATTTGTGATGTATGTATATTTAATGGAAAGAATGACACGATATTGCAAATTAATCTTATACAGGGCGTCTCACGGCCATGCCACACGGAGGGAAAGTATATTAAATATTGAACGTAGGATATTTTACTAAAAGAAGACATTATTTTATTTTTAATAATAAGTAGAACTGCATTCACAATTTTTTAAAAAATCGCCTACTTCGACCGCGGAATCGAACCCGCCAAATGTGATAGAAAAATTACTTGTATTTTAAATAGCGTTTGAAAGGCTACTCATAGGCATTATTTTTTCCTAAATAACCTAGCATATTAAATGAAACTAAGATTATAAAAATTTTCATTTTATTAAAAAAAAAATTAATTTATCAAATGCTCAAAATGTGATCCGTTCTGTTGTATACAAAGTCTCACTCTTTTGACAATTTCTCTCCCTGTCGATTTACTTATTTTTGCATGGTGGATGTTTGAAATAATACGTCTAAGTTCATTTTGTAACTCCTGCACACTGTTGTACCGGTTCCTGCAAACTAAATCTTTTACATAACCCCATAAAAAAATCGATTCCCGGTTGAGGTAGGCGATTTTCAAAAAATCTGTGAATGCAGTTCTACTTATTATTAAAAATAAAACGATGTCTTCTTTTAGTAAAATATCCTACGTTCAATATTTAATATACTTTCCCTCCGTGTGGCATGGCCGTGGGACGTCCTGTATATTATAATAGATTAATATATAAAAAAAAATATATATATATTTTAGTAAGTTAGTGCTAGCTGTAATGTGTTTATTTATGTAAATCTAGAAGCCTTTTAGCTTGACTGGAAATTGTGCTGGTAAATCTTGTAAATCTGTTCAGTCAGTCGGCTCGAATTCATTTACATAAAAAGCCTGGGATGAAATTATATAACAAGATCTGAAGTTTAACAAAAAAACGATTACCAAATTGGATACCGATTAATGCGACAAATGGATAAACAAGTTCCACGTAAGTAAGTGCTTTTGAAATAAAATACGTACATAGAATCCATCCATCCAAACTACATCCATACCACAGATAATATCATACTATAGTACGTACGATACTTAAGTACGGTACCTACCGGAGATGTCTCCGAAGATTCAAAATCATTTACTTTTTTATAATATTATATTCAAGAAATATAAAATTTGTTACTATTTTTTTATGGCTTTGCATTTTTGTTAACAATGTTAAATACATATACAAAAATGAAAAATGCGGTTTCCTGCTAGTGGTGGATTTTTTATTGTATTTATCCTACTACTATTATAAAGGCGAAAGTTTGTAAGTATGGATGTTTGTTACTCTTTCACGTAAAAACTACTGAATGGATTTGAATGAAACTTTACCACAATATAGCTTATACATCAGAATAACACATAGGCTACAATTTTTGAGGTTTCTAATGTGAGGTCGTAAAAAAACACATTTTTTGCGCTTACATTGCAAACGCTGACTGAATCCTACGTAGTTTATAGGAGCATACTGCAGTAGCTACCTATAGGCCTATGATTAGGGCTCTGCAGTGCTTAGTTACCGTATTTCTTACTTATTACTAGACTAGACGGGACGAACCTGAAGTCCACGCGAACGAAGTCGCGGGCAAAAGCTAGTCATTTTTATAAAGCATTGTTGTATTCTACAATATCAAACATAAGTTGATTAGATTAATGTTTTACAATAAATTGAAAATGTGGCATATGCTTATACGTTAACAAATAAACCTTTGAGCTTTTTGTCTAAATTAACATTATAATAGTTATTGCTTTCACTTTCTATTTACATCATTTTATATCAAGTCGGAGATAAGTTTATTCGTCTATTTTATAATGCCATTATATTCACGCGCATGAGTCGGTCTTATATTCTTAGGACCGAACGCTTTTAACTCTGAAACTGTACTTTGGGCTATTCAATGGGTGTAAGCGTGGAAAATATTTATTCATAGTTGAATGGTATAAATGCGAGTATATCTGTGTATCTCCCCTTTTATACAGCGGTAGGGACCAAGGCTCAGGCTGAGTGTAGTCAGTAGGTAATTTCGATCGTGCCACGTCGATCAGTTTGGACTCCGACATAATCATCGTGGTGGTTGCAGCGATATCTATGAGAATTCTCTATCTCTCCTCTCCAAAGGGAAAATAAAAATGTATTCGTTGCATATCACACTAAAACTATAAGATCTATTTATATGAAATTTGGTACACAGATAGTCCAGAGTTTTAGCAAGAACTTAACCTAACATGCACATAACATTTGATGCGATAAAAGGTTATAAGGGGGTTGAAGTAGGAGATAGAAATTCAACTCTCAAACTACTGCACCGATTTTGTTGAAAGTTGATAAAGAGATAATTTGAGATCCGGAAGAAAATATATTTTGTCTGCACTAAAATCTGATAAAAACAGCTGAGCGATATTGCAGCTATTATTATATTAAAGAACTTAAGATAATTTATACAGTGGGATAAGACGTCATTCCTTTTTAAAATCCAATATAATGGGAGGATGCGGGCGGAAAGCTAGATTCATATAATTATAGGTCCATTCATAAAGATATAAGGTGAAGACCTAAGACAACAGTTTAAATTGCTTATTGTCAAATAATGTCAAAAAATTTAATCCCCAAATTACTTACTCCTTTCATTGTATAGGTGCAATAACGAATTATGGTTTGTTAATACTTACTTATTGATACAGAAGGTTGTTATATTTTTTACCTTTTTTATATCTAACGTTAAAAGATAATGGCTGCTGATGTATTCATTCGTGATTTCAGACGGGAATTGTAGGCGGGGACAGGTGGATAGTCCTTGAAGCGACCCTTCACTTGCGGGGTGCAGTGTGCATTGTATCGATTATATGCTTCCACAGCCTCACCCCGCACCGACCACTGTCTGACTCTGTAAATTGCGCACTGCAGACTTTCAGCATTATTTATGAACAAGGCATATTCATTAATAAATTGGACATACCTATGTAAATGGAAATCAATAGTTTTAGGATCTTACATTTTTTAAGGTTTTTGCTTACATTTTTTAAGGTTTTTGCTCTTGGTATTCCTATTGAATGTGTTAATATTATTTTCTGAAACATACGAAATATTACCGTCATATTCGAAAAAAGAATACATGAAGTATACAAATAATCAGTATTTACGTATACAAACAATCAAAATCCATTGCCTGCGCTTTTCGGATTAAAGTTAACTCTACTTGTTTGAATGTAATTATTGTGACTATTTATTTTTAATAAATTACTATAATATGAATTCAGATAACAAATTAGACATAGAGAGTACTTCAGAGTCTGATCCAAAAGATCCAGAGTTAAAACCAAAAGTCAAACAAGCTATGCACAACCTTGTTCCACCAGAGTGTAAAGACAATGTAACTTTCGATATTAATTTAATTTTTTACTTGCGTAAGAAGCATGTTTTGTTTATTAGCATTTTATTTCCTTAGGTTTTTCATAAATATTGCTATAAGGAAACACCTTTGTTTTTCTATTGCGTATTATATTTGAGGCCAGTTATCAATAGAAACACGTACTTTTTCCACTGGAAAAGCCTTCAATGCCAATCTTATTAATTGGTTCAGGAACTTTTAATTATCATGAATTTTTAAAACTTTCCATAAATCATTATCCAGCGGATAAAGATCGGGACTAGATGACGGCCAGTCTTTAGTTCTGATAAGGCCGCAACTTTATTTTTTTGCCAAGCTTGGGTTTTAGTTTTATGACCGGGCGCTGATTTTTGATGAAAGGATTATTATTGGTTATGGAACATGGTATTGTCAAGAAGAATAACCACCATCTCAGGAATGATATACTTGTGTCGATATTTTGATATCTTTTTTTACAAAAATAAATATTGCTTATCGCTTAAGTGGTTGTATTTTAAAATTTTGAGTTAAGTAATGACCAGTTTGTTACAGGCTGTAAGTTCTATGTCATCTTTTAAAATTTACGACACGTTTCTAGGTGCTATCTTTATCTCGCAAGATAATTTTTTTACCGCTTTTTCATACGAGCACCTCACGGACGGCCATTTCTTTTTCTGTTACAGAGGAGGAATTGCATCTGTCTATAGCCCGATACACAGAGATTCAACTAATACTAAGCGGAGGTAGAGTGAAAAAAATGTTTATAGCTCCATAACTACTTTGTGTAATACAATCACAGCAAATTAATTTTTTTATTACTCCAGTCCATTTTAATATTACTAATATATTTGATAACTGGTTGGTGCGACAGTGAGAAAACATAATTAACTAAAGCATGAAAATTTACTTAATGTTCATAATAACTATAATAATTTTGATAAAAATATTCAATTTCATAAATTAAATACGAATTAAAATAAACTTGCCATTACAACGCATAGACTGCAAAACACGGAAACATATATAGTTCTTTCATACATTATTGAAATTTATTTAAACTTGTAAAAGAAGGGTTCAGACTATTTGTCTGAATCCAGCGTCTAATTAACGACTACGTAAAAATGCAGTGTAAAAATACTGGCTGGTTGTCTTGCTGATTCATTCCAGTACAAAGTAGCATCTTTGAAGAAATATATGCCTTAGCGGAAACGACAATTGCCTGTCTCCTCTACGTCTGTGACTCGTCCTTTAAATTCATACTCGACCTACAATTACCTATTTCGAGGTCTTTACAATAACGTACTATTATAGCTACAATAGTTTACTGAAAGTCATACCTGATTCGAGGCACATATGATATGATATCTATGATATACGGTAGAGATTAAAAAATTGTTCTCTCCATACTACTCGTATTGTTTAACTATTTTATAATTGAGAAACCAAATTTCATGAAACTTATACAAAAATTGCAATAATCATTAAACTAACTAATACTGTAAATGTAAAGGCAAAAAAATTTATTTTCATAAAATTATAACAAATAAAGTACTACTGTAAAGAAGAACTGAAGTTAATTTAAAGATTAGTTTTTCCAGTTTAAAAAAACTCCAATTGTTATTACAGCTCGCGCGATATGGTTAAAATGTTATCTTCTTTTATACTTATAATAAATCTGTAGAGGGGTCAATTCTGTACATGAAATATATTTCCAAAATAACTATCAGGGGGTGATTAGGGATCGATACTGATACCAAAAATGCAATCAGTAAAATTTCTCTGTCTGTCTGCCTGTCTGTTTGTTTAGCTTCCGTCGCGTGTGTAGCCTTAATGGTTAAAGTCACATAAAAATCATGTATGACGGAAATATTCTACAGAAAATTGTCTAAAAAACATCCCGCAACAGCATATGTCTATCTTTTATGGTTGACTCACAATAATCTATACTAATATTATAATGCTGAAGAGTTTGTTTGTTTGAACGCGCTAATCTCTGGAACTCCTGGTTCGAATTGAAAAAATATTATTAAATAGCCCTTTAATCGAGGAAGGCTTTAGGCTACATAATATCACGCTGCGACTAATAGGAGCGAAGAAATAATGGAAAATGTGGAAAAAGCGGTGAAAATTATTCATCTTTGAGGGCTTCCGTTGCGTGCGCTGCGAAAACGTTTCTAGATACCAAAAAAATATGTATTAAAGAATTATTCCTCTTAAAATGATCTAAAAAAATGTCAGCGACAGTATATGTCTGTCTTTTAATGTTAACTCACTAGAATCGTTTTTATGGTGATCAAAGGAGATAATTTTTTCTTGTATGGAGAATAGGCCCACTACAAAATGTAACGTTTATTAATGAGACATACGTTAAATAATTTCTTATTAACCCTAGATATTATAAGGAACATTAGCTTGTTTTTATCTAACGGGAATATTGAGAAATCAATTAAAACATGAAGATTAAATAACCTAAAAATTCTTAGTAGTAGCTTTATTTTGATTTGTATTCAAATTGTTTTTTAAGTAAATGCTATTTAACACTTTTTTATTTTTGAAAAATACAATCTTCTATGGCCACTACCAAACGCCCGAAATCTTATTATTTTTTTGCAAATACTGGATACGGGAAAGAAAACGAAATCAAGCCGTTGGAAACGTAAACACAGAATTCGGTTTGAAAAACAAACCATTCTGTCGCTGTCAAAAATGATGACGCGTTCTGTTTCACGACGATACCGGACTGACGAACTAATAGTTAAAATAATATAAAATAGTCCGACTGACGAACTAATAGTTAAAATAATCTAAAATAGTATTAAAAATAATTATTGAGAGTTCAATACTTTTAAATAAAATAAAAAAGAAATAATACACTATCCTTTATCTATTATATATTTATATATTATTTGTATATGGGTCATACACAAAACACTCGAAAAAGAAAACGCACAAAATAAAAGTCACGCAATCGATTCAAAATTTATAATTTTTATATTATCGCACGCCCGTGACTTTGACTACGTCAACTTACCTCGCGGGAAAATTATATATAAAGCAAAACAAAGCTAGTTTTGAATAAAGTTGATAGTTATTTGTCGGTAATACTCTAAATCATCAAAATTAATTCAGTAGCATTCAAGTGAAAAGGTTATAAACAATAAACTATGTACATTTATACTTGAAATTAATAAGTCAAGACATATAATAAAGCTTATTTAAATACCAACTTATCAAAAGAATGAACACAAATCCTCTTATTACAAAAACTTTCCAAGAACCAGGTTTAAACCAGAACTACTAAGTCTAGGTTTAATCGGTATTAAAGTTAAACCTCGGACTAAATTGCATTCTTATTACAAATCTCGAACCAATCAAGAACTATTTAGTACTAAGGATCGTCCCTGGTTTAATCGTAATCATAGATAAAAACAGCCAAATGTCATTATATCATTGAATCATTCATTCTTATTTGACGTAACGTTCCATTACACAAAATATTTGTTATGTTTAAAATGATAATATTTATTTTTATATTTAAGTACAGAGTTCAAAATAGAAATTGTTTGATATAAAAGTAAAGGTTATTGTAATATAACATCAAAATATAACGTTTTTATAGCACTAGAGGTTCCACTATTGTAAAATAGTATAACTGAGATTTTTTTATCAATGGACTTATGTACGAAAAAATGGAATGCGGCGCGCAATATTTCAAATTGCAGAAAATATTTTTGTATCGTCGTTTTAGTTTGATGTGATTACAATTTAATTGTTGTGAGCCTTAACTTCATTGTAATAATTTCTGTAAAATAAATTAATATAATAAATTACAAAAAAAAAATGGAACAACAAAAGATAAAAAGGGGTAAAAATTGGAGTTCAGAAGAAAAGGTTAGTCCTGATTGTAATTGCAGTTTACGTACCTCCAAATATTTAAAAGTTTCATGCTATTATTAATATATTTAATATAAATTTTTTAAAAAAGAAAGAGTGGGAAAATGTTGCCGATAAGTAAGTTTTGATTGTTTGCATCCAATGAAAAGATTATTTCTTTTACCATGTTTGTTGTGAGGGTGATATAACAAGTGTATTCATTTCCTTAAATAGATTTAAAGAAATAACTAGGAAACTGGGAACTGTAGATTAAGTTGGCTTGGAAGAGAATGAAGTTAGCAGCCAAAGTCAATTTGTCCCACCACAATAAAGAAAATTATTTAACGGGAGGTGGTAGTAAGCCCCCATCGCCTTCTCCTGAAGACTAACAGATCATGGCAATTGCTCCTCACGACTTTGTCATGAATGTAAACGACTTTGACAGTGAAGTAATCAAATATTACAAACTAAGTGCTGCAGAACCTATTTTAAATATGTATGGTTAGATCCTATCACCTTATACAAACAATTATAATAAAATATACTAATATGGAACTTATTTTCAGATTGTAACTATCGGCCTGCCTACCTTATAATTATTCAGTATATGATAGTATTAACTAGATGATTTGACAGCAATCTGTGATTGTTTAAACTGATCTCAAGAATAATATAGTTTTTTTAATTTAATTGTAATGCTGTTTTGTGTTTTTGTAAATAAAAGGTATTTTATATAATTATAGCTTTCTTTATTTAATTTTAAAAATGTCATATTTGTCAAACCTGATTGATAAATATATATGCTAATTTATCTCACATACTGCTATTGAATATTCAACAGTATAATAATAAGCTTTTATAACTAACTTAACATATACTATTCAAAACACATTAACACATCAGTTCTCTTGTCAGTGTCCCTTCTGGATACATAAACCTCATCTAACAATTTCCAGCTTTTCTGTCCCTGGGATCTTAGCGCATAGGGGGCCGGCAAATTCTTGCAGACCATCTAACAGCTTTCTGTGTGGTCTTCCTGCTTTCCCTTTCACATTCAGTCTGGGAGTACATTCAATGATATTCCTGGTCCATATATAATTTCCGTCTGTCAATACATGATCAGTTCATCTCCATTCCAATTCCTTGACCTTTTCCAAGATGACATCTAGTTTGGTAGTCTTCCTAAGCTCTGTAGTCCTTTTTTTGTCCTCTTTTAAAGTCCAACAAACTCTGCTCCATACTTGTTGTAGTTTTTTATGTCTATTGGAATGAGGTTACACACTTGAACCTCTTTGACCATAGATTGACGTGATGTCAAGATATAATATGACATGTTTGTTTATATTGTCTTGTCACTAAATTAATTAAAATATTTATTAAACATTCAACCTATGTTTTAATATTTAATAGGTTATGGGCCCAGGTACCCAATAAAAGCATAAAATAAAATGCAAAAAATGAATACAATTGAATGTTTAAACAAAAATAACTACGACACTTGGAAAATACAAGCTCAAGCAGTACTTATAAAAAATGGTCTATGGGACTACGTAACCAAAATCGAGCTCAAAGACGACGCCGAAAAACAAAAGGATTTAATTGCAAGGTCAGAATTATTATTATTGATATCGCCAAAAGAAATCAAATTAGTAAAAAAATGTCAAACGTCTAAAGATGTATGGGATGTTTTACAAGCAAACTTTGAGAGTAAGGGATCTGCTAAAAAAGCTGTTCTATTGAAAAAGTTAATAACATCTAAATATGATGGAAAAAGCGACATTAAAGATTATTTAGATAATTTTATAGACACCGTAGATAAATTGGATAATATGGATGTCAAAATAAATAGCGATTTACTTACAATAATAATCTTATACAGTCTACCACCATCATACGATAACTTTAGGATAGCAATAGAAACAAGAGACACCCTTCCTACACCAGAGACTTTACGAATTAAACTTTTAGAAGAATATCAATCACGATTTGCTTGTTCATCTCAAAGTGACACACATAATGACAATGAAGCTTACTATTTAAATAGAAATAATTGTAAATATCAAAGAAATAAATTTAGTAAATGTAAATATTGTAGCAAGACTAATCACCAAAGTGACAAATGCTGGTTTAAGAATAACGGCAATACCAGAACACATAAACATCAATCCAAAAAGATTGAAAAATGTTTATCTACGAATATATCTAAAGTAAAAGATAAATGGTGTATTGATAGTGGTTGTACATCACACATGTGTCACAACAAAAACATACTGCAAAATTTTGAAGCAATCGAAGGCCAAACTCTGAAATTAGCTTCTAAAAATAAAATTGAAAATATTGTCGGAAAAGGCAATATCATATTTAACCACGCTAAATTAAAGCTTACTGACACACTATATATACCAAATCTAACAACTAATCTAATATCAGTATCAAAATTAGCTGAAATGGGCTATAAAACTTATTTCAATAATAAATGCGCAATAATAAGAGATGCTAAAGGGAAAATAAAATTAATTGCAAAGAAAGAAGATGGCTTATATTATTTTGATGCCAAACCTAATGAAATATGTCGCCAAGTGACTGAAATACAAAAATGGCACGAAAACTTAGGCCACATTAATGAAACCGATTTGAAACATGCACGTAAAAATGAAACTATCAGGGGACTAGAGTTTAACGTAAATGAAAAGCTGCAACCTTGTGAAGTATGCATTCAAGGTAAAATGACGAGAATGCCATTCCCTAAAAATGAACAACATAGAGCCAAAGAATTACTTGAAATAGTACACTCAGACGTTTGTGGACCAATGCCAATACCAAGCGTAGGAGAACATCGTTATTTTATTACTTTTATCGATGATTATAGCAGATATTGTCGAGTTTATTTCATGAAACACAAAAATGAAGCACTGATAAAATTTCAGGAATTTAAAAAAGAAGTAGAAAAGTTTACTGGCAAATATATAAAAATTCTTCAAACTGATAATGGGACAGAATATGTAAACAAACAATTTGACAATTATTTAAAAGAAAATGGCATATCAAGAAGATTATCAGCGCCTTATACCCCACAGCAAAATGGTTCAGCAGAAAGAAAGAATAGAGTACTTGTTGAAAGAGCCACATGTATGTTAATACAATCTAAAGCCAATAAAAGATTTTGGGCAGAAGCAATTTTAAATGCGAACTATACTACGAATAGGGTACCAAGTTCAGCAAATGAAAAGAAGACTCCATTTGAAAAATGGGTGGGTTACGCGCCATCCGTAAGACATATGCATCCATTTGGTACACAAGCATTTGTTTTAAATAAACCCAAACGAGGAAAATTTGCACCAAGAGCAATGGTTGGATTTCTCCTTGGTTATTCTGAATATTCAAAAGCTTATCGCATATGGGTTGATAAATTTAAAAAAGTATTCATCACAAGAGATGTTAAATTTGTAAATAAAATGTACTTTGATAAAAAATGCGATGACACGACAGATGATAATGTAAATATATTTAAAGTGCCTATATTATTAGACTTTAAAGATGTAATATAGTACGTGAACGAAATGAAAATGTACATAACGAAGATCACTTAGTAAGTAATTCATATGTAAATAATGAAGACATTTTGGATAATACACATATAAATAATGAAATGTCAAACAATGAAGAAAATAATGGACTTAACATTGATGATAATAATGAAGTAACTATGAATTATGAACTTCACGATACTAATATAATTCATGATGACAAAAAAGATGAAAATAATGAAGTAAATGAAACTTACCTTGAGCCAGGATCAAGTAGTAGACCAAAAAGAAATATAAATCCGCCTAATTGGACTAATCTTTAGATTATGAAATGAAATTCAATATAAAAGAAGATGATGATGAATGGGTTACTGCCATATGTTTAGAAATTGAATCACATTTAAAAAACGAAACATGGTCAATCGTAAAAAAACCATTTGGCAGAAATATCATAGATTCAAAATTAATATTGAAAGAGAAATTAGGATCAGATGGAAATATAGAAAGAAAAAAAGCCAGAC
This sequence comes from Scirpophaga incertulas, assembly GCA_036419045.1. Classification (NCBI taxonomy): domain Eukaryota; kingdom Metazoa; phylum Arthropoda; class Insecta; order Lepidoptera; family Crambidae; genus Scirpophaga; species Scirpophaga incertulas. Next base: position 11,047,729 of record CM071641.1, read on the forward strand.
TTGTTGCTAGAGGTTTTTCACAGATGCCAGGTTTAGACTACCAAGAAGTTTATGCACCTGTATCAAGACTAAGCTCAATAAGACTTCTTGTTTCAATGGCAATCAATGAAGGAATGAAAATAGAGCAAATAGATATTTGTACAGCATTTTTAAACGGAGATATTGAAGAAGAAATATTTATGAAAACTCCAAAAGATCTAGAAAAATATCTTAAACATATTATTGCAGACAAAGAAACAAATATCTATATAAAGCAAAGGGCAAGAGAAATGTTAAAGAATATCGAAGCTAACAAAGGAAACAGTGTTTGTAAATTAAATAAAGCTGTATATGGCTTGAAACAATCAGGACGGCAATGGTACATCAAATTAGATGAACACCTTAGAGAAATTGGATTTAAACCAACAAATTCAGATCCATGTGTCTACATATACGCGAAAGGCGGAGAAGATAAAGTAATTCTTAGCATATACGTAGACGATATCATTTTAGCCTGTAAATCAAAATCCAAAATTGACCATATAAAGCATAAAATCTTCGATAAATTTGAGTTAAGAGATCTTGGAGAACTGAAATACTGTCTTGGAATAAATTTTAACAATGTAAAAAATGGTATTAAACTGAGCCAAGAAAAATATATTGAAAACGTTCTGGAAAAATACGGGCTTACCGATTGCAAACCGGTATCAACACCACTTGAAGTCGGATTAAAATTAGAAAAATCAAAAAATTGCATTAAAGAGTTGCCATATCAAAACTTGATTGGATCTCTAATGTATTTGGCAATAGCTACACGGCCAGATATCATGTTTGCAGTTAGCTACTTGAGTCAATATAATAATTGTTATTCCGAAGAACATTTCAAAGCTGCAAAAAGAATTTTGAGATACCTAAAAGGTACTAAGGATGTCGGATTAATATATCAAAAAAGCGATGAAAAACTCATCGGCTACGCGCTGATGCAGATTGGGCATCATGTATAATTGATAGACGGTCATACACCGGCTACGTATTCACCAATGCAAAGGCAGCCATTAGTTGGGAATCGAAGAAACAAAGAACTATAGCTTTGTCGACTGCAGAAGCTGAGTATATAGCTATAACAGAAGCAGCAAAAGAGGCAATATATCTCAAAAATCTTATGAAGGAAATGGGAAATGATCAAGGATCTGTACTGATACACAGTGATAATCAAGCTGCGAAAAATTTAATAAGAAATAATATTGTGAATCAGAAATCCAAACACATTGACTTGAAAGCTCACTTCGTAAAGGCATTAGTCAAAGAAGGCCAAATTAATATTGAGTATATACCAACAGAAACAATGCCTGCTGACTTTCTGACGAAAGCTATTCCAGCGCCGCGATTGAAAAGTCTAATTAATATGATTAATTTAAAGAGCTTCGTGTGAGGCGGAGTATTGGAATGAGGTTACACACTTGAACCTCTTTGACCATAGATTGACGTGATGTCAAGATTTAATATGACATGTTTGTTTATATTGTCTTGTCACTAAATTAATTAAAATATTTATTAAACATTCAACCTATGTTTTAATATTCATAATAGTCAATATTGGAAAGTTGCATATATTGACAATTTTTGTATTGCCATCCAGAAGAAGTACCATCTTCAAAATATCTTTTAATGACCAGTATCTCTTCCATACGCTTGTAATTCTCTTATCCTACTTCATGTTCCATCTGGTCTTTAAAAGATATAAATAATTCCAGGTAAATAAATATTCAGTAATATATTTACCTGATACAATACACATATCAGATAACCAGGGTAACCACTATCGCCTAAAAGTACATTGGAAAATGCACCTGCCTCAAAACTTTGCTTCAAACGGCACCCCCGATAAATTCTTGAATCATCAAGACTTCCAGATCTTCTAAATCTATGATATCAATTGCGTTCATGTCCATCTTTAACGATTTATTTAATTTAACACTAAAAAGATTGCTGCGAAATCACAATACTTGCTGAATTTTGAGGTTAGTACCAAAGATAAACTAGGGGTCACAGAGGTTTAACTTTAGTACCATAGATGATCCGTGGACTAACGATAGTCTTCGTTTTGTAATACAATTTATTTGTGTTCATGGTTTAAACATAGCACTAAACCTGGTACTATATTTAGTCCACGTTTTGGAATAAGGGGGAAAAGGTCTAAATTTCACTTCTGTAGAATTTATCTTTTCTGTAGACATGATATCTGCAGAAGAGATTTCTACAGGAGAGACCAACGAAACAAAAAAAAAATAATGCAATCAAAATTTTAAGGTTAGAATCTTAACAATGGCACAGTTATAAACTAGTTCTTAAATCACATAATTCCAAAGTAGTTTAACATAAGAAATAGTCATACTTATTTTGCAATAAATCACTAAGAAAAGATGCACTGATGTTTGACAAAAACTTGTGTATTTAATTATGATAATATTTTATCAAAACGTATAGGACTTTCTTCTCAGCATTGAACCGGCGACTGATGCGTGACTCAGTGTTACCAATACAAAAAATAAAAGTTCAATATGCGATCTGTTACGAAAAAATAATCGTTTATTTTTTAGTCTACAGGAAAGATGTCAAAATTTAGAACAACATTTTTATTTATTTTAAATGAATAATTAACACACTTATTTCAGAAAATCTTCATTAAGTGTGTACCTACATACATACATGCCATTATAATAAAAATACCTGTTATTTTAAGACCACAAAAGTATTTTTTATTGCCCTCCAAAGATCTGTACTCAGTATCTGAACAGTCTACAGGAGGAGAATTTTATAATGATAAAGTTAAATTTAAATAACTAATTGAATATTTTTATTTTTCCTTTTTATATAATTAAATGGACATAAATGTGATTTTCATAAATTAGAAAAACTAAGCCAGTTAAGTAAATACTAAGTTAGCGTTAAAGTAAGTGAACGCTTTTTTTTTAATTTTTGTGTATGACCCATATATATTAAATCATCTTTCATTTTGATTTAAAAAACGTTAGTTCCTTTTCCTCAAATGTCAAAAGTCATTACTAAGTTTAATTAATTGATTTTATTGTTCCCGTTTCATTTTTACTCATAATATGGTGCAATTGCTTTTAATAATAAATTGATATTTTAGAAAAAGAAAAAAAAATGGTTGTTTGCAAAAATAAATATGATGCTCAAAATAACTATTCCACGCGGACTAAGTCGCTGGCACAGCTAGTGTAACATAAAATAACTATGAAAGAAATAAACCGCAATTTCATAGATAAAGAACTATTACAGAGATAACTAGATATTTCCTTCAAATTCAATAGGCAGCAACAGAAATGATGATTTAAATTATATATTTGATATTGAGTTATCAGAATTGATAATTGATAAAGTATTTTTTATCGTACCCATCTATTAATCGGGGACGTCTGAAGTTACATTTCAGGGTGAGTGGCCATATGATTTGACGACCTCCATAGTCGAGTGGATAATACACCTGTTTCAAGTTGTCGCCATCTCTGAGGTCCCGGGTTCGAATCCCGGTGGGGGCAGATGTTTGTGTGATGAATTTGTATCTTTGATGAGCATTTGTATCTTAGTCATGGTTGTTGATATATATTTCAATAAAAATTATTTCTATATGTATATGTATATCTATCCGTTACCCTAGATCCCATAGCACAAGCCTTGTAGAGCTTTGTTTGGGCTAGACTAATTGGTGTAAGTGTAACAAATATTTATTTTATTATTTTATTTATATATAATATATGCTACATTCATATATATATATATGTATGTATATATTATAGGTATATAAATGTATATATGAATGTAATCGCTGCCGGTTATTGCCGGCTTAACCATTGCGGTTATTATATATATATATATATATATATATATAATATATGCTACATTCATATATCATAATTACACCTGTGACTAAGGTAGTCACATCAGTGATATTCAAAAATAAGAATTATTGAAAATCGGTGATTATTAGTCACATCGGTGATTTCGAAGTCGCATTCGCAATTCAAAAATAGGTCTCCAGGTTTGAGTTTGAGTCTCGTTCCGTAATATCGACTATTTAGGTCGATAGTTACACTAATTGACGATGAACTTGCGTATAGTATATTCTAATGGGAATTTTCACAAATATTGCTTAGTAGCAAAAAATGAAAGTTATTGAAAAGGTATTTTTGTTTAAATAGGTACTTAATACGATTCTACTTGCAATAACGATTTTTAAAAATAACAACTAAGATATGCGTAGTAAGTGTATCATATTACATATTGTTTCTCAATAATTAATAAGTAATTCAACATTTCAAAAGACAATGTAATTATAGTTACACAAAACTAATGTTATATAAACTGTGTGATTCTATTTAATAAAAAAAGTGTGGCACGAGAACATTTCTTTTTGTGGGAAAACAGGTAAGGCATCGAATGGAAAGCTAGTAGTCGATAATATGAAATAAGATTGTTTTACAGATGATTAAATATTCGTAAACATTATTCGAACAAAAAAATGTCCCCATAATGACATTTTTATAAATAAAATTAATTCGTACAAAATTTTAAAGAGGACCTTTAATTTTTCGGGTAAAAAAGATCTGCTTAGTATAGACATTTATTTGTGGGTACTTTGGGAATGTTCAGTTGGTGGAGAGTATTTTGTGTCGCACTAGTTGCACGTGGTTTTATTCTTTTTATATTTTGTTTTATAGAGAAAACGACGATTTTTGATAAATAATTATGGACATTACGAGTGTTATCGGGCCGTGTCATACTGTGAAACGAAACGTAAGTATTAACATAAATAACATTCTTATATTTTTATTGTGTTCGTCAATGTCAATTATCGTCCTGAGAAAATGTAAAATGTTAATTTGTAAAACAAATTAAATATAAAGCTATTAGCTAAATTTGCGTCATTTGAATGGATCGAGGGAAGAATTCAGAATTTTTCTAAGGAAGTGTTAAAAATTTATGTGGGAGGATGACGTAAACTTCAAAGTACTCATCCCGCTTAAAAAAATAATAATGAATATCTATTTGAATGAAAAGATTATTAGTGAATGTAAAAATAATGTTGTTTTATTTATAGATTATTTAAATAAAAATAATTAACATAATTAATTGAGACAATTGTAATTATTATTTAGTCCAACCTGTGGAATGGATTAGGAATACCGTCAATGCTACCGCTCTCTTTCTTCCTGTAAATATCGTAAAAGAAGAATAAGGGAATTTATCGCAATTGTATCGTGATGTAGAAACACTACCTTTTACTATATATAAGTAATGCAAAGCAAGATTAATGCAGTAGAAATGAGAGTTTTGAGGGAAATGACTGGACTGACGATGAACGATAAATGGCTAAATTGTGTGATGAGGGAAATGTGCGGTATGTACCAAGGTGTAACGTACAAATATCGAGAATGCTTTGGACAAGTAGAAAGGATGGACGAAAGAAATTTATAAGCCAATTATAAATGAGCCAGTTGGTAGGGGACGATCTAGACAAACACACTTGGACGTAATAGGTAATATATTCAAAAAAGGCCATGGCAAGAGTATCCTTAATAAACCAGCGTGCACGAAACTATTAATGAACATCGAGGAAGGTAGGGAAGTATGTTTGGATCGTTGCAAGGGGTAAACTGTGATCTCTGCCTACCCTTATGGGAAAGAGGTGTGAGTATATATCTTTTCAATATAGATTCATAGTTTACATTATAGTATAGTATTTATGGCACATCTTGTATTTCTCTTAGTGGCTTTTCCTATCGCAAGGCTGCTGGAAGATATTTTATAAGAAATAAGTTAGTTCCTTTGTTGAGTTTTCTTTCGAGTTGTATGTTTTACTTTTTATTTGCACATAAATAAAAATATATATTCATAATGAATTTTTAGGCTGACTTTTAGTCATGTGCTATTATGTATTTCATCTTGAAATACAGAATATCAAAAATGTAATAATCATACTAACTATAGGATATAGTGTTTAGCCCGTTCAGTTATGGCGATGTGTACATTCAAGATATACATATGTACCTATATACTAAAAAATGACACGCTACACTTGGATTTATCATATGTAGTGAATGTAGTCACAAACGGAATTTCACATGCACACACACCCAGAACGGAACAGACACCGCTGCGCAAACGTGTCGTCAAATTTTTAATCAATGTGTGAAGTATAATTGAATTTTTTATCACATATCTCGGGATGTTTTATGCCCGCATTGAAAAGTCAGAGTTTTGTTATATTAAAATGAGATTAACTTTACTGTAATATGTAAATAATAATATAATGTATATTTACTTGTAATATTGTCATTTCATTGCGCCTGTTGATAATAATTACATTAGAATTTTTCGTTGTAAGTTCGTTTTTGTATTTTCAGGGTTCTCTGAATAGCAAGCTGGCAGATTTTCTTGGAAATAACGGAGGTTTGTATATTCTTTTTGTTGTTCGTTCACGAATTGTTGTATAAGTAAAAATGACGAGGTAATAACAATAGTCTTATATTCCGTTGTCAATTTTTAAAATGCTTTTTCGATAAGAACACATATGACATTAAGTATATAGTATTAAGGACGCCTTTTTTGGCGCCTTAGACCCGGACTCCACCAAAGCGGAGAGGAGACGAACGGTTTGGACATGTGTTTAATCCAACAATATCATTATGTTATTCATACATCTCATCTTCATTCACTTTCAGTGTATTATAATATCTCTTAGTGAAAAGGTGGCCTAATGAATATTGAGTTATTTCACAAGTTTGATCACTCATCATAGGTCAGACCACAGCAAAACGTTACTTTATTTACACACGTTATCTAAGCTCATATACGAGTACCATTACGCCGCAACGCTCCTAAGTGTATACATATGCAATACAAATAATAATTTTAGAAGATATTATAGAATAGTAGTATAGAATAGTAGTGTCGAAAGAATAGTACCTAGTAATTAGTAGCTCTCACATTAGGCGAAACCTGCCCTCTGAAGTTAAGTTATTGTTAATAATATAATAAATTATTTCCATAGATGCTTTAAGTGCTGTCAAACTAGACCCAGCAGTACTAGAAGCACAGATCACGGTTGACAAGAATGTTGACGTCGAAGATGAAGTCTCGAGCAGAAAATCTGTGGAAAATATGAACTCCATAAGAGGTAATGGGTATATCCAAATCTTCAATAATGATGTTATACATATAAATAACAGGATAATTACTACTCCGAAGGGTCTGAAATACCCATAAAAGTACCCACCACAGGAAACCTCCCCTGCTCGCGGCGCACTCTGCCAAACACATGAGTCTGGCACTCCCCTCAATCTGAACTGGGCCAGCTAAGTAGCACTTAGCTTAAAAGATGATGACAAAATTTGCGTTATATAAATTACCTGAATAATTAAAAATTTGTTCGACGTTCATGGTATTTCAGTGGTCTAAACATGTTCAATCTCGTCGCCTATGCTTAACTAGGAAAACATGATTTTACCCACCAAATGACAATTGGCAATACTTATTGATATTTCAACTTACAAACTTACAGGAGTTTATCAGAAATTTGACTTATGTGAATTTGTAGAACGAAGTTATAATCTTAACACGTATATGGTTCCTTAAATATAATTACTAGACGTAATTATCTTTATAAAATCTCGTAACAGGAGTACATTTACTTTTAATGATCTTGTTAGTACTATTTTATTACATTTCCGTTGATATTAGAATTTACTATCTCGTTATAGCCCTAATAAAATTATGGCTCCAGGATAATTATAAAACCGATAAAATAAAATGAGCTTAAAAAGTTCGCGTAGTCAAAAATAAGAAAATGACGAAGTCATCCGGATTTACTAGTTTTTGTCATGTCACCCCAAAGCTTTTACAGAACAAAAAAAAAGAAATTGTATAGAAAAGTAAAAGATTTGAGGCTTTTGATATTTGCCTATCTCTCTTGTCCAGTTCAGGTGAATGGAAGGGAATACATAATTGAGAGGAGATTTGTATGTACATATATATCGTGAAGGTTGTTTTAATTCGTTATGTAGTTGCATATGGATTTCCACTCATTATTTACGATTTCAAGTAAGTAAAGTAGAGGCAAACTGCAATTTTTTTATTGCTATTATAGACAAGGTAGTTTATTCCACTTGATGATCATTGACTTTACCACAGGCACGGTCAAGTTATTGTTATGTGTTACTTTCTCAATGACTTGATATTGATGACGACTTTAAAAATAAAACCAGCCGTTCATTATGTCATATACTTATCGATGATTTTCTGTGTTAAAAGGCTTCGCCGTTTTTGACACTATTTAGATGAATTACTAGGAATAAAGCGCTTCGGTCATTTTGGAAATCTCGATTCAAAATTCAGTTTCTTTAGAAGAATAATATTTCTTTGATAATTTGTTTCCATAAAAAAACACTTTTTCGTCCGAGACTCGTCTTTTGAAATATTGAATTATAATTAAACGATTCAATTGTAATCATGTCTGCTATGGATATTGCAAGTCTTCAAAAGCATACAGTTGGTTTAAAAGTTTATTGTATAGCTACGTGAAATTGATTTTAATAAATAAATCAACAACAAATGTTTGCCGTGGCGCTACTTTCGCTCAATGAACCACTGCGTCATAAGAGGACAGTGAAACTGTATTAATTTCCATAGAAAAAGTGGTAAGGTACCCTTTCAAAATTTATGGAAATTATATGCCTAACATATTGAAAACCAGGCCATATGTTATTATTTTAATTAAGTATACTGCTAACAATTATATCTTAAGTAATTTTATGTGACAATTTCTACACACATTAAGCCGGTCAAACAAATATACAAAATAAGGTAATGTTTGTAAGGTTGGATATTCGGGAAAATTTTCGGTACTACCGAAGTTGATTTGTATGTAGATAGTTTGAGATCTGGGAAAGGACGTGGAATGCTTTTCACCGTGCAATATTAACTGTTATGTATGGGGAAATCTGATATACAGGTTGTAATCATTGAGTGTCCACAGAAGATTATTCTTACTTCTTTCTGTTAAACATATCAAACAACTTCAAACAGTTATCGACAGAACGTTACCCAGTAAAATGTTATCAGAAACTAATATTTAAAATGATATTAGTAAAAATATGTTTATTATCAAATTACATTTAGTATGAAATTAGTTAATAGGTTCTACTGCTATACTTATTGACGAAAATTAATTTTAAACATAATTATATGTCGTTTCTTCTTTTATTATTATTATGAAAAAGAATTTGGATCGATTGAAGTTATTTTACTTTTTTACAACCGATTAATATAATAATAATAATAATAATAATAATATTCATTTATTTCGGGCAAGCCCATATTTGATTAGTAACAATGACCTTATTGCATATGGTTAGTAAAATTAAAATTATAAATTCGACATTATCTATCAATTAAAATTACAATCAAAATTACAATAAAAATTACGATCACAATTACAATTAAAATTACATAAGATTAATGTTTTAATAAGAAGAATAACTATATTATTTATATTCGTCAACAGTTAAGATTCAGCTTGCACGGAATGGTGTCTTTATTCGGTCATTGGGGTACTTTTGAGGTTGCCACTTCAAGATGTCTGGTCTCTGAGCTACAGCACCCCATCAGGTTCTTAATCTGTAAGGACTATATGGATCTTGAATACACCAACCAATTTCTCGCCTTTGTTAAACTGACTGGTGATGCTGTAGAAAACAGTTGCTGCTAACAGTATAGGTTCAGTAGGACCTGATTGGAAGGCTGCTAATTGCAGAGATTACTGAGTCACAGACCCGCTTTTGACAGCTGAAATTAGATAATCTGTGATTTTATGCCTTAAAATATTCTAGTAAAAATCCCTTTAAGAATAATCACTTTACAATATTGACGTGATTTAACACATGTTTACACACAATGGTTTAAAAACATTCGAATCACGAAAAGACGTAAAAATGTATATTGTTATCTGCATATTATCACGACATGTGATTATTGTTTAATTTTACCTGACGGCATCTATGTAACAACTTCCGACAATTTATCAGTCTTGTTTGTCTTATCCTTTTGATCATTATGTTTGCAAAAACTTTGTAAATGCGTGCTTATAGTAAGTTTCTGACGTGGAAGGAGAATGAAATTGTCTTCTTTCAAGCTTTTGCAAATTTTGACATTTTGCAAACAGTGATTTTCGTGGAATTAGAAAAGTTAGAATATGGTTTAAAGCAGTTTGTAGCGTACTACGAACCGAGTTTGAAATTATTGCCTTAGACTTAAGACATTGAGATTACGTTTTCGAAATTATCGATTGATTGTTAAGAAGAACCTGCTACGCGAACAGTGGTTCGTATGATGCTGGGGGTGAATTTACAATGTGATTCTTTTTCAATACTATGTGCTTTGTACTGTACCTAACGACAATCCTGTTACCGGTAACCATCTGACAAATGTAGTAGTAGAGTTAATGAATGGCATCTACATATCTACATATTAATCACATCAGTTACATTTGCGATAACAACCTTTGATGCTAAACGGCATAGGAGATTTGGACAAATTAACAGTAAAAACTTAAAAAAAATAATTACCACTTTAGATTTTTCTTTACTTTAATGAATGAGATTGAGATTTTGAGAGACTATTAATTTGACGATGTATTGACATACGAGTTTTATTTACAGTATCCTGACACGATTCTTTACGTTTCATATTTAAACTTTGTAATTAACATAAAAAAGATAATGGTTATTGTAGAATTGTTTTACTAATTATAATATCTGATACGATTTTCTACTGTTTAAAATTTTAAATTTTTTGATATTTTCCGCAAATTAAACAATGAAATAATCTTTTGTACATATAATACCACTTTCTGATATGACTGATAATGCGATAAGGCCTAATAAAATTATTAAACTAAAACTACTTGAAAAAGTAAGAGCTGATTCCTTTTTGGCGAGTCAGGCGTTGCAGATTCATTAGACGTCAAGTGTGGATCTGAAAAAGTAAGAGGATTAGAAGTTAGATTGTGATTTTTGATAAAGTTTTTTAGCTTTATTATAAAATCTCTGTGTTTAAAGAACCGACACCGGCGATTGCTGCGAACGGAAATGCTATGCGGAAGTGTTTGTTGCAGAAATCACTCTTTATATCTGAGGGATCGTTATGTTCTGGTCAGCAATTAATTCGATACGGAGTTAGTTGACGATCTCCGCAGTCGTGTGGTTGGTATACCGATTTCAAGGTGTTGCCATCTCTGAGGTCTCGGGTTCGAGTCCCGGAGGGGGCATATGTTCGCTTAATGAATGCGAGCAATTGTACCTTAGTCATGGTTGTTATAATATATTTCTACCAAATTTATTTATATATGTATGTCTATTCGTTACCCTAGATTCTATAAAACAAGCCTTATAGAGCTTACTTTGGGCTAGGCTAATCGGTGTAAGTGTACGAAATATTTCTTTCTTTCTTTTCATTTATATTCAATGCACACCGGTATACGAGTATAACAGAAAGAACGGAATCCTAATTACACATGTATAACTGGATTGACTGCTTCTGAGGAAGATTCCGCTTTTATGGACTACAATGCTTACTGCTCTGGCGACGTAGAAATGTACATGCAAGAAGTTGGAATTAATATTGCCAACTAAATAAAGTTTGTGAACTGTCAAACAAATTATAAACAGGGGCCTGTGCAAAACTAAGAATGTTGTAATACGAACAAAAAATATATATCGCATATTAATTTGTGTAACGGAAAATGCAACGCTTCATAATGATTTATCATTTTAACAAAGAAATTTTCAATTTTTTCTTTATACCCTATTCTATTAGTACCGGACTCGAGTAGTTTTGACTTGACCGCGATTGCATATAAATCAATATCGCAGAGTTAGCGTCAACTGCGTTTTCGTCATATTTCACATTTAGTCAAATTTAGAGTTTACATTTTTTGCCTTTAGGAACAAAAATCACTTAAATCCTCACTTTGGTTATGGTTATTACTAATAACGTTTATGGGTGCTATTTAGATATTACAAACGAGCTAGTACACAAGCTCTAGCGCTTATAAAAACTTTGCCCATTTTACTTTCAGTTTGAAATAATTTCAAAATGACCTCAAGCACTAAGATATTAGACGTCCAAATTGTCTGGTCGTTCAACTGGCGTTTAAGGTGATGAGTATTATTTTCGTTCCAGATCCAAATTTTAATCACGAAATTAACTTCAATATTCAATCATTTATTGCCGAACCATAATCTTATATATAAAACTAGCTTTCCGCCCGCGGCTTCGCCCGCGTTATATTCGAATTTCCCACAGGAAGGATATGTTTTAACAATACTGCCATACAACCTTTCACCCCCTCCTTTCAACCTTTTACAACCCTTTTCTGCTTTAAAAGGTAGCCTCTGTCCTTTCTCAGCCTCTAGACTATCTGTGTACCAAATTTCATTTAAATCGGTTCAGTAGTTTTAACAATATTTCCATACAACCAATAATCCCTCCTTTCAACCTTTTACAACCCTTTACAACCTTTTTTGCATGAAAAAGTAGCCTATGTCCTTTCTCAGGCTCCAGACTATCTGTGTACCAATTTCATTTAAATCGGTTCGTAGTTTTGGTGTGAAAGCGGAACAGACAGACAGAGTTACTTTCGCATTTATAATATTAGTATGTATGTATGTATAGTATGGCACAAAACAATGAGCTTTTCCACAAATACTATTTTCACAGTACTTTTGATTAAAATTTCACCGTCTTCAACTTTCACAGATGACACTCCAGTTTTATTTATTTGAGTTCATTAAAATGACGATAACTTTTTTTTTAATGAACCGATTTTGATGAAACAAAGTTTAGATATTATTCTGAGTTAAAACAAAGCAAATAGTGAAAGTTTCAAGCAAATCGGTTCAGTACTTTCGGAGATAAACGTGAACATACATACAGACAGACAGACAGACAAAAAATTCCAAAAAATTTTTTTTGCTTTCTAATAATCTATTTAAGTGCCCCTCTATCCATTTCAGTCAAAAATACTAAATGTACAGACAAAATATTTTTACTGTCTTATTATATTATAAAATGAATCGCAAAATATGTTCGTAAGCTCATAACTCAATAACGCCTGGACCAATTTGGCCAATTCTTTTTGTTAATGTTCGTTGAAGTTCAAGGAGGGTTTTTACAATGAGGAAAATTCGAATAATTATCGGAAATACCCTAAAAACAGCCCTTTTATTTTCCCATGCAAACGTTTTCTAACTAAAACTTACAGTCGAATTGAGCTTTATTGTTATTGTATAAAGTTCATATTGCAAGCACTCACTGTTGTCTAAGCAATGAAGGTGTGTTCCTAACATCAAAGAGTCAATTTGCGCTTTATTAACGCTACATATAGTTGAAATTCAATCATATCTATCAAAACAGTGTGCGTGCGTGCGTTGGAGCACAGAATACATCGTTTGAGGATTTAATGTCACGTTCCAAAATTAAATAGCCACAAAATGTAATAGGTCATTTAGACTTTTTTTGCGATTTGGTTGGCTATGCGACATTATCTATAAAATAATTAGGAACAAAAAACTGCCACTGTACAAATCTTTTTGACAGGACGAAGTCTGTCGGGTCCGCTAGTGTAATATATAGATGTTACACAAATACAAATTTAAGACCAATGTTATGGACCCTGTCGGGCACGCAATATAAGGGTTAAGAGAGAGGAAGTATATAATATTATTCACTTAAAGTAAAATTACGATTAACATAATTAAACTAATATTACAATTTATTATTATAATTAAATTCAGTTTTCATTGAGTATTAATATTTTTATGTATTATCGTTAAAATATTCATTAATACTATAATAGCACTTACTAATTAAGGAATTTTTCAATTTATTTATAAATATTGTATCACTGGTTTCATTTATTAATATATTAGGTAATTTATTATATATCTTTATAGAAGAGCTGAGGGTACTCGAGGAACTCATTTTCATTCGTGAAGTTGGCACCATCAATTTATTTTTATATCGCAATGAGTATTTACAATGTATGTCTTCACGCTTTGTGTAAAATTGTTTATATTTCCGTACAAACTTACACATTTCCAAAATATACAGGCTGGGTAAGGTAAGTATGCTGTATTTAATAAAATACGGTCTGCAACTATCTGCTTGATCTACATTTGCGATAATTCGGATCAACTTCTTTTGAAGGGTAAAAATTGAGTTCGCATCCGTGCTGTTTCCCCACAGTATAACACCGTAGCTCAACCAGGCGTACGCATACGCATAATATGTTGTAATTGCCGTGTCTACAGATGATGTCTTCTTTGTATTATTGTTGAGCTTCAATACCATGTTATTGATTGCTTCATATCTTAATATGTGTCTATTATTCACTATATTTATTCTTCTGTTAAATACGCCTACGTCGATTTATAATTTGTTTCTAGCAGATTTGCTGGAAAAAATATATGATATCTTATATATTATATCTTAAATAAATGACCGTTTTTAAATAACAAATCTTATTCATATATACTATAGTTATACTTACATCAAAGCCTGAAAACTATAGAATTATAGGAAACGATCAAGTAAAATTGTTACAATTTGTTATAAGTCGAAAATAAAAATCACTTATATATCTTGTAATTATAGAAAAGTGAGTTTAGTGTGATTGCTCCATTGCTATTTTTAGGATGTGTGTCTTGTGGCCATTTTTTGCCATATGACGGTACGATAATATTAACAAATAAAAGTTATCAAGGTCTTGAAAACGAGATAAACGTGACAGCTGGTTGTATTATTAATAACTATGGATAACAAGAGTATAATGATGTTCTAGAATAGATCAAGGCCATCTTAAATTAATGTTAATGACTTAAACTTTGAATGTAGGTAATAAACAGAAAAAACGCATAGAGAGTATATGCAATGAATTCATTTATCCTACGTTCTTAATAAGTTGGTATAAGACTGACGGACGCCCGCTTCTTGTCCATTTACGTAGTACTTGATAAGAAATATGAAGCTGTATAGTTTGAAATTCAACGGAATGTGCCGTTGTATATGAAGTACAGTACACCTGAAATCAAATGCACGATATATCGTGAGCAATATCGTGTACTAACTTTAAGCTTTAAGTCACGATATATCAAAATTTTCATGTTCAGAGTGCAAGTCTAGGTGGGAAATCCGAATTTGAAAACAGTGTGAGCGTTAGTAGTCTAATGGAGTTATTTTGACTTCAGATATGCAGAAGCAAAAGTTCAAGTCGATGGTGCTGGAGCAGCAAGCTGCGCTGCTTTCATTAACGCCGAATCAACTGGAATTGCTCATGAAGTTCACGGAAACGTTACGTCAACAGCGCAAGACCCTACAAAAACAACTGGTATAAAATTTTTATTTGATTTTTACTTTATTAAACAAAAATGTTATACATATTACTTTTATCGAACAAGACTGGTCGTCGGACAAAAGTGATATGCATTACACGCTCGCTGTTTTCGAGTGTGTATCTCTAAATTTAGACTGGAATAATTTTTTTGCAATCCTTATTAAAATAATCTTCGTACAAAGTACAAAATTCAACGTTCTTTGTATTTTAACGATCGCAATACCTCGATAGTCCTAGAGGTAGTATAATACTATTAATTATTTTACAGTGGACGTTAAATACCAGTTGATAGGAAACTACTTACATATCTAATGTTTTGCCCCACTTACATTGTTGTGTCAATTGTGTGATAATTTCTTGTTTATTGTTTCCTCCTTGTACGCGTTTCTTGATTACTTTTCATTTTTCCTTTTGTTTTAGTTATTTCTAATAATAATTTATGTTTTCATTTGTATATATGTATTTCCAATAATATATCTGAGTCGTTATTTAGAGGGAATGGAATCAGGATTTAAAAATGTTTATCAACAATTTATTTGAATCTTGATCTAAATCTATATCAGAATACGAAACAAATTAGTTGTAGTATATTTTTCTTAATATTCTGGATTGCGGGGGCAATTTAACGCTTTTCAAGGTAAGCTCTGACACATGCGCGTCAAGTAACGCTTACGTACGGAATGCAAATGATACTGGCTCTATTAATAGTATTTTTTATTAGTTCCTGTAATCTAAGGGCAAAATATTTTTTCTCGCGTAGGTGTAATTGCGCGTAATTGTAATATATAAAATCAAAGTTATTTTTACCAATTTAAAAACAGTTTTGTAGATATTTTTTATTTTAAAGATTCTCTCATTACTAGAGAACCCAATTCAGCTATGTCTATACTATTGACAAATTATCATTCCGAAAATTAAAACTGTTTGTGGAAAACCTACTGATGAATGTACTTGGTATTTTTTTTTATATGACAATAGTCGATACAGTCATCTTAATCGTGTTTATGTTATATTTTATTACTTATTTTTAAATAAACAATAAGTATACAAAACACTTTATTATATTTCGCTTAGTAGTAAGTATATAAAAATCTAGAAACAAAACTTGATCGAACGGTTCAAAAATTGATATTATAAAAAAATTGTGAAAAATTTCTGTAATTTTTTTGTTTCGTTGAAAGATTTGATCATTGTGGAAGCGATCTATGGCGAAAAAGACCCACAATAAAAATATGAAATAGCTATTTATTGAATCATACTTACCATAAAAAATATTGTACAAAAAATAAGCAACGACTTCAATAACTAACTATAAAGAAAATAACGTATACGCTAAGTACAATCATCAAAGTGAAATAAGATATTGATTAAGTTTGGCTTTGTTGTCAATATAAAATTTTTAATTAATTAATTTTTATTTATTTTTAGTAAATTCTATTGTGAACCTTCAACTATTTGTAATACATTAAAAACCGATACCATAAGCACAACACTTGGTTAAGAAGTTGGTAACATTAAAATAGTTAGGTTAACATTTCAAGTGTTAGTTCATCTACGAGATTAAAAAGGAGACTTGAAACTTATTTTTGAATTATTCTGGCTGTGAGCGCTGATGTCTATTGATATTTGTTCTATATAAGCAAACTCTCTACTTTTATTTTTTGATTGATTAAAAAAAGAGGTCTCATGCACTCGTTATTATATTAGTTTAATGGAAATGGCGCATTTAAACATCACATTTTTTTTTTGCTCACTCTCTCTCTCTCTAATATTCTCAGCCTATTAAGGAAGCAATAATTTCAGTTTGTATGAAATAAACAATACATATAGCCATAAAAAAATCTAATTTGTTTCTGTTACTGGTTTTTAGTTTTCTATTTTATGTGGAATAGCATATAGGCTAAGATGTTCAATTATTATGGCATTATCGTTGGAAACAAAGTAAACATTCAGAAATATTTCTTGTAGTATAGATTGGCTTATACATCTGTCAAATCGACAATGATAGTCGCTATATTCAAATTCATACGATATATTCAAATTCAGTCAAACTCTTCAAATATATGTCACCGGCTCGATAAATGTATCGAGCGATAAGCGAGCACTTAAATGTTGAAATCACCGTTAGTTGAGTTTGATTAACTTTGCTTGTTTTTAGGAGTGTTCCTTCTGCAAGAACAACGGTAAATCCGAAACTTGGTACTCTTCTCACTGCCTGAAAGACGGACGTGGTCGGGTCAAGTGTCCGGTACTGAGGGACTACAGGTGCCCGCAGTGCGGTGCCAGCGGAGACTGGGCACACACCATCAAGTACTGCCCTGAGAACGTGTTCCGGAATACTGGTAACGTTATTCAGATATGATAACAAATGAAAACAGAAAAAGCAAAATGAAGTCTATTGAAGTCTTTTATCTAAGAAACTATTACTGGGGAACCATTAATTAAGAAATTGTTAGCTGCAAAAGTTACATTGTTCATTTATTTTTTCACGAAATTAAAATTCCTAGTACCTACCATGACAATATTTCATGGTCTTACTGGGGTCGTATTGGTGTTAGTATTAACTAACATACATTTAAGTAATCAATATTAAATGCAATATCAAAATTAATAATTTACCTTGTAATAATATTAACAACAAGAGTACATCGTAATTTCACAGTTATTATTATTTTGTATTTTTTGTGTGTACATAATTAAATCAACAATGTTAATCCAACGCGGGCGGAGAATCTGATCACTGTTTTATATTACGTATTTCATAAATTTATTTTCTATGTTCCAATTGCTGCTTCGTTCTCTCTCGCGAGGAGTTCGCGAGAGGAGACACTACCCGATACATCCACGTGTTGTAATCACTATACGAAAATGCAATTATGCCAGTCTAATTTCGAAGTGCCCGCTGTGAGCTGAATTCTAACTTACCCTTTTTGGATCTTCAGTTATCCTCAGAGTGCTACCCGTTGTTGTATGACCGCTTTTAACTTATTTTGCTCTTGGGTGGAATTTGAATTGAGGGTTAGTCGAAAAGCTTCTTAACAAACTTTCTCGCTAACACCTACATATTTTTAGAAGAAAAGGTGAAGGTCTCCGATCCTACCATAAGGTGCCATTGCATACACGCTCCTCGGCAGACCCCGTTAAAGTCCAGACGACGCTTGTAAAGTTGGTCGAGAGAATACTCATGACCGAGAGAAGCCTTATTACAGCATCTGACTACGTCTTATGTCGCCGCGTTAAACACCGTAACACCACTCCCACCTAACGACCCAAGCCTGACTCGCACGATCCCAGCGAAGAGACCTCAAGAGTCGTTATCAATGCTAAAGCTGGATCTTTCCGCTAGACAGCGGATTAACGAGAACACGCAAACACATAGAGTATATAAATAATGATAAAACCTATGTCAACAGCTAGTAGGATAAATATATAATACCGTTATAATAATAAGGAAAAATTTAATTACTTTGTAAATGTATTAACATTTACTTCATATATTGTCATTCTGGTATTTGTACAAATTCTTCCTGCATTCACATACTTTCATCTTCTTTCTCTGACTTCCTGTTTCTAATTTTATTTGGGTTCGGCGCATCATGTCTTCCTCTTTCAGTATTCTTTATCACTCGCCATTTCGACACTCACTTTATATGCATAAATATATACATCTGCGAACATACATGAATTCTTTACTGATAATAACATTACTTGGTTGGGAAGAAATATCTCTTGGATATAATTCCGCCCTTGTACTCGTAAATTACTTCAGTATTTTAAATGATACTTTGTACATTAAATAATTTCTTATATTAGTATAGATCGTTTGTACTTGCGATGAATAACAAAATTACTGAATTCATGGAAAGATACAACAGAAAGTAATGGCGATTAACGTAGCTCGAGGAAAAATAGGTATTAAGTCTAGAACTTACCTTGTTAGGAATTCTCTCGAAGCGGTTGCGTAATGTTAAAAAGCTATTCATCGTTGCTATTGTTTGTGCCATAATAAACAAGATACCTAAATAGATATAGCAGTACTTAGCTACTGGTGACATCCTCGTTATCATATTAAGATATTATCGCTTAACAATTTTGCGAACGATCCTCGGTATCCACGCTTTTACCTACGAATATTTTATATTGATATTTATTTGCATTCGTCGTCATATGAAGCAGTTTCCCTAAACGTATAATGGATTTGTTTTGTTACGAGAATTCACAATTAACATTTTCAGGGAAATTTTCTTATTTCCCATACCTTAATTTCTTAAGCGTGCCTCGACCCGGCATCTTTTTGTTGATTTCCGGTTGAAACACCAGACGTTTCAAGTGTTTATACTGACTTGCTACGAGTATGTGTTTCGCGACCTTTATAATCCCTGTAATAACTTTAAAATAATGTTATTTGAGGGGTTCTGTGCATGTTATTAGTACATATGTAGCTGTGATATCATTCCGTGATGCCTAAAAAAATCGCCTACCATAGTTAGAACTAAGATATTAAATATTCAGAAAAAAATATAATAGTATGATAAGTGTACTTACATATTCCACATTTACTATAGGCGACTGTAGCCATAGTACATAGTATAACGTTACGCATGATTGACATATTTTGAAAGGAAAAAAATATTAGAATCTTTGTTTAAAATAAACAAATGAAATGGATAAGGTAATGTTATAAAATTTGCGTTAACTTAATCACTTTTGAATGCCAAAGAAGCTACGCCCGCGCCGTTGGTACAGAATTAATTCAATGATAAACAGTTGTTCCACCGCTAAATACGAATTCCAACGCCATTACCTTTATAATATAGCACAAATGTGGACATCATTTGAATATTAACAGTTATTTTTTATCAAATATTGAGCTCAATAGCAGTGAGGTCGACAACTTCGCTGCTGATTGGTGATCGTTGACTCTATGAGTGCCTGAGCAATCTTACAATGTATATAGTAATAGATCTGACCTAGACGTCATTTATTGCAAATGTCAATTAGTGTCACACTTTATTCAATTTAGGTTATTGACGACTTAAACTAAAAAGTAACAAATAATGTTTTAAATACATCAAAGCAAGATTCTGTTTATAAACATTAAACATCAACTTATGTTTGTAAATAGTTTTATTTGAAGTCGGTATCAGTCAAAAAGTAGAGTTTAATCCTGCCTTTATGGATGGAGTAGGGTGAGAGTCTGGTACTGATTCTAAAAATAACTATTAGCATTTTAGCGATAATTATTTCATAAACATAAAATGTATTTATACAATATTTTGCTACATTGTGTAGGTACCATACAATAACGTCTTTGTCCATACTTAAAGCTTCTTAGAAAACCTATTTATCTGCGTGTAAATAATATTCAATAATGGATATCGATGATGTTGTCGTTCCTTAGAATACCAGGACAATAGTGTTTGTAGTACATCTGTATAGTTCGCTGTGCCTTTGATCTTGTCTCCGAGGGGCATGAAAAACAAAGGAAACACAAACAAAAACAACAAGTCTCACTTTATTTCGTTCGATTCATAAAGTAATTTCAAGTATACAAAACGCTGTGTTAATATTCTGTGAATTCGAAATAAGCCTGCTTATTGGTTAGCAATGTGTTGTTTGCTCGCAAAGGTCAGTGAGAAAATTATTCGCATATATAATATGTAATGGTCAGTAGACAGCAATAAGGACTGAGCAAAATTTAGCGTAACATTAGACGAAATATGTTTACGAAATAAACATAATACGCATGCTACGTAATACGCATTAATGTAACCATTAATTTTTTTCATAATGGGTCTTTGTTTTTACTACAAATAGATTGGATGTATACACGCGGTTCTTGCGAGATTCATTATTCCACAGAAACGGCAGTGTATGTTGCCAACTTGCTTTTTAATAACTTGTTAGATACAACCTTTAGCTTGAGCTTAGTTTGGGTGAGGCGAGAACATTGTAGGATCCTCAGCGTTGCTGGCGAATAGTTAGGTGAATTACTCCCAGTCAGTCGTAACGATTGAGGAGTGTTTCCTGAACTGACTAGAGTCACCAGACGGTTCGGTGTTGCTAACATATATACTATAGTTTTATATAATCTGTGGTCGTGAAAAGTCATGGTCACAGTCATTTTGCTGTACACAGCCAAGTAGTGATACTTTTCTGTTGTTACTTTGATGATAATAAACATGATGCGCGGTGTATCATAGAAAACCTTTTTTTTTTTTGTTTCCCTGTGGAAAATGCATTAAATTGCATACCCCGGCTGTGGCGAGCCGGCGGTTATGTGGGGCTCTCCTCCGCAGAAGGGGGAGGCCTACCCACTAAAAACCTCAGGGATGGCCTTCCTCAGGCATGTAGGGAGCCCCCGGGAACATCAAGCCCCTTCCGGGAACCCCCAGCCTCCGCTCCCCTATCTAGAGGGGAACCCTCCTCGGGGGAGGCTACTGCCTACCCCGGTCTCCTCCACCGACGACGCCCCCCGGCCACGGGAGGGGCGTGGTCCATCCCGGGTCGCCGTAGCAGTCGCGACTTCCTCGCGCCCGCCGCGCCGGCGACCCGCGGCGGCGCCGCAGCTGTGCTACCGAGCCCGGCGGAGACAGATCTCGCCCGATCTCTGCGACCAAGACTCGGCGCTCGGAGGCCCACGCGGGGCACTCCGCCAGCGTGTGCTGGGCCGAGTCGAGGTCGGATGCGCAGTGGTGACAATGTGTCGATCCCTCCCGTCCTATTCGACACAGATACTCACCGAAGCAGCCGTGCCCGGTGAGTATCTGAGTCAATCGGTAGGTGACCTCCTCCTTCCCGTGGAGTCATAGAAAACCCTATGTCACAACAATTTTGTCCGACGAGTTTTGTAATTTTCGTGTGGTTACAGAAATATTGGGACAGAATGGTAATTTAATAAAAAAAAAGGATCTTGATTAAAGAAAGGACGCATGGTTACATCAGGCTTGCTGCTATGCGGTTTTTGTGAGAAATGTTTTGGTATCTTAACATTTTGTTACTTGTTTGGTATCTTAACGTTTTGTTTGATTTTTGACTCACTCACCGGATGCTGAGTGACGATGGCTCCGTCGATAGAAGTATCTGTCGATTTTAATCAACCGAGGACCTGAAGTCATAGCTCCAAATAATTTTGGAACCCCGCAATATTTTGATGCTATGGGGAAAATAGATTACGTGCTTAATAAATGAATAGCAGCGCGCGCGGTGTCTAAAAAAGGAACTTTTTAAGGTCGAACATTATTCCATGTACTTATTATGCTGAAATTTACGCATCCTTTATAAGAAAATATAAATAATCTGGGTCATTAACTGCAAGAACAATGCTAAAAATTGTTATTTGAAAAAATCTATACATTTTTACAAGCGAGTTGGAATTGAGCACAATGGATGAAATGGATAATTGTTGTTAATAGGAAAAGTAAGTAAACTAATCTATAAAGCAACATTTTTAATAATATATTTTGTATGTTGTACGAAGTAGTATATTATAATTGTTGTGATACAATAATTCATTTGTTATTGTATTTTAGTGCTAATGGATCGCCATTGTAGTCAAGTTATGACAGGCGTTGCAGTGCGCACTTCATTAGAAGCAAAAAATCTGATAACCAGGACAGTTTTAGTTATGTATCCAGAATAATCCCTACATACATCTGTGCAAGGGTTAATACAAACTTAGCAATTTCAAGATACAAACGATACATGGAATGCTGTGAACAAGAAATGAAAAAATGCATATTCTCAATTAATTTGATCATGTTTAACTAAATAAACAAAAAGATTTTTACATTATTAACGACACTGTAGTCATAAAGTAATTATCTGAAATGTATTATTTGATTAAATTTATTTATTTCTTTACTTGCCTATTTCTCGTAAAGAGAGTCATGTGAATTGTACGAGTAATTTCAAGTTCGCTGTGATTATTTCCGCCAATTGGCGTTGTCATCGCGTACCCAACCAATAGGTAAAATAGTGTTAGCTACCTGTGCGACCTTAGAAATCTCAAGCGAAAACGAAAACGGAGTCTCTAGAACAGAACCCTATAGATTTAACCACTAGGCCATATCCAAATGTTTGATTTTAATAAACTTCTCTTCTAGTTGGCATCTCACAAACAGAATCGTTTTGTAGTGAATTAATTAAAACTGTGAAGTATGTAATGGATTTCGTAGAACACGCCATAACGCCAAACTTAACAAGTTGTACGTGACTTAGCTACTATGACGCTCTCAATAGTGATGATTTTCGTAGTGTAATAAAGTTTAATGTACTGTAATATAGTGTAATAATGTAGCTGATCGTACATACTTAAATTATTAAAGTTGCGAACTATTTAAAATTGGGCTGAACAAATCTACATCTATTTGTAAACATATATAAGTAATTAGGTACGTACTTATTTAGTAATTTGTGACTTACATATACGTAGGTCATTAATTACTATAGTTTGATTGGAGAGGAATTTTCCTTGACATCTAAAGATAATGAAAGGTATTAACTATACCTATGTGTTGTGAGTAAATAATACTAATAGGCGTGTCCACTGAGTTACTGTATATTAATGAGATCGGTGCAATAATATTAGTATTGATTGGTATTATAGCACCGTATCCCCGTAGTATAATATATATAATAACTTTGCGAGAATATTAATAGTTACACATTAACAGTTAATTTGATTGTATATCCATTGTTATGCACTATCATTTTGTTATGTTGCTATCTTTTAAATTTATTACCATAGTTTTATCTGGGTTTTATTTATTGACAAAGATAAATTAATCTGTACTAATTATGCGTTACTGATTTAAATCAGGAACAACGTTTACAAATTTTGAATAAATGAGGGAGGACAATATAGGAGTATAATAAAACGTCGTCATCGTGTATGCCACGAAACGCTTACAGCTAGACATGACTTCTCTCAAGATTCTCCACCAATCGGTGTGAAAATGAAAAGGGGTTTTGGATCGTCTCCTACCACGCTGGCCCATTTCGGTTTCAGCTAGAGCAGCGTCTGTTAGTTGATGGAGCGCGATCAGGTGGGATTGGCTGATTTTGAACCCCTTATATCACTTAATAAAATTATCGCAGATAATTTGAAATTATTTCAATAAACAAGCTAAGCTGATGAGACGAGATTCCTTATGTGTCAACTTCGTCAAATGTGTTTGGTAGATTTTAGACTGAATTTTTTTAGAATGAAATGATTGCAATGAAAAAGTGAACGCTAACGTTACTTTATATCTGGGGTCCTGTTGTGCGTTGCGACAGATTTACAAATAATTAAAGCTGAAACATTACTGTTCTGTTGCATTTAACCAATAAGAACATCATCTAATAATCTACGAACTCGTACTGCTATAGCGTAATCTTTCCTTTCTGTTTCAGCTGTGACTTATTAGTGGAATTAGCATAATGTCCCAAATTTTGTCTTGTGTTGATAATTTTACTAAGTTAAAGAGAACGCATTGAATAAGCGGTGTTTATGATACGTGTGCGTGGTGCAAGGTGAGAGTTTTAAATCGACGTGTGTGTGACATTGTATTGTGATTACTTAACATGCGTACACATGTTTAACGAGGTTTTATAACTATCATGTGAGAAAAAAGGCAAAGATATTATTTGTTGATAACATGTGATTATGATCTTTATCACAAATTAAACTCATTGTTCGTATTCGATAAATTAAACGATTCCAATTTCAGATATATGTCAGTTTAAAAAGTTACTTTTCCGCATATGTTGGAAAGATGCCCTATCAAAGTTCTTTTTCACGTATGCGAAATGCCCTGCCCTTCTTTATTGATATGTTGATTTACGAAAGTGGCAACTGTAAAAGATTTTCTATACTTTTGTTTGAACTATATATATATATATATATATATATATATATCTGTAAGTATTTGATAATTAACTATATATAAATTATATATACTAGATATAAATTAAGAAATAAATATTTGGTAAAGTAGACAAGTTGCTGTAAACACATGTCAAACCGATGTACCTATGTACCTACTGTCAATGGATAGTTCGTTGAACTTTGTTTTTTAAGTGCGCTCGTGACCACAGTCAACGTAATTATAATTGAAACTGCTTGAAGCTATTGACTTTTTACATCTATCAAATTGTCGGTAAAACTCAATCAACTATTTTGTGGATTAATAGTGTCCTATGGTTTAATAAGTAATAGGGTACTTACTGTTGCGTACATTTTATTTGCATTACCTTATATTTTTGTCTGAACATGACGGTACATTATGGGCACCCAATGACGCCACATTGTTCGTCTCCTTTTAATTATGTATTTGAGTGTGAATTAAAGCACATGAGAAGAATTTCTAATAAATATTTATGAAGCTTAAAATTAAAAAAGAATGAAGAAGATGTAAAAGCAATTAAATGCAATTCTAAACAACATCTTTGTACACAATATCTGTCAAAAAAGATACTGAAAAATTTAACTAAAACGTCTACAAAAGATCTGATCATTGTTAGAAAAAAAATATAAAAAATGTAAGAAAAATATATATATATCGATACCTTTTACAATGTATAAATAATAAAAGAAACTCACTCTTAATGTACTTAAATATGTATTAATAATTTAAAAAAAATATGTATTGACTGGCAATTACGATACATAATTATTGTACTTCTAAACCTTCATATGTTCTTCACCTTCTCCAATAATTACCAGAACTCATTTTTATAAAATGTAATATCTGTGTTTTAATAATTCTGAAACCAGTAAATATTAAGTCATAAATATATAGAAAGATATATTTATTACTAGCTTCCGCCCGTACCATGAATCTTCCGTACCAAGATTCATGGTCTTATTTTCAATTCAACACCTAGTTCAGCCCCACACTGGTAAAAATTTCAAAAATGCTAGAACAAATGTTTAATGATTTCTTATCAAGTGCTTAAATATAAAGTTTCATGGTTTTATCTTTTAAAATTAAGAAATCCCATACAATCTTTCAACCTCTATTTCAACCCCTTTATCCCTTATTTTGGAATTTATTTGCGACTTTAAAATAACTAAAGTGTGTTATAACAAGTTTGGAAAACTATCAGTTTTATATATGATGGTTTCCTGGTTGGATGGTTTCAGCAGCAATTACAACGAAAAAATCAATTCTTATGCACCCTCATATGAAATTGTCAAAATACAGTGATCAATTGTTGCAACATTGATTGGTGTATTTAATATTTTAATTGTTACCACCTCTATGGTTTTCTGTCTGTCACCGAGGATTGGGAGGTTTGGGGTTCGTTCTTCATGGGGATACATATTTTTCTTTTCTATTATGATTGATGGTAGGGCTTCTGAACTCACCTGGATATGAATATCTCACCTAAGTTACGTTTAACGATCGTCAAATAACATTGTTATTAGTATTTTGTTCTACACGGCATTCGGCTTTGACTTTCGGCCTTATAAGGTGAAATGAAAATAAAAATAATAATATTGTTAAATGTTATATGAAGCGCGCTTAATAAAATATATTGTTAAAATTTTAACAAAAATATCGATATATTTTTTGCAAAGGTTTAACCTTACAACATGATCTTAAAATAACATCGCATCATCATTATCTATCAAAGATGTAAAGTAGCAATAAACTAAAACCGCTTAAATATACTAACTGGCAATGAAAACCTGTTTATTTAAATATGGATTAGTCAATTCATTCAGTTTTTAAAGTTTCTAATTGAAGATATATGCCATTGCATCTCTTTATCTCATAAATATCTCATATATTAAATATAAAAGATTTTTGTACATAACACTATTTCGGACATACATATTCAGATTTATTCAGATTGAGTAGTTAAATATAGACTATAGTATCTAGCGAATTATGATTTTACTCTCACTTTCCGTTTTCTCTCTATATAAATAACTTATTCATATTTTTTTATATTATATGTTTAATTCACAGCCGGGAAACTTTCGATAACAATGAGATCTACCGGTTATAGAAGCGGATATTTGATCTTTTTATTGTCATTGACTAATACGAATACTACGCTTTTCCAAAAGGCTTAACTAACTTAAACTTTATTTTTCCAGTTCTTAAAGGGATATGTTAAATTCATCTCACTGACGTCAATTTCTATCAGCTCTATTCTTTCTTTATGATTTTCATTACTTAGTTTTTATTTATTAGAAATTGGCATATTTGTTATTGTCTCTCTAGGAAATGAAACAATTATTGAACATTAAAATATCATCGATATTTTTCTATCAGTGGTTTAAAATATATTTACTCATTATAAATATATTAGTTTATATGCATTTTTCGATAATTGTGTTACAGTTATGTGATAAAACCAATGACATAATACATTTAGTCGTGTCACTTATTTGTTATTGTAATCAGCTTTTTGGTTCATTGTAGTCAATTTTCGATTGTATATAATATTCAATTCGAATCCTAATTCCTGAAATATGAAATAAAGCAACTTTTCATAAAGATATAATATAATTTATTACATATATGTATATGCATAAATTAGATACGTCGCTACTACTAAATTACCATTTGATGAATCATCCACGAGTTTCTTGATACTCGGTTCTCACTACTATCGCCTATACTCGTATGCTGAAAATTGTTATTATGCTTGCGGTACTTGAACCAATATTTAATATGACATGTGAATTTCCTTAACTTCAGCGGTTGTCAGATTTCACCGAGTGCTTCAAATTAATATTTGAAAAATATTCAGGCGTTACCGGCACGTGTAGCTAGGCTCGATATACTCCAATATCACAATCTCATCAATTTATAAAATAAATATCAAGTAGAGTATTATAGGTAGTTATTACTATTGTTCTTTAGCGCCGTTTGCTCTTTAAAATTTGCTGCTGTAATAATAATGTCTCTGTATACATTATAAACAATACATTGACGGATATATATTACTGTCACCGATGCTCAATTTTATGTAATCACGAAAAAAAATATTGAAGACGTTGACATATATTAGGGATATTATTTATTTCAGTTGTTACATAACAGTTTAGTTAAAATATATGGCATGTCTTCTATGAAATCTTATTTATTATTTTTACTAGGTCGTGTGAAAGATACGTTTCAAAAGACTGAATTTGCGATGATTATAAAAAAAAACCTTTTGAAAATAAATGCGAATATCACAAAGTCTGACGTTAGTTAGTTAGAGTTCTTTTACAATTTTGGAACGAATATTTTAAAAAACCGTAAGAGGTTCCGTAACTTACATGTTTCTAATATTTAATGTTTCCGATAGACCGCATATTTTTAAAAACTCGCGCAATGACATTATCACACCTCTCTCTAAAGAAATCGACACACTTTAGCTTGAGTCAAGGCTCAAATTTCATAAAAAACATAAAATAATTAATTTCATAAAAATATTAATCAGAAATAATGTATTTTATTACATGTCAATTCGCAGGAAGTCATCTTTTTCTACTTCTTAAAAGTAAAGTTTCTTATCAGTATTAATAAAAAAAAAATTGACTTTTTAATCTATATTTTTATCTCTTTCTAACCTATGTTTTTATTTTAAAATGGAATGAAATAATAATCTTAACTAAACCAGATTTAAAATATCTTATAATCAATAATTTATATATACTCGGTTCTGTTGTAAAATAATAAAAGTCGTGCAAAGAGGCACGATATTATTATGTATATTGTGTAAGGCTTCTTTAATTTATGTTTTAAAAGAGAAAATATAGGGTAGGTATATGATTTTACATACAGCTCTTGTAGCGAGAACACCGAAACGCGATTTATCAAAATACAAAGTATAAATTTCAAAACGACGAATATATCGCACGATAACCGCTTTATCATAATTGGTTTCGTTGATTATGCTATGTTATGTTAAGATTTGACCAAAAAAACACCAAATCTACTGTATTTTAAATACACTATACTACTTACTGCTCGACGACGTTTCGGTGCACGTGCTAAATCGTGATCACGAGCTGACCGCACTACGTAAATATTTAGCGCATTTAGACCTATTTTTGATGTTTGTTTGAGTATATATTTATTAGTTTGAAAGAAATTGAAGTTTGGATTACACAGCTGTTTACAGAACAGACATTATTACATGTTGGCCATAATGTATTGATATTTCTTTTCGAGGCTATATGTATATGACGAACTGAGACGTGTATGATAGAGCGATTTATCACTTTGAGCTGTCAAAATACAAAAGATTATTAATTTTTTTCCGGATGTCAATCTGTATCAAAATTTGTATAACTTTCAAATAGCTCAAGGCGCCGGGTGATGATGGAGTTACAGCGTAGTTTTTGAAGGCGGTGGACTACCAGTTCAAAAGGTCCTTCAGAATCTTTTCAACTCCGTCATACTCGAAGACAAAATGTCTAAAGCGTATAAGGGCGTGGTGGTACAATTTTAAAAAAGGGGGATAGAACCCGGCTGAAGAACTATGTTAACTACTCCTGAGTTATGTTTGTAAACTGTTCTCAAGACTTATCAAGAATCGTCAGGTCGCGTACAGGCTTAACGAAAAAATTCGTCTTCTGGACCAGAACTGGATATCGATATGGCTCCAGGGAGGTGTGAGACAGGGCAGTGTGATATCATGTCTAATTCTCATATAGCACCCACTCTTATAAAAGTTGGTAGTTCTATACTGGAAGTTGTACTAGGACAAGTAGTCCAACTGGGTAAATCCAACTTCCAGAAAGAAGTCGATTGACGGATCCAACTCGGCTGGGTAACGTTCAGGAAATAACTCGCCATATTCTCGGCCTATCTACGGCATTGCCTCAAGACTATAGTCCTTCATTG
Source organism: Scirpophaga incertulas (assembly GCA_036419045.1). Lineage (NCBI taxonomy): Eukaryota > Metazoa > Arthropoda > Insecta > Lepidoptera > Crambidae > Scirpophaga > Scirpophaga incertulas. Next base: position 11,078,017 of record CM071641.1, read on the forward strand.
TGTGCGTGTTGCCAGTGATGACTAATGCAACCGACACCTGGCCACTCATATAAGACTTATAAAGTCTTATAAAAAGGCTCAAAGTCACCCAAAGGGCAATGAAGAGGATTATGGTCAGAGTTTCTCTGCGTGATCGTATCAGAAATGATGAAATCTGGAGAAGAAAAAGTCATAGCTCGAAGAATTGTGAACTTTAAGTAGTAGTGGATACGACACATTGCTGGTAAGACTGACGCCCGTTGTCTTCGAGCGACAGGCATTTTCCGGACACCGTAGGTAGGCATATTACTAGATGGACAAAGTATTTGGTAAGGACTGCAGGAAGGCGGTGGACATTATAAGCCCAGGATGGAGATTCTTGCAGAGGCCTATGTCCAGCAGTGGCCGTCAACTGGCAGAAAGATGAATAATACTTCAAGATGGCGGTTAAATCACACGATAAACGCTTATTTATATCTTGCTCCTTTACTTATGTTACGGGGGCTGTGCCAATAAACTTTGACAACATATTATTTTGCTTTTTAAGTCTACAAGTGCCTTGCCAGCGGTTTTCTAATTTTCATAATAGCAAATATTGTGTAAGCACTGAGCTGTTTTTGTCAGTAAACAACTGCAACATTATATTTTATTGTATTGGCCTTGTAACATGAAATATTGCTTATGTAGTACTGTACTCGTAGTTTAGTAGGTGACATGAGCGTCGCATCGGCAGTCAATAATATTGTGTGGAGCTGGCAACTATCTTATGCCTTTATTTAATAGATTATCCGTTTTTAGACTTCATCTTCATTCATTATTTTAGATAGACGATCTCCATTTTTCAGTATAACAGGGTGGGTTTAATCCACCCCCACCACGATTGTCCGATAAGGAGCCTTTGTACCTATAAGTGACTATTAATATTTATAAATTGAATACAGATCGATGGTAAATGTTACGTAAAAAATCTAAATCACCTTAATAAAGCATTCCTAAAAACAATAAAACCTAGCGGCGAGAATATTAAAGAATATAATAGAAAGAAAAACGATATTAATAATTATATTATCTATATAGTGATATTCTTTTTAGTTTACATAGGGTATTTTTATAGGTGAGTAATAAAATCTATTCACAGTTGTGGCCCAATATATTTAATTTCTAATATACCTAATTTACATCACATTATTACAATTGTTTTTTATCTATTATCTACAAAACAGCATTGCACTGCGTGTTCAATAAAACCACATAACTAATTTTCTAAAACACATGTCAACAATATCAAAACATTATTCAAATTCTAAAAACTATGAAATTGGCACCACCATATTCTTTATCAATGTGAATTTCTTAATTCAAACCTTTTCCAGAAAGCAAAAACATAAACAAAAATTCAACCTCAAAAAATTATGAATAATTTGAATTATGAATTAATAATTAATTAATTACTCTAACAATAATTATTGTATTTATTTTTACTCCATATATCGCGTGTTCCTCATTAGTTGCCCGCTAGAATAATTTTGAATGTTTAATTTAATCTCATAATTGTTTACTTAAAGGAAATCAATTGTTCGAATATCATAAAACCGTCGTTTCAACATCAAAGCTATTTACTTAGCTTATCATGAAAATGTAATCTCCGCCACAATATATACATGTACAGAATCCGTCAAACGAATATCCGTTATTGAAGTTATCTAACCTTGTTTAAAAATAACATTGTTTTATTTTAGTAAAATAAAACCAGTCTCATTGCAGGTCCTGGAATCTGGTCCATCATTTGAAATAAGTAAGCATCATGTATTTTTATGATAGCGATCGATAGAATCATACTCAAACGCTTTATCATTACAACCCATATTCGTCCGAATATAGGGGCACGGACCAACCCTAAACTATGTTAGGGCATTAGGCCTTAGTCAACCAACCCAACAGGACTAAATGACTACATACATTAATGGTGGAAAAACGTATCTTTGTTGAGATTGGATCATTTGTATCCGGATCATTACAAAGATTCGAATCTGTAATGTGCTTGAATTGCATTATTTTATCGGTTCAGAGTCACTGATACAAATGACACAAATTGACATTGTCAATCGTGTAATCGCCGCTTATCGAATGAAACAGAGAACTCTGAACTAATCTCAATTGTGCGAGCGCCGCGTGCCGATTGAAACCTAGATGCAATTAAGCGAATGATTAATTTTAAGCGCTGTTAGAGATTTGAATCAATGAATCACTTGGAACAACGACTCACTGAGTCGTTTCTGTAAAGATTGACACATCTCTAACATACATCTTAAATGTACATATGAAATTTGAAAAACGGAAAACATAATATGTTTTTCGTACATACATGGCGGGATTGACCCCAAGTCCCGCGAATCATCCGAGTTGTGCCGAGACCACAGCATCACCGACGCGCAAACGTATATTACAGCTCGTTTCTATCATCAGTTCCTATTACAATTTTAATTTGGGTAAATTTTATTTTGATAAAATACCAATATTTCATCTTTATACGCGAGCACTACGATAACTAGAACACTTGTTTTCTGATGTCCTCAATGTGTAGCATTACATTGTTTGCAGTAATTATGTCAAGAACCTATAAATTGGTTTGATCTGATGCCAGAATGACCGCGCGTGTAGTCGCTCGGCTTATCTATTATTGGTCGTAGCGCGCTACACATTTTTTCGTAGCCACTCTTGTACTTTTATTGTGTTTTTATTGCCTACATCTCTGATAGTTTGTTGTTTATTTATAGTTGCACAATTAAGCGAATCAATAATAAACTGTCTATGAGATGAAATCTCTTAGCAGTCTCTCCTTGGCCTAAGAGTGTTGCAGAGACAAGCTTGAAGGTTTAGGGTACGATGCATCAGTAGTGACCATCACCACTCGATTCTTTCCACGTAGCCATAGTCAATATGATTCCACGCTTTATATTCTACACATTACGAAGATCTCGGCGATCCGAGATCTTTTAGTAAGGTATATACATATATAAGGTATATTTGCTGTTATAGCCCTCGCACCTACCTCAACCGCGTACAAATCAACATTGTATCCATTACTTGATAGTTTGGTTTGTCAAAGTCTTTATTGGGTTATTATGGGTGGTCTTTGAAGATGTTCGTCTTTCAAAGTACAGTCAACTCGACCAACAATAAACGCTTAGGCTTAGACGAAAGAAGAAGTATTTCCGGTGTGGATCTAGAAACCGCTAAGTCATTTGGTATTCTTTTTTTTTTTTGGTAGTCTTTTGGTATTTTATCTAAGAATGCAGTCTATGCAGCTGAACCAAAAATCAAGTACGGATTATAATTTGATTTAGGATTTGAGCTTTTTTTCGTAAAATTAATGAGGCTTTTGCTGTTGTTTTCTAAGCTCTTGCAAATGTAAGATTGAACACTTTACGTATGCTCTATCATGATGATGCTGTATTATAATTTGCACTTTAAATACTTGCACTCTAGTCGGACTAGTAAAATTTACTGACAGTTTGTTGAATAATGTATAAAATTAACAAAGATAATGATTGACAATTAACATAGAAACAATATATATATATATATATATTATATATATATATATATATAATATATATATATATATATATATATATATATATATATAGGACTTTTAAAAGAACTTGCTGTTCTTGTTCTCTCAAATATTTGTACATTAAAATTAATTCGGATTCATTTCTGGCAGCTGTAAACAACGTAATACAAAATGGAAGTCAAACATAATATTATTATATCTATGGTCAATAAAGGTTATGCTTATTTTAATTTCTTTAAAATATATACATTTAATTGTATTTGTATTTATGAAAAATACTGTAATTTTGATGTGATTTGTGAATTTAAGGTCGCGTGATAATACGTCTGCTTGGAAATATTAAAGAATATTCCAAATAATTGACTTTGTGTTGTTTTTATTTTCAGATTCCTGGAACCATACAATCGGCAAGTGAATAGTGAGGGAATAAATTCTTCCAGAAAATAGAACAATCTCGTTTATTTTATCAATACCCCTGTACTTACACACGTATCCTTGTTTTGTAGATCCACCAGGTTAAATTACCTATACATTTTTTATATTGAACGTAATCAATGATAAGTAGGTACTCGATGGGTCTATACAATATCCAGTAAATTGGATCAATTTCATTATTCTCAAACAAAACGTAAGTACTTACCTAGCGGAAATAACTCACTGAAATTAGAACCGGCATGCGTAAGCTGTCTTATATGTATATATGACATATACACATATTACTGTAAGATCGTGAACTTTGTTAAAGTATTCATAATCTAAAATCTAAAACCTGTTTTGACAGGTGTCGTCCACATAGGCACTTCAATAGTATGGCACTAATCAAATTGGGCTTCTTGGATTGTTAATGCGTTAGTTTATAATTTATTTCATGAAATTATAGTCGCGCTGACGCTTGGTTGTAAAACCACCTTGGCTATGTTTTGTTCCTTGTTATGAAGTAAAGTATTTCGTTTAAATTTATTACCAATACTACCGTTAAACTGGCAAAAGAATCAATGTAATAAATATAATGCCCTTGTAACCTGTATGCTTGCAAGACAAAGAAATTATACAACTTACTCCTGGCTAAATACAATTTTTATGCATAATAAACAGTTATATGATAAAAAGCGACATTATGACCTCTCTATTTGTGCATATTATTTTTGTCAGAGATCTAGACTCCTCTAAAACTGCATTTAGATAATAAATCGTTCAATCGAACTTATATGTGAAATGAATAATTTTGTGGAGTTTCTTTCTTAGATGCATTTAAGCACTGTACACAAAACCATAATTATTTACCACTATAAAACTTTATTAAAAGATTATCCTACATCAGAGAGGAATTCTCTCGACTTGGTGATCTAAACATCTATACTTATAATTAATCTGCAGAGGGGTCAATTCTGTACATGAAATATATTTTCAAAATAACTATCAGGGATCGATACTGATGCCAAAAATGCAATCAGTAAAATTTTTGTCTGTCTGTCTGTATGTTAGAAACAAAAACTACTGGACGGATTTTACCGAAACTTGGTATAATTATTCTATAACCTACTTACGAAAGAATACTTTCCATTACGCTATAATCAATAGGAGCAGAGTAGTGAAGGGAAATTTTGGGAAAACGGGAGAAGTAAGTCCATTTTTTTAGCTTCCGTCGCGTGTGTAGCCTTAATGGTTAAAGTCACATAAAAATCATGTATGACGGAAATATTTTACATAAAATTGTCTAAAAAACATCCCGCAACAGCATATGTCTATCTTTTATGGATGACTCACAATAATCTATACTAATATTATAAAGCTGAAGAGTTTGTTTGTTTAATTGTTTGTTTGAACGCGCTAATCTCTGGAACTCCCGGTTCGAATTGAAAAATTAATATTTTATTGAATAGCCCATTAATCGAGGGAGGCTTTAGGCTACATAACATCATGCTGCGACTAATAGGAGCGAAGAAATAATGGAAAATGTGGAATAACGGTGAAAATTATTCATCTTTGAGGGCTTCCGTTGCGTGTGCTGCGAAAACGGTTCTAGATACCAAAAAAATATGTACAAAAGAATTATTCCTCTTAAAATGATCTAAAAAAATGTCAGCGACAGTATATGTCTATCTTTTAATGTTAACTCACTAGAATCGTTTTTATGGTGATCAAATTTGGATATGTCGCGTTGTCAAGATCGGTAACAGCTGAGGTGGTTGTTTGCAAAAATAAATATGATGCTCAAAATAACTATTCCACGCGGACGAAGTCGCTGGCACAGCTAGTAGTATAATAAATCTATGATTTACTTATACAACAGAGTGAGAGTTGTAAACTTCTACATTCACTATTGGCTGTACGTCCCACGTAGCTCACTTTGTAATCAGCAGTATAAAGGTCACGCTATCTAAGAGAAATGTAATTCCATCTCCACTTTGGTCCTTGAACTACTCCAAGTGCATATGCACTCCCTTAGGGTGATTGCTTTCTGATTGTCTAGCTAGATGAAATTGACAACGGGTGAGTTTAGATCTCAGAATGAGCCTCGTCAAGAGGATTTTCTGTATACCTTCCGCACGAGGGAAAAATTGTGAATGTACTTTACGGTAGATAAACAACTTATAAAGTAACGAAAATTAGCGTTTTATTGTAAGCATAAAAGTTCACAGTCCTTCTTTTAATCATCTCGAGATAAACTTTAAACGGACGAAGTTCGTGGTATACACATTCAAAGAAGTCAATTATTTGAGATATCACATAAAAGGCTCATTCTTAATGTTGACTTAACCCTATTTTTATGATATTTACTACCATTAATTATCATGAATGTTTTAGATGTATGCGCCATATGGCTTTGAACGGATTTTTACGAGATGTTGTTCTTATCACCTAAAATATATGTACCTTTGCAATCACAGATTTAGATGGTATATCAATGTCCCCTTTTCTTTTAGTGGATTTCGTATGGGTCGACTAAAGCAGATTGCCGCAATTTCACTCTACGAAGTAACCACAAGTAGCACTAGGTTCTCCTAGCAGTAAATATATAATTCTGCCTTTAAAAGTTCCAGTTTTAAAACTGGAAACTGAAGACGTATATTAGCAATGATGATATACGTCATAAAATAGCAATGTTGAATTGTGTTCTAGTGTCATCTTTACATTTGTAATACCAAAATTATCATATTTGTCTTTCGAGGTAAAGCACATATTATTTTCTGTGTCTATAGATTTCTGTTTGGTATTCGTAGATATGTATCACAAAATGGCACTGGACCCTTCGATGACGTCAACCAAACCTTCAATTTCTCGGATTTCCCCAGACATGTGTTATTTGGGCATTATAGGGTTCTTATATGGGTGAAAATATACGCTATTTGGATTTCAATGGTCTTTAGACAAATTTTATGTTAAACTTATTATATTATTGTTTCTCTATGTTTAAACAATAAATAACATGGCCTTTTATCTGGTCCACATTGTCTATTACGATAATTGTTTAATTTAAAGCATTATAAGCTAAAAAAAAGTTGTAAATGTATACTCCTCTGGCCTTCCCATTAATGCATTATAAAGATTTCACAGCTATATAATTTAAATACGCAAGCAAATATGTTTTATTTTGAAATGATCACTAACTTTTATAAACATCGAAACATATTTAAACAAAATATACTGTAAAAATATTTATTAATATAAAAAGAAATAACTTATTTTCATATCATGTTACAAAAACGTCACTTCATCTGGCAAAACTCTAAAGAAGTTAAATTTCATTTAAAACGCCGAAGTATGTTTTGAGCTTGAACTACGCGCGTACAATAGTGTGAAGTTAGCAGCAAGCTAACGGTTTTGAGCAAAACTTGCATAATATTGCGTCAGTTTGCGAATCACTCTCGAAAAACGTGTTCGTGCCAGTCGTTGGAGTATTTCCTTTGGTAAGCATATGTTTTTGTATTTCATTGTTATAAAACTGTTTATTTGCTTAATGCAAGGTTTATTGTGTGGAGATCTAATGTGTTACATCAAACTGTGGCGCGAAAATCTAGTGTTGTTGTTTTTGTAGATTATTTGCGATTTTGTCACTTCTCTGGCGTCACTTCTGTGGCACATTTCATGCCAGAGGAAATACATGATCGCCAGAGGAGTGACTAAATTCTGTTCCGTTAAATATCTAACGTGTTAAGGCTTCATTTTATTTCTTCTAGATACTCTAGCATAATCAGACATCATGGTGAATGTTAAAAAAAAACAAACAAGGGAAGAGAAGTTAGAAAAAAAACCGCCAGGCTGAAAGATTACGCTATCAACGAATTAAAAATTAAAAATGATCCGATTAAAAATGCAGAATTAAAAGAAAAGGAAATGCAACAATATCAAAAGAAAAAAGAAAAGGGACAAATTAAGAGCATACATGATATGACTGAAAGGGAACAAAGGGCAATTAGAAAAATAAAGAGAGAAAAGAAAGCATAGAGCTCGCGTGAAGCTACAATCAACTAGAAACTTTCCAGTAACGCCCCCAGAATCTGATAATGAAGACCAACCTTCACTTATATACCAAGGGCCAAACAAAATGTTTCGCCACAATGTCGGAAAACTTATGCCATGAAAACTTAAACCTGTAATCTGGGCTCATCTAAAACCTGTCATGGAACTCCTTCCTTCTTCAGTAGAAAACGTTCATTTATTAAGCGATGGCCCAGTTACACAGTATCGTAGTAAAGATATGTTTTTTTACTTAATTTGTAAATTGACTGAAACTTATCCAAATATTTGTAATTTTACATGGAATTACCATGAAACCGGTCATGGCAAAGGAGCTCCCGATGGTGTCGGAGCAACATGTTAAAGAATCGCTGACAAGATTGTTGCTTTAGGGACTGACATTGCTACCATTAACGACTTTGCTAACGAATTAGATAAAAACTGTCCCAGCATTCAAATATTTGTGATAACCGAAAAAGAAATTGATTTTCAAAAGAAGATAATGGAAGATAATAAACCAAATATCAAACCTTTTACGGGTACACTAAAAGTACATCAAGCACGAGGAAACCATTTGAGCAATACGTTGTACATGAAGAGCCTCAGTTGCTTTTGTAGCAATTTTTGTCCTCATTTCCACTTAGGCGACATTAAATACCCACCAAAAAATAGCAAATTGGATGTTGCTGCAGTATATACTGATTCTGAGGAAGATGTGTCAAATGAAATGACTGCACAAACATCTACTCATTAATTCATCTGATATGGATAATGCAGATACTCCTATGTCTGTCAAGAATGGAGATTTTGTTCTTGTGGAATACCAAATTAATAATTAAAAATATAGATATGCTGGCGTATGTTCGTCAGATTTTGATGAAGAAGAAGGAGACATCAGGGTAACATTTTTAAAGTTCTTCAATGAAGATGGTACCCTTTTTAAAATAAATGACAATGACATGTCTGATGTTAAATGGGAACAGATCTTGACCATATTACCAGTGCCAAATATATTTATGAGAGGTAACAGAGTACTCTACAAGTTTCCAAAGCCAGTTGATGTTTTTGAAAAATAAATTATTGATTGTTCTATATTTCAATATAAAATAATTAGTTTCGCGTAAATTATTGATTCTGTTCTTTGCAAAAAATGAAAGAGTTCATTAGACTGATATTTTTAAGTTGCTTAAATAACCTCGAGACTGATAGGTGTATCATTAGATAGTACTATTGTTTTGTTTTGTGAAAGAAGTTTATATTTTTGTTTTATTTAGTAAGTTGATTAAGAAAGATTACAGTGCCTTAAATGCTACAACTTTTAATTTTGTTATATTATAATTAAAAACTATTAAACAGTTATATTTACTGTGATTTTTATCTCAGATGAGACTGATAAGCAGAATATACTTCATTCTGTTACTTATACGGGTATTGAAAACTTAAGCATACAAAAACTATTAATATAAAATTGCAATAAGAAATTGTGAAGACTGTGTATCTTATATAATAAAAAAATATCGCAATACTATAATTTATATGCGTTTTATTTAATATAAACCTTCTTGCTCAGCTCTTAACAATGGTGTGTCACTTTCCTGGTTCAATTTGTCACTACTCTGCCAGTAGTGTCACTCCTCTGGTAACACATTTTCCTCTGGTACTTATAAAACACAAAAAAATGAGAAATTCTTCTGGCCCCCATCATTACAAATTTAAAAATAGTGTCAAATAGAGAAATTATAAATATTAAATGGAATAGATTACATTTCCATCTGGGACACAAAAAAATCAAATAGCGTATATTCACCCATAGTATCTACATAATTATGTATGTTTCATAAATTACATTCGATCCTTCAAATGATAAGCATTTCAATATTTTTTTATTTTTTTTCATCAGCAATCAGGTTGAGCGTGCGAAGTGCCCGCGTAAGCGGCGCCTCCCTTAAAAGGTTGGTCCGTCCGCGCGGCTTCTCCTCCTTTTCCTGGTAACCGTAGTCCAATTTCCTTCTTTTTCTAATTGTTCTGTTTGCACGTTCACAGCATCCTTAGATTTTTTCTCACTATTTGTTACTTGCGTCTGTCCCTCATCCACTGTTCTCGCCGATTTCGTGGCCACATATTCCTTCGCTACATTATGTCGTACTACCTGCTTATCTTTTACAGCGTTTGCAAAAGATGATGCTAGTCCTTTATTCTTAAGGCTAGCTTCTAGGTTTTCATTTTTTGCTATGAGTACTTTTATTCTTGTTTCTAGCATCTCAACTTTGTTTGCCTTTTCTTGTACTACCTTCAATATTTTTTTTTCAATTCTCTTAAATCGGTTTCGGTGTTAATGAATCTACTTTGCAACAAAATATACTGCTTTCGTTGCTCTTCCAACTGGGACTTCACTTCAAGCCGAAATTCCCGTATCTCATCTAGTAGTTGCGTCTCATCACAGACTATTATTTCCTCTGCATTACGCCGACTAGCTCGGTCAGCGATGTTTACAAAGCTGCTCGGTGTAGACGTCTTGCTGGTGCTTGCAGTTCCTCGAACAGGCGTATTGGTATTGCAGCTTTTCGGCATCATGCAAACACATTCAGGACAAATCCACTGATCCTTGTGTTCCTGCGTTAGCGCTTCAAATTTCTCTTTTGTTAAGGCCAGGCACTTAAAATGAAATCTCTTCTTGCATTTTATTTGTGAACACTCCATAAACAGTAAATCGTCCAGAGCAGCATCACAGCCACTACATTTCCGACCCATTTAAAACTTAGGATAGCAAAATAAAATCTTTTTAATTTAACAACGCAGGTGATCCGAAAAACGTCGTCATCACGTGTCATATTATCATGACACGCGTTTTTGAAAATATTAAAATCATTAAAGAACAATATAACTGGACCTGGATAATAGGTGCCTATTTCACTTAGTGAGGGCTTGAAATATATAGTATAGTCATCATTTCAATTGCCTGGGTTTAATGTTTTAGAAAAAATAGTCGTCTCGCCATCGTCTTGAGTCTTCAACGTAAGATTGGCTTTATTTTATATATTGGATCGGCGAAGTGCTCCAACAGTTGCATTAAGCTCGATAACAACTGTTTCTTAGTTAAACTCATAATGGGAATTGGTTGTAAACTATTTACCTATGGTCAGCTCTTTTTCTTATTTTTATTTAATTGACGATACTTTAAAAAAACAGGGCGAAAAAAAACGCCTTTACTGATTTTCTTGAGGATTCTATCTAGTATAAGGCCGCTGTAGACTTATATATATATGTGTTTATATGTATTTGACAATTTGAAATCATTGTTACCATATTGGGAAATTCTACTGAGGTTTGAGGGTTTCGAGTATTGTGTCTAATGTTCTATGGTTTTAGTCATGCATGACTATGATATAATTTGTAAAATGAAAGTTATGCCATTTTATTACTGTATGTTTATAAAAGATCTATTTAATTTGGATAAATAATGAAATATAAAACTTTTGTCAAGTAGGAATGTACAATTCGATATTTTATGGACATCCGATTTCAAATAGTATTGGCATGTGAAATTTTATAAAGATCGATCAAATCTACGAATCTAGATATTCGCAATATTATTTTTAAATTAATTATCAATAACTTTTCCACAAAAATAAACACTATCATAGAGTAAATAGTTAGTAGGTTAGTTTGCTTAGCTCTTTTATACAATTAAAATATAATACTATTTATTATATTTTACGGTCAATAACTATCATTGTAAAATGTAGAGCTATTAAATACTATAGGCGAGTGACGAGTATATAGAGGCATGTCAGAGGTAAAACCAGCTACCACCAGACCAGCAGTCAATCTACTTAACGGCAACATGGTAACAAGGGGTAATCCGAACAATGTGCTTCATTGTCATGTTTTTAGCAAGCTTACGTACAGAAGGAGAGCGTAAAGGAGAAAACAAAAAGGTTGATTTTGTTACATGCTTTAGTTATGAGGAATATTATATGCTAGAGTTTTATTGTGTCAATGAACGAATATTAAACGAAGTAATGAAATAGAATACAGTCTAGAGAAACGAATATTATTACATTTTCGAACCATGACTAAAATTAAGATTTCTTATACACGTTTCGTTACTGAACGGAATGATTAATGCTAAATGGACCATCTCACTGACATTTTTGCTGACAACCATAATTTACCGGATAAAAAAAAAACTTAATTGAAATCGGTTCATCCGTTCGGGAGTTCGGGAGCTATGATGCCACAGACACACAGACAAACAGACTCGTCAAACTTATATTTGCAGACATTCGGTTTTTCTTCCCCACTTTAACCCCCCATAACTTTTAAACGGCTCAATCGATTTCGATTTCGATCGATTTAAAACACCTGTAATATAAAAAAAAACTAAATTGAAATCGGTTCATTCGTTCGGGAGCTATGATGCCACAGACAGACAGACAGACAGACAAACAGACAGACAGACACGTCAAACTTATAACACCCCTCTTTTTTTGCGTCGGGGGTTAAAAATGAGAAAAGTTTGTATTGACATTTTTATGAAGAATAAGTGTAAGGCAACAAAGATAAAGCATACCTATAATCTTAAATGATTATAATAAAAATATTTTAAAGTTATCTACGTGGTTTAATAAATCGTAATATTTTCGTGTACTTTTATGGCCCACTATCTCAACTAATGTATTTCGTGTATTACATTGTTTATTTTAAAGATCAATTTGATTCGATATAATTTAATTTTTTTTCTGTGAATAATGTTGACGACACCTGTCGTGTCGGGAAATGACATACATTTATGTTATTGCGCAGTTAGCGTCTAGTTTTTGATGCTCTAACAACGAGTAAACATTCGTTACGCAAAAACTTCAACTAATAAAAACTTTTCAGGTAGTTCTGACTAATTAACTAAAATAATGTGAAATTCGAATGCCAATGTCAGTTGCCGAATGGTTTATTTGAGTGCCGAAGATGAAATCCAGATCAACATCGGTGGACATCATACAAATAACTTCTACATAATTTTGCGTATTTGGCACCAACTGAAATTTATCGAAAAACGTCAATCCTCGCAATATTGCGTATACGTAAAATTGCGTAGGTCGGCAGTAACTATATAATTTTAGTTATCATTGCCAATCTACGCAATCTTTCTTATCAATAAAATTGCGTATATCAGCGCCATCTATTCATATCTTTCATCTCGCTTACTCTTTTGTGTCCACCTCGCTTCACCCCTTTCCCTAGTTTTGCAGTTATTATATAATATTAAGCTTTGTATAACACTTTATTGCACAATTAGACCTAATGTAAAATATACACGAAAGAATATGTACAATGGTGGACTTATCTCTAATAGAGATTTCTTCCAGCTAAACAAAACGGACGTCTTGAAAAAATGTGCGGGAAATTTAATACAACACAATATTTTCCTCAAGCTATCACAATGTAACACGCTTTTATTTATAAATGGGGACTATAATAAAGAGGGGGGACGAGATTGAATAATTATGTATGGTGAAAAGTTTTAGTCTTAAAATTAAATAAATTTGTACAATATGGAATTATTTTGTCCTAGACGAAGACGCTTATTTGTCGTTAAAGGTTACAATCAAGTTACAAAGTGTTATATTTCTTTTTAGAGTTAATTTATTTTTAACTTTTTAGTTCTTTTTTTTTTTTTTGATAGCCCTTAAATTTGATACCCATATTGTAGGAGTGCATTAAAAATAATTGATCCGCCATATTGGATACGCCGCCATGTTGGATTTAGAATGACGTCACATTATTTTTTCTAGTTATTCTTGGCAAGCCCTTTTATTTGATACCCATATTGTAGGAGTGCATTAAAAATAATTGGTCCGCCATATTGGATACGCCGCCATGTTGGATTTAGAATGACGTTACATTATTTTTCTAGTTATTCTTGACAAGCCCTTTTATTTGATACCCATATTGTAGGAGTGCATTAAAAATAATTGGTCCGCCATATTGGATACGCCGCCATGTTGGATTTAGAATGACGTCACACAGTTAATCATGCATAGTCATCCGAACTAAACGTATATACCAAATTTCAGCTCAATCGGAAACCGGGAAGTGGATCAAATTTAAGTTGCAAGATTTGATTACAGAACGACAGACAACGGGACAGATGAAAGTAAATAAAAGCTTGTAAAAAGTACACTTATAAAAACTTATGAAAAGTACACTTTTACGACAAGTGTCAACTTTAAATTGATAATGATTTTTTTTAATTTTTTGGTATCAAAAACATACTACTATGTCTCCCTTATTTCTAATAATCGAAAGAAATAAAAAAAAAATCTTTCGTAAAGACAAAATGTTGAATATTTTTTTATAATTTTATTTTCGTTATCGATTCACCCCAAACTGGTGTGTGAGTATAGAAAAGAATCCATACTTGTCACTCCCTATAGGATAAATATACCGAGTTTTTGTCGAGAGCTTCAGCTATCAAAATTTGTCGTTTATCGAATTCATGTACTGTTGATTTGATAAGTATCACGACTACGGATACTGCATCAAGATTTATTGTTGTCTTCTAACTAATACATTATTCATGAATGCATAGCATTCCGGCAGCAATTAAATGAAAGATATATTAGAAGGTACTTGTCACATTGAATCTTATTAATGCAGCAATATAACTACATTATATGTGAGTTGCAATCAAAATTTGTTAGCAACAGAGATGCATATTTCGTCTACTGTTCTCTTTTAAATATTCAGCTTATAAAGATATTCATTTCCAAGAAATACTTTAGTTAACCGTATAAAGTTAACTATATTCCGAAAATAATAATAACGCGGCGTTTCTGTGCCTGCACCGGCGGCGGCGAGTGACGACGGTTACGGTTACGCTATAAATACAAGCACTGCGGCAGATAAAATGTGTTGCTAGGTCAATGAACCTTTGCAGCCGGCCGACACCATTTTGGGGTAGGTCACGACAGGAAGTTGACGATTGTTCTCACTTATAGGGCTGCCAGCATTTGGTAACGCAACTATAGTTGTGACTGCAACAGGTTATACACGTTTCAACTGACTTCTAAACGCATATTATAGTTATCTAAATACGAATATGGCAGTATTTTCTCATGGTGTTTTGTCAACAAATAAATATGAAAGAAATGATTTTCTATTTTTGAATGTCTTTTCTATTATATAAAAACAAACGGTGTCACAAGTAAATTTGAGTATGAATCATTTTACATATAAATAAAGCTTCGAAAATATTAATATTTTTATATTAAAATTGAAGTACGATTGTAAGCAGAAACGATTGGTTTTGCAATCTAAATCTACCATACAATATCAAATAGGTGAACATATGTGCATACTATACGAATATTTAATGATAAGGAACTTAGAAGTAATTTCTAAGTAATATTATTTTTCAATATTTATAGTTTTTGAGACTGTCAAATTTTATTGTTTTAGTTTTTGAGGCAGGCAATAAATTAAGGCATAATTATAAAAGTGTTTTTAAATTTATAATAACAAAAAAATAATATCTTAATTTTTAGTTTGATTGGCTCTCTTTCAAATAAAATAGTGTAATCTTTTTTGTGGTGTACTACAAATAAAGTAGAACACAACAAAAAAGTAGATCATATCAATTCGAATACTTCTGCTATGTGGCAGAAATAGGTGAGACGAAGTTATCCAAGCAAATGACACTGGTACAGAGTCTATACTATACCAGCTGTGCGCTGAGAGAACGCCTGTGACGGTTAATTTTTAGATTATATTATACATAAGTAGCTAATACGCGCTGTCAAAAAATATTCTTTCGGCGGCCACAAACATAGCTTGCATCTTTCGATATAAGGGAATTAAATCAGCAACGAACTTATTCGATATTCCTTATTTCTTCTATATTTCGATCTAGCCTTTGCTTTATAGTTTGTACATATTACAAGTATTTTGACCTTTTACACTATAAATGTTTCTTTTATATCATGCAACATCTATGTCAATTCATACATTGGCTAACGCAGTGAATTTCTTACTGTTTAATACAGATGAGTACTCTATTACAGATACGAGTAGGAAGCAGGCCTTAAAACGGTAGTTTTGTAGTGAAAATCAAAAAATGACAGGAGCTTTAACCATAGAAGATGTTGACAATTTGAAACGGATATTATAATAAATACTAGCGGACCCGACAGACTTCGTCCTGTCAAATTTGAATTTGACAAAGAATTGTAAAGTGGCAGTATACCGCATAGCCAACCAAATTCCAAAAAAGGTTCAAATGAACTATTACATTTTATGACTATTCAATTTTGGAACGTGACATTAAATCCTCCAACCATGTATTCTGTGCTCCAACGCACGCACGCACACTGTTTTGATAGATATGATTGAATTTCAATTTTATATAGCGTTAATAAAGCACAAATTGACTCAGATGTTAGGAACACACCTATATTTGCGTAGACAACAGTGAGTGCTTGCAATATAAACCTTAAACAATAACAATAAAGCTCAAATTGACTGTCCGTTTTAGTTAGAAAACGTTGTATGGGGAAAAGGGGGCTGTTTTTAGGATTTTTCCGATAATTATTCGAATTTTTCTGGCCGTAAAAACCATCTTTGAACTTCAACGAACATTTTAAAAAAGAATTGGCTGAAATTGGTCCAGAGGTTGTTGAGTTATGCGCTTACCAACACGTTTTGCGATTCATTTTTATATATAAGATTATATTAATAATAAATATTGTAATATTTAGGTTGTTTTGATGTGTATTTCCTTGTACGTATCCGTGTACAAGGATATGTAACTCATAAGAACTTTGTTTTTTTTTTAATTTTATGTTTATTTGACGTTAACAAGTGCCTGTGAACGCCTATGTTCACACATTATTTTAATTTTGATTTGAGAACATCCCTACAACGAGTGCTTAGTCGAGGATGTCTTCAAATAGGATTTCTACAGTCAGTTTTACACGTTAAATATATTACGTTATTGGCTCACAAGTTTACGGCGGGAGATCTTGCACTGGAAAGAGTCAGCAAGGGCTATTTTTTTCTCTTTGTATTTTTACTTGCAGTACAGTACAGTTAAAAGTCTGAACCCAATTCTTTTTACAAGTTTAAACAAGTTCACAATATATCATTGTGTTATTTATTCAACAAATTATGGACAACTTAAATAAAAAATACTTGGATTAAACAATAGACTTGTGATGCATTCAATTTTAGAAAATGGCAAATTTAATATTTAGAGCTTCCATATTGACAAATACTTGATACTGATGATTACATACAATAGATCGATACTCAAGATTATGTGACTAAAACGACTTTGTTTTATGTATATAAAATATAACAACTTAAGAACTTTATTGTAATATATTTATTATGTATACTGTTAAAATGTATACAATGTGCTGTTTCTTGGTTTTATGGCTTATAAACTAAACATAATGTCCTATTCGTCATGCTTGTTGAGGAACAGGTGCTAGCGTTGCTGCTGAGCTAACTTGTTTCTTGATAAAATATAAATTATTTGTAACAATAATGTTGCGAAACACGTCATGATCACGGAATCTTGCGCTTGCGGAAGAGTTTCGTAACCACAATATAGATTTTTGTGTTTGTGTTATACTATACTATATTTTATGACATCAATATATTATGACAATAATGAAATATTTAATGACTATACGTTAGAAAAAAAGTTTGTGAAATTTGGCTTTTTAATGAAATACTAACACAAGTAAAATTATTCTGTATTTGTATCTACACATTTGTTGCTATTGAATATTAAGTTTGTAATATTTTCATTAAAATAACGTGTACAACTAGGTAATAGGGATGTAGATAATCGTATTTAAGTTCATCTGGTAGATGGAACGATGTTGGAGACATAGTTTTTGTTTTATGTATTCATAATTTTTAATATTCCGCTGATTCCAATAGTTGCAGTTAATATCATACGTACATTTTACTACTAACTGTTACGTATTTCATTTTTTATAACTAGTCGATATGTCTATTACTGATGTCGAACTATTAAAGGTACAACGATTATAACTTAAGATGTTAAAGTCTACCAGAAACATTATTATTAAATTAATACATTTTCTTTAATTATGCAAATAAAATCTTCCACTTCATTTGCCACGATACACTTATTAAGTCGCATGACGTCAAACTTAAGCATATTTTGAATTACAACGGCGTAGTAAGTTACTGAGTCTTAATTTTATTTTGTGTATTTATATACCCCATATGTAATCCTTTCTTAATGTAAAATACTCTTTCTTACTGTAATATACTGTAAAAATAGTACCTTTAATTTATATTTTAATAATGTCAAGAATAAATATTTCTATAAATATAGAATTTGTATCTTGTGTGAAAATGTACCCAATGACTAAAAGTTTCATAATAATTCTATAGTATATACGTAACAAAGGATATTCACTTACATAATCTAATACTACAGTATTATATTATACATATATATTTTATAATATGAATTAAGTTTAAATACTCAATTGTGTGACAACCCTATATGTTTACTTTTAATAGCCTATGCCTATGGCCCTGGAACCTTGAACGAGTTGAGGTATGTCGGTGTGTAAACACAAGGTTATTTAAATAATCTTTTCTGTCATGTTATAAAAGTAAACGAATAAATCTTTGAGACTAAACGTGATCACTTTAGTACCTAGGGAGTATAAAGCAGCTAGTGTTTTAATCTGTTTCTGCAAATAAAGTTCAACCAACTGGCACTTGCTTATATATGACGTAAAATAAATATTTTAGTATGGGACTTAAATTACCTTATATGACAAATTTTAACAAAACATAAAAATCAACAATTAACATAAATAAACCATATATACTGATCTTAACACTAGTGCTAATACACATAAATTATATTTTTATACAATATTGCTAGTAATATTGTAAAAAAATATAATTTATGTGAACGATCTTTGTTATGAAAATGTTGTCTACGTAGGTTTTTACATTGACTGCAAAGCGAGGCCTTATTTTAGTATAGAACGTGGCACAATTTTGATTTTCCACTATTGTTTACTCCACTTTGTCTATGGTTTGGTTTTGTTAATCGGTGTCTAGTAGACAAAAAATACAAATTAAAATATTTTATTAATTACCTTTATTTTAACGTTTCAAGATTTTCGTGACAGTAATGAGTTGTTTTGATTTTTTCTCGCATTTCAAGTGAAGAATACAGTTGTCACCTCGAACTTAACACCAAATATATTCCCTACTATAATAATAATAGAGCACCACGGGGATATATCGACTCTTTTAGTCTCTCTTTAAAAATAGGTAGATGATATATGCACAGAGTATACGGCAATAAAGTATATATATAAGTATATATATATATATATATATAATATATAAGTATATATATATATATATATATAAGTAAATATATATAATATATATAAGTAAGATATGATGAAATAAAAAAAAATCTTACATTAATAACTCATTAAAAAAGTAGCCGACGTAACATAAACTTTCGACTCTACATGCATAATTTTCCATTTATTAACTCTAGGTTCTAAGCAAGTTACGTAAACATCTTCACATTAATTGCACGTGTGTACTAAATATGCACTAAAAATTTATTGTATGTTGGCTGCTAACTGGTATTTTGTAGCATAACAAAATCGCGATGACAATCACGCAATTCATAGAAGCCTGAATTATGTGATTCTTTAAATTAATATTTTTTTCTTTCTACATCTAGACCGTCGATCTGAATCCAAGGGAATTTTTAAACTATGTTTTTTTTTCTTTAACTTACCGGAACTATTCAATAATCTATATATGAATCTACGAAATGCGATGTGAATTTAGACAAAGATGAAAATGATTGTAAAATGAGGTCATTTCTTGCCAAATAAATATTTTAATAAAGGACAGGATTTAGCGGATCAACATTACTTTCTCATAACTACATGGTACACATACCTGCACCCCTAGACAAAATGCCTTTCTATTTGCGTTTTCTATAATAGATAACATGAAAAATGTATGGAACTGACATTTCCAGTAGAAACGTCACGTGACTTGATGACGCTGATAGAAAACTCGCAGACAAGATGCTAACTGTGTTTCTATTCTATCGCTCGTCTGTGTTCTATTTTGACAGTAGAAGAGTTCTATACAAATTCATAGACAAAATGTAGTTTGTGACGTAAAAAATAGATACGGTTCTATTCTATTTCTACTCAACAAAGCGATTGCTCATACCCAATAGATTGGTGATAGATTGTTTGTTTGTTGTTTTAAAATAGTGTGTTTTTGCCAAATT
Organism: Scirpophaga incertulas; assembly: GCA_036419045.1. Taxonomy (NCBI): domain Eukaryota; kingdom Metazoa; phylum Arthropoda; class Insecta; order Lepidoptera; family Crambidae; genus Scirpophaga; species Scirpophaga incertulas. The sequence continues at coordinate 11,098,362 of CM071641.1, forward strand.
AATCCTAAAAATGTTGACAGACAAGAGTTACTTTTGCAATTATAATAATAGTATGGATCTTTAATTTGATAAACTTTTTATATAATCTTGATTGTATAAATATTAATATTATGCCATTTTGAAACAACCGTAAGTTAACAAAGCTAATTTGAATTCAATATTGACACTCGCTTTTGTTTTTTTTTTATTATTGTAAATTATTTAATTGTAAATCTCATACTTATCTCCTAATTAATGTAGGTAAATAATTGTGAAGTACGCACGTTTGAAATGTTTTGAAGTTCCTCCTAATGGCATTTTTTCTCTTTAAGCAAAGGAACTTAAGGCGAAACGCGGTAGATTATTTTCTATTTCTATTCTATTTTCTACTGTCACGGTAGACACAGCCATTCTATCAGTAGATACACTTTGTCTAGCATTTTTCGATAGAAAACGCTTAGTCTATTATAATAGTAGAAATAGAATAGAAAAGACGCGCGTGCATTTTGTCTAGGGCTACTGGGCATTTTTACCTAATCATCAGTATTCTGGGCTTGCACTGTAAACACAAGAAATCGATAATATCGTTGTCGTGCCACATCCTAGTCCAAACTTGATGCACACAATAAAGTATATATATATATTGCTATATATTTGAATAGTTGGGATAAAGATATAGTCCTGCACGCGTGCGACGTGGTTTAAAATGGAACTTTCCATATGATCAAGCATTATTCTGTCGTTTAGTAATTTAGGTATAAATATTATAATTATGTTAAAATCTAAGTTACTATAATATAACTAAAGCTTCGAAATATTTAGAATTATAAGCACTATACACATAGGTAGCAGTTAGCGTTTTAATAGCAAGCCGTAGAGCGTGAAAAAAATATTTTGTGATGATAATATTATTTTAACATATATCAAACACATGTGACTGTGATAACATACATATTTAGTGAAGGCATTGAGATAATCTAAAACCGTAGACAATGATCATTATCTTAAAATGATACGCACTAAGTAAATTATAACAACGAAAATATGTAATACTTTAGCTAACAATGGCTATTATCATAGGCATTAGGTAATCCCTATTTTTATTTTTTATGAAACTTAGGTGTATTTTTTTGTACACCGTTTATTTTGTTTAAGTTATAAATTGCCATTTTCTGTTCATTGCGTAAAGGGCGCTCGTTGTACAGTTCAACTTTTGATTTGGTTTATGCTCAATAAATATATATTCTAATCTAGTTATATAATTATCAAATTAGTACGTTAGAAGTACGAAACATATAAGCCGTTATTGCAGTTCGTAGCTCTGTGCTATTAGATATTATTAAACAAGAGTCGGAAGAAATCCAATCCCATACCCAATTGAGGTATTAATAGGTTCGAATAGGAAGTGATGACATTCATCTGTTAACATTTATTTCATACAATGAATGTTAAAATATTGTAGTTTTCTAAAAATTTATTCGTAATTATAACATGAGTAGTACGTATTTAATATTAAGTGAGAGCATAGAATAATTTGTGTAATATAATCACTGTAAATTTTTGCATCCTTGTTTGGAATTGGAGGTGGAAGAATCTTTCCTTCAGCAGCAAGTATATGTTGGAATAGTAGATTGCTTTATAAGGGTGGAAAGGAATCAATCCCTACGAGGTTGTTATATATGTATAGTCCGAGTAGAGTTTGATTCCTTTTACCCGTGTGCAGCACTCTACGTTTTATTGCGAATGCAAGGAAATACATTAGAAAATGATTTTATATTCCATGCATCTCGCCACTTCATAAAGTCAGAATATGTATTTGAATATCTTTCTTTTGAAATTTTTGGCAAAAGATTTTCGAGTATTGTATTTGCTGCGTTCGTGACTGAATCTGGAGCCGAAATTTCAGAATGGCTTGATGTCATTGTTTTTCTTAAATACCTAAATCACACAATCAAGATTTCGGTACAGCGTAACAGATTCCCCTCCCGCCAACAATTTCTTTTTACAGGTATTTTTAAATTTGGAACACATCGCGTTACCTTTTACTGACCATTCAGCCAAATACTTTTATTATAATTGTACCAATGATTGTATGTACGTAGTAATCTAATCCAGTTCTATTTTTAAAATTTTACTTTTATAACACGAGAGGTTCCACTATTGTAAAATAGTATAACTGAGATTTTTGATTCAATGTACGTATGTACAAAAACATGGAATGCGGCGCGCAATATTTCAAATTGCAGAAAATATTTTGTATCGTCGTTTTAGTTTGATGTGATTACAATTTGATTGTTGTGAGCCTTAACTTCATTGTAATAATTTCTGTAAAATAAATTAATATAATAAATTACAAAAAATGGAACAACAAAAGATAAAAAGGGGTAAAAATTGGAGTTCAGAAGAAAAGGTTAGTCCTAATTGTAATTGCAGTTTACGTACCTCCAAATATTTAAAACTTTCATGCTATTATTAATACGAATATATTTATTATTTTAGGAAATATTGCGTCACCTTATTGCTCAGTTTAGATTTAAGGAAATAACTGGGAAACTGGGAACTGTAGATTAAGTTGTCTTGGAAGAGAATGAAGTTAGCAGCCAAAGTCAATTTGTCCCGCCAGAATAAAGAATTTTTTTAACGGGAGGTGATAGATAGTAAGCCCCTATCGCCTTCTCCTGAAGACTTACAGATTATGGCAATTGCTCCTCACGACTTTGTCATGAATGTAAACGACTTTGACAGTGAAGTAATCAAATATTACAAGCTAAGTGCTGCAGAACCTATTTTAAATATGGTTAGATCCTATCACCTTTATACAGACAATTATAATAAAATATACTAATATGGAACTTATTTTGAGATTGTAACTATCGGCCTGCCTACCTTATAATTATTCAGTATATGATAGTATTAGCTAGACGATTTGACAGCAATCTGTGATTGATTAAACTGATCTCAAGAATAATATAGACTTTACATTTAATTGTAATGCTGTTTTGTGTTTTTGTAAATAAAAGGTATTTTATATAATTATAGCTTTCTTTATTTAATTTTACTAATGTCATATTTGTCAAACCTGATTGATAAATATATATGATTATTTATCTCACATACTGCTATTGAATATCCAACAGTATAATAATAAGCTTTTATAACTAACTTAACATATACTATTCAAAAAACATTAACACATCAGTTCTCTTGTCAGTGTCCCTTCTGGATACATAAACCTCGTCTAACAACTTCCAGCTTTTTCTATCCCTGGGATCCTAGTCCATAGGGGGCCGGCAAATTCTTGCAGACCATCTAACAGCTTTCTGCGTGGTCTTCCTGTTTTCCTTTTCACATTCAGCCTGGGAGTACATTCAATGATATTCCTGGTCCATATATTATTTCCGTCTGTCAATACATGATCAGTTCATCTCCACTCCAATTCCTTGACCTTTTCCAAGATGACATCTAGTTTGGTAGTCTTCCTAAACTCTGTAGTTTTTTTGTCATTCCTTTTAAAGCCCAACAATCTCTGCTCCATACTCTTTGGGCACTTTGATAATTTGTTGTAGTTTTTTGTGTTAGGGCCCAGGTTTGACATCCCTATGTCAATATACGAAAGATGCATATATTGACGACCATTTTTGTATTGCCGTGGTACTCTTCAAAATATCTTTTAATGACCAGTATCTCTTCCATACGCTTTTAATTCTTTTATCTACTTAATGTTCCACCTGGTCTTGAAAAGATATAAATAATTCCAGGTAAATAAATATTCAGTAATATATTTACCTGATACAAATATCAGATAACCAGGGTAACCACTATCGCCTAAAAGTACATTGGAAAAGGCACCTGCCTCAAACCTTTGCTTCAAACGGTACCCCTGATAAATTCTTGAATCATCAAGACTTCCAGATCTTCTAAATCTATGATATCAATTGCGTTCACGTCCATCTTTAACGATTTATTTAATTTAACACTAAAAAGATTGCTGCGATATCGCAATACTTGCTGATTTTTGAGCTTAGTACCAAAGATAAACTAGGGTCACACAGGTTTAACTTTAGTACCATAGATGATCCGTGGACTAACGATAGTCTTCGTTTTGTAATACAATTGATTTGTGTTCATGGTTTAAACTTAGCACTAAGCTCACTAGGTACTATATTAAGTCCACGTTTTGGAGTAAGGGGGTAGATGCTTGCAACGCAGGACCAATCAGCATGGATATCATTGTGAGCCTATATTCAAATAGTAAACCAAAAAGTAAACCAGTTAGCGTTCCTCAGATGAGTTCATCACTAGTTAGTGATGATTATAAATTTTAAATATGGACTAATGTTACACAATGTTACCGGCTCGAGCCATAGGAGTCATAATTTTTTTTTTGCATTTTTTATCAATGTCCTATGTCATGAATACCATGGAGACTTGATTCGTAAGCATGAAATAGGGCACTATAGTTAATTTACTAGTAGAATCCTGGGTGTAGTTAAAGATTTAAACCGATCCAATAATAAGATTGCTTAATCTCCAAGGAAAACTCTACTCTGCTTTTCACATTATATATTTATATTTGGAAAAAAAAAAACATAAATGCGTATCAAATACTGCTTGTTACAAAATATATTAATTGAATATTAAATTATATTTTTTTAAATTAACAGAGAATCTTACAAAATTTTACCTATATTGCAAAATACACAGTAAAATGATTTGCATGTGCCCTTTGCATTTTACAATTAACTGTGTTCCTGTTTTACCTTTTTGTATCCCGTCTCCTCACGTTAAGGCTGGGGTTGACTACCTACTATATATTTATAAAGTATTCTATGTAATGGTATGTAAAAGTGGAAACCAGGTCAAAGTTTTCTCTCTGCGTGCGTACTCCAGCCCCACCCAGAGAGTGCGGAATGCGCGATCTAAGTACCTGTTGGCTTCTTCCACTTGTAATAATACATGGGGTATTTATTATGTTGGGAGCTGGGACATTCTTAAAAAAAAATAAGATTGTAAAATCTGAATGAAATTAATTTATATTATGAGGGGATTTTCTTGTTGTTGTCTTCTTTGTTGACAACAAAGAAGACAACATCAAGTTATGGAGTAATAAAACGCAATTAAGAAAAAAATAATAGTCATAAATTGAATTTATTCTCTTGCCTTGTTGACGCGAATTCTAATGTTACTAATTAAGTAGCATCACGTAGTAGATACAAGATAAATAGACTTTACCAGATATTTACTTTTACTGGGTTAAATAAACAATAACTGACTGCCTTACATAGTTGCATAGTAACATGTTGATTACTGAGTAAGTTGTTGTTTTAAATATTTTATAGTTATCTAATATCGCGGACACCTAAACACCTGACTCTACAAGCTCTACGTCACATGTTGAACTTGATAAGCGCGATGATCTTGACAATAAAGTGCTGCTATGCTAACCTATAACAAAATCTTTAATAATCCTCTAATAAATATTTTAGATTTTAGCCTCTGAGCTCTAGTGTGGTAGGCTCTTATACTATACTAACATCGCTCTCAACACCAAACTATACCTATTAACATTCAAACAAGAAAATACCCGCATGTTGTTTTGTGTAGACAAGATGTATTGGATGTGAAAGGCCTAATCCATTCTTTTTCCACTTCTTGAACAGATGGTACCTTCAAGATGATGATATATTATATATTTAAATTAAACCTTTGATATACATAAAGTAATCATGACAAACGGGGTATTGACAACCTAATCACTTTTATCGTAACTTGCAAATCTATAAACTCTCTTCTTTTATTGATTAGTTATCATATAAAATTACAAAATTCAATAATTTAAAATAACATATTCAAGGTTTCTAGCATGTTTTACGAATTGAGTTTCTTGCTAGCAGAGTCATCGTACGATAAATTGCGTTAATACGTCATACGTAAAGCATAAAGCAACAGCAAAATAGTACAGCAGAAGCATAGGTAACCTTTCATCGAACGTAATTTTATAAGCAAACCAAAGATGGCTCTGTTAGCAATATCTAAAATAGATTTAGAACTATATTTTGCGTACTTTTCATATACAATGGAAATAAATGTGTGTAAAATAAAATATTTTACGTAAATATTAGTTTCTTCAAATATAACAGAATTTTATATTATTATTACAGTATTGATATAAATCATTGTTAATTGTATGCTCAGAGCTCCAATCCAGAATATAAATATATATTATAAATCTAACTTTATCTTGAGTAAAAACAATGATGTTATATACTTTTTTATCGATCAATAAGATGGTTTTGCAATAAACCATGCCCACGGGGTTGCAGCACCCGTCGCGTCATGGTTCGTGCGTCCGCGCACAATCGAACTCACGTCATTCGTCAAATCGATGTAACCAAGCGCGGTCGTGTTGCTCAGGGCTCATTGTAGTTTAGACGAAAGCCCTAAAATAGTGCCTTTTCAAATGTAGTCGCCTTCGTGTTGCCAAAACTCTAGGCACCTTCAGAACTACGAGAGAAAAATCAATGAAAATGTAAGTTTAATTATTTCATTCAGCCTATTTTCCAACATATTGCACAAATTTTCCTTAGTACTACTTTTTATCAGTTTTCTGCAACAAAAATGTAAGTGAAACTGTAAATTACTGACATATTTGTTTTCTCATGCTTCCTTTACAAGCTTTCTCTTTCGCAAGTTTACCGATGCATCTTAAATATTAAATTATGTTTTATGTAGTATACATTGGCGTGTGAAATTATCAATTTTATTGTTATTTCAATAAGATTAACAAATTAAAAAAAATGTGCTAACGTAGAGTAGAGGTATAGCAGCGTCTAGACGAACGGCATTTGACCCCAATCGGTTTTTGAACTGAACAAGTTCGAACAATGTCCCCATGTCTCTACATTACCACAAGAGCACGTGGATTTTAAAAATAGAGTTCGCTTCATGTAATACAGCAATTCATAAGGTCTATGTCACTTGATGGTAATGGCTTTATTTATTATTTATCTTTAAAATATTTCCAAAAAATTACTAATTTTAAACAATATTATATAGTTACAATAATGTTAAATATTTTATAGAAATGAAGACACGTATGTTTAAGCAGCTATCATTTAGTTGCTATGCGATAAGATTCGCTGCTTTCAGGTCTTTTTGTAAATATAATTTACTGAGCAAATATTAGATACAGCAAAAGTGCGAAAAAAACATGCTTTCATCGAGTTAAACATGATTTTTAAAAGTAATCTGCTTTTACAAACGAAAAAGAATTATTACAAAATGTTTACCACATTTGTATTACTCAATATTATATAAATGCACATATTTACCCTACCTACTGTAATATATAGTTACAAATTTTGTTATTATATGATTAATCAGTTAAGGAAAAATGTTATTAGAGCAAAAGCGGAATCTCATTAATAAGTATTTGATAAAAAGGTTAACATCTAACTTTATTTTGGAAAGGTTCTTAATTGATTGTATCAATTTACGTATTATTAAATATATTGCGAATTGTTTACCCGTAAAGTTCAATTCAAATTGATATGATAATTAGTTTATTATTCTAAAAATGGTAACGAATATAAACATAGTCTTGTTTGTATGTGACTATTGTACGAGAAATTAAACTTTTCACATAGTATAGGATAATATCAGTAACTTAATGCAATAAGTGAAAAGCACCGATTTTGAAAAGTTTGATAAAAGTTATCTATATTTTTCTTTTAAAATATCCATGTTTTTTTTTTAAATTGTCACTAAATTATTTCTAGAAAAAAATTACATATAGCGTGGGTTTAATTGATGTAAAAAATGAGAGCTGATTTTTTGATTGATTATTGTCAATTTTAATCATATATGAACACAATACTATGCTTGTATTAATAAATATTTTACGATTCATTATCACGTTAATCATTGATTTTATGACACATTTATGTCGTAGCAAATAATTTGTAGGTTCATATATTAATATAAAATATTTGTTCAAGTAGTACATTAATCGGAAGGGTATATATAGGTAGATTTCGTCTAAAAACATATGTTCAAGCATACGTAGATTCTGCAGTACTTGATAATTTTTTAACAACACTTCCATACTTTCAAGATAAGAAAATAAACTCCTTTGCTTTTGGTTGTAATCGGCACAATACGTATCTAAATATATGAAGATATGAAAGTTAATTATGCCTTGTTTCACCGTCCAATAAACCTTATCATTGATTGAAGATATGTATAGTATCACTTTGAAGTATTACACATATCACATAATTACAATTCCAAGAATCTTCTAGAAAATAAACGTTTCAGGAAAATACATTGCATGTTTGTATACTAACAATCGAAGATAGTTTCTGTTCTAAAAGGAATATTTGCGAATGTGGAAATGTGTTTACTTAGATTACTCCCTACTAATGTTCTAAACGCAAAAGTTTGTAAGAATGGGTGGACATTTGTTACTCTTTCGCTTTAAAGCTAAAAATATGGTACGAGTATACAGACGGCAGCATCCATTCCTACCCTAATAAATACATATTTGCACATGAAACTTTACAGTAATATAGCTTTTCTCAAACATGCTTGGAAATTTGAGTTTATTTTGACAACCTTCTTCGAGATAAATCTAAATTGCTGTACTGGCCAAATACATGCGAGCGGCCGGCAGAAAATGTATGAAAATCCATATCTGTCGTGTTTTAGCGGCCAATTAAATATACATGTAAATTCATATCTATCATGTATTTTAAAAATGGAACGATTTGTTTCTCCGAAAAATGGCAAACCAAGGAGGCAACTTATCAGAGTTTTATTTAAATATCGAACTGGCTTGCAAAAGAAACCTGTTTTATAATGAAAAAAAAAACAAACAAACGAATCCTTTGGCGCGTGAAAATTTTGTTCATTGTTGGTCATTGAGTTTGAAAACTGTATTTTCAAATAAAAGTTCCTGGTACTACTAAGTTTTATTTTCCGCGCATTATTTGAGAAAAGTACTATACAAGCCTTGGCCACAACTAGGCATTGATGGACTTACGTATATGTACACGTTCGTCCATCAATGCCTCTATTGCTGGCCGCTGCAGTAATGTACTATATATATACACCAGAATAACAGATAGGACACAATTTATAAACATATTGTGTGATTTGTCTAAAATATGATGATGTGTCCCGCGCACATGAATTAGCGGACACCAGCTTGTTAAAACTAAACAAGAAATTGTAAATATACGGATTCTCAAAAAATATTAAATCATATTATATTTAGAGCATATATCATAAGTAGTAATGATGTACAATATTCGCACTATAAATACAGAATAAAGCAATCTTTTTGCGTAACTCTAACTAGAAAGCATTTGAACGATCTCATAGAAAATAGATTCATTGTACCTAATGCCGTACTCTTACTGTGAGAGCTGTGTAGAAGCGATTTACGACGATCTTACCAAGCAATTATATGTATATGTGTAATATTTTCGACATATCTGTATTCTTGGAATGTCAAATACTTCAATGAAAAATTTGTGAATGTGTGATCATCATGAATCAATTAATTGATTGATAATATGAGGGTGATAAATATTCTTACGAGTGAAGCTTCTTTTAACTTGTTTATTCTACCATGTTATGTCTGATATAATAGGTATTAACTTATGAATATTAATATTATTTTTGTAATTAATAGCTATATATTTATTATTTATTTATTTTGTATTATATTTTGACACTACAATGCATTAATTTGTTAATAAAATTGGAAAAATCAATCTCCTACTATGTCCTATATTCTTTTTCAGTAGATTGTATTTTCTTGTCTCTAATTATAGCAAGACACATTATTTTGCTTTTCAAAAATTGTCTTATTAGTTACTTTAATTTCTTTATACCAGCGTTCAAAATTTTTACCACTATATGATTGAATTCAGAATATTAGCTTACGTTTATTAACATTAGTTGGTTATTACCAACTTCGAAAATTTTGATGTAATAGTGAAACACTTCTATGTTTCAAAAGAAGTATAAGCGAAAATCCATGGATTGTAGGATATGCAGACAAAACAATATCATCGTCACAGCATTGCTATATAAAACTATGCGTTGGCTCAGTGTGTTCACGCCGCTAATCTGTCTGGAGTCAGTCTCGCCTCGTAATAACGTATTGTTAACGATGGTCGAAGGTGATCACTGCGGTTCTTAATTATTTAGGCGTCACATGACATTGCCCACCGGAGTCGTCAGTTGCCTAGCTACAGATTATATAATTATCCACACACAATGTATAGTATAGAGAGGTGAAACGAAAAGGTAAATAATAAATTATTACATAGTATCTGATTACTTACACGACAACATTATGGTTGTCGTTGTTGCTTTGTTGTTATGTATATTGGTGAATGAACACCAAATTCAAATTTTTGTGCTTAAAAATCATATTAACGTTGTATGTCATTTAGTTAAAATATTAATTTTCTCTACATCATGTAGAGTTTGAAAAGCGTAAAGTCACTACAACTTTACTACAACTTTTCCAATTCATACGAAAGAATCTAAACATAACACTGAAGCATAGTGTGTTTAAAGCTTAGAAATAATTTGTTTAAGGCTTAACAGCATTTATGTAACTGTTTACAACAGAAAATATTACGTAACAAATGATAATTTTTGAGTTGAAAATGCGCTTCTCATTTGTAGTAGAACTTCGGCTGCCAGTCATTTTGTCACGTAGCAACTTGAAGCAGGCTTATACTATCGAGGTGCAGCCTCGCATTAAACTATTAATCTCTGCTGTATATTGGATTATTACATATATTAGACCTGCTGGAGACTATCTACCTAAAAAATCAAAAAGCATTTTACCTTTTCACACGTATTCTTGTATATTTTATAATTTTATTGATTACATTACAAAAAACTTCTTTCTTTTCATTATTTGGTCTGTAAAGTGTAATTTTAGACACTTTAATAACAACATTAGGTGCAAACAACATTTACTACTTAATATGTCATGTACAAGTAGGTTCATAATTAAAAACATTTTTCCTTGTCATGAATTCTATACCCACATAAACTGTGCAAAATTAAAGTCCGAAATACCACACTTCATACATTGTCTATATCTGGTCATAATTGCCTGTTAGTATTAAACGTTCACGTTTTACTAAATGACATTTGACAAATGATCTTGAACAACCATTTGCTGATAGTAATATAATAACGCGTAATAGAATATAAGAAACGAAGGTTGGAGGTGTGACTAGATGTTTGTATGTGACGTCGCGAACACAATTGCGTCAGTTACAACATTGGGAAAATAGTATATTTACCAGTGAACGACCGTGATTTTGTTTCTGTTATTCTCAATAACATTTATGTTCCTAGTTGTAATATAAAAGTTTCACGTTTATATATAATTGGTTAAGGAATTTCGCCTTAAAGTATTAACCTTACTTCATCTCTTGTAAACAAATTATATGGTTCTGCTATTAGTGTTGTTTGTACTAATAGCAGAACCACAGAATTTTTAGACATAACTTTTATTTCTACTACAGTGACGCTGTTATTACTAAAACAAGATATGAAAATATTGGTGAAAAGAATACTTGACAGCTTTCAATCACATTATTAGAATAGTTTCATTGTTTATTTTTGTTACAGAGCAGTAGCGGTCTAGATCAGAGGTCGACCGTCCCCTAGACAACCACAGTTACATCCCGATGGGTTGAGTACGCCAACATACGTCTTAGTGGGCATACCACCGACGCTGTGAGTAATTCATAAAATTATTAAAATGTAATGTTATTGCACTTCGTACCTGCCCAAGGCAAGTAGATCGGGGAGAATTAATACAGATCGTACATCGTCTGTTTGGGTATGTCTATCTCTCTCCCAAACGTTGTACCTGTCTCAGTCTGCCTATCTATTTCTGTTGCAAAGTCAGAGTTCGCATTGCTGTTCCGGTTTGAAGGGTATGATATAGCTCGACTTTACAATTATATTACTGTGGTTATTATGGGCCTTAGAGATTTCACAGGAACCATAGGTGACTATAATCAAAACCATCAGGTGAGCTTTCCGCTTACTTGTCTATATAAAGCAATAAAACTAGATTGCCAAGGGAGAGGTAATTCCTAAAAGTCTGAAGCCATATGTCATCTTTTCGAACCTGCGTCCGCGATCGTTAAAACTGTCAGTAATTTTTACTGGAGGGTGTTGTTTTAAATCGATAGCGGGAGAGTGACTTTGATTCCGGTACGGTACCAATAACATCGTGGTTTCTGTCGGCGACTTAAAACACATGTCTTAATTAAGTTATGTTTTTGAATTATAAACGTATATCCCGTAATATTAATAATTTATTTTTGTTACCTCTACTAAGTGGTCCCAAAGAGGTTAGAGTGGCGGATAACACCCGAATTATTTACGCGTTCATGACCCGATATACGAATATTATTATGAATTTAAATAACGTTAACTAGTATATTTTAGAAATATATCAACATAAATATAATTAATTTCTCATCGGTCGTGGATATATATTTTAAAACTACTGGTATAGTCGGTATGTCAAATACTTTACTACTTTAAAATTTTGCTGTATGTATATACTTATTTGTTGTTTACGTCAGTGTTTACCTTAGAAGAGCGGTCTGGAAGAGATCGCTCTCGATTATAAAATCTACTTTACTCATATTAATCTCAAGAATTTATTTGTTACAGCTTCTGTTTTGTCTGTGTGCAATAAAATATTAATCTGTCTATCTACTCTTTTAAAACGTATGTTTTAAGTCATAGTAAGTTATCCTTACCATCCGAACTCAGAGTAATAATCGGTATTTGACATACAAATATTTCAATAAATTCAGGTATATAAGCTCTATCATACAAAACTTCAGCAATTAGCTTCCATTGTCGGACAATTCGTTTTAAATTTTATACTTAAAAGTTTTGTATTCAATAACCAAGGCCTCTTCTGGTTTATGAATATGTATTCAATACCGTCACGTAATTTCCGTAAAGGTCAATAACTAGACGGACACGCACGACATTGCGTAGAAACAGTAAATTTTTTTTTATTAAGCACTTGACGATAGTTTTATTGCAATTGTCTGATAATAAAAGGTGTTTAGAAAATGTTTTAATTAGTTTAAAATAATATTGAATTTATATGTCAAATCATTCGGGTTTTAGTTATCACTACTAAATTTCTTCAAATTATGAAACATATGGTAATAATCCTACATCTATCTATATCTTAAAACGAGACTGAGAGCTACATGTTCCTTCTGTCTACCATATAAAATCATACCATAATTAATCTTAATCTTTTCTCTATTCAAAAAAGGCCTAACCTACTTACTCCATTCACAAAAAGCGGATATTCACAGCCTGACTTGTTAAAGATACTGGACAGAATCATTAGGTTTTAGATCTGGCAGATTAATAAAAGATGTGCTTCCTTCTGTCACGAATCACCTGATTTAAAACTTGAATAAAGGTAATACACGCCTCTCTGTTTTCTTCGTACTAGCCAAGTCACGTTGAGCAAACTGGCAATTGATGTTAGAGGCCAACACTCTTTCGGAATTAAAAAATAATCTGAAAATTAAACTGTCTCTGTTTTAATAGTGCGCAACTCAAAAAAAAATTATACATAAGAATTTTTCTTTCTGAGTATTAAAGGGGGCAAAATATGGAAGTTTATATCCATATTTTCTATATTAACCTTCTATATTTTGCCCCCCTTTAATATGTTGTATTCAAAACATACTAAAGTACACGTGTATTTCTTTACTCTTAAATGATGTTATTGACCTTCCAAAAAGTGTAATAAAAAACGTTAAATCATCATTATTTGATGTTGATATAACCTTACTACTGACTGAAGTTAAATTTTCAAAAATAGATTCTACCAACTTTCCAATTTTCATTTATGAAATTCCTGAAACTATTGATGCAGATTTATTATTTGAGAGAATTTTTAATCTAAATGCAAATAGACATACTTGATCAATAAATTATGAAATTTCATACAAACTTCCACGCTCTATTATTTTAGACAATTCGTTCTTAGCTGATGTCTGCTACTTGTGATCTACCTGTTTATCAAAATTCATCATCACATATCAAGTAATTTTTGAGGAGATGATAGGACATAAATGACCGGTTTTTGCTTTTATGTAAAATATACATATTAGCAGATAACAGAACCGAACATATTATCCTTTTGGCTAGCATATACGAACTCGTATTATAAGTTATGTTTTAGTGATATCCCAACTAATATTATAAATGCGAAAGTGTGTTTGTTTGTTTATTTGTTTGTTTGTTTGTTACCTCTTCACGCTTAAACTACTGCACCGATCATCACGAAAATTTGCATACACATAGTCTGTGGTACGGGGAAGGATATCACATTTTATCCCGGAAGAAAGTAGCTACTGTTCCCGTGGGATCGAAATTAACGCGGACGGAGCAACGACGGGCGGAGCCACGGGCAAGAAATTTCAAAAATTCTTTCACCTTTGGAAAGCTACATTATCCCCGAGTAACATAGGCTACTTTTTATCCCGGAAAAATCGACAGATCCCACGGGATGCGCAATAAAGGCTTCGCTCAAAAACTACTGCACAGATTTTCATGCGGTTTTCATCAATAGATAGAGTGATTCTTGAGCAAGGTATTGCGGTATTTTTTATCTTGGCAAAATGGATAGACCCACGGGAAGCGCGATAAAACTTCGCGCCGTAAATCGACTTCCGCGCATATGTAGCCGTGGGCAAAAGCTATGGACCCTTAACCCTCTATAGACCCAATCCCGAAATCCACGCAGGCGAAGCCGCGGGCAGAAAGCTAGTTGACTATAAATAACTTAAATAAAAGATGATCTTCAGCAACATGTACATGTGCACGCTGAGTGTACAATGCATACACAGTCACGCAGGGTTTTGTCGTATGTGTGTTATCAATGTTATCAGTTATCATATAATTATAGACGCACGAATTACTTACCGTCATTTTCATATTGTCACGAATTCGACACGCTTCAGTAAGCGAATAAATTTATGATTGAAATGGGAGATGATATTTAAAGAGAATAATTAATAGCACCAAATTACAATATACACTCAATTAATTATCTCATTTCGTACAGCTTATTCTTGAAGGTTAGGTTATGTTTTGTATCAAAGTCAGTTAAATATGATTAATAATTAACTGATTGCAAGTTACACAAAAAAAAATCATATTTGATGTATGTACTTATTTAAAATGTGTTTTTTTCTGTCTATACGACTTTATTCATCAGTTTCAAAGTGAATCACAAGTGTGGCCAAATTTGGAACTTACACCAAACATTGTATTTGACAGATGATTAATTTGTTGATTAAATAGAACTTATTTCTAAACTTTCTTTGCAAATGTGGGGGTATATAGATATTTGTGTTTGTATATTACGTACTGAGAGTACAATAGCGCCCTCGTCTAACTGTTATTTGACTATCATTCATTAAAATCCTTATGTGTGTAGAGTCAGAAATAGTTAACGAGCAATTAGTACCTCGTTTAAGATAGATGATTGGTTGCATGATATGTGCATGATTGGTCACAGGGTAAATGAGTTCACTGAACTTTGAACGGGCTCATTCATAACACGATACATTCAATGAACACATGCAAGCGTAGTGTTTACGTATCTTTGCTAATAATCGAACAGTTCTAATAGAAATCAAAGAAGAGGTTAACCGTTTTTTTGTTATTTCAAAATATTTATGAAATATTATTCGTGTTAACTTGTGACAATAAGAACGGCAAATGTGTGTAAAAAAACTATTTTTTTAAGTTACATATTTCAGGTTTTCGAGTAGAGTCGAAAGTAGGAAACAATTTCTAGTAAGCCAGAAAGACCGTAAGACGAAAATAATAATCAGTAAACTATTTTGCAAAGCATCAGTTTATATTATATACCGTGGGCAAAAATTAGTAAGACTTTTTAATTAAAACTTCGCGCGGAAACCTATTCGTCATAATTTTATTTTTCTAGGTTGGTATGACTGTCAGTGACATCTGTGCCAAGTGTCATGTCAAAATAATCATTCATGTTTTTTTTTAGTGGTAGGAAATTATTATATATAGAATGGATTAATTAACATCTAATAATTATTTAGTAAAATTAAAAGCTAAACTATAAATAAAATATTTGAAATAAATCGCTCCCCATAGGACTAGCAGCATTGCCACGTTGTACGGCGATGCTGATTCGCTGCGCTAGATATGATCCAGCTTTCTGGTCACATGTAGCCTCGGTCAATCTATAGCTGCACTCTTTAAAAACTCTGTGGGCACTTTCCCCCCAGGGCCCCAGAGTTTCCACCCCAAAAGGCTCAAATATGCAACCACTATTTATGTTTGCATACTTGCGCCGTTTGAGGAGTTCAGCCGAGTTAGCAGCAGACCCAGCCTTAACTGCGGTGCCACGAAGATGGGACTACGCTAGAGTATCAGCACATGTCGCGTCCCAAACTAGTGGTCGTCCCATCCTCCATGGCACGAGGGTCATGCCGTCGGGTCTCTTACCGTCGTCACGGCTAATGCCGGCCGGTTCTAAAACAGCCGGTGCTCCCGCACTGGCTAAGGCCCTACGGATGACGTCGTTAAGGCTGGCATGGCGAGAGGCACGCCTCGCGCTTCTGCTGCAAGATAGGCCGTGATGACCTAGTTGGTCAACATGATCACCACAACGACAGCGATGTGGCACAACGCAGGTCGCTCCCAGGCGAAGAGCAACTGATAAACGGAATGTCGTGTTATCTAAAAAGGTTCCTAAATTGTAAGAAGGTAGAGCTTGGAGCCATTGCCCGGATTCCCATTCAGCGCTGGCAATGAGGCGAGCGCGCTCTACAGGGCTGGTTGCCGTATGGTATAGGTTGTCCCGTACCAGCCTGCAAAGCGGCTCGTCCCAAAGACGCTGTGAACTGGTGTTTACAGGCAGGTCGACATTTGGGCAGGCTGCGCTCCACGCATCTATGGCCTCTGTTATAAAAGGAATATTAAGTGGCTGGATTTGTGATTTCATAATGTTGCTCATTAAATCTATTGAACTGTGTATAGAAGACAGATATGCGGGGAGTGAAACGCTGGTTACTTTCCTGATGCCTATACCACCGTGTCTTATCGGTAGAGATGCCTGGGTCCACGAGTGATCGTCTAAATTTATATTTAATACTGAAGCTAGAAGGTTATAAATAATTTTGTCAATTTTTCCTAAAAGGTTGGGAAATCTCCAAAAATGGCTGCACCTCAGGACATATGTGAATTTTGGTACAAAAAGACAATATTTGATAATTGTGTATGCTACGTGAGCATTTATTTTTGATATGCGGTCCAAGGCTTCAGAAAGGTTTTTAATTTTTGTTTCTATCAGGTCTGGGAAAGATTCATCCAAAATAGACGCCCCAAGGAGGTATAGTGAGCTTTTATTTATGATTTTAATATTGGTAGCAAGCTGACGGAATTTGGATATGGCGAGTTCTGTGTCCAAACAAGTATCGGAAAAGAAAAGTTCGCATTTAGAAAAATTCAATTCTAGTCCGATATCGCGAAATTGTTCTATTAAAATACGAAGATCCTCTAAGACTTCTTTAATGTCACCTCCCAGGGTACCGTCATCTAAATACCATACATTAAATTTAGAATTTAACTTGGTAATGATGGGGTGAATTGCTAAGCTGAAAAGCGCAGGTCCAAGTGGGTCGCCTTGTTGGCAGCCAATGCTTTCCGACTACCAGGATGTCATGAAACATATTATTACTGGCGATGAGACTTGGATTTATGCTTACGACCCGGAAGCAGACGATCAATCAGCTGAGTATCGTGCCAAAGGTGAGCGGAAGCCAAAAAAACCTCGTCAAATCAAGTCAAAAATCAAGGTAATGTTGACAGTTTTCTTTGATTATCGAGGTGTGGTGCACTCCGAATTCTTTCCGACCGGCCAAACTGTCAACAAGGAATACTATTTGAGTTTTATGCGTCATTTGCGTGAATCTATTCGTAAAAAGAGGCCGGAATTATGGGCCGACAACTCTTGGTTTTTGCACCACGATAATGCGCCATCTCACACTGCACTCGTTCTTCATGACCATTTCGCCAAAAATTCAATCAAGATCGTTTCCCAACCACCGTATTCGCCTGATTTAGCTCCTTGTGACTTCGCTCCGGGGAAACCGTTTTGAGTCAATTGAAGACATTAAACGTGAATCGCTACGCGCATTAAAGGCTATTCCGGAAATTGACTTTAACAACAGTTTCGAGGATTGGAAAAAACGTTGGCACAAGTGTATTGGGGCCGGGGGGGATTACTTTGAGGGGAACGAAATAGATTTGGCAGAATAAATAAAGAATTTTGAAATTATGAAGAAACTCTTACAAATTTTTGCCCACAGTATTATTTTTTAGGCTTCATATTTTCGTGACAGCTTATATATGTTCCCAGCGAGGGGCACGAATCTATCCCAAATATGTTAGTTTGATTAGGCGTTTAGCCAACTAGGCTGGCCCTGTGTGGATTGGTCGACTACACATATAAATTTCTTCGATGCTGTATATAATTTGCCTAACGATGTATTCGCTCACAATGTTAGCATCAGATCACATATGAAATTCTAAAAATGAAAAACACATTAGTACTCGCGCCACGCCATTGCTTATATGCATCGACCCCGTGCCTTCGATTTTCGAATCGATTCGTATCATCGCCTATAATCATCAGGGAGCCATATTTATCGATGACAACGTTACGGTAAACATCGTGATCAAATCTGAACCCATATTCTTAAAGTCGAACATACAATATATTGTCATCGCTTCGCCACATGCTGCTATAACTTCAGTATATCTATATAAGTTACAGCAGGAAGTGGCGCGACAAGAACAGCGATATATGGAATCTGGGTCTGTATCCACTTACGAATACACTCAAAGTTGTGTGTAGAGTCCATCTGTCCGTACGGGATGGGGTGGTTATTGTTGCCTTAGTAATATGTTAGTAGTGTGTATCCACTAAAAATGAATATACTGAAGAAAAAATATTTGTACTAATTAAGCTACTTTTCCTTCATTACAAACTAAATAACATTTTTTTTCCTAAGACTGCCTTTCATTAGTATGGCGTAAGGCTGCATAGCGCAGAAATGTTAAATCTCCGCTCAGCTCCAGTGGACAGGGATTTATGAGTTAGTTTAAAAATTCATACATTTTTGGGAGCGAGACGGTGCGAGCCGTCGAAGTGGGGCGGCGGAGCTCCTTCCGCATTTATTGATAAATTTGTCGCGTCAACTCGATCTGGCTCCGCATAGACCATAACTTCTCTTCGCAATTTTCGCCCGCACCGCCCTGCTGCAACGCGCCACATAAATGCACAAACACAGTCCGCAAATTCGCTCCACTCCGCAGCCTCGGTCCGCGTCGATGGTCAGGCACTCTATGTATCCAAAGCCCTATACTGGTACGATAAATACTACTCAAAAATCTATTAAGCTTCATTACGTAGCTACTAGTTCTAGTATTTATTTTGTTTCAACAACTAAAACTTTTTACTTTGGCTTTTGATTAGAAGTAAATAAAAAAATAATTTAAAGTGTGTATCAATTTTAAAATTGAGTTTGTATACATACTCGTATGTAGGGATACAAAACTTTGATAATAGCTCTTTGCAGTGTGTCACTGCAAAGTGTTCATACTTATGTCTTATTTGTAATTGAGTCTAAATATTGAAAATGTTACCCAAAGTCACTATTCCACACGGACGAAGTCGCAGGTATAGCTAGTTATCTAATAAATATATAGACTATAGACAATACAATGGAGATTATAAAATAAAAATATTATTAATTCTGCGTGCACGCAGTTTCATGCGACCTACTTTTTATTTACTTGTTTCTTATGATATCATGATATTTTATCTAGAACGAAATAACGTACTAATGTTCTGGTAAACTCAATATTTATGACATACTTAAATGTCATACTTAATTGATAATATTTTTCGTAAATTTCGTAATTGTAGAATGTGATTACTCATACCTAGTGTAATATTTACAGGCGAAATATTTGTTTATTGAATGAACCAATGATACTTCATAGAGCATATAGCTTCACTGTAGAGATCAACTGTAGAGGTCAACCTTTACAGAAACGACTCAGTGAGTCGTTCCTTCCAAGTTCAAATCTTTAACACTAAAACTGCTTCAAATCTCTAAAAACGCTTCAAATGAATCATTTGCCTAATTTCATCTCGGTTTCAATCGGCACGCGGCGCTCGCACGATCGAGATAATAATTTATATCAGTGTATTTGTATCATATATCAGATATCAGAATATTTGCATCAGTGAGTCTGAACCGATTTAATCGGTTCATAGTCACTGATATAAATGATGCAAATGAAGCACTTTACTGATTCGAATCTTTGTACTGATCCGGATACAAATGATCCAATCTCAACAAAGATACGTTTCTTCCATCATTACTTCACTGTCATATTGCTCATCTTTTACGACTTAATCTTTGTCGATGTACAGCTAGACTTCGTCATAGACCGATTGCAACCCTTGCCCATACCCTAGAGAGTAGGGTCTTTTAGAGTAAAATTAAACTACTGAGGTCTTTTATTGTGAGAGGAAACCGCTGAGGTCTTTTAATGTGAGAAAAAACCGCTGAGGTCTTTTAATGTGAAATGAAACCGCTGTCTGACATAGTGATGTAATAATGACATCTATATCTGGTAATAATCAACTATTCCACTATGTTAAATTCAATCTCCAACGAGTTGAAACAATTGTACACGCAAATAAATTTCGTTTTAATTCTATACAATGTAGGTTAGTTTGTTGGATATAAAGTACTACTTTATATCATTCAGCTATCTACTGTTACAAAAATGCACAAGTCTCGCAAAACGTTTGTGAATCCAATACATGAGAACAGGTATACAGCCTCACTAACTGATACTTTTAATTTAGTTAACAACAAAATATTTTTTTATTACTTTAATAAAGTAGGATCCCAAAGATCATAACTTTTGTACAAAGTGAGCAATAAGATTTAGTTGTCATATAATAAAGACATTATCCTATATTTAATTAAATAACTTAAAAAAAAGATAAATGACAACGTATTTTAAATAGACTACAGCTAGCTAGTGTAGCTTTTTTATGAATCAAGTTTTATGCTAATAAAAAGACGTCTATTCAAATGTTATTCACAGAATTAGACAAACCACCAGTCCGCTACTGGGTGATGTTAGTATAAATGTGATTTGCTTTTTTATCGTAGACAGGAATTTCCGGTGTTCGGAAATTAAATCTCGTGCCCACGGTCAGTCCGCATACATTAAATGGTTAGCAAAGTCTTATTGTATTTTCATTTCTGGTTTCTACATGCGCTTTTGTAACCATTACTTGTATTACTAGTTGCACTTGGACTAATATTTGACGAAAATTAGTATTCCATGAATTCACTGTAAGCGTTTTTGACAGGGAGAGAAACCAGAAGCAACGCCAAAGACTCAGATGTAGGTTTAGGGCCCCCTTTCGATGTATCAGCAGTCACCTTCACAATCTCTGTGCTTCTTTGTAGCTTATCCGATATTATTCCATGGTAACCGTATTTGTGTCTTTGTTGCGCGTTTCACTACATAATTTACAGAGACTTCGGGCAAGTCGAGAACTTTGAACAATGTGTAAAAGGAATTTAGCTGGCATGCCTTTCGAACCTACGTCAAACTAACAAATTATATTGTATATGAAATACGCGTTAGAGTAACTAATTACGTAACGTTAGAATAACTAGTAAACATCACCTGTTTATTTACTCACAATTAGGTACAAATCGAAACTGTAATATAAATCTAATAACAATGATACTTTAAATATATTCAATTAAAAAAATAATTAACAATAGGAATGAAGAGGCTAGCAGAAACATTTAACTAGCCCTTTTCTCGATCTATATATTGTTACTAATATTGCTATAAAAATGTAATAAAATATATAATCCTATGTCTTTAAGAGGGCATATTCTCTTTTCACAATACTCGTCTAAATAGACTCTTATTCAACATTTAAAATATAGATAATTTGTAAATGAATCACTACAACACAGGTTAATATCGCTCATGGTGGTTTGTGGGTGAGTCAAACATATTTTTTTTTTGTTTTTAGTGCTTAGATTATTTTATAAACTTTTAGATTTTAATTTTTGCCGGCTCAAATTAAAGGCATAGCTCTAATAGGACTGTTAATATTTGAACATTAAAGCAGTCACATATGCTAGATTTATAACGAAAAATCGGTATATTATCGTTCGTGCTTCAAATCCTTTCTATTGTTATTTGAATAATGCAGCGTGGAATGTTGGCACACTACCTGCTTGAGAACGACGCATGCCACAATAACGGTCCTTTTTGCGAGAAATACATCTGACATTAAGAACTACTTCTTAGTGAAAGAAGAGTTAAATATTAATGGAATTTAACGTAAAAAGATAACTAAAGATAATTCGTAATTAAGAAAAAATGGGAGGTCATAAAACGTCATTGCTTATCTAGATAAAATTACTTAGGTAAATATTGTCAATTCCACGAATTAACTTTCGGCGTATATTTAGGTAATCTTTGGTATTACTATTGGTATGACGTAAATTTTGTACGTAGTTCTGATAATGATTATGATCAAATTTCTCATAAATTAAAAAAAAAACAATATTTTTTTTTATAAATATATTTGTAGGCCAGCAAGACACGTGTATAATTTGTGTTTAACTAACCGCCAAGGTTCTATTATCTATACATTGCCAATGATATGCCAATTTTTAACAGTGTGAATAACGCGCTTAAATTGTCCTTGTCATACCCATTTAATGAAAAGTAGATTTCTAAAATAAATATACCACATTATTATAAGATTTGGATAAACAATTTAATTGTGAATTAAATATTGCTGCCATAACAGAATATAAATAGCACTTTTATTATGAGTCAAAATTATGTTGATTTGTCACGAAACCATCTTTTCATAATCTTATTTATAATTTTAATGTATAAATTGTGTTCGTAAAAAAATGTCTTTGTAATTCATACTGTAAACAGGCAAAATTTGTAAATAGTGAAATTTATAATCTATTAAATATGACATTAATTTAAGTACAACAATATCGCCATCTATGAACAAACTTAGAAAACCCGTTAATATATCACTCGGAAACTCCCTCATTATAAAGTAGAGTTATAAATACAGGTGTTATAGGCCTAACCCATGTCTTCATCACTATAGTTCGTTAAATATATATTTGAATTCTGTGACAGCTGTCAATGTACCGCTTCTAGACCTGGAGACCTATTTTTGAATTACGAATGCGACTTAGAAATCCTGATATGATTAATAATCACCGATTTCAATAATTCTTATTTTTGAATATCACTGATGTGACTACCTTAGTCACAGATGTGATTTCATTACGAGTGCCCTCACCCACTCGTAATCAATCATACTTGTGAAAATGTTATTGTGTTGTTTGATTT
This sequence comes from Scirpophaga incertulas, assembly GCA_036419045.1. Classification (NCBI taxonomy): domain Eukaryota; kingdom Metazoa; phylum Arthropoda; class Insecta; order Lepidoptera; family Crambidae; genus Scirpophaga; species Scirpophaga incertulas. Next base: position 11,121,921 of record CM071641.1, read on the forward strand.
TTCAGTCTATATATATGAATGTAGCATATAGTATATATATATATATATCTTATATATAATATTATAAACCATATTGTTAAGCCGCAAAAACGGCAGCGACTACATTCATATATACATATATAAACCTTTATATACCTATAATATATACATACATATATATGAATGTAGCATATATAATAAATAATAACCATAATGGTTAAGCCGGCAATAATCGGCAGCGGTACATTCTGCGTGGAACCGAACTCTTACATTTATGTGTGTACTTTATCTATGTTGGCAGCTCTGCGATCGACTTTCAAAATTGGCTGTTTAGGAATCCGTGACCTCAAAGTCACCGCTGACTATTTAGTCAGCGGTGATTTCGAAGTCACATTCGTAATTCAAAAATAGGTCTCCTGGGGCAGTGTCGGTAGATTGTATTTTTTTATTGTTCACGCGTGCATTTCTAAGACCCCGCTATTAATAAATATTTAAGGGGAGTTCCCATACTATAAACGTGATAGTTTTGCCGTTTTTAAAAAAGAGAAACAGGTAGACATTTAAATTATTAACAGAATACTTACATCCACTTCCCTCAAAAAAATATTCTAGTTCGGAACCCTTCGTGCGCGAGTACTACGACTCACGCTTTTTCTCTTTTTTTAGCATTCATCACACGAGTAATTACTTAATTTTAATTTTAAGTTAATTTTGGGAATAATATTAGAATTAAAATTGACTGAAATTTAAGGCTAAAATAGTAAACGTGTATCTGAAAAAACATTAAATCCCACGATAAAATCTATTAATTGGCGTTATTTTGAGGACAGATAATATAGTGTAAAAATAAACGGAGCAGAGTAAAAAGCAGAGCAATGGCTTTACAGTTTAATTTTAAATTTAAAGACTGTCTTTCTTTATTGTTACCATTAACTGAAATATAAATCAGTTGAATGCAAAAAAAATATTATTTTTGCACAATCACTACAATCTTTTGTTACTTCAATTGCTAATCTTTGGGTAACTTTTATATTAATAATAACTATTATTAATGTTAAGTGTCTTTTTTTTAAAGAAAAATCTATGTCGGTTATTTTTAAGTCTATCCTTTTTTCAGTAAATTAATTTTAGGCAATTTATCATTGAATATCGAATAAACTGGCGATTAGTAACGCCGAATACCGAAATAGCGAAGTCCTATTCGCGACTTCCTTATACTCGCTATTTTACTACTCATCGGTAAGTAAACGCCAAAGTTTAATTCATATTTCTAGTGGAATCGATTGTACTAACGTACTAAATTATTAAACTCAAAAAGAAGAACGAATTTTTGTAATTTGGTGCTTTTACTTGTGATTAGAAGTACATTATTATAATAAAAGTTTTTCCCTAATTCAATATTCTAATAAAAATGACTAAAAATAATAAAATATATTAGATATGAATACATTTTTCATGACAGGTATATAATAACGGAGTGGAGAAAATAATATGCCAATAATAAATATGATTAAAATAGACTTCAAAATAAAATGTAAACACCCTAAGAACAAGAGCTTCTATACCTATACAGTTATAAAACATATATTATTCGAACAATTCAAGATGAAATCTTCCTTGTATATATAACTAATCTCACGCGCAAATGACGATTAATCACAAAATACACAATGTTCGAACACGCCAGTACAATTCAAGTTGAAATTTTCCTTGTATATGTAACTAATCTCACGCACAAATGACGATTAATCACAAAATACACAATATTCGAACACGCCAGTACAATTCAAGTTGAAATCTTCCTTGTATATGTAACTAATCTCACGCACAAATGACGATTAATCACAAAATACACAATATTCGAACACGCCAGTACAATTCAAGTTGAAATCTTCCTTGTATATGTAACTAATCTCACGCACAAATGACGATTAATCACAAAATACACAATATTTGAACACGCAAGTACAATTCAAGTTGAAATCTTCTCTATACATGTAACTAATCTCATGCACAAATGATGATTAATCACAAAATACACAATATTCGAACACGCCAGTACAATTCAAGTTGAAATCTTCTCTATATATGTAACTAATCTCACGCACAAATGACGATTAATCACAAAATACACAATATTCGAACACGCCAGTACAATTCAAGTTGAAATCGTTCTTATATATGTAACTAATCTCATGCACAAATGATGATTAATCACAGAATATACATTATTCGAACACGCCAGTACATTTCAAATTGAAATCTTTATAGATTTCACCATTTCTTTCACATTAGGTAATAAGTTTTAACTGTTTCTCCAAATGACATTGATTTCCTGTATATGTAACTAATCTCACGCATAAGTGACGATTAATCGTGGCAGTTTTAGACGTAACAAGTCTTAAGAAACTCTTATAAGAAAAAAAAAATACGTTATTCGAAGTTTTACGTTAATTACAAATATAAAATACTTTTTAGTAGTTATAATTATCATATATCATCTAAGATCGATTTTTTATTACATTTTTTTCATTCAATAAACTTATATACGTTTTGAGATATGTTTACACTATAAACAAACTTTTGTCGAAGACGAAAATATCTAATATACTTTTATAGTAGGAAATGCTTAATGCTTACTCTACAGTAAAAAGGGACCACCACAGAGTTATTTAGAACTCCTATCCCCACCCACCTCTTACCCACTAAAATCTATTGTACTCTTTACATGCTTATAATACTGCCTTACACGGAAGCGTTCGAGTCCAGTCATTCATGCAGCGGGCATATAGCACTTGGTTTCCTGGGTCAACCTCCGGGATTTAGAGGATGTAGTTAGTACTACCGTGCATCTTCCCAGCGCCAGAGCATGGGGGTAAAGGCGATCACACCTATATAACGTATATAAACTAAATTGATGGAAAACTTTTTAAATAAAGATAGCAAACACTATGAGGTTGCCCAGGAAATCTGCTCGTGCACGGTTGTTACATTATTGATAAGTGATAATTGCGTAGATTCTAATGCCACTTACGAGCTGTAATCGTGTAATCGAATGAAATTAATTACTGTTACTACATTATTACCGATCATTACAAAACTTATCCACAAAATAGATAAATATATTTTTTAATTCTAAAATTGGACGTCTTTTATATATCGTCTTTTTTATATGTATACATTGTTTGACTATATATATTTGTGTCAGTGTGGTGACGGATTCTGGATATACATATGTAGGTGTCTGTAATTGCCGACTAATGGAATACTACTCAATTGTATATCTGCAAAGTAAACGGACCGCTCTATTTCTTCTCCTGGGCATCGTATAAATCAAATGAAACTAGAAAAGTGTCAGGACAATGACTGTAGACTTGTCCTACTGAGATTGGATCTTAATAAAGTTTTTCGAAGTATTAGAGTTTATTACACTTCCGCCAATTCTAATGGAAGAATAGGTGTGAATTTGTAACGGTACAGTAAATCGGCTTTCGTTATAAAGTTACTCAATGTAATCAAATGCAGATTTATATTTAATAAAATGAAACATACGGATATGATCATCCCCGAAAAATAGAGAAAAGGAGAAAATTGCCATTTCGTATAAAAATAATAAAATAAAACTTCAGTTTAATAAAACTTTAATTTGTGCTGCATTCAACAATATGTCCGAGGATTGAGCAAGTATATCGACTTTTTTTTTATTATTTGATGATTTCTTCTACTTGTTATATGTATTTTTATTGCTAAAATATTGTACTCTTATTTCATTTAATATGTTGTATTTTATGTCATAAGTGTCTTAGAGTCTATACCGATTTCATCAGCTCAATTTATGAATAATGTAAAAAGTATAACTCTCATCATCTCTGCACCGCGGTACCTATTCTGAAATTCAATGGAAGTCACGAAATATGCTATTGCGGCACGTGTTGCGTACACACGAAAATATACAAGTACCAATGTATGATCATAAAATTTATAAACCAACTATAATACGGGCTTCTGATCTGGATATCATTGATTTACTCCGAATATACTTACGCTTTCGGCGGACGTGTATTCGCAGTATACAAGTATTTGTTTGGAAAACGTACAAGCTTTTCTGCGCAAAGAGATTTTTATTGTTCGAGATAAAATTATTTGAAGTCGTGAAGTACGTGTAGAGTGGCTTCTTTTTGATACGCAAATTTTTCACGACCTTGACCGCTAGTTAATGGTGCAAGCAAACCTTCTCACGTCTCTGGTAAGTAACGTTATACAAAAGTCTGACGATCGCATATTGCCTAGAACAACGTGATTCATTTAGGTATTACGTGGAAGTTGTCGAGTTTTACAAAGAATAGTGTAATATGAACTAGTGTGAAACTGAGAACTGTTGCTATGGCGCCAGCACCAAGCAGTAGACGTATCGTGTTGCAGGTGGTTGTAGCCACAGTTGCAATGATGTAAGCATATTAGGCATATTATGTAAGCTAGCAAGTTTTCCAGAACTACAAAATTGCATAAATATCAGGCAAATAATATTGAATGTATCTTGTAGCTATAATAATTCAATTTTCCTATTTCTGCCTTTTAACCTAATCATTCAAGATCTTTTTCTTAACGAGGGTCCATAATATTAATTAATAATATATTCCGTACTATTAATTCGGTTTATTTTTTAAGATGCAATCTGAAATTTTCGTAGGAGCTATATTTGAAGCATTTTTCTGTTTACAATACAATTTTATTCAATCGTTTTTTTTATATACTACAACGTTAGCAAAAAGGCTTACGGCCTCCTGATGGTAAGCAGTCACCGTCGCTATGGACGCTTGACTAGGGGCATCACAAACGCTTTGCCGACCTTTTTAAAACCTATTTACTCCCTTTTTGAAGAACCCCATACTGTAATCCCCGGAAAGCCTCAGCAGGAGCTCTTTTCAATCGGAGCGTGCGCGGAAGGAAATTACGTGAAACCGCACTGTGCGTGACCATTTAGGCTCCAGCATGTGAGGATGAACACCCTGCCGATGGCGAGCGGTGCGATGGTAGAATGTGGCCGTGGGCATCATGTCGAACAAGTTTTCATAGTTTTTCGGGTTCTGTTATATGTAGACAATAATTTGCCATTTTTAGGAATGAACATCGAAATGCGACCTCTAACGTGATGAGAAATGGTTGATTTTGGTTTGTGAAATATGTCCTTAATGTAGTCTGTATTGTGATAAATATTTAGGAAAAATGCTAGTATATAAAATCTATTGGTGTAGCTATCAGTCAATCTCCGCAATACAATCAATACACCATTACGGATTGTGAAGTACACTTCCTACATGCCATTATCACAAGCACTTTATAGTTATACCTATTTAAAGAGCCTAGAACGATGTAAATATTACTCGACTATTGTAGTTCTAATAAATCCAGTTCACGTGTTTGAAAACGAGATCGTTGAGTTAACTATTATTCACTGATTAAATCCCACCAAAGCTATTTAAAAAATATATAAAATATCTTGCTGTAATCGAGACATTCCAATAAGAGAGAATTTATGTTTATTTCAGTGTAGATGCTCGGGGTCGAACCTGTTATATACAAACGAATTTTTATTTTTCAAACTTCATAAAAACTTATCAGACGTTTTTATCGCTACGAAAATCGTAGTAAATAACCTGTATGCACCTGCGAGGAAATTCAAGGGTAATGTGAATTCGACTAATTTACATTGGGCCAGTATGGCTGACTAAGGCTTAATCGACGAAATATGATTAGGGTAGGTTCATGCCTAAAATTTTATATATTAATTTGCCTGTAATTTTTATACTAATTTGCTTAACACTACTATATATACAATAAATTTTTGTACTATACATTTCTGTTTATTAATTGTAAATATATTTTTATAAAAGGGGAATTCCCCTATGCCGTGTATTTACTTGTACTTTTATTTTTGTTAGTCGATAGTCCGTGTTTGGGGACAACCCGCATGTTGTATAATGAAATAACTGATTTAGCGACACAACAATAATCCCTTATGCTAGGTACTACTAGGTAATTAAAAATGGCTGATGCTAAAATGGACGCTCTACTTTAAAGCCGAATAAGTATTTTATTAAGGTAGTTCGTACATCATTATAAAATTCAGTATTACTGGATACATTATAAAAAAATGACAACGTAGTTATACATGTGAAGATTTGCAAGTCTTGGCATGAATTCTAATATTCAAAGTTACCTGTATTTGCAGACTTCAATAACTCTCATAAATGTATTTGTGAAAAAGTGCTAGTTCTTGATATTTCCTGTAATGTTTCGAAACAAGTGGAAATGGCACTATACTGTTTGTTAAACACATACCTATGTACTATCTCCGCGCTCGGTGAGGCAGAGCTGTAATTAAGCGTCCACATTTTGCCAATTTTTATTATGTAGCATAAAGTTCAAGTAGTATTTCACAAAGATATAATTAGGCATTTGGCAATAGATTCCTTCTGACTGAGTGTGGCTATTGTTATTATATAATTACGTAGATTAAGTAATTTTGATTTTACAATTTGATATTTATTAAATAACTTTTTAAATTTGACATTTTTTTTAATATGATCCGAATAAAACATTTTAAGTATTCTTACAATAAATCTAATATATTTTATTAATACCTATTAGTAAAGTAAAGTTACACTACAGTTAATATATGTTATTAAATTATTTTAACCGATTTTTTTTTTGGCAGGCAATATAATTTTTTTTATTTATACAGTATATTTTATTTAAAGTTGTTCCAATGGTTTTTGTGAAAAACGATAATACAAAAAAAATCTTCAGGACGCCTATACGAATTTTTTATCGTAAAAACTGTTCTATATCTGTTGCTGGTAAAAAATGTTATATAAAATTTTCCGCATTTTATGTAGACCAGCTTTGCCCCGTCTCTTGTATCAATTGCAAATAAGTAGTAAGTTAATGTGATTTGTAGAAATTGATTAATTTTATCAAATGAAGTACTATAGTTTGTACAAATTGAAAAATTATTATAACAATAGTTGAATTGATGGATAAGATGACTTACAATTAGTGAACACATAAATTGTCAGTAAAATGAGTGAGCAATACTAAATTTACTGTGGCTAAGCCTATTGTTTAAACCGTCCATGTGATGGATTGTGTGAGTACGTGACATAGCAGTTGTACCTTGGGCATCAGATATATATATAATACAAAAAAACTCATCGAATACAAATTTGTATTAATAAATAATACCTCATAAGATCATTTCGGCCATCTTCATTTTGAGCTACGGACAAGTGAAGGGGAGGCCTGATATGTCTATGGCTAAGAATGTATCATTAAGATATATATGTATATAAGAAAAATTCTGTGTGACAATGAGAACTATATATTATTAAAATAAAAGTTATGAACAAACATGAAACTAATTATTTAACGAGATACCATATAAAATAGTAAACCAAAAAAAGTAGCCTAGCATATGCCATGTATATGCTTTCACAACACAGATGTTTTGCTTACGGCATATTATGGTAAGGTTGAGATTGTGCTAAAATATAATATAATTTTCTGAAGAACTCTACCATAACCAGAAGTCTAATAAAGATGTGTACAAATCACAACAAACAGATGTATTACAGCCTTGTTTGGTCTGAAGACTACGGATTCATGTTGGTTTTATACTCAATATATCATTTTGACACTTCCGTCATTGCATATATTAAAAGTGGCATTATTGTGAACAAAAATTTACATCTTTCTCCACCATAATCAAATACGGTGCATACGTAGACTACGACGACATTACTTGTAGAATAAATAATGTATACGGAAATGTAAAAAAAAAGACTAACACAAACAAAAAAAGAGTGCGGACCAAAGAGACCGCCGAAAACCAAAAAGAGCTAAAAAAAAAGACTACGACGACATACTGATGATAAAATTAAAACTTGTAAAAAAATTAATTGGTTTAAAATGTAATATAAAAAAAATTATAACAAGATGCATTAATTCTACAAAGATGTAAATCGAAATGCATTCCATTACAAAACTGAAAATCTTGTTACTAGAAAAAAGTAACAAGAGTGTATAAGATTTTTGTAATGATAAACTATAAATTCTCTTACATACTATAAATGACACATTACAAAAGTAAATAACTCTTAAATCTTAAGCAATAAAGTTTTCTTTTACCATTCTTTTTTAAAATTATCTCTTTTATTCTACAACTTTATCAAAACATGATAGACATGTACTAAGTTAAACAGAAAATAAATTTAAATGGCAACATCACTATACATCTACAAAACAAAAAAAAAATGCTTAATAATTTAAATTAATAGGCCAAATTAAAAGTTTACACGTGTATGTACTGTAGGCATTGAGTATTCTGTTTCAGAAAATTACTGCACTCTATTTATACATTATTAACAATATTAATTTCCGCATGGTAACAGATTATGAAAGGTACTAATGCATTGAATTATAATTATTACTAAGCAACAAAGGAAAGTTTATAGTACATTGGGCTAATAAAGTTCATTATGCAGAATATTACCATATATATAGCGAAGTCTTAAAATTTAATATTAATTTTAATGAGGTATATCCAAGACAAGTTTGTGGTACAGCGCCATCGAGGTTTTAAGTGTGATGTTCGCATTAAATGAATCGTACCTCACCCATTCTTTAATGTCTAAATAGAATTTGAATGGATTAGGTAATGAGAGGGTAAATTATTATTTGGAACTCTAGAGACTATTAGAAATTGTATAGTGATTGAGGAAATAAATACTGAAAAGACAGCATTTTTGTTGATGATTATAGTTACATGAAAGGTAATTACAGGTTCTTGATAACATGAGAGAATATATTCATACAACACGGAATATATCTTTTATTGAACTTTTGATAAGGAAGAATCTACTTGACTTCTGTTTTCAATGTGCTTGCAACCGCGTTCAACGCCAGACGTACTTAGACTTGTTCAAAATTACAAGTACTTGTTCAAAAATATTAAATTTTCACTAAAACTTTTGTAATTAAAACAGTGCAATATAATACATTTTCTAAGTGCAGTAAATTACATTTATGAAATAGTTAATTTTTAGTGACACGAATATAGTGGTTTGGTAGAATTCCGTTGAATTTGTCCTCTTTTGACCGGTGCGTTGTTAGTACGATAATAAATCTGCAGGTGTGATATCGGTTACTTTAACTTTGATAACATACCATAACATCATTTTGATTGAGATCTATTTGATTAAAAAATGTCAAGTCATAAATATATTGATATTATTTTTTCGTCAAATAATTTAACATGTTCTGAAACCACAGCATTATGCTTATCTTTCCATTATTGCTGTATTAATATATTAACATCAAATTGATCTAATTATATATATTTTATTGTTGCAGGGTTTTCAGTAATAGAAAATTGTCGAAGGAGTGCACCACTAAAATAGCGAGTAAATATTGAAAGTAAAGTCAAATGTGGACGCTACAGAGATCGCTAGCAGGATTCGTCTCGCCGTGAACAGCTCACTGAGCATCTTTGATGCCCACTCCCCCGTTAGAGAAGATCGTCTACACACTCTGTCACTTCATTATTATTAAATTCCTTAACATTTTCTTAATATTATAGTTAACATTTAAGTTGTTATTTCGCATCAAGTCGAAAAAATGAGTAAAATACTTAAAGTAGTTGGCGCCTCCTGGCTTCAAACTAAAATAAGCTCCTACGTCCTGGGAATACTAGGCGTTTTAGCCATACTTGCTCTCTTTGTCGGCCAAATCGAAAGGTTCGTATATATGGTAACCTTATCTATACACTAGCTTGTTTCTCCAAACATATTTAAATTTTCCGTTGGCACACACCCAAAGTAATAATTCACGTTTGAATCTAGATAGACTTCTTAAGATTTCAGAAATGTTATTTACATACGCATAACTTATCTTATTTTCAGAATCCAAGAAGACGGTAACTATGCTGCAACAGTTTTTTATTCAGAGAAGACCGGATATCGCATTGAATACTGGGGCCAAAGCAACGAATTAGCAGATATACCAAAAGGAGTAGCGCGCGCTTATTTCAGAATGGATATTGATACTAAAGGGTATGAATTAATTAGTTATGTTCATAATTTTATGTGTTTTCTCTAGTTATGTTTACCCGGAAACAATATCGTTTGGAAAGATAAATTTACTTTGAAAACCGTTTCATGAAAGCCAAATGGTACATTATAAGTTGTTTTTAAAGAAATCGTCATTTGTTTGAATTAATTTTGCAATCCAGTCTAAACAAATAAATTATGTGGGAAAAAATGCTTTAGGTGGTCCTTATTAGAAGTGGAAACTGATGCCTCGTATCCCGATGAAATCCAGGCATACGCCGCTGGCATAGTAGAGGGCGCGCTCACCTGGTCCCTAATACACAATCACCTTGAGAATACTATAAGGGCACGATGTGAACGCACTCCTATCAAAAAGCAATGCAATAAGTTACAAGACGCTTTGGACAAGTCTGTTGATGTTTGGAAGACCCATGCTGCCGAAAACAGTGGTGTCAATCCGTTTTGGCATCAAGTAAGTAAGAAAAAATTATTTTTACATATCATAGTGATCGGCAGCTGCATCGACACGTTCTAACTTGAAGTAAAGCCATCTTATGATTATTTAATAAAAAAATGTAAAAAAGTTGAAAGATACGTAAATTTTGTGAGATACCAAAATGTCTAAATCCAATTGTACTTTTTAGTATAATTATGTAAGGCTACAACATATCTTTTTGGAAAGCTACCTGTACCAGAGTATCTTAAATCAGTTTTTTTGTTAGATCATTTCATATATTGAATTTTAATGCTAAAATTGGGAAACCAACTTTGGTTTCGTAATTATAAGAGAATATATTTTTTCAAAGGGTTTTTTGAAAGGGGATATTGATCAAAGATAAAGATATTGTATTTATGGTAATATGTTTTACATTTATACTACGACAACCAGTGCTATTACTATTGACATACGAGCTATGTCGACGTCAATGTAACACGTTGATCTGTATACATATCTGTATTTAATATGGAAATAGTCAAAGTAGAACATCTTTATTAAACTTAGTGCTTTACAGGCACATAATGCCGTCAAAACAAATTACTTTTAACTACTTAGATTTACACATATTGTTCAATTATTTGTTTAGTCCTTATATGTACAAAACCCCAATCCTAAATAAGATGTATGTAAATACAAGAGATAAATAAAATGACTTTACAATTTGGAAAAAGATTCTTCAAATTTCAAACTCATTTTCAAGAAGATGTAATAAAATTTTAATTATCTAATATGTACAGTACCCATGTGGGCGGTGAAGGTAAAATAAATATTACACTTTTTATCTAAAATCAATGTCTATTTGCTAACATTTGCTTATCATCAATGAACTTTTTAGGTGTCACTGTACTACATTCAAATAAGTGGAATATTCACTGGATGGAAACATGGCGTAGAGCGCAGCCAGAATGAATACGATACAGATATTTCGGATTTGTTCTGGTTGAATGCCATGGGTGAGGTGAAGGAGATCCAACACAAGCTGAATATTTCCCTCGACGATGTAGCCATTGATGCCCTACCAGACTTATCCAGTGCCTTTCTCCGGATCATCAACGAAACATCTAATGATGGAACGATTACTAAAAAGCTTTACTTAGCTCAAAACAGTGCTGGAAGGTGTGTATATATGAAATGAGGTATTTGCTTGTTCAATATTTAAATTGAAATATCATATTTTCTTCACATTACTATTATTTTCAAATAATGTTTTAATGAGTTTTTAGCACAGTAAAGTAACACCAATAAAGACACGTAATGATGATATGAATAAAGATATATTACTTTTTGAAAACGTATGATACTATATCGTTCGCTCAAAATATTCTTGACTATTAAACAATATTGGACAGTAACGATAAAGTCTAACTAATGGTACATGATCTTATCTCTTTTTGCTACAGACTAAATTATACCAATGGCAGTTAGCAGATTCAGATGCTCTGCATTATTTCATATATTCTTACTTGACAACATAGAAAATTGAGCTTTTTAATTTATATCTCGACCTTCCACGTTTAAACTATACCAGACAACAAACTACATAAAATATTGAATATCAACAGTTTATTTTTATTTGTTTATTTTTACAATACCTGCCTGTAACATTTTTCAATCGCAATACCTTCACAGGTTTACTTGTGTCGTATAATGTAGAGCCGCTCTTGTCGATCAAGTCATTTATAGAATATCAGTAGCAACTCATTCAAATAGCCAGAAATCAGATAATTTAGTTTTATTTGTATATTTCAGTTATACTTCAATGACACGCATCTTGAAACGCTACAAACTTAATTATCACGAAACATCAGGCAACACATCCAGTCTAGTATCGGGCCGCATCGTGGATTTTTCGGGATATCCGGGATCAATAACCAGTCAAGATGAATACTATACTATTACAGGAAACGATCACACTATAGCGGTTGCAGGCACACCGTTAAAAAACTACAACAGCAAGCTTTGGAAAGAAGTTAATATCACTCATGATGTAAGATACATATCAGTGCAATAACAAAAATTTAATAAATTTCATTATCACAAATCGTCTAGATTCCGTTCCGGAAAGATCTTTGAGTGCATTCATGTGCTAGAAAATATAAAATTATTGGCCTCACCCAAGAACGAGTGATTGGTGTGGAGATCTTATGGAGAGACCTATATCCAGTAGTGATGATGATGAAAACTAAGTTTGTAAAAATAAATTTTGATTGGACCTTTTCCACACTAGACACTAGAACAATATACATAATATCATTATAAATTACAGGTGCCTCTGGGACCTCGCATTGTCGCTGCCAATCATTTAGCCAATAATGTCAGTTCCTGGGCTCACATTCTCGCCAGTAGCAACTCTGGAACTGGCAGCAAACAGTGGCTGGTTGTGGATTTCGCCAGAATAGATAAAATACAAGCTCTCTCATCACAAGGAACGTTGTCAAAACAGAATAAGAACGACGTAATTTCTGAAAGCTCCATTATAAGGTACTCATCGATTGTACGAAATCATTAATGTGATATGTATTAGTTACGATTAATATATAATTATATATTAATTGTAACAGAATGTAATGGAAAATGTGTTTATAGACTTGTCAACTGTCGTTATATTAAAACAAACATTTATTTCAATACAAAAATATATTTATGCTGCAATGGATTAAAGGAAATTCTCCTTAAATAAACTAGGTATTACTATAGAAGTTATTCAAAAATATTATTATACTTTCATAACGTAAGTGATATTAAATCAAATAACACCGCGCAAATCAAATATATAAATTTTACGCTCGAGTGAAAAAAGATTAGTCTTTAAATTAATGATACAAATCGTGTTACTGCTTATATTATAGATTTATAGACGTTTTGTATAGTATTTTTTAATTGTTAATTAAAAAATAACTGCATCGTATATACTATTTTCAATAAAAGTTACTTAGTTTTTGCTGAAGTACGATACTCGTAATCAAACATAACGATGACAAATGTGTTTTCATCATACTAGAAATTTTCTGTACAGCAGAAAGTTTTCTATTATATTTAGCTACACTTGCACTCTCTACTCTACTGTTATTTTACCTACATATAAATTACTTAAAGACATATTCGTAAAAATTACTAACTTTACAAATAAATATAGTATAAAATTTTATATGATAGATTTTTAGCTACTGTATTTACTACGAGTGTCGCATTAATTTGTCAAATAAATCACAGTGCTAGCAGCTTAGTCGCAAAGTCACTAAATAGTCGGAATAAGCCCGAAGCAAGAAGTACACAATTAAAAGTAACATATATCATGTACAATAATAATGTACTATCTTATAATTTTTGTTTATTTTGCGGCAGATCTGTTCGTGATAGCAGACATGTTTGTGAAAACAAAGAGTTTTATGATTTCTTTGTCATATCGGGTACTATGCAGTATAAATAAGAATAATAGAACAAAATAATTTCAAACAAGACTTTAAACATTTTATAGTAAAATGTGTATATATCCATATATCAACAATATGTAATTTATTATTAAATCTTGAATATTTATATGCTTCATTGTTTCATATTCATAATCGTTTATGTCACGGATTAGCGGCGGTTACATTAATAGGTCTGTATCGGAAGCGTAACACACGAATAATGATTCAATTAAAGAGTTAATCTCTAAAAAATTTATATGAGAATTATAGGCTGTTATAGAGAAACGAATGTATAATTTTGTATTGACTAATGATATTTTTGTGCAGAGACGTGAAGCACACGGTCATACACACAAGCGGCTCAGACGCACACAGCAAGGGACTGGCGTTACTAATCGAACAGGTGCCTGGTCGCACTCACTCCGCTGACCTCTCTGATGCTTTACTCAATCAAGGGTATTGGGCTACGTTCGGGCTACCGTTCTTCAAAGTTGGTATTTTTTCTTAATATTAGAGTATCTATGATTTTGTTACATGTTTGATTAAAATTCGTTTCAATTAAATCGTATTGTGACCTACATACTGTCTTCACTATTTATCAAACTGGCTTAAGTAATGTTTGTAGCTAATTAAAATATTTTTTTTTAGTAAAATTATTTATTTCCATAGTTCGCATCTACATATTAAAAAATATACATTTATTATTTTTATCAGAGAAATGCCACTATGGATTGTATTTTGAAATTAAAGTCTAACTTAAATGAACTTAACTTATTCTAGTCAAGCAGACTTGAGTACGGTTCAAAGGGGATTGTAGTGCTATTTATTCTTTATAACCACAAGGTTAACATTGGAGGCTCATTCTGTGTCCATAATTATGATTAATTTATAAATTATCCGGATCCCAATAAATTGTTAATAAATTCATTAATCGAGCAGAAATTTCTCAAATTTCTCATTAGCCTTATTAAATGAATTGTTTATTTATTTTTTCATGTCAGGATATCACAGAAGCTACACACGTCGATCAAATGGAAGAGTTATATGGCAATTTATTCTCGGAATCAGAATCACCAAGGGCTTTCATATTCAAACGAGGCTTCAAGAACGCCACTTCTCTAGATAGTATCTTAAAGTTAATGCGCCAAAACAATGTAACAGCTATCAACCGCTCAAGTGATGAGACTGACTGTAACGGCATAATAAGATGTATGCTAGAGGAAGAAGGTTACTGGTCGGTGCTAGGGGCGCGAGGAGATATAGTGCTAAAACATAAAGAAGCTTATGGAATTATTGATACTAAACTTGTCGCAGGTACTTTATCCATTATTAGAATATATAGTTTACTTGACAGCTTGATTAAGGCGTCTATAAGTCTATTTAACCAAACATTTTCAGTTTTCATTAGCTCAAAAAAGTATGGTAACGTACATAAAAAGTCATATTAAAACCGTATTAAATTCTTAATGTAATAAGTATTACTAAAAATAATATTAATTAGGATCCTCCGATTAAGTTCATTAGAATCTGTGTTCTTAACCAGTTCTATCTTTATTCATTTATTCATAATTTTAAAATATGCATAATATCTGTCTTTTATCTTTCCAGGAACTAACAAGGACTCAATTGAATTCTTTGCGTTGTCTGGACCTCCTTATACAAAAGCAAATCTAACAAAGTTAAATAAAGGAAATCTGGCACCAATTTACACCCATCAGTTTGATAACAACCCCACTCTTGACGGCATTGAGATCAGGGACCTCGTCAAACAGCAAATCGAAGAAGCGAAGCAGGAGAACTTGGAGCTTTTGAACAGAGATGTAATAAAACCGTTCCAATGGTCAGAGAGCGAGTTCAGTGATATAAAACATCAAGGCCTGCCAGACCTATGGGCTTTCGAACCGTTTGCTCCGAAATGGTCCTGGTGAATCGCTTACCCATATCTTATGTGATTTTTTTATGACTGACTGACCGAAAATAATTTGTGTAGTTTATCAACGTAGTCTAATCTTTTTTTTGTTTTCAGTTATTATATGAACTTATGTTATGTATTCTACAATTTTCTCGCCAGGAATGTTTAAATTAAACGCCTATAGATATTATTGGTCATTAAAAATTATATTTTCTTATTACTTTCGGTACCATGTATTAGAAAGAAATTGCTAAAATACTTATGTATCTCAAAATGTTTAATGTTTGAGTATTTAAATGTTACAGTTGAGACACATTTAAAATAATATTTTCTATAAACGTTTTTATTTGTAATCTCTAAATTTTTATACTGATCAATAACTTTGTAATGATATGAAATGAATTTTTATACTACTTAAAATTATAGTAGGTATTATAATATTACTATCATTTTGACATGAATTATTTTGATCTGATCATCAAGTTTAATGTGTTTTAATGTTTTTTTATTGTGTTCGTCTTTTTCTTAGTTTTTTTGTCTTGTTGCTTATTAACATTAACACATAATTATACTTATTATTATTACGGTCAGTACCCAATAGATTTACTTATTTATTTAATATCTGTTTATTAGTTAGTAATATTTTTGCTTTGTTATTTCGACCTTTTACAAATTTACTTCAAACTATTACACAAATTGTAGCTGGCCTTTTGTCACAAAACAAAGAGCATTTCATAGTTAACATTTTATTTATTTATAAATGTCATAATTATATTTAAGCTTTAGTTACGAAATTAATAATAATGAAGTGACATAAAAACAGTGATTTAGCTCTCGAAAATACAATAATATCATTCATAAAACTTGTTTCATTTGATAGTTCTATATATACGAACCCTGAAGAATGAAGACTTGGTCATATCAACAAGTACAAATACATATTTTGTGTTAGCCAGCTACAAACTACTTACTACCTTGTAGAATGTAGATCAACATGTCTTAAAACTACAGTCACGCTATCAAAATATAAAGATATCTATTCAATGTAAGCTTTTACCTTACTGATTAGTGCCAAGTTAATGACATCACATCAAAAAACGAATAAGATAACACAGAGGGTTATTTGCGTAGTTGTACTTACAGCTCATCCGAGGACCGTTAATCATTAAAGTTTATAAAAAAACCACTACACATGCTTAGGAATTGGAAAAACGCAAACAAAAAGTCTGCTCTTTTTTATGTTCACCTAATTTCAGTCGTCATTGAATTGATGAACTAAAGATAACAGAATATTTACACACATAACACGCATAGGAAAAAACTTGCGATCACTCAAGAAAATTTAAATATTATTTGTTCTCTTATTATAAAATTTGTCGTCTTCTTTACGAATTAAGGTAACAAATGCAAAATTAATATCAATGATTTCATTATTATTTTAACAGTGATCACAAACTGTTTTCATTTATGCATGTCTTATTACACACAGAAATAGCTCGAAATTGTGGTAAATAAGAAAGAAAACTTTCTCAAAACAATAATTGTATAGATTTTAATATATTTTTTTGTTAATAAGGTGTGTAATGTCAGTAAACATCAGCTGTAGTAGGCGATTACTGCCGCCCATGGACATTTGCAACACCAGAGGAATATGCCCGCGGCCTTTTTAATTGAAATTTTTAAGCTCGGTATATCGTGTATCGCTTCAGAAATATTGCAGGCACTATTTAATTCCGCAGTGGTAGTGTATGGAACAAAAATCCTAGAAAATCACAGTGTTGTGGATCTCCCTAAGTCCACCAGACCTTAGCTAACATATCACAATCATAGTACAGGTGTGTGAAGAAACAGTTCACACTCCGAGTGTTGTTAAAAAAGGTGTGTATTACCACCTCCATCATAGCAAACTAAATGTTCATGAAATTAGCACTTAGATAAAGAATCATTGACGTTCGATTCGTTATCGAAATCGTTTCGATATCTAACGACAATGACGAAATATATACAAACATGTATGTAGTATGGAAATGATTGCGGAATTATTTCCGATATATTCCTTTCTAACGAAATGAAAGCGAATGTCGTTAGTGTTACTTTGGTTCAATCAAACAAAATCCTTTGCGCAACAAAAACGTTGTCAAATTACAAATTATCCGTTATGATGTCAACATTGAATTTATTGCCATTTTGCTGTACTTCGTTTGATATGCCGATACCAAGAATTCTACTAGTAGTGAGGAGTGACTATTTATTTATTGAATTAACAAGGAAAAAGCCAAAAACATTTCTCGATTAAAAT
This sequence comes from Scirpophaga incertulas, assembly GCA_036419045.1. Taxonomy (NCBI): domain Eukaryota; kingdom Metazoa; phylum Arthropoda; class Insecta; order Lepidoptera; family Crambidae; genus Scirpophaga; species Scirpophaga incertulas. The sequence goes on from CM071641.1 coordinate 11,140,129, forward strand.
TATTTATGTGTTGTGAGATATGGCAAAAATAATATATAATATGATATAGGATTTCACTAAAATAAACCACAAGTAGTATTATAGGTACAATATGTAAATAAAAAAGAAGGTAGAATTCTTAAATTCGTATTTTATTTTAGAAAACGAAGATATTTATCGTTATTGAAATAGTGGTATCGACGAGCTCAATTGAAGCTCGTCATATTATTGTGATATCATTGTGATATGCTTTAAACTTATTTATATTGAGTAGTTATAGTATTACTTAACGGTCAAGTGAGGCAAATAGATGACACTAGTATATAGACTCTCACCTGTATATTAGGAATTGTACATTTTGGTTGCACAATATAACTAGACATAAGTGAGCGAATTTTGCATTTGCTGAGATATGTACACTATGCGATATAGCGAAATATAACAGTTTAAATAGTATATTATGTCAACGAGGGCAACGAGGACGAGGCGAGGAGGGAGACATTTTATAATGCAGTGAACCAAAGTTGCTATCACCGGTGACAATGTCACGTCGCGCTTACTAGGCACTTCCAATGTTTATTTATGTTTCTTACATAAAATTCCCTTTTAATCTGTTTTGTACTGAACTGTATCCAGTCTACCATAAATTTACTTTCGTTTTCGATGGGTATTTGACGTATAGTAAACTACAGTAGTCATGTTAATTTTATAATACCCAAGATCTGGCTGTGTAGCGTAGTTTCATTGCCTGTCCTTTGTGGATGAAATATTTCACTCTGACAGTGACATTTAGGCACTGACATCTGACATGAAATGTTGGTAAATATTTCAAGGAAAAAGGAATGAATCACTGTATAGTTTACTGTTAATAAAATTGGTGATTATAATTTCAGATCTTTAGTTGTGTTATAATAGACACTTAGAATTTCATAAAATGAACTTTTTTCGTAAGGAGCCTACCGTTAAAGGTAAGTAAACAAATGTAGGTACTTGGATTGTGGTTGCTAAATATGATTTTTTTACATGCAATGCGCCTTTGGCTTTCACCTCACATGGTTGTATGCCGATAAAATTTGATTAGTGTGACGATTAATAAGAAAATTAAATCAAGCTTCATCAGAGATAAGGGGATCTGGCAATGTGCCTTTAATTGTGAGAACACAATAATATTGACATTGTAATTTTGGTTACCAATATAGGCCTGATGGTGGTACATAATCAGGCAGGCATAGAAGCGTTACAACTAACCAAACAATAGAAAACCTACCCCTTTTCAGAAATACAATATTCAACCTCACAATCAACACCTGGCAGTCTCAATCATTAGACCATGGCAATAAAATTGATAAATATATTATGCTATAAGAATCCTTTAATACTCAAAACATTAGCAGATTACTTATATTGTTAACAAAGTATAATGTTATTCATAGTATTATATATCAAAAAACCATTCACAAAACTATTACTGTACTCAACACTTGTTCCCTCCCAACTTGAGTATTGCAGTCAGGTTTGGTCACCTTTCTATAATGTCCACATTAAAAGGCTAGAGCGCATAGAGAAGAGATTTGTATGGCACTTAACATTCCATTGTAATAAAGCTAAGACACTCACCATGTATGAAGACTACTACTAGATCAGGTGTTCTTATACAAGTTATTAAATGGTTGTCTGGATTGTCCTCAGATATTACAGGAAATAAACAAAGTACCTCGGTCAGCTAGATATAAGCTTTTTCAACCTCACCTATCTAGGACTAAGATCGTTTGCCCACCACCGCCGTCACCCGACCATCAACGAGATCGAACATTGTAATACGTTTTTAAATAAATAATCAAAAGCTACAATCCGTCAACGACGCGGTACCGGCGTAGGTAAATGGACACGTAATGACATGTTTTGTATTGCCGCCACTTCGGCCTGTCAAAATCTCGGGCCGAGTTCTAGCGGAAACTAGGCGATACTTCGGCGGCCGGAATGACGGCGCTCGGTGACGGTGATGGTGGACAAACGGTCTAACACTCAGCATTTTTCACCTATAAATAGATTGCAATGTCAGTATAATACCTTAGTAAGAACAATGACATCGACATCTTTTGTAGCCACCATTGATCCATCTGTATACATGTAGTTTTCTATAAATTTATACCATTTTTTATTTTGTGTTCCATTTCATTTCCTTTTTATTAATACCTTTTGCTCTAGTTAATGAATACCGTAGCAACCTTTAATTAAGACAGCACTAGTTTTAAGTATTATAGTGTCCATGAACATTGTGATAATGTATTTCTTGTTGGTTGTCCTAAATAAATGAATAGGTAAAATAGCATATAGAAATATTATATTTGATATATGGAGGAATTTTATATAATAAAACCTGAATGTTGTTAAGTGTTAGTTAAGTGTATATCTGATAATTTTCAGAACAGCAAAGGCAAAATGAAAGAGATCTTCGAAAGGCAGCTAGAGATCTAGATAGAGACAAAAATGCTTTGGAACGTGAGGAGAAAAAACTGGTGATTTTTTATTTATATCCTGTATTTTAAAAAATAAGGCAATTGTCATAAACTTTTAAACAATAAATATGAATACTAATTAATACAAAAAAAACATAAAAGGTAATCAATTATTGTGATAATTATAAATTTTCTAGAAAAATTAATTACTTAATTGTTTTCACAGGAAATGGAAATAAAAAAGATGGCTAAAGAAGGCAACAATGATGGGTGTAAAATTTTAGCAAAACAACTTGTACAGTTAAGAAAACAGAAAAACAGGATATACACTGCTAATAGTAAGGTAAACCATATTTTTTCATTTTAGTTCAGGTCATTTTAGGTCAAAAATATTTAATATGCCATCTTCTTGATTCAAATGAAATTGCAATGTATTTGTTAATATGCCTTTACATAAGTAACTATTTTTATTTTAACCTTAATTCTTTTTTAAATTATCAGTTAAATAATGATCAGTGTGTCTCTTATAGGCTGTAAGTCCTAAGTCATCTTTTACAATATGCAACATAATTCCAGTTGTAATCTTCATCTCATGATATAAAATCTTTCATTTATTGTTTTAGTCCCATTTTCGTAGGAATACTATGTGAAGTTAGATCTTTTTCTGTCACAAACAGAGGTTTCATTGTACCTATCAATAGCCCAGTACACAAGCATCTGAGTAAAAAAGCAGATGGATGATTTCAAAAATCGTATTTAGCTAGAGCTATGTATAATGCAATCATAGTGATACAGTTCTCTCTATCAATACAATTATACATATAAATATTTAACATGCATTGGCGTTTTTCAAATTTTGCACATTTTCATATTTTCAATTGTAATAGTATTTTTAGCTAGACTTATTTATATAAAATAAATACCTCAACGGACTTGCTTATGGTCCAGTGACCAATTAGAATATAATTAATAAATCACAACTGATGTCTGAGCTCACAGCTTAATTAATGCAATTTCTTATAATGCTATAAATAATAATATTTCAGATATCAAATGTCCAACTTCACAACAAAACAATGGGAGCGAATATAGCAATAGCAGGCGCCATGGGAACCACAGCTAAAACTATGGGCAGCATGAACAAAGTGTTGAATCCACAACAACTGGCAAAAGATATGGAGGCATTCCGCCACGCTAATGCTAAAATGGATATGACGGATGAAATGAGTAAGTACTAAACAATAGTCTATGACCTCATAAGTGAAAAAAAAACACTTAAACTCATTTAATAATTAACTGATGACTAATGTTAGTACATGGAGAAAAAACATCAAAAATCAAATCAAAATCAACAATATGTAATGCAATTCAGTAAAGTTATATTATTAATAAATGAATCACTTCATTTGAAAATATTACATAAATACATATTATATACTTTAGTAGTTAAAAATAGATAGTTGTATTTTTTTTTCCTTATCTAGACAGATTTAAAATTTATACTAATTCATTGCACTGCCTTAAAAATAGTTTCAGAAACATTAGATGACATCATGGATGAATCTGGAGACGAACAAGAAACAGAAGGCATTGTGAACCAAGTCTTGGATGAGATTGGCATTGAAATAAGTGGAAAGGTAAGAATTCATATGGGAAAATTATTATGGGAAACAATTTACAGAAATTTTGTAATATTAGATCAGCGAACAAAACAGAATATTTACAGAGCTTGTGATATATCTGGAGGGATGGAAGTTAAAGTAGTTTCCTGAAAAAAAAAACCTTGTGAGCTAATCTTTCTTACGTCTTTAAGAGACAAACACAAATTAGACTTAAAAATCGCATATTTATTAATCAAGTAAGTTTTTTATTTATCGAAAATAGAGCCATAAGTTCATTTAACTTTTTTTATTCATTTAACGTTTGCACAGCATTAAATTTTGTATTTGAAAAAAGAACGTGAGATTATCGAAGATAAATTGCCAGTATTGATACAAATTCTTGTCGCTATCTTTTTAGTCTTGATAATTTATATTCATATTTTTGAATATTCATATTACAAAGTAAAATGCCTTTAGAATGATCATATTTATTGCTCAACCAATCAACGCTTTCGTTTGAAGGGTTAAAAAATTGGTTATATCACATATTAAAATGATATGTATATATTATTACAAATCAATAGAATTATTAAGCAGAGAACAAATATATAAAGTTTTCAATAAAGTTTGGAAAAATTAGGAAAACAAATAATTATTGCTGAAGCAAAAATATTGCAGATTATGTTGGCAACTAATCTATAAGAGAGAGGTTAACTAAAGTCAGAATTTTAATTCGATTCCAGGTTTGACATTAACTACTGTCATTTTGTGAAATAATGATACCACATATAATAGTGTAGTGATGAACACAAAAATCGATAAACAATCTGTGTGTGCCATCAGTGTGCCAATTAAAGACTAAATTATTGATTTTTATTTAAATAAATACATAATTATTCATAATAATTATTTATTAAATAGTAATCGCTGCTCTATTTTATAAAAAGTTAATATATTTGTTTTTATATTAAAAACAAAACTTATAATAAGTGAGCCTAGATAGTTTTCAGTATTGGCAACCCGTGCGCGCTCGTGCAGCTATCGCCATTTTGTTTATCGTGTCATTCGGCTTCATTCACCCAGTCTGACTGCACGAATATCTTATTTCATTGCGAATCGATATTTTGTTGTTTTGTTGGGTTTTTATTAAAGTGTTGTTACGTTGTTGTTGTTGATGTGGGCGCAGGTAAAAGGGCATGTAGCTCAAAATAATAAAACCTTCAAATTGACACACGTGAGAAATTTATTTCAGGAAGGCATTCAAAAAATTACGGCTACCGAATGCTCTAAATGCGTATCCCATGTTGTCAAAGAAGAGAAAAAAATGAGTAGGCTAGATATGTTAATTGACAATATCACACGACACATTTATAATAAATGTTACAGAAAGTGACAGCGATAGCGATAGCGATGACAGCGACAATTTATAAAAAAAAATTATTACCATAATACATCTATCTGTTTTATTTGTCATGTTCCTTCATGATCACATTTTTTTATTTATTTCACACTTATAAAAGAAAAGTCTCAGATCGTTAATTAATCGTCAAAACTAAATGTCGGTTCAGAAATATTAAATATTTAATTATTTTACGAGAGTAAAATTATAAACGAGAAGAATCGATCCGGAAATATTCAATTTCCATATCGCATAATTTCGCAACGTCACTATTTAGTACTTGTTATAACGGTGCAACACTGAAATTGTCAAATCTGGAATCGAATTAAATTGTCAGTCATTATAAATAACATTACTTAATTTTTATTTATTTTTGTATTATTATGTACTTTTCGTTGTGCATTATATATTATACAAACAAGCTTAGCTATAGAATATGACAAATGATTACTTTATAATTTAATTATGTTACAGATGGCAGATGCACCATCAGTTGCACGAAATAAGATTGGAGCATCGACAACAGATGAAGACAAAGAAATCATGGCGCAGCTAGCGAGACTTAAGTCCTCCTAAACGATAATTGTTTATCTCGTATTTCTTATCTTCACCTTATTTAAGCAGTTAATTAAAGTTAACTTTTTATATAAGAAAACAAACTCTGTCCATTAGTTTTATACGTTATGTAATCATGTTTTACATAAGTCGAAATCATACTTTAAATTCTTGGAAAGCGTACTTTATAGTAGATATCAAAACAGATTGACTTCATAAAACTGCAGTTTTATTGCAGAGGCGCGTTCCGATGGTCAAGTCAGTTATTATTTTCCTTATATTGATTCATTCCGAACAAGCTCACGTAAAGAGTAGATTATCAATACTAACTGAAAAAGTTTTCTATCAAAAGGAATTCCACACTATGACAATTTTTTTGCCTCGAAATTTTTTATTGTTTAATATCATATCGTAAAACATCTCGTAATCATCTTCGTAAAATAAGTATTGCAGAAGATAATGAAGTACCGGATCTAAACTAGTGATATCTCAATTTATACTAATAGCAAATTTAGAAACTTTTAAGTTTCACCATTTGAAACAACTCTGACACAAACAAGCAGTTTTTAGGCTACTCTTTAAGTCAAAACAAATATTCACTATATATTGTTAGATAAATTATGTCACAATTTTAAAAGTGAAAGCACTACTAAAATAAATTAAAAAGGACCCATAACAATAATCCGATATATGCTTCAAACATAATGAACAAAATAGTATGAACTCCATTGAGGTTATTTATGTCAATTATACAACAGTCTATCAACAGACTTGCGTAGTATAAATTTAAACAGAAATTATTGTAGTACAAATTATACCTACTCCTTGTCGTTTTAATTTAATCTGTGGTTCAACAAAATGCCCTGAATTTGGTATCAAAAACATGTCACACAACTTAAGAAACGTCTTGACTTCAGAATATCGGTCGTTATTTGTAGAATCTTTTGGCATTTTAGTACTTAAGTGTTCTCATTTAGAGGAGTATCATGTAAGGTGTAATGGACTTTGTATTCGTTTTAAAATCATAAACATGTTGTACGTTCACAATAGCTGCTTCAATAATTGCTTGAATTCCCTTATTTGCAACATTATTAGTTAAGGGTATAGTTGTGCGATTGCGTTACTTTTTTAATAAATTTTGACTTGAATTAATTATAATGGAGTTGGGAATACAATGAGCACCACAAACGAGCACAAAGTAATATGAATATATTAATCATCACGATGAATTAATGGAATTAATATACTATTATCCATAAAAGATTAAAAGTTACGAAATATTTTTCATCAAGTTTTTGCTGCTAGTAAAAAACAAAAGCCATTACAAACAACTACCTATGTGCCTCTCTGAAACAACTAGTAGCTTAAGAAACAACGATTCACCGTTTAATGTTGAATTTAAACAACCGGCTATTGACAACAGTTATAATTATAACACTTTTATTATTACTCCATTATGACATATAAAAAAGTTCGGCCAACTTCCCAGTAGGTTCGAGATATCGTATCCGTGAGCGGTGTCTATGCTAATTCAACATACATTATTTTTTTAATATGCGATTCCGTAGCATGTTTTTAACATTAACTAAAAATCTGTCACTGATTTTCACCCTACGCTTAAGGCGGTTGTTTGGTTGATCACTCAGAACTTTTGAACGGGCATAGAGCGTACTAACCGTGTATGAAGTGTATTTTATTCGTATGTTCTCAATGTCTTGGTTACTGTGGGAGCGTTCTCCAAGTGCACTGAAGCTCAACGTAGTGTGTACCTTAAAACAAAGTTTATGTGATTCGTAATAACGGCGATTTTCGTAGTGCAAATGTAAACCGTACTATTGGAATGTACAGTGCACTTTTTTATACATTGCAAAAAATCATAAAATGTTATGTTTTTTAAAATACCAAAAACGAAATCTGCTTTTGATAAAATATTACATTTCTTAATGCAATGTAAACCTTATAATTTGACGAACTTGTTGATACATAAAATGTGAAGATTTACTGTGATATGCTTTTGTATTATGATAATAAATCATTTGTTAACAATATTTACATATTTTATTTCCTTTTCTTGGTTATCTCATCAATCATTTTTGACAGCAAGGCAGTTTATTTATTCATTTACAATGTTAACAATGTTCAAAATCTTACTAACTTATAATGTTACACATAGGCACCATTTATTATTATTAAATTTTATTATTCCGTAATCTCAACATATTATGGAAATCGATAAGAAGGCGAATTGCTCCAACAGTTGTTTATTGCCAAGCATGTATTCAAAAAATGGTATCTGCCTCTAGATATAATAGGGTAGATGACAATTTTTTTTATTCTATACATAATAACAGTTCTCTTTTAGATGAGAAATAATGCAGAAGTAACGACGTATCTGCGATTATTACTTTTGAAGATACAGCGCCATGATTGCGGCGCTGTCGCGGGCCGCTCCGAAAACGTTCCATACAAAGTACACTGCAATCGTGATGTCATAATTTACTAAAGTCGCCTAATTTGTATGACCGTATTAACAAAATTTGCAATAACTTTGTTACTTTTACGTTTATATACTTTCTATATTAAATAATGTTACATTTAATTTGAGGAAGATTGAAAGGTGTTCGTTTCATTAGAATTTTGTAAAAAATTAGATTGTACATTTTTTAGAAATCTAGAAGTAATATTAATAAAAATTTAAAGTGAAATTTCTATATTAACTTACGTTCATGAGATAGAAATTGCTCGACTTTGATCAATATATAATAAAAATAGGCATATTCAGTAGTAGTCATCTACCCTACCCTATTATGGGATAACAGACGCCCGTCTATACCGCAATATTGAATATATAATTGAACTTATTAACCTTAATTTGAGACAGAAATATAAAAAAAAAAACTGTTTTAAGCAATTTTTGCTTCGTCGTTATGATGGTGTATGAGCTGGCGATAAAGGAGCAGGGTCTGCAGGCGACTCCATATTCCGAAGAACGAGCGGTTGGATAAGGAGAAATGACACCTTCTTTCTAATAGCAACAAGGGTCCGAACTTGGACACTCGAAAACAGCAATGAAATGATGCTACCAGTCGTTTTACCGCAGCTCTCTTGTGGAATCAAGTACAGAGACTCGTAATATGCCTTAATTTAAAATTAGGTAAGCTTGCTTTAATTATAGGTATTTTGCTGCTAAACCCGACATTATTTATTTAACTTATGTCAAAAATATTTTTGACCTTCATATTGCACGATGGAAAGTGAGACATGGTGGAGGCGAGTATCATCCGAACTCTTTAACACCTGAGCAATAGGCTGCCTCAGCCAGTCGAACTCAGCAGATCTACCAGCAACCAAATCTAGCAGAAAAACATCTTTCTCCGTGTACAATAAACCCCGAACCTCTCGATCAACATCCAATAATTTTAACCAATAGACCACAGAGACGGTTAAGTGTAAAAGCACCTTTTTTATTAATAATATTTTAAAGAATTGCTCCAATTTTAGCCTTACGTTTATCTAATGCCTCTGGACATTTGGTCTATTTTCGCATTTTACATGAAGATTAACATTAAATTTTATGTAAATATAGTTAGTACCTTCTGTAACTTAGCACATCAAAGTTATGTTATTGTACTCTGAAATATTAAATTTAAAAACCCTCATAGGCACTAAAGGCCGATGTTTAGTCTATAGGCATTTGTGTATCTTTGAAATTGAAAGATTACAGTATACACCTAAGGGGTCATCCATAAATTACGTCACACGAATTTCGTGATGTTTTGCCCCTCCCCCCCCCCTCCTTGTCACAGCTAGTCACGTTTGTGAGACTCCCCCCCCCCCCTAGTGTGACGTCACAAATTTTGAAATTATTGAATGATAAAAGCGGTTTCGAAATCAGTTTTATTTTCATTTTAATAAAATTAACATCAAATCAATTAACAAAACAAAAAACGATTACTTATATTAAATAAGTATATAGTCATTTCATGATTTTCTTATTATATTTTTCAAAATCACCTACTATAATCAATTAGAAAAATAGTACGTTTCGGGAGTACCCCTATTAATAGATAAAAGAAGATACTATTCCTTTATTTATTTATGAGAGTATACAGACTTTACAATAAAAGTTAATATTTACAGCACTTTTAATACTAATAATAATAATAATTTAAAGTTTGTGTTTTAACAGTTAGCTTATTTGATTTAATAGATTTTGTAATGTGACGTCACGAAATGTAAGATCCCTCCCACTCCCTTGTCACACAATGTCACACTTCGTCAACCCCCTCCCTCCCCCTAACCGTGTGACGTAATTTATGGATGGCCCCTAATAGCCGCTACACCTACCACAACATCCATTTTGATCGTAATCAATATCACCCGGGTTCGGGCAAAACTAGAGCAAACTTGAACCTAGTCAAAGGTTCGAATTTAGTATGTTGTATGTTTTTCTATAGTTCGTTTAGTTGAAATAGGCATACATATATGTTTTTGGAATAACTGAAAATTAAAAATTTTATAGATTCAAGAGTTTGACAGAGCTGCCTTTCACTGATCCTGTTTTATGGTAGAGATTAATCAATCTATCTTAAGATAGTGTAAATACTTTGACCAAAGATAGTATGCCTAAAGGATAAGCGAAGTCGCCACTAGCGAAGCTGTGGCTAAAAAAGCTACTTACAATAATACTCCTACCTAACCTAACCAGACGATGACAAAGTTATTAAATTTAAGTAGCCGCGCATATCCATTTCACTGTAACCTGAGTACCAAAGGCGTACATTGATATTCAGTTAACACCGACGTCGTTTGCTTGAAACTTTAATGAAATTTACACTCTTTGTTTACCAGCTCGATAATGTCCCTACCTCTTGCATATTTAAGAAGCTTTCTCTGAGCGATTAATTCATGACACGGCATTCCGATCTCGCAGCTCCTGAACACCACAAAAAATGATGATTCCAGATCACTTATTCGACGAGGGAATCAACAATTCACTCTTACAGGGTGATATGAAACATGTGCAAAGTACTAAATATATGTACGAAAGAACACAGAGAGACTACGTAAGTATTATATATTTAGTATTAAATTTAGCAATCGATGTAAGAAGCAGTGGAATCAACATAATATACCTGCGTATTGAAAGTGGTAGTCAGTTAATTTAGTTGCTAGTTAGCAACAATATTCAACATAACAGCATCCTAACTATATAGAAGCTTCTTCATTAATATATTTATATTTTTCGTTGATTCTGTTATTATTGTGTATTTTTTAAATTTTAATAACTAGAATTCACTTTGGTACATTTTAAATTCCATACATCATTCCGTAATAAAAATATGTAGTCTGTTCTGGTTGATTATCTCCTATTTGATCGACAATAGGAACAAGAGCAACGGGACCTTCTTTCATCTCAAGATGGCGACACATGTGAGATCCATGATCAGTTCTATAGAGATCACAAGTTACTGCTGGTCCTTTTTCGTGTCCTCGCTGTAATGCCTATTACGCGATCACGCCCAGGTAATTAATGCTCATTATGCTATGATAAGGTAATACCTGAAAGGAACAATGTAGTTTATGAGTACCGGACAATATTTTGCAACAAATTTGATACTAACTTTATAATACACTATCTACTAATGTATATAAAAAAAATGTTAATTAAAACGTAATTTCTGTTCAAAATTTACACAGTTTTTTTTATATTTAAGCTCTTCGTCGATTTCTCATGATTTTTTATTTCGCCGTAAAAACGTCGTATATGTAGTTTTAGCAATGATAAACTATTGGTATGTGATCAATACGACGAAGTCTATTAATCATAAATATACCATTATTTGATTCCAGGTGCAATAACATTCAGCTGGACGTCGTCTGCAACCGCGTATGCGATATGTTTTTACATAGCGACTACAGCAATAGTTTTGTTTGTTGGCTACGAACGCATCATGATTCTGTTGTCTATCAGAAAGTTCGACGACTACATATACGCTATCTTGTTCATCGTTTTCCTCGTGCCCCATTTTTGGATCCCCTTCGTAGGTTGGGGCGTTGCAAAAGAAGTTGCCGTCTACAAAACTAACTGGGGAAAATTTCAAGTAGGCTTATGTAGCATGTTTTCCTTTACATGTTTTCAAAAAGTTATGTGTATTATCTTTTAGTACAACCTCCTCTATTTGGCAAAGTCCTTCCTCATGAATCCTTACACAGATTGGTCCTGTACATAAAGCTTTCAATTTTATTTTTCTGTAGTTGCCTTCATATTTTAATTCATCCTCACCAGCAGTATTATTACTAAAAATAGTTGTGTAGCATATGTCACAGGAAGTGAAAAGTGAAGAGGAAATCGTCCCTTACCAGGGTGGGCAGTGCATTTTGGTAGGAAGCATTATACTCGTTCTTTAGTGAAGTGACTTATTCCTGGATCGCTGAATTTAAAGAGTTCTAAATAATTATCTAAAGAAAAAATATCAACGATTTTCTTTTAATACTTTTAATTTTTGAATTAACCGGTCGATCTTCAAATAAATGTATTTTTTTCCATGCGTTATTGTAATCTCAAGAATAATCGAAATTGGAATTATTTAAAATAGATTTATTTGAGTTACTATGTGGTATCTACGCAACGCGAAAGATTACACCGGCAGTGAAAATTAATTGTTTGTTAATTATAAATTCACATCAATGTTAATTTCAATATGTGTAAAGCACTTAGGCTTTATTGTGAATTTCTAATTAAATTTGCTTGACGTATATTCTGTTACGTCACATTAGCCAAGACTCGAACAAAATTTCTCACATGAAAAACTTCCTTATTTTATATATCTTTTACAAGTATTAATTGTCACTGTGTTTTATAGGTGCGTTATTACAAAGTTACTGGCGAAAATCTGCAATTTCCAAAACTGAAGACCATAATTGTTATTATAAGCGTTGGCTGTTTGTTGCTAGCTATATGCTTTCTCTTAAGTCTGTGTGCTTTACTGGATGGATTCTTGCTGAAACACACCACAGCTTACTACCATATTATAATAATGATAAACATGAACTGTGCGCTGTGGTACATTAACTGTAAAGCAATTAAGATAGCTTCGCAAAGCCTCTCGGCGTGTTTTCGCAAGGTACGGTATTATTCATACTATGCGCAATAAGTTTATATAGAGTGATGTATGGAAAAATATGCAAATATTATTGGTTAGAATATACGAAAAATGTAATGTAATGTACATAAAGCAGTATTTAAATTAAAAGTAAAATAGTTTTTCATAGAAATATCAAAATAAGCGTAAGTCACAGCCATCTGTCCTCACTGGTATTCAATCCGAAGCCTCAGTGATAGAGACACCCGGAAGCTAGCGTACAACCAATTAAGACGTGGGCGGCATTATATAAAGTTATACAGCTTTAATATATAATGTTTATATGATATGATTAGTCTAGTCTATAATGACTTTAATGAATTAGTCCAGTACTTTTTTTGGTTATGGTTCACCACCATTTAGTCCATAGCTTTCACCACAATACAAACTAAAATAATACAAACAGTATATATAAAGAAGTCCATTCAAAAGTCTAGTTATTTTTTTTTCCATGTTTCGCAATTCAGGACGACTTTAATCCGCCTGATGGTAAGCCTCTCTGGACGATTAAAATGGTGATCCCAACCTGACAGACGCTACTTTACATTTCGCTTGACGCAAGATCGAAAATTGATGGAAACACGTGGTGTGGTAGAGAATTCAACATTTTAATTGTGTGGCAAAGAAAAGTGGTGCTAAACATGTTGACTTAAATTACAGTAATCAAAATTATTTTTAGGATGTAAACATAGATTGTTCAGCGAAACTGATCTCTCGTTATCGTTACTTGTGGCTGAATTTATCTGAATTGTTACAACTGCTTGGCAATGCGTACGCGCGCACATATTCTACGTACTGTTTATTCATGTGAGTACTTATTAGAAACATAGTCAAAACTTTGTTTTTCCCGGAATGGATTATTTATTTTGTGTAGTTTATTTACAAGAATAAAAATATTCATTGTGATTGTTAAACGTTACTGAGAAAAGCAGGCAAAGTTCGTCCGAAAATTAAAGTCACCGCTATTATCGTCATTAAATATCTGATTAAGCACTCCCCTGTTTTATATGGTACAATTATAGATACTAATATTTTTCCTAACAAAATTATTTCCATAGTTAAAAACAATCTGGCATTTTCAAATTAGTAACTATTTTTAGAGTTCCGAACTCTGTGCCATAATAATGGAATAATGGTTGTGTGTCTCTCTTTCTCTCAACTCATTTTCTCGGGAACGCGAGGAGGTAAAATTAATACCAAATACTTACATTTAAATAATTGTAAAATTTGGTACAATGCAATGTCACGTAGCACAAGTAAAAGAAAACAATAAATTTTGTAATTGTTATCAAAAAAATATTTTGCAATTATAATCTTATTTACGGAACCCTGGGTGTGCGAGTCTGACTCGCACGTGGCTAGGTTTTTATTCGTCACCCATAAATCCGTTGTCCATAGGCGTCTCCCTATTGTTCAGTTGCGATCTTGCGGATAAAATCGTTCTTAACTGCTCCGTAGTCTATTGGCTACCTAGCTACGAAACTATGAAGCTACGAAAATTACGTAGTTATGAAAACTATACGTAGCTGCGTAAGCGCGTACAGATATTTTATATTTCCTATTCCTATTTCACGTACATATGTATGGTTATATATTTTTATAATTCAACTTACCTCAGGTTTACCAATATCACCATCGCCGTCTATGGTGCCTTATCGGAGATAGTGGACCACGGTTTTGGATTTAGCTTCAAGGAGATGGGCTTAGTGGTTGACGCTGGATATTGCTGTATATTGCTTTTCATATTTGCTGATTGTTCACATAAATCCACGGAAAAGGTTTGGAATATAATCATCAACAATATTTAAATATAGCAATTAATGCTGTAATGATGAGTTAGGCTGACTCTGAGAATACCGTACCATACTTTTACTGAACAGAGTCATTCAAGGATATGTATACATGTAACAAGCTGTGTTACATGTATACATATCCTTGACTGGCTGAACACGTTCAACATTACAACTAAAAAGATGCTCAGTTGACTAATATTAGGGAGTAGTGATGTGAAATTCGGCATTCTTATTAATTACATCTTACATAGAGATTCCAAGTAGACCAAAAGTTTGAAGAAATAATATTAATAATGATGGAAAAAAAGTACCTTTGTTAAGATTGGATTATTTGTATCCGGATCAGTACAAAGATTCGAATCAGTAAAGTGAAGCACTTTTTGCATTATTTGTATCAGTGACTCTGAACCGATTAAATCGGTTCAGAGTCACTGATACAAATATTCTGATATCTGATATAAATACACTGATATATTATTAATAGACTTATAGATATTAATTCATTTGTATCAGTGACTCTGAGTCAATCGTGGCGTTCGAATGCAATTGAGCGATGTGATTCGAAGCGCCTCGACTCTGAACTATTTAGTTATCTCAATCGTGCGAGCGCCGCGTGCCTATTGAAACCGAGATGCAATTGAGCGAATGATTCATTTGAAGCGCTGTTAGAGATTTGAATCAGTGAATCACTTGGAAGACACGACTCACTGAGTCGTTTCTGTAAAGATTGATACATCTCTAATATTAATTATATATCGCGCATAATTATAGGAAGTATTTATCTTAATATAAGAAAAAAAGTAAATATCAAAACCCTTCATCAACTATTTGTATTTCTAATTAAAATTCCCAGGCAATAATATGCTGTTACGTTCAAATTAATGTTCATCATTTTTAGCGAACTTTTGGAAGTTTCAGTTTCATTTCACGTTCCGTTTATGGTTGCGAAAAGCCCGACTTAATTAATATCATTAATTTATAGATTTTTTATTGTCCTTTAGGTATGGAACTGAAAGAAAATCATTTGTCAAATTACGGGGAAAATTAATCTCTTTTGCCATTCACGGAACAGAAAGCGAGTAACAAAAAAACATACCTACTCAAAGTGAGGCTTTATGGCATATAGAAATCTCATTTGAGCTTTTTTACTAATTCTGTTTTAGCATACCAAACAAGATGTACTTTCTTAAGTTAGATAAGATAAGTAAAAGTAAAATAATTAGATAAATTCTCGTAACTTATAAGATTTTTTTTTTCATTTATTTTATATTAAATTTGGCTTTAATATTATTATTTTGTCGGTATTAGATTATAATTTAATCTTTAATATTTTAGTCACAAGTAGATATCATGAAATTAAAAAAAAAAGTTAAATTAAAAAGTATTATGACAGGTCAACTTATTTATGAAGAGTGTCCACTGTTCATTGCAATACATTATCATTACGAATCTAAAGGGTGCCGCAATAGCGGAGAACTAAATAAAAAATTTAATGTTACCGTTGTCTTTCTAACAGCTGTGATGTTTAACGTTGCAAGCGTTCCAATTATTCAATAATAAAGATAGTACTTGTTGTTGAACGACGTTTTGCGATAAAACGACTAGCTATTTGATTGAACAGCTATTACAAACAGCTTACTACTATATATTCTAATACATTTATTTACACCGCTTCACGATTTTGTAAAGAGATTAGCTCCGTTCACCGTTTTAGAATTGACTTAGTAAAATCGAGCAATGCCATTCATGCATCTAAGAAAAACTGATATTAACTAGCTAGAGACTCCGCGATATTCATTGTTCTCACCTAAATATAATTTGAATAATTTTATTTTGATTTTTGATTAATAATTTTATTCTAGATTGAGATCAGAATTAGATTGATGAGGATCCCTCTAAAAATATTATGTTGTTTTAGGTCGCTGCTGGTGTTCAGGAAACCCTACTTACGATTGATGTCCTGACAGTCGACCGACCGACTCAGAGAGAAGTATTAATCATAGCTAAAATTATAAATATTTTGCAGTCTATTCGATAATCGGTTTATTTATTTATTTCAATCTTAATGCAACATGACTCTCTACTTAATTAGTAGATCGCTAGTTACAAAGAATTGTGTTAGACTCAGTCAAATATTAAAATTATTATAAAAGTACTCATAGATTAGAGAAAACGCCACTACACAAATAGCTTAGTAATTTTTTAATATAATTGTAAAGTTCTATTAAAATAAATAGATCTATATAAGGAAGCAAAGTTGTGGTAGACGAAGTTAATATGCCTCAAATTGAAATGTGCTTCAAAATTTCTGTTTATTTATGTAAAGAAAGTCACCGGAAGTACTTTTCTCGCAGTAGGTATGCAAATTACCATCTTACTGTATCATATTCCTTCATCTGAAAGTCAAAGCCATCACGCGTCGCTGTATTTTCATTTTTCTCAAATTTCAAATAGCGTGCAAATAGCTTCTACGCGTATAAAAGAAATACTGTTTCTTTGCTAACATATACGAACTTCTTAAGTTTCACTGAATATAAATACTTCACGGAAACTTATTGTTCACGAAATTTTTGCTTGTTGTAAATGTAAGTATAAACAGTAATAGTGCTAACATACATATATTTACACCTATTCAGACAGACAACGTGTCTATGAGGTGTAATTAAATACAATTAGTCAATTTTACTAGAATGATTATCCAGTGGGATCGTCATCATCAATATAATTTTTAATTTCAAATCAATTATATTATAATAAAATTTATAGTGTCTCGCCATTCACTAAATGAACCCTCAAATAAGCCGACTACTGGCAAAAAGGGGGCAACATTGGTGTGGACAGATAAGGGAGGGAGGTGCGTTATGATATTATTATACTTCCACCCTTCGAGAATCTGCTCTTGAGACTCAATTCTGTTCGGCCAGCTATTGTAAGTTAAAGGCCGATGGTATATGGCCCCCTGGAGCATACGGGGAATGATGGTAACTCGTAATTCGTCGCCAGCTCTCCACAAGCTGCTGTAAGGACATATTATGAATAATGGTGATGTCGTCGACTGCCTGGCGTTGGGACCGGTTGAACACCACGATATCAGGCACATTGTAAACAATAGCCATGTCGGTAACGATAGACCTGACATCACATAGTTTCTGGTGCCCGCGTAATACCTCTGGGTGACGGCTGAAAATCGGTGCTTTTGTCGTCAGGCATCACACACCGAGCCTAGACCCATATTGCTGCTGCGCACACGTACATTACTAATATTTTCTAATGTCTGTTCGTTGTAATTTGTACCTACTCCATGTAATTTGTATGAATGTGTGTGTTGCAACAAATAAACTTTTTATCTATCTATCTATCATTATTATTACTAATTTGGAAATTATTTAAACTATGTATTTATCCCATTGTATTATTTTCGGATAATTTCACAGATTGACCACTTCATCCAGGCTATTGAGATGAATCCGGCAGTCGTCAGTCTAAAGGGTTATGCTAATGTGAACAGAGAGCTACTGAGTTCGGCAAGTATTTATCCATGATTATATATTAATATCGAATATATCCGAACTTAGGGAGTTTATAACGTTGATTTGTGCTGATTGGTCGACTTCCCATAAAACTATGAGGTTTTTGCAAGTAGGTAGACACATTGCCTCAGAATTTTTTTTGACCTCATTAGAACTTTGAATCATACCAGTCACAGATTTGCCGTTTTTACTCTAATCAGCATTGAATCGAAAGTGGAAGAATATAATAGAATAATACATACAACATGTCACGCAGCTATCGTCGCGAATCAGAAAGATTCAATAAGGGTAATCAGCGACCATCCAGCCTTACCATCAGTTTGCTATCGTGTTGGATAGATGTTTCACATTAAATTATGACATAACAGTAAATTACAGAAGTCATGTCAATCTATTATTATTTCCGCTAGAGGAGCTGAACAAATTTTTAATACAAATATTTACGCTATCAATATCGTTTGCAAATTAATGGTAGCGACACCAACTTTAGCAAACAACTAACCGCTAAAATAGTTCTAGCCGGTAAGTAAAAGACCGGGCATTACGTACTAGCTGCATATAACGAGCGCTTTTTTGCTCTTCGTGCTACAGGAGTAAGGCAATGCAAATGAATTTATTCACGTTTATTATTATTATTACGTATTTTACAAAGATATATTAGTATATCGCTTGCCTATATTACGAGTAAGTACCAATTAAGAATATCGGTTGCCTGTTAGTTGATTATGTATGTTGGTGCTATAAAATTGTAAGTTAAATTTAATTTACATAATTAACCGTCAGTATAAAAAAAAAATAGTAACAGCGATACATAATCCAGGTAAATATGTGTGTGTGACATTGATCCACGTAACAATTATTTTCGTTTTTCATTCGTTTTATGTATAAACTCAGAACAATGCATTTAGTCCGAAATATTCAATGGTGAAAGCACTAAACAACGATAGAGCTTATCATTATCAGATATTGCTTTCGTATCTGTCCACGCAATAATTTAATTACCGAAATATTTATCAACACGCTTACGTCATAGGATCTGTAAATATAACAAACAGTAGTGAACACATGTACTGAAGAAAAATAATCCAAAATTGTATAATAAACTAACTTTAATAAAAACATATATCTATTTTCGTAGGCATCGAATTGAATCGAATCCAATAGCATTTTATCATGAAGTTGAAAGTACCTAATGAGAATGGATTGATACATTGAGTCTACGGCCTCATACATAAACTAACACTCGCGATGGCCCTGTTCGCAGCCAACGACTCTTCAACTTTTCTGAGCGTGTAATTGATAGTCTTCCTTTAGTGCATACCTGCAGCAGAGAAACTGCATGCCCAATAACTAGTACATGAAGGTTCTGCCCTCTAGTGCGTATTATTCAAATATGTAATAGTGTCAATAGAACCACTGTTCACATCAGATTTCAAATTTTATTCCTAATGAGACAAATGGAAAAGTTCGGGGTCGACAGAACCGTGTACTAATGTGTATTTTATATTTTTCGTATGTAGAAATAATTGATACTCATATAATGAAGGAAAATCCATAAGACAACCTGTATACTGTCAAGAAATTCCTTTTTATGTGAAGTTGACCTGCATTGGTGCAGTTCTGCATTGGACCACCAGTTGACTACCAGTCGCCAGAGTGACTTTCTCGCACAAAATTTAAGTACATTATGTGCCCTACTGTGATGACGCAGACGAGCTGCGATGGTAATAGTGATACGATATTTCGTAGAATGACAAAGAATAAAATGTTTCTTTGTCATTCTACGAAATATACTGTACTTAACATTTTATGCGGTCGTGTCACGGGTTCATAGGTCACGTTCACGAAGCTCCCGAGATGATTTCTTTATTTTTTTTTTCAGGCGATTAGCATGATCGCGATCTACCTTATAGTTTTGCTACAATTTAAGATTTCTTTGCCGAAGGATCCGCAGTCTTCTACCTAATATTTATTAATATCAAATATGTATATTTGACTTGCACACTATCTTTGTGAACTTTGTGAAGAACTACAATAATTAAAAAAAGAATTTTAAGCCTATAGTCTAACTCTGTGTGCTTCAACATAATTCCTATATCCAACCATGAAAAAAAATGATATAAAATTTGTCAATAGATAAACGGCGAGATTACAACGTACAACGTTGATTTTTTTAGACTTTTCGTTGTTGTTATCAATGTTTAATATGTAGACATAAATAATCACGTCTATGTATTATTTTATGATTCAATAAAAGTTATTAAAATGTGTGACCTTTTTTATTTAAAGCTGGTATAGTGGATATTACATCCCAGCTTCAGTCATGAACTCGCGGCCTATCTCAAGTGTCAGCCTCAACCACTCCCTAATTCCCGATATCCCAGCTCTCACCAACAATGGCTGATCATTAATCAACTTTCCCAATTTTCAGTTCTCTCATGTATGAATTTAGATTGAATTCGGCAATTACGCGAAAAAAGCGATAAAAACTTTTCAAGCACCAAATTTGTACTCATTTCGAGGTTATTGGTTCGCTGAGTAATTGTTATTAATGTCAGGAATACTAACAAAGGTCTAAGCTTCGCTTTAATATATATAACCTGTAAATTATAAAGGATAGCGTTTCATAGATTCTAACAGTTTAATTTTGTTTCATACATTCAGTGCACTTCTACAGATCTAGTTAGATGTCATTCTCAAGAAGAATAACAGTGTATATAGGTACGAGTATTTTACGAAATATTTTAATGTCATTATATGTTTAATGATATTGTTAATACGGTAGATTGTATTTTTTTTTTATTATAGCAGGCAAACGAGCCAACGGGTCACCTGATGGTAAGTGATCACCGCCGCCCATAGCACAAACAACACCAGAGGTATCATCAGCGCGTTGCCGGCCTTTCATGAATGTATACGCTCTTTTTTTGAAGCTTCCCATGTCGTAACTGTTCGGAAATACCGCGCGCCGAAAGTTGGTTCCATATGTCGTTCGCGGGAAAAACGTACGCGAAAACCGCACTGTGGAGGACAGCCAACCATTAAGAATGGTGGGGATGGAAAGCAAGTCCCCTCCGTGACGCACGATACAGGAAATCGGTCGGCGGCAGTATCCAAACAACTCGTCAGAGCACTCCCCATGGTATATGCGGTAGAGAACACAAAGAGACGCGATATCTCTCCGCAGCGCCAATGAGTCCATACGACCACAGAGCACCGGGTCGTCGACAATTCGAACCGCTCTTCGCTGGATACGGTCAATGGAAGGAGCTGGTACTGAGGAGCTCCGGCCCAGAGTGAGAGCAGTATTCTTATGTGGCCTGACCTGTGCCTTGTAAAGTTGTAGGCGGTGGGTCGGCGTGAAATACTGTCTCGCCCTGCTTAGCACTCCCAGCTTTTTTGAGGCTAATTTAGCCTTGCCTTCCAGATGACAGCGAAACTGAACATCGCTCGATATGCCAACGCCCAGGATACCGATGGTTGACCCGGCATCAAGGGAAGCGCCTTCAAAGTTTATGGTTGCGACAAAAGGAGATTTCTTAGCGGTAAACGCGCAACCTTGTATTTTGTATTTTAGAAATATATTTGTATTTTAGAAACACATTAAAAGAAGTATGGATCAGGTAAAAGAGATATTTTAATATACGCCTGTAAATACAAGAAACAAAATGGTTGTATACTATTTCACTATAGAGATGAAAATGATAAAGTATAAAAACTAAGTTTATAGGTAAGTAGTCAGTAATAAATCTTCATCCCATTAATGCTCTACCGCAGGAAATAAAGTTGTTCAAAGACTGCTTAATTGAACGTGTGAGTGAAACAAATGAAAATGGAAATTGTTCGTTTGAATAGATCGTTGCATTTTATATGGACTGCAATTTCGTTTGATTCTGTTGAGTGAACATAGCTCTTTCGAAATTAAGCTAAATGTTTAATGTGATTAACAGATATTACTTATTTTATAAATAAAACAAATATGTACTCTAGGTACGTAAATCGTAACATTTATATAAAAAATATGACAATTGACATCAAAATACCAGTAATAAATATTAATAAATAAAGAAATTATTAAGTATTGTGATAATAAGGTGACAAAACAATGTAAAATACTAAAATTTATATTAATTCTGTAATCGGACATTCGCCTACGAGATATTGGTAAAACTTGCAGTTATACTATTTTTATACCATTATTTAATACCATTTCTTACCATGCTTTGTGTAAATATATGTATATATATATATATATATATATATATATATATATATATATATATATATATATATATATATATTTGAAACATAGAACTTCTCTTCAGACGTTGGTGCGGTTATTGTACTTAGTTTGTGAGTCACCGTCTTCGTTGCCTTGTTTAATTACTTATTATAAAGAACTTTATTATCATTTTATTATTTATTAAACCAAAAGAAGACCAACAGAAGATTTACACAAGGATTATATAGTACATTCAATAGAGTTCCCTAGCCTCGCCTTTTTCGCCCTGAGGAAAATGCATTAAATTGCATACCCCGGCTGTGGCGAGCCGGCGGTTATGTGGGGCTCTCCTCCCCAGAAGGGGGAGGTCTACCCACTAAAAACCTCAGGGATGGCCTTCCTCAGGCATGTAGGGAGCCCCCGGGAACATCAAGCTACTTCCGGGAACCCCCAGCCTCCGCTCCCCCGTCGATACAGGAGAGCCCTCCTCGGGGGAGGCTCACTACCTCCCCCGGTCTCCTCCACCGACGACGCCCCCCGGCCACGGAAGGGGCGTGGTCCATCCCGGGTCGCCGTAGCGGTCGCGACTTCCTCGCGCCCGCCGGCGACCCGTCCCTAGCCTCGCCTAGTAGGGGATTATCACGTATTGATTGTTAATCGGGTTTATATTAATGTGACGCTGGATTATAATCAGTAGTCAGTTAAGACATGTACACTTGCCCACCTTTAATCACTACAGGCAAGTAGGCATATAAAATTATAATCTCCATTACTCGTATCATGAATTCACCCTAGAGGCGCCCACTATTGATCACAGGACTATCATCGAATACTTCTTGCGATCATCACCAAACCGTTGGTCCACTTATGCGAGCCGAGATATAGCTGAAACCTGGCATTTAGATCTTATAAAAAAGATAAAAGTCACCCAAAGGGCTTTGTCAGGCATTTCTTTGCGTGATTGAATACAGAATTAATGAAATCCACCGAAGAATCAGCGTCAATTGCGAACCTTAAGTGACAATGATTACGACGCGTATATCGCAGGGTCGACGACCAATAGGATGAAAAATCTTCATATATTCAGCTCTTATAAAAACAGTTAGCACTGATCTGACTAACTACAATATAATACAGAACTTACTAAAATACGTTTATGAAATAGCTCCCCTGTCGACGGCCGCTCCTCATTTTGCGCATAAGTTTAATCCCTTCGATTGTAAATCTGCTCGTTTCGAAATGACGCAGTAGTGTGACATCATTCGGTAGCATATCGCAGCCCAAATAATGTTGAGAATTCCATTACTCTCTCGAGTGGAGTGCGCTTATTAACTCTCAAAACCACTTTAGATAATGGAATCAGCAGAATAGTCCATAGGTACGCGTTCAAAACCGTTAGATTTTTTTCATTACCTTCATAAAATCTTTTATTGGAACTATATTACGGATTTTCTTTCGCAACAATTCACTTAATTTATTCTTGATAACTTTTTCCTTAAATGTATCAAAATACAATTACAAAACAATCTTCTGCTGCATTTGTATGTCTGTAGATATGCAGTTATTTGAAAAACTTCTGAACAAAAATGGACAACGTGGACTACATGTCGTTTACACCATAAGATACATTTTTAGGGTTCTGTATGCCGTAACAAAAAACGGTATGTAAATACGTAGTTACATTACACATTTGTTTTTTTCAAAAAAACGGAGTCAAGGGAATGTAAACCAATATGGTTACTTCCTGTGTATCCAGTACATTCCAATTTATCTACGTAATATCAAATCTATTAAAAATCAACAGATAAATTGGAATTCATTCGTTGATAAAAATTAAACATTAATCGTTTAAATGTTTACAGTTGAGGTTATCCAAACGCATAAATTGATTTCATGGTTCATTCGTTTCGAACAATTGAAACATCCCGGAAATGTTGAAGGTTTGGCTTTAAGCTCTTGGAAATACGGAGAAACCGTTTATCGCACATACATTCTTCTCATCGCACCCTAATCTAGGCACTCATATTGTATGAAAAGAATTGAGCAGCGAAATAAAAATGATTATCATTAGGTAATAAATCAGATCGAAGCACCAATTACATCGGCTTAGTTAAAAAAGCATTCGATACTATAATTACTATTCATAAAACGATAATTATCTCTCAAATTATCTTTACTTTATGTGAGTTTGCTTAAACATAAAGTAATATTATATATAAATAACTTTTACAAGTACATTAAGTACTTATACTTTGCATTTAAATATAGTTCTTCATCAATGTGTAGGAAATTGTGTTCTTTTGTATCAAATGGCTATCGCTTGATTTTCAAGCAAAGTTTTGCAAGCGTAGCTTATTTATGCAATAAGAAGCGCATCTTTGTTTTCCTATCGAGGGAAGTATATCCGCTCAATTTTATAATAATAAACAACGTTGATTTTTTCTACTATTCGTAGATATTGTTTGTCCGAACTGCTGTTGTCCCTATCGTATTCTACGTGCACGTTTGAGGCCAGTGTGACAGCAATAGATTTTATAAATGCCTATTTTTCATTTACCACAATTTGTCACTTGATCAGATCATGTTGAAAAATATCCACATATTTATTACCTGGCACAATGCCAGCAGAAATAGTAAATGCACGTCATTCACATGAAAGATAACATTTTAAAAACAATATTTTAATATTACTACGAATATTTTACTCAGGGACAATCTAGTAGCCAGGATCATCCATTAGCAACTTGCCCTACGGTACAGTCTTATCGAGCCTGGAACCATGTTCTTCGAGTACCAACACCAGTTCTTGAAAATGGTTGTGCGTTGCTCTATTGGGACCGCTCTATCATCATGGACAGAACTATTGTTTGCAATAAATTGATATCGTGGTGGTTAACGGGTCCCAACGCCAAGCAGTACTTGTTGACATCACCATTCCTCACGACGAGAATCTCATGACAGCTGAAAAAAAAGCCAGCAGTTCCTTGACTTGACTCATGAGGTAACCGTCATATGGAAAATTGATTCGATTGTATCTTATTATAAGATACAATCGAATCAATTTTCCAAACAGCTATTGTATGATATACATAGCTATTAAGCTATTTATATCATACAATAGCTGTTTCTGTAAATGGATTGATAGCCTTGATCAACATCTAAGGGGACTCCCGCTTAACTCGCAGATAATTTATTTATCAGACTTTTGCAATATTTATATATTCATAACTACAATTTACACAAACGTTATTTATATAAATGAATGTTTTAATTAATAACAACGAGATCACTTTGACAGTAGTCACTTTACTAGACTCGAAGCTCCTCGAGCTGTCGTTAAAACACAATGAGAAAAATTCTTCCAAGATCTTAAATGAAATACCGAGACCGACGTTAATAACTCCAGGTTTTATCATTTTGTACTATTAGGTGTAGTGTGCGTCAGATCTTGGCTACAATTAAGAACTAGGATATTCTTAAATGCTAATGTTAAGGCGCATGATGTGCTTAGAATCTTATTAGACTCTCCGTCAAAAACTTACGTTTATTTTAATGTTACATTTTCTTTTATGATATTTGATATAATTAATACACATTAATAACAATTTAATACTTTAAAATACTTATAGTAATAGTTACGATATATTATATACATACAAAAGATTTTGACAATGTGATTCCTAAGTCGAATTGTAAACTGGTTACTGAAAGTGCTGACTCAGTATTTGTTTGACCAACTACAAAGGAAAGGTGGTTCTACATATGGGGGGCATGAAATATACATAAGTTGATCAAGAAATTGTCTTGGGGATTTCAAACATGGGCCAATAACGTGAGCACCAAAAAGTCATGTTGGAGGCATCGTATGAACGATCTACGGGCGAGCGTATAATGTAGGATATTCTATATCGACAATAGACTGTACATTATGAAGGTTACGGAATCAACTATAGATTCAGAGCGAACTAAGAAATACGATGAATATTTAAAAGCTTATTTCACACTTCATGATGTAACTAGCCAACAGACGCATACTTCTTATAAAATTCTTCTTTCATAAAAATCTTCTTTCTCCTGCCAATTCTTTTTTTAAGTCAATGTAATATGTCTTCCTCCTCTATTACTCGCTATTTCAACACTCACACCCTTCTTCAGCATATCATTATTCACACAATCCATCCATGTTTTCTTCGGTCTTCCTTTCTCTACACGCCCATTCACTTTAATGACCAAAACTTCGCTAGTAACAAGATCATTCTCTCTTCTTAATACTGGTCCATCCGGGAAAGCCTGTTCTATCATAAAACCTGCAATTTAAAATCTAATGGTTCTAAGTTAGTAAAGCTGCTAGGTCATCGAATTGATCCGTTTGTACGGATCTAGTTAAACTAAAAAATAAAATATTTTGACATTAGATAATTGTTATTATAAAACCGAAAAAGAACTATATGTCAATAACCAGTTTTGTTTCCCACAAATTTTACAAAAGTCTTCATCTTAAATAAATACTCATCTCTTGTTAATAAAGATGAGAAGGTCGTGCTCCGCATACTTAAATGATCAAAGACATGCAAATAAGTAAAAATTACTGAAGAGGACACCTTTATAATGCCGCAATGATTTTGAAATGCCTACTTATTTAATAACGTTTTTAAAACATGAATATTAGAAAATTCTGTTCTTGTACAATTCTTAACTACGGATACACAATAATCGGACTCAACCACAGAAACCACATATATAATACAACAACTAATGTGCAGTGCAAATTATGTGCAAACCGAATTCGACCTTAAGTACAATATGTTCGTTCATTCAACATCAATAATAATTTTTAGATGTAACACCGTAATCGGTTATTGCAACCGTATCTTTAGGAATTCGAGAGGTGACGTTGAAATTTACTGTACATTTCTTTTTATAGAGCAGTACTCCCAAACATTTACAAACTCAAGAGGTATCTAGATTTAAAAGATAAAAGCGGCAAATGAATTACTACAGATTAGAACAAATACGACATTATTTCTAAAAGAAAAATTACTTATGTAATGTTACTTTTTACTGATTACTGCATATGCAATTTCAAAATACTTTTGAATATACTACGTTTTTCCTCTGTATTCTATTAGGTTATGGTTAAGTAAACAAATATTCATTCCAATATATTTACTAGGAGCTAGCTCGCATCTCGGTGTAAAATAATATACCTAGTAATAATAGTCTATAAATATAACTTTATTTGCTACCATGACACACAGAGTATAATTATTATAAAGACAGATTTTTGATTTGACATATTATATGCATTAACAGCAAACAAGTCGCGGCTCATACCTATTATATTGTGCCGAAACATTTTAAGAACATACATAAATTAACTGTAGATACTTCCTACACAAGTGTATAAAGACATATACCTATTCGTAAATTCAATGCCCCAAGTAAAATTTATTTGCTTTAACTCACTATTCATGGTCATATTTTTTTTGCGCCCTTTCCTTTATTTACAATTTGTTTACTAAAGAAAAATGCTTTTAGAAAATTTTTATTCGCAGAATATACATGTTTGAAACTGACATATTTTTGCTGTTTTAACACAAATTAATCATCTTTATTGCCACAAATCGTTCAGTTATTTTCTTAGTAATAAAAACATACCTGAATTATATAATATTACTAATACTGAATTATGTTCAGATCTCGATTTTTATTTTGTTATTAACCTAATTAAAATGTTAACCGATTGTATTATCAACTATGTCATAGAGCGAATGGACAGGTGGACAGACAAACATGAAAGCAATTTAAGAAAAACGTAGAATCAAAACGACTTTTGTAAATTTTATACTAGAAAACTTAATACCTCGCTGTAAGAGGTATATTCTGTGTTGCTCATCTTCGTCATGGGCGTACGAGATAATTTTCATACCATATATAATTTTATTGAGTGATTCCATATCCCGTAACTTTTTTACGATGTGGAATACTTAGGCTCACGTTACCTGTCGAAGGTGTCAGCGGGTCTCCGTCGGTCTCCGCACCCTCCACTACACGGCGAACATTAACATCCGAGGAGCTAGTATGTAGTCCATGTTGCGTTAATTCCTGTCCGGTTCAAATAGCCTGGTTATTATATATATTCGGTCACGGGGGCATCCTTAGGGCGAAGCAACATAAAATACTATTATATTCTAATTCAAATGCAATTTGAGCTATAACTTAAACAGTAACTTAAGTTTTGTAATGTTTATATAATATTAAATATTTAATATAATGCATTTTAGTGTTGCTTAGGGCATGGGCGGCTTCGGTTCACTACAGTTTGCCCACATAGGCGACTCGCATAAAACTATACAAGGACATCCCTATCAAATTGCACGACAAAAATAATCTTACATTATCTGCTATAAAATGGATTACGATTCTTGTTCGTTATTTTGTTGTTGTTGTTGTTGTTATTTTGTTTGAAAATGACATCAACGGGCTTGCACATTATACAATTATACCAAACTCACGCGAGCTACCTAATGTGGGTAAACTGTAGTGAACCGAAGCCGCCAACCGCATCATTAATCATTGAAATTACAAGATAGGTCATGCAACATTAAAACTAGGAATTTATTGACGGTGAAATCTCTTAAAGAGGGTATCAAAATTCAGCGTCGCATAAATTGCTCAGCCAGAACAATAAGGCCTTCGGTCCTTTATTGTAATAAAATTTTAGTGCTCTACCTCCGCCAATCAATGATTTACAGATTCTAAGAACCATAATCACCGTGGACGTTAAAGTAACAGAATTAAAATATCTCCGGGGAAATTTTATTATTTAATTATACTACCTTACAGCTAATATATCGTATAAGTATGTAATAGGTCATTCACGGTGGTGACTAAAAGTTCAAACACCCATATTCTATTTAATTTCAATATATTGTACATTTAAACGGTAAGGGTTTTACCCTTACTGTTTTCCAAAAACATTATACATAAATATACTCACACCTCTTATTCATGGAGGTAGGCAGAAATCACAGTTTTCTAGTTGCTACGAATAAAACATACTTCTCTAACTATATATATTTTAAATCGAAAAATAATTTATCAATCAAAACATTAATTGTGATAAAATTGTGCTCTATGCTGAAAATACAGTAACAGGTAAAACTCACAAAAAATTTGCAAATAGCTTTATTGTAGGAAACAACTACGTTGTTAGCTTGTGTTGTAACATAAGTAAAAACCGACAGCCTCTCCGGCTGCTGTAGTCAGAATATGAAAGTACTTATTCACATTTTTTAAAGATATATCACTCAATGCACAAACATCGTTTGTAATTAAAATAACTCCGTGAGTGCCGTCGTAATATTTTAAAAGATAGAGAATTCATATTTATAAAAATACTTAAGTGGTTTAAATTT
Source organism: Scirpophaga incertulas (assembly GCA_036419045.1). Classification (NCBI taxonomy): domain Eukaryota; kingdom Metazoa; phylum Arthropoda; class Insecta; order Lepidoptera; family Crambidae; genus Scirpophaga; species Scirpophaga incertulas. Next base: position 11,170,230 of record CM071641.1, read on the forward strand.
TAAGTTGTTGTTCGTTAGCAAACGTAGATTTTTATTGAAGACCGATTTTAAAAACGGAATATTAGCTTGCCAGTTGCAGTTTCTCAAATGACGCATTTCATTGTTTTGTATTGCGAGCTGACTGTCGCGTAAAAATGTCATTTTACTTGTCAGCACCAACCGTGTTGCAGTCGTTTTTTTTTTGTTACTCCATTCGAATAAAATCATTTAAAACTTACTTGATAGTTCCCAGTCAACAAATTTGGGTTTATGTATCTAACTTTATTATGTATTTACTTTACATTAAATCATAATAAAGTTGATTACAGTCCAATTGAATTATGTAAATCCCTTTAACTATTATGTAATTCCGTAATTAATTAATCAACTATAATCTACAACAAACAGATTTACTAAGGCAGACTGATACGTATTGTTCTCTCTCTTAGTGGCTAAGTACTATAAATAATACTGATTTTTTCTCAAAGTTAAATTGCATCGATCTATCAAATTAAATATTTTATAACTAACTTATAATATTATAATTACATATTCCATAACACCGGCCTGCTTAACGTTACGTTCATTTTTTTGTACCAAATATTAAGGACAGGTTAATTGTAGGTTTGTTTGGTTAATCTCAATAGGTAAGTGTCAGCCGGTGCTCACAGGGGAAAATAATTGCAGAGACACGTAATGGTCTTATTAATTGTGTTACTACAATGGTTTAGGTCAATCACTTGATGTCACTATAGTAGACCACGTACACTTGAATTTTCATTCACCGTTTAGCTTGGAAATTTCAAGTATCCATAATATGTAAAAAGGTCCTTTTCGGTTCTCAAAAAACAAAAATCATATTAGCACATCTATTCTACTTCCAATCCAAAATTTTGCTGTTGCCCAAATTAGGGATTATCTCATTTTTGTATAAACCACAAAGAGCAGAATTTTGATCAAATTTATTTTTAGTTTCATCTTTAATGTAAACCTGCTACCGTGGACGGAATTATCATATTGAATTAATAAAAAAATGTACATACTGCTGGAATAATAATATTCAGAATATGTGTTTCTTACACTATTTATATTCTTCTAAATTGTACATGACGCAAGTTACTTCAGAGCTCATTGCCCGAAATAGTTAGACGAGCGCAAACTGCATTTTATTGCTAATCAAAAATTTACTTCATTTTTCTGGAACTGAAGAGCGTAAAGTAATTTTCAATATACACGTATTTATGTATTATACATATAATTTTCAGATTTTTATATAGGTTTTTATTTATATATCAACATCATCATTTCAGACTATAGATGCACATGCTTACTTAGATATAGGCTTAGTATTTCTACACCGACCGGTTTGGCACCTGCGATCTAGCGCCTTCCCGTGATCTTCACAAAGCCGTTGGTATACCCTATATGTGTAGTTGGCCACGTTTACTGGTATACCTGGCTTGTTACTCTAGGTCCTATCCGCCTCAACGGTTGTCAAATCTACAACCAATGTGCCAAGGCACACATATACAGCGAACCTTAAGCGGGTCAAGTTTAGCAATCTTCGGGATATGAAGCGGTATGAAGAGTCGGTGGCCCTTGTTCTTCTACAGATTTAATTATTTCTGATTCGATATATAACTCAGTACTAAGCAGTCTCGGTGTGAACCCAGGCTTAACAATTTTTTACCATGGTTTTTACATAAAATTTTGGTAGACTTTGTGTTTTGATATTTTGAATAATAGCAGATCTGCTGCACGATTAGCGTTAGTAGATGTTCATGATAGATAGAATCACTATCACTTTCTTTGCGTTTATTCGTAACTTAGCTTTAGGACTAACTCGGTTGTAGCCATCAAAGAGGTAATGGCCGTTTTCACCAACCTTGTCTTAGCTTAGGTGACTCCTAAGAGACATGCTGTCTCACTCTTTTCAGTTAATATAAAAAGTGACAGCATGTCACTTAGGACTCACCTAAGCTAAGACAAGGTTGGTGAAAACGGCCATAAGTCAAATAATAGTAGTGTTGCGTATTCTTTGTAGATATTGTATAGTTTGTCTATGTTTTTTATACCTCATTGTAAAAAGCCATTTCAACGTCAAACTTGATTAATTGTTTCTTTTGCCATCCATCCATACTGCATGTACATATTCACATATTTTCACATTTATTATACAATATACACTTTTCCATCCACTTTCGGCCTCTTATTCAGTAATCCCCGCAACAAGTAGTATACAAAAATATATATAAGCTAAATGCAAGAATTTCTTATTTGTTTTTAACATGGCTTAAAATGGAAAAAAATATTTGTAATAAAGTTTCCAACTAACACTTTTGTTATAGGAATATTAATAAGTTTTTGTCTCAAAGAATTAATTATTTATTTACAAACATTTTAATTTAAAGGATATTGTCCTACTGCACCGATATTTGATATTTACTAGTTCCATTTTCATAAAAATTATTAAATATTCATATTGGATCTATCACAACCTTGAAAGTTAGAAATATTGTACTCCTGCTTAGTTGAAATTCCTACAGAATAATTATGTACATAAGTAGTGTCAAGCCTAGTCAGGAATACCATTAGTTTATCGATTAACACTTCTAGTATTAACATGGAAAACTTAAGATATTTAATTAAAGCTTAAAGGATAATCATGTGGCGAACAATAAAAATATTAATACTCGTATTGTATCAATATCAAATGATGGATATTTTAATTATCATAATACGGTATAAATATAGGCTATAATATACGCATTTAAATAATTTTAATAACAATTAAATTAAAGGCGTGAGAGCAGCATAGGTAAATAATGGGTTGTGCATGTGTCTCATGGATTTAAGTTTTTATACATTTGTATATTAAGATAAATAATTAGAACTAAAGGCAATAGCAACGACTAATGAAGCAGTAGTTTAGCCAGATCCATCTCGAGTCTATGCGAATGATTTTGTTTACCCTCTTTTTTCCTCAAATATATTTTTCTATAGAAAATCCAACAAAACATTATTCATTAGAGCTAGCAAAACTTTTCGCAACAAAATATAATCTTTTCATCCTGTGTGTTAATCTCTCAGAAATGAATATGGCCCGAGATTCTCACTGGATACGAATAAGACCATTATTCAATTAGTTTCCTTTGTGACCAAGATTCAACTCTTTAAGGCATTTAACTAGTTTTTAATTTAATATTTGTATCTAAAATAGTACAAAAGATTCAAAGCAGAACAGTTGATTCTGCCAGTAGAAAAGGGAAGAAAATAAACAATTCTACAGTGGATCGTCCTATCGTCTTACCGTCTATAATACTCGTACAATGATGTACGCTAATACACCTTAGTGCACGCCCATTGCCGCCTTGAGTTCCTCTGCTTTGATTAGAGATCATCTCATCATCATTTTTCATAGGAGATCATAGGAGGCATTTTCGACATAATATTTATTCAATTCGTAATTGAACGAAAATTTATGATTGTACAAAGTGTCAGTTTCTGACGCTTGAAAAGTTGTACGTAAAAAATAATAATAAATCTAACAAATTAATATATTTGGAGAATTCACTACAATATTTAAGAACTTCGATAATTTTACTTTTTATAAGCAGCACATTTTATGTAGGTTATTAATATAAGTAAGGATCACCGTGACAGTGTTTAAAAATGATCAAATGAAAGAAAAATTACGTGAATGATTAGACATAAAATTATTAATGAATTTAAGGCTACATGTTCTAGAATGAAAAAGGTCAATGACTTGTCTACACTTCAGCTTTCATCAATAAATTATGTAGATTTCAAATTGTATATTCATTTTTCTCTTATTACGCCTTTCAAACAATTTTGTCGATTGGAATTTATTTTCAAGTACTGTTTGTATTCGTATTTGTAATCAGCATAAGCAATGCATGAAATGAATTCTGCGAAATGAGATCCTTAGAAAATATAACCTTCAACGGTCTAATGGTATAACGAAATCATTATTATTTGAAATTACTTACTTACGAATTAAAGAATATAATTATTATTTGTAGGTATGAAAGCAGATGTTTTACACATAAACACCTGGCTACTTTCGTATAGTTGATATAGTGAATTTATTGTAAATTGTACTATTGTTTTTATATTGTTCTTACCGGAAAGAGACTATACCAGTTAATTTATAAAATAAAAGACGAAAGTACTCAATTAGTCTATGTTTAGGTATCTCCATTTGAAATCACGTATATTGTAGGCGCTTTAAGCACCATTTAATTAGTCAAAAGAGAGCGATAAAAAATTATATGTATTAAGTACACATTATTTTTTTACCTATACATGTCAGTAGGTAAACTTTTACCGACTAAACCCTCATAACCTTATGGATATCAAACCTTCATCTGATTGCGATGGCTTTCCAGGAGATTAAAAATTAAATTTGAAGCTAATAATGTGGTCAACCACAAAGAAATAAGAGTACAAATCCTATATTTAATAACAGTTTATTTCAACCGAACTTTGATTTTAAATAGCTATAGAATTATAATAACTAAGATAATGTTAGAATACTATGTCAACACTATAAAGAGTTTATATGTTTAATAGAAGAGAGCCAGATGTAGCGTCTGGTACTTCTAACCCATGCATAGGTAAAGTGGCCTCTTACGATATGAAAATTGACGACATTACCTCGGCAGCTACAGATCATTACATCTACACAGCCGATATGATACCGCGAAATCCGCTTTCCAGTTTCATAATTTACAGACGAATTCATCTGGTATATCTAACGCCTATCGAAGTCGCTTTATTAATTTAATATTTTTGGTGGTTTTTATCACGTGGTCTTATCCAATGTTCACTCCATGACAAAAGAAGTATTTGATCTATATGTAGTAATCGCTAAGTCACTTGGTATTTTATAGTCTTTTTTAAACTTATCCATCACAAGAGTCCAATCTTAAGCTAATCCTAGAATCGTAATCGATTCCTATTTCGATTCCGAACCTTCCTTAGATAAACTTTTCTTTGTAGTAATGTGTATTGACTACTTACGACTGGCAGACTAATCGCTACATATAAATACGAGAAAGCTGTCATCACATGCCTTACAGCCATTTCGGCTGCCTAGTCACATGTAAACCAGTTTTTTTTAAAATTCACTTTGTTTCGGCAGAAATGTTACTTTTCTATCTGACAATCTCTGTTTTCATTTATTGTTGAATTTGGATTATTCCAACACATATAGTGTATCTCTTCATACACGCCCCACTATTCCCTACTAATACATACCGTGTTAATTCCAATATGATAGACTACTATTGTGCCATTAACTACTATCGTGAACTATTCCCCGTTATCCTGTCTTAATATCGAAGCGGATAAACTTAAGGCTCGTTTCTCAAATTTTTAGCATACGAGTATTTTAGGATCCAAACACTCCTAATTATTTAAAGAGAAGATTTCGGACGCTCAGTAACGACCAAGAGATCAAACTACGTTTCGCTACCTCAATTAGTCTAGAAAATCCATCTCATCGATCCGGGTTTGTCTCGGATTCATTCACCTTTCCGTCTCTTATATGTGGAATAAGCTGCCATCTACTTTGAGATTTGTCAATATCAAGGCATCAAAAATAGTACAAAAGTTTTTTTGGAATTTGACTAAATTTCATATAGCAATATATATATATATATATATATATATATATATATATATATATATATATATATATATATATATATATATATATATATATTCTATTGTATTGTACGTAAATTATGAAAAGGCCAGTTCAAGAGCGATATTAAATAGTTCTCGAAAATTCAGTTTTTAAAAGAAAATTCCTTGAAAATCAGTCTAGGAAGCTATTAAGGATTAAATACATATAATATTTAAATTATTAGTAGTTCATGTTTAGTAAATACTAGTAGTTCAAGATTTGATTTATTCTAGATAATATAGCCAATAATTTCTTAAATAAAACGAACGAATAAAAAATTGTATTGGCAAAATAATCTAATTAAGTTAATAATTTCATAAGTCTGAAATTTCAAATCAAGGGATTCAATATAAAATAATATATATAAATATATATATACAGTATAATTTATTACAGTATAGGTATAATAAACAATGTTTATGTTTTTGTCTCTAACATTGCACGATTGAGTGCCCAACAGATACAAAATAACCCAATATTAATTTGTATATACAACAATATTACAAGCAAAAATATTTGAATAATAATTGAAAAAATAGACAAAGTAGGCCATGGTCAAAGCTAACAAAGTTTTGTTTTTGCAAGTATTGATTTATATCAAACTTCGCATAGTAGTTAATTAGTATCATAGCATAACCAGGTGTATAAAACATTCATGTAACACTTGCTTATGCAAATTGACTTACAGTAAGCTTTATTGAAACATACTGTTATCTTTATGTCATATAGTTTTAATGAAGTTAAGATAATGCTGTACAATATGAACAGGTGGATTGATATGCGAGGGCGGTGCTGTTATTGTCCTCCCGCCCAACCGCGTATAAAAGCTGGCGGACGAGAGCCTGTGGGCATAGCTTGCTATACGTCGGCTCTCGCAGCTACAGTCAACCAACCCAAAGGTTAGTTATTACACAATAATTTTTGGCAGATACTAAATATAATGTTTTTATTGCATGTAAATCAGTCAGACTGTAATGTAATTTGTAAAAATTAATGTAAAGTTTCAACAATTATATTAAAATTTAATAAATGTACAAGCCACGTACTAAAGTGTAACCTATATCATTCGGATTTGTGTTTGTTTTTTCTCTCTTAACCATAATATTATCCATTGTATTATTTTAAAATTCTATGAAATCACTTTTTATACACACTTTATTTAGTTATTTTTTTATACTTTTCAACCATTTTTAATATAAAGCTCTTTTCCTGATAATTACTAGCAAAACAAAATAAATTCTGAACTATTATAGTATAGTAAAAAATAATATGACATGAAAAATTTGTTTAAATTTATTCCCATGGCAAGTCGCAGGGAAAATCGTCTGCACAAGTACGATTTGCCTCAGGATTTTTATATTTCTGTTTGGGGTTCAGTTACAAATATACTAATTACTCAAAATTACCTCCTACAGCTTCTATATAAAATGTAGTCACTGTAGATAAGAATATAATTCATTGATGGGCAAATAAAATATATGATATTCTTAGAACTATATTTCATAGTTAATAAATAGGGCAATTACAATCTGGAGGTTAGCATAATAATATAATTGGTTACTCGTGTATCATATTTACGAGTAAGAGGCAAGGTAATGGAAAATACCAATTTTATTCACATATTTATTTAAATAGTTAAACAATGCTAACGGATGTGGGATGAAAGGAAAATCATTTTATTGGTCTCAAGCCCTCTCATGCTTGCTGAATGGATCTGGAGCAATGGATGAGATCAGAAACTTAATCTATAAACCTATATGAGGAAAAAGTCTGCTTCCTTGAGCTGCGGAGGGTTACCAACAACTCTCATTCACTCAAAGGAAGGGGAATGAAGAATGTAGAAGACCATAAGCCATAAGGTAGAATAGTAGAAACCAATGGAAAGAGCGGACAGATTCCACCGCAGTGGGCTACCGAACAGTCACACCTACGCCCTAGATGCCTGTCGAGAAGCAGTCACTGACATTTCCTTAAGTAGATTTAAACTCTTTCTTAGCAGTGGGATGAGACTGGACATTACTACATTACTGGACATATTATGTTATCAATATAACACAAGAAATAATAGCAGAGAGTCTGCGAGGTTGTCAATACAACCTAGCAGCCTCTCTGTATAATTGTGAGTGGTAACAGTTGCGACAGTTACAGTGTGAGATTCGGAGCAAATATAGAATCTCCTCAAGAACCATAGGGTATATTGCTAATATGTGCCATAAGCGGTAAAGGCACAGTACCCAGTAATTTAACTGCCTTCAAACCGAAACACCAATGCGCACTGCTGCTTTTCGGTAGAAATAGATAAGATGGCGGCGTCCAAGCAGTTGACGCTTGTATAGTTTCGTTCCAGTTTAATTTAAAAGCAATGATTTTTATTTCATTTAAACAATAGCATCAAATTCAATTTAATTAAATATGTTTGGGAAATACGCAATGATTGAAATACTTTCAGCTCAAAATGCTTCGTTACTGTGGGATGTTGGCGGCAGTAATCGTCACTCTACTTGTATATTGCAACGCTTTACCGCAACAGGTAATCTCACTTTTTTTTTATAATACCGAGCAATTAATATCTACTCATTTGCCTAAAATATAGTTAAAAAACAACAACAAACATATAGTCTAAGATGTTACGATGTTGCGTGCGTATTTCGCGACATTGACGTGAGTTTGTTAGAACTGTATAAATCTTCGGTTAGAATAGGCTAATACTTGTAGCAATATGTTCCTACACCACTAAATAATTTAGTAGTTTCTTGATATAATGTAAAATTTAGGAAATGATTATTATTGATTTATCAATTCTCAATTAATTAAATTTTAATATTACGTAAAATATTTCTACTTTTATATTTTATTATAAAGATATTTTTATAAGAATTTGCTCTCGCACTTGCAGGTAAAATGCATTAATAATATTTTAAATAGAGTTTTCTTGAAAAATAATGATGATTATTATTAATAATGTAATATATTCCACATTACCAAGTCACTTAAGGGCCCTGTTTCATTTTTTGAAGTTCATTGAATTATATTGCTCGAGGAGCATATTGGGCGGTTGTGTATTCTCTCCTTCGCCGTAGGTATCAGTGAGGATTACGCAAAACGTTTTCACACGCAGAATTGAAACGTAGACAACGAAAGGGTACTCAGCAAATCTGCACCTTGCTCCCCAGGGATAAAAGGGAACAACTTGAATCACTGTGATGTTCATTCGCATATTTTTCAAAGTTTATTCATTAGATTTGTTTATGTACATTATTTAAGTATTTATACTTCACCTGTTCGAAATATTATACCCAAAATTGAAGAGATAGTTGATCTTTTTTCAACCTTAATATTTGGGAGAAAAAATCGTACAACCGTTTCTTATGTCAGTAATGTCTCAAATGTCGCTTGTGTCATAATATTTATCTAATTTAATCATTACTTACTCTAACAATACGGCACCTTCATATGTTCAATTAAACTGCTTATTTCAATTAAACATCTTTGAATTTGAATATTCCTCACAAATGTAGCATAAAACACTATGTAACGTCTGAGAGAAAGTTCGATTCTCAACTCGGGAGTATTGTGTCCGCACTGTACAAACTGTTTAGTACATTGTCACTTTATGCCGTAGTAAGCAATATACTATTGTTCATATTAATAAATACTAAAATACAATACACTGAATAAAACATGAGCATCTATGTACAAAAGCAATGCTTATCTCTATTTTTGCTTAAAAAAATATATTTGCTTTGCTAGTATTTATACACAAAAAACTTAACAGGTACAGATTTTTTTAATAATTCTTATATTTCTTTGGATTTGGATGAACTCAATATTTGGTTATAGCGTTTGGTTTTTAAAAAACAAAATTGTATGGCAGAATTTTTTTTATTAACTCTTGTCAATGCCTCACTAGAGGCATTGAGATATAATGTGCATACATAGTATGTTATATGACACATATGACACAATTATAAAAGATGTTCATTATATACTGTACGTACATATTTAATATATAATACTAAACAAGTTTTTCTTTGTTGGCAAAAGTGGAAATTGCTTTAATTACCTTTTCTTCTATACGCTGTCAATAATATTAATCATTTAATAATTCTTTTTATTACTATTGAAATTGTAAATTTTATATCTTTGTTGAAGTTTATGGTTATATTTTGAAAACAATAAAATTGTATTTCTTTATTTTAAAAACATGGAAATGAAAAGATGTTACATTCTCTTTCAAAAATAAAAGACAATTAATTTAAAAAGATATATTCTACACAATGTACAAAAATTTTATATGGAATATTCAAATTATTTCGGCTCTCTGTTTCTTCGAAATGAGCATGTAAGAACTTAAGCTACCAATCTGTTAATTCCTGCGTCAAACGAAAGTGATAGGAATAACGTTGGAATCATAATATGTTAATGTTTATTTAATACCTGTAAATTTCAGCCGCAGATTTCTGGTAAACAGATCAAATTGATCTGACTTCCTTTTATATGCTAAAAAGTTTGTTAGAGATTTGTCTTGCCTCGATTTGTGAAACCGTTATACGATAAATAGCAGACAGATTACTTAGATAGAAGATGTATATTCTACAAAGCCGATTCCTATCTAATTTTCTATCACAAATTGCAGTGAATTAATCAATAATCACCTACCATTACGTAGATATTGAGTCCTCTGAGAAAGACACAAAGGAAAGATAAGGAAATGTATTTTCTGAGCTATATCTTAACATCCACTTATCCATGATTGAAGAGCCTCCTACGCGATGGACTGAATAAACTTAATGAAGCGAAGCTCATTAGCAGCAAGCAGGCGCTGCGATACAATGGTGACGGAACTTGAAATAGCCATCATTGATGAACACTATATATTATAACTGCAGTGTAAAACAGATCCACGTTAATTTAAACCAACTAGGTTATAGCCATCATTTCGTATGGATATTAGACGGCTTATCCCCAGGGAACTAAGTGAATTGCTTGGTCATGTTAAGCTTATGCAGAACCTCACTTTATAAACTAGTTAACTAGTGTTCGTATGTTATTTAATTATATAACTAATTAATTGAACAAATATGTTTTGTTATATATTATGTAGTGTTTTTATGCAAAAAACCAGTTGTATATATAAAAATTAAGGGAATAATATCATTAACGTTTTGGGTATAATTTTAGGTATTAATTGTAAAAAATAAAAGTAAATAGTAATAGTATATATTTAATAATATAATATTTATTTTTAACAGGGTACGGATTTAAACACAGGAGATCACTATGAGGGCAGTGGTGAGTATATCTGCTTTTATTCGATATTACGCCAGTATAAAGAAAAACTGTACTAAATATTCTTAGAATTGAAATTACCACGTCGCACTCAATATATAATCTTTGTAATTAAATGTATTTTTATTCACAATAATATGACAGTACAAATACACTGCACAATATTATTCAAATTGAGGTTTTTTACTTACCACGTCGCACTGAATTTTAACTTTTTATAATTAAATGTATTTTCACGATATTATGACAGTACAAATATAACTGCACCAAATATTCTTAGAATTGAGATTTTTATTTTTACTTACCACGTCGCACTGTTTGTTTACACTTTAATGTATTTTTCCTTATTACATTCCGCTGCACTTTATTCACAATTTCTAATATATTCGTAATGTTTATTTCTAATATGGTGATTGGACAATACATTAATACGCACTTGAAGCTTTTATCTCACTAACAATCGCGAGCCTATGCTGCACCTTTGTAGATTTTGGTAAGTACATAACATGTTGCAATTAATATTATGTTTTACATTATGAGTATTTTAATTAACTAAGCTATTTGTTGTTTCAGAACCAAACCAAGAAGAGTATGAAAACTTTATAAGATTTCTTCTACATCACCAAAAATCCTTTGATGAACGTAATTTAGGTGGTATTGGAGGGAGTACATTATTAGGAAGAAATCTAGGAGGGACTTCATTACTTGGGAGAAATCTAGGAGGGACTTCTTTACTAGGAAGAAATCTAGGAGGGACCTCTTTACTAGGAAGAAATCTAGGAGGGACCTCATTGCTAGGAAGAAATCTAGGGGGAACTTCATTACTAGGGAGAAACTTAGGTGGTACGTCTATGCTGGGTAGAGACACGAACTATCTTAGTGGGTCTTCCATGCTCGGTAGAAATGACAATGGTATTGGTGGATCAACTTTACTAGGCAGTGATACCGAAGGAGACAAAAAATACGCTCGGTTTATCGACTCTCTTGGTGGAGGAAATTTCGTGCGCACCTTGGATTCTATTGGAGGCGGCAATTTAGTCAGAAGCCTCGATTCAATTGGTGGGGGTAATTTAGTTAAACGGACCCTTGATCAGATTGGAGGGCCTAACCTAGTCAAAAAAAATTTGGATTCATTAGGCGGAGGAAATTTTGTCCGAGAATTAGATTCGATTGGAGGTGGTAACTTAGTATGAGTTAGACATTTCATCGAAATATACAATTCAAACATTGTGATATACATTCAATTAATTGCATGGGAGTGAAATATTTATTAATAAACATTTAGCAATTAATCATTTGACTTTAATTTTACTAATTTAGTATTAGATATATTTTTTTATAATGTAAAATAATACAAAGTTTTACTTCATGGTAAACTAGAATGAGAGTGACTCTAGAATAGTGATTAGTCATCATGCACAGTTTCCAAATAATTGATACAACTGGCGACACTGCAATATACAAGTCTATCACAAAAACTATACTAGGCTGCAATAGATATTGTTATACAATAAATAAAGTAAGGTTGGCATCTAACAATCGGAATTTTCTTGCAATTCCTGATACAGTCAATGATCAAAAACCACTTATCATTAGGCTAGTACGAAGTGTAGTTGTAGTAGAAGAGTTAAGCTGTGTCGACAAATTTTAAGAAAAAAGACAGCTACAGTCACCACAGTGATTATGCATCTGGGTTTGGTTGTGAGTGTGTGTGTGAATTTTTTTTATAGAATATCGTCGACAGCAATAACATTACGCTACTATTTTCTAAGATTTTAAGTACATTACTTAACATACGTCAAATGGTTCTACCATATATAGGTAATGTTTTCGATGCATATATTTATCTCGACTATGGAAGCCGTGTTAATTTATTATTTAAAACCAGTATAATTTTAGAGTGTCAAAATTTTATACAGTAATAGGGTTTTTTACTGTAGAAGAAAGGCTAATATTTATATTGATTTTCGGTTAAGAATTTTGAGTGATACATATAGACATTTGAATGTGTGTTGTGTTAGAGAAAATATTGCGTAGACAGCACACCTATAATCAAAATTCACGGGAAAAGCCAACGTCATTCATAATTTCTAATTCTTATTAATCTTTGCGTCTTAAAAGTATTAGATTCATTAATAACATTAAGAAGATTTAAGTAGCTACCTTGGCTCATAGTAATAATATAAATATTACCTTGAACTTTGTGGACGACAAATTATAAAACCTAAACCGTCCTTTGAAGATAATTCATTGTTTCACAACTTGTTCACGAACAACATTTTTAATGTAAAGCTCTCATCACAACTCCACTTACTCAATGTCAAGAATATTTTAGTAATATTAAAGTATATTTTATAAACGTTTTTTTTTTTATTACGTAACATTGCAATATTTTAATTATATCGCCATTTGTCAAGTATAAGATTCGAATATAAGTTTAATCGTAAATGCGACTTGTTAAAAAATGTACACTCGTATACTTATTTATATAATTATTTTTTAGTATCACGTATTTTAAAAAATATTTATACATATATATTTCAGTTTAAATATATAAATTTAAATTAATGCTACACATATTAAATTAACATAATTCAAATTAAATTAATTTATTTACATTGTGCGATTTTAATTTAGTAGACAAAATTAACACAATATCATAATAGAAAAATTGTGGTACAATATATAAATACTACACTGTATGCGGCCTTGTTTGTGATACAAATATATCACAAATTAGGAAAATTACAGTCGTTAGGAACTTTCAATGAAGTTTAAAATGGCCTCCACCAAAAAACTGATGGGAAAAAAATACCAAAAAAGTGCAGTGCAGACTACAAGAATCAATGCGACAAAGTTACCATAACATTTTTGTATACGTAATAAATATATACAAAAATGTATGTATATAATAATATATACTATAGTATTAAATACTGCAAAAGTGTTTCTTATGGTCCAATACCCTGCTGAGCCGCAGATAGCATTCACACGACAGTTTCGTGAAGACGAGATCAAGGTTGGGTTCTCAAAACTTGACGAACTAGCCAGGTAAATTTCTATTGGTCATACTTCCAAATAAAATAGGAAATAAAAAATTTGACTTTTCGTTTTTTTCTTTACTAGAAGCCTCTCCGGATTTCCGAACAGACATAGTGTTACTTTTTTTTCTTTTTCTTTTTCCATGTACATATTTCCGTACAAGGTTATCTAGCCTTAAGCCTCTTAATCTCTTTGTGTCCTTGAAATTTATATTTGTTTGACGTGAATAAGTTCCTGTAAAGTTCAATATTCAATAAAGATTTTATTATTTAGATTTTGATTTGGTTTTGATTACCTCAAAGGTTTCGCCGTGACGGCCGCTAGAAGCTCGCACGCAGTCGTCGTGTAGTGATGTTGTAAATGCCTACATCGATCTCTTTTTAATTAACTCAAAATGTGTCATATTCTTAAGTCCACAGTGAAGTTAAGGATATGGACACACACTGGGTTTTATTTTAATAAACTAAATTACCGTTAGGCAAAACAAGACACTTGAAGCATCCTGATGATAGAGGACACAGAGAGACTCGAGAAACACATGGATATGGTCTTTTGGCATACCTAAAGGCTAGGCGACAAGAGCACGAAAGGTGAGTATATAAATGCTTTAAGGGGATTGTAAGATGATTATTAGGATTCGAGTATATATATAAATCATAAGAAAAATGATCGCTCGGAATGCACTCAATGTTTATGAGTCACCCCAATTCAACAAAAACAACAAACCAGCCATATATATATATAAACATCTAGTAACGCCACAATTAGCTATTCAGATATTTATCTGATGTGGCGTTACTCTACATAAGGCTAGTCAAAAGATTTCTTTTGACTTTAGAAGAAGATTTTTTTTATGTAAAGTGAGTATTGCAAGCAGCCACTGTACATAATTTAATAATGAAAAAATAAGTAATAATTTTTTTGTGAATAAATAAGTCATTACGAACTACAAGTTAAAAATAGTACTCTAATTATTAATTTTATTAAATTATTGTAAATAACTTGATATCCAGTTCTAGTGGCGGTGAACAGGATCTGTGGCCAGCACACAAATTCGTTGATTTTGGCGAAGGTTACCTGAAGAGAAACTTTGATGAAATTGACCTGTAAGTTTTTATTTAATTAGAATTTTTACATATATTGTATTTCGTATATTTTGGTTGTATTTAAATTTTTATATGTTTTTGTACTCATTTTACGATCTCAATTTAGTTTTGCTTACCGTAACTTCTTTTATTATTCATATGCAGCGTTACAGAAAACTTTTCTGTCAAAATCAGCACAGGCAAACAGCTATTAATCGATAAAAATTACCAGGTAAATAAGCCAATCGAAAAAGTTGGCAAAAAAATCAAACAACTAGTTCAAATTAATGGCTGGTGCTATATTGTGGTATAAGAAAGAAATGGAAAGTATGGAACACTTATTATGCTACAGTGATGCTTTAAGAAAGTTAACCAAAAAATAGAGGACCATACCACCAAAAAACATCTTCAAACTTATAGGCATGATTGGCTGGGCCGCAGATGGATGGCTCCACGGACTAAATTGTGTGCTTGGTAGTCTTAGGCACTCACATATATGATTTTATCAGTGAGAAGGAATACTATCATGATCATTGTTCATTAATTAATTAGTCATTTAAAAAACAGGGATGGATATAATTTATTTACACAATCAATGCTTAGGATTCACATTCACACAACTAGCGACTGATTTACTGATAGAATCATGCTCTTATCTAATGGTTGAATCTGTAATAACTTAATGGTACATTAGAAACTAGTCAAAGAAAAAGCAATATTTTACAAAAATGTGTTAAGCTTTAAAATTGTAATTAATATTAATAATTATTATAACAATTATTAATTTTTTAATTACATATTTTAGAGTTTTATAAATTTTAGATATCTAGAAATACTCATAAATTATTTCATAATTAGCAAAAGATAGCATGATAACATAAAGGTAATGGATAATAAATTAAATATAAATATTTGATTCACGAAGGAAAGTGTATCTTTCAGGTTGGATGGTAAACTTTATGTTTAACGAGTATAGTTTCAGAATCACTCTAAAGTTCATCCGCTGAAGGCAACTTCCCGGTTAATAATTTATCAGATGTTTCTCATACATTTATTACATCAGATACCCTTATTCTCTTTTGGTACGTTTAAAATAGTATTCTTACTGTATACATATTTAATCTATATTTAATTATATTTAATAATATATCTATATTTAATTAGAAGTATATAAAAAAACAATTAATACATTTGTGTTTCTAGCTGATTTTTGAAAAATTGTTGTTTAATATAGAGTATGTTTATCTTAATAGGTAAGAAGATCACAAAAAAATACACAAAGAAAATGAAATCGTTAGTCTTGTACCTTGGAGACAAAAACATTATAAATTAACTAATTTCTGCCTCCCCAGGTCTGGACTTAACAATTTTCTGAAGAAAAGGAATATGGATGAGATTGATCATACGTTGATGCCGTTCCCATATGCCAAGCGTTCCTACCACCCGTACGAGATTAACTACTTAGAGATGCCAGGGTACAATCTTTTTATTAATTATGTTTATTATACTTTTATTCAATTAAACATATTTAATGTCAATTTTTTTCAAGTAAAAAGAAATATGAATTTTGTTAAAATACATTATGTAAGCTGAAGAGAGCGGGGTAGGGTCCAAGCTGCCGGTGCTTATGACTGCAAAGAGTGGAATCTCCGGACAATACGTACCGTGTCCAAATCAGTGTCTTCTGTATCAATCTGTCAGACGACAACCTCTTAAAATGTTGAACGAGACTCTTCACTATCAGGGCGTTTGCAGAAACAACTATTTACATTATTTATTTATTATTAACGTATGAGAGGTTTGACACTTGCACTTTTTGCCGTACTTCAAATAAAACGAACACATTCTAAGTTGTCCCACATTTAATATAATATTATTAATATATATAGTGTACATATAAACAAAGCTACTGGAAATTTTATATGCTCAAAATTATACTATACTAGAGACATAACAACTGTACTAGCGACATGCTGTCTTCTTCCAGGTGCAATCTGCTATTCTCTACTATAATATACATATATTAAACGTTGATAAAAATAACGTTTCTCTTGAATCACTGTATTGCTGAAAACTGTATTAAAATCCGTTAAGTAGTTTAAAAGATCTAAGTTATGTAATGATGTTATAAAATTATATTTACCTGTTCAATATATTGCTTTACATTTATTAACGTCTAAACAAATTAAAAAATAGACAACGTAGACCACTACTTGAACGAGGAAAATATATAATAATGACTACACCATTATTATTACAGTCAGTAAACATCTGCTAACAATCCATGCAGAGGTAGATAGTTAATAAACTTAGGATTCTATATTCGTATTTTTAGGACGTTAATATGCTTTATCAAACACTGCATATACAGTTTATAATTATATTATATATCTTTATATACAAATCTTGGTTTATCTAATTTCCATTGGTCAATAAATTTTATATTTAAAATTCAAGACCACATTATTATTTTACAAGCTTCATATAATTAATCGTCGTCTTAATTAATAGTAATTTAATCAATTTGCTTGATTGATTTAGTTATGAATAATAACGTGATATCAATCGGCCAACTGATGAAACTGTCTTACTGTGACTGTAACTGACATTGACTTACTGTAATTAATCGTATATTACATTTAAAATCAATTTTTATTTTTTAAGAAGCAGATTTGATTGCGAATGCCTATCACTAGATTAGTTTTAGAAACACTTGTCAGGATTTATGGTATTAAATTACCTATCTAGGTCTATGAAAAACATGTATCAGTAAATGCATAGTAATAGACTTAAAAGGAACTTAGTAATCCAAAAAAAATTTTTTTTTAAATAATGATTATGAAATATTAATATTATTATAACTCGTTTTGTTTAACTACAAACATAAGATCCTTATAGTCGTTTCTTTTTCTATTACCTACATTCGCAAAAAATTAAATCTTAAGATTAATGTATTTTCTCAGGTCATTTGACAAGAAGAGGTACCGGCCGGACTACCCCATGGACGAAATCGATCTGTCACAGTTCCCCATCGGCTCTAAGAGAACTTCAAGCCTAAATAGATCGCGGTAATGCTGTTGATGAAATTTGTTTGTTGCATTAAATTTATACAAATGATTTTCATAATGAGTACTATAGTTCAATATGTAAAATATAAAATACTCTTTTGTCCAATCTCACTACGTAATTGAAATAATTTATTAGACATTTAAGTTGTTACGATATTGTATAATAGTTATTCGGAAGCCTGAAAAATATTCAAAGAATACATTTTATTTTTATTAAATTATCCTAAAGATAAACAATCATACAGTCAATACTCTCGATAGAAATAATTTTATTTAAAGCGATCCTTTCACTATGGGTATATTCACTTTCTTTCCTTTCACTATATGTACATATATTATTACATCTTGGGATAAGTAATAAAAAATATATTTCACATAATGGGATACAAAATTAATATACCTATATATTATAGCGGTGAGCGCAATCAAACTGGCTAAAAGATATATTCCACAGTGTGAATAAGAATTTCATATTTATTATATATTTTAGCATGTAACCTAAATTACATACGACAATGAAAATTTGATGTGACGGTATAAATTTATTTTAAGTGAAACATGTTATATTTGTAATTATATTATTATAATCTCTATATACATACTTAAAAGCGTTTCTATTTATATTAAAATACAACCATATGTTTTATAATGGATTTTAAAAAACATGGCTGATGTATTTCAAATATAATAAGCTTATCAAGGCCATTTGTGAATACAATGTCTCGGCAGCACAATTCAAAGCGCAGTAATTCCTTGCCGCGGGGTACTCTGTTTATTTATATGCCAGTTGCTTATAAACCGTAAACAATTTTAATGTGTTGTATTTAATTGTAGGATTCATCCCCTAAATAAAATCTTTCTTAATAGAAATAACAAAAAATGAAATTTGCCTGAGATCTAACTACATATTTACATGTACAAAATATATTGTATATACAAAAAGTAGGCAACATTCTTGAAAACATGTTTATAATGACAATGAAATAAATAAGTTGTGTCAGAAAGGTATATACGAATATGTCATATATTACAAGCAATGTCACTCATTAATATAATTTATTATGGATATTAAAATAAATAAAGCATAATAAAACTATTATAAACGCCTGTTTTTTCTTAATATTTAAACCTATTATACGCTACAACAAGAGATCTTAATCACTGTAAGATTTTGCAATCTTTTAGATATGGTCCACTGTTGATCGCCATAGTAGTTTGACGATCAACAGTGGACCATGTCTTTTATTATGTATTGTTTAAAATGTCTATCAGTTGATATTAAGATAGAGAATAGTAAGTTTACCGCATTAATGTTTTAGTATGTGACTGTACATTAGTCTCCTTTTTTTTTCATACCCCGGCTGTGGCGAGCCGGCGGTTATGTGGGGCTCTCCTCCCCAGAAGGGGGAGGCCTACCCACTAAAAACCTCAAAGATGGCCTTCCTCAGGCATGTAGGGAGCCCCCGGGGACACTAAGCTACTTCCGGGAACCCCCAGCCTCCGCTCCCCCGCCGATACAGGGGAGCCCTCCTCGGGAGAGGCTACAATACCACCTCCCCCGATCTCCACCACCGATTTCCTCGCGCCCGCCGGCGACCGGCGGCGACGCCGCAGCTGTGCTACCGAGCCCGGCGCCGCCACCTTCGAGCGGGATCGGCCATCTCCCGACCCCGCTCATTCTGGAGCATCATTGCTTCACAGAAGGAGGCCACAGCCCTCCAACCTCCCTCGTCCGCCAGCATTGCCGCAATCAATGCCGGCGGAGACAGATCTCGCCCGATCTCTGCGACCAAGATTGCGCGCTCGGAGGCAACACTGTATTTATATTATTTGGACTAAAAGAAAGCACCAGCTATATTCATACGGATAACAACGAATAGTTATATATCGCTATAATTTTAAAGTACTATTGGTCATGGCTTGACATACTTCATTTAAGATCTTATGTGACCTAGATTTCGAATTCGGATAGTAAGTCGCATATAATAGGTATCTTACGTTACGTTACGGTATCTTACGTTCGCCTACTACAAAAAAAAAATCTGTTGTAGCCCAATCAGCCCAAATGAGGGTAACATTTAATACCTTCAGTTGCAGTTTCAAGTGTTAAAAGTTACTTCTTAGACTAAATAAAAAGTACAATTTTAAATTTATATGATAGTTATAATCATAACTCAAGATATTTTCTTAATTAAGCACATAATCTATCCAAACAACAACCTATATCATTACATACCATTACTACTAGTAATGTTTAACGATGCATGGTTTCTGCGCAAACGAAACAAAGGAGGCTGACGGTACCCTATGGGTGGAGGGTGGAGCTGGATGAATGCGCTAAGCTTTCTCTAAATACGTACTTTATATTTAGTGCGAAATACCAAAAGGATAATTGTTAAAATTTTACGCCGTCTAAAATGTTAAAAACGTCATACACAAGAAATATTATAAATAAGCCCAATTCTAACTAAAACATTAACATACCTATTTTAACCAAAGCTGAGCAAGTTGTCTAGATTACAATTCTATAACAACCTGAATCACTTTAAAAATGCTTCTTAAACATAAAATAATTGCCCTTGTTACCAAAATAATAACTAAGGCGAACATATGTAAATTACTTATCCAAGTTAAATTAAAATTAAAATGAATGAAGGTAAAATGTTGAAAAGGAAAGCTAGACGGTACATATTCTAAAGCTGCAATAGCCTTCACAAATAGAACTATCAAGAAACTCGATACGTCTCGAATGGCCAGCTTCCAACACGTGATCTTTAGTCAACTAAGTTCTAAACTGCATTCACAACTTTGCCTCTCACGTTCGACCTCCTTTAACAATCTAAGCAATTACTACTTACATACTGCAAAACCTCTTGAATCTACGTAAAACCACGTTCAACTCAATTCTTTGCTATCAAAATATCATCCGAAGTCGCAACTAGAATTAATATATATACATATGTAGTTAATTAACATAACAGGTGTAGAGTTGAAGTTTCGAATTTTGAACATTTTTTTTAATCCTAACAAAAATACGAAGAGATTATATATAGATTAGATAATATAACAAAAACAGAACAGAGTTTTACGAAATTGCATTCTGAAATGAACAGATTTTTTTGATATTGAAAATAATACACAATAAATGGATCTTTTTGGATGGAATACATATTTCATAAATAAATCACAATATTAGTAAAATGAATGTCTAAAATAAGATAATTCAAATTAGTAATATCTGTTGAATGCGACAATACACGTAGAATAGAAAAGTCATTTAGCAGGACCTAAATAAAATTAACAATATACACATATATATTTTATTACATATATATGTATAAATAGAAATAATAAAGTAAACCTTATTTTACATAAATCTCTAGAGGTTACCATTATGAGAAAATTATTTCAGCATTGTCTCATTAATTTTGAATGTACGTAATTAAGAGTGTGATATAATGCTTACTACCGTACCATAGTAACATGATAAGCTAAGTAAACCCTTGAATATGATGTAGACCCATTCCCTGCTGGGGAATGCGTGTATATCGATAATAGACACTTACTTTCTAATAAGTTCGTTAATATATTAGTTTCTGCTTAAGTTCAATATATCCAAGGTGGAATGTGTTATTTACTTTTTCATATATTTCTTGGAGAATTATTCCCATGGCCTTAGAGAAACGAAAATCCTACTTCCAAAGTAATCACTCAATATTACTGAAGTCGACGGATACTAGTTATCAGTATATTTCTTATATTTTTTGGGATCATTATCAAAATAAACATATTTGTAGGTAGTAGTACATATCATATTTTTATATTGTTTCAATTAATACCGTTCCATAAAAAATATTTTCGTATATTTTGATTAACTTATTATTTTTTCTTGTTAATAATCAAATCATACTAATCAAATCAAATCAAATTAAATTAGATACGAGTCGAGGTTATATAAAATAGGATTGCACAAAGTCGTTATAGAGCCATTTTAGTTGGTCATTTTCAAGACACTTTCCAAAACTTGGTTTCAGTCATATGCTTGTATTTTGTGCGACCGATAGTTATACTAACACATTCTCTATCGAAGACTATAAAATAGCGGGACAGACGTATGCTAGTAGAACTACAATTCCTGTTAATGCTGATAGGACCTTAACCTGACGAAATTCTAATAGGAAATCAAAAATCCTACAATGAATGAGATAGATTATAATGTTGCATTAAATAGTCGAGCGTCGATTGCGCTGTGTTCTCTGAAGATTCGGGGGACACGTGGTTGATCCTGTCATGTACATTACATGTAGATCACTCATTGCAAAGCTGAACATGGCCATCTGAGGCTTCAGCATAGGTCCGTCCATTACATGTAGCATCTTAACGTGTAAGTTTGCAAGATCACTCGAAGAGTCGCCATATCACACCTGTAGCTGACGTCATAATATTGAGGTGTAAACTGGAACACAATCAGCGTTAACGCACACACGCAATAAATTACACCAATCTTATTCAAGCCCAATACGCCAGCGTTAAAAGTGAAGGTGCGGCATGCGTGCCGTTCTGACCACTGAGGATAACATTTTCATGTGATTAAAATTTGCTTTTGTCGCTCCTTTAATCCGATAAGTAATATAAACTGTGGTCAATTTAACTCAAGTTATATTTTTATTGGATTTATTAATGTACACATGATAATAAATGTACAAATTGGATAGTAATAAATGTTTTTAGTTGGAAATAAATAATCACATCTTAAAAAGTGTATCGGAAAATAACATCATTGTATTAGTAGGAATATAATTACTTTATTAATTAAATATTATTTAAAATACTTACTTACAAACAATATATATTCCCTAAATAGTCCGACAGCAAACCATATCAAAATATTTCTACTGGAAAATCAGTTTCCTGCACTGAATTTTACTGGTTGTTAGTACACATAAGGACATTAAACATACCAATAAATGTCGAAAATAGTATCGAACCAATGAATGTTATATTGAATGTATAGCAATTTCTTGTATGATCAAGAATCTCAAAAGGAATCTGTCAATTTATCAACTGACATCTAATACTCATCAAAAATGTTAATTATAGCATAGTTCCAGTAATTGTAAGCAACTTTCGCCATCAAAACAAATTATTGCGTACTGTTTTATAGCGGTTTCGTGAATATAACTCTCACTAGGAAATGACACCAATGATTTGGCGACGTTGCGCTCATTTTCAACCTTGTAATATTATATCTTGTCATTTTTTATAATAACCTTAATCTACTGAAATGTAAAGTCACGATAATTAATTTGATATTTCAAAACGCCTACATACACTCAAGTAATTTTAAAATGGCTATTTCCTTATAAATTACAAGAAAAAAAATATTGTCACATATACATTAAATTTATATTAACTATCATTATAGAAAGTGATGATAATCTAATCTTAACAAGACTAGGCTATTTGAAAACCAATATATATAAAAAGTAAAATATATATGATGAAAAATATTTTGCCTATTTAATAAACTAAATTGGTTGGTTGATTCTATCAGTTTTTTTTATTTGCAAAGCAATCTTAAGTATCAAGAATATTATTTAAGATTAAAGTAGTCAATGTATTAATAACTTTCATAATTTCTGTAGAAAATCTGTTCTGTACCAGACACTAATAACATCTCTTCACTAAGGGTATGAGCGCAACGCAAAGCATCGTGACAATACAATTGCGCATCGTATTTGACAGTGAAAAAGTACAGTGAAAAGGGTTGTGTTCTCCAACTTCTGTCCTACTAACGATTTAAGTCTCGCTTTTTTTCGTCAGGTGAGGAGGCTGAGAATCCTCATGGATACCACCGCAACGGCAAGTAGAGATGCGGTGATTGATGTAGAGATGCGGTGATGCGATGTCCGACTCCTGGTGTCCTCGATTCACCAGCTCGACCCAACAGACCTACCGACTAAACTCAGCCTAGCCTTGGCCATAAGAGCCCTAACGGCTTAAATGGAGAGGTAAAGTCTCGCTACAAGACTGTCATATATATCAGTGAAAGGATCCTCAGCTAATGGCTACGACTAATCTACAGATTATACTACGATGCTACGAGATATGCTACGAAGCATGTTCTTATACAGCGTAGTAAGTAGTAATCATGGTAGTTTTATGTGAGTTTACTGTAGACCTCAATTGTTTTATTAAAATGTATCTACTTATTAAATTGAGGTCTACAGTAATGTAGCCCGGATATATAAAATAGGTAGCATAACATTTTTCATCGGTAAAAAATACCGGTGGCAACTGAAACGTAATACCAAAACTAATTACCAACTTGGAGATACCAAATTAATTAATCGTGGTTCACTTCACATACTTTGTTTCAGCATGAAGATTTTTGGAATTGTAGACATTTTTACAATAAAATCTATTCCCGAAATAAAGTTTTTAAGTTTTAAATGAAATTTCCGGTGTCCTCAAAGTTTAAATACATATTGAACAAACCTATTTTACTACCCAGTAACATAAAAAAAAACAATTACCAGCTAGTCAATAACTACACACTTAAACATATCATAGAAATACTAGTTCTGATTTAAATTAATTAATGAAAAACTTACATTAATTTTAAATTTTTTGAACAAAAGTCAGCAGCCTGTTAACACTTTCTTAGATTGTAATTTTTTCACTACTATTAGCTTTATAACTGAAGCCACTAATCCTAATATTGCATGACTTAAAATTTTTGTTATTATATTATAATTGAAAATTTTAAGAATATAGACTTTATAAAGAAATCGCAAATTGCTAAAAAACCTTCATAATATAGATATTAGGTAGTTCTGCTTTTATAAATTTTATGTGTAGCTATAGAATCGAATGTCTCCTTTTTCAATAAAAGGGTTTTATGACCATCAAAATATCGTTCGCGAAATGGTTTCCCATTTTATTTATTGCAGCATCAGGCGAGCTTTAATAATATATTGTACAATTGAGCAGTCCTCACCAAATTCTTAGTAAATAACATTTAATATTATTGACAACCCTAATACAACTTAGAATCTCGTTAAGAAATGAAGGCGCTCTGATTCTACTCTATAAGGTATTACTTTCATACGGAATGAACATTTTATCTTTTCCAATACGAAGATTAAATGTAGTGGATGCTGAATGCAATTTTCACCGTAAGCTTTATGGAGCTGGTTTAACCTTAACACTAAAATATTCGGATCAGCTTTTAATTAAGTGCATTACGACTATAGCAAACGAAAACTTGGATATCTATAAATTCACCATGTAGGTGCCGACTCCATAGAATTGTAGACTTAATACTTATATTTGATATGATTCCTCTAGGTATATTTTTTTACGCGTTTCTGTACAGAATTCGCTGAAACTCTGGATCTTTTGACAATGAGTAGACCTTTGTAGATATATTCGTCGCCAGGTATAAGCCAACAATGTTTGTTAAGTCAAAGTATTCTATGGTTTTTATCACGTAGTCTTTGGAGATATTCACCTTCTAATGTACAGTTAACATGACCAACAACACATTCTTAAGCTTCCGTGAAACTGAAATATATATACAACCTGTATATAAATTTATCTTTTCTATACCACACAGTGGAGTGTACCACCAGCTCAATGGAGTGAATCAGAAATAATTCTACTTTACAAAAAAAGAGACCCCTCTTGTGTATCAAACTATAGACCGAATTAATGTCGAATGACCGAATTAATGTCGAATCTCTACAAACTATTTTCACAATGTCTCCTGAAAAGGATCGGTCCACAAATTGATATCAAACAACCAATAGATCAGGCTGGCTTCAGACCAGCATTTTCCACCATTGATCCATGTGCTATGCCAGGTAGTAGAGAAATACAAAGATTCAACATGCCTCTATACCTGGCCTTTATTGATTATAAAAAAGCGTTTGACTCTATCTCCCACAGCACTATAGTTAAGGCACTCATATGTCATGAAATCGACGACACATACATTAATAAAATAATACATATTTATAGTAAGTGCAGAAGCAGAATAAGGTTAGACAGAAAGGGCCCACTGTTCGCAATTCAAAGAGGAACCAGACAAGGAGACCCACTGTCGTCAAAAATATTAATTGCAGTACTTGAGCTTATACTACACGTTATAAACTGGAATAGGGGAGGCATTCATATCGGAAATAAAAGGCTAACAGACGACCTGGTTCTTCTGAGTAATACCGCTAGAGACCTACAAGACATGCTGACAGCACTACATTAGCAAAGCGAGAAAGTCCGTTACTGTTACTTCAAAGGAGCAAATAAAAAGACTTTTTTATTTTTATTTTTTATACCACACTGTATTATATATCTTTGCCAT
Organism: Scirpophaga incertulas; assembly: GCA_036419045.1. Lineage (NCBI taxonomy): Eukaryota > Metazoa > Arthropoda > Insecta > Lepidoptera > Crambidae > Scirpophaga > Scirpophaga incertulas. Next base: position 11,196,765 of record CM071641.1, read on the forward strand.
ACTAGTAGTAAATTCGCTGATACATATAGCTAGCTAAAAATATATAGATAAATATTACGCATTAGACTTAAACCTAATATTACTACTTACTAGTTTTTGAAGTAAATTAAAAGTCATTGCATCATATGAAAACAATGGAAAACATTATAGTTGTGATAAATCTTCAAGAAAATAAAAAAATACTTGCGAGAAGAATTCGTCATATAAAACCTGCAATGTTGGAAAAGAATAGTTTCCCATGCTCTAAAGCTTTTTGCCATTTCTCAAACTTCTTCACCAAATTCGTATCATTCGATATGTACCTAAAAGGAGCTAGACGTCTATTAGTACAAATAATCGAAATATCGTTCGTTCAGCCTAACAAAATTCTTTTATTGAATCTAACGAACTAATGAATCAACATAACAACTACATTACCTTGTACAATAGTGAAGTATTTATTACATACAAAGGAAAACATTTTTTGTCGGTTTATCATTTTCCTATTAAGTCATGATATTATGAAAGAGTACATTAAAGTAATATAAGGAGTCAGAACATATTAACGTGATATTGCTGTCGTTATATTACGCAATAAAATACTGTTACTCTGTGCTTGAAATTGCATCCACTTATGATTTTTATCATTCCATAATTCATTACAAACATAAGTATAAAAATAATAAGTATAAAAACTTTTAACCGAATATAAAAATATTATAAACAGTATAGTCATTTTCAAAGCTTTCAGAGTTTTTTATTTAATATTTATTAATTAAATGTAAAAACTCCTTAATATTATACTACAAAGCTTATAATTTCTTAAATTAAACTTAAATTTTAAGGACACGATTTCAACATTACTATTATTTATTACAGATTCACTAATTGGATTCCAATAGCATTACCTTTCCAATTCCGTCAGTATGACTTAGCTAGATTAGCTGTTTTTTCCTACATATTTATACAGGTAAGGACACAATATTTTTATTATGTACCATGAATTCAAAAAAATATTAAGTAACTTCTGATAATAGTTATGTATTGTCACATAACTATACTGACCCGTTTTTGTAATAGATACAGAATTGACTAAAACTAACGTTTAAAAATTACAGATGTAATATTTTTATGTGAAGATTGGCATCGATTTGCTTATGTAATTTTTATTATTTACGTTTTGTTTCACTTAAAACACATCTTAATTCATGTTCCACAATGGGACGATTTGTTATCTATTAACAAATTATTATCCATACCAGTTTTACGTCTATAGTAGAAATTATCCTCAGGTTAGGAGGCATCGTCTTAGTTTATAATCGTATATCTAATCAGCTATTTGATGATACTTATTACTAATATTTATATCCGTTGGAAAATTATCAATACTTTTTAATAATACAATTCTTGAACTATCGATAAACTGTCAAAGCAAATCACGAACCGTCAACCTTTTTAATAACGGCACCCAAATTAAAGTAAAACTAATAAATCGCCCCATAAATTTAAGCTTTGTTTACAGACCGCCTTAAGTGCCGTATTTTTTTTAACTTCTGAGGGTTTCCGCGACCCCCTATCAATCACAAACTCATCGCTCTGATTGGATTTTCCCCGCATAAATTTTCTGCACAATACAGCTATCAGCCAACTTTTTCGAACTTACTTCACAATACGTCAATGCGCAAAGTTTGATGTGATGTGTCGAATACAAACGTGTCAATTATTTGGTTTTTGCAAGGAGATTTTTATATCTAATAAATAAAATACGAGTCTGATGCAGCTACTAGTGTTTGTAATTCATGAAATAGTATAAATAATATTATTTGTTAATATTATATATGATTTTGAACAATCTATTTTAATATGATAACTTACAGAATTCTGATACAAACCAAAAGAGTCCATGTTTCTTTTGAATTTGACACAAAGCAGTAAATAGTTTAGTATGTGGTATTGTGAATTCACATCTGATCTGTCTTACACTGCAGTCGCGGTTCGTAAACTTTGATTTTATATCAACTCTTCGTGGCAGATTAATTGCGAATTTAAAAATCTGATTATATTTGATAAATCTAAGTAAAATAGATAACTCCATACAGTTTCGAGTTTGCGAACTTGTTATTGTTGCTACCCCGTAGTTCACGTTATTATATTTAGATGGCGTTATAATATTAATATTTTCCTTAACAAACTAGTATGATATAGCGCTATCTATCGATTTTATAAGCCTACTAATATAAACGCGACAGTTTGTTAGGTTAGATATTTGTTACTCTTTCACGGAAAAATTTACGGGATTTCTATGAAACTTTGCAATAACTTCACAAAAACACATAGACTACAATTTATAAAGATATACGCCTCGCTAATATAAGCTACTCGAAATACTAATCCTGCGCAGACGAAGTCGCGGGCGCCAGCTGGTATGTAATATATTAAGTGCGATGACTTTTTAAGTAAATGTATTTATTACGAAAGACTTACAAAAAGCGAATAGTTTACAATATAAAAACATACATTGATTTAACAAATTGAAAAAATACATTAACTATAAATATATTGTTGTTAGTACTTGAGGTAAAGGAATTAAAGCAATTTTGAGATTGGTTAATAAAATAGCATACAGTCATCATTAGTTCTTCGTATCGTACAATCAATTTTAATATTTTGAATACGAAACAGTGCAACAATATCGATATTTAAAAAATCGACAAACTAGTACGTTCTAGATTCCTGATAAATTTTACATCATGCCGCGAAGTTTTCGTTAACAGCTACAAGCGTTAAATTTTCGCCACTTTCAAACAACGCCTGTGGTTCCTATATAAATAATTGTTTGACTGTATTCTGTATAATTGGAACGGTACGAGTAATTACTTACTTTGTTACTATTTTCTTACCGCGTAAACAATGTAACACATCCACAGTTAATTGAAAAGTGTACAGTCACAATCTTTGAAACTCATTTCTTTCTATATAACAGATCCTAAACATTGCATGCGAGAAAGTATACGTATTTTTTTCCAAATACGAAAATACACCCTATGTAATCCATTCAAATTATTAGAAACAACCAATTATTTAGTAAGCAAATTACTAACTACCCTTACAATATAAATATTTATGTTGTTAAAAACTAGTCACCAACCAAAGAGGAATGAGTAGAAATATAGATCCAACACGTAAATACCATTTTAGCGAATTTAATGAAAACATGTGTAGAGTCTATTAACTGGATTCAATCTCTATCTGTATATTGATAAATGCAATTATAGATAATCAACCAGCTATATGGAGAGGAACTATTGTGTTATAAGTCTAATGGTTGCTAGGCTTTTCATGGGAATGAGAATTGGATTATGGAAAGAGACTACAGTTACCTGCCTATTATTGGTTTTAGTTTGTTTACTTTTGTGTTTGTGTATGTGAACTTTTGATTTTATGTCTGAATAAATATTTAATTTAAATAATAGGAATACTGTAACACTGACACTCATAGACATGAGATCTCAAAATAAAGTTTCTGGCTGTACCTAATTAAGCACTAAAATAATAAATGTTAGTAAACAATGTTACGTAGAAAATAAGAATATATTGACTAACTATCACGGTAACCTTAATTATAAACCATATAATTAGGGTTACCATGAGCAAATATTGCTATTTGAAAAAAGTAGAAATATCTTTAATAAGATAAAAATTTTGCAGTGAGATGATACCAATATTGGACCTTTGTTAAATATATATATATATATATATATAATATATTATATATATATATATATATAATATATATATATTAGTATATATATATATATATATACGTCACGCTATATAGGTCACGCTCGGTATTGAGTGTACCCTCTGCAAGTAGAAACTATAAACAAAATACTTTTATTATTCGTAGTTGCCGTAATTTCTCGAGATTGTCTATTGATATTGACCTCTTCTTCACTAGTATTACACTAATTAAACGACAATTAACTGAATCATACTTTGAGATTCTCGAACCTTAATAAAAGGTCAACTCATATGGTTGCACCTTATTTGATGTTGTGGTTTATTGAATTGTTACATACATTAGACTTCTTTCTGAATTATATACTCATTTGTGGAGATTTGTAATTAGCATAGACTTTTAGTGTATTGCTGTATGTTTAAATTTGTTATTGAATCTGTAAATCTTCCTAAAATAAATAAATAAAATAAATAAATAAAATATATATATATCTATAGATAGAGCATATCCATACTGTAAATGTCACATGAGATTATTAGTGAATAAAACAATTTTAACCAGAATTCGAGCTGCGTACGCCAGGCCGCTACAATCCGTCGGTGCCACTCCCGCTTAGGTACTTCGTGCGCGGGTTCCAGGACGCTCCCCTCATCGCTCCCCCGGTCGACACGCCGACGTCGCCGCGTACATGTCGGCCAGGATGTCAAATGGGGGGGAGCGTCCCAGAACCGTCGCCGCCTCGTACGAGATGATACGGTAGCCTCGTACAGAAGAGGGAGGGGGGGGGAGAGGCCTACCCACTAAAAACCTCAGGGATGGCCTTCCTCAGGCATGTAGGGAGCCCCCGGGAACGCCAAGCCTCCGCTCCCCTGCTGATACAGGGGAGCCCTCCTCGGGGGCTACATTCAGGCTACATTCAAGGACAGACTTATAGAAACTTCGCTTCGTATCACTACAAAACGCAATTTTGACATTTTCTAATTGTAACATACATATCCATATGAATGGACCTTTTAGACTTCCAAGATGAGCTTATCTATATCCCATCGACTTGTTCATTTGGGCCTTATACGGAAATAGTATGTGCCCGAGAATATTTCACAGTACAAGAACTGAGGTACATTATTGCGGAAGTTGGACGCGCTGTGAAAGAACAGGGAATCTTTTAGAAATTAATATACAATTTTCATTTAGATGTAGAATTTATATTGCTGCTGAAGGTGGTCACTTTTTAAAGTTATTTAAAGAATTGTGAATAAATAATTTTCTTTTACATTATTTTTGTCTTATTGACAATTCCTTTTCCTTAATTAAACTTTTCTTAACTTAATGTCAAAAGTTTTTTCTAAGTGAACATGAATGAACAAGATTTAATTTCGGAAATACAAAAAGTGTCATCTATGAATGATACAAATCTAATGAGTATTTAAACCATAATAAAGACAGTAAGCCGCCACAAAATACTAGCAATTCTCTTGATAGAGTGTAATTATGCTCCATCATCATTAATATGCTAATGAGGACGGCCTCGTGGCTTAATCATTGAATTAGATTACTTCAAATGTTTCATTTGACATCACAAAACATATTTTGTTCATAGTAAGTAATGAAATAGTTCTATTTCATCTTGGGACTCATTAGATTTCCAGAGGAAAAATATGTAAAAACGTTGAGCAATATAATTTTATTTTGCTTACTTTTAATAAAAAAAAAATATTAATTTACATACAATATTTGATATTTCACATAGACACGAATATATAATATTTTCAGTGGAGATAACAGTGGAGAAACCTATGCAAGAAATATAATTGATGTTTTTTAATCACAGAAAATCTTAATAGCGCCTTAACAGAAATGAGACAGTGAATACGCCCTATACTAAAACATTAGATCATCTTAATAAGAATGAAACAATGACTAAACGCAAACATTTAGAGTATTCTTTCTTTATATTGAGCATCTGCTTTTTCTACTTTATATTCAATATTTTCACAGATATACAGTTGTACAGTTTGAATTTTGTAAATTCATTAAGGATGAACTAATAATGTTTTCATGAAAATCTTTACTCAAATGAACTTCGGACCGTAAATAAAAAAGTTGACAGAATTGCAGCTTATATTCCAGTAACAATGAAACCCATTGAAAAATAACGAAGGAAATTATCAAGTGGTACCCTTCAATACATCGTTATACATTGGACTTTTTTTTTTCACTGGCGCTACTCGGAATGCTACGTTCGTAGATACTTAAATTACAATGGAAAAATTTCAAGCTCTAGTTAGTTTTGGCAATTAAAATACAGCTCCCTTAGTGTATCAATTTTCTATCCAAATTGTGCTAACTCTTTGCATCTCAGATTAACATTATACAATCTCAGATTAAAATTATTGGAGCGGTAACATGAATGACATAGAGATTCATTTCTTTTAATATTCGTGTTGTTACATGAGTCTGAGGGCGAAAATGAAGGATGATCAGCAACAGCCGCGGCCGCAAGGGAGGACAAGGGGGGGAGGCATTTTCCCCCGAAAGCTGGGATGATGTTCTCTGGTGGTCACTTCCAAAAATTTCGGTCATCTCGTTTGAGAAACGGGACCAAAGACCATCAAAAGCTCGGCAACAACTGCAACTCCTGCAGGGACAGCTTGTTCCCCCCGGACCATCAAGTCGCACCGGTTTTAGTCATCCGCTTCAGTGTACGGCGGTATTCCAATTCTATTCCGTCCAGTGCCTGGGAACAATTGTCACTTATGTCAGTATAAACGTCAAGGCATTCGGTCAGTGCAGTGCATTGACGGTATATAAAAAAAAATATGTTTAATACTATCTCCATACTCAAATAAAGTCAACATCCAATACAACTGATGATACTCGTATCAATACTTAAATAATGCCGAAACAATAGATACCTATTCAATGAAAGAAAACCATAATAAATCTAAATGCTCATGACATCTCGACCCCATTAATGCTATCTGTTACATTTGATTACTACCACATTAGGTTATAAAGTTGTAACAGTGCAGTGCAGCTGTTACATGCCTTATGCTGGCAGATTTTATTTCATTCGTTTATGATTTTGGTTTATCAGTCAAAATTAAAAATATGTTTATCTGCCAACGCAAATAAGGTAGGCTGACACTCGTTTTTTCACTTGACGCTAGCATAATTAATAAATGCCATAAGGGGAAAAAATAGACACACTCGTATGTTTCGCCGCCATATTAAAACAATTAGATATATAAATTCTACAAAAATGTATTTCATATTGCCGATATTGAAGAATAAATTTAATATAACCTTCGAAATATATGATCGAAGAATATAACAATTATAAGAAAGAGTCCTACACAGAATGCTGTAGTATATATTTTCAGCATCTTTTAATGGCAACTACAGGATTTTATTATATTTTACAATAGTTTTATATTGTTTCAGACTCTTCTTTATTGTACCATTTATTTATCATTTTTAAATAAACCAACCTCAAGCAGCAAACCGTCGTTTGAACATTGTTGATTAAGAACCTTACCTACGCTCTACCGAGCACCGCGACAAAGTTTAGTGCTAGGTATTCACAATAATATTAAATATTGTGCGTAAATATTACTTATTATTCGCTTAGTTGAATGTATTTATTTATTGTATATATAATATTGGTAAGTTAAGTTACGTTTATTGTTTAATTAAGTTAAGTATGATTTATAATTTGTAATTAATGAATTTATTTATTTTAATGTTAGTTTATGTATTTATAATGTTAAGGTGTATGTTTTTTTATAGTGTACTTTTTTATTTTTAAGTAATTTAGGATTTTTTATTATTATAATATTTTTTATTAGTTATTTAGTTTTATTCTTATATTTTTTTTATTAATTATTCCTTTTATTATTGTTTTAAAGTAGGAATGTACGTATAACATTACAGTACATAGGTAGTGTGGTTCAACAATAAATGAAAAAAATAAACACTGCCCGTGTTCATAATGTCACAATAAGGAAGTATTTGCTATAGTCCGTATGGTGTAGATAACAATTAATAGTGTTGTGTTAGGTACAACAGGTAAGGCAATTGCTGTATCTTAATTTATAAAACACAATTAGTACAAAATTAGGAATCCACCACACAATGACAACCGCCCTCCAGTATAACAACAATTAATATTTATCAAATACTTTTATTTGTCCGATGGTTTTAGTAGCCCAGTTGTTTCGGGCACTACACCACACCGTACTGAGAAGCCCTCAACAGAATTATACAAAATTCAACAATATTCTTACTTGTATTTGAGATGAGTGAACGTACACAACGCGTATAGACTCGGTAGTCGTGCGCTCGCGGCCAACGCTCTCAACAACCAGATATAGCATATTACCAACCTACTAACAACACGAACAGCCTGATGAACCAATGATGAATGCTATGCAGTGCAGATTTTTTTTTTCAAAGTATATAAAGTAATGTCAACATAAATTATCCTACTAATCATAACATGTGTAATGTTATTCGTATAGCTTTAAATAATCGATAACCTTAGGATTTTACCAAACCAATCCAATGATATCCGTCATTAACTTAATAATGACAATTGTAAGAAATAGAGAAATTTAATTATTTTATGTTCGCTTAGTCATGCTTCAGAAGTCTTTTTGTCATTACAATTCGTTGTACGAATGCCTAGACAAAAAGATTTTTTTTTTCATATTATAATAAACTCAAAAAATTATCGTAAGTCAAACACCAGTCAAGAAACCAAAAAGTGTATCTGAAGTCAATCAATAGCACTGGGCCAACAATGCTTTCAATACTTCCTAGTTCGTTGGCGCGAAAATATATATATATATAATATATATATATATATATATATATATATATATATATATATATAGAAGTATAGGAGTTGCTGGTCATGATAACTTGTGAAATAAAGTCTTAATATTTTCGTCATCACAACCTAACTAACTTAATACAGTCTACATTCTAGAGAGTTGCGAGTGATACGCTAATTTCAACGTTTGAATTTCGGTGACTTGTATCCACAAGCCATATCCCCCAGGGTGGCACGTGATTAATAACGCTTCCATAGCCTTCTATCTATATGTCTAATGAACAATTATTTTACATTTTCCATATATATTTATAAATTTCCTTCCGAATTCCTAATACTCTATAACGTAATCTATAAAATTTTGTTTTTAATTTTCCTGATTTAAGACGCGTGCATAGGATGTCTGTCGGGTTAGCTAAGTTGGTGTAAAAATTGAAGTTGTCACATGTTGGCATGATATTAGGTTTTTATAAGTTTTGATTGTAAATATACCGTCTTATTTATGTTCTGTATTTATTAAGATACAAAAACAAAGCGAATTATTTCCGAATTGTAACATCCATACACCTTTTCCTAATTCCCATTCTTTTTGATAACCAGAATGAGAATGCAACCTAGCTTTAATTTTTTTATACCAATATAGTGGCAAAAATACTCATGGCATGATTGCCATTTACAGTTGTTCAATATTTCTAATATGAACTCTATACGCCCAACGTTCATTTATTTTTATTGCTGTATGTTGACCAACAAGCAGACAGCCCACCTAATATTAATTGATTACAGACTTACCCTATGAAACACGTGTTCTTGTTAGATTCGCATATATCTGCTACCCCCACAAAAACCATAATCACAATATCCTGTAATTTCATTGCCTACCTTAAACTTAACACAACTGTGATCTTGTCACAGTAATGCGAACACTGCTATGTTGCAGCAAATAAGATGGAAAAACTCAAGCTGACAACCCAAATACATAGCGCAATAAGCGTGGACGTATTGGTGCGTAAGCGTAGCATATAAAACGTGTTCACTTCTTGTCAAAAATTCTTTAACTTCAACAAGTTATAGCCTATTGTCTTGTACAATCACTTCACCCATCCTCTATATAAATCTCCTTTTAGTACTTCCCTAGTCCAAGGTTGCCTGGAAGAGATTGCTGTTTAGCAATAAGGCCGCCTCATGTACATTTGCTATTTGTTATTTTCTTTTTTTTGTCTGTGTTCTTGTTTTTGGTGTACAATAAAGAGTTATGTTATAAAACTAAAAGATGTACAAATTTACATCTAAATCAGTTAAAATTATAACATTGCAAAACCTAGGGGTCATTTAAGTCGTATAGCGATGTAATATTTACCTACCACCCCATAAATTTAGACTCTGAGAAAAATGTAAGTTTCTCTCTTCTCTACTCATTCGAGAACATACGAGTAGTTAAGATTTTACATTTAACCACCACCCCAGAATATTTATATATGAGGCCGAACTATTTTTACGCATTTTACAAGACTTCTTCATTTACTAATACCATGTGACTTACAAAATACTCACCTGTTCCTAAGTGATTCTTATTCTCTTTGACTTAAGTTGAAACCATGGGCTTAAAAAGTAATTTTAAGCCCATGATTTATAAGTTTAATATTATAAGTTTTAGGCTCTTTAAAGCTTAAGATTTCTCTTTTGATTTTGACACTTTCTTGAGGGCGCAACTTGACCTAATAACTCTTATAACGTACCTTTTAAATATCTAACTTTTATATTTAATTATAGTTCGCTTTTTACCATAGGTCTTACTTTTATTCAAGAACATTTATCGTATAGCGGCGTTATAGTGCAGAGCTTGGAGTATGCAGATATGGAACCAAACAGTATAGGCCACCAAACTCTTTGCCGTCTCTTTAAAATGTATGATTTGGAAAGTATATTTAAAATAAATAAAACATGTACAGGAGTCATCTTTTATTTAAGTATAATGTTAAAAATAATGTCATCACAAAATATTAAAAGAGAATAATAATTTACAGTATCGCACATTATAATAATAATAAAGCCTCATTTAATCCTTAGTAAAATACAATTTTTCGCATGATATTCGATTCAACAATAAAAAAAAAATATAAGACTATATATTATAATTTAATATCATAACAATATCTTACGATACACCCCTCTCCTTAAATTTAATAAAATCTACTAATATGATCATAATATCTTTACATACTTTAACATTTACTTTAAAAGTAATATGGCATGAAATTGTGAGGGATCATATGTACTTTGAAAATACTATTTAAAAAGATCGAATAAATAGATAATCAATACAATTTGAGTACCTAGAATATAATTATGATTATAATACGTCACTTTAATATAAATGAACATAGAGAAGTTATAATTCTCGTAAGGTTGATTTATTTAAGGCTTAGGAACATTTATTTGGAAAGATTCATTATAAGTTAGTGCTGCAGGCGAAAAGTGTCAAGGGACCTTTTGGAGCCGATGGGGAAGTGAGAGAGATCAATCTCGTCCATGGGGTAATCTGGCCTGTACCTTTTCTTGTCAAATGTGGAGCTGCGAATTAAATTAAAAATAAATCAATCACATCAAACAGTCAAAAGTGGCTTATAATTTTCATCAATATAACTTATTTTAGCCATTACTATATATTTTATGAGGTGTATAATTTTAGCAATAGTTCTTTAGTTTAATGTGAATAACAAATTGAATCTGGAAATACTTTACTGGACTATTATTTTGCATCATCAAGACGTAGACTTCAAAAAGTACATAGAATATGACCGATATTAAATATGGATTGACAATCTGCAAATCAGGTATATGATGTTTGAAAGCTTTGCGACGAACACACCAAATCGAATTTCATTAGAAACCAAATTTACCATTACAACATAATGTCACACAAACATATTAGCGATATTTTTTCTCTACGTACTAGTACAGAAAAATTAAACATTAATTATAAGTTTGAGCCGTTATCGAGTTTATTTTATTTTTGCTGACATGTGAACATTATCCTTTATCTTCATGATATTAATAAGGATTAAGGTTGACTGAAATTTAACCCAGTAGCTTTTAATAGAGTAAATGATAGAAAAGATAATAGGTAATTAAACAATATCACACTATTTTAATAAAGCTAAGTATAATAAAAAGAAACTAATCTCGTCTGGAATCACTATATATTATTATATAGGATTAGAGGTACTTCACTCTAATCCTATTATTAAACAAATAAACTATTATTACTATTATTAACTCCAAGGTAAAAATAAAAGTATATGACTTTGACTTCATTGTACAAAACATAATAATAATATATAAGAGACTATAACAAAGACATTCTTTTTTTACTTAAGAATAAAATATTAATAATATGGTTTATATTACTAAAAATACCAAATCAAGAGAACACAAAATTTAACAATGTCTCCATATTTATTTTGCGAATTCTTTATTTTTTTCTTATGTTGTGTACTAGAATCAAACATAAGCGAAATAGCAGTCAATATAATAACATGTGAAATAAAACATAATAGCAAAAGAGCCATACATCGACGCTGAAACACGTCTTACACGGGCACATCTATGTCAAGGTAGTTGGGTCCATACTGATGATAGAGGCGCTTGACGTATGGGAACGGCATCGACGTCTGATCGATCTCATCGAAGTTTCTCTTCCTCACAAAATTATCCAAACCCGACCTAAGGAAAATAAAAGGATTTTAACAAATCTGTAATTCCACAATTGAATAAATCCAATCTTGACTTAAAATTCTATACGTATATATTGACATAAGATTAGACTCCCCAGCCACCCCGTTCTATACCATAGTACAATAGATGCTGTATGAGAATCCCAGTAAATCTATAAAACTACCTAACTACCTACCTACTACTGGTCCTAGTAAACCACAGTACGTTGTCGACTTTTAAGATAAGATTTAAAGTCACGGTACAAAATGATTTCACTGCACTTTCACTATTCTTCTTCACGCACACTCGTCACACTTTCTTAGGTCTTCCATTGACAAAACTTGTTTCAACTGCGTGCAATATGCAAGCGAACAATATGCATGCATGTAAGTACCTATTGCACATATAGGATTCCACAACACGACAGCTTTTACTTTGGCACTACGAAAATCATCACGATGGAGATACCAAAGCAAATAACCTTAGTCTACTCGGCGTTTCCTCTGGTAAAATTAACCACATGACTTCGATACGATACTAACGTATAAGATACGGCTCACCAAAACATACATAAGCCGGTCACCAGAACACGAGCCTCTACGTTTTACGTGCCTTTCCAACCACGATGGAGATTAAGATACTCGTATTTTACATTTTAGCATGTGAGTTAATGTGTGCATCATAAACTTAACCGTGGCCAAGTTTGCTTAAGTCAGTTGTTTAGCAATCATTAGATGATAAACAAAATATTAGAGTCAAACATTTTTACATCTAATATATAAATATTTTCAATAAATACTCTCATAAAGTACTTTATTACTGTTGGCAACATTAGACTTGTGAGCGTAATTTAATAGTATCGGCGGTTGTCTCAAATCGTTGACGTTATTTTCACAAATTAATTGTACGCAATGTTTCCTTGAATAACCAAAGACTACATTATATTTAAAATGATAATTTACTTATAGACTAATTGCTCACTTTTGTCCATCACTAGTCTTATTTTGGTTTATTATCTCATAAAAGAATTGAGTACCTGTAATTTATTCATAATTCTTAAGCATTGAGGGAGAACTTTATATAACAGTGTTTCCAATGAAAATAATATAAGTATACAACAACATGCAATAACTACATATACATAGATTTTCCAAATTAAGTTTACAATTAATAACTTAACTGAAAATTAACTCCTTGTAAATAGTAAATATAAATACTACTTACAAACTTTATACAAATTTACCTAATAGATAATTTTGTAACTATATAAATATATATATATATTGTGTATATATATATATATATATATATATATATATCTGATACAAGTCCTTTTATTAACAAGAAAATATATTTGGGGGTCTCGTTTAAACAAAATAAGTAAGTAGATACTTATCACATCGTAACGCATAAAATCTTAAGTAACAAAGTAGGGCTGATGAAAAATAGAATAGCAAGCTTCCATTTCCACTTACCGGTCTATCTCGTCAAAATTGCGCTTGGGGAGTCCCTCTCCGTAATATCCGCCCAAGCCCATTGGCCAGGAGTCTCGTTTTCCATTATACGGGCTGTAGAGAAACCAACAAGCTGATTTAACTGCTTACTTATTAAGCAGTTCAATAAAAAATCGTATGTAAATAACAAAAGAAATAAGCCAATTAGATCCCTATAAAGTTATTTAAAAACAATCTGACTATTTACCGGTTCAACAGATTAACAGAGTTTACAACCCTGTTAATACATATTTTCCTACATTCCACATTTTCCTATCATTAAGACACAATCATATATATTTTCTACTGCTCATGTTAGAGCTAACATAAGTGGTGTTGTGTTCCATAAGTATTTGACGTATAGTAAACTACAGAAGTAATACACAAGTATAATGTTAGCTTAACACGATACTGCTAGGAGCCCTATATGCAAAGTCTCCATAGGAAAATGTACGCTGCCGATGTCGTCTACAAACGAATATAAACTTGTACTGGCTACACTAGTTAGAAGTGCGAACATGGAACTTTCGAAACAAATTTTGATAACTAAGATCGACATCCTCAACAAAAAGTCGCAAAATTTGATAGATACTGTAACGGAGTGACATGGATGGATGCTTTTAAATCGAGTATGTGTGTGTACACATCTCTATTTCCTACAATATTTTATCTATAAATAATATATTTTTTAGGAATTTCTACTGATATCTATCAATCCATTTACTTGATGATTTAATAATTGCAGTAAACAATATTTATCGTTGCGTTTCTGGTCATAAAAGTGCTTTTATACTGTAACAAAGCGATCAAATTGTACAATCATTAAGTAAATGGTTTAGTTTGAAATATAAACTTTGTATTTCTAACTGTCCATCCGTGATTTTAAGTATACATTATGTACATTGTTTTCTACATACATAAAAGGATATTTTTAATATAAACGATTTATTTCATTTAATTTATGATATATAAGTTCTTATTAAAATATAAATAAATTCAAATTAGGAGACATTTTGTTTTATTTCAATCATGACAAGAAATGCAGCAGCAGCAGTGGGCTGGATATAAATAAAACATATGTCCAGAGTGAGAAAGGTTCTCTCCTCCAAATCTGTCGTTCATAATATTATTCATGGGATGGAAATTGATATTTTTCTTTTGTCACAGAAGCTTGATAAAGATCCACAGTTAGATGTAATTTACAAACATATAGAGAATATTTGACATAATTTACGTTAAATTTGATAAAGTTAAAAGATAATGTCAAAATTCTAGTAGAAAGAAAACTAATTCCTTTCACAAAAACATCCTTAGTAGCAACACCATCCTGTCCTTCAAACTTAAGGTAACATCGGTCAATCAGTCGCACGTCACTAGAGTACAGGAAAAGAAAATTCTAACAATCAATTTAACTGGTATCAACAAAATCATACTCAACAATAAATTATTTTCTGTAATGATGTTTCAATTAATATTGTACATATTTATACATTTTTCTTGTACCTAATTGTGATATCGATGTTGCAAACACCTGTAATTGGCATATTTGAATTTTAATTATAAATTACACGAATCTGGTGGCTGAATTTCACATATGGTGTTCATTTCAAAACTACTTATTTAATATATTATTCTGTTATATATCCTGTTTGGTTATACGAGAGGCAATTAATAAGAGGATCTGGATTGATTCAGATAGTATTTGAATACTATACAAATATTCATTAAAATATTTCCGCAATATGTGATATCATAACGCCCAAAATGTGAAATATATGTACCTATGTTAAAAACGCCTAGTTTATATTAAGCGTGAAATTCGGTTTTTCTATACATAAGTAATTTATGATTTATTTTCACTTTTTACACATTTTTGTATGAAGCGTAATGTTAATTAATAATAAAATAAATAACACATAAGAGAAACAAATATAAGATTACTGCAATGCCTATCTTACCTCATATAATCCAGCCGTCTTGTGAGATACGGTACCAAATTATAAGGACCAGCCTCACGAACATGTCTCATACTGCTTGCCTCCAAACGACCCGTGCTATCGATCTTGGAATCTATATTCACATGAACAAACAACATTTTATACAGATAGAATTAATCATTTTATATATAAATATATTTAATTTTATGATTATACATACATATATATAAAACTCATCTTACCTCAAATTATTATTGCGACACCAATAGAACATTTGAACAAATAAGCAAATCAAAATGTAGAATGTGCAAGGTTTAATGCTTAATAAAACAAATTTCTTGTTGCTGTGTATTTATTGAATCGAAATACCTGATTTGTATTTATTTGCGTAATATGAAGAACAATTCATTGTACACACGTACACATCTAGCGATTTGAATATCGAATACTTAAACTAACTTACTGGTTGAGATCTAAATTAAATTTCCTCCTCCAAGTGAGTCCACGGAACGAATAAATTTATTGTTAGATCTCCGTACTAAATTACCACCACCTAGAGCATCAATAGATTTTCGTACTAAATTCCCACCACCGAGGGCATCAATAGATCTTCGTACTAAATTCCCACCACCGAGAGCATCAATAGATCTTCTTACTAAATTACCACCACCGAGGGCATCAACAGATCTTCGTACTAAATTGCCACCACCGAGGGCATCAATAGATCTTCTTACTAAATTACCACCACCGAGGGTATCAACAGATCTTCGTACTAAATTACCGCCACCGAGAGAATCGACAGATCTCCGTACAAAGTTACCGCCACCAAGACCATCAATTATTCTCTTGATCAGATTAGGCCCACCGATGTGGTCAAGGTTCCTTTTCACCAAATTTTCACCTTTTATTGTGTCTACGTGTCTAACAAAGTTTCCGTCACCAATTGAGTCTAAACTTCGAACGAAATTACCACCACCAATGGAATCTATAAATCCTGAATACCCATTGTTCACGTCTTTCTGAGGGTCAACTGATCTATCGTTGTTAGATACTCCACTAAAATTCCAATTCGGATCAGAAGCTGTGTCATGCGCAGTTCTTCCCATGTATCTGTCAAGGTTGTGTTGATCCGAATCTGTATATAATAAGCCATTATTTTCTCCAACTATATCAGCCTCAGCATCATGATCTTTTACACCATTAAAATACTTAAAGAGAAATCTCAAATAATCCAGATAATCATCTCTGTGCCTCAGTTCTGAAACAATTGTAAAGTAAAATAAATACAATGTCACCAAGTTGCTTTGAAATTCAAATACTGGGAAATTTACTCACCGTAAAACTTGATAATCGGATGCATGGTGCATTACAAACAAGCTGGTGACTACATCTGAAAGGTGCTTCAAACACTATATAATACAAGTGAAGTTGTGGTATTTAAAGATTTGTGTGTACCAATAGAATACCGTTTTATAAGTGCATACGGAAGGGGTGAAAGTAGAAGTGTGTTTATAAAGAGGTGTGTTCAAAATTGGGTATATACAGTTAGTGTAGTATAAAGGTAGTGGTGACAGGGACAGACAGTATCTAATGTGCACAGAATTGGGTAGTTGACTACAGTCAAAATAATTATTTTCATAATACAATCAGCATTGCGACCAAATAGTTAATATGATTTAAAAATAAATAAATATATTTACTTAAAGGAAAATCAAGCAAACGAAATTAAATCGTGGAATTTTTTGTCTAAGCATGTATTTTTTATGAACCATTAGGGCGTTAGAGATCTCCGGCATCTACCCAACTCTAATAATAGTTGTGACTGGAAAATTGGTAGACTTACACCTAAGGGTGCTGAGAGTAAATAACAGAGGTTCCAAAATGTGTCCAGTGCGAAATCTGAATACATGTGTAATAGTTTGTAAAGGGAAGTGTGCATTTTAATAATCTTACCGGATGCCAAGAAATGTTCCCCCAGTCGTTCATTTCCATTTTCTGATTCCTACAAATTAAACAAAAATTCATTGTAAAGCTTAATTGCGTATTTTCAAAACAAGTTGTTCGAAATAACATCAAACTTAATGAAATATTAACAATTTAAAAGACATTGGTCGCCATACACTAAGATTTTATCCTATGTCATAGGTGCAGTTACAAACATATTTCTGCAGGTCAAACTTCTACAGGTTATACAAAAAAAAAATATATATATATACAAAAAAACTAACAATTATTCAGATGTACAAGCATTTGAATAATAACCCAATCTTTCAAAAACCGACGAAACGTATTTATTACCGACAACACGATTTCATCTGTTATTCTACAATAAGCCCTTTTCACACACGTAGTCCGAAATTAGGTTAATAAACACGTAACTTAAAGGCTTGACAGGTCACGTATTGATAAAATTTATTTCTTTCACGAAAAAGCAATATGTCAAATTATCTCGTGGAATCGCACATTTGTTTCTATCTACAAGATTCCACGACCACCTACTTCTCTTATGTTTATTTTAGGTTAACTGTAAAAGTATTTCAATTACTCTCACACATTTACACATGCCAGTAACAATGATAATTTTAAATTACATTCTGTCACTAATATGTACCTAATCAATAAACCTTCATTTTTGCATGCAAGTTCAGGTAACCCTAACTTTAAGTCAAAAGAACAAAAATGCTTTTCAGATACTATTCATCTTTGTTAATCTTTTACTACTATTTGCAGATTTATATCTTATTCTTCTCTTATAACCTGAACACGAAGAATAAATGATGTATTCTAAGATCACAATACGGTATTTTTATTTATCTATTTTTTTGGTGCGCGACGCAGACGAACATACATAGACCAAATAGGTGATATATTGAAAGGTCAACTCAAGAGTACCTGTAACTAACGGGCGTGTATAAAATTATTAATGACTGTCGAGGAAGCTAAGGAAGTATGTTTGGATTAGCAAGGGGAAAACTGTGATCTCTGTCTACCCCGATAGGAAAGAGACGTGAGTATATTTATGTATGTATGTATTATTTATATCTATATTTTTAAAATATATATATATTTTTTTTACACTTACACTTTCACCAAATAGCCTAGCCCAAACTAAGCTCTGATAGGCTTGTGTTATGGGAACTAGTGTAGGAGGTATGTATAAATATTATACCTGGTTGCAAAACGGTGTAATCTATTGTTAATTGACAATACTTTATCATTTACATTGTTTCTTAGAATCATTAATATTACTCTAGTAATATTAGTCTAGTTACATTTATATTACAATAATATACAGTAACATACATATAACGTTTGCTAGCATAACACATCCTATACTGTATCAGGAACAATATAACTAATTCCACTAGAGCACAGAAAGGATCAAAGGCTGCTACAGTACTTTAGCGGACTTCTCAACTCTGCACACTACTTCATGTCAAGTTTCTCAATATAAGAAATTGTACGTGAAAATCTTTAATAAACAGTGAACCTTCTATAAACTATTATCTCAACTCTTAGTATAAACATTTTTAATTGTACACAAATACATTAAATAATTTAATTTATTGATGATACAAAGCGGAACAAAATATCTGACACATCTAAAGTGGCGGTTTGTTTATCATTTTTATGTATTTACCAGATGTTTACAATTTGACAAAATTGTTATGTCACAAAAATATAAAGAATTGAGAAATTTTTTTTATACTTTAAAGAGAAAAATACTGTAATATTGTTTATATAACAAAGCACCGAAAATTTATATTTGAATTAGAGAATCGTATATACCTTCGCCAAACAGAGATCATGCTATTAGCAAATAGTCATAGTTAAGCTGTACAATATATCGTGTGTTGTTAATAAGATGCTATTATAAAAATCAACAACAATTGTTAGAATCTTATGTGCTGATAGATAGATAACTATAATTGATCAAAACAATGAGAATAGTCGTTATACTTTTATTTGTCAATTGATTGATTCTGTATGATATGATAAGATTATCTAGGATAACAGATACATATATAATACATATATAAATATTTTTAATAGAAACATATATTTACAATCATGATTAAGGTACAAATGCTCGTATTCATCACGCAAACATCTGCCCTCACCAGAACTCGAACCCGGGACCTCAGAGGTAGTGACCCCTTGAAATCGATGTACTAACCACACGGCTACGGAGGTTATTAATATGTTGACTAAATAGTTAATGTATTAATAACCATAAATATGTAGGTGATTTTCACTCCAATAATGAAAAATTAAATATAAATGTGTCAATGTGGTTTTGCTAATCGGTAATGGTCAAATTATAGTTTCAGCTAAATTTATTTTACCTGATGTGAATGAGCGCTGCATACCACCAGTATAAGCACAGCCACGGCAACCGATATGGCTCCGCCTGCTCCGCGCATGCTTACAGCTAAAATATCAATAATGCTTTAGTTTTATACAACATTTGACATATTCACCGCGTTGACATGTTTACACGGTGAACAATATGTCACAATTGAAAAAGCTGGACATTGACTCGTTACACCTTAATTAACGAAGCAGAAAATTCCATTAATGGATTTCAAAAAATGTACGGTCAGATTAACTTCCATGAAATATTGCGTTGTTGCGTTAACCGGTAACTGCTATTTACCAAAAATATACATCACCCAAACTTTGCGCCGTCAAAACACATTCTGATAAGTGAGTTCGGACCGGCCGACGAATACTTGGCCTGATGGTTTAAAGAACACAACCCAACAATTTTAATTTAAAACCTATTTAGATAAAATAAAAATGTTACCAATAAGATTTATAAAATTATTTGTGGATAATAATACAAAAGCGTACTGTAAAAATTGTTATTATTAGTAAATAGTTCATGAAAGGTACTGGTGCCAATAGCAATGGAATATTGTAATTACGATGAACGCAAACACAACATCACTTATATAACACCTTAAAAATTAGAAGAAATCGTTAGAAGTTTACGCCAAGAGAGGTTGTTTTTGAGCTACAACTGCTAACAAACTGTTTTGCAGTTTGGCAAATGTTATTTATCTTGATAATAATGTTTAACAACAAATTGTCACTTTTTGATTCTTTAATTAGTGAATATGTTAATAGATTAGACATTAACATTAATTTCTATTAAATCTTTCGAAATAGTTGTGAAGTGTAGCTTTTTTAGTGACTGATTTTTTTTATACCATGATGGTGGCAAACAGCCTGATGGTAAGCGGTTACTACAGTAACCCCCGGTGTTGCAAGTGTCCATAGGCTACGGCCTGGACACTTGCAACACCAGAGGTGTCACTCGCACATTGCCGACCCTTCAAAAACCTATTTACTCCCCTTTTGATTGGCAATTAACGAAACTATTTGAATAACGATGTCCAGCTTTGACAATTAAATCTTAGCAATCATCACCTCTTAAACCTTAAACCCATGGTACGATCCTTCCGTAATTATGTTAGGCTGTTTAAGCCTTGTCGAAACAATGCAGATTAATCGACTTCAAGTACATCTTTGAGTGTCTTCGTAAGTGCATGCAGTTTCGGGTTACCACCCGTATCTTACTATACAATATAGTATATACTATACATATACTCGGATCAGATAGATCAGAGTACTTTACGTAGCTATGAAATATTAATTAATGAAATAAAATTTATTTGTAATAGGTTTATTCTTTAAATTTTTATAAAAGTAATATTCAAGTAAAAACAATTTTGATTCTATAGTAATAAAAAATTGTGCGATTGAGGTGTAATCTTAATTCATTTCCGTCGTTCCTAGAATATAAAACTCATAATCAACATCTTACACGTATTAAATTCGAGAAGTTCTAAATACTCAAATAATGAATCAAAAACAGACGGATCGCGAAAATGAATTACGAGATGACGGATCCACAAAAAGATTTTAACTTTATCAATTGTTATACTCTGAAAGAGCTAATTGAATGTAGATTTCAAAATTTGTGGTAAGAAAGTTAAATCGCTACGTGTCAACGAGCTAGCATATATATTCGCAGCCAGATATGACACTGAATACTAATTATGTAATCAAACTATCATATACATATTTTTACTCATAATTTATTTTTTCAGCCTAATTTACGTATTATTTACTTTACGAAGGTACATCCAAACGTTATATAAAAATATAGAAGTTGAAGTTGTTGAAGATAACTAGAATAAATATGTAAGTTATTACATATTTATTCTAGTTATCTCCGATTATCTAATATAATCGGAGATAACTAGAATAAATATGTAATAACTTAATCTGTCAAATTATATTATGATAGTTTTACATGAAAATATCCATGATTTGCATGGATATTTTATGGAAAAGACAATGTTATTGTTTTAATTTCACATATCAACATATTTTTATACACTACATGTCACTGTAGAATATTTATTAACGTTATATACCAAGAAAATCCATCATTAAAGAAAAATCACATCCCTTTATTGTGCAGTGTGGCTTCATGTCATTTGAAGACTTTAAAGTCAGAGCTGACATTTTATTCGTACAGCGTCTTTCTACATTTTCAAAGCAATATCTATTATTGCATCCTCATAAATGTCGCTGTTAAAGGGATGCCTCGACTCGTTTACGCAGACGGATAAAGCGTCGTTATATGGGGATCGGTCTTCTTTGAGCTTACATTTGTAGTAAATTTTTTTCTAATAAAACCAAGATATAACTTCTTATTACGTAATTTGACCATATATTATCTAATGTGTATCGATTATGTATGTAGATTGTAATATCGGGTCTTATCAATGAAATTATTGTTTAATTTATTCATAGCTTTTATATGGAGTGATATACGAGTAACGGAAATAAATTAAAATTATAACTCAAGTCATGAATGTTTTGATTACTTTAATGTTGAATGTTTAAGCAGGGAATTATTATATTGGAATTAATTTTATAACAATAAACGATTCTATAAAAACAAGTAATACTTGTGTTAACAGATTTTTTGCTTATGATCTTAGCCTAAATATTTTACTATATATTACATCTTGACACATATGTCAGTGGCTATCTAGTATATGTCTTTAAAAATTTCATAAGCTTTCTTGATTTATTAAATACCAAAATTTCATAAGCAGGGCTGAAATAATATCATAATATATTTTCATGACGCAATGCGTGAGTGCATTTTTGCTCCAACCATAGCAGAAAGAATGTTTATAACAATTTTAAACCAGTTTCTTTGTAAAGAAAATAAAAAAACCTAGCTGTCAACGTACTTACAACTTGAAAGAATGCGTTTCATTCCAATTCAAACGTTTGATTAACATTTAGTGTTGAAATCACAAAAAATAAATATAACTGACATTTCCCAGTTTTTAGTAAATGACATAGATAATTATATTATATTAATAAACATATTTCAA
Organism: Scirpophaga incertulas; assembly: GCA_036419045.1. Classification (NCBI taxonomy): domain Eukaryota; kingdom Metazoa; phylum Arthropoda; class Insecta; order Lepidoptera; family Crambidae; genus Scirpophaga; species Scirpophaga incertulas. The sequence goes on from CM071641.1 coordinate 11,219,888, forward strand.
CAGTTATCTGATAATATATGTGAGTGAAATGAAATAGTGATTTTAGAAATTACTACGAATTGAATTTCCGTCTCACTTTATAAATAATGATAATGAATTGGTGTATAGTAGATACAAAAATTTCATATAATATTACTCCCTGTTGATTATACAATAGGTAAATGTTATTATTCCAAGGTATGATTACAAAATGATTTACTACAAGGTGTCATAGTAGATTATAATAAATATACTATCAACATTCATATTTCACAAATAAATAACCAAACACACAGGTAAGAATGATGTATAACTTTAACTTCTTATGTTATAGCTTCAGTTGGTTCGAATGCTTTTTTGGTGGTTATTCAAATAAAGACTCAAGTCAGTATTTAAAATATATATAAAATTAAGTGATCGCCTTGAATTATATAATAAGGTTTCAATGCATGTTCACGCACGCATATTATTTTCATAATGGGCACAAGACATCAACGCGTGGTAAACCTAATAGAAAACAAAGGATAGTAAAAATGTACAACTTTAGAGAATTAAAACTTTTATTAAAACAAAATATTAATCGATTTTGTTACTTTACTGTAATAGCTTTTTAATGACTTTTAAAACTTACTGCTTATAGGTATTAAAATACTAACAAAATAATTCGTTAGTGTTAACTTCTAAAAAAAATATTTCAAATATGGAATTACACTTAAACATTCCTTAATAATTTAATGTTTCGTGTATAACTATAATGCAAACAGCTTTATTTTAATATTTATCTTTTTCCCTCTCTCTCTCTCTCTCTATTTTATATATCTATATAACAAGCAATCAGTTTATTATTTTGACATCAATGAAATTATTACAAATTTAAAATTTCTCTTTTAAATTTTGTTACAAAATGAACAAAACTTAACAATAATAAGATAAGAAAATATCTCCATCAATTAAAAAATCAATAAAAATAAAAAAAAAATAAAATCATCAATAAAAAAATATCTCCATCACATGACTATTATTTGCTTAATTTATTATTTGAACTCTCTTCTCATTATTATAGAATAATTAATGTATTTTTAACGTGACAATTTAAACAAATACTTTTAGCATTTTATTAATGAAACATTGACAAATAACCTCATTTTTTTACTGTGATCCATAAATAATTTGCAATAACAAACGTCCCATCTTACTTTTATATATATGTTTTATTTAGAATTACACGAATTAAAATTTATAAACGGAGTAAACTCGATGAAATGACTTACTTGTTCGGTATCGCAGTGCAGAGGGTTGCGAGAACGGACGGTTGTGGCGAGCTGTGTCGTCGAGGTACCGACGGCGCCTTTTATACAGGCTAGGGCGGGTGGCTCTTACTAGCGCCGCCCTCAACGAAAAATATGACACCTGCTGCACGAGTACTTTATTGTGGTAACCGACAATACTTATATTACCTTCTTACCCTTAGTTCTAAATTGTCACTCAATACAATTCACACCCGTTAGTTTTTTTATATTTATTATTGTTAACAGGTTGACTTATAAATATATACATTTTAAGCGGAATGTAAGGCAAAATGCTGAAATCAAAACATCACCGATGCACGGTGGAGGTACGTTTTGATTTAAATTCGTGGGATTAAATTAAGAATGTATTAAAAGCAGCTTCAGGAAATCTTGGTGTTTCACAAGGAGCGGTGTTTTCACACCCGATTAACTATGATTGTTATACAAGACGCAAGTACGATCCTGCGTAGAATATTTGTTATCAGAAGAAAGCTTAATACCAGGGTCGTCTACTTGGGTACCTCCGTCTTTCGCAATATCTATTTCTGCCATAATAGAACCGAAAATAACAGAGTTCGTATTGCTGCATTCGGTTGTAAGGGACAAAATAGGCAGTGAGATTACTGAATAGTGACTTTTCATGTTATATCACATGTTGACAACGTACACTGTGGTTTTGTCGGGATTGCAGGTTTGCTGTGAATCTCACAGAGATCAAATGTACAATGGGCGACTGTGACCACTCACCATCAGATAGGCAGTCTCCTTGTTTGTCAACATGTTTACAAAAAAGAAGTTTAGGGATAACTCCACCAAATATTTAATCGATGCTTTGGACTGGTTAGAGCGACCAATGACACGCATCATTGGCGACATAGATGTAACCAAAAACCTGGAGTTCCTACAATTACACCGAAACGTCACTAAGCATATTTTATCATTTACACCACGGCTCGTATTCTGAAGAGATTTTTTCCTCTGGCATCACATTTTCATCTTAAAACCATACGAGATGGCCTGCGGTGTCACAGACAAACAGTGAGTAGCATTCCATCACGAATAAAAAAAATGGGCAACTCACATTTAACAAAAAATATTTTTTTGCCAATATGTATTGCTGCCGTCCTAAAATTCAGCTTCCTATCATACCGAGGAGAAGAAATATCTTGCAGGTCAGCAAGGCAAATATGACTAATATAAAGCCTAAAGCTACAGATACACAGGCTCGAAAGTAGCACGAAAGCATGCTATTTTTGAGCAAATGCTATCAAGTAGAACGTGTGTATTGGGCCTTGCTGGAAAATAGCATGCTAGTTAGTAAATCGACCAACTGTTGATTTTTGAGCACGCTAACTTCTCTAACACTTGCTATCTTCATATTAGGATTTTTCATTTCCGCAAAAATCAAAAAACATGAATAATAATAACAAATATAATTGAATTTCAAAAACTCACATACACTTTTTCCGATTTGATGAACGGTTCCGCTAGCAATTCATAGTTATGCGTTGTTTCTTTTAAATAACCAATGCATAAAAATGAAAACTTTATCACTTGTTTCATTAAGTGCTCACAAACATTTTATATCTAAGATCTTTAGCTTTAACACTATAAAAATTATTTACTTTTGATTATATTTTGACCCTACTTTAACAAATTTTATTTCATTAAAATTAGTTTATGTCCACTGACATATACAAAAGATTCATGAAAGCTTTTACAATTTTAATTGTTCTTCCAAAAACGTTATTCCAATAAATTAATAAGTATGTAATCAAAAGTGCTAATACGTGATATAGATTCGAGCTATTTTAAAGCTTTAAATATGTACATATACCTGCATATGACAATTTGCCTAAGATGAGAATAGACTTAACAAAACAAAATGGTTTAATAGTTGTTTTATTTTTTTTTATAATAATAATAAAAAGTTTATTGTCCACCAATTAACATTTTATATAGCTATAACTAATACGTAATTTATGATCTAAAATAATAATAAAATGTGTAATCTAATTTGCAAAACAAAATAAATCTTAGAAAATACAAAGAAATAAATATTATTAACAAACAAAACCTTAATTTAATTTTTGTGGGGACAAAAGGCACTTGGCTCAGCTTATGCTGTATGAGGCGTGATTAGCCTAAGCCAGCGCTGATTTTCAGCCAAGCCCTGTTCTCTCCAAAATTACAATAAGAAGACATCTTACTTAACTAAACTATTGAATGATGTGTCTACTACAAACTTGCTTTCGTCTTGATAAATAAATCAAATAAAATAAAATAAACAAAGTAAAATATATACAAAAAACTGCTAATATTCAATATATCTATGGATGCAAAACAGAGGCACTCGAAAAATGTACATAATTTTAATTGCCCAGCGTAAAGAGGCTCCAGGATTTCCCCTGCATGTTGTTTGTTAAGCAATGCGGATTTATAGTGTTTTTTTAAATTTGAAAGCGCTTAGTTTCTTATAAATTATCTTAGTATTTTTTATAAATTATTCAAACAATTGTCGTCATTAGAACCATGCCTGAAATATATGTAATAGTATATTTAAGAAATAAATTTGATATAAAAAGACACCTAATTAATAGGTTCCTAGTTACACTTAAATTCATATTTAAACCTTTGATATAATTATACCTTTGTTTATATTATTTTATAAAGAATGTTATTATAGTTTTTCTTAATAAAAGAAATATATAAAGTGACGGTGGTATTATTTGACTTTAAATAGAAATATTTAAAGTCTTAAATAATAATACCTGTCCATAATCAGACGCATGCCGCATGCAGAATACGCACCTGAATATTTTCAGTAAAACTTCGCCCCAGACTAATCCTATATCGTCACAAACATAGAAATACACATGCGCAGATACCCTTTTTTTTGTTCCCCTGAGGAAAATGCATTAAATTGCATACCCCGGCTGTGGCGAGCCGGCGGTTATGTGTGGTTCTCCTCCCCAGAAGGGGGAGGCCTACCCACTACACGCATGTAGGGAGCCCCCGGGAACGCCAAGCGACTTCCGGGAACATGCGGTTACCCAGACCGGAACTAATTTTTGTATGTCATACAAATATATATCCCGGTCGGAAATTGATTCAACCGCTACGTATGTAAGTAAGGTAAATTCAACCGCCACTAGAACCACATTGCATGTCTCCATCTTGAACCATAAGATATTAAGTCACTGTACCCAGTAATTCAGCCTATCTTACCATTCAAAGCGGACCACAAGTGCTGCATTTTTTGCAGCAAAAACAAATAAGACGGACGTATAGAAGAAGACTCAGGTATCAGCATCATTGGAGGTCGAGTCGCGAGAGCGCACCCCGCCATGTGCCCAGAGAACTCGGGGGGGTTTTAGTGGGTAGGCCGGTCATCTTGACCGGAGAGCCCCACACACGGCCGCGTCTTGCCAGCGCGGTGTCATGGTGCACAAGGTCGCATTTCCCCCCTCAAAAAAAAAATAAAAAGGTATCAGCATCATAGTTCTAATACGTCCCCACCGAATAGCAGGAGTCTCCTCCATCTATGTTGGGGTGACAAGGCCTTAATCAATCATACTGGTCCAGAACGAATTCGTTGACTACATCACCTTTAAATAGCTTCACAGGTGTATGCAGATTGTCTCACGATGTTTTCTTTCACCATAGGCGCGTCAGATAAATGTACGTATTAAATTCGAAAAACGAAAAATACATTGATACATGGCAGGATTGATGTTAAGGCATATTACTAAATACATTTCAAATAAATATATGAAATATACGAGCACATTCTATTTTAAATCTGCACTTATCTTATTACGTTGATAAAACCTAAAATCTGAAAGTAGTTGTTAATTTTGTATCGATTTGTGGTCTACTCTAATAGCTTCAAAGCATGAGTTAAGTGCTTTGGGTCCAAATCTTTCAGGGCAAACTATGTTAAGGTATGTCATTGACTCATCGTATAGCTTAAGCTAATAGCTAAAGGTAGCCGTTCCGCCATTCCACAAAGGTAAACAAATCCCCAAGAAACTCTACCTTTAAAATATTATAGTGAAAACTGTTTAATATTATATGATTTCCGAAAATTTGTAACAACATCAACGTATCAAGGTGAAATTTTGAGTAGTGATAGAAAGATAATTTAGGTACATAATCTGCTGAGGAAATAGCTTTAGAAAGTTTTGATTAAAACATTTTCGTATTTGATGCGAAACGAAGAGATCGCCGTATTCCACTCGTGAAAGGTCCCTTTAAAAATCTTCATATTAAGTGGAACATATGTAACTATGCGCCATAATTTCATTGATGGTGGCTGGACTTGAAACAATTAACTTGCTAAGTAATTACTAGCTAAATAACCTACGAGCTACGGAATTTAGATAGATCTATCTATCTAAATCCAATAGCTTGAACCATAAGTATTAACTTATGGTTATTATATTATTGATACAATTATTGATTGATTGATTAATTAAAATCTCTTTAATTAAAATATCTGTAAAATCAATAATACTGATGAAGTAGAGGCAGACAACTAGTAAAATACCAAAGTTCGAATTTCAAACATGTCTTTAAAATAGTTTTAGAACTGATCAGTGTCGAAACATTTGAAGTACTTAATGCGATTTATTTGTATTTGTATTGTGTCTTTCTTGTTTTGAAATTAATTTCTAGGAAAGTGTCTTGTTATTATGATTTTTATATTATTTTTTCGAAATTTATATATAATTTAGTGTATTCCATTATATACATTGGAACGTGGGTGGCGCTGTAGTGTCGAAACTGGTCTTCAAATCACAATATTCTATCTAGATATATATCAATGTGTTTTTCGTTTTTCTAGTTCCATATTCTGCCAACATCCATAGTCGAGTGGATAGTACACCGGTTTCAAGGTGTCGCCATTTCTGAGGTCCCGGGTTCGAATCCCGGTGGGGGCAGATGTTTGTGTGATGAATACGAGCATTTGTACCTTAGTCATGGTTGATATATATTTGTACTAATATACTTAGAATGGCGATGCATATCGGCTGTGATGAATGACAAACATTTCGAGAACAGTTTAGAAAATTAATAAATTCCCTACATAGCTATTTTATCAAATATAAGTACATACGGAAAATATTATATCTCGGTAAATATAGTCGGTAATAAAACATTCGCTTAACAATCGATCGTCTTACTTTTTACATGACTATACCGATTATGTGTCAGCTCTCCAGAGAGCTCTCTAGTTACATAGCCATTAACTTTATTCGAAGCATGATGGTGGGTGGCAAGGAAAAAAGAAAATAATAATAGCCTCCATCTCGAATGGACTTCAGCAATTGCCTGTAAATCTATCTAAACTGACATAAAATTTAACGATATGAAAGAGAACCTCTTAATTAATACATCACATAACAACCATCTTGATATACAAAGAACTTAATGTCATTATAAACTACTCGCTCTCTAAAAAAAATAAAAAAAGAAGCGTTTTAAAATCCGCCTTCAATTTGCATACTGACCAGCATTCCATAGTGTTTAGTATTATATATATTTATATATATATATATATATTGTGTATAATATTAGTAAAGAAACATTATAGAAACAATGTACGTTCATTTTTTATAATTATTAGATGTATTTACAATAATTTTTTACACGTATTTGTACACATATATATATATATATATATATATATATATATAATATATATATATAATATATATATATATATAATATATATATATATATATATATATATATATATATATATACTTCCTATAGAAAAAAATATTTAATGTCAGTTTAAAATGTGTTCAGTAGTTCGAATAATATTTAAATACTTTGTTTGATTTTTTACAGTTACAAACTACTATATATGAAAAAAAAATTTTTGAATACAGTTATCACTTCAAAAATACCTCAATATATAGCAAATCCTCCACATTCGATTTTAGAAAAAAGGCTACTCTTGTGCTAATAGTGAAATGCTAAAGAAATATTTATTTGGGTCGGAAAGGTTTCGTTGGCCGAATATTTAAGACCGTAACACGGTATGTTAAAGATGCGGGTTCCAATCCCAACTGAGGCAAATTTTTATTTGCAGTTTTTATATTTCCACTTTTTTGTTTTATTGTATCACGTTGATATTCTAAGATCTATCCACGCGTATTTTTTTATTCATTCAAAGCGAATTCTGGCAAACCTGGAAGAAACCAGAATCAGATTACATTCACATTGGGTGATCATTGTGTCTGCATCAGTGCAAATACTCTCCTAAGCCCCAGTGCCCCGTGACGTCTTGTATCAGGAGGGTCAACGGTTTTTTCATTCTGACCCAGTCGTAGTAATCTTTTTTATTACGAACCACATGGTTACCTCTGTTAAGTTCGAGGTTGTTTATCGGTCTCGTCATCTACGAACAGACCTCGCTTATTTTCCTCTTTACATAACACATCGGATCTTGTATAATTTTGTCTTCTGTTTATTAAATTGAAACGTCCTTTGCCGCGAATTGATGCGTTGTTTGTATATTTAGGCCATAAATACATTAAAATTAACAAGTTTGCTTGGGAAAATTAACAGGTTATCTATAAACAATGTTTTGACGACCTCCATAGTCGAATGGTTAGTACACCGGTTTCAAGGTGTCACAATCTCTGAGGTCCCGGGTTCAAGTCTCGGTGGCGGCAGATGTTTGTATGATGAATGCGAGCATTTGTACCTTAGTCATGGTTGTTGATATATATTTCTATAAAAAATATTTATATGTGTATAATATATGTATGTCTCTCCGTTACCCTAGATCCCATAGCACAAGCCTAACAGATATTAGTTTGGGCTAGGCTAATTGGGTGTAAGTGTAAGAAATAAAAATAAGTACCTTGACTTGGCATACGAGGTAACCGCCACGTGGGATGTTGATTCGACAATCATTGTTCCGATAGTTGTGTCTGCGAATGGCTTGAAAGCAGAGAGTCTCGATTAACATCTTAAGAGGCTCTCGCTTGACGGATGGATCAAGGGTCGGATACAAAAAGCAGTGATTCTCGACACAGCACGTATTGTCCGGAGATTTCTCTGTCTGCAGCCCTAACCACCGGTTTGTTTAGGCCTTGCCTCGCTACTGGCGGCATACTAGGTTTAAGTTTTTTATACTATTTATATTTATTTTACACCCTATATCATGTATCATATAATTCTCGTCCCAGAAATTTTTGGAAATTATGAAAGATATTACTTGGGTTGAGAGAATGTATAGTTTTTCTTGGTGACATCTGTGTAACTAGTATATTAGTACCTTTACTAACACTCCCGGAGATTACATTTCAAGTACATACATCTAAATACATGATTTTTTCTAGAATTAGAAATTTAGTTTAGAATTAGAATTTAATAGTATAGATAGACAAACCTGGTATCTCCAACTTCCAGAAATCCATGGATCTAAATCAGCTGGGCAGTGTTGAGTACTTATGGGACGTATATTCGGGCCATTTATAGCAGTCTTTGTTTCTTTGCCAGATAGACAAATTTAATCACTAACAATGACCTGAAATGACAATCGAGCGGACTATGCTCGGAGCTCTCCCGCGTGATAAAATCATAAATGATAAAATCTGCAGTAAAATATACTAGGGTTGTAACGGAACTTCGCCTCCGCCTCCGTTAACCTCCGCATCCGCGGAAGTGAAACTCATCACCTTCCCATCCGCCTCCACCTCCGTTAAGAAGGCCTCCATTACAACACTAAAATATACTGCGGTCACTAATATAATCCTAAGAATTGCAAAAAATTAATAACAGTCGGTAGGACACATTACTTGCTAATAGCCGCTGGGGCAGAAAAATAAAAAATGAACGAGTGGCAGGTATACTAGACAGAAAACGTAATCTTGGTAGATCTCCCTAAAGCGATGCACACATGCCGATCATTGTTGAGGCCTAAGTCCAATCTCTCGGCTGATATTTGCATTTATTATATGTAGGTAATTATTATGTGTAATATATTGATATTAAGTCACTACTCATTTATAGTTAGTACTTTTCTCTTTCTGTAAACCTTTCTCTCCATGTTTTTGAATAAGTATACAATGTACAGATAACAGAGCTTGAGCTTCTTGTATTTCGAGTCTTTGACCTCAAAATATGCCAATTTTTGACACCACATGAATACAAAGTGAGACAATTTCCTCTAACTTCGCGCCTAATTTCACAATTTCATATGTAAATCCTTTATAGGGTTCTCGCATAAATTTACAAAGAAAATGTGTAGGTAATATAATTACATATTTTATTATGTTGATATAATATTAGCTTTATGTCCGCGGCTATGCCCGTGTTATCAGATTTTTTTATAGCAATTAAGGATTTTCTCACGATAATAATTTTCCTGTATCAAAATCTATTCTGCAGATCAGACCATATAATATTAGAAAGGTCTAGTAGAGATAAAATATTACATATATGATACTTGATATGATATGATTGGATGGGTAATACATAGGCATATAATTCTTATATTGAGCTCCAGCGCCATTCGCACAGCATTCGGTGCGATCCTTTTGTTGCACTTTAACCAATAGAATTCAACTCTAACACAACAATACATACCAATTCTCAATGAAATCAACATTAATTTGTGTTGGGTTTGGATGTTAATAGTTCACGCGGTTAGTAACGCAGTGTTGGTAGAGAATCACTCATACGGATGTGAGTTCTAAAACAATACTTGTTGTTACAAAATTGCAGTTATAACAATGTTATTAACATTACAGTTCTTCTTATGAACTCCAAAGTTTCAAGCATCGCATATACGGAATGGCCTCCTTAGAGTATTGCCATCCTTGTTTCAACAAAGTGGTGGAACAATTACATATTCAGGATATCTTTCATTGGCACTGGAAAAAGTGAAACTATGATTGCTACTGCTCTTGTAGTTACCAACTCCACCTCTTTGCAGGCTTACAAATACCTGAATAATAACTTCTATTTTAGTAATCATTTATAGATAACTAGCTTCCGCCCGCGGCTTCGCCCGCGTGAAATTAGTTTTTGTCAATCCTGGTATACTAACTATCAACCCTTATTTCACCCCCTAGCTGGTCGAAATTTCATAAATGCTTCTGTTTAATTATTTCTTATCAAGTGCTTAATATTCTTTAAATATTCTTATTTCATGATTTTATCTTTTAAAATTAAGAAATCCCATACAAACTTTCAAGCTCTATTTCAACTTCTTTTTTTCTGAATAAAAAGTGGCCTATGTTCTGTCTCAGGGTCTAAAGATTGTCTGTACCAAATTTCATCAAAATCGGTTGCAATGCTTAGGCGGGAAAGCGTAACAGACAGACAGACAGAGTTACTTTCGCATTTATAATATTAGTTGCGATAATTATATTATTGCAATAGTGTACACACAGCATTAACAATAAACTCATATGCATATGTATGATGGTACCTGCCAATCAGAAATATTCTGTATAGAATAGACACACGATCTATTTGTAACTGAGAAGATATTCAACAAGCAGGAAAAAACTCAAACATGAAAAATGTAGATCGAAACCTTAATTTGATTCGTTACCCTTTTGCCTCTCACTTCTTAAGTAGATAAGCGATCCCTTTAGTTTCGAACGTGCAGAGCTTATATTAATGCTGAATTGGATATATACGTACTCAGAGCTTGTCTGTACAAACCCATAAATAAACTTTAACAAGTCTCTAATGTAATCTGACTTGTGTGCCACTCTATGTATAAAACAGCCTTTATCTTTAAAGGCTGTATGTTTTACTACTAGCAATCCCTTCTTTCGTTAAATTAATAAAAAGTTTGTCTGATCATGTTAAAAAGTAGGCACTGTAGAAGCCTAGTAGGGTTAATTTATTCAACTTAACCCTACTAGGCTTCTACAGTTGTGTTGTGTGAAAATTTATTCAACATGTATAATAAGTTCCACCAAGAGCCAACAATCAACTCAATACAGAATATGCGGTGGATGACCCATCAATTCTATTTTTTGAAAATGTATTTGTTTCGCGTGATGTGTGACAGCTGGCATTGTCGTGGTGTAGAATGATTCTGCGTAGCTTGTTGTTTTTACGTATTTCTTCAAATACTTCCGGCAAACAAATGGTCGTGTACCACTCCGAATTGACCGTTTTACGATTCTCCAGTGGTATTGTAGCCACATGACCATTAATACAAAAAAAGCAGGCCACCATTTGCTTTAAAGTGATTTTTGCACGAGTCACTTTCGTAGGGTTCGGCTCATTTTGAAACACCCAAACTGTAGATTGTTACTTAATTTCGGGATCGTACGCATAGATCCAAGATTCATCACCTGTGTAGATGTTATAAACAGATTTTGAATCACCTCCGTTAATTTTTTTTAACATGTTCTTGCACCATTCGACGCGCTTTTTGATGCTGAGTTAAGTTGTGTGGTATCCAACGCGAACAAATTTTTTTTACGAACAAATGTTCATGTAATATTTTATTGATGCTTGTCAAACATATGCCCAGAGTAGCCTCTATCTCGCGATATGGAACATGACGGTCTGGCATAATTCGTTTTCGTACAGCTTCAATGTTTTGTGGCACATCGACTGATTTCGGGCGACCTTCCTTAAGTTCGTCCGTGAGCTTACTCCATCTACGATTGAACTCACTAAACCAGTGGTACACAGTGGTTTTTGATGGAGCTTCAACACCAAAAGTTGAAGTTAATTGATCTACGAAATGTTGTTGCGTTAAACCACGTCGAAAATCGTAATAGCACGAATATTTTCACGTGTGAGTTCCATCATTTCAGCGATATGACATTTTAAAGCCATCAGAAACAAAACACTAGCGTACATAAGGAAAAAAATAGCGGCCAGTATTTCAAAAAAAGAACGAATTTTACCATGGAGGTCATATATTGCTTTTAAAAATGTTGAAATCCCAGATTCCGGATACTTAAGTAGCAGCCCTCGTAACTGTAGTACACGTACGATGTTCGACGTCGTTCAGTGCGTCACTTATATATATCGTGAAATAATATCATTATAATTATATTTAGTAAAATATTGCAAAATGCGAAATACGATAGATGTTTACCCCTAACAAAATAAATAGAGCCTATTTTATCATGTGCCATGTCATGGCAGTCATTTGTTCTAGAAATCCTGACTCATTTATATTTTAGTTATACGATTATTTTGAAGGTATAATATTATATTTGAACTCCTCACTTATTGAGACTTAAAATTACGGGTATTTTAGTGATATATTTTTCCTTTAGTATATGATATGCCATATATTTTTTTGGTTTCACATCACTTTTCATTCGTTTCTTCTTTGTTAATTCCTTATTATATATTTTTAATTATCCATCATACTCTTTTAAATTTATTTCCAGTAATAATATCAAACTATAATCATTACATCAACCTTCCCGACTCTTTCTATAGTTTTTGTCCTATCCGAATAATTTTATATCATACCGTTTTTCTTCCTTATCCATTCTCCAGCAACCTTTGATTACTAAACGCCGCTACAGTCATTGTCTTATGCCCAAGCCGTACCAGCCAGAAGAAGAATAAAGAAATAGTAATCCTCAAAATTGTTCTAAAGCCGGTTGTACATATTGACCCCAAACGTACCAACGGGAGTAGAGCCGTACTAGGTGGTATGTCGGTAGTTTGCGCCTACGTTGGTCAGCTAACCGAATAGTGTCGGTAACACATCAAAGGATTTTGCACAGCAGCACCCAATCAACCAACCAACACCAACACTTGACTCAACGTGTTGTCCCAACTCTTGACCCAATGTGTACACGTGGCCTAAACTGTGCTCCAAATCAGTTACCTACTAATTTAAATAAGACATGTTTGCACTCCTTTGCTACCTAACCTACATATCTGAACGAACTATCAATTGCTTTATCAATTGTTTCATCTAAATCCATCATTATATACATATTAATAAAGATAACAGCTTCTCCTTAAGCGGAGTGGAATGTAATTAAATTTTTGATTTGACAACGTCTGAATTGTTTTAGCCTTAAATCTACCATTAGGTCAAATGAATCTTAAATCTTATTTCTATCCGTTTATTATTGAAATGTATTTCATAATATATATTTTCCAATATAAATTATTTTTATATTGGAACTCCTGTTCCTAAACCTACACCTGGGTCACAGTTCCCGGTCCTGCTCCCCTCTCTCCAGCACATCTAGTAACCAAACAATAAATACATGGTCATAAAAAATAAAATTACATATATCCTATAATATATATAACTTTTTATTTTTTATTTTATTTATTTAGGACAACCAACAAGACATACACTAACACAATGTTCATGGACACTATAATACTTAAAACTATACTAAGTGGTATCTTAATTTAAGGTTGCCACGGCATGCACTAACTACGAGCAAATGTAATTAAAAATAAATGAAAAACGAAATGGAACACAAAACAAAAAATTATATAAATTTATAGGAAACTACATGTACACAGACGGATCAAAGGTGCGCGAAAGATTCAACTACGTTTCTTTTTTGTAACTGTACAGACTGTTACAAAAGATATCAATGTCGAAGTCGGTACTCTGAAATAAGGCATTATACTGATATTGCAATTTATTTATGGGTGAAAAATGCTGAGCGTTAGTCCTAAATAGGTGTGGTTGAAAAGGCTTATATCTAGATGACCGAAGTATCTACATGACCAGGGTACAGTAAAGTTTATTTCTTGTAATATCTGAGGGCAATCCAGACAACCATTAAGTAATTTGTATAACACCTGAACACCTGATCTAGTAGTAGTCTTCTGTTTTGAAGACTATGTAATTTGAAAAAAGATAGGCGCTCTTCATACGTGGTGAGTGTTTTGGCTTTATTACACTGGAATGTTAAGTGCCGCACAAATCTCTTCTGTGTGCGCTCTAGTCTTGTAATGTGGACATTATAGAAAGGTGACCAAACCTGACTACAATACTCAAATTGGGAGCGAACAAGTGTTAAGTACAATAATAGTTTTGTGGATGGTTTTCTGAAATCTCTACTGTTCCTCAAAACAAAACCCAGCATTTTAAAACCCTTATTAGCTATATTATCGATATGCTGATGAAAAGTGTTTTATCCAGATAAACGCCCAGATCGCGTATGCTGTCCACTTCTTCTAGCAATTGCCCATCTATAAAGTATTGAGCTGCTGCGTTAGCTCTATTTCTAGTAAATCGTATAAATTTACATTTATAAATATTTAGCGACATGCGATTTGTGATACACCATTCAGCAACCTGATCGAGGTCCTCTTGAAGCAGAGCACAATCAATACTATTCTTGATGGGCATTGAAATTTTCAAATCATCAGCATAAAGAAAACACCGGGCGTGTTTGAAACATGTGACTATATCATTGATGAATATATTGAATAATATAGTCGCCAGATGAGAGCCTTGCGGTACACCAGATAGAGCCCCAAAAGTCAGAGAAGCACATCCACCCACAACAACTCTCGACACTCGAGAAGAAAGGTACGAATCAAACCATTTCAGTAAGTTGCCGGCAATGCCACATAGTGATAGTTTTCTCATCAAAATTTCATGGTTGACAGTATCAAAAGCTTTGCTGAAGTCAGTATATATAGTGTCCACCGGGGTACGGCTATCCATTACTTTACTGACATAAGAGGTAAACAAAATAAGGTTAGTTATCGTTGACCGACCAGACATAAAATCAGACTGTGAGTGACAGATTTGATGTTTAACGTGCCATAAAAGAACTGGTTGAATCACCGATTCAAAAATTTTGGCAAACACTGATAAGATAGATATAGGTCTATAGTTCGAAATCGCCGATACGTCACCCGACTTAAAAACCGGAACAGTTCTTGCTTCTTTCCATGCTGATGGATAAGTTCCAGAACTCAGAGTTTTCTTGCTTAGTGAAGTTGCTGTTTGGGAAAAGGTGGAGCCTAGATGTACCCGCATATACAGAGGCAAAATGGGTGGCAAAAAGGTTGCTGATATCCTCACCGTTAGTGGCTTTTAAGTCATTTAGTGTCCTTGATAATGGGTATGAGCATCCTCCACGTCTTTTAGCTTTAATGAAAGACCAGAAAAGTTTAGGAGATTTATACAAAGATCTTTCAATATTCTGTATATAATTGTGATAGGCCTCCTTTATCGAATCAGTACAGCGTTTCTTAATTAATTTATAAGAGATTTCATCTAAAGGATTCCTATACTTAGCAAATTTTCTTCGAAACTTTAGTTTTTCACGTAACGTTTATTAATTTTATAAATAAAAAGAGATTCGTTTCCCCTTTAATATATTCAAATCTAAGTCTGAGCATCTTGCCTAGACGCTCTTAATCAGCGTAGGTCATTAGTCGCTAGTTGCTGCCCGCAGTCATCACTCTAATAGTACATTTTAATGAATTAATATAAATACGTAATAATATGTTAATAAGTAATTAATGTTGTACTTATGCTAAAAATAAAAACATGGTAGCGTATTTATAAATATACAATGTTTTAAGCTCGATATAAAAATAAATTGCCTAATTTAAGCGAATCACTTATGTATACATCAAAAATGTATTCCGAACGGACAAAGACGGGTCTTGACAGATGGACAAACAGGTAAACTTAAAATATATTGGCTAAGGTGTCTGACGATATCTGGATCGGAATGTCAAATCTACATGTTACATTACATAGTACTAATTGATTTTATTAACACTTTCGTTATAGTTGATTAGGACATTTTGTTGGCCATGTTAAAATGTTTCTTAATATCAGACACTATTGTGACTATCTTGTTAGGCAATAACTAAGTAGGTATTCGCATTGACAGCTATCGTATTTTATAGGGTACTTACTGGCGTGCCTTAGGGTAGCGTATTATCTGATTTTCTTTTCTCAATTTTTATTAATCACCCTTTCTTTTCTTGTCAATATCATTTTTATGGGAACACGTTGAAGACAAGACAAATATATTCACGAGCTCCTGTTAAAGATATTGTTAGTTTAATTGCACGTATTAGTGATAATCTTGCAGCTCTTCATAAATTGAGTCAAAATTTTGGTCTTGTGCACTAAAAGCAATTAGTCAAAGTAGTAATAACAGATAGTCTAAAATAAAAGTTTTCCCCTAAAATAAGGAGATAATTGGTCAATATTATTCTATAATTGAAATTTGCTAGGAAATAATACAATAATAAGATACTTATTATCGTAAAAAAATGTAAGATTGTCTTTTTCAAATAATATCAGAACGTAATAAAAAAATGATCCACTGTAATATAAATAGTAGAATATTAATGAATACCAGTATAATAATAAAACACAATGACAATGTCATCGTATTTATATAGATTTCATTGTTTATATGAATAAGTGTAGCAGAAACTGCAATGAAGTCCCCATGATTTAATATGATAATGTTAGAGATACTCGTACATAATTTATTAGAGGAGGCTTTAATTTTTAATATTAAGGTCATATTATTTTATAGAAATTAATCTTTAATACAAAACAAAACGTATTGTTACGGTTAACCGGTTAAGTATATTTTGTAGACAGCAATACTATTTTACAAACTATGTTTTCGCCACCTACTCGATTACTGTTATCAGAATTATAATTTATGATAAAAGTTATTAATGAAATACCCAGTTTGTGCGCATGTTCTTTTTATTGTGAAAACATAACTATTTCAGTTAAACATATTCCTATAATTATCTGCTATAAACATCAAATCAAGTGACAAAGTCAAAACAAAAAACCATAACTAACACCTCCTCTCAATGTTAAATTACAAACAATTTAAGATTGCTAATAAAATTAATATTTATATAAAGTACGTAACAAAGCCTCCTCTCAAATATATTATAACATAAAGATGTTGATTAAAGAATCACAAAATTATTACGACTTTCTTATCTTCATTTAGTTAATTAATATATCTTCATTTAGTAATTCTAAATATTTTTTGCTTTTGCATCTTTACTTAAAAATACAGATTTTTCAGTTTCCGTATCGTTTAAAATTTCAGGAAGTCCTTTTTCCTCTAGGATACATTGTACTCTAAATAACCAATTATTATAATTATCAGCTTGTAGCTGAGGATAATTTGTCGTCGAACTGGTAGTCATTTTAAGGACGAATATTCTTTTGACCAACAATAATAGTTTAATTATTAAATGTATTTATTACCTTTTTCATCTCTCTTGCACTTTTATTTTGGGTAATGCGGCCCATAACCTATTAATGAAATACCCAGTTTGTCCGCATGTTCTTTTTATTGTGCAAACATAACTATTTCAGTTAAACATATTCCTATAATTATCTGCTATAAACATCAAATCAAGTGACAAAGTCAAAACGAAAAACCATAACTAACAAAAGTGGTAGTCTAATAAATTGAATTTATTTATTTTCGTCAATCGATTTTTATATCGGGACCGTAGTTAGCGAAATTTGCTATCTGTAAGCTTGGTGAATCTGGGACTCAATCAAACAAAATTGCTTCTTTTCACCATTTTTCATTAAAAACATTACTTATTAAGTTTTGTAGCCTGTGAGATCATTCTTGTTAAGGCACTTCATTTTATGTGGAACTAGTGTGTCAAAAGTTATGGCATTTGGGGCCGAAATCCATTCGCTTTCGTGAAAGAAGCTATGTAAGAAAAAAGTTATTCCCTATGTCAGGGAGAATTAAAAAAAAAATCCCTGCAAGAATAAGGCAAATGGTTTGGCGATATCCAGACAGATATTCAAAATTCTTGGTTTGATAAGAGTCATTTACAATCTAGAGAATTTTACACAACAATATGCAGACTTAGAATGGGTCATTGTTCATTCAAGCAACATCTTTTTAGACTTCAGATGGTTGATTCTGCATTATGTGATTTTTGTCGCTCTGCTAACCAAACCCTTGACCACTTATTTTACGAATGCATTACATTTGAACAGCAACGAAACTTATTTTTGAAAAATTTAAAACGCATATATAAGAAGGATATTTTGATTCCGCGCGACCTAAGAACTCTCCTGAGGAATACAAACACGTATTTGGAAGTGTATAAATTTATTAAAGCTACAATAATAAAAATATAAAGAAAATGAAAATCTAGAAAAGAAACTTCAAATCAGCAAGGCTGTATGGGCTTAGATCCCTTTGCCTTCCCTATGTCAGGGAGAATTATATATAAAAAAAAGAAAAAGTTACTGACATTAAACAATTTTTATAATAATCTTGTTGTGCTAATGTACAATTTTGTAAAGTGCAATTTTCTTAAAATTTTATTTATTTGTCGTATATTTTTCTTTGATGCAAAAATGTCATAACATAAAAAAATGATTTTATAGCATATCGTTAGACTAATCAACTAAAATGACGTGATTGATTGTACGGATTTTAAATTGAAATGTGACTGCGTTGAATGGTTTATTTGTGTTAATGTATTGTTGAAATATATAGTAATTTCGATAATATGACGGATAATAAAGCTTGGACCATGGCTCCTGCCAATGGATTAATTGACAAATCTAAGGAATTACAAAAAGAAATTCTCATGGAGAAGCTGAGGTCCAAAACATCACAGTACAAAAACTTAACAGAGACTTCTAAAGCAGTTCGTATGGCGTTGCTGGTATGGTATCTCCTGATCATGTTTGTTTTATAATTCAATATAAGAATTCATTACAAAATGTTATTGATTTTAGGATAAAAGATGGGCAGTGGATAGTGCAGATCGAATGATTTTACAAAAATGTCTGGATAGCCTTCAGCATTGTATAAAAATTAGTTCACTGCAAAGCCTAATTGAAAGATTAGAGTGTCTATCTAGACAACTTGGGTATGTTTTGTCAATTAGATGTTTTATTTTCCTCCAAATTGTCACAAAAGCAAAGTTACTTCCATGCAGATCTAACTCTTTATTACAAATAGTTACAGTAATATATAATTATTTACATAAATTTATTATATTTTAGGTTAAAATTTGTAGTTGGAACATCAGGAGTCAATCTTTTTATATCATCGGACATGTTTTATCTAGAAATATTAGTGGAAGCATCTGGCTCTATTAAAGATGTAAAAATTCATCATGAGGGCAAGGTAAGAGTTAAATCTCAATATACCATGCACATTATTTCTTATTTTTATGTAAATATTTATTCTTTAAACACATAGATTGAACAACAAAGCTGTGAAGAGCTTGTGGCCTGCATATCTCATGGTGACTTTGCAGATTTCACTGCCCAGCTCGAGGGTCTCACAGCAGTATATCAGTTAAATGCTGAAAAGAAAGTGAGTAAAAAGGCAAATAAATTATTTTTATGAATTAAATGAAACATAACTCAAAATATACATGAATTTCGCTGATCCATAGGTAAAATGCAAAGCTTTTAGTGCACTACAAAGTTTGGAGGAAGATTTATGTACATTGAGGCAACTGCAAAGTGTCATTAAAGACCCGTGGGCTCAAGTACACAAGAGCCCCATTGGGTTTCTTCAAAAACGACGTGGAGGTACTTAAACTATTCTACATAAATCAAATTTTTTTATACTCCTGTGAAAGTGTGGTTTCCTTTGTATTTATTTACCATCCTAGCTAGCTTATGAAAACTTTACAACAAAACAGAAAATATAGAGTGATCTGAAAATATACAATAGACTTTTATCATGGAATTATTTAATTTAAATGGTTTCATGCTTTTGGTTTCAGGTCATGCCATGCGATTGACCTATTTTGTGTCACCTTACGAGCTTCTAGACAAAGATAAAGGGCTTCAGCCATTAACTACCGAGTTATTGACAGTAGGAAAACCATCAGGTTCTAGTGGACTTGCTTCCTTAGTCGCCCCTTCTCATACTCCAATAGGCCACTCAGCAACAGTATTACTTGAAGGATCTACAGCTAACAAATTACAACTGTCACCTATAATATCTGGAGGCCAGAGGCAGACTAAAGGGTATTAATATTGTTATATTAAAAATATTAACAAACTTAAAAATATAAATATTGTTATATTTGAAATTATTTAGTTTAACAAATAATATTACTCTAGTTTGTTTTATCATTGTATTCTTTAAATTACTACACATAATGAAGTAAAATGTTATTTAATTCACACATTTGCATGACTAATTCAAGAAATTTCCAGAAATGGACCAGTATACGCACCTCTCGTACCCCAAAACAGTGCCATGCTGCCAGCTTGTTTTACACTCAAGCTTTCACAGCCCACCCCACTGTGTTCTGGACTTGCCAAGCTTATACATGCAACAACAGAGGTATATTTTTTATTGTAAAATATTTTATACTGTACTCATAGACCACATAAATACTTTAAGGCACAAAAATATGAACTGGTATTCATTTAAACCTGTTCAATTTTGTGCATCTATATTTATCTGTATGTTAATTGTATTTATAATCAGACTTACTGAACAACTGGACCTTCAACTCAAAAATAAAAATAAATTGTTCTTCATTTTCTATTACTATTGTCACTTATATCACACGTCTTTAAAAAACGAAGGTGTGCACGGGCAAATAAATCCAATGCGTAGAAGCCCATTTAAGAGAAATTTAATGAAAGTGTGCATAGAATGGACAAACTGAATCTATATATATAACACTATTACTAGTAATATAATATGGAATCTTAATCACGATCTTACTTGTGCCTGTCGATGCACCTGTTATGAGATTCACATGATTCAATGTAACTCTTATATGAAAAATGAGTGACTTTGTCTGACTGCTATGAATACTTTCATGTGGCAGTATGCCCTACTCAGGCTAATTATAAGAATGAAAAACTTTATACTCACACCTGACAATAAATTTAGATAATTTTTCATTTTCATAGCAGTTTTGTCAACCAATCTGCACTGGCTCACAGTGGTTGACTAGAGCCTAATTGCAATCTGGTGGCTGATGGAAACTGATATAAACTGTGATAATGAGAGAAGGCATACTTCACCACATTTCTCATTATGATGAAATTATAAATTATTATAATACGCTCACTCAGACAAAAACTCTTAATCATCTTATCAGCCAAAAGATGTCCTGAATGAGTGGTAGATAAATAACATGTCGACTTTGTCAAATGTATCACAACTTACGTATTGATTTTGTAGGTAGAAGTAGCCGGAGACTGGGCAAATGCGAAGCCAATGCTGGGCTTAGTGGCACAACAGGCTTATAACAAACTAACTCCAGGCAAAATTATAGAGTTGAATCTCAGCAAGGGGCTGTATGTGGTAAGTTTTAGAGTTAGTAACTAACAAATCTATTAAATTTCTATTCTATTTAGGATTTCATACTGGAAAACGAAGCTCTGATATGTCACTTTGTTGTCAGTCTGTCTATCAAGAACTTTTTCTCTGAAAGGCGTGGAAATATGTAGTTAAAATTAATATCTAATCCTTATATAGTCCTTTGACTCCCTGAAAAGATTCGCTTTTGGAATCAAGACTATTTAAAGATATTTTCTAAAATTTTACTGGAAGATCAATACCTATATTGTACTTCAGAAACTGCCACTAAACAACATAGTTGCACTAGAGGTTGTGTTATTTAATTTTTGGATTGGACATCAACATCATCTACAAAAAGATGGCACCTTTAATTTGTTAATAATATTGTAATCATGGCGGAGTCCATTAGCCCATTACTTGAACACAATTTTTGAATTTCCTAGGTTTTAAAATAAACATGAGTATAACATAAATTATGTTGAGTTTTCATGTGACATCCAGTTTTGTAAAGAACTAAAATATGCATTGAAATGTGGCCATTTACATTTACATTTACAAAGAACCTTATATATATATTTATATATATAATTCGATTAAAAATTCTCAATCATCGAATCTTTCAAACTTTTGCAACTCAAACTCTTTTGAAAAATGGTCAGTGAATCAAACTAATTCCTCTAAACACAACTAAGTTCTTACTTCTAAATGTTAATTAATTGTAGATCATTTGCTCTTTCTATAGACAGAAACTATTGCTGATTATATGGCAGTCCAATTCGTGCAACCACACCTATTAATGAACCACATTGACTGGCAAGATTTGGTTTAACCACACTAATGCAATCGCAATTATGTAGAGCAAGTAAAGTATTTCTAAAGGCCTAGAACAAATGAACATTAACCAATCCTTGGCAAACATATACATGGACAATAATAATTTTATTCAATACCTAAATACAGAATATTTTAATTCTCTGTCACTCAATCCTCTTTGAACTTAGGAGTGGGATGACTCCTAATAGTAGCCTTTGAACTTCGATCCATAATGGATTTTATATTGTGCTACTTCTTATTCAGCTTTAGCTATCTGGCCTGGTTACCAAGTTAGTCTATCATACCCAAGAGCTCAATAATATAATAAACATTGCAGTGGACCAATTGGTGTTCCATTGCACTACTATTCTTCATTGCAAATCCCTGCATGACTTGGGCGTGTGGTGACTCATTTTGTACAGCATCACCCTGTAGGGCTTGTCCCGTGACAAGCCAAAGACAAGGTGCCGTCACTTCATGTTAGACGGATCAGTGGACTACTTAAACTTGATGCAAAATCAAAACAATCTTATTTTGTCATATTTCAACTTTTTGTTGTAGAACCTGCCAGAACAAACCCAGTGCTATTTTCTATGCGAGACTCGCGGTCTAGAGGGCTGTGTCGTGACCAGCGTCCCATTTACACACCCCTCACATGTACCACCATTACTCGCTTGCTTGCGACAACAAGCACTGTTCAATGCACTCATTTCAAGCTGTGTAAGACTACAGACTAAACAAGGTAAGTTTTAAGTATACTATGTATATGACCACCACTATATATATATATATATATATATACAGTGGTGGTCATATAATTAGAAACAGTCTTCATGTAGGCTGGATTGTTTGATAGAATTCTTATTAATATTTATATTATGAATAAAATACTCATGAAATGGAATAAAATATGTTGATTGATCTAAAATTTATTAAAAAACCTAAAAATTGAACACTTTAACCGTTTCAGCATTTTGTTGCATGTAAAAGAACTTATTTATATTCATAGAATCTTCAGTAATGGACAACTAATTAGAAACAATACTGAAATTATATAAAAAAATATAAATGAGTGCAATTATTTTCACGGATATTTATTAACATATTTATTGCTTAATTAGTATTTAGTTGCGTAGCCTTTGTTGTCAATAACAGAGGCATTGACTCAATCGACTTCAGACATTTTTCGCCCGAGATCGACGTCCATGCTTCTACAAAAGCTTCATACAGCTCTTTTGACTAGAGTTCCTTTCACTTGAGACTTTTTTCTTGAGATTTTCAATCGAATTTACGTCCGGGCTGTTCGCGGGCCAGTCTAAGACAGAAATTTGTTGTTCCCTTAAGGAAGGAGTTAAGGAAACACTTAACACTACTGGCCGTGTGTTTGGGATCGTTATCATGTTGAAAGATCCAAGTTATCGGTAAATTATCATAGGAATAGGGAATCATTGTCTCTTCTAAGATATTTTTATACTGGAATTGATCCATGACACCCTCAATTTTTCGAACGGGTCCAACTCCGTACCCGGAAAAACATCCCCATACTTTAATGTTTCCACCACCGTGCTTAACCATTTTTCTTGTGTACATATTATTAAAAGCATGGTTTAGTGGATGTCTAACGTAGCGTTTACCATCGGAATTGACCATATTTATTTTAGTTTCATCGGAGAATAAGACTTTTCCATTCATGTACTGTCCACTTGCTGTACTTCTTTGCAAACAATAATCTCTTCTCTCTGTGTTGCTTGGTAAGAAGTGGGACCTTTCGGGAAACTCTCCCAAACAGTTTCGCTTCAACTAATTGCCTGCGTATTTTAGTCTTGATGCTACGTTTCTGGGGTCATTTCGTGAAAACACCTCATTTCTAATTTCAACGGATCCTTTTAACGGGTCTTGTTTAGCAAGACGTACAATATGCATATCTTCCCGGGGCGTCGTTTTCCTTGGACGTGGCTTTCCGATTTTGTTCTCCGTAGTTCCATATCTTTGTAATGGTCAACAGCATTAAATATTTTCTTTACGGAGCATTTTAAGTGGTCAGCGATTCTTCTGTAAGTCCACTGTCGTTTCAAATGCTAATTAACAATTGCTTGACGAGTTGACGCGTCACAACTGTTATTTTTTCCCATTTTAAACAAAATTGACCGTCCCGAAACTGAAGTTGATGTTAAAATGCCGCCAAAACACGATTTAAATCATAAACAAGCGAAGAAAAGAATTTATTTCTTTTTAATTCAAAATTAGAACGTCCAATAGATTATGTTTCTAATTATTTGTCCAAGCTGCCAGTATCTAAATGTTTATCAAATGAAGTAAAGTTTCATTTAAAATTCGATATATATATATATCGACGGTCCCTACTTATATGGTCATGCCGAAAATGGCAAATTTAAAAAAAATTGTATGTATTTTACTACGTACACAAACCGTATATAAGAACAAGTATTATAATTTTACGGAATTGGTGCCGTAGACGCGGAAATGTATGCTTGTCATTTTGTACTACGTTTTAAAATGCGCGCCACTCGGTGCAAACGCGATCTTGTCAAACTTAACGTCATTCACGGTCTTCATTAATTTATTTTTTATATTATTGCTTAAAGATCTAGAGATGTTTAAGGTACCATTGTAAACAAATAATTATATTTTTCTTTTTATACAGGTTATATTTTATCATTAAAAAATGCATTATGTCTGCCTACGTACAAATGGTTATCTAAGATTTTTCTGATGTGGCTTTATTTCAATAACGGTGTAAAAACGGTCATCTGTCCGTTTTTTATAGAAAATGTACATAAATTAAATATCTTTAAAAACATTTTAAAAATATCAAACTATAATAACACATTACGCAAACAATTTATTCAAAGCTGAAAGAATTTTTATTTCTAGAGATTTGAACTTTCATTTCACTCTCCTGTAAACCTTAGTTTTAGACTTATCCTCTTATACGTATATAGGAACCGTCGATATATATATTATTATTATTAAGTATATCAACAACTTCACAGTAACATATGGAATAACATGGATATTGTATAAGTCTAATTAGGTCTAAAATTTCCATTAAAGCTGTGGACCTAGAAACAGTGCTGATGTTTGAAGTGAGTGCTTTGTCGTGGCAACATATCTCAATATCGCTGGAACACCCTGTAGACGAGAGTATGGCAACTGTAGAAGTGGAGCTCAGTGATGCGTCGGCACCACGTGCTTCCGTCTGTACTCTACACTCTCCTCCCAGAGAACATGTAGATGAGTATATCACTAGAGTTCTGCAGAAAACACATTCCATACCAATTACTCTCAGGTAAGCCTGCCTTCTTGTCAGTTACCACTAGTAATGGTCTTATTTTAATAACAGATAATATAATGCATTATTTTCCCGTAACGAATAACACATTATTTAACAACGGCTTATACTGTTATCCTGCTGTTGCCGTTGACAAAAAAATCGCCTAATCGCATTGTTGTTGTTGCCACTTGAAACCGTTGTGTAGGCGTAGGCGCTCGCTCTGTTGCCTGACTGCTTATTCTTATAATATTATCCTTTTTCACAAGGAAATAAAGTTCCTATTTGTCTATTTCTTATAGTAATTTTACTAATCCCAAATTCACAATTTTGTACCTTCGCGCGTATGACAATTAGACTTATTTTGATTTACAGTGTGATTTGAAATAACAATTAGATAAACTGTTGCTGGCTTGCTGGTGCCTAAGCTGTTGTCATTTTTTTAGTCACGCATTATTTGCTGTTGTGCGATCGCGCGTATGCAAATTAAATTATTCGTTGCAATAAGTAAATAATGTAAACATTGAATGTAAATAATGTAAATATTGAATATAAATAACAAATTATGTACAGATCGATGAACTTTTAAATACGCCAGAAAATTATATTGATTAGGTAATTAGTTTTAAATTATTTAAATTACTGCCTAATATTCTGACAGTCCTAAGCCATATCATTGTTAAGAATAACTAAGCTAGCTATAATAACAATCGTACTCAACAACATTTGTCAAAACAGCAATATAACAGGATAACAGACAACAGTTTACAATAACAGTTATATGAAAATAACATAACAGTGTTATTCATTATTACAAAACAGTTGTTATTGACATCACTGGTTACCACTAATTTCTATATTTTAGATTTTGAAATTAATCACGAAATCAGAGTTAATTTGAGATTGATTTAAAAATCTCTATTTAAAAACTGGCTGTTTTTATAACTGACGTAAACTCACTCCAGCACTAGTTTACTGCACTTGATCTTTCGTTAAACAAAGTTAAAAAAAGTTAAACAAAGCTATGGTTCCATATTTGTAAATAGGATTGATATAATATATTCTTTTGGGTTTTTTAATACTGTGTACATAACTCAAAGTCACTTCAATTACATGTAACGCATGATCGAATGAACAGATGATCACCTATTTATTTTATTGAATCCCATCAGAAATAGCTACATTATTTGTACATCTAATTTATTAACCTTTTAAATTTAAGACTGAGAACCTATTAATTTTTGCATTTCATTTAACCGTACAGTACCATTCTTGATTTATTTATACTGATAATTAAAAAAATAATAGCGTTTGGTTTAATACATAAATAAGTAAATCAAAAAAATATATATGGAAAAGCAACAGTCTTAAAAATCTCCTACATTAATTTTATATGTAAAGAACTAATACTAACACATGTAAATGTAATTAGGAAGAAATA
This sequence comes from Scirpophaga incertulas, assembly GCA_036419045.1. Taxonomy (NCBI): domain Eukaryota; kingdom Metazoa; phylum Arthropoda; class Insecta; order Lepidoptera; family Crambidae; genus Scirpophaga; species Scirpophaga incertulas. The sequence continues at coordinate 11,246,972 of CM071641.1, forward strand.
TATTTATTATTGATATGAGCATGGAACTCTCAATAAACAAAATTAGACAACTAAGATCGACATCTATAGTTGCATATTAAACCAAGCAAGTAAATATAATGTCTGCCGTCATATATTTCACAACGTATTTATAACACCACATATCCTAAAATTGGGAATAAGGTAGACGACTACAACTGATTATGGCCGTTTTTATACTATAATTATCTGATTTGAGCAATTTATATCTCATGAAAGTATGTCAATATAGACATTTCAGTTTAATTATTAATTTATATTGTTTTTAGATTTCTAAAAAATGAGCAATTATTATTTACGTAATTCTAATGAAACGAACACATTTCTAGCATTCTCACATTAAACGTAACATTTTTTAATATAGAAAGTATACCTATAAACGTACAAAAACAAAGTTATTTTAAAATATGTTTATACGCGCATACAAATTAGGCGAGTTTACTTAGTTTAACGTCACGATTGCAGTGTTCTTAGTATGGAGCGTTGAGCGACCCGCGACAGCGCCACAAACATGTCGGGTGTACTGTTGGTTCTACAATATTTTTCACTTAAAATAGTACTCTTATTAAATATAGAATTTAAAAAAAAATCGTCTACCCAATTGTGGCACTGCTCATTTAAACTGCATATCATGGAGGACTATTTTATTTAATATTATACTGTAACAGTGTGCCACTGTAATGGATCAGACCATAATACTGCTTATTAATTTGTTATTTTTATTGAATAATTATTACTTTCGTTTTTATTATTATTACCCTACTACCATGAACTATATTCACCTGTTGTAAGGCCGTTGGCTGATTTTTTTACGAAATAAGCAAGACTTTAGAGATCCATGTTTTGTTTGTACATAAATAAATGAAATAAAAAATAAATATACTTTTCAGAAGGCAAAAACAGTCATTTCTATACCACATACTATAAATTTATTTGTTCTTGTTTTTTTGCAATAAATACTTAAGTTTGAACTATTATTGTGTTTATGGCAATAAAAATTACATTGCTAGCATGTTATAACATTATAGTTGTTTGTCTTATGAAAACTTCATCATTTTGAGTTACGCGATGTTTATTAGCCTTGTTTCGAAGAAGTTCAGCCAATCGCAAATTAATAATAAAAAACTTCATATTCATGTAACCAGATATTATTAAAATATTAAAATATCGAGATTTGTTACTATGTTCTAGATTTTATCTAGTTCTATCAAACCATTTGTGCACCACGTCACGTGCACGTACTATTCACTCTTGACTCAACATGCCAAAAATCTATCAAAACGCATTATTATACCTATAGTATTTGATATGTTTCAGATCCTTAGTAAAAATTTGGGAACGCGAAGCAGCTACAAAACAGATAAACGGCGGTTACTCGGCTCTAGACTCAAATTTTAGCTGCGGCCTGGGGGGCATCGATCCCGGGGGCGACCACGTCAAGCACGAACCCGGGACCATGCACGGCCGAGCTCTCTACCCCTCGAACGTCAATCACCCGCACCAAGGCGGTTAGTTGGCTAGTCTAACACCGTATCTATTATTTAACAACTTAAACACTGGACATGCGTATCGCCAAACTTGCCATTTCAATTATAAATCGTAAAAAAATCTAATTCAAACAAATGTGAACCACTAAAGAGCTATCATTTAATATGCTAATCATTAAGTGCTATAATTTTAATATTCTACTCGACTTTCTTATTCACGCGATACTCCATTCAAATCAAATCAAATTAAAATAATCTTTATTCAACATAGACCTTTACAGGCACTTATTGACGTCAAAACAAACAAAACAAAAAAAGCTTAAAATAAAACAAAAACCTTGTCCGTACGTACGAACAAGAAAAAAAAATTTACTCTACACCTGTTCGAAAATTGGGAGAGCCTTCTCGAGAAGAACAGGCAAGAAACTCCGAAGATCTATTTTTTATCTCCCCTTTTCAATGTTAATAATTATAATAATAATACAAAATTAAGATACAATCATACCTAATACGATTACAGTCGTGTGTATGTTTACATACACATATAAAAATAATACAATATTATAAATAATGTTGTTACCAAACGTGACTCTATGAATAGTGTCCCTATTCCCAAATAGTGTGATCATTTAGATAGTCACTTACTTTATAATAACCTTTACTCATGAGTTTTTTTTTGATATGGATTTTAAATTCATTCATTCATTGCAGGTGCATATCTTTCAGAACAACAACATCATATGTCAATCATGTGCCAAGATCAAAATGCTGAAAACAAATCACAAATGACTGAAGACCGTAAACCGAAAAAAAGAAAGTGTGATAGTGACTCTTGGTCATCATCGCAAAAGAAAGGGAAGCCAAGTCTAAGTGATATGCCTGATTCCGACAGTGAAAGTGATCATTCCGATGCATTTGTCAACGAAGACGAGAATACTATGAATAGTAATTCAACAAACGAGGACCATGGAGGCCGTGAGTCATCAGTCTCACAAAACGAATTCACTTCTGACCTGGAACTATCTGGAATGGATGCGACAGATGCCTTAGGGACGCAAGATAATCGAACGTCTTCTGATATGGATAATTCAAATGATGGAGACGTGGAGGACTTAATCAGGTAATTTATTCTTGAAATTCGAACTTATTTGTAAAACTAAAAATTCAGATTATCAGTTTTAGCAAGTGCTCATTAAAATATTTTTTTTATATTCCTATGTAATGATATTATGATCATATCGTATATGTATTGTATGAAGTTTAGTAAATTTTTCAAAAATGAATAACCACATTCAAATATATATTTTTTTTAGGAATTCTTTTCAGAAAACTGACCACAAAAGACAAAAACAGAAAAGCACAGACTCGGAAACGCGTAGTAGTCGCAGTACATCCTCTCTGCTTCTCGATTTAACAGAGGGTAAAACTTACATGCCGTCTTCTGTCAGTATTACGCCTATTGGATCAGGCAATTCATCTAGAACAGAATCAGGTTCCAGTATATCGTCGATGCTTTGCTTAGATCGCCGCCCAGGTATTGAAATCATACCTATTACAGCTTCAGCGCCAGCCACACTGCCTAGCTCCATTACTATCACTCCAATAACATCGTCACAACTAAAGTCTCTTGATGATCGTCATCGTTCAGAAAAGAGATCTAGTAAAACAGGTGAAGAGCGTAGCAAAGAAAAGAAAAAGAAACGACGAAGAGATGACTCAATGGGCCCACCAGAAAAAGTCCCACCGAAGCAGGACCCTTTAACAAAACCAGTGTCAGTAAGTATTAAACCTACTGACGGATCTCCCATGCGGTCGACATCCCCAAACTCACTGTTAAGAAAATTTAGTCCAAGTCCAACACATGGTAGATCAGTATCAATAACAAAATCACCTAGCCCCAGTACAGTAAAAACTATGAATAAACCTTCCGGTACATCTAGTCACCACAGTAGTCCACGCCATTCACCTGTACAAAATAGTCCAAAACATTTACCTGGTTATTCAAGTCCAAAAAACCATAGCATATCTTCTCCTAAACATAGTTCTTCAGGTTCTGGAAAACCTAGCATGTCTGCTTTAAAATCAGCCACTAGTGGATCACCGTCAGGAAAATCTGGTACAACAGGTTATGACCTTTCGAAAAAACTTTCTAAAGATAGTTATAGTTCTAGTTCCATATCGTCTAGGGATAAAGAAAAAAAACATTCAAGCCTGTCATTTTCCAGTTCAGATAGAAGTAGCCCCAAATTAAAAAATCCTGTTAAATTGAAACAGTTGGAAATTACTCCTATATCTTGTGATAGTCCTGTTACTGAGCCTTTAATATCCCCACCAAATATTGAAGTTAACAAATCAAACGCTCCAAGTCAAGCGCGAAATAGAAAAGGATCCCTGAGTGCTGTGATAGATAAATTAAAATCGGCTCAACACTGTGGAACTGATTCTGACCTAGCAGGTACTAAATCTAGCAGTTCTTCCGGTAATACCAGTAAATTTTCAGATTCAAAAAACAGTGTACCTGGAGGCAGTAATAAATTAAGTGAGAATAAAAATCAAGAATATATGGTTAAACCAAGTCTTGATGGTATGAAAATAACAATAAACAAAACTAGAAGCAAAGAATCTTCTAGCGGTAGTTCAAAATTAAGTTACAGTAGTTCAGGTTCGACAAAACAATCGTCTCCTCAATTAACGCCTCCGAGTCAAGGTTCGCCTAAAACACACACAGGTCTTAAACCTGGGGTTATTAGTGGGCCAGCTTCTAAAAAATCACAGGCCTTACAGTCGTCCAAAACAGGCAACGTTACACCAGGTTCTACACCACCAAAAGCCAACATGAGTCCATCAGAATCATCTTCAAGTAATAGTAGTAATATGCCAAAAGTGCCTTATTCTAAATCATCCAGCTCCAGCAGTACTGGAATAAACTTATCTAAATCAGCCTCGAAATCTAGTTCTGGATCTCCTAAAAGCAGTTCCTCTGATATTGCTAAAATTATGAGAGATAGAGAACGAGAAAAGGCAAGAACAAAATTAATGAGTAATTCTGAGAAATCATTTTTTTCCTCAAAATCTGAAAGGCATTCAAGTCCCAGTGGCTCAAGAGACGACGTTGATGGAGATAGATACAAATCTAAAGACGCCAATTTTCTAGTTGAAGGTTTAATTAAACCGTTAGATACAAGTAAATTTCAGATACCCAAATTAAAAAATCAAAGCACACCAGATAAAAATAGTCCTGTATCACAGTATGACAGCCGATCAATGGTAAATGATTTCTCTAGAGGACTTGATCAAAGTAAATACCCATTCCCACATTTCGACAGTACAAATACTAGATCGTCTGATCTACAGAAACCTGCTTATCCCCTTAATGTTCCAAAACCTTTACTTAATATGGGTAGCATGAGTCCCAAAACACTTCAGTCAAATAAAAGTGATCAATCTGAAAGACCTATAGAATTTACGAAGTCAATGGTAGATAGTTTATCGAAAGGCGAAAGTCCCCAACGTAACAAGGATGATTCCAAGGACGTGTATCCGGGATCATACCCTATATTACCATTAGATTTTAAAACAGATATGGCTAAAGGTTTTCCAGCTCCGAAGGGTAGTTCGGAAGATAGAAAAGGTGCCGATTCATGTATGAAACCTCCTGTAAGTGGAGCAGTACCAAGAAGTGGTGCTACTACTCCTCAAGAAGCTGCAGAAATGTTACTAGATTTTTCGTCGTCGTCTGGAAGTAAAGTGTCTGGAATGGTAGCTGTGAGACCTGTTTACCCTCAATCTCCAGCATTAGCATTACAGATTGCAAAAAGTCCAGCGCCCTCGCCACTTGTTGTTCCCTCTCCACATTCTAATTCTCCTGGCATTACAGATGATGAATTAATGGATGAAGCGCTTGTCGGTCCAGGTAAATAAGTAATAAAGTGGTATTGATCGGTATTAGAGTATATATAGTAATACATATTATTTACAATTTAAATAGGCATTATTTACATGACAATCAGCGACTTGAAAATAATGACTATTTTAATTGATATCGTAAAGGAAAGGTAGTCAGTTGCTATCATTTTTATATCCATTATATTCTAACAGTTTTGAATTAATTTTATCGAATTGTAAAATATGCTTATTCATCAAGTTTTACTTTTGTCGAATTGAAAAATGCAACCATTTTGTGTACATTTGAAATTTATTATACACTAAGTTAAATTAATTTAATAAATGAAATGTTTGTATGTTACATATTAAGTTGTGAATATGTTTCTGTTGGGTCCTAATGTCAATTAAAACCTATAAAATAAACACATCACTGATTTGTTAACCATATAATTCAAATCATAATTAACCGAAACACTTACCATCATGACAAATTTTTGTACCACTTTCTTTCTAATAAGTTATATCATTACTCTAACTACATATTATTGTTAAATAATGTAAATATATGAAATACCTGGTAATATTTAATTGATATGATGACAGCGGTAAGGGATTATTGCTTTTAGTTGAGAAGATTTTTTTAGAAATAAATGTGTTTAAACCGAAGGCATTGATTTATTTTTCACACTTATAATGCATTAGCCTCTATAACAACAGTTTGCAACTAATAATATAAAGAATTGTAATAATATGGATAGTAGGGGTAATAGAAATAAACACGCCTTCGTAATGGATACCTTACAAAATTTCTCCGAATTGGATACCTCCTTCTTTTTTGTCTCCACCTTATAGGAAGAGGTGCGAATCCAGATGCTGTGAGCATTATTTCATCCGGTACTTTTTCTACTATTGTGTCGAGTTCTTCATTAGTTTCCAAAGTTGCACTCGTATCAAATATCATACTTGGTGGCATCTGAGTCTTGTTAGGATAACTGTCGACGTTTTCTTCAAAAACTATCTTGTCATTTTCTTCGCTTATATTGTTACTATAATCAGTAGGATTTGAAATTGTACTGGCTTCGTTAATTTCTTCTAAAATTTGTTTATTAATTTTATCACTCTTTATTCCTGATTCACCTACTTTTACGGATGGTTTGTGGACAATAGTTGCGGTTGCAACCAAGCCCAATGATATCAATATTACAAGATCTATCGCCATTGTGTATAGTCCTGAAAAAAAATAGGTTTAAAATACCTTGCCTTCTGCTGTACTGCGTAACAAATGCCCTGACTGTTATGTCGCTAACATCACAATGTCATGGTCTTATATAGCAAATAACCAGGTCAAAGAAATTTCTTCGTAAGACACTAATGCTATTTGTACATTGATAAACAGGTGTTAATACATTTCACCGAATTCATACAGGACACTTTTAAAGGTCATGTGAAGTCAGGTAAAAACAAAAATAACTAAATATTGTGAAGTCAAGTCTGTAACCTAAAAATAAAATATATGACTAAGTTTCTGTTAGTAACTTTTTTGTTATTTATTTAACAACTAATGAAGATGACATAGCAAACTTTTACGTATATGTTAATAGAGATTCAATTATCAATATCAACAAAAATATGTGCTATGTTAGAACCACTGATGTACGAGGAAGCGTTTTTATATTTGCGGAATGGCGGATATAGAATGGAAAAAAAAATCAAATTATTTTTTCTTCAATCAATTCAATATATCACCTGCAATACGGATATATTTTTCAAATCCTTCAATCATATAATTTAATCCCTCATAAAAAAATTATTTGCCTTCAAAATACGAAGAAACTACCTCCTTGACTTCATCATCGGTGGTAAATTTCTTACCTCGCAACTCTTTTCATTTTTGGGAACAGGTGATAATCACTTGGGGCCAGTTTTAGACTGTAGAATCTGTGATCCAAAATATCGAAACCCTGTAAGCTGCTTATGCTGGGCAGCCAACGCAATGCGCCTCTTGTGGACGGGCGTGTTGTCATGCAAAAGCAGCACGCCTCGTCAGCACGTTTCCCACGTCTTTTCTCATGACCTCTTTTAATCGCTCTAATATTGAAGGAAGAAAGAAATGGTTATAGAAACACTTTTATTATATCTATAATCGATTATTAATATTCCTTCTGAATCCCAAAAGACCGTTGCCTTGAATTTCCCAGCTAACTATGACACCTTAAGCTTTTTGGAGGTACTGTGCCCTTTTCATGCCACTGCATGGAGACTTGTTTAGACTCAGGTTCATAATGATGAACCAAAGTTTCGTCTCCAGTAACAATTTAGCTCAATACACTATCCTTCCTTGGTCTCATTGCAGAGGTCCAAAAATGCACGCACTCTATGCGCGGTTGTTTTTGCGGCGGCGTGAACATTCTCGGCATCAATTTTGCACTGACCATACAGGATTTTAAAAATGTTTGTATAGGATAATCCTACCATTTCTGCGAGTTGTTTCTTCTTTAGTCGAGCATCCTCGAGTATCATTTTTTCACATTTTGGATAAGTTCTAGCGAGGTCACATCGATGCTTTTGCCCGACCTCGGATCGTCTTCAAGTGATTCCCTTCCTTGTTTAAATAAACTGTGCCACCTGTACACCATGGTTTTTCCTAGACAAGTCACCGTAAACCGATGACAATTCAGTATGGTCGGAACTGATTTTCCTTGCTAGTAAAGGAACTTTATAACGCCACCACTTTTTTCCATATTTCACTTTTCACTCCCGATTATGTTGCTTGGTTAACGATAGCTCAAAGATTAATAATTTAATAACAACTAAATCTCGAATTTATACTAATTTTGAATCACTGAACACGTTACGACTCTAATGAGCATAATCACCCCCGCTTTCCGCGTACATAAAAACGCTCCCTCATACACTCCTATGTTCAAACGAAAAATCGCTGATCTTCGAAATTTGTCTGTTCAATTATAAGGAAAATTTCTGGCGCAATTGTAATCAACACGCAAGTGATGTGATCAAATTGTTATGTAAGTAATATAATTACAGTAATCTTAAAATTATAACTAAGTAATAATGTTAAAATTATAAATACATTTTCTTAAACATGCGCGGGAAATGTTTCGATAATAACCTGAAAACGAATACTCGAATTTCTGGACCCTTGACCATCTTAAAGAGTATAGAATCCTCGGTGTCGACATCTCTAGTGATGTCCAATTCTAAAGTCACTTGGAGGACAAAAAACTAGGTGTGCTTAACGGGGATAAGTAGTACTTCTCTTACATTTTCTTAAATAAAATCAAATTTATGTATTCATAAAAACGGACAATATTTGCTTTAAGTAATTTTTCCCAAGTCTCTTCGAAATAAACTCATGAGGATACCATATATAGATTCTGCTCTGAATACTTACATATTGCCTCCTATATGGATTGTTTTTTGAACAGTTATTATTTCTTAGTCGTTGCGTCTGGCGCTCCGCCGCCGCCACTGTATTTCTCCTTCGGGCCTGAGCTTGCAATCTTCTTTGCTTCAGTAACCTCATAGTAAACCGCGGTAGAAACGGATTTTGCGCCTCTGCTGTTTCCATTATCTCCATATCTCTGACACCGGTTGACTCATCGTTCTCTAATGGCTTCGCTCGAACGAGTGTTAAAATAACAAATACTACTACTAAGCTAGTTAAAATGTTAGAGACAAACATGTTTACAAATGGCAATATACTTATTGGTATCTTTACAGAGTCTCCGACTACACAGTGTCGTGTCAGATACCATAATAATCTGGCGTACCAATATTTCCTTTTTATAGGACAGGTTCGAACGACTGACACACATTTAAGATGCATTTTGTTTATCCGTCATTGCTGTTTTAGGAAACATAACGGATCATACTCGCAGTTCCAATTATCACATTTCCTTGTTCGTATTCATAGTCTTGCCTCCGTACTTTAAAATAATATAAACATTACTGATAGCTTTGAATAGGAAGTTATTAACCACCATCTTTCCCTAGTACGATAGTGAGGTTACAAGTACATATTTACCGTATAGTAAAATTTAACGTATAATTGAAAGTGACACTGAAGTACTTGAGACTTAATGAAGTAAATGCTTCAATTCATCTAAACTTTATAACTTTTTTTAAAATTATCACATATAAAGACTTTATATTTGCATTTCATTTTAAGTTATTTCTTTGCATACTCATGAATGTCACAATTCATTTATTTGAATTGTAAAATAATTTGATGTCAGAATTTTGTACGCTGAAACTTTCTGGAAACATGCATTTTTCTCTCAAATGTATGTTATTAATTACTTAGTTTGATATCTTCATCGTCGGCGAAAAGTACTAGACAATTCACGAAGTACAGGGTAACGTTCGATCGCATGTAGTGTAAAAGGAGCTGAAAGAATAACCTACGCAATATCGAGCACAGCCGAAAAAGATATAATATTATTATATACAATAAAATATCAAAATAAATAATGTGTGCAATAAAATTTACCCATTTACTAATAAAGTAGTATTAAATGTTGAAAATAGAATATTTGGATATCATAATAGTCTAGGCACTTCTAACAAACGTTTATAAAGTAATAATTAAAGAAGAACAGCAAAATGGGCTCAACAGGCGCAAGTGAATAAACGAAAACGGTGTCAACGACTAATTTGAAGCTTTCTCGCACCGATATCATGACTACTTATACTAGTCTCTTATATGCTGACTTATTGATCTGTCGCATAAGACTGAACAGAGGTATATAAAAGTTTTGTTTAGTACCTACAGAATTTTACTTTTCTACCCAGAATTATGTATGCTTCGGTAAGTTCCCCTTCTTAAATAGGCAGGTACTTAATTAAGTACCTGCCTGACTGTATATTTTGTTTGCAATATTTTAAATTCGTTAACAGATTTAAGGTAGGTACCTAATACGTACCATGATTATTGCGAACTACATGACCCGTCTTAAAGTCACCAGGTAGATCTAGACTAGATTTCGGCATATCCGTCTTTCCGTTAACGAAAACCGTCTATTTAGCTTAGTAACAACCAGAAAACTGGATATTTTACATTAGCCACATAAATTTTGAAACAGGTATAATATAATACATGTGCAATCTAAACTGTTTTACTTGTATGTGAAGTACAAAAATACAGAAACAAACGAGGTGTGAAAAACAGTTTTTTTAAATTAGTAATCCGTTTACAAAATTTCAAAATTGTCGTGTTCATATTATCTCCCTTCCTTTTTTTATAGCGTGAAATTGTTTGGATACACAGCTTTAGATGGCTAGATAACAGAGTGGTGGAATTTTCCTTATCTTTAGCTGTGATGATCCGGCGACTGGATAATACCATTACCTACAATAGTCTTATAGTATTAAAAATGTCTAAAGTAAATACGTTGCATAATTTACGATATAAGTAAATAGTCACTACCTATATAACAGACAGCACCCACCGCTAAATAATTACCTAGATTAAATATACATTTAAATATCATAAAATGTATCAACGTTAAATACCAACATTACGTCACAAAATTTGTATTATGGAAACCTGTGTGCCTACCATATGTTTACAAGTTAGCTGTCGATATGGACTGCGCAAAATTTTGTATAGAGTCTTGTACAGCGCCCCTAGCAAAAAGGTCTTGAAACTAAAAGCGGTACCTACCACCGGTAGTACTATAATTGGGTAGACGACAATTTTTTAAATTCTGTATATAATAAGAGTACTCTTTTAAGTGAGAAATATTGCAGAACCAACAGTACACCTGCACCTAATAACTTTTGAAGATACATCACCATGTTTGCGGCGCTGTCGCAGGTCGCTCAAAAACGCTCCATACTAAAAACACTGCAGTTGTGACGTCATAACTCAGTAAACTCGCCGAATTTGTATGAGCGTATAAATAAATTTTAAAATAACTTTGTTATTTGTACGTTTATAGGTATACTTTCTATATAAAAAATGTTACATTTAATGTGAGAATGCTAGAAATGTGTTCGTTTCATTAGAATTACGTAAATAATAATTGCTCATTTTTTTGAAATCTTAAAATAATATAAATTTATAATTAAACTGAAATTTCTATATTGACATACTTTCGTGAGATATAAATTGCTCAAATCAGATAATTATAGTATAAAAATGGCCATAATCAGTTGTAGTCGTCTACCCTATTATATGTCGAACACCTATAATAAAAACGCTATTGTTAAAATCGTTTTGTTTATTTTGTATGCAAAACCGGTACTGTGAGTTCATGATTTGACAGCTACCTACTTGATACAGTTACGTCACTCACTTGGATTATAAACGTGACCCGTACTGAATCAACAATTCACAAAACTGTGTAATTTTGATGTTGAAGAAAGTCATCAATTATATCTATTTATTTATTGAAAACCCTATATAATAAGCTTGTTTTGCAAATGTCTATGAAATAAGTTCAATATATATATTCACAAAATTATTTTACATGAAAATATTCATAGAGCACTACCCATCCTTACTAATATTATAAAGGCGAAAGTTTGAGAGGATAGATGTTTGTTACTCTGTCACGTAAAAACTGCTGAATAGATTTTAATGAAACTTTACAATAACTTATATATCAGACTAACAGGTAACAATGTATCAAGATATTGTGTGAGTTATCCAAAATATGACAAGTGTCCAGGAGACCTATTTTTGAATTACGAATGCGACTTCGAAATCACCGATGTGACTAATAATCACCGATTTTCAATAATTCTTATTTTTTAATATCACTGATGTGACTACCTTAGTCACAGGTGTGATTTCATTACGAGTGCCCTCACTCACTCGTAATCAAGTCATACTTGTGGAAATGTTAGCTGTGTTTTGTTTGGAGAATATATATATGTATATGAATGTAGCATATATTATATATATACTATATATATAATAACCATGATGGTTAAGCAGGCAATAACCGGCAGCGGCTACATTCTGCGTGAAACCGAACTCTTACATTTATGTGTGTACTTTATCTATGTTGGCAGCTCTGCGATCGACTTTCAAAAATTGGATGTTTAGGACTCCGTGACCTCAAAGTCACCGCTGCCTATTTAGTCAGCGGTGATTTCGAAATCGCATTCGTAATTCAAAAATAGGTCTCCTGCTCAGACGAATTCGCGTGGTCCAACTAGTAATAGATAATTAAGTGTTACAATTAATTTAAATATTAATTAACAGACTTATATTTTTTGTTTACTTATCCATCTAAAACATATAATCTTACTTTTCTGTCAAATAATAAGTAATTTAAGCCTCAGTAGCCTACTGTAGTATATAGGTTTGTAGTCGACATAAAAGCGTTAATTTTTATATGGAATCTTTTACAGTGACTTCGTACACGGATTACATCAACTTAAGTCGGAAAAATGGTTTTTGGATTTGAATAATTTTCTACAAGAACTCTTTAACAAGAGTTATATGAAAATAATATATTATATATAATATACACGCACGTAATGAAAAGAAAATAAAAACAACTGTCTTTATATTTCCTTACAAATTCTCTCTGAAACCACTGGTTAGTAAGATACCAATTTTACTAGAAATAAAAAGTTCATATGCGTTTTTATTTGTTATTTTCTTTTATTACTGCGATATTCATTTAAATAATAACGAAAAACCATCGTTAACATTAGGATACTTTTTACTACTGAAGAAATACAGAAGATCATTGATCGTCGATATTATAACCTTAATGCACTAAGATTGTAATAAATTTAGTTCTTAGATTGACATGCCTTATTTAGCAATTTTAAGACTTTTATACTTTACTATACGTCAACTATCTATTGAAAACGACAGCAAACTCTAATAGCGCTATGAATATGAGTCTACACGCGATTGTTTATTACACATGTGTCTGAAGCATAAAAGTTCGATCAAAATGAATCACTCATGCAAGAACAATACATGTGTAATGTGTAGTTTATTACTACCAACACACTATTAATGTTTATCATACGAAATTTTCGAGGAATTAGTTACTTATACCTACAATCGCGTATTTACTTTTAATAAGCAATCAATCAAACACGCTAACACAACACTACTTATTAGTTGTCCTAATTTAGACCTAGTTAAAACATGGCGATGTTTTTACTTATGAACAAAAACAAACCATCTCTATGCTTAATCCGTCTCAAGGTAATATTTCGCAGTCATGTTAAATTGATACAATAGGGTAGATGGCTACAACAGAATATGGCTGTTTTTATAATATAATCATCTAATTTGAGCAATTTATATCTCATGAAAATGAGTCAATATAGAAATGCAAGACATGCAAACAAAATAGTGTTACCACAGTCTAACCTATCTGTATGTGATGGCCATAAAAATATTCAACAAATTGCCAAACAATCTGATAAACGAGAAAAGTGATAAGAAATTCATTGCATTATTAAAAAGCATGCTATTAGCTAAGGCTTACTATAATTTAAACGAGTTTTTGATGATAAATTTTAATATGGGTCTCCCTTCCTTCTCCATGACATAAAATCTATTTATTGAAATCTATTTAATCAAATTAATTTTATTAAATCTGTATCATTTATTATTACTTTTGTATTATATAATTTACTAGCTGACCCGTGCCCACTTCGTTGGGCTTAATATTAATAATCCACGAAGCAAGCACGAACGCGAATCGAATTAAACCCGAAGCCCGTTTTTTCTCCGATTCACTTTGCAAAACGAACTACCACGTAAAAGCCTTTTTATTTCTCGGTTGTTTATATAACCTATGACACTCAGCAATAATGTGGCTTTCTATTGGTGAAAGAATGATTAAAATCGGTTCAGTAGATCCCGAGATTAACCCTTACAATTTAACAAATATACAAACACACAAACTTTACTTCTTTATAATATTAGTATAGATATGAAATGATAAATAAAATATTATTGTTATTCTGTACTAATAGTAAGCACAATTAATTTACACATATATATGTATATGTATGTGTACGTATATGTGTGGGTGTATGTATGTATATATGTGTGTGTATATATGTGTATATATATGTGTGTATATATATATACATATATATATGTGTGTGTGTGTGTGTGTGTTTTAGTTATGTTATATTTGTACCAACATACCTACCATATTGTTGCGCCCAACAGGGTCCAAAATTGTCTGACCATCTTTTAAAATTTTGGAAACAATAAAGTATTGAGTATTGAAATTTGCTAAGCACTCACTGATTACTCTAAAGGAAAAAATTATGGTGTCAAATAAAACACTCATTTAGACAAATATTAATCAATTTTAATAAATCTTTTTGGGTTATACAGAAAAAAGTGCGTCGCACTTTTCAATACAAATCGCCGCAGCGCAAAATCACTGCTTAGCACTCTAACGGTTAATATAGTTTTTAGATTTCTAAAAAATGTGCAATTTTTTTACATATTAGAATTATGTGTGAAACATTAAATATATTTTTTTATACAAAAAGTATACCTGTAATCGTACAGATAACAAAGTTATTTTGAATTTTGTTAATAACTCATACAAATTAAGAAAGTTTACTGAATTATGACGTCACGATTGCAATGTTTTTTTTAGTATGGAGCGTTTTGGAGCAATACGCGCCGCAACACGTTGATGTATCTTCAAAAGGATATACTTAAAAGGTATACTGCAGTATTTCAGGGATCGAACAATTAATCGTAAACATACAATTGAAGTTTTTCAATTTGGGTAATGGATTATATGGCTCTCATAATGGATTATAGTAGGTAATTTATAATTTTAATACACAATATTAAAGAAAAATGAACAAAATAAAATTTTGTGCAACATAGACTATATGATTCGAGTTCCTTATCCAAATTATGGTTGAAAGTAAGAAATAACTTTTCATACGACTTTTGTGCTCGTAATTATTATGTGCATTTTATGTTCCAAATTTAAATTATTAATTGTCCAATGATTAATTAAACTGTTATTCAACTCCCTAAATATCCCGAATCCCGAATATAAAATTGTGCCTGTATAAACTTCGCCGTTTTTAATAACGTTTCTGGATGTTGTATGTGTATGTGTAAAAACAATTGTATGTGTTACATATTCTGTCAAACATATAATATCATCATAGCCATCCATTAATCACATGATGTTTTAAAGTGGGAGAGGAGATGACAAAATTCACGAAATATCACAAGGGAATGAGGGGGGGTTGTAGTAAAAAATATCGCGTGTATTTATTTTTTCGTTAAATGCGTGATTTTTAAACTGATAGCAGTGTAGTGTGACCTCTCCATTCAAGCCGTAGGGCCATTAGGGCCAAGGCTAGGCTGAGTTTAGTCGGTAGGTCTGTGTGGTCGAGCCGCCTCGACAGCACCAGGAGTCCGACATAATCAACGCATCCCTGCTTGCCTGTTGCGTTGGTATCCATGATGGATTCTCAGCCTCCTCTCCTGAGGAAAAAAAAATAGTGTGACCTTGACTTGGTGAACGAAATATATGTTTTTCACATGATTATACCATTAGTTAATGATTATTTTTATGCCAATCAAAAATAATCTGCAATCTTTCTGCCTAGACATTTTATCATGGTTCTTAATTTCAGAATAAAATAAATTATATTTTATACCTGTATTTAAAGATTATTTTAAGATTCTTTGTAGGTTTTAAAAATACTCGAGACGTTTGAAAGGAAGGGGGGTGTAATTTTAAATCTCACCCCGTATGACCAAGGGGACAAAGGTTACAAAATGAGGGCCCCATATCAAGATTTACCGAATCCTTTATCAAAAATATTTCCCAAAGCTACAATAAAATTTACTGTAGGATGACATCAGCGCGATATACGACTTTATATTGGTGACCATGCTAGCCAAGCTGATCACATGAACCCTCTTGTTGAGTAGGCATTTTGCTGCATCCAATGAACTATGGATAGTAAAATAATGCAAATTGCAGATATACTTTTGGAGCAAACTCACATTTTGGCGGTCTAGTGGAAAAATCCGACTTAACGGTAAATCAATCTAGATCTTTCCCATTGCTGGTCCATTTGAAATCGGTTAAGATGGAAAAATATTTAGTGAAACTTGGAATATTTAGAACATATTTCTCTAATTTCATATCAGAATACTTTGAATTTGTTTTCTAATTCGCCATCATCACTTGATTATTTACTTTACCTCCTAACTTGCCCACTTCCCGATTCGACTGGAATACCTTCGTTTCATGATAACATAACTAGTGTTGTCAACAATATTAACACCTAGAAATAACGGTATGTTTATTTAAAGCAATGGAATACTAGATCTAATCTTTACACCTCTTAAAATCAAATGTGCAACTGTCTTCCGCCACGTGGCTTACTGTGCTGCCATCTATTGGATAATGTCACAAACAGAAGAGACAGTAGTCGAATCAGCAAACTGTGTTGGCCCGAAGTTAATCTGATTAACGATTAATAATTAACGACTGAAAATAATAATCAAAAATTTGGTTAAGATTAATTAATCATAATCAAATTAAAAATTATTAAGATTATTAATCATAATCTTTAATCGTGAATTTCATTATTTGATTAACTATTAACTACTTATTTATTTAATTTATTGGAAGAGAAACATCAACAGCTTATGCAATACGCTACTTCAAAGGCAGTAATAAATGAACCAAAATGGAATTCTGTATAATAAAACAATTAATTCAAAATGTAATCATTCCTTATTCCAATTTCACAGACTATACTATACTATACTTTTAATGCCTATTTACTGCATAAACACCGAGGAGGGGTGGGGCTGAGGTACTTTGCGTTAGCTTAGGTTCTCTCTCTTTTACTCTCACATTTTATAGCACTAAACTACTATTAGTCACGTTTTAACACTGCAAAATATCTACAAATATCAAAAAAGTTTTACACTCTTTCGAGTGCTACTACTTAACATGCAGCCGTTGCAGCTCTATGATACCCATGATTTGAAAAAAAAGGGCTAGTATGTCTAACTGCCGCTGATCAAAAGAAGTGTATAAACATTTTTAAGTCAGTCGTAAATAAGGATATATCAGAAATCCCAGAGCTTTTAACAGTCATCACTGCAGCCAATAAGACACGCCACGAAGACGAGTTTTTTGATTTTAATTCCGACTCTGGCAGTGAAGTGGAATCAGTTGATGCTAAAAAGAGAGCGGATATGATCATTTCAAACTTTTTTGCCGAGGGAAGCCAAGAACGAGAGCTTGTACAAAGTTATCCTGTTATAAGCAAAGTGTTTATTAAGAACAATACACCAATGCCGTCCTCTGGCTCGGTAGAAAAAATGTTTTCTTTGCATCTATGCTAAATAAACCTAGGTCACACAAATTATCTGACGACTTATTTAAAAAAAAAAGTAGTTATGAAATATAATTTGAACATCAAGAAATCGGAAAAGTAAAAATCGGAGCTTAGTTGATTGAAAATATTCTTCAAAATTAGTGCATTTGAACGTTATATAGAAATTAGTTTTTCTTTTGTTCTTTGAATAATTAATAAAAATATTTTAGGAAAAGTGTGTCATTATTTTCTATAATTTCTTTTGTGTATGTATTAGTTTATAATCAAGTAAATCAATTAATGATTAGTGATTAATGATTAACGTCAATAATTATGATTAAAATTACTTTTTTAATGTTTGCAATCTGTTTGAAATGAATCAAATTAATTAATTGAATGAAAAATTAATTGATTAATGTCAATACAGTATCCGCAATCTATCATCATGGTATAACTTCAAGCATAAGAAGTAAAATTGCATATTTACATTACAATGACTGCGTATAATAATTAATGTTTTAACATTAGTTAAAGCAACAGTTGATATATCTATTGTTAATATTCATTATAGCTTTTTATATAAATCTAGTAATTAGTAAGATCAATAATATCATTGTAAATGGTTTTATTTTTATTCTAAAAGCACTGACAACCTGACGGAACCTAATGAAGCATAATCTAGTAATATGGTTACCATATAACATAATATTTAAATAAAAAATGTTCACGAAACCTTATCAACGCATGTCTTCATCACAGCAAAAATGTTAATTCAATAACGCAATACTGCCGATAAGCGCGTAATAACGCGATTCATAAAAATGACACAGCTATTTTATCGTCAGGTTTATGTATTCCTGGGCATCGGGCATATTATCCATTGATTATCGGTGACGTCGTCTTCGCGCGATTGAAATCAAATCCAATGTCTCCGTACCATCCGCTTCGACCGGTCTAATATTCTTACTCGCACGCTAGTTATTGGTTGGTTCACGGCTGTCGGTCGAACCGCACGCGTCCATCGCACTTCATAGTGCACTAACCGCGAGTGCTTCATCGATTATCCACTCACAATGTTTTGGCAACAGTCATAATGTACATCCCGGTTCATTAGTTAGATCACTTTTTTATTAATTTGTGAACACGCTTCACACATGTGGCAACGGTAAACTTTCGCAATAGGCCGCGTGAAAGCTAAATACCGTTTCTTTGCAAATTAAAAAAGTAACAAAACTCACAAAGCAGCCAGTATGAAGGATAAAAAGACAAGGTAAGCAAGTTTTGCAACAGCATAGTTTTTATAGAATCTGATTTATAAATCTAGGTTAATAAAAATCTAGTTAAGTTATTACAATAGCAATACATTAGATCACAAAAAGCGCATGGACATAACCAGAAATTATAATTACTAATCTCAGTTATTTATTAGCAATATGAAGAAACAACGTAACATTTTTTTTAAGAAAATGTCACAAATACTAATAATAAATTAATTATATATTCATATCGCAATCTAAAAAACAATATGGATTCGTTTTCAACTTGACATGTCATATATTATGGGATTGCACAACGTTAAGAAGTTATTATGTAAATAATCTCTACAATTAGAAACTACATCTGAATATTCATATCTTAAATGCATGTCAATTTTAATAAATCAATTTTATTTTTACGTTTTTGAATAAAGCGAACACTTTAACTTTCTGGCAATTTCAATTTAATGTATCATTTATAAATATAGAGAGTACCAACCAATACAGTTATGGCCGATACTATTTAAGACTACCAGCTTATGACGTCACGTACCCTGCAAAAAGGTATAAGAGTATGGAGCGTTGTTGAACGATCCGCGATAACGCTGAACAGGTATTGCTATATTTTCAAAAGTAATAATCACAGGTACATTATTACTTCTAAAATATTTCTTAGCTAATAGTGTACTGTTAATATATCGAGAAATAAAAAAATGTTCGCTACCACAATGGAATAGTAGTAATTCATCAAATCATCACATCAGTTATTTGAGAAATTTGACTTGTATGTAATTACAATATTTCTAATAAGTAATACAAATATAGAGCAGGATTTGAGGCAAGGGAATTAATATTTTACAATAACTTTCATAATTTATAAAAAGACAGTGAAAAGGTATAGGTAGCGAGCCAAATCTACTTCTGCTTCTTATACGCCATACATTACTGATGTACTAGTGCCAAAACTGACTGAGAACAATAATTAGTCAGCGCATCTGTTTCTATGTACAGCTTTTTAAATTTATATATGATTTGTATTTATTTATTCGTGAAGTTAGCACATTTGAAATAGGCATACTAAAAGCAAAAAAGCATTTATCTACGATACACTATATAATAGTAAACAAATAACCTATATATTTTAACCTATCCAAGAGTTAAAAATAAAATCTTAATATAGTATATTTTTAAAATACTTTAATATATGATGAAATATATAAGTAAGTATTAATCCGAACAAGTGTTTATCAGTTTTCACCTTGTTAATGAACAGTGGCGAACTACTTTTTAGCGAAGGTATAAAAAGTATAAAGCACGTTGACAGTTTCTCAATATTTTATAAATCTTATTATACTCCGTGTTCACAATGAATAAAGACAATGCTTTAAACGTTACAGTTGAAATTAAGTCGGGTTAAAATTGAACTTGGTAACTTAAAATAATAGGTTTTGTAAAGATGCAAGAATAATGTGCGCTGACGGGTCACAATAGCTTGGTTCGAGCCGTATCACAGTATATGCAACATAATATAAATGGCTCCATATAGGTTCAATCATACTGTGCACTTACCGTCATCATCTTTACCTAGCAATATCCTATATGATTCGCTTATTAAGCACGTATCAAAGAGCTTGATTGTTTTAATACTACGATCAATGGGTCGCCAGTTGAACACTGCCGAGCACAGTAAAATCAGTCAGTGAACCTCGTTTTTTATGAATAATAAAGCCATACATCTTAAATTAAGCCGGCTTATGCAAAAACATTAGGTTCTATTTATAATTTAAATAATAAACATATTGCTTATTATCTTTTTAAATTTAAAATTCAAATATAAAACAATGTTTTTAAATCGGCCGAATACTTTTATTTTATCGTCTATTCAAAGATGACAAGTCGATTGTCGAAATAGAAATGATTAAGCAAAATTTCGTACAATAATTTTCTATAACTTTCAAAGAGGATTATCGCGACGTCATGCTTTGAGGAGATCACTTCTGTATTTAGTGATACAGCACCATGTCTTAGGGCTGTAGAACGCTGGTATTTGACATTTCAAAGTGGGCAGTATAGCCTCAGTGACAAGCCACGTGAAGGTCCAATCCAAAAACCGCCAGCGACGCAACAGAATATCGAAGCCGTGCGGTAGCTAATCCTCAAAAATCGTCATGGGACATACCGTGAAATAGAGGAATACGTGGGCATTTCAGGGACCACTGTCTAAAAAATCGCATACAAAGAACTTGGCGTAAGAAAGTTGATCTCCCGTTTGCCACATTTGCTTAGTGACGACCAAAAAACAGCCCTTGTTAGTTGGTGTCGCAGAACTCTGTAGTGATTCAATCGAGAAAAGTCAAAACATGTTTATGATATGGTTAGTGGTGGAGGCTTGGATATTGGCTCATGATCAATATTCTAAGCATTAGTCTACTGTCTAGGTCTTCCAGGATAAGCCAAAACCGACCAAGGTCATGTGTTCACGGAGCACTTTAAAAAAATCATTGCCTCCTTTGTGGCGAAGAGTGATCATGTCGCCACTATCGTACTAGACGATCGCAAGACCGTTAACGCTGACTGGTATACCACTCTTTGTTCCCACAAGTCATCACCGAATTTCAAAAAAAAGCAATCCAAGACGTCGTATCTTCGTATGATACTTCACCATGACAATGTAATTTTGCACACCACCCGCCAAACAAAAATGTTATTGAGCACCCAAAATGTCGAAATTTTAGAGCTTATAGCCCTGACGTAAGCCCTAAAAATTTTTTACATTCCCCAAAATTAAGCAATGTGTTCGCGGTCAACGTTTCAGCTCCCCCGAAGAAGCTGTTGATGTATACAAATCGGCCATGTTGACTACTCCCACTTTGAAATAGAATAAATGTTTAAATAATTGATTTGAACGCATGTAAAAGTGTGTTAAATATCCCAGAGAATTCTTTGAAAAACAATAAATGGTAATAATCTATAAGATTTTCTATACTTATTTCAAACGACACAACTTAAAAGGCAGCCCTCGTATTTAACTTAAGTTACCTACAAACTATATACTTACTACAAAGTTCATAATTATTTAACAAAACAATAACGGTTAGTAATAAGAGGAAACATGGAACTGATAACAAATTAATTAAAAACTTAAGATCTTAAATGAAAAAGAATATATAAATCTCTCTTGTGGGTCTACTTTTAGAGGACCTAGGGTCCTCTAAAAGTAAAGCTAAACTTACTAATTTGGACTAATATTCTCATGCAAACTTATTTATCAGCTACCGACATGAAAAGCTTCGATCCTTTACAAGAATAGATACAACATAATAATATTTATCTTTAATATTCATTTTAAGGTTTACTTTTTGGAAAACCGTCTGAGATTCCAAATATTGTGCCTAGGCCCCATTGCTACGATTGCTACGATTTTATTAACAGTGACGATGTGTTACCTTATTGCCTTTGATATGCCCAATCCCCTCCATTCCAAGAACTTTGCACACGCATCAGTGTAGTTGGGCATAGTGATTTCAGCGATATAACGTTGTCTTGTTTTTTAATTGAGCTCTGCTGTGACCCGTTTTGAAGTAGAGCGCCACTTCGTCCAGTATGATAGTCTTTTAGGAACGATAGTTTACCCGCTTGCATAATCTCAGCTGTTCAGACGCCG
This sequence comes from Scirpophaga incertulas, assembly GCA_036419045.1. Lineage (NCBI taxonomy): Eukaryota > Metazoa > Arthropoda > Insecta > Lepidoptera > Crambidae > Scirpophaga > Scirpophaga incertulas. The sequence continues at coordinate 11,269,615 of CM071641.1, forward strand.
TGTCCTTTGATGTCTTTAAGAGACATAATAATCACAGACTGATGGTTGGGTGGGTATCTTCGGTGTAGTGTTAGGTTATTTTCACTCTAGATTATCACACAGAATTTATATTGACAATAGCGGGATAGTACAATGCGATGTCCCTGTGTTACTTATTTCGACCGTAAATCAGTTTAATCAGTTTCCACTGCTGTATTTACTCGTAAGGCTGCCCATGCAGCCGATGAAACTGCTGAATTATATTATGTGAAATGATAAATACTGTGGTAAAAGATGTAGGCAATATTTTCTTATTTTTTAATAACTGTATTCTGCAAAAGTTTGGTAAATTTATTATAGCTACTTAGATATATTAACCAGTCTAAACGTATGTTTACTATATTTACTTAATTATCTTGCCCTAGGGTCAATAGATAATTGATTATTATGAAGAGTTACATTTCACGTCTTGGCAACAAGACGTATCCACACCACAGAGTCCTTGTAAAGTTAATTGGCAAAAATGGTGTTTATTCTATTCGGATACGTTCTCTACCTTCGACCAAAACTTAAAATCGTGAAAGTTCAAAGGTTAGTAGTAGAATCTATTTATCAGTGCTATTTATCAATGCTTTTTTTGTTGTATACTTCGCCTGTATGTTTTGATTGTGAGTAGGTACTAATATATTGTTGTCACTGTAAAAAAGATTAATATACATACATGCAAATACAAATTGTCTAATTGCACATTTATCATAAACATATCTTATGGTCTCCCAATTTATTTGATACCCGAGTATTATCTATACAGTTCTTTTCCAGTCATCTCTTCTCTGCGACCTTTCCATTCACTCACTACAGCAACTTTCATATAACCTCTAACGTAATCCATCCATCGCTTCTTAGGTTTTTGATTATTACTCCATTCTCATCTATTAGTACTACACATTACTATTCGTTTCTAGACATGACATGTCGATACCGTGCCAGTCTGTACCCTCTTATCTTACCTAGTATAAGAGCCACTTTTACACTTTAGATGAGTTAAGTAATTGTTTAAATAGTATGTAAATGTAAATATTGCAAACGACGTTTTTGTCATAAAATTATGTAAAAACTGAAAATTATTATTCTTCACAAAGATAAATATTACTACTTGAAATAAGAATGAATATTTCATAATAAATATTATTACCGTGTACATAAAACAATTGGGCCAATTGACGTCATAATAACTATTTTTATAGTATCATTCATAACTATTTGCGTAATTATCTTTTGTTTCTACAGTAATACAATTTCATAAGTTTTATTTATAGCTTATGCTGGCTGCCAATAGGAGTAAACTGCAGGTTTTCCTTATTTTGTAGCTATGTAATTTAATTACCTATAGTTTACATTTCTGCTAATTAGCAGAAATGAAAACTCATACTAACCTAAATATGATCTTCAACACAATGTAAATATATAAAATAAAAAACAAAATCAAGATCAACATTACATCATCACGCACTTATTCATTATCATTGGTATCCAACTTTTTACATACATGGTACATGATCATTCATCCATCACTTCAACATCTTTATCGTTTCGACCATATTTAATTGAACACTTTTTCAGGGTAAGAAAGGATACAGTGTGTGACCTAGAACCGGGGATAATATGGAAAATATTGTAGGCAACTGTAAATATATGATTTTTGAGATTTTCTTATAAAATAAATGTTATAATAAACTGTAACTCTGTTGCTATCAAATTTAATTTAAACTGACAAATAGAGCAGTTATACTTTTATTTATCCAATTTGATTTTCGTGATAACTTTTGCATGTCAAAGAAACAACACTATTGCGTCTACGACTGGAGACCTTGTACTGGAAAGAACCAGCAAATAAACCAGCTTCTGTTTAATTGCTAGTTCGTTGCTATTTCTCTTCGTTTTATAATAATCATAATCATATTTATTTCAAACTTTGCATCCAAATTTTTATTAAAACGTTAGTAATAACGTTAATCTGGACGTTTTCGGCGGATACTCTCACGCAAACGCTTCATGACGCCTAAATAATATTCTTTCTTAAAAAAAAAACTGTCAGCATCACCTTGATTTTGAAGCGACTTTGCCGCGGTTTTTTGGGTTAAGGCTCGTTTTCGAGACGCCATTCTGAAGACTGTTGGCTTGTTTGCATGTCATACTCATAAACCCATGTCTCGTCGCCAGTTATTATATACGTTTCATAAAGGTGGGATCCGTATAGAAGCTCGGGAAACCATGTCTTCATCGACATGCTTTCGCTGCGCTTTTTAAACAAAATTGAGCTCTTTTAGAACTAGTCGAGCGTCGACGCGTTTCATGCCTAAAATGTCAATGAGAATATTGTGGACGGACTTAAAAGATATGTTCACCTCACTAGGCAACTCTCTCAGACTCATACGTCGATTTTCGAGCACTAGCTTCTTGATTTGACGACCTCCATAGTCGAGTGGATAATACACCGGTTTCAAGGTGTCGCCATCTCTGAGGTCCCGGGTTCGAATCCCGGTGGGGGCAGATGTTTGTGTGATGAATGCGAGCATTTGTACCTTAGTCATGGTTGTTGATATATATTTCAATAAAAATTATTTATATATGTATAATATATGTATGTCTATCCGTTACCCTAGATCCCATTGCACAAGCCTTATAGAGCTTAGTTTGGGCTAGGCTAATTGGTGTAAGTGTAACAAATATTTATTTATTTAATATTTATTTATTCTGACGATGTTTTCTTTGGTCGTAGCGGTTGAAGGTCTACCAGAACGAGGCAAGTCTACTACTACTTCTCGGCCTTCTTTAAAAGCCTTATACCATTCATAAGCTCTTGTTTTCGATATACACGATTCGCCGTAGGTATTTCGCAACATTTTTAGTGATTCACCACATCAAAAATCATTCGAAACACAAAATTTAAGGCACACTCTTTGTTCAACAATATTTTCCATTGTAAAAATCGCCGAGGACTCAAAACTATGACCAAAAAAAGTGTATTTTAAAATAAATTAAATGAAAGATCCCGCTCAAATTGTGAGACACGACGCATCTAGACTTCCCGGAGGCACCACTAGCAGTGGAGGTATAGTCCAAAGGAGACCTGACCAAAAATGTTTTTTTTTTTAAATTTGCAATAGCTTCCCTATCATGATCTCCCTCTACGCTCACTGGAACACTTGGTTTAACATTCAATTTATTTGTATTCCAAAATTTTCCAAAAAATTTTCCCGGCAAGTCTAAAGCTAAACTATCCATTTTTAAATGATCTTGTCTATTTTAACACCACTTTAATTTAGTTTTAAAAATGTTTCAACTTTTTAACATTTCATCATGAATTCTACTTGCGAGCGGTTTACCCCGTTCTACCCATATTTTAAATCTGAATCGTGCCTCTCTATGTGAATCCGCGACATACCTATTCCACATCTTGTATGTATTACAGTGTCATACATTTCATTGATGATATTCCTATGCTCGAGATTGTGACAATAATCATCACAACATTGGCCCAATTCTTTGGGAAAGGTTATTTCTCTAAGCTTAGAATGACAAAGTTCACAATATTTTTGTATTTGAGAAATGTGCTTTTCCCGCCCACATTATTCTAGACTGTTCATTTTTATGGTGACATGAAGGTTTGCCTTCATTCTTTCGGTACCATACTTTCAGTTTGACCTGAAATAAATCGGATTCAAGTATAAGTGGAAAGTGATCTGACCAATAAACATCGCATTTCATGTGAATATTAATTATTATTTTGCTGGCAGATTCTGTGACAATACAACCTTTATGCTGTAAATAGTTTAAAGTTAAATCATTAAATATATTTATAAAATAATAATAATAAATGAGCCTGTAGTTTTTAAGAAACTTGAACATTGGAACGGCATGTTTAGTATTAATTCAAATATTAATTAACTTATTTAAAAATCTAATACTCTTATAAATATAAATGTATTACGTAGTATATTCAAGAAACACGCAACAACATTTAAGCTTCTTTTATTTTTTGTTTTGCCTAATATGACAAAAACCTAAGGCAGTTTTTTACTTTGTCAGTGATGGGGCTCACGAGTCTATGTTGGGTGACGAACCCAAAGCGAAGATAACCAGCAAAATGAGCAAGGACGACGAATATGAGGCGCTGCAAAGCTTCCTCCGCAGCATTAGCTCGACCGCCACACTCCCACCCTACGTGAAAGGCGAAACCTACTCTTCCGTCCGCGGGGTATATAACCAGGTATGCCAAGCATCTAATTTTGTAAAAAGTTTTAGGATTTCTTTCATTAATACATATCATAAGACACTATACGTCTGTTTGTTTCTATGTCGAGACACCTGCTAGGAATAACGTCGCAATTCATTTTTTGAGCGAGATAGTAAATGATTTTGTGGACTCTGTACGTAATGTCTGCCATCTCTACACGTGTTGACACTTAGAATAAATAGTCCAAATCCAAATAAAATATATTGCAAATCAATCATTGGCTAATTCTTGTAATACCAATCTGCACTTAATTAATTTAGCGTATTTAATTATTAAATAAGTATAACAATTTTTAAATTTGCGTTACATCCGCAGACCTTAGATCAAAGCCACTTTTTTATTTACCTTGTTTCTCGGTCTGATGCATATTTTTTAATACACAAATATAAGTAACGCTATAATTCACATTAAATGGTTAGCATGACGGCCAGCGTTTTGTTCGAAACTGAATATTGTAGAAATGCAATATTAAAATCATATACACGTACATGTCATTATTAAAATGTGACTTATTACACAAAATTTACTTACAGTGTACTGTACTTCGGAAACATACTACATACATATATTTCGTTCCAACTTATTTTTTTCCATTCCGACTTATAATTTAAAATAAAGTAGTAATGGAAGGGACAAATTGAAATCATTAACATTTAATGTATTAATTCTATATTAGATGTTATAAAAGATCTAGTTTATATTCACAAATAATAAAATTTAAGCTTTGGTATTGTATTAAATCTTATACTTAGTATTATACAGGAATAACATACTATCAATATACGAGCAAATGTGTAGTTCAGATACACTTGACAAAATAAAAGGAAAATATATGGTATGGGAAATAAAAAAGCAACACATATTTAAGAATACCTAATCTTAACTACTTATTGTTTTTTTCAAATATGTTATATTTGATGAAGGTACTTGAGGACTTGTACTCGTACTTATATACGAAATAATATTTCCCTTTCCTCAAGACGACCTTGACACGCCCTAATTTTCTTGTTTTTGTCCATGACATAAATTTACGCGGAATGCTGCCTAATCACAGTGACGCCGCATCTTTACTTTGATCACACATGTCAGGGCCCGCACTGTGCAACACAAAACTTGCTATAATGTTATTGTTGTCGTGCCAATTACGATTGCTACAGCCGTAAGGTGCAAAAAAATTACTTAAGAGTAATTTTATTAACTACAATAAATGACATGTGACTACAATCAATTAACACTATACTCTACTGACTACAATAATTGAAGTGATGTGTGTCTTACGCAGTGCTGATTGGAACCTGGCACGTTGCAGGCTCACGTTTTGCAGTGCTAGCGCCTCATGTTTTCAGGTCTATTGGGGCCGGTGCTGAGTAGGTACTTGCAATAGGGGCATAAGATAAAACATCTCCTCTCGTGAATCAACAACTATTGAAAACTTTTTTTTCGAAAAGTATGATAATGCTGGGTGTAATATCTGCTTGTCAATTAATATAAATTCTTCTGATCATTTTTATTAGAATTATAGCACATGATATTACAATACACAGAGCATTCTACTATAATTAGTGTGATATTAGGTTTCAAAAGAGTTTAATTCCACAGCATGTTTCAGAGATATCTCGCTGTTACTTGTGTGTAAGTTCTATAAGTTAATTATATTAAGTCATATTGTAGCTTTCTTCGACAATAAAAATGCGTGGCCTTGTGGTAGGATATTCATGATCCTTAATACAATTCCATTAATACTGTCATTGTATTGTGTTGAATAATAAAACCATTTTTGTTAAAAGACACGTGCTTTATTACTGCTGCCTTAAGTACCAGAGAGGACCGATACCGATTAACTTGTCTATGTCAAGTTCACTAGTGCTGTGCTTACAATACTACATCTTCCTCTTAACAAAACTATATTAAAAAAGGATAAGTACTTAACTTAGGATATAACTTAATTATTAACAATTAACCATCAAAGATCACTCACAGACATAATTTTTTAAATATGGTGGAGGAACAATTTTTCTTCTTGGTCTAGCTACATCTCTATTCTCTTGTTCTAGTTCACTAACATTTCTCTCTAAATTTAAGTTTACATTGTTTTCAATCCTCTCCTCAACGGGAGAAGTATTTAAGTTTTCATCTTCAAATAAATCATAATTCCTACTATAACAATTCTTTTCAAATGATGGTTTTACATGTAATGTATTTCTTCTGAATACATGCCCATCACTATCCTTCAGAAGCAGAGATCTAGGAGAATGATGGATATTAATTATCTTTCCTGGTATCCATACATTGTCTTTTAAATAAACTATGTCTTGACCAACATAGAAATTATGATTGCTTTGTTTGGCAGTCTTATTATAATTTTTTTGATTGTTATTATTTATTTTACATTGAATTTTATTAAAATTAGGGACTAATTTTGGTTGTAACAGTGTGTCATGTATTGGAAGTTTAGTCCTAGTGAGTCGACTAAATAATAATTGTGATGGGGCATATGAAGAACCCAGTACAGGAGTATTTCTATATTCTAACAATACCTCATAAAAGTCCACACCACTATCAAAAGATTTTTTAAGTAACTTCTTTGCAATACCAACATATCGTTCTATGAAACCATTGGAACGAGGATATCTTGGGCTTGAAGTTATTATATCAATGTTCCATACATTTGCAAAATTTTTAAATTCAAATGAGTTAAATGGCATGTTGTCTGCCCTTAATATCTTCGGTATACCATGGCATGAAAAAATGTTCTTTAAAATTTCTATTACAGTAGATGCAGTGAGTGAATTTACTTGATGTATTTCAAACCATTTGGAATAGTAATCAGCGACAATTAGAAAGTTTTTACCACTATCATGAAAGAAATCACAACCAATTTTGTAAAACGGTAAGCTAGGAGATTCATCTAATAACATGGGCTCTTTTGATTTTTTATCACTGTGTTTTTCACATATAGCACATTTAGATACAATTTCTATGAAGTCAGCTTCAATGCTTGGCCAATAAAATAAAGACTTAGCCCTAGATATTGTTTTATTAATACCAAAATGACTTGAATGGACTTTTCTAATTACTCTTATTCTTAATACTGATGGTACTATAATTTTATAATTTAAATATACAATACCGTTCTCATATGTTATGCTGTCTTTGAGTTTATAATAAAATTTCACATTGCCATTTACTTTACTTATACAACTGGGCCAACCATTTTTGTAATATAAAATTAGTTGCTGAAGCACAGTATCCTTAGTAGTCTCTAATACAATTAAATTCTGCACTTCATCACTTACATTAATACTGTGTACAGTTTTTGTCAGCGATTCATCTACATTTGACTTTATTGCAGTACTAGAAGCACGACTTAGTGCATCTGCAATATGCATTTTGGAACCTGGAGTGTAGCGTACTTCTAAATCATACATATTTAACTTAATTTTAATTTTTCTTAATCTTTGAGAATTAATGGAGCCAATTTCTTTATTCATCAGAGCTACTAATGGCTGGTGGTCAGTTTGTACAATAACATGTCTACCATATATGTAGTAATGAAATTTTTTACAAGAAAATAATATTGCTAAAAATTCCTTATCTATTTGTCCATAATCACATTCAGACTCTGATAAGCTTTTTGAGGCATATGAGATTGCATGGCCATCTTGCATAAGTACACAACCAATTGCATCCTTTGAACTATCTGTTTGAATCACTATTTGCTTTTTTGGATCAAAGTTTACTAATATTGGTGGACTTACCAGGAGCTTTTTTATTTCTTGCACACAATTACTGTGATTTGCAGTCCAAACAAAGTCATTATTCTTTTTGAGTAATTGTCTCAAGGAGCTAGTTTTATCTGACATGTTGGGAACATACTCCCTAAAATAATTGACAAAACCTAAAAATCGTTGCAGACTTTGCTTATCATTTGGAATATCATAGTTAAGGACAGCTTTTATTTTATCCTTATCTGGAACTAACTTACCATCTATTATTTCATGACCGAAGTATTTAACTATTTGTGGCAAGTATTGAAATTTTTTTACATTAAATTTAATATTTAGCTCACGTGCTCTGTTAAGGACTTTATCAAGAATTTGGTCATGTTTCAATTTGGAATCAGAGTGAACTAAGAAATCATCGATATAAATAAACAAACCTTCTATGTCACTAAAGTGATTTTTGCACATTTCTTGAAAAATTTCAGCCGAAATCTCCAGGCCAAAAGGTAAGACATTAAAACAATATGATCCATAACACGTAGAAAATGTACAATACTTTTTACTATCTTCCGTTAATTGGATTTGCCAAAATGATTCCTTCAAATCTAAAACAGAAAAGTAAGTTGAAGTACCTATTTGTGATTTTAAGTCGTTAATTGTCGGTATTTCATAATATTTTTTTAATATGCAACTGTTCAGATCTTTAGGGTCTAAGCATAGGCGAATAGTTCCATCATCTTTTTCAACAATTACAATCCTGTTAACCCATTCTGAAGCATCCTCAACTCTAGATATTATACCTATATTACAAAGTCGTTCTAATTCAGTTTTTAGTTTAACTTTTAATGCTAATGGTACTCTGTGTGGGGGTTTTGATACTGGAATAGAGTGTTCTTTTAAAATTATTTTACATTTTTTGGGAAATCGTCCAGACCCTGTAAAAACATCTTCATATTTTTTTATAATATATTCTTTATCTATGACATCTTTTACATTATTGACAAATTTTCTTTCAATTATTCCAAGCAATAAACAAGCATCTTTACCTAAAGTAGGTTGATATCCTGAACTAGTAACTATAAAATCCAAGAAGAATGTTTTTGAATTTAATTTTTTTTTTAATAAAACAGTACCATATGTTTTAATTTTTGACCCATTGTAAGCAAGCAAATGTGCTTTAGTTTTATTTAATTTTACATCAACATTTTTATACTTATTTTGCAAATCACTTACTAAATATATTGGAATTAAGTTTACATCTGATCCAGTATCAAGTTTGAATGAACAGTCAATTACATTTTCTATTAATAAGCTTTGATTCCAATAAGGAAGTTGATTAATTTGAAAACATACCTTATTACAATAAAAATCACTTTGATCTTGAGACTCACTTATCGGGCATTGTTGAACAGATTGAACATGATTCTTGTGTTTTTTATTGTATACTTTCATTCTGCAAACTTTAGAAAAGTGGTTATATTTGCCACAATTAGAGCATTGTAACCCTCTTGCAGGGCATTTATTGATATCTCTCTCGTGCTTGTCACCACACCATTTGCACATAATAAGAGAGTATTGCACTCTATGGACCAACTGCTCCATATGTGTGTTGACACCTTGAATTTCCCTTGTTTGAAATCTGGTTATCTCTGAGAGACGAAGTCTTTTGATTGTTTGTTCCAAATTTATGTCACCCAAACATAAGATTTTTTCTTGTTCAGTTTTATCACTGGTTCCAAAAATAATCCTGTCTCTTATCGCTTCTTCTTCATTGATGAATTGACAGTTTCTTGATAGCATTTTTATATCTTTAAAAAACATGTCAAATGGCTCTCCCGACTGCTGGCTTCTTGTATAAAATAAGAATCTTGAGTACAAAATGTTTGGCTTTGGTTCGCAATAATCCGTGAACAATTTTATTGCTTTATCATAGGTTATATTGCTCCGATCAAAATCGAAATTGTTGTAAATTTGAAGCGCCTCTTCACCGATTATATTCAATAGTACTGCGACTTTTCTTGAGTCCTTTTCTTCATCAAGGCCAGAAGCACTTAAATAAATTTCCAATTCTTGCCTAAATCTTCGCCAGTTGCTTGGCAAGTCTCCAGTGAGACATAGTTTGGTAGGTAAGTTAAATGATGGTGCTGCCATTTCTTATGTATATTTTTACTGTACAGCAATGTTACACCTTTTCTTTTTGTATTTAGACTGCGCCATGTATTGTGTTGAATAATAAAACCATTTTTGTTAAAAGACACGTGCTTTATTACTGCTTCCTTAAGTACCAGAGAGGACCGATACCGATTAACTTGTCTATGTCAAGTTCACTAGTGCTGTGCTTACAATACTACAGTCATTACTATTGAAATTGATAAGTGCTGACGTTTGCAGATGAAATCCCAGAGGAAAGGTGGTCAAATAACTTCATTGTGGAATAGAATAAATGGTTTTTTGCAAAATATTTGTTATCAGTAAGTTTCAGAAAAGAGATTACGTAATGTTGTAGTCCAGTTGTTCCATGGTAGTTATGTTTGCAATCACGAACTGACCTTTCATCATAGCGAACCACATCGCCGGTTCATCCGAGTAAAACGGGATAGATCGTATTCCCACACGGCACACGTCACTGCTATCCGAACCACCGGATCTGATATTGGTTCCACCAACTTGTGTATCCATCTCGAAAATGTTCCGTACCGGCAGGGTCACCAATAATGTGAGCACGTTGTCACGTGGTAGTCTTCAAATAATTACGTCGGGGTCACGAATAATGTGGGTATATGTTTCGATGAATATTAAATTTCAACTTATCTGAAGCTGTTTTTATCGACATTTATTCACATATATATTTACACACATTTATTTTTAATATTAGGCACAAACGAACTTAAGTTTTAATCTAGATGATGGAAATGAATACTAATAAACATCCGCCGTCACGTACTAAGTTGTACTAATGTTTGTGAACAACCTACTATCACCGCGCCGCACGCAGGTAGCCGACTTCTATACAATACATGCGCTCGCGCAATGACTAGGCAAGAAACGGCCGCACGCATTCGCGATTAAATATCGAATATGTATATAAAGCAAATATTATTAAACTCATATTGTAATTTTATTATTATACATAAGTATGTTACTCGGTAGGTTTATTGTAAATAGTGAAGTTTAGTTTTATGTTTTGTAATAAATAAATATTTTCTAAGGTTATCTAATGTATGTAAAATAAATGTAACTCTGTTTTAAAGTTCGATTTTTAATTCAAGTCAGTAAAATGACATTTCCAGTGTCATGTGTCACAAATCATATTATTTAATATGGTATGTATATTTACAATAAAAAAACGCTTTGATACCTAATAAAATAAAGCATGACTAAATGTCTAAATCTATTGATTGCCGAACATCACTATTGTAGTGGGTTGTAGTAGGTCACCCTTTTTTGTATCAGTGACAGTTGCACTTGTCATTTTACTGACTCAAATTAAAAATCGTAGTTTACACTATGTTTATAATCTAAATTAAAAATAAGTATATTAATATCACTACAGAGATATACGAAAGTTGCTCACAAATAGTGTGCTTTAGTTTGTTGTTTTGTTCAGATTTTGCGACATGATAAGATGGTGTATACAGTCAACTCAATCTTGTGACTTATAGTTTAGTAGTATTTGTCTCGCAAAGTTACCGGTGGTAGTTATACAATCTACATTATACATAATGGCCATAATTCACGTTAAATGCTGTTTTTGAAATATCTACGGTGTCCAATTCGACTTCGTAAATTCCGCTGGCATCGTGTAATGACGTAAAATATTTACAATTATTATATTATTATGTTTACGATGCATCAATTTTCTTAGGAACTGCCCAGATTGGGAAGCTCCATGCAGATTGAGAAGGTAATACTTTTTTTTTATGTTACCCCTGAGGAAAATACCTAGATATAACATCTTGCTATTTTTTAATTTAATTTCCTGTCTATGTTTATATGGATAACGATACGTCTTAGTGTAAAGAGTTAATTCATCAGTAGGCTCAAAAGAATGCTTTATTTTGTATATGTATGTATGTACGTGAATGGGTGGCCTACTACATAAAATTCGTCAATGTATCTTGCGCATAAGTGTTCTTTAGTACGCTCTTCTGCATTTAAATGTTCGATACGTAGACGAGACAAAATGTCCGTAGCGCGATCAGACGTCTGTAACGTTATCGTAGCAGCTGAGTTATGCTTACGATAGACATCGTGTTATGTATATTGTAGCAATAGAAGAGTCCGTAGAGTGCACTAACAGAAATATAACGCCATGTTAACTGAAGTTCATAATTTCAAAAAATCACCGATTATTTTAATTTAATTAATTTATTTTAATTTGCCCCAGGTTAAATACATCTCCGTCACATATATTAATATGCAATTTTACAATTTAGATTATCTCTTAATAAAGGTCAAATTTTGCGAACCGCAGACATGAATTAAATTAACAGCGTGCTCGATAATATTTTTTTGTTATTTTCAAATAATACATGATATCTCTATATATATCTAATCATATTAGATCGTCATAATAGTCATGAAATTTATAGACGTGCGTACATAGTAATATGAATTTCTGCAAACATGGCAATGAAAAGAATTATTACACATTGTTACTGCATGTATATTAAATACATACTTCAAACTGCTCATAGTTTCATTTAACATTAGAAAAATAGTTTTTAACTACATCTGAACTGCTAAAAGATCTGCATCTAATCTGCTTCCGTATCAATAAGCAATTTTAAAAGCAGATTCGAGATTTGTATAAAGTAAAAGTGTATTTAAGTTTGAATATTAATTTCTAATTAAGCTTCTCGGACTGGCTAGGACAATGTTTGCATTTAAGTATTCCTAATTAAAAGGGTGTGGATATTCGTAATAAGTACATTCATTATTATTGTAATTATAATTAGAGTATGAGGTGTCTTTATTATTGTACTATGTTTCAGCATCAAAGTAATCCGAGTAGTTATAACAATAGGGACCGGCTTCATAGTCTTTGCAATCGTTAAAATTTACTTCACTAAATAAGTACTGGGGATTCCCGAATTTTCACCAATCATGTCCGTAAGAACCCCCTTACCTCCCTTAGTAGCTTAGTGACATAGTCACTTACACCAGTTATCGATTTAACCTTAAGGGCTCATGTTAATGGGTAGAGTCCTGTTTGGTATTCAAAACACTTTACTCTGGGGATTCTAATTAGGTAATAACGCTGTGAACATCTACTGAGTGTGGGTGGTTCACGGTAAGGTTGTGGCTGATGAGGAATTCACCTCTTCGCCTCAACTTCTAGATAGATTGCTGGGTTTCGAAGGGCTTGGGTTATCAAATATAGAGGGTTTATTAGGTAGTATGAAAGCATTATGCACGCGGCAATGGCTTTATTTCAAATGATTGGTGAACACGTTGCAAATATATCGTGTTCATTTCTTCGTGAACGAACTCAAGTATTTGACTGGGGACACATGCATCTAATGCGCGTTCTAAGGTAATGTTTTTAAAACATCTGTCGAATGGCCGAGAAATATTGCCGTGCAACTCGAAGGGGGTTATAAAATAAGAACAAAAATAGATAATTGCTGTTATTTAATAAAACTGAAAACTTCGTTACCTTACTTTATTTCACAAATTGTTACTACATCTATTAATTTGAGCACAAATAATCATCATATTACAAAATAAAAGTAAAAATAGTACTAGAAAATACTTACAATTATTCATGTTCAAATTTCACCAATATACTACCGTAAATTCAGTTCCGAACACTCCGACGTCTAATCGCAGACTAACCCGGTTGCTGGTGCGACCGTTTATTTATAGGCTGGCGTAAACAACCTCCAGTGGTGGGGCGCTCAGCAAAACAACACGTGGGCACGACCGTTAACCGTGCGCACGTGGTTTTATTTTGTACCAACAAATTTGTGTATAACATTTAAGTAAGATTTTTTTATATTTTAGTAATTTACAAATATTTTATGATCTATATAAACGATATTATTGGACTTAAGATTAAAGGTTGTCAATATGACTATTGTTTTGTAGGAAATTAAATATTAAATGTTGACAGTCCGCCTTCCTGTGAAAGACGTGACCTCACGTTTGGTGATCTTATATTATGAGTCAAGAGTAGTATTAACACAGTCATCACATTGGCAACATCTATCGAATATCACTAGCAATACCATAAAGTTATCAAAATTTAACATGTAATCTTTGGAAATTAGAAAAATATAATAATCTTATCTTTGTCATCAAGTACTTATAACTAAATAACCAAGCATTGTATAAAATCTAAATATACATTTTAGACTTCATGCTTAGTCAATTGATCTTACCATGCTATTTACATTTTATAATATTGTTTATAATATATTATTAACATTGTCATTACATTTTATGGACTTTCCTTTATGGACTTAGTATAAATAAGACTATATGCATATAGCATAACATCATATGATTAATCAATTAATTCTTATAACTATACTTTTATGGGGCCTTGCCCCGAATTGTTTAGAACCCTTCCGTTCTAATTGTTGGGCCCTTGCCCAGAATTATTTAGAACCCTTTAGTTCTAGCGGTCGGGCCATTGCCCAGAATTACTTAGAACCCTTTGGTTCTAGCGGTCGGGCCCTTGCCCAGAATTATTTAGAACCCTTTAGTTCTAGCGGTCGGGCCATTGCCCAGAATTACTTAGAACCCTTTGGTTCTAGCGGTCGGGCCCTTGCCCAGAATTAATTACATTGAAAAACGTTATTAATTGATGTAATTTATTACATTGAAAAACAAGATGGATTTATATAATATTAAAATTACAGTAACAATTAATTTACTCAGATTCATTGGATAAGTCTGTGTCGCTATCGTCGTGCCTATTAAAACTCAGCCATGGTTTTAACTTGTCTGTGGCTACTACCGTTGTATAGGGCCTGTTAGCTTTTCTGGTTAAAGGCGTATCCTCGATACGATAACGATCATGTTCAAGGACTTGTGTGATCCTATATGGACCCTGATATTTTGGTACCAATTTTCTACTTTGCCCAGTCGAGGGAATTTGGCGTTCTACCCTTACCAGATCACCAATTCGGTATTTAATTGGTTCACACCTTTTTTTGTCAAACACACGTTTTTCTTTTTCTTGATTTGCCTGAATATGGGAACTCATTTCCTTCCTAATCTTAACTAGGTCATGTTCTTTGTTAGTTGAAGTGATGTCTTCTTCCAACTCAGATATGATACGACCTTCGGTAGCACCAATCAGCCGTTTCCCGAATAGGGCTTCAGCGGGTGATCTGTTAATACCTCTATTGAACGTATTATTCATTCCCCATTGCACATCGGGCAGGTAGTCGTCCCATTTGTTCTCAGGTGATCCAATCAACTTTGCAGTAAGGGAGTCCACGATTATTTTATTATAACGTTCTACCTGCCCGTTCGCTCTAGGGGTAGCAACAGCGTTCAATATATGGCGTACACCTTTTTCCTCAACAAATTTCTTAAAGTTATCACTAGTAAACGAGGTGCCTCTATCAGAGATAATGCGTCTTGGTGTACCGAATATTCCTATATACTCACTCAGTACCCTTACAGTACTGTGCGTTTTAGTATTCCTAACGGCTTTCAAATAAATAAATTTTGTAAATGCATCTATCACTACCAGTATGTACATATTACCCTTACTACTACGCACAAAGGGTCCAGTGTGGTCTATGTGGATCGTATCGAAAGGCGTAGCTACTTTAGGGATCGGGTGAAGAAAGCCTGGTTTCCTTTTGGTAGATGATTTTGAGTAAGCACATTCTAGGCAAGAATCAATATATTTTTTTATAAATCGTCTCATTCGTGGAAACCAATAATTAGATTTAACTTTGTCAAGGGTTTTGTCAAATGCAAAATGACCTATGTCATCATGATTCTGTTTGAGAATTTGCCAGCGAACGCCCTTGGGCACGACCCACCGATCGCCTTCTGGAGTGATGCGAAACAATTTATCATTTTTTAATTTTAAAATTGGACTTTATGTTAACATAATCATCAAAATCTGGGTTTTTGAGGATACCTACAGTTCTCTGAACATCATCATCTGCTTTTTGCACTGTTACTAACCAGTTAGAGTCTGTTACGGTTAACACATTGAAATTATCCGGACTAATGATGGGGTTTCTACTTAATGCGTCGACGTGGGACATGGATGCACCAGGTTTGTATTCGATCGTAAAGTTAAATTCTTGCATTTGTTCCCACCACCGGGCCACACGAGGCAACATATCCCGTTTTTGGAACGTTGCCTTTAAAGAATTACAGTCTGTTACAATTTTGAAAACGATTCCTAGTAGGTAAACCCGAAACTTCTTAAGTGAGGACACTACTGCTAAAGTCTCTAAATCATAGGATGAGTAGTTTTGCTCCTCGGGTGTAGTCTGCCTACTGAAGTATGCCACCGGCTTTAACACATTGTTATTGTCCTTTTGTAAAAGGATCCCCCCCAAACCCATTCTGCATGCATCAGTATGTAGTTCTGTTTCTGATGTCGGGTTATATAGTGCCAAGATAGGTTTCTGGGACAATTCCTTCTGCAAAGTACGAAAAGCAGACTCTTGATTGGGACCCCATAACCATTTTACATCCTTTTTTAGTAAATAAGTGAGTGGCTTTGGCGGGATTAAATGGCTAGAAAAACGATTATGTTGATTTTGTGGAGTGGGAAACTGTTCAACGGCTTCAACTTTCCGAGCTCCAGGACGGATTCCAGACTCAGAGACTTCAAAACCTAAATATTCTACACTACTTTTAAAAAAATTACATTTAGAAGGTTTTAATGATAATCTAGCTTCCTTAAATAACTGTAACACGTGCTGCAATTGCTCGATTCCTTCCGAAATAGTCTTGGACGGGATAATCACGTCATCGATATATGCCATCGCCTCGTCATGACGCTTACTTCCCAATACCTCATTTATCAATCTCTGAAATGTAGCAGGTGCATTTGCGAGACCAAATGGCATCCTGTTGAACTCAAAGTGACCATCAGGTGTGACAAATGCTGTTTTATATTTATCTTCTTCACGAATTGGCACCTGATAGTAACCAGATGCCAAATCCAGGGTTGTAAAATATTTGCTCCCGGCAAGAGCATCTAATTGATCGTCAATAAGAGGCATCGGGTAGTTTTCTTTAACAGTGTTTTTGTTCAAAGCACGGTAATCGATACAAAGGCGTAATTCACCGTTTTTCTTTTTTACCAAAACTATTGGGCTGGCATACGCTGAGGTGGATGGTCGGATGATGTGATTATCTAATAACTCCTTAACCATATCCCTAACTACTTCTCGTTCCTTGACAGCTAACCTATACGGTCTATAAACTACTGGCTTAGTGTCATTTAATTCAATTTTCATCGCTCCAGCTGTAGTGCTCTTTAATTCGGTAAGATCGAAAGCGAAACATTCTCTATAATTATTTAATAATCTTAATAAATGTTCTTTTTCTTCATGAGGGAGGTCCTCATCGATATTTAAATCCGATTCTACTATAGGACGCGAAATTGAACAACTGTTAATTTGGAGAGTGTTTTCCGGATAAGCTACTTTTCCACGAGCGACTACAGAATCTTTACTTAAAGTAACTTTGGACGATGGTGCACAATTAACAACTATGTAACCATGTCCTTTCTGAATTTGGTATAAGCCCGATGATACAGAGTATCGGATATCGCCGCTGTATCTGAGACTACCATCAATAAAGACCTCACCATTAAAATGGGGGTCATCTGTGTATATATCAATAATTGTTAAGCCCGAAAAAGTAACATGCTCTTTACAGTATATTTTAATTTTAAAATTATTATCATGCTCTAATTCTAAGTTGGAGAATTCCAGTTTGTCGTGAGTTTTATTAATAATTATGTGGTTTTGTTCAGTAAAAGTTTGTCCGATCATTAGAGGAACATGCATGGCATTATCTGGTACAATAATAACTTCAATATTTGCGGAAACACCGTCTACAACCACCCGTGTGCTGTATCGTCCTAACGCTTTTACCACAGAGTTACCAAACCCTCTTAGCAGTGGTAAATTTAGCGTATTAAGCTGTTTACCTAATTTTTGAAATTCCGAATACTTCATCATTGAGCACTCACTTCCAAAGTCTATGAAAGCAGGTATGGATATGCCATCCACGATCGCTTGTTTAAAATATTTTTCATTAGGGTTAACATGAGCGGTGCGGAATATAGATCCATCGGCCGTGCTTTCATTGTCTACTCGCAACACTGACTTCTCGATAACAGGTTTTTCAGAAATAGTAATTCTTGAAAAACATTGTTCAGTCTCATGGCCTACTTTGCTACACTTCCCACATTTCTTTACCGGAAGCTTACATTGTGCGACCATGTGTCCCTCTTGTTTGCAGTTTAAACACCTAGTACTTTTGAATGAACGCGCTTGGTTAGAGTCATTATTTTTATAAAGAGTGCCTTTGCCTACTACCTTGCGATCATTAACGGGCTTGACATTCCTAACATTACGCAAATAAGACAATAACTTATCGGGATCTTCATACTTCACGGCCTCTGCCCCTAATCTAACTGACCTATCATCGATGCCGTGAAGTATGCATTCCACAGCACGAGTACCGGATATTCCGCATCTATTTATTAATCCCATTTTTTCATAAAAATATTCCTCTAATGAATCGGAAAACCGAGCCCGCTTAGCTAGCATATCGCTGAGCATTTGGCCATAGTTTTCTTGTGATGGGAATGCTGAAAGGAGTTTATTTTGCCACTCGTGCCAAGAGAACAGAACCGTAGGTAAACCTTCGTACCACCTTTGGGCCACTCCTCGCAATTTAGGCAATGCGTAATGAATAATTTGTTTTTCGGTCCAATCATAAATAGTAGCGCACTCATTGACCTTATGTAGCCACATGGTCATGGTTTGCTCTTTCCTATTTGGATCAAATTCTGGCACCGTATTGTTTATTGACCCTAACTTATCCAATGAATCTTTACTATGAAGAGATTTTAACACCTGTACAATACTCTCGATATTATTAAAACCTGACTCACCAACATCCCGCATTGCTTTCTTGCCATCTTGATCACGGCGATTTGACGTACTTTCGCGCCTATGATGGCTGCGTGAACGCGTGCGACTGCGCGACAGCACGCCGCTGCGACGACTGCGGGATCGTGCATCGCGACGACTGCGGGATCGCGCATCGTGACGACTGCGGGATCGCGCATCGTGACGACTGCGGGATCGCGCATCGTGACGACTGCGAGATCGCGCATCGCGACGACTGCGGGATCGCGCATCGCGACGACTGCGGGATCGCGCATCGCGACGACTGCGGGATCGCGCATCGCGACGACTGCGGGATCGCGCATCGCGACCACTACGCGACTGTGCATAGTGGTGGCTGTTGGGCGATCGCGTGCTGTGGCGACTACGCGGCCGCTCGGCATAACGGTTGGATGAACGCAGGCTGCTGGTTCGCGCCCGCGACCCACGGTGGATGGGCGAAAGTACGCGCTGATGGTTTTGCGACTGCGCATCGCGGTGTCCAGGCGAAAGCGCGTCCCGATGGTTTTGCGGTCGCGCACTGTGGCGGCTAGGCGAACGACTGCTGCGAGGGTGTCGCGACTGAGCGTTGTGGCTGGGCGACAATGCCGCCGCATGCCGCGTACCAATATTAGTTGACTGTCGGTAGGGCACTGGTGTGCCTAGGACAGGGCTGCGTGATGGTTGCCGGATTTCGCTATCCGGTACCGATGTCTCAAGATGATCATTTGTTACTGCCGAAAAAAAAAACGCAGATGGCCTAGCCAATAACAAATTTACAGATACGAATCGATTATAGTCAAAATCGTCTTAATGACAATATTATTACCACATATGTATATACCTATAACTGCTCGTGTCATGGAATTATAAATTTATTTGAGTGCAGCACACAAAAAAAAAAATCCTATCCCACTTCTGAGATGTCGAATGGCCGAGAAATATTGCCGTGCAACTCGAAGGGGGTTATAAAATAAGAACAAAAATAGATAATTGCTGTTATTTAATAAAACTGAAAACTTCGTTACCTTACTTTATTTCACAAATTGTTACTACATCTATTAATTTGAGCACAAATAATCATCAATTACAAAATAAAAGTAAAAATAGTACTAGAAAATACTTACAATTATTCATGTTCAAATTTCACCAATATACTACCGTAAATTCAGTTCCGAACACTCCGACGTCTAATCGCAGACTAACCCGGTTGCTGGTGCGACCGTTTATTTATAGGCTGGCGTAAACAACTCCAGTGGTGGGGCGCTAGCAAAAACACGTGGGCACGACCGTTAACCGTGCGCACGTGGTTTTATTTTGTACCAACAAATTTGTGTATAACATTTAAGTAAGATTTTTTTATATTTTAGTAATTTACAAATATTTTATGATCTATATAAACGATATTATTGGACTTAAGATTAAGGTTGTCAATATGACTATTGTTTTGTAGGAAATTAAATATTAAATGTTGAAACATCTGACGCTTGACCTCGATCGTATCAAGTATTAATTGTGTCGTGTCGACTAACACATGTAATCATGGTACATGGTACTTATTAATTTTAGACTACGTTCGCAGTACTCTTGTAGAGTTTATAACCTTGAGATTGTAATGCAAAATTATTTTAAAATACCGTTTCGTCTCTTTGGTCGCCGAAATGATTAACTAAAGCATTTCTTATACTAGTACCTTGCCACTCACATGAAACTTCATTAGAATTTATAAGTCGAGTGGTGGGACCTGTGACCTTACTAAGAAATCCATTTAATAATGCCTAATTTTCTAATTCGTGGCCAGACTTTAAGAATACATACTTAATCACACAAATGTATGAACCTCATTAACACATTTGGTTGATCGTATCGGTAACAGTCTGAGGGACTAAAGAACCTATGTGCCTGTCATAATTAAATAACTTAATTTTATATTGGATTTTGGCTACTATAATTATCTAGAAGTAGATGGCCTCAATTACCTGGATTGGAAAATGGAATAATGTACACAGATTTAATAAAAAAAATAGGGCTAGTTACACAGTACTCACAAGTGTATTATTTCTTGATTCTAAGCTGTAATTTCTGGTTACACATTTAGCTTGTGGCTCCACGCTGTTCTTTAAGGATATTTGGGATACGACTTGATGACTAGTCGAGCAGCTCACGAAATTTTCTGAATGAACCAACTACTCCAATCACGATTGCTACAGCCGAATGCAAAAAAAAATATTAAGGTACGATGATATAGACCTTTTCGTTACGGTCCACTTTTTAAACCTGGTACCCGTATGTTTCGGCACGATTTTAAAGACGTTTCACGTCAAAAAACAAAATTACATAGACTAATTTTATTAATTACAATAAATGACATGTGACTAATATCGATGGAAGAATTGAAGAGACGTATGTTTACCGTGGTGCTGCGTTGGAAGCAAAGCACGTTGCAGGTTATGCAGTGTTAGCTTCTCTTTGGGTCTTATACATGTAATATAAATATATTCTCTTTCTGTTGTCTCTTAAAATAAAAAATATGCTAATTACTTATGAGTGCATTCCGATTTGAGACTTATTTTTTTAACATTTCACTGGGGAATCAAAACCTAGATACTTGTCACAGACCTAGGTCTATGTTTGTTGTATATTGTATCATAAACAAGTATGTAATCGCAAAAATATATATCACATCGTGTTTACAATCTTGTTAGTATGGAACCCTTAGTGCACGAATCCGACTTGTTCTTATATATTTGGCGTTTTTGATTTCTCTTGACACATTTGATTCATATTCTAAGCATAAATTACAAGTTAAATATTTATAGAAATAGTTATTATGGTTGTGAACCAAAAAATCTATCTATCATTGTATAGTATACTTACGTATAATATTATATGGTAAACAAATTGCTTATTTTGAGAATACAAACGCATTTGACAATAGCCATTCAAAGTTAAAAGTTAAATGATTGGCAATATGCTATGGAGTACGGTCATTTATATGAATGCTTCAAGCACGTCTGCTTAATAGCAGACAAGTCAATTTACGTAATTTCAGAAGTTATAATGAGCGCGTCGCGACGTGAAACGTGACTTGCTTACAATCAACGACAAATTTAGCTAAATGGAAACTAAATAAGGAGATTCATTGTATATGACAATTGTTTGAAACTAGCTTTCTTCACATGTGACTTTTTGAGTCTTTCCAGATCTTTGAAGAATATATGTTATTAAATCTTATTTTTTAATTTTTTTTATTTTATTTGGGTAGCTAACAGCTTGCAATAACAATGTAGTAATAAAAATAAGAAGCTACAAGCTAATAATAAGCTACCACATGTAAAAAACACTTACACTTGTTTATATATATATAAATGTGTGTGTGTGTATATATGTATATTGTTTTGGTCAACGATTTACATTGCTAAGCCAAGATAGATTTTATTCATTACAAAAATAACTTGACAATATGCAATTCAGAAAACTTTACATTTTTCTTGTATTTTTGCTTTTTCGTTTTCTCTAAAAATACTTACAAAAATAAAAATTCATACTTTGGAAATTCCGATTCCGATTTATACACAATTCTACAAACACCGTAACATCTAAAAGTAACTAAACACTACATATGTAAATATCTCTGTAAAACCGTATCTATGTAAAATATCTGTAAAACCGTAACGAATATATAGCACTGCAGGTCATACAAATATTTGTTCAGTATGGGAATCTAGCACGTGACCCGTCACACAGTAGCTGAGCTAACCGTATTAATGCTTTTGTTGCAGTGTCTCATAACATGTGCGGTGTTGATCCTGGCTGCGGGCGCGGGCCACCCAATCGGCTTTTCTGCCGTGGCACTCCCGCAATTACGCGCAGAAAATTCCACTATGCACATAAGTGATGAAGATGATATGGGTTCCTGGATTGGTAAGTTTTAATTCGTACAGATATTTACGTTTTAACAGTTATATTTTATTAATAATGTGGTAATTAGTGCGCTTAATAATAGCTTTATGTTTGGGAATAGCATGTATATAACATTTATCAATGTTTTATTCGGCCATGGTGACACGTTAAAACCCTGCAAAAGTGGCTTTTTAATCCCAGACTGGCTTTTCTGGAGTTTCGTACTTCAAAATTAACATCGGATTCCATTTAAGAAGACTTTGTTGTAAGGACATCAATGATTCCATAAAAACATCAAGCTAACCAAAAACGCAATCCAATGATTTTTATCTATTTGAGCATTATTACAAGTAGAGGAAGAAATCAAAAATATTTGATTTATTACCTTTTTTGCGATAACATTTTTGCAATACAAAAGTAGAATCTAAAACTTCCTCATTAAAAATACACTATACGAATATCCCAACTAATCCCAACTAATATTATAAATGCGAAAGTGTGTTTGTTTGTTTGTTTGTTTATTTGTTTGTTTGTTTGTTTGTTTGTTACCTCTTCACGCTTAAACTACTGGACCGATTTCAAAAATTCTTTCACCTTTGGAAAGCTACATTATCCCCAAGTAACATAGGCTACTTTTTATCCCTGAAAATCGACAGATCCCACGGGATGCGCAATAAAGGCTTCACTCAAAAACTACTGCACAGATTTTCATGCGGTTTTCATTAATAGATAGAGTGATTCTTGAGCAAGGTTTTGCCGTATTTTTTATTTTGGAAAAACGAATAGTCCCACGGGAAGCGCGATAAAACCTTCGCGCCATAAACCGACTTCCGCGCATATGTAGCCGTGGGCAAAAGCTATGACCCTTAACCCTCTATAGACCCAATCCCGAAATCCACGCGGGCGAAGCCGCGGGCAGAGAGCTAGTAATTAATATTTAGTTATATGTTTTATACAAATTATTTTTTATTTGGAAATATAATTTGGAATCTTCAGATCCAATGAATCAACTTTTGCATATAATTTAATATTATCTGCAAAACAATTAAGCTTAGAATTATTGCAGCACAAAGTAACATGATTTACGGAGATGTTAAACAACAGCGGTGCAAGTAAGGTTCCTTGAGGTACACCACTAGGAATAGGCACCCGACTAGATATATAGTTGATAATGATAACTGTTTGACAACGATTCTCGACATACGATACACATCATCATAATAAATCCTCCCAGATTTTGATCATGTTTAATTTATATAAAAAATTGGGTGAGGAATTCTATCGAATGCATATTAGCATTATTTATTAGTATCATTAAAAATTCGTAATAGTCAATTAGTTTTAAAATGTTCCATTAATTTCAATTTTAATCATTCCATTTCAGTATTCAATTGGAGGGTGGGAACGCCTAACCCCAATTTAATATAAATAAAAAATAATAAAAAATTAGGCGGTTGACCCTAGGCGTTGGGTGTGGATATATAAGTGGACTGTATTTAATTTTTTGTTTAGATAATATTATATGTATTAAAGATTTTGTAGTAAATAAGGCCTAATAAACATCTCAGAGAAACAAAAAATAGGAAAAGATGTAAATGGATTACGTGTCAGATAGATAACGAGAAAGGAATGCGCGCTTACCCCACGTGCCTCATGTATTCTCCTCGAGATATCTCGTTCTCTGCAGATCAGCCCATCAGCCAGGGAAGGTTGGATTCACAGTTTTTTGAGTCTCAAACACATACACTATACACAAACAGGCGTATTGCACTTATCAATCAACAATTCTATGCGACGTGATGCGAGTCGACGTAGTCAAATCAACGATATGTCAACGACTGACTTTTCAAATAGACCATATACTGAAGTTCTTGCAAAAGAGACATTCCATCGTCCAGCGCGCATGTGAGAAAAGGATGGGAGATGTGGAAGGATGAGATGTCTTAAACTTTTTACAAGTACCCACAAAATTAAAAATATTTATGAACTTTACAATACCCAACAGAGGGTATGTCTATTTATATGGGAATTTGAAAATAAATTAACAACTTAATAAGCACAACTTATATACTGTTAACATGCTAAGGGTAGGTTTCGAATTAATAGGGTTATAATGAGTTATTTTTTGGAAACTATATAACTAATGTAGTAAAAACGTTTAACAAGATATTGTTCCATACACTCGACACAGACACAGACTAAAATCCTATCCCCCATCCTTCCGCAAATCACCTATACGGTAATCTTCAAGATTTCCTCACATCTGCCTTGTCACGAGATGCGTATTTGCATGTTGGTTTGGTACTAATATTATTTATTAAGATTTCCAACCCTTGAATGGGTGGTGCAACCTTTAATATATTATACCAATTACTGACATCTTCGTCGGAAGTTTTTATATATACTTGCTCATTAAATATTAAATAAAAAAGACAAATGTTTAGAGAAGTTGATTTTAACCTGGATCCAATTTTTAAATTGTAAATATTTACATAATGTGACGTATAGGTATAACACACAACCTTAAACACAACAAAAAAAACATATTCAGTCATTAGATTATTATCTAAATTTATTTACTTTTTGCGTCAATTTCATTAAGTACCTATAGTGTACCTATAAGTAATAAATTATTTATACTAATACTACTTACTCGTATTGTCTTTGATAAACTTTGATAAACTAATAATACTTATTGCCTTTGATAAGTATCATTATATACTATTTCATTATATATTATTGTACTTTGTTAAAAATAACGATACTATCACTTATTTTCCCAGCTTACGATAATTACGATTAAAAATGTTATGAAATCAATAAATTCAATTTAGATAAGCGGATTTTCATTTAATTATAATATACACTTTAGTCTTGCCATAAATATTGTTACAAGCTTATATATCTTTTTGTTCTATTGCATATAACATTTATTACTTTAAAGTGTGTTAGTTAATATAAAACATTAATATAAAAACATTAATGAAGCGTATTCGACATTATTTCCATTAGCCGCTATACTTCAGTCTAGTCTACTGTAATTCTAGTCTTTTAAACGTTGAATCCATTATTACGAGCATGCACTCTTTCCATGGGAAAATTCTTCCTTGCCAACCTTTTGATTTGCTTTAGTGACGAATTCATACTCCATAAAATACCAAGTCATACTCCATAAAACTGTCGATACATCACAATCCAATAAATTAAGATCGGAACTAGATAACAGACTGCTTTCAGCACTGACGCGAATTCCAGGACTTTGCATACCTTTTGAGTAATTTAGCCATATTGGTGTTGGAAATAATATAACTCTTTGTTGATATCGGAAATAATCGGAATTCAAGAGCTGTATTGAATGTAAAATTAAATATTAGAGACGACGATCCGAACCCATCTGCTAGTGCATATATAGCAATTTGTCAATAACGTCCAATTAAAATCTTAAAATACCTTGAAGTTTCAGAAGTACTCCCGTAAATATATAGCGAAAACCGATTTATCTAATATGTACCGATACCGGAACAGCTCTCCTCTGCGCATTCCCGAGTCAGGGCCAAGGATAGACCTAAGATATATTGCGAGACATTCCTACACATAAATTAGTTATTGATCTTTGCATTCAGAGAGACGGGAAAAATATAGAACATACGAATAATATGGATATTGTCATTTAATAACACAGATTGTACATACAATATTACTTGAGAGTAGAAATAGAGTTTATACTTAAATAATTGTATTAACCCGATACAATAATTCAGTTACATCAGTATTCCAAAATATTATGCAAAAGTTACAATAAAACTATTTTTGGCGTAAAAGTTACAATTATGTATTTTTTTTTTAATCTAGACCATTTGACTACTTTTAATAAAATTTTATCAACACCGTTGCTAATTAGCAACGGTGTTGATAAAATTGATATCTATGAATTACGTATCTCGTAACTATACCGATTTTTATCTTATAATATGTCCGATTACCGACTAAAATAATATGTTTTACATTTATTCAAATTACACACAGTTTGGTAATAAAAAATTTGCATAGTTTTAAAAAACACAAAATTACAAAAACAATAACATTTGACGTTCAGAGACACTCTTATAAAATGAATAATTATATCCCACAAACTTCTCGTAGAAACCTAACACATATTATTTTAAATATACTTTCAATAACTGTTCAATCAAATAAATGTATTATTTGTTATTATTCTCACTGTGGTGTTGAAATTAATCTTAGAACACTCCTAAGCAATTGAAAATTACTTACTCGACTGAAAATTAATCACTTGCTTGCGCCTCTTGCCCAAGTCCAGTCTCTTGCGTAATTTTATTCCAATAATAAAATCAAGCAATTAATACATCTATGAGTTTTTATCCCAACTAATATTATAAATGCGAAAGTGTGTTTGTTTGTTTGTTTGTTTGTTTATTTGTTTGTTTGTTTGTTTGTTTGTTACCTCTTCACGCTTAAACTACTGGACCGATTTCAAAAATTCTTTCACCTTTGGAAAGCTACATTCTCCCCGAGTAACATAGGCTACTTTTTATCCCGGAAAAATCGACAGATCCCACGGGATGCGCAATAAAGGCTTCGCTCAAAAACTACTGCACAGATTTTTATGCGGTTTTCATCAATAGATAGAGTGATTCTTGAGGAGTTTTGCGGCATTTTTTATCTCGGAAAAACGGATAGTCCCACGGGAAGCGCGATAAAATCTTCGCACCATAAACCGACTTCCGCGTATATGTAGCCGTGGGCAAAAGCTATGACCCTTAACCCTCTATACACCCAATCCCGAAATCCACGCGGGCGAAGCCGCGGGCAGAAAGCTAGTTTCTTATAAATTTGAATCAGATCTGGTCTAAGTTGAAAAACATTACCGTGGATTCATATACATTAACAAATAATAAACCAAACTCTGTAAGAAAAAAATAATTTTATATTTTAATTTCATATTTACAAATCTTGACTATCGTATTTAATATCTGATTATGAACTTTCATATATGTATAAGGATTGAAACCACTATAAGAAATCATTAAAAAGATTTAACCTTTTTATCATAAATTTTCTTTTATAACCTATACAAAATATTTGTTTTAATATGTACTATACTATATTGTCAACAATATTAGACTCGCCGAGTAGAAGCAGATCCCGACCCAGCTATCTAACCTGTTGGGTGAACAATTTTCGTCATCGCCTCAAAAAAGGCCAGGTCAGAAGTACCCGCAATCGTCGAGCATGTATGAGGAATGTTATGAAAGTAGATGAAGCGAAAGAGATATGTAAAATGGAAAGACGTAATCTCTGCCTACCCCCATGGGAAAAAGGCGTGAGTGTATGTATGTATGTTCACATACACTAACAACATGTACGAGCTTGTATATTGAGCTTATTACGTATTGTGATGAATATTATCCATGTTTGGGGGATGTTCATTAGGGGTCATCCATAAATTACGTCACACGAATTTCGTGTATTTTTGCCCCTCCCCCGTCCTTGTCACAGCTAGTCACATTTGTGAAACTCCCCCCCCCCCCCTACTGTCACAAATTTTGAAATTAAAGAAATTATTGAATGATAAAAGCGGTTTCGAAATCAGTTTTATTTTCATTTTAATAAAATTATCATCAAATCAATTAACAAAACAAAACTTTTATTAAATAAGTATATGGTCATTTCATGATTTTCTTATTGTATTTTTCAAAATCACCTACTATAATCAATTAGAAAAATAGTACGTTTCGGGAGTACCCCTATTAATAGATAGAAGAAGATACTATTCCTTTATTTATTTATGAGAGTATACAGACTTTACAATAAAAGTTTATATTTACAGCACTTTTCATACTAATAGTAATAATTTAAAGGTTGTGTTTTAACAGTTAGCTTATTTGATTTAATAGATTTTGTAATGTGACGTCACGAAATTTAAGATCCCTCCCACCCCCTTGTCACACAATGTCACACTTCGTCAACCCCCTCCCTCCCCCTAACCGTGTGACGTAATTTATGGATGGCCCCTATATGCCCGTACATAAAACAATACTACATAGTTAGAATTATACCTATAATGTCGACGTCATTCTAATGGGTCTTTGAAGAAGTACTTTTACGACAGTTTATATGTACTTATTTTAATGTCTACAATAAATACAATGTAGGAATATGTATTTTAAAGAATTTTCTAGAAACAAGTAAATGTATTAAAATATTTTATCAATATACCTATATATCTTTTAACTTCATCATGATCATCAATTTATTTCGAGTTTCTGTTTTGTGGTGGTCTCTTTTACCTTGTACTATTTTCCCAAAAAACAAGAGTTAGATAC
Organism: Scirpophaga incertulas; assembly: GCA_036419045.1. Lineage (NCBI taxonomy): Eukaryota > Metazoa > Arthropoda > Insecta > Lepidoptera > Crambidae > Scirpophaga > Scirpophaga incertulas. The sequence goes on from CM071641.1 coordinate 11,298,977, forward strand.
TTAATCACTAGCGTGTCGAACTGACACACAGGTGAAATCGAGCATAGGTGTAAAATTTGAGCTTTACCTCAGTCAAAGGGACCAAAGGAGGGAAAAGTTCTTATGATTCTAGTTCGTATATTCATTACTAGAAAAAATACTTCCCTTATCTTCTATTAAGCATTATTTTCATTAGAGCAACTGTAATTCAAATAGTTAATGAACTTATATATGCCCACTATCAAACCTGAAGTAGATTGATAAATGGTAATAAACATGCAACCTAAAAACCTGGGCGGATTGTTAGCTAATTACTAAGGAATAGGTAAGTCAATTTTATCGCCCCTTATTTCCCCCGCCTCGCCGGATGATTGCCCTTCTTGTGACACTATTAACTTATTAACATAGCGTTATTAAAATAATAAAATTTTTGTAATTAGTTGATAGCTTAGGGATCTTATTATACTGTAGGTACTCACTCGCTAACATGATCATATATTTTCATATTTATATTTATAAAATTTTAATATAGCTACATACATGAGAAGAGTTACGACACCATCATAATAAACTCTACCTACAAGTATTCGCAAGTCATTGTGATGTCATGCTTACAGCTAGTTCAGTGGCATAAAGAGTATTTAAATACGTTTGGTATTGAACGCTTTCATTCGTCCACATAATTGCTTGTATTGTTAACTGAGAACGTGTTTACAGATTCGGTTGTGCTTGAGTTACAATCTTGCGACTTTTGCTTCCAAATAAAACGGAAGTCACCAGTAAAGTCCCAACCTCCTACCCAAACAGATGTATACTATGTTACGGTTGAAAAGAAGAGATAAAAAGTAGACCATGAGATATTTTTTGCCTGTTCTTTTGAAAAGGCTCTCATCGTTCGACATCTTCGAACAAGGATTTTGTTCGTACGCACGATATACAAGATTCTTTTTGTTCTCTGAAACATTTTGTTTTAATTATAATAAGTGTCTGTAAAGGCAATTTTTGCTCAACAGGTTATTCAACATCAACTGTGATAATATGTATGATTCATTGACGGTGGTTCAGTGGCCTCAGCACTGGCTTTCTATTTGGGAGACTCGGAGCTCGCATCCCGCAATGTACCAATATGTTTACAAAAAAAGAAGATTGCTGCAGCTATTTGCAACAAACTCCCGCAAAGCGTTACTGATTTGTCTTTTTCTATATTCATAGCAATTATCAAAAATACTCTTATGAAAAAGGTTATTATCATTTTTACCGTCACTAAATGTTTTGAATATAGTAAATAATACAATGCAAGTTTTTATTAATACAATGGACTCAATTCTGGCGTGCCCATTTTTATCTAAAATTAACTAATATTAAATATATATTTGAAAAAGTTTAATTTGATATTGTGTAATGGCAATCTAAATATAAAATTGACGTCGCTAATCAATTTAGCTTTAGGTAATAATTTCGTATTCGGAAACTCATTCTAAACTCGCCAGATGTTTTGAATATAGTAATAACACAATCAAAGCTATAATTTATTCTTGTACCTAATTTGTTAGGTACTGGTTCTGTGCAGAAAAGACCTCCCTCCGTAGACCTGTGAACCAATAGCGTAGCTTTTTTGATATGCAAAAGCAAACTCCAATTGGACGAATCAGTTTTACGCCTACGGTACATGTGGTTTCTATGAGATTCGCAGCAAATTTGCAATCCTCTTTAGAACCACAGTGTACATTGCCAACATAAAATGTAAAGTCACGTTATCATTACTTATCGTACTCTACAAACCGAAACAGAACAATGCGAATATTGATGTTTTGCGGAAAAAATATACAGATAGGAAAGTAGGTAATGGCCAGCGTGGTTAACTAAAACACCCTGATTCTAAGAAATTTGCAAGTTCCTGGATGGCGAAGTATATTACCGGCCGATAATGACTTAAAATATACTTTATTGTCCAGCCAGCATTCACTCGGCGGCAACTCCGTTCGGTTCGATGATTTCGGGGTGGATAATGGAGGCGATCGGGCGACGACGCACGCTGCAGCTATGCGTACTGCCACTCATCCTAGGCTGGGTTATCATCGGTACGGCCGTAGACCACTCGTACGTGCTGCTTGGTCGCATTGTGTGCGGGCTCGCAGTTGGTGTCATGGCGGCACCATCACAGGTAAAAATGTAATGATCACATTTTATTTACAGGTAATCCACAAAGGCGTATATTCCTAAGAGAGCCAAAGGGCAAAGGTCCAAAGTGGCGTATAATATTTTACATTAGCATTTAGAGTAAAACGTTTCCAACCTAATTTATTTATGGCACCTAAGTAACATTTGCATTTCTTATTGCTCAGGAGTTGAGTATATACAACGTCTGAAATAGAAGTTAGAAGAAATGCAGTAAATCGTATCTAGCTATGTTGTTCGAGCTAACAACCGTAAATTATGACAGCGTCACTGACAATACCGTCAACCGATTTGAAATAGTCCATAATTGCAAAGGCCGCGAAATACACAATAGGCTTGTATCCACTATGAACAAATCTGATGCATTAGGTTGCATAACTATTAAGATGATCATTTAATTATGAAAAAACAAAGTTTTATAAAATAATAACTTTTGATTATTTATATTTTATAAAATAAAATTGCACAAAATAAGCCATAAGTCACGTGACAGCAAACACCAATTAAAAAGTGTTACGTCACGCCGTGCGAAACGTCAAAGTCAAAATGTCATTCCCAAGTGTCTTGTGGAAGTGCGAAAAAGAATGGGCATCATTCCTTCTCGCGAGTGTCAGCCACTTTTTACGTATCTGCTGATTGTTTGGCACGTATATAAATAATTTTTTTGGTGTTTTTATACTTGTGCTTGTACACTGGGGCACTATGCAGTACTTGTAATACGATGAATCCATTTTTTATTAAAATAACTTCACAATACCGAATATTCCGATACTAAAACAGCTGTTTTGCACGGCGTGACGTCATTCAAGACGCCATGACAGTCATGAGCGTTTTTGATGACTAATGTCAAATATTTAATTAAATGCAAAATTATTCTTATAAATAAGCATTTTTTTTCAAAAATAATAATTATTTTGTATAGAATAGGCATCAAGGATTAGTATCTAACTACTGAAATTTAGGCAACAAGCCTATTGCAGGTCGAGTATGAGTTAAAAGTAAACCTCGATTATTACGAACCCAGCAATAGGCTTGTTGCCTAAATTTCAGTAGTTAGATACTAATATACCTTGATGCCTATTCTATACAAAAAATAATTATTATTTTTGAAAAAAAATGCTTATTTATAAGAATAATTTTGCATTTAATTAAATATTTGACATTAGTCATCAAAAACGCTCATGACTGTCATGGCGTCTTGAATGACGTCACGCCGTGCAAAACACAGCTGTTTTAGTATCGGAATATTCGGTATTGTGAAGTTATTTTAATAAAAAATGGATTCATCGTATTACAAGTACTGCATAGTGCCCCAGTGTACAAGCACAAGTATAAAAACACCAAAAAAATTTTTATATACGTGCCAAACAATCAGCAGATACGTAAAAAGTGGCTGACACTCGCGAGAAGGAATGATGCCCATTCTTTTTCGCACTTCCACAAGACACTTGGGAATTACATTTTGACTTTGACGTTTCGCACGGCGCGTGACGTAACACTTTTTAATTGGTGTTTGCTGTCACGTGACTTATGGCTTATTTTGTGCAATTTTATTTTATAAAAATATAAATAATTAAAAGTTATTATTTTATAAAACTTTGTTTTTTCATAATTAAATGATCATCTTAATAGTTATGCAACCTAATGCATCAGATTTGTTCATAGTGGATACAAGCCTATTGCCGCTCTCCCAAAACATATAAAGAGCTTTTCTCAAAAAGAAACAAAGGAAAAAATGTTTATTACAACATCTAAGAATATACAGCCACCTGAACATAGGTTGTAGCAAAATTGATAAAAAAGACCTAAAATCAAATGCCACCACAACACGCCGAGGTGGAATATCGCAGTGTGATTTATGACGGAAATTAAAAAATCACAGCGGCAATGGTTTTTCCTTATTTGTATACTAATGTATACAGGTACGATATATACTCACAGGTTCTTTTTTCAAACATAATGGCAATATATCTGCACATTTTTTAAAGATGCGACAAGGTTAACTCATTAACCCGTGACCGCACCCTCACGGGATGGCACGGTTAGCGCTGCCCTATATAGAGGACATATGCTCTTGAAAAAGCACGCTACACGAAAGTGAGTCCTACCTGGGTGTATGGAGTCTACTCATGGCATAACGAAAGACCGATACGGAGAATGGGGTAGTGGCGGCGGTGCAGATACCACCGCTAGCTGGACTTGAAGATCATGAGTTAATTGATTAGGAAAGTCGGTCTTTATAACTCACAAAAATGAAGGTACCGAAGAAATTGCCATTTGCTCTCTATCTGTACTGCGGGAACAAAAAAAACACGGTTTATTTTCTATCTATAAGTAATAAGTTTGGATTGTATGTTTACATCACAATACTGCTTATAATAAATAAAGTATTAAAATAAGTATGTACGTAGGCGTCATTAAATAAATAATAATATATTTACATGCCATGTCTTAAATTATATCAATTTAAAATAAGCTAAACTAATCTTTAACGTAACTTTATTGCTATAAAAACCTCATCGTTAAGAATTTTCTTTTACATGTATGTTTAATCTTCTTAAATAGATTTAGTAAGTTGATCATACTGTGAGTCAACCACAAAATTATCTTTAACATATATCACCGTTAGTATGACGTTAATTGAATCATTGCTGAATGCACTGTTGTCAGTGCTACGAAGAAATAGAATATTTGCATTGATATAGGCTATAGTGAGCTGATCAATCATTATAACTATGAGCCTTTTATTTATAATATATATTATAAACAAATAAATGATAGTACCTACTAACGATTATGAAACTGTAATATTTCATGGACCTGCTCGTATAATCATCCGTTTATTATGTCATTATTGGGTTAATGAAAAAGATAAAAAGATTACCTTATTATCTGAGCAATATCACGTTTTTTGAAAAATACCTACGAGGATTACAGGAGATGAGGCTGACTAAGACACTGAGACAATAGAAAAAGTTCTTACTAAGTCCTGGAAAAACATAAAGATGTGGTCTGTTAGTCTTTAGCTGACTTTTAATTATGAGATATTATATACACTACAAAATATAAATATATTAAAAATGCTCATCATTAATGTTATGGAATATATATTTTAGCTGTCATATAATATTTGTAGCAGTTATGTAAATGAATTACTCAAAAATGGTGTTAAGGGGTATTATAATAAAAGTTATCAATAGATAAAGACCCATCTATGCTTGCACTACAGGTGTACTTAGGAGAAATATCGGAGCCAAGACTGAGAGGGCTGCTGATCGGCACGCCGTTTGTGGCGTACTCACTCGGAGTGCTATACGTGTACGCGCTGGGCGGAGTACTGTTGTGGCGCACTGTAGCGTATCTATCCATGCTGCTGCCGGCGCTGGCGTTCGTGGCGCTGTGCTTCTCACCTGAGAGCCCCACGTGGCTGGCACGCCGCGGTCGCTTCCACGACGCCATGGCGGCCATGTCTAGGCTGCGCGGCAACCCGGATATTGTAAGTAACCTAACAACATCGCTCTAACATGTAGGTTAAATCCCAATGCTTATCTCTTCGATAAATTGGTGTATCCCATAATTTTCGAGTGCATTTCTAAACAATAATTTTTTACTTGGAGGCCACAGCCCCTCCAACCTCCCTCATCCGCCAGCATTGCCGCAATTAACGCTGGCGAAGACAGATCTTGCCCGATTTCTTCGACCAAGACTCGGCGTTCGGAGTCCCAAGCGGGGCACTCCGCCAGTGAGTGCTGGACGGAGCCGAGGTCGGATACGCAATAGTAACGACTATTTCTATCCTATGTAATTTGGTTTTATTGTTCAAATATTTGTCTTAGGATCGAATCAATAAATTGTCGCATTACAAAAAATCTGAACAAATAAACTTGTATATTTAATTATATAAACAATGTGACTGCGATAAGCTGAAACAGTCCTTTCTTATCAAGACAGTGAAGTGGCCTATTTGATGGGTTATTTATGTATTTTTTACTGACGGAACACAGCAAAGTATATTTATAATGACGGTAGTAAACAAGGGAGCACTGTAATGGATACTAATCAAACCAACTAATGAATCACATTCTACTGTGATTCTCCTAAAGAAAGATTTATACTAACAATATTTCAGCCGGGAAGCAGCTCACTAATGAACCTCTACCGAGGGATTCCCATGCCGTTCGGTCCTGCGCTGCTAACACCTATTACTTTCTTTGATCCACCTTGTAAGAGGACTACAATCACGGCATTCCTGATATATGAGTAACAGTTAAGAAATCTATTTATCTTAAAGCCTCGCAATATGGTTTCACCCACCTGATAGTAAGTGGGAATGGAGACAAGCAACTTTGTCCCAATAGCCAGGCCCTCTTTCCAATGCAACCATTTCCATTTTTAGAAGCGGGGCGGGGACACTTTTGCTGGCAAAAAATTCCATTTTTTAATAAAGCGACACAGAAGTGAGTTTCCTTTGTTCACGTTGAAAGGATACCCATGATTTGTTTGTAATACCACAAGCCAGCGTGCCTAGTTTTATGTCGGAAGAGTTCTTCGGAACAGTTGCCCTAATAACGCGCTTTGTGACACATCAGTCATGCCTAATAATATGGACTCAACGTTCTTTATCACATCTACATCACCAGTAATACATATCACTAATTACAAGGATTAGTAGCGCTCCAAAGCATCGAGTAAATCTTGGTGAAGCCATCGCAAAGGTCACAAAAAACAATATTGTAAGAATTACCGTACTTGAATTTTGTATAGTTGATCCGGTTAAAAAACGCCGCACCTTACGTAATAATACATATAAATTTCGTTAAGCTATTGTAATAATGCTCCCGATATAATCTTTTGATCTTAAATCACAACCTAACTCCATACTTGAGCATGGTTATAATGTTTTGTGCCCTGAAGAGAAGTAAGGAAAAGCAAATTTAAAAATTTCTTGGCGTTCCATTTAGATAGGAGATTTAAAATAAACGTCTCCCAGCTCTCCTTGCATAAGACTAAGGAGAAAACTATTGGTCGATTAGCGACTCCTTTTTTGGATACTAGCGTATTGTAGGCAATAGTTAAGTATTTTAATTATATTTATATAATACATTTTAGCATTATAATGAAAGATACGTTATGATATAGCCTTCATTCACAAACTCACAGAAGAAGCAGTAATTATAGAAATTAAAAGCAATCGAAAATAATATTTTTCATATGTAACTAATGACACATTTGCATAATTACGGCTCCATAAATAATAATTTGTGATACACGTGGTAGAGCGATATGAGATGGAACTCAAGTCTACACTAGCTGGCATCGTATTGCGGGCAGTCTCATTCAATGATGACATCTTAATAGGCTCAACGAGGTGGCATATCAATTGAGCTCTGGAACAATCCACTGACAAGTCGACCACGAAAGAACGTATAATAATATTGAGGCATAGCCATGTTACTTGCTTTTATGCTGTCAATGGAGAAAGATGTGAATTTAGTATTTTAGTCAAAAAAATAATTAACTAAATTCGCACTCCCATCAGCCCCCATATTTACAACTGCCTGAAAATATTGATACCCGGAATCACTATGCCCATATCATTTTTTGCGGGGTTTATTTGCGGGTCAAACTTATAGGATGTTGCATGTAAAATAGATACATATGGACATAGCACATTGTATCATAATTATTTGTGCTAATTTAAATTTCGAACGGGTTGAATCCATCAATTGTATAATCCTAATCACAGTAGAGATATAGAGAAATTTGTCCGACGCATAAACAATTTTGAGCTAATGATATTCTCTACTATTCATTTCACGAGAAAATACAACATTTTCACAAACATACAACAACATTTTTACAAAATATATCACATATTTATAAACAAAATTAAATAATATTTAAATAAAGTACCAACTTTATTATCAAACAAAAGTTCTTACTTATCTTTTAACTATAGGCAATAAATGAAGACGAACTTGAATTCAGCGGTCATAGGTTACTATTACTGGTATCCAGCACACAAATTCGCATTCATTTTTTCTCTGTTGACTATCTAAGGATTTAGTTCAACCATAACTTTTAAAGGTTTTTCAGAGTAAGAGTTCTACGAGTTTTCCAAACCTTGCGTTCATGTGTGTACAGTTTGTAATTAAATTCATATCTCATTTCATGGAATAAAAATAGTGCTTATTAATTTCAATAAAAAAATGATATTTTCATTATTTCAAAATTCTGTGTGAGTACGCGTTAAAACATTAAGAGAAACATCAAGGTTGCGACAGTATAAAATCTATTGCTGTCGCGCTGTGCTCGTGCCTGTAAATTGTGATAGGGACAATAGTAGGTAATTCAGACTGTTTATTCCTCTAAAACTGAACGAATTCAAATATTTTCTTCAAAAAGAAATGATAAAAGCTGTAACTGTGTCCTTATGTTTTGCCTTTAATATATTATCCATAAATTAGTCCGAATTTTCACGAAGGATAAATAATACTAGTATGTGAAAAACAATAATAAAAGTGAAAAACACAATTTTTTTCTTCTAATCAAGTTACTATAGGTAGGTACTAGTAATGGCAATTAGCTACATTTGCAAAAATCGTTTTTACTTTGATTTTCAATACTTTGTAATGTGTTATTTTTTTAATACTAATAAACTGGCAAAGGTATTTTGAAAGAAATTCAACTATGTAAAATCATTAAATTATAAATTAAATTAGAAAATAAATAACTCTAAACTTAAACATTTCACTTTATTTTTAAGAAATTGCATTGCCGTGAATGCTTTTTCTCTTCCGAAATTCTCATTTAGTCCTATTTGTTCGTCGAATTCATGAACTGGCGGAACGCGTCGAGATAAATTAATTCGCATCGAATGACATTAGCGTTAGAACGCAGCGCGCACAACGGTCTATTAGCGCCGCAGGACCCGAACGCCGACGATTGCTGAAAATGATGCTGATTAGCAATCATTTAATCATCATTTAATCGCACAGTACGTACCTATATACTTCATCTATATTAAAACATAATTGCGTTATATTTCATTTCCGATCGCTAAAAGTAACAAAAGGCAATATTTATTCCCGTTTCGTGTATGTGCGCGATCAACGAAGTGAGCGATAAGCTCGATTTGAATGTTTTAATACAGTTGTAGATATTTTAAGCGGTCGTAGATTGGATAGCGTGTTGCCAAGTTTATAAAGCTACAAATGTTGCGATGTTTTTGTAATTGATCTTGTAAGTTATCTTAGTCGTGAGTTGTGTTATTTAGCTATCCACATTTTAATTTATTTATAATACTGTATTTTCAGTACATATTTTTCAGTTATGGACATAATATATTTTTTTATTGATATGTTGACAAACAAGCTGACTGCCCACCTGATGGTAAGTGATTACAGTTGCCTATATAGCACATGTAGTTTCTGTGAGATGTAAGCAATCCCTATAAAAATACAGTACACGTTGCCAACATGTGACATAAGATGCCTACTGCTATCCCATCCTTCACGCCGAAACACAGCAACGCGAGATAACTGCTATTTTGTGGCAGAAATAGGTAAGACGGAGGTATCCATACACAACTTTAAATTTTAAATAAATTCATGTATATGCTGATGTTTTAAATAAAATAGCGTAATGTGGAAAAACACTGATCTTTTATCATGCAGCATCACATGTGATGCTATTTTAACTGACTTAACTTTTAGCTTTACGCTATTTTCCTTTACAAAATAACAAGTGACTGCATTATAATTTTTAAATATATCCTGTATCTCTTAAATTGTGATGTTTACATCATTAAAATTTAGAAGATACTTATATATTTTGGGAAATAATTTTTAATTGTGCCGTGAAAGTTATGTCCATGGAGTTTCAAATTACAAAAAAGTAATGGTCTGGCAAAATATAAATTTTAAAGATTTTGACCAAGTTACGTTACAATTGTTAACCAATCTGTTACAACAACCCTGTGCAATTGTCTCCTGCATGATGAATCATATATTGCAGAAGGTTTTTTTTTTAATATCTAACCACTTAGGCCACAGCGACATCAGTCAATCACTCTGGCATCTTATATGTTAAATTGTTTTCAATATTCATGTTCAAAAGAACAATGCCCACTCTGCATTATTGAATAACCTGTCACAATGTTTTTAATTTGATAATGTGTAGTTGTGGTGTATATTAACTAGCGCAGTATATTAACAATAACATATTGTTAAAGCAAATTATTATATCAAAGTACAAATTAATGTTTTTGAGGTTATAAATATGAATTATAAGAGTTATTTATTTTTATTCTCAATTTTAATTAACTTTTATTAATATTATTATTTATAGTTTATCTTTATTTGATTTATTAATAGTCTTGACATTTCAGGCGTAAACGATTTAATCCGTCTACAATTTGAGTGAGAGTGCTATTGAGAATGCAAAACGAACTTTGCCCATACTGGCTCACACTTATTATCTATTTTTGCTAGCCACTTTTTGTTTCGCGAATGACATAGTAATTAATGAATGAAATTAATTAATCAAAGGCCATTTGACAAATGTTGGTTTTTACTGTTGAATTTATTTAATTTTAATTCGTCGAGGTTTTTGTTGGCGAGTTAATGTGCGCAAGTATTGGCTCCCCCGTCTTGGGATTACCTCTATGTCCACAGTAATCCCCTACAGGCGTTAATACTTTCTCCGTAACTGGCCGGATTGTCTAAGGGTAATCTAGAGAAATCGGGCTTCCCTAGATCACAGCTTCTCATAATTGAGGATAGAATGGTTATCGAGGTGGTTTAGTGGATTTGCTTTGCTTCTCGCCATGATAGTCGCTTCTGTGGATTAGCCATTGACAAATACTGTGCGTAACAGTACCCTATATAAAATCAGGTCCAGCTTTTGGTGCAATTTAAAGGAACCTTGCGACTAGATCCTGATAATCTTAATCGCACTGTAGAACTTCAATAGGGTTACTAAAATCTATTTACTTAATATTAATACAAAGCAAAGTACAGTCAACATATTTATAATAATTATTGAACACATATTAATTTATACCGAACCCTAAAAAGTAAATTGAAACCCCATACATTCTACCTCAACCATAAACACGCAGTAAGATATCAACTATTGAACTGATATGTTGAAAATGTGTTAACAATACAACCGCTACCAGATGATGCAATATAAAACTCAAAAAATACATTCAATATTTACAATTAGGCAATAAAGATACTCAATTAATATAGTTAATCTACAATTCAAAATACAAAATTCTTAAAACTATGAAAAATATCAACATTTCTACGCAATCCCTGACGAGCTCACCATACTGGCAACATATTCTAGCCAAAGGATTATCATATAAATATACTGTGTATGTAAACTCGGAGTAAAAATAATTTAGTTAGATATCCGAGCATATGGTAAATGACATGATTTGTATCAAGATTGATAAACATTAAAAGTAATAAAAAATTATTTTCTGAAAATAATTCTAAATTTCATTCAGCGATACAAAATTGACATAAACACTTCAAAATATTACGTCAATAGATGCATTACACCTACCCTTTTTAAACCCACATAAGTTGTTCTTGGAGTATACTAAATTGTAGATATGCTGAATACCAATAATGATGGACATAAACTCGTAAAATTGTATTTATGTCTAAAAATTGATGATTTCGTCACAAACTCACATCGGTAAGTTTGTGACGAAATCATATCAGCTTTCTAGAACTGCATGATCATCGGATCATGAAGTTCTAGAAAGCTGATATTTTAATGTCTAGTCTCTATTTAGTTTTAGGTACTATCTATCTCTATTTAGTTTACGAAAATTTAATATGTATGAAAACCTTGCATTTAACTAAACTATCCATACATAAGTTCGGAGCATTGTTTCAAGTAGTAATTTAATCTGAGTCACCCTGACTCAGCATTTCTATGAATCAATTAATATGTATGTGCATATGAGATAACTGCGAACTAATCTCATGACCAACGATGACTTTGTATTATTTCATTGGTTATTACTTTATTTATCTTCAAGACGGACTAGAATGTGTTTACTTATTCATTTATATGTGGTTCAAAATGTTTATACCTATTTAACTGAAAAAATACAGTTATTGTTAAAAGTGGCGAAGAGGTAGAAAGTACAAAGTAAAGCAATAAACAGAATTAATAACAATAAAAAATAAAATACAATTCTTATTGCAGATTTGTAATTACCATTAACTATTATTGTGAACGGCACATGGATTTTTTGTGTTCAAAGTGCCGATGCCATGCCAGAATAGACCTCGATGAGTGACCAACGTGTAAAATATCTCAGCGCCATAGGCGTTGCATGGCTAGGGCAAAGTAGGGGGTCTGAACGACTTTTGAAGCTAATTCGATGTCAAAAATAATTTTTAACCTTCAATGATCAAAAGTTTACATCCTACCTAAATAATATTGGTATCAATTTAAAGTACGTTTATTGAACTTTTATTGTAAGTAAGATATAGATATCTTTCTGGATTATTAATTAAAAAAAACAAGTAACAGTGAGAAATGAAAATGAATTTATATTGAAGAACAATTTTAATAAAAACAAATAAGCCATAAAATGAACATTATTATACCTAAATTAAAACCTTGTGTTGCCCTCTCTTCTCCGAATCACATCTCCTATTCGGTCTTTCATAGACCGATTGAGCGGCACGATGACTTCTTGAGGATCGTTTCTCCATTCCTCAATGGCAGTAACCTGGTCCTGTAGGGTCGCTGGGGCGGGAATGTTGTGCCCGAATTCGCGGTTTTAGCTCGTCCCAGAGGTGCTCAATCGAGTTAAGGTCTGGACTTCTTGCTGGGCACTGCATACCGGGAATCTCAACCTCTTCAAGGTAAACCCCTACAATGACTGCGGTACGGCAATCAAACCCGCATATGAGACTACATGCGACTCCAGGACCTCCAATATGTATCGGTAAGCAGTCAGCGATCCTTGCCCACAAGATTTCCACTCGGAGAAACACACATGACTTCTGTTTTCCCGTCTAGTGGCATATCACCCCAGAACAGACGCCAAGATAATTTTTATTAAATATGAATTTCAAGCTAAGGTTTTGTCAACTACTCGACCAAATATTTGACAACATTAATTTGTATTAATACGTTCATATAAACATTGTAAAAATATTCTTGCTTTAATATTTATGGTATTAGTTATTTTATTGTCTCTAAAAGTACGATATGTGTGTAAAAGTATCATAAATTTTGCTTTGTTTCATGATAAATCAATAAGGAAAACGTTAGTATACTTTTTATAACACTTAAGTACATTGAGAAACTACTGAAGGTGTTGAAATTAAACAACTTTTTTGATGTTATTTTTCATATGAAAATGTATGAAAAATTTACATCATCAGGTAAGGAATTTGATGTATCTATATTAAAGAATATATGGGTAATAGGTGTTATTAACAATATAGTCAAATGTAGGAAAAAAGGTCACAATTTTCCACTTTACTTTAAACGCTTGATAGTATTCCTCCGAATCCCGCGGGAGACATGAGAGGACACGGAAAAAGTTTCGTCGCAATTAGCTAAAAGACTTTAGCTATCCACCTAATCTTCCAGAGGGAAGGGCTAGTATCTGTCCCGTCCTGTCGCCCTACGTGATCATTGAAATAATAAAAAAGCAATGTTAAGCTAAGAACGCATTGCAACTAAATACAATTGTTTTATGAATAACGCAACAAATAAAAAATAATATACCATACACCAAATTACTTACAACTTAAAACGTCACTACTTTGTGCACTTTGTGTAAATTACTTTTGCGGTTTTAGGTTTGCGGTTTTGACACATTAGATATTTCCATAATTGCCATTCAAGTACATGCCTTTAAAACCTTAAAGCTTATTCATTATTGTTACAGGCTCAACGGGAGCTCCATGAGCTGATATCGGCAAGGGAGAAGGAGAAGGCTCGCGGTGAAGAGCAGATACATTTCTTAGCTACTGTGATGCGGCCATCCGTACTCAAACCGCTGTTGCTCATCAACGCCTTCAATCTGCTGCAGATTCTGTCCGGCAGCTACGTGGTCATCTTCTACGCAGTCGACATCGTCGAAGAGGCCGGCGGCTCTCTCCCGCCACAGGTAACATAATTCACATCCTATAAATTCGCTATATTATGGCCCTTATATTTAGTAGGCTTCCCCCTTCTGGGAAGGAGAGCCCCACATAACCGCCGGCTCTCCGCAGCTTTTCCTCAGCGGAACAAAAAAAAAGGTGTTGCAAAAGAAGTAGTAACTGTAGTGGAAATGAGAGCTTTGAGAGGGATAGTTGGAGTAACGATGAAAGATAAATTGAGGAACAGTGTGATAAGGGAAATATGTAGTATAAAAGATAAAGTATAAAAAAAGACAAAAATAGAAATGGGTGCTTAGATGGTTTAGACGCGTCAAAAAGATGAACAAAATACGACTGACGATTATTATTTATAAGGCAAATACGCAAGAACTCCGAAGGCAAATTGGTAGGAATCGACCTAAACGAACGTACTTGGATCAAATAGAAAATATCCTGAGAGTCAGTACCTAAGAGTACCCGTAACCGAAGTGAAAATAAGCTCAAACATAGCTTATTTTCACGTCGATCGTAGCAAGCTGAAAACTCTGATCTTTGCTTACCCCATGGGAAAGGGGCGTAAATTATGTATGTATGTAATAATAAAAACATTGTAAACTTTTACCAAAAAAGTAAAATCAATATTATTTATAAAATTAATATGTCTTCATATAGAGTTTCCTATCTATCTTTATTCTTCCATGGTTTAAGCTCCCTAATAACATTATGATAGTATATCGATATCGCTACAAACAAAACATCAAGAGCTTTCAATTTGTACTACAATACCACAAATAAGAAAGATCATAAATAGTTGCAGTAATTCGTTACTTTATCAAATTGAACTAATTTTGTTTTTTTTTTATTAAAATTTCGAAATAGTGTCCATTTGGCACACACGTGACCACCTAGTTAAACAGCCTTTACAATGCAATCAAAATAAAATGAACGCGGAAGATGCAATAACTGATAGACAGATAAAAAAGACAATTGATTTATTTTGAATACAAAATGTATCAATTGTCTTTGTCTATTTAATCATGTTGCAATATTTACAATTCTACCCGTTAATTCTTTAAGAATTATAGCTATATTTATGATTTATTTATACTAATGAGAAATTTCTGTTCCAGATGGCCGCCAATGCAAGTGCTCTCGTGAGGTTAGCGGTGACGGTGATAGCATGCGTAATGCTTCTCAAGGTGACCCGGCGTTCTCTAGTTTTGATATCCGGTGTTGGTACCGCCTTTTGCACGATTCTGTTGGCGTACATCCTTTCCCAAGGGCCAGGTTCTGGCTTCGTCCCGCCATCCTTGATATTAGGCTACGTTGCATTCAACACTCTTGGCTTCTTCCTTCTGCCCGGCCTCATGATTGGCGAGCTCCTGCCGACCAAAGTGCGAGGGCTCTGCGGAGGCTACATATTCTGTCTGTTCAACATTGTTTTGTTCGGATTCACTAAGCTCTATCCAATCATGGCCAGGAGCATTGGCATCGTAGGAGTGTTCGCACTTTTCGGATCGGCGGCATGTCTCGCGACGATCGTCTTGTTCCTCATGCTTCCTGAAACTAAAGGAAAATCGTTGCTCCAAATTGAGCAATACTATCAGAAGTCGAACATACTGTGGGTGACGCGGAAGAAAATGATGACCGACAGCCAAACTGTTTAAATACTAAAATATCATTAAAGCTTAAATATATTAAATATTATTATTAATTGTCAAGAATCAACACACGGAGCCGAGATTATATTTAATAAAATAACTGTTAGCGGCTCATTTGACTAATATTGAAAAATATTCAATAGAAATACGAGTGCGTAACTAATCAACAGTTACGTTTGTGTAAGTTGCTTCTAACGAATTCAAGCTACAAATATATCTATAGTGCCGACATCACAAAGAAATTGTATTATTTAAGTACATTAAATAAGTGCCTACTAATATAGATCAGCACAAAGTTTGAATTTCCACATACTGAATTGATCCTTTACAAAAGAATCTCCATTGTGTTATTAAAATAATTATAATGCTAATGTAGTAATAGGTATATGTATAGATATGTTATTAAATACCCTAGGATAATAAGTAGGACAACACTGACCAAATGCATGATTACTTAAAAAACATGACTGTGATGTTAATTTTAAATAATCAGTCAAAATGATAAGCTACAATTACATTGAAACTATTTACGATTAAAATTTTAGGTAGTTATGTTATAAAAAAGACAATTTATGAGCCTTTAAATATAGTGAGATTTCACCTATACTGCTTATTAGGTTAGATAAATATTTAATATTATATGTTAAATTAATGTGTAAAAGATCAGAAATACTTGTATATACCTACCTATGTGAAAGGTATTCTGACTGTGATTTTTGTGATTTATACCCTGCAAATATGATATATTATGAATAATAAGAATTTTATGGATGAACAGAGTGAAAGTTAGGTATCCGAAGCCTTGCTTTCCGATTCAAACAACAGTACTTTCATAAAACTTCAGGACGCCCGTGAATATAAATATTCTCTCTCTTATTTACTTAAGATTTATAATCACGATGGCGACGAAACTACTCGTATTTATAGGTAATGATTATTTATCTGATTATTATCAACGTGATCACACGAAATTGTGAACTTTGTTGTGTACCGAGCATTTCCGTATTCGCGGTTACAAAAACATTTATAAATTGTGATAATGTTTTATTATATAATAAAGTGTACCTACATATTCTTTGTTTTTTTTTAATAGCTAGTTATCACAATATAAATATACAGGTCAAATATTGAAACGGAACTGAGTTATCCTCAACTAATTAAGATGATAGAATTTTGGCACACTTGTGTAAGTCCAATGTGCCTATGCAATGCTATGATATCGAGCTAATATTATGGAAACGCAGAATACTATGGAAACATACTATCTTCATCAGCACTTCAATCTCTAAGCCCAGTAACCATTCTTGTTTCTCCTCCTTCATTAAAAGCTCTTATAATTTTTGAACAAGTGTAGTCAACCCTACATCTTCAGAACTACTGTTGCCAATATCAGATACTCGAGAACTCATAATCACTATAGATCCGCGTTTTCTATCTTTCGACTTCTCGAGAAATTTACATATTTTTATATAATGTCTACCACAAAATAACAGTTTATACATAAGACCTCTCAAGGTCAGTCAGATTTCTTTTTTTTTTTTTGAGACTTAAGTAGACCTTCAAATTGGTTCATTATTCAATTTCACTATTTTTTTTCTTACTTTATGTAAAGAAATTGTTTTAATTAATTTTTGAACTTTATGAATTTATATGCCCGTGTGCAGAATATATAATGTTGATTTTCAATCCGTCCTTATTCCCTCCGGAATAGAAACTGATTTCGTAGATCAAATGTATACCCTGGCGTGCTGCTGTTTGTAGCTACTTGATTATTATTATTTTTATTTGCATGGAAGCATGCGATGTGAAAACCTATGGGCGTACTCTTAAAAACGATATTCGATATATCGTCGACTTCGTCGTGTTGTATCCTACTCTTAGTTACTATCCTTTAAAACATTTCAACTGACGATCGAACGAACGATATTAGTTTTGACATAAGAAAGCCTCAAATGACAACGATGAATTGAATTTGACAGACGAACATTCGCAAAATAAACGTCAAATTTACGATGATTACGACACCTCAACCGTATCGTATTACTTTTCGCAATTTAACGTAAATTTTGCGAATGTTCGTCTGTCAAATTAAATAAATAATAAATAAATAAATATTTGTCACACTTACACCAATTAGCCTAGCCCAAACTAAGCTCTATAAGGCTTGTGCAATGGGATCTAGGGTAACGGATAGACATACATATATTATACATATATAAATATTTTTTATTGAAATATATATCAACAACCATGACTAAGGTACAAATGCTCGCATTCATCACACAAACATCTGCCCCCACCGGGATTCGAACCCGGGACCTCAGAGATGGCGACACCTTGAAACCGGTGTATTATCCACTCGACTATGGAGGTCGTCAAAGGAGGAGGTCGTCAATTCAATTCATCGTTATCATTTAAGGCTAATGATGTGCATAGACGCTGTTTTGGTGGATCGAGTCGAATCGAGTCAGTATATACGGTATTCGAATCAGGACTCGATTCCCTGATTCGAGCCCAGTACTCCAATTCTATGTTTGTTATTCGAGTCTGATTCCTAGAATCGGGTCTAGAAATTCGAGTCTGGAAATTCTAGTCCAGTCCAGAACTAGAGTCCGGTTTTAGAACAAAATCAAAACAAAAAGTTGCAGGTTCAAACTTGTTTGTAATATTAGGCCCGCGCCATTTCATTGCTTATGTAAACAGTTTGAGAGTACAAGCGAGTTAACCAAACTCGAATACTAAACTCGAGTTAGTAGGACTCGTGTAAATAGAATCGAGTTAGCAAGTACGAACCGATTCTTCCTGACTCGAGTACTGGAATCGAGCCCAGCGTACTCGAATCAAAATAAATTGGTATTCGAGTAGGCGAGTCCAAAACAGGAATCGAGTCTGACTCGAGTCAAACCGTACTCGGCACATCGCTATATGAGGCTTTCTTATGTCAAAATTAATAGCGTTCGTTCGATTGTTCGGTGGAATGCTTTAAACGATAGTAACTAAGAGTAAGATACGACACGACGAAGTCGACGATATATCGAATATCTTTTTGAATTACGAATGCGACTTCGAAATCACCGATGTGACTAATAATCACCGATTTTCAATCATTCTTATTTTTGAATATCACTGATGTGACTTGTGACCTTAGTCACAGGTGTGATTTCATTACGAGTGCCCTCACCCACTCGTAATCAAGTCATACTTGTGGAAATGTTATCTGTGTTTTGTTTGATTTTTAAGTCTATATATACAATATATATATATATATATATATATATATATATATATACAATATATATATATATATATATGAATGTAGCATATATATTTTTATATTATATATATATATAATAACCGCAATAGTTAAGCCGGCAATAACCGGCAGCGGTACATTCTGCGTGGAACCGAACTCTTACATTTATGTGTGTACTTTATCTATGTTGGCAGCTCTGCGATCGACTTTCAAAAATTGGATGTTTAGGAATCCGTGACCTCAAAGATTTCGAAATCGCATTCGTAATTCAAAAATAGGTCTCCAGGGCGTGTCCTTAGCGACTTCCTTAATCAATTAATGCAGGACCTTCCAGACCTGCAAGCGGCGGCGTCTGAGCCGTCGCCTCCCTTGTCATCCCTCAATCGGCAGCCTTCTGCTTAGCCACGAGTAGGTTCTCTGTCAACACAGGCCGGTCCCACTTTGGTGAACCGAGCCTCTTCTAGCGCTTATGCCCTCACCATGGGGCAGCGCTATCCGTGCCCCTCCTGAGGTGCGGCTCTCTGTCACTTCAAACCAGTAGGGTCTTTAGGACCAAAGGCTCAGGCTGAGTTTAGTATGTAGGTCTGTTGGGTCGAGCCGCCTCGATTCACCAGGAGTCCGACATAATCACCGCATCCCTGCTTGCCTGTTGCGGTGGTATCTATGATGATGGATAATAATATGGATGAATAATAATAACCTACACCTCTATCATAAAACCCATTTTAAATTAAAAATGGCGCATTTTATATACAATGTTAGACCTAAACATCAGGAAAAAGGAAAACAAGATATATTTTAAGAGATTTATTGTCACGCCGTGTCGGGCAGTGTCTGGTAGAGATGCGGCCGCGAGGCGCAGCCGGGGCACACGTGCAGGGTGGAGCCCACCAGGCCCTCGCACTCCCAGCAGTAGTACTCCACGCAGCGTGTGCACTGGTAAATCTGCAAACATATTAAACACCATTTTAATTTATTTATCTACAATCATGCTATGAATCCTCTATAAAAGATTCCATTTACAACTATGTAAATTCAAGAAAAGTCTAATTGCAAAGCATGTAAAATAAACAAACCTTAATAAGTAAAAGAATTATTTATTGTACATAATAATTATTTACATTTTGGAACGTACAATTATTGAAATGCACTTGAACATTTGCACCTTGTTGAATGTTGGCAGATCCTGATGTACTTGGAATATTTATATTCACCACTTCATTATTTCTATTTTCTATAGAACTTAAAATTTGATTTGACACGTGGATTTTGTTGGATATGTCATTGCATGAGAATGTTCTTTTTTATTGAAATTCATAATATCACGCGTGTTTTAATGTTGGCAATAAGCTAATTATTATAGGTTCTTTTATAGAGGATTAATAGCATGATAGTATATAAAATTTATTTAAAGTTGTGGCATTGAGAAAAGATCATGTGTGTATGTAGGGCTAATTTATTTCGCAGTGAATATTATTAAAATATAACGAACTCACTTGTTTATCTAAGTCAGTGAATGAGCGTATGCAGCCAAAACAGTGTTGAGCTTGACCCTCATTGGTGACTTCCTCGTACGGCTCCACAGGAAACAGGTGGTGATAGGACCTTGACATGATAAAAACAGTAATGTATATAACACAGATCGATAGATCCATTAATCCACCAAACAATTTCAACTCACATATAAAATCAATCACATAAACATCAAAGTAATATAATCGATGTACACAACATCAGAACAGTAGAGAAAATTATACACTTTTTTGTTCACACATTTCTTTAGTCTATAACTCCAAATCAATCCTCAAGAGTTTAACGGATATGATCAAAATTGGAACTTACTGTAATTATTTAAACAGTAACTACATAAAAGTGCATGCTAGACCT
Organism: Scirpophaga incertulas; assembly: GCA_036419045.1. NCBI lineage: Eukaryota > Metazoa > Arthropoda > Insecta > Lepidoptera > Crambidae > Scirpophaga > Scirpophaga incertulas. The sequence goes on from CM071641.1 coordinate 11,320,066, forward strand.
TGCAGCTGTCTAGGTGATGCTCAGGCCACCAGCTCGCTCTCAGTGTTTGCACTTCATATGCTCTCGAAAAATTATGAGGTATTTATTTCTTAATTTCATATAATGTGATTCAAGTGAGAGCAACAAACCTCACAGAAATGTGGGTAGTCTACAGTTTGTCATTATATAGCTTAACGAATATAAAATCATATTATTCCAGTTTACTATGCAAATTCAAAGAGACTGCATTCGATTTAAAATTACCTTGCTAAATGCGGCGCCGACGCTAGTGTGAGACCACAGGTGCGGCATTGAGCAGGTAGTGAACAATATTTGCTGCGGCATTGTGGACAAAAATGTCCTTCCCCGCTAACCCCTTCACCCTCCTCCAAATGGCTGTGTTAATCATAAATATTATTAAATAGGTCGACTGTGAGGTATGTATTCATGATGTTTAGAGTAGTCAACCAAGACCTAAACAGTTCGGCTGGCTGAACAAAACGGATTTACATTTCTGAGTTTGATAAATAAAAAAATTCGGAAAATGTAGTCTGAACTTCTATCCATTTATTTTTGTAAATATTTCTTGGAAAATTGTATTGATCACAGGTTAACAATATAGACTATAGTTCTTGTGGAGGTTGCATTTATGTTACGAATCGGACAAGAAACACGTGTACTATAGACCATTGTAACCTCCCCTTCCGTGGTCGGGGGGCGTCGTCGTAGGTGGAGATCGGGGGAAGTATTGTAGCCTCCCGCGAGGGCTCCCCTGTATCGGCGGGGGAGCGGAGGCTGGGAGTTCCCGGAAGTAGCTTGGCGTTCCCGGGGGCTCCCTACATGCCTGAGGAAGGCCATCCCTGAGGTTTTTAATGGGTAGGCCTCCCCCTTCTGGAGAGGAAAGCCCCACACAACCGCCGGCTCGCCACAGCCGGGGTATGCAACTAAATGCATTTTCCTCAGGGGAACAAAAAAATATAATAATACTAAAACCTCTAGACTAGAATGGAGTGTAAGTATATTATTTTTATAACGCTAAAGCTACATTAGCTTTCTTATTCGTGTATTTGCATCGCGACTATGTCACTGAAAAAGTCGTAATGTTATGGGGTTTAGTTATTTACTAACCACATGCAAACAGTAACTGGTGGGTCCGCATTGGGCCCGGTGTCGGGTTCGGTAGAGGGCGGTGCGCTGTGCGGGAAGCCCATCTTCACGAGTCCGGCGTCCAAAGAGCGCGCGCGTGGCGGCGGCGCTGTGTGCTCTAGCAACAGGGAGCGGTAGTGGACATCGTCTAACACCACCTAACAAACGTGAAAGCGTAATGCACTCGGAGACTAACGCGTATCGCACACACTAGTCACATCCATCTTAAACTTAAAATATCTTCTTTTCATGATAGATACGGTACCAGAGCATGTAGATATCTTTCGGAAAGTCATTCTCACAAAACTGTGGCTTTTACTGGCAGTTTTCGCTACCTAGCAACTAAATGTTGGGATAACAGCGTTTCGCTTCTACTTTTATAATGCGCACAGCAAAGGAGTGGAATTCCCTCCTGCCGGATATTTTCCCTGATAAATACAATCTGGGCCTTTTCAAGGCAAGAGTGAATAGGCACTATCTGGACAGGCATGGACCATCTTCGGCCTCATCGTCACTTACCATCAGGTGAGATCAAGGCCAAATGCCTGTCCATAATACATAAAAAAAAATAACATACCTCCCTTTGCGACAATCGACATCTAAATTTTCATTTAAAAAACACTTTAAATTATTTCTTCTTCAAAAACAACGGGATTCCAAAGGGATACTCGGTGGCGGATTTTGCCATTTGAACAGTGTCTATACTTTTAACTTCTGGAGAATGACCAAATACTTGTCTAGTGTGCACTTGAAATATTATAAAAATTTACGACAGCCAACAATGATCACTGATATCATCATCACCATCATGATAGTTTATATACCCAGTAATTTGAATATTACTTATATATATATCTTTTTTTTTCTAATATTCTATATGTTTTCAATTTGTATTTTATTTATGGGCTTGTGTTTTGATTTTATATGTATATACAGTGTGTTAGGGATCGGACTTCCGATACTTTACCAACGTGTTGTATGTTAAGTTTTATCGACAAAAACCTATGTGCTAGCATTTAACAATAAATTTGTTAAGAAATTCTTTACAATAATAAGCAAAATCCTTTGATTTAGACGGAAAACTGGGTAAAATTATCTATTTTTTTTTTTTAGTTATTGGTCTCTACCTAAAATTCCGGGCCCCTGACATATCATTTTTATTGTTTTAATTTATTGGCAATGAGTTGAGCTTGTAAATAAACCTAAAATAAGCCGATACGGAACGACAGAGATATGATTTTAAGAGCCACTCAACAAGTTGGATTGAGAGCAATCGCATGCCTTTAAAATAATGGCGTTCAAAACAAATTTTGTAAAAAAATAGGTTTGAATAAATTCTCGTGCTCTCTTTTTCTTTGTTTTTATTTCAAATAATGTGTAGTTTAATGGCTTACTTACACCTTCTAATCGTAAAAGTACCTCTCTCTCTCACACACAAAGAAATATTACCTTCTTATGAATAGGGTTTTTTTTTGTCAATTTTGACTTGTTTTGTTAGACCAGTTTCTTAACTATTTGCCTGTTTAGCGGTACTTATTTTAGATTTATTTACAAGCTCAACTCATTGCCAATAAATTAAAACAAAAAAAATGATATGTCAAGGGCCCGGAATTTTAGGTAGAGCCCAATAACTAAAAAAAAATTGATAATTTTACCCAGTTTTCCGTCTAAATCAAAGGATTTTGTTTATTATTGTAAAGAATTTCCTAACAAATTTATTGTTAAATGCCAGCACAGCTCATTAACTTTGAAATAAGGCCACTTTTGTGTATGTAGACCAAATAAAATCGTAAAACAGCAAGATTTAATAAAATACGAGAAATAAAATTTTAAAATAGCTCTCATTCATAGGGGTGAGGGATGCGACACCCATTTGTATAGGTTTTTGTCGATAAAACTTAACATACAACACGTTGGTAAAGTATCGGAAGTCCGATCCCTAACACACTGTATAATACACATTAATATACACATGCATGCATATTTATATTTATAAAGATAAATTGTGTTTTATTGTATGTAAAAAAATTATTTCGAAATTATTGACAAACACAAAACCCTTAGGTTGTCGCAGAATATCAGTGCTTTGCTCACATCCTTTTATGAGCAATTCTAATATCTGAGCTACGACCCTTTTACACTTCTACAGCACACACAGCTCTTGGTTTGTACTGAGTTTTTGTTTTAAAAAAATGTTATTTAGTTTCTTTGTGTTCCTTTATTTGTGTATGATGAAGATATTTTCATAAATAAAATTATTATCTATCTATCCATGCGTTAGCCTCTGGGCCTGTATGTTGTAAGTATTAGTTAGGTGTACGTTTTTTATAAGTATATCAAAAGTACACCATTAGCCGAGAAACATTGCAAAACTAACAATGTACCTATGATTGTTACTTAATAGCTTGATAGGTACTGCGATATTTTCGGAGCGCTTTGGAGAATTTCAAAAACTGTCCATAATTTGTATAAATTTGTATGATCATATAAACAAAATTACCCATAACTTTATAATGTGTACGTTCACATTACATACTCATATATTGAAAAAAAAATATATAATGTAAGCTTAAAATGTTAGGTAATGACCAATGCGTGTGCTAGGTGCTATTACATCTAGCGAGATAAAATCTTTTGCCTTTTGATTTGTTCTAATTCTTTTCCTTACGTAAATCATTACGTAAAAATAAATAAATAATATTTCTTACACTTACATTAATTAAACTAGCCCAAAGTAAGCTCGGTAAGGCTTCTATTATAGGATCTAGGGTAACGGATAGATATACATATATAAATTTGGTAGAAATATATATCAACAACCATGACTAAGGCAAATGCTCGCAAACGCCAACATCTGCCCCCACCGGGACTCGAACCCGGGACACCTTGAAACCGGTATACCAACCACTCGACTACGGAGGTCGAGGTTTGATTGCCTTTTTCGTACAAACACTGCTTGAATGATCAGATTTTCCTGTCACAAATGACTCTACACCAGGTCTACTTGGTATATATTATTGGTAAAATAGAGGTGTTCGCATTGTTGTGTGGTGGTGTGAAGAGTAAAACTGATAGAGAAATTGGGTACTGTGACATCTCATATCATATACTGGCAACGTACACCGTAATTTTTGTGATAGTTGCCAATTTGCTGTAAATCTCAGCATCACAGCAACCACATGTAACTACTTACCATCAGGTGGGCAGTCTGCTAGTTTGTCAATACCCAGTTAAGATAATATTTAATTTTAAAGGACATGGACTAAAAGTGGGCCTCAATCATGTGCAGAGACGTAAGATATATCAATCGATAGGTAATTTTATGTTCATCAATTTAAAAGTTATTTTTTTTTTTGTTTTTAAATCCCCCGTTTTTCTGTAAATGATGTTTGAAAGTACCTAGATATTCAAGTAAATACATTTCAAAACATGGTTAAAATGTTTTAATTAAGTATATAAAATGATAATTTATTTGAATCTTATTGAAAAATCTTTATATAATTAACAAAAGAAATGTAATTTAGTAATTATAAATTCATGAAGTTCTAGACATGTTGTGTTACTGATCACCCTGAATGTACATAGTCTGTGACCAATAATGACTCGTCCGCTGTCAATGCGACTTTGACAGCATGTCTTGTGCAAATTAATAAAAAGAAAAAAAATACTTAAAACAAAAAGATTCCATCAACTTGCTACTATTAAATAATTTAAATTATTAATTACAAAAAAAAACGGGAGATATTTAAAATCTAATCTTTATCCAGATGATCTATAATAATTTATACTCTTCTCTGATAAAGATTCGTCGCTGTACATTACTCAGGCCCACCTTTCATACAACTTTTGACCATCACCTTTGTTTGTCATGTAATCTATTTATATCCTTAATTTTGTTATAATTATTTTTCGTAATAAAGTATTGTTCTACGACTGAATATGAACTGAATATAGAATTTAATTGCCTAATTTAAGTAATTTTTATCTAATAACTGTATCAAAATAAAAAAAAAGATTACTTTCTTTAATAAATTTCTGAACCTTTTTAAATTATTCCTTTATATTTTGCTATTTCGAAAATAAAAACAAAAATATTGTAGTTTTTATATTAAAGATTTTCAGTGTGAGAAGTATAGTATAAATGTCACTCAGCAACACATCATGATAACGCCACTATCATGTCACTGTGTCGTAAAAAATAAAAATCGTAAATATTTTTACAATATTTCTCAGCTAATAATGTATTCTCTTAAATACATGTAGAATAAAAATAATGTCAAATATCCGATTGTAATAAATATATTTTGGTTACAAGTGGCATAATACCAAAAAGTCAATTTTTTTATAGTCCCCCAACAGACTATTTCACTACTTCTGGAAAATAGTTTTATTTCATTTGTTATCGCATAAAATGTAAATAATTTTATATTTCCTGGAGGTCTGTTGTATATACGGAAAAAATCAAAGTTTGAATTTTAAAAATACGCGCCAAAACGCAATTTTCGCTATGGCGCCAAAGGTGACGTCACACATAAGTAAACAAAGCGAAGCAACTATAGACTCTTTGATAACAACAAATTGCTGAAATAGTTTTGAAATTTATTGCATAAATGATGGTTTATAAGTGGTGTGTTGTATCAAAATGTACAAGTACATCGATAAAGACGCCGGAAAAACTATTTGTACCTGTTCCGATAGATCCTGAAAGACGAAAAAAGTGGTTGTGTCTAGCTCGTCGAAACCCTGAAACCATTGGACCTAATTCAAGTGTTTATATGTGTGAAGATCATTTCAACGTAAGTAATATTTGTATTGTAAAAAAAAAATAGTTACGACTAGAAAAACAAGCTCACTAGAATAATAACCTCTAAAACAACAATACAATCAGGCCGTTCATTTACTTAAAGATGTTTACATTACTTATGTCTAATATATTGGTATTTCAGGGAATTTTCAATCTGTGTTTCGCTTTTTAACCAGTGCGTTATATTACAGATGGAGAAGGACGTAGTAAACTACATGAAGTTGAAATTGGGATTCGCCAAAAAAATACTTGTAATGGATGGAACATTACCGTCAAAATTTGACTGCCAACAAGATGGCAAGAGGCGACTAACTGATGCTAGAACTTCTCCAGATACTTCCCTCAAACGGCAAAAGCAACTACAGGAACTTATTGAAGAATGCATTGAAGAAAATATACCCCATTGTACAGATTAGGTATACTGAGATTAATGTTTACTTCTGTGTGACGTCATCAGAGTTGCAATTAATCACAGAGTGTTTTTAAACACGTGATCAAACCATTAGAAAAATTATATTTTATTTGTGTTTCTTATACAATTTTTTTTTTACAAATTTTTCAGAATATCAATAAAATATGCATTTTACATTACATTTGATTAGGATGACAATTTATTTTTACATATTTTAAACATAGTCAAAATGCCTATTGTATAAATAGTTTGAAAACTCTTCAACAGCACAAAAACAATTGATAGCTATATAGTACATCTATATAAATGACTGAGATAACCATGGAAAGTTGATGGAATGTCATTGTGTAAAAAAAATATTCAGTTTTTACTAGTAGATTCAATCAATTTGAATTATAATGAACATAAAAGTTATAACTTATTATCATTATAGTCACTGGACACAGATTTCTGCTTAGAACAGGACCATGAAGACATTGCTTTGGAAAGACTCTTGGTGATGAAAACTGTTTTAATTTTCCCCTCTTGTTTCCAGAGAAGTAATTGGAATAAGCTCCCACTGTACTTACATTATACTCTCCACCAGTATCTTGACATAGTTTCTTGCAAATTCTTACTTCTGCTGCTAATCCAATAACAGAACATCTAATTCCATCAGTTTTGAGCGTCTGAAATCATTAAAGTAATATAACTGACCAATACTCACAAATAAAAATATTCTGTATTAGTGTTTAACATATTTGTTTCAAATGTAGTAACTCTAACAACTGGTTGCACAATATTGTACATCGTAGTATTAAAATCAATTTGCTTAGATAGAAACTTTCTTTTTATTGTTATGTGATGATTTTCATGGTCAAGTGGTTAGTACAACGGTTTCAAGTTGTTGCAATCTCTGAGGTCCAGGCCCGAATCCCGGTGGGAGCAGATGATTGTGTGATGAATATGAGCATTTGTACCTTATGTTTGGTTGATAATATTTATTTGTATCAGAAATATTTACATATCTCTATCTGTTACCTTAAATTCTATAACACAAGCCTTACAGTGCTTACTTTGGGCTAGGCTAATTGGTGTAAGTGTATGCCTGCTGTCAGTATCAAACACCTGGATTAATAGATATAAAGAATAGATAGAGAAAATACCTGGATTGCAGCATTGATATCTCCTGGATCACATGTTGTGAGTGATGCAAAGAGTACAAGAAGTTCTCTCGATGCATGCCCTGGTAAAGGTCTCAGCACTCGACCAGCTAATTCCAATGTATTTTGTAAAGAAGGCTCTCCAGTTAAAGTTAAATTTGACAATCTGCAAAAACAACCGTTACCAATATAATATTTAGTTAAAAGGGAGTTGTAGGAAACATGTTATATACTGTACTTTCATACCCTTGCACTGCTTTGATATGTTTTCTAACATTGCCTGATAGTTCTGTGACTTTTTCAGCTCTTTTATTCTTCATAACTACCACACTTAACTGGCTTAATGGATTCTGATCAAAAAATTCTTCAACAAACTTCTCCAGCAACTAAAAAATAAATTAGCATATACAAAATATAGTTTCATTTTAACATTTTTTTTATATACCATATGAGATGATAAAATAGTAGTAATAAAATAGTAGTGACCTTCACTGTAATCCTCAAAAATAGATGCATAATGTGAATGACAGCATAAGACTCACAATGAATCATAATTGGAATTTCATCATCCTCATCACCACATAATATCCATATGACTGTGTTTACAATACAATGACAGCAAAAAAAAATTCATTCAGCATAATGGGATACTTATGGGACCTTTCTACTGATAAGTTATGTTGATTTGTCACATAACAATAATTGCATAATACTAATAGAATTTTTAAATATTGATATTAATTAATAATAACCTATTGTAGTAAATAAACATTGTCTTTAATCTATATGTACGGTCGGCCAAGAAAGTGGTCTACCACCCTAAGGTTGAAAATCATTCGCGCGCTATAAAGTAACAGAGTTGATTTTCCCGTGCAAAAATATTCTGACAAAATTGACAGATTAATAGCTGTCAGATTATTTTAGGTTTTAATACTGTTGGTTGGAATTTATCGTTTAATGCATTGATAATAAAGGTCAAACTCAAATGTCAGCAAAAAAAATGTCATCACTCTGCATAATCTTAAAAAGGTAATAAGTACAGGAGTTCAACCTTATCGCTATTTTACGCACATATGAAATTTTGTCAAAACTGGTAGACCACTTTCTTGGCCGACCGTACCTTAAATTTAAATACAAACTTACACATTATTTATGAACAGCCTTGGAGAACTTGTTGATCTGTCACTCGGAAAATTCCTCATTATGTACAAAAAATGATTATTTTACTTGTTGCTATTGCCAAGGTTTTAATTCAATAGTTCTGTTACCTTGAGAGTGCATAAAAATCTTGATGGTTTCAAATCTTGAGAATTCATGGCATCTGAACAGTCAACTGCTACTAGTAAGTGTCTCATCATACCAAGCCGAACTGGGCCACGTTTTGGTGCTATCTGTTTACGTGCTGCCTTTTGAGCAAATTCAGCTACTAAACCTGCTACCAAGCCATCTTTATCTTCTTTTATAGCCTCCCTAGTAAAGTTTTTCAAATGAATAATAGAATTATTATTAAATAAGCAGTTTAATAGTTATAAATCACATTTCATCAAAATTTCATTCTTTTATTTTTTTAAGTACAATAGCCCCCATAGTATGTCCACTGAAAGAGATATGATGGAGTAATATATCACTTTAAACTGTCAAAAATACAAAGGTAATTGTGAATTTAATTTATTTATAATGCATGATAAACACGTCATCTCGTTTCATTGACTTGCTATGGAAGCAGTTAGCTCCTGGACTTTATCTCGCTTAATGGTGAAGAAAATTCTGGTAAAATAGTAGCCTGTTTCAGCTAGAATCCTTAATAATTGAAAACTTAATGTTTTACTTCTAACTGTAACTAATGGTAACACAATTATATTAAACATTCTTATTATAGCAAGAAAGTTTAAGATGGTGAAATGTGTTCAGAAACTCAAAACACCACAGGCAGGTATTAAGCAAGAAGACATAAACATATTTTTTTTTACTATTAATGCAGGATGATAATCTTACCATGTTTTTTCATAACCAGTCTCCCAACGATATTCTTTTGGATCCTGTTCATCATCTGCCATGTTATTTATTATAATAAGCAATTTGTTAAATTTTCAATAGTATTTATTGGTCGGCCAACTTAGAAAGTTGAGTTAATGTAATTAATAAGGAAATATTCATAAGAATATTTTGCCAGAATCACATCAGCTTATTATTCGTAACAAAAATGTAAATGAAAAACTAAAAAATCAACTACTTTATGAATTTTGACCTGAAACAAAGGGAAAAACTATTACTACCTTCACTACAGCAAAATTATTTATAATTGTACAAAGATGACAAAAATATTCATTTTAAATAGCACATAAAATTTTAACATTTCTACAAAATGATGTGACGAAAGTGAAGGGACAAAGTAAGCACTTTATTGAAGAAGAGTCCATTCTATACAAAATAATATCAATACTTACAGCTAACCGATATTTAGATTTGACAATGGCTTCAAGAAATTTAACAGGATTACATTTAGGACAATCAAAGAACACATGTTTGATATCTGCCTTCCCCAACTAACACTTGCACAATGACGCGTTAAATATTTGTATTTTTTTAAAGGTGACTTGTTATGAGCTCAACGGTCTGAAACAGTTCAGCATTAACTTAAACTGTATTGAAGCAACCAGTAAACGAAAATCCATGGTCTTCGACGTACAGAATACTACCAGATGAAGGGATAACATACTTGTCTAATGCGCAGTCCTGAGTTCTATCCAACGGCTCCAGTCTATCTAATCTAACCATTTTGTTTGTGGTGCTATCCGAAGCTGCTACAATTCATAAAAACTACTTAAATTACAAAGTAAGCAAATGAAATAAATACTTACCCGATACTAAAATCATTAATTCACTGGAGTAAACTGACGTTTACGGTGTTACCACTTTATGATGAACAGAAAATAGTGTTGTGACTAGAATATTGAAATCAAACTCATTCATTCAATTTCATTCCGTCCTCAAATCACATTACTCATTTTATTTACTTTATTAAGAAATCTTAATCCAATTTTGTTTGATCGATGTAATAATATTAGCATGGTACCTTTAGGGCAAATAGGTGATAACTTTGAAATGGCGTAATTACTCGAATTATATATATGAAATGAAACAAAAATATTCAATGGATAGATTTTTATTCGTCATCGTCAGACATAATTTTATCACTATCGTCGTCGCTGTCAGTGACACTTATTATAAAACGGTCCGTAATATTGTCCATCATATGGTCGAGATTAAACATTTTATTTTCTAAGTTTATTACATGATCCACACAGTTTCTCCATCTTGTACCAGTAACCAGTAATAACCAGCAATAAATAAAAAAAAACTTGACGTAAAATTGTCGTGGTTATATCCATTACAACGATAAATAATTTACAGAATTAGGTTTTGTCTAAAATGAAATACAATAACTACTATTACACAGTGGTTAAATCTGTATTTTTCTTTTAAATAGATTGTAATAATTAAAGTACTTCCAAATGTTCGAATAATTACAGCTCAAAAAATTGATTTACTGATTAACTGAACGCATAGTTCGGGAACGCTAGCAAGTGAGTGAATTTCATTTTTTGTATCTGATAGAATTCATGTACCTATATTATAATTAATTGAGTACTTTTTTTTAATAAACGTTGTTACTGACTTTGTGTGAGTGATCTGAATAACAACGAAGGGTGAAGTCCTTATCGATTTATTCAATTTATCCAATTATATTTGCAGGTCACCTCACTAGTACGATAAATATGGCAACATAATTTTACAATGTGACATTAGCAACTGTCAGTTTACTCCAGTGAATTAATAATCAGACTTTAATATTAAAAACTGACGACAGTATAAATGTAAGGAGAATAACAGCATTAATAAGCCCCATAAAAATATTTGAAATGAATTAAACTAGTAACATTTTTCCTATATTAAATCAAAAAATGATCAACATTAAAAAACTAACATAAAAAATAGGTTCAAAATTAAAAACAAAACGAGAAAATTACTTTTGAGCCAACTGTCACTACACAGATGATAATGATGTACGAATAGTCCAATTGTCCGATTTAGAGTTCGAGTTCTATGAGGTTTCTTTTCGTACGTCAATACTATTTTTCACTCTTGATCATGACCATGATCAAGTTATCAATTATATACATTAAACATAGGCCTGCACAAACCTTACCACCAAACAAATCAACCAAAACCATTTTTTAAGATTCTTTCATTTTTTGCCAACTATTTCAGACATAGAAGACAATATGTTGACTGAAATGGGGAAACATCAAAACCTTACTTACACGGAAACATATTTCTTTTTATTTTCAACAACTGCATGGCAGGTATGGAACTACAGCGTGTAAGCTAGGTAAAAGACTTGGGAGTCCACTTTACTGATGTGATTTCGTTTCGCGAACACGTTTTTAAAGTGTATAAAAAGGCGTACAGGAACCTAAGCTTTATACTCAGACAACCGCAGAGCTTTACAAATTTCAACGCAATAGCTCTGTATGAAGCACTGGTGAAAAGCCACTTGAAATTCAATGCCACCATTTAGAGTCCCAACTAGGCCAAGTATAGATAATTTTGGAAAGAATACAAAATATGTTTGCTCGATTCTTGTATTTCAAACTTTATGTTACATACTAGAGATTCACCGAATATTCGGTTACTATCCGGTATCCGGCATATCCGGCCCTTTTTTACTATCCGGCCGGATACCGGATGGTGATATACTATCCAGCCGGATACCGGATAGTCAAATTGGTAGATTTTATAAATGGAATCTAAATAAAGACACAGTTGTAATTGAAGCTTTTTATTATTTTAAACAACTTTAACTTCTTATAACAAATTAATTATTTAAGGTAAATTGGTAATAATACTGATAGTTAAAAAATTTACTTATTTGTAACTAGTGATAGTAATATTAATTAATATTTTTTTTTATTTAAATATTTTTTTATAATTTATTTACATAACAGATAAATAGACAATAAAAATTCGATTGCACAGCAAACGAAAACCAAAAGGTTTATCTGTCGCTGTAAGACGCACGCTATAGTAATTAACATTATTAGACTTACATTATATTGTATTAACTAAATTAATCATGATCTAAGTTTATTACAAATATTGTCTATATATGGGCCCCAGTTAAAATTACTGTCTATTACTAGACCCAAATAAGTATGTTCTTTGACTAATTCTAGCTTTTCACAATTACAGTTAGACTTATTTAAATGTAAACAGTTATGGTCATGTGCAATAATACAGGGTTGATAAACAGATTTTAAGTGTACATTATGAATATACATAAGTTTAGTTTTGGAGTAGTTAAGAACTAGTCCCAGATCGTGAGCCCACTTGCATAATAGGTCGAAATTATTTTTGGTCGAAATTATACAAAATATAATTCTAAAATACAATTTGATGTTTGCCATGCATTATAAACCATATTTGGTTTTTCTATACATGACAGATCCGAATTATTACATTATCAACATGTTACAATATATGTATAATAATGCGCTAGGTCTTTTAAGCACTTAACATGAATATACACAGAAAGAAAACAAACCACTGCACAACATTGCGCTCGTCAGAACTCGCTCCGCGCGAACCGGTTAAGGAAGTGAAATTATACGGGAGTGAATTCTGCCGTGCGACGCAGAAATCTTAACAGACAAAAACAAAAATAATACCTACAAGTACTACATTATAGAAACATTTTTTTTTAACATACTATCATTATCATTTGTTTTATACAGTAGTCTAGGTTTACATACACACACATATTATTATACCTATATACATACATATTAGATGTTTTCTATTAACTTAGATAGATAGAACGTTTTTAACTTATATTTAATGTTATTTTTATTGATTTCCGGTTTTAGGCTAGCCGGAAGTTCGTTCATTAGTCTAGGAATCTGATATTTTAGCATTTTCTTTCCGTACTGATTGCTATATGCAGGCAAAATGAAATTGGGAGCTCGTCGTGATTGTTCTATGTTTACTTATATTCATATAGGACTCATTATAAAAGTTTTCAACAAGAAGTATATATTTTAACTGGTCATGGATATAATTCTACAGTGATTAAAAATTTCATTATTGTCTTTAAATTTTTCTTTTACTTTTATCTGGTAAAATAGTTTTAATTATTCTAGATAGTAAACAGAAAATTTGATCGAGATGCGATTTAAATGTGCGGCCATAGGTACTTAGACCATAGAAAATAATATGTTCTCCCAAAGCTTTGTATAGATATAAAAGGGTAGAATAAGGAATCTGACGTTTAACAATTTTGAATTTCGCGAGAATAGCTCTCAGCTTATCACATACCATATTAATATGATCTACCCATTTAAAGCGGTGATCAATTAGAAGACCGAGGTACCTATGTCTAGTTACTATATCTAAAGGTTTACATGTGCAATTTATGTTGTTATTGTGTAGGCAATTGTGATCATGCGCTATAATCTTAAGAGGGCTAGTTTTGCGATTATGTCTAGAGCTTGCGTACATTAGTTTAGTTTTTTCTGCATTGATTACTAGCCCAGCATCATGCGACCATTTTGAGAGAGCACTTTAAAGTCTTCTTGTAAGTTTCTCAGTGCTTTGTCAATATCCTTGTTTGTAGAAACAAGGCAAGTGTCGTCAGCAAACTGATACATGTCACAATTGGTAACAACATTGACCGCGTCATTGACATATGAAATAAAATGGAGCGGTCCAAGTACCGAGCCTCGGGCAGTACCATCCGTAACCGCAATTGTTTTACTAATACTGTCACCAATTTTTGTAACATATGATCTATTGTTAAGATAATCTCCACACCATTTACTGAGAGGCCCACGTATGCCACAGTCGGCTAACTTTTCAATTAAGGTTTTGTGTTTTAAAGTGTCAAAGGCCTTACTGTAATCTATGAATACTATTAACACATGTTCTTTATTATTTAAATATTTATAAATATTATCTGTAAATATTGAAAGTAATTGCGTGGCGCTTTTTCCTGTTTGAAAACCAAATTGTCTATCAGTTATAATATTATTATTTTTATAAAATTTATGTATTTGTTTTGATTTACTGTCTCCACAATTTTGTCTATTGTTGAGAGAATTTTAATGGGACGGTAATAATTATAATCACTATAATACGTTATGTTCCAAAATTAATAATGAACACTCATGCCACTGTCTACTCTTTTCTTCAATGGAGGTGAATCGCCTCCACTGCTGGATGCATCCTCTTCACTGCAACTCAGTTTTAAACCCTCCAATAAGAGGCTTTGGCGAGTCTCTCTATTACCAAGAACTGTGACCGCGCGAACGTTCACTACGAAACAAGTCAAAACCACGGCGAGCGGTGCGCGGGCGGCGTGACGGTATGCGACACGCACCTAAAACGCGCACGAAACTCAAAATGTAAGTATCACACCGCTGGCCGAATATCCGGTATCCGGCCAAACAACTATTCGTTGCATCTCTATTACATACACATTCTACCTATTAATGTATCCAACTTTGTTTGTAGTTAGCGAGAGTGTAGCTTGGTAATATATATTGTCAAGTTGTAACGTCTATACTATTAGAATATTCTGTATTCTGGAAATTTCTCGGAACTTGCAATTATATGTAGAGTTTTAATCTTCTAACGTCTATATTATTAGAATGTTCTAGAATTTTCTCAGGTCTTGCAATTATAAGTATATTGTTATCTTTTGAAAGAAAAGAAAGAAAGAAAATGGGAATGGGTATGGGAATATTGAACACCTCTAGATAGTCGGCATGGATTGCCCTAGGAAAGTGCTCGCTACACCCAACTTGTATGTAGGATACACTGGGGTACTTTCCCACAGCACTGCCGTTAGTGTTAAGTGAGCTGGACAGAGGTGATCTATTAACACCCAAGCCCAACACAACTTTGTGTTGATTCCATTGGGAATCGCGTATAGTATTACTGTATGTGCAAATGGGTTGTATTATGTCTGTAATATGTACTGTAGGAGTACTGTAAGTGTTATGTTTGATATGCTGAGGACTACGCAAATGCTATTAACTATAAATCATAATCTACTAGAAAACTAATAGATGGACAGATATATTTATTACTTTATAGACTGGTTTATATGTATCATTGACTTCTCTGTTGCTACCTACCTATGTAATGTTTAAACATGAGTCTTTGGTGTAACTACAAATAAGAATGTCTCAACTTTACCTTGGAATAATATATTATTTTCAATTTAACTGTGTACAAGTACGTTTAACACTTATAAATCATCTTATATTATGTTGTATCACTAAATTGCACTGTTTTGGCTTATAACTTTCACTTTTAGCACTTTTATTGGACTGAACACTTGTAATTTACTTTTCTCTTTACTTTTTGCTGTATATTTGTTATAATTTCTTAATAATTTTTATTATTTTCAACGATTTCTCTTGTTTTGTTAGGAACATTCTAGAATTTGACAACGTATGACAACAGTCCGACGTGACGTCACATAATTCCAAATTTCTAAATTTGAATATATTTATTATTTTTCATGCCATGTTAGACTCCTTTTTATGAATTTTATGTCATAATTTTAAATTTTTGTATTTAGTTTCGAACACCATTTCTGGCTATTATATAAGGCGGTCCAGGGTCTCTTGAGGACATTCTACTTCTACTTCTGAAGCTACAAACAACCTTCAATACTACCTTAAGCTCTCTGTGAAGAAAAAGTCTACTCTAAAAGTACTGTGGAAACTCTGCTGCATACTTCACCATAAGAACCACGTATTATTGCTGCCACATCGAGCCTCCAACGTTCTCTGCCTACCTGCCTGCTACTGCATCCCTACCTGCTGCTGCATCCCTGCCTGTCGGCTGCGGGTACTGGCCAGCCTGCTGCGGCATACCTATCAGCCTGCTGCAAGATACCTACCAGCCTGCTGTTGAATACCTGCCAGCTCGCCGCTGCACACCTGCCAACCTGTTGCTGCGTGTCTACCAGCCTGCTACGGAATACCTGCCAGCCTGTCGCTGAACACCTGCCGGCCTGCTGCTATATACTGCCAGCCTACCGCTGCTTGGTCTACCTAGATCCTGGTACCGCCTTCCTTTCTTTCCCCTTCTCTACCATCTTATTTTTGTTATTTTGTATTTTTAATTTATTTTTTTAAGTTTCGGCCGTGCTGTCCTAATAATTCATTCAATATATTAGTCTCTTGTATTCATCTTTTATTAACCTGATCCTATTTAGCTACGTAGCCTTCCGCTACGTGACAAAGTTGTTGCGTAGGATAGTGGCAAACCAAGTGGTTTTGCATTCGGTGGCTTTGTGCGTCCCGGATGGATAGGTACATAGTGCGAAGAAGACCACCTCTTTTTGAAATTCCAGCTTCGCACACTAACTACCTCAAAGAGGCACCGCTAACCAGAGTCCTACGTGTACTAAACAACATATCGGACACTGATGTGTTTTCCTGTCTCAGAGGAAACAAGAAGAGTTGGCTTCAGTCAGCTTCCCGTACATAATTTTCTGTCATTTTTTGCGGGGGGCGAGGTTGATGATGAGGTCAGAATATTCAAACTGAGCTATTGATAAGATTTCTAAAAAATATGACATTAAAAATAAAAAAAAAAACTACTATGGGAAAATGTCTGATTCCTGTGGGAAAATCTGATAAAAACAACTGAACGTATTCTGATATAATTTGTACGGAGATGGTTAGACTTTCAAAGCCGGAAAGATGTCTTTCTTCAGTTTTACGGTTATAATTAAATTGTTGATCCACCGTAACACTTAATAATTTGACATTAGAAAGATATGCATAAATAAAACAACCAAGTTAATTAATTAGCACGAGCGCCCAGAGCTGGCGTTCTGAAGCAACTGCCAGTACTCTGTGCAACTGACTTTATTATCCCAGTAAGTTCCAAGTGTTTGTGTGCTACGGCGTAGCTACATTCAGAAATGGTGATACTTATCCAACCAGAAAGCCACTATTTAACTAAAAACACACAACTTGCAATGCGGTAATATCTTACCGCATTAAAGAAATAATTATTGGTAATACATTATTACAAAATTACGGTTCTTTATTACCAAAGAATATTTTCTCGACATTTTCATAATTAATTGACATGTGAAAATGTTCAACCCTAGGTAGTCTCGTGGGAAGTCCCCGCGAGACTACTGCGGCCGTACGAAGCGAGACTATAGCGGGAGCTTTGAAATTGTACAATTTTAAAACATGAAAATATGAAGTAAATAATTATCAAATCTTAAAAATTATACTTACAAATGAAAGGTGACGCCATCTTTTCGCAAACTACATGTTTCAAATTATTTTTTACATCATTAATTTTATATAACGTAGAAGCATCCGATGCTTGTGCATTTGGCAGAGGGGAAACGCAGGCAAATGCTTCTCCAGTCTTGTTTCTTCCGAGTTTGCTATTCTCTGGATGAGCTCGCCAAGAGGATTTTGTTTTTTTTTTGTCTTATACAAGTCAATAGTGAGAATTATCGACTTATGATTACGAATTTCTTTTAGCCGAACCTGAATTTCAAAAACTGATTAGTCGCTTTGGGAACATCCCGTGGCCACCGAGGTCACCCGACCTAACCCCCATGGACATTTTTTTGGGAACTACATCAATGAGAGAGTTTACACCAACAATCCGCGATCTGTCGTGGACTTAAAAGAAAACGTACGGCGTGAAATCGGCGCAATTGATCCGAGCTTACTGCAGCGTGTGGCGCGGAATACGATGCTCCATTTTGAACAGTGTATGCAAGAAGATCAGGCATTTGGATGAAATAATCTTTAAAAAATAAAATCCGCGTTTGTACTTTTATTCTTATTATACTTTTATTAAAATTATATATTAAGCAGTATTATTTAATTTAATTTTAAAACATAAATCTTTCACCAGACATCAATATCCTATCTTAACATCTACTGGAGATGTTAAGACAACAATTATTATTATCTTTTTTATAGACAATTTTACGATCTACAAACTTTGTCTTAACCGATTATACCGATAGCTCTCGTTATTACAGAGATATATGCAAGAAACGCTTTGTGACCTTTGACCTCAAATAAAAAACAAAGCACAGGCGGGAGCGATGGGGACTTTTGACATATCATTTGTAATGACGTATTCAAGGCCTGCACAACAATCCAGCTTGTTGGGAATTAATGCAAACTGGAATGTCTAGTTTAATATAAAACTGCGTCAAAAATTAGAAAAGAAAAATCAGCATTCTTTTTTTTTTCAATAAGTCAGTCAATTCTCGTTATCAGAAATAATCTTTAGCTCCGTAACGCGTTCCTGTCCAAAAAGGAAGTACCTACCGGAAAGACGTTCTGGAGCGCTCCGGTTCGACAGCACTTCCGGTGTTTAGTTTGTAAATAACATTATTGGTTTTATTATATATGTATATAGGTGCTTCTAAACAAATTTCCGATTATAACAATTTTAAAAAGTAAAACATGTAAGCATTCAACCTGTCATTATACGATTTCAACATTTTGTATTTTATACACTTTACATATTGTTCATTTTGCGTATGGTATATCTGCACATTGATAATTTTGCTATTTGTTCAATATGTTCCATAGTAATATTTTGTGCTTAAAGTAAAATTATAATCACCGAAATCCTTTTATTTTAATATTCGTAGTCTTGTACAACTGATGACAATTGTTGCTTTTACATTTTTTAATGATTTAATTTAGTTTTTATTAATTCAACAAACTAAAATACCTATTTACTATTAGGGTTTAAATATTAGACATTATAAAAAGTAAGGTTGTAGACACATACCTAGTTTTTGCCCACACCGAAGCCAAAACCCTACTCTAAACGCATGTTAAGCAGTGTAGCTTTTACCGGAGGCCATTCAACTCCCCGTGGTTCTTCAGGAACGAAGATTAACATCGGGATTTCGATTTTATGATGATTCAACAGCACCTCAGATCATACTCCAAACCGTTTCTCAAAGCCATTGAAGAGTGTGCCGCATCATCCAATCACCTTCAACCGCAGATAGGTACCGTAGGAACAGGCATGTTCTATCCGCTGCACACCCTTTGCTTGGCAGCCTTCCGCACCGTCGGAGCATATTCGCGATTACAAACTATATACCGGGTGTCTCATTCAAATCGGTCAGTATGGGAAAGTCTGAAACTATAAGACATACGAAGATCTGTTCTGAGGAACCATGTCATCGATTTTAATAACAAGAAAAACTGCATTCATACATTTTAAAAATCATCTGTACTCCGTTCGGGAATCGAACCCGATTGTTTTGAAAAAAAAAACCTACACTATTTCTATTTAGATATCGATTGTGTAGGTCTTAAGCAGTAAATGTCTCTATGAAACATGATGTCTAAAATGAATAAAATGCATTGTTGCCAAGAGACATTGCCATTTTTGCCCTACCAAATGGCCCGCAAGGTCGCCCGATTTAACGCCTCTGGACTATTTCTTGTGGGGATACGTTAAGGATGAAGTATACAAAACAAGTTATGATACCGTTGAAGACCTAAAAGTTGCCATAGAGACAATTTTAACTCAAATTCACCACATGAAGATACAAAATGCAATCATAAGATCGTTAACTAAACGTGTTGAATATTGTATTGAAAAAGGCGGCGGTCACTTCGAGCCCCTACTAAAATAAAATAAAGTATGTGAAAACAATGCATTTTATTCATTTTAGACATCATGTTTCATAGAGACATTTACTGCTTAAGACCTACACAATCGATATCTAAATAGAAATAGTGTAAGTATTTTTTTTCAAAACAATCGGGTTCGATTCCCGAACGGAGTACAGATGATATTTAAAATGTATGAATGCAGTTTTTCTTGTTATTAAAATCGATGACATGGTTCCTCAGAACTGATCTTCGTATGTCTTATAGTTTCAGACTTTCCCATACTGACCGATTTGAATGAGACACCCTGTATACTAGACAACTCCAGTGTCTCCGTAAACACAAACTGACTACGTCAGACGTAGTCAAACGAATTGAAAGACGCTGACATCGATACTATCGCCAATCGGAAAATAAACATCCCAATCATAAATGTAAGACTGCAGCGATAACGTAGTAAGCTGTGACATTAAAGTGCTATTATAGCAAACTATGAACAATTCTACCTATTGCAGAGGCAGATCAACCATAAAGGTATTTTAAATCAAAATAAACGACTTGTATTTAACTGATCAGCATACAAAACCCTAATCTACAGCCAGAGTTGTAATCAAAAAGGAATTACTATATTCATGCATCCACTTGCGGTCCCCAGACCACATAAGGCCCGCCGATTGTTATCGATTCAATATTCCAAATTTTTTCTACAGCCTAATTTAACTATTAAGTTCCTACAAAAACATATTTCAGAAAAATCTATTTGGTTCTTCTTGAATGAAATTGACCACACTAATCCTAAATTTACACCCACAAACTCCATAATACAATATTTATAATAAAAGTAAGAAATGTTTCAAGTAATTTATTGTTGTTTAATCTATCATAACATTACAAAAATATTTTTAAATTATGATGTAGCTTCTTAATTATGTTTTTTATTTTTATGTTATTGTGTTATTTATTTTTATGTATGTATGTATCATATATATTGATTTAACCACCAAAATCAATATTTTACTTTTGGTTTCTATATCAAAGCTTATATCTATCAAAGATTCAATATTATATCACTATGTGGCAGTAAACAACCATTTTAAATTCCACAACTTGACAATGAATTGACAGTTGTCTTATTTAAATCACCTCCACTTTGCCCGTGTTATATCTACCAAATAGTAACATAAATAAGAACTGTGAAACCAAAATTTTACAGATGATATATTGATCAAAACTTTATTCTGCGGCCGCCATAGCACGTGCTTGAGCTCTTACTCTCTTGTCATATTCCAATCGATTTTGACTGTAACAGAAGGAAATATATTACATTATAAATAAAAGACTACATTGAAAAATAAGTTAAGAAAGTAAATTCTTATTTTTTTAAATGTAATTTTATTATTAACGTGAACTGCTCCGTTTCTATGGAACTACTCTTACACTTCACAAGGTGAGTCAGGATGATGTGATAGCACCTAAACTATTCACATCTGCCCTAGAGGATGTATGTAGGTTTTGGACTTGAGGGGACTAGATATCAATGGCGAAAAATTGACGCCTTCGTTTTGTTGATGACATGGTAGTTATGGCTGTGATCATGGAAAACTTTAACACAATAATCATAGCACTTAATATTTCCAACAAATGGGTTGTAATAAAACATGAACAAGATGAAAATCAACTTGTATTCCCATATAGCATCCACTCTTATGAAGGTTGGAGGCTCTGCACTGAAGTTATTGACAAGTCTCTTTACCTAGGGCATATAGTTCAACTAGGTAGGTCCAAGTTGCAGAAAGAGGTTAATTGTCAGATCTAATTCGGCTGAGCAGTGTTCGGCAAAATATGCTTTGATTTGTATGTGTTGGCAGTAATGACATAACCGAAACCTATGTAGGCTCAAACTCACCCAAGGGCAATGAAGAGGGCTATGTTTGGAGTTACTTCGCGTGATTGTATTAGAAATTAAGGAATCTACAGAAGAACCAGTGTCATCAACAGCCGAAAAATTTGAATACCTTAAGTGGCAGACCCTTGGGATGGAAAGGTCTTCGAGTAGGAGACATATGCTGGACACTGCAGAGTTGACAGGCCTTCCACAAGATGGGCAGATCTTTCGAAAAATATTACAAGGGGTTGGACGCTAGCAGCACAGAACTAATCAGTGTGGAGATCCATGGATGAGGCCCGTCTGGCAATGAGTGTCTATTGCCTATATCTAAAAAAACCACTATAACATCAATATAAACATGTCATATCCAACTTTGAGGAGACACCTCCAACTACAACATTTATAAAATTTAAGAAAGTAAACAACATTCATCACTGTGCTACAAGAACACCTTATCACACTTGTCAAGCCCCTAATGACCATTTGAATTTGAACATTCACTAAGAATCGAAAATCAAAACATTTATGAGTACATGTTTTGGGCACCATCTATTTATTTCATTAACATGTTCTATATAAGATATAATAATAGAAAAAATAAATGGTACACACCAATAAATTGTGTAAGCTTCAGCTTGCGCAGGATCCTTAACATTGGGTTCATTTAATAGATCCTGAATACCCAACAGGATTTGTTTGATTGTAATTGCTGGACGCCAATCTTTCTCTTCATCTAGCAGAGATAAACAAACTGTACCAGATGGATATACATTAGGGTGAAATAATGGAGGTTCAAACTTGCATTTGGGTGGACTTGATGGATAATCATCCTTAAATATCATTCTTAATTTATACAGTCCTCCTTCCCAGGGTGTCTGGAAATCATGAAAGAATTTAATTATTTATCATATTTTATATTAACTAACACCGAAAATGTGTTGAATATAGCTCTTTTTCTATTTCTATATAGCTATAATAACTTAACTTACAGATTTCATTAATTTTTAATAAGATTTTTTATATTAAGAAAACTGAAAAAATTCAGAAAATATTAAATCTTTGCATGTTTAATAGTTTACAGATTGGGTAGATAAAACAAGACAATATCTGTTAAAACATAAAAGTTCATTTCCCTTGTGAGAAATGTTACACATTTAAGGTGTAACAGTGTAATATGTAGCTATCAAAGGTTTATTATATGCATGTCAAAAATCAAAGTAAACATGTTTATTACACTTTTACATTATATTCCAAAATTAGAAAAAGCTCATGAAGAATGGGTAAGTAACTAGAAAGTCTGCTACTCTATTATCTATACACGTTGTTAAAGATTTCTTTAGGGACCCACACCTGGGCTATTCACTTCCAAGTCCCTGGCACTACTTCTAGTTCCCCTCTTTACAACTAAGGATCTAATACCCATACTGGTGAATCCTTGAAGTGCTAAGATTTTTTTTCTACTTTCATAATCCAACATAACAATATTTATTTATTTAAATATAACAATTTATATTATTCAAAAGCTATGAACAGGACATTCCCAAATCAAGCATTTGTTTACCATTATTATACAGTTTTGCCTACGAAATCTTATTATAAAGATTTCCAGTAAATATTTAAAGATATTATTAATATTATGAAGCATGTCATAATGTTATTTTATCTAAATTTTACTCTTAGTTTCTTAGCTGCTTGATCACTATTATGAATTAATACAAGAGTAGTGTTATAAATTATAACATATTTTAAACTAAGAAACTATATAGAAAGTAACATATATGCAATAGGATTAGGCTTTGCAATACTTTCAGCTTATCAGCCCACTATATAATAAGTTTTAGAATATCAGGCGTAGGATTAATGGGCGACATTTTAACATGTGTTTAAATGTGACCAATCTAATGAAAAACCTCATCTATAAACATTCTATATATAACCTGGTCTTTTACAGCATAACTATTTTGGTATAAAATGATAGCTGTTGTGTTTATGGATTGACAAGTACCAACTTACTTGGTAGTAGTTGGATTTTCGTATACTGAGCTAGCGATATGTAGAATAAAACCTCTTCTGTTTGTGGCAGAAAAAGATCTGGCTATCTATGCAGTCTTCGTATGAAAATGAACTTGAAGAAATTATGTCAGGAAGTAAAACATTGAATATTGTTAGATGATTATTGCTCATAGAACCACGTGTATAAAGGATGACTTAAAACTTGCAGTCTTAGAGGTTTGATTTGACAAATGATTTAATAAAGAATATGATGATAAAATCAAACCAAATACTAAGTATACAAAAGTTTTGGTAATAAATGAAAAATTTGACTAACTTAATGATGACATGCTCTAAATACAAACAAGTCCTTCAGCAACCTATAAGAATGACATTGGTAGTAATTTGCCATGGAAATAATGTGTTCTTCTATAGGTAAGATAAGAAGATCGAATAAGCTTCATATATTAATGATGTTTTTATTTTATATCAACTTATTTAAGATTATAAATATTAATAGATTAAAGTAAAAAATGTAATCGGCAATAGAAATTAATATATCCTAGCCAGATATTTATAGTAAAACAAATTATTTGATAGTTACTTCAGAAACACAATATATTCACTTTTGTGTTTGATGGCAATAGTGATTTCAATTTAACTAGGACAAGTATATTTTTATTTTTGTATGTTTATGATAACAAATATTGTCGAGTTGTAAGTCATAATAATACTTAAAAAATTAGATCAAAAGTTTTATTGTGATAACTATTTGATCTTAAAATTAAAAACTATTATTTGTATAAGAAATTATTGTTAGCATAAAATGAGCAAATGAGAATATATAAGTGAAGAGATATAAGATAATACTTTTATCACATTTCAATACCTACATATGAGTTCCAAATAAAATCAACACAGTACCACGATTTAAGATGGATCAGTTCAAACAAGTTTATAACCAGTATGATACTAACCCCCTTCTTTCCAGGAATCGCGCACTCCCAGGTCATGAGATTTAGTGATCCATCGGGATTCTTCATAGGTCGGGCTACAAAACCCTAAAATACAAACATAATGTATAATGCTTTCTAAACCATCGTAATAGTAATAACAAATGGCACAATTTGCACTTACAAAAGGATGGTCCTTGCGCCAAGCCTTTCTTTCTTCTGCTAAACGTGCACTCGCTATGCCTGACATTGTCTAAACTAAAACAATGAATATATAATATATTGATCAATACTGTGAATAAATAATAAAAGAACAATATATACTAACGTTGTAGTATCTTAGAGCAATCAAATAAATAAATAAGATAGACGGCGCGAATAAAAAGAGCGTCCTGAAAACGCGTCTATCACTGCTAAAATGAACCATAGACAATTTTTTTTTTTCTCAGGAGAGGAGGCAGAGAATCCATCATGGATACCAACGCAACAGGCAAGCAGGGATGCGTTGATTATGTCGGACTCCTGGTACTGTCAAGGCGGCTCGACTACACAGACCTACCGACTAAACTCAGCCTAGCCTTTGGTTCTATTGACCCTACTGGCTTTATTGACGAGACCATAGACAATTAACAAAGAGAATATAAATATATATATATATATATATATATATATATATATATATATATATATATATATATATATATATATATATATATTTTCCTCAGGAGAGGAGGCTGAGAATCCTCATGGATACCAACGCAACAGGCAAGCAGGGATGCGTTGATTATGTCGGACTCCTGGTGAATCGAGGCGGCTCGATCCAGCAGACCTACCGACTAAACTCAGCCTAGCCTTGGCCCTAGTGGCCTTATGGCTTGAACGGAATGGTACAGAGAATATAACCGCTACCTACGCTAAGAACAATAAAGTTTTTTTTTATATTCTTTATTCTTAACCTTGTATACAGAGTCCTTTAGTCGTAGAGTCTGGCTAACAAAAGCTGAACCCAGTGTTTTTTTGTAGCGGCAACACTGTCATAAAAGTCAACAATGTCATCATGGCGTCGGCTCAGTGCTGCCAGATATACGGATTTTTCCGTATTTATACGGATTTTCGACCTGCCATACAGATTAGATGCGGATACGGATTTATTATACGGAATTTCATCAATATTGAACGCGTATGCGGATTATTAAACGGAATTTAAAAAAAAAACAACGATTTCATGTCTTATGACGGTCGGTGGGTCATTTCCGGGGTTCTTATAAATACCCATGTTCATGAACAATGTGTGGAACAACCAAAAATAAACTGTCATAGTACGATTTTCTAGGAGGTAGACTCTGTACCAGGGTCGTCTGCATGGGTACCTCCGTCTTACCTATTTCCGCCGCCAAACAGCAGGGTTCGCTTTGCTGTGTTCCGGCGTGAAGGGTAAGATAGGCAGTGAAATTACTGGGTACTGTGACTTTACATCTTATGTCACAAGTTGGCAACGTACACTGTGGTTCTTATGAGGTTTGCAGATTTGCTGCGAATCTCGTGGAACCACATGTACTATAGGCGACTGTTACCACTTACCATCAGGTGGGCAGCCTGCTTGTTTGTCAACTTTAGCAATAAAAAAAAAAAAAAAAAAAACGACCGTGGTGAGATTACCGAGCGGGCGAGCTGATCTTGTCCGTTTCGCCTTACTACAACATCTGTGACGAAACCAAATCAATCTTCAATCAAGCAATGATATGATTATCACCATCGTTTCCTTTCCTTGTAAAACAAGAAAATATCTGTGGAAAATATCGCCAAATGGCATTACTTGATACTGGTGAAATACGTCCTTCGTGAAAGCCATAATAAATTTGAAAAAAAAATTGTTTATGAATGAACGGGAAATTCCCCAAACATTATTGGCTCATAACTAGCAAAGCATATAGGTATTGTGTAATTACCTATCAGACCGAATCGTGTTAAGTTTTGGACCATTAAAAGACTTTGAAAAAACATTATGAATAAAGTGAATCGTGTTGTGGACGTATCACGCACGTTCACGTAGTGATTATATGCTATTTGGACGTATCTATTGTTGTTGAAATATTGAACTATAACTTATTTCAAAGTGAATAGTTTTGTGGATACTAATTGTATTGTTTTAAACTATCATTAAGGTAGCAAAAAAAGCTAGAGCGATGCAGAAATTTAATCAGGACTGGATAACTGATTCTTCATATAAGGCTTGGTTGACACCAAGCAGTAAAGGCGAATACTTTGCATTCTGCACATTTTGTAAAACAGATTTGTCTATTGGAAGTGGTGGGAAAAATTATCTTTTTAAACATACAAAGTAAAATAAACATATTCTCTCAAGTCCTGGTGGATCCGTATCTCAAAAATTAATAACAAATTTATTTTCGAATGTTGAACCCGTCAAAAGGGGAGAAATTTTTCTCGCGGCTTTTATAGCCGAACATAATATTCCAATAAATGTTATGGAACATATGCTACAATTATTGAAAAGTATATGTCCTGATTCACAAATAGCTAAAAGCATTAGTTGTGACAGAACAAAAACTACAGCAATAGTAAAGAATTTAACCGGTCTAATTGGAAAAGAAATGTTAATAGAAATATTACAAAAAAAATACTTTTCTTTAATCGCAGATGAAAGTACAGATAGAGGATGTGTTAAGCATTTATGCCTATTAGCCCGTTTTTTTCAAAGCAAAAGTTGACGATGCATTTCTTTGTTTAATACCACTTGAAGAGGCTACTAGTGAAAAGCTATACGAACATGTCAAAAAAATTTTCAGCGACAATAATATCCCTATGGACAATATGATAGGCTTTGCATCTGATGGTGCGTATGCTATGATGGGACAGCACTACTCCCTGTCATCCCGATTAGTGGCTGCAAACCCTAACCTATTCATATTAAAGTGTGTATGCCACTCCTTCCATCAGTGTGCCTCGTATGCATGCCTAAAATTATCAAGAGAGCCCGAAACTATCATTCGTGATATATATATTTATTTTAGTAACAGTCCCAAAAGAACTGGAATTCTTAAAGAATTTCAGCAGTTCTTAGAATTAAAGCCGCATAAATTTCTTCACCCGGCTCAAACTCGCTGGCTCTCTCTTGGTGCAGCAGTGTGCCGTATTCTAGTACAATATGACGCACTTATATTATAAATCACCGACGCCGCTCTTACTGACCACCTAAATGCAGATACAATCTTGTATAGATTAAAAAATCCATTTAATAAACTCTATTTAACAGTTTTTAGAGTTTTCATTAGAAATATTCAATAACATGAATAAGCTGATGCAGTCAGAGCGGCCGCATTTTCATAAAATGCATGAACACATGGTGACTGCTTTCAAAACTTTGTTAGAATGTTACATGGAAGACGGATATATTTCGCGAACTGAAGTAGGATTAATCCAGGTGGACAATCCACGATATTACATGTCCATCGACAATCTATATCTTGGAGCAAAAGTTGCAGCATCTCTTGCCTCCACCAGTTCGAACCCTTGATTTCTACATTGAGGGTGCAAAACAGATCAAAAAGAGATACGATTTCAACAATGATATAATCAAGCAAATGGAGTTTCTTGACCCACAAGTTATTAAGTCACGTAAAATTGGTTCATTGAGCAGATTGGCAGTGAAGTTTCCAAATTTGATCCCATTTGATGAGCTGCAACAATCAGACGCAGAGTGGCGGCTTTTACGAAATAATAATGACCTAGCAGGTAATAATTCAGAAGATTTCGAAACATAATGGTGTAAAGTAATTGCAGCCCGTGATCCTGCTAACTTCAATAATCCATTGTACCCTGCGCTAACCAAATTTGTTTCTGCAATCTTAAGTTTACCTCATTCTAGTGCTGCCGTAGAGAGAATATTTTCGTCTATAAATTTGATAAAGACAAAACAGCGTAATAGACTTAATACCAGCACAATTGAAGGCCTTTTACATACAAAGCAACTGATTGGGGAAAGATCTTGTTACAGGCTAGAGGTTGACAATACATTATTGTCCAAATTTAATAATAGTAAGTATAAGTAAATTTTAAGTTTTGTTTTCTTTAAAATATTTAATTTGTTGTTATTGTTACTATTATGTTGTATAAGGTAAAAGCAAGTTTAAATTGTTTCCCTTCAAAATGTTAAAATTTGTTGATTTGTTATGTAAATGTATGTTTCGCAAGATATATTAGTACATTTGTATTAAACGTCAGTTTTTTTTTTTTTGCAACATATTTTTTCATTGATCATTGTTTGTTTACCTCCCCCACCCCCCCCCCCTGTCGTCAAACAAAATTATACCATACCATACTGCAAACGGATTTTTGCAGTATGGTATACAGATAATTTATATAATACACCTGGCAACACTGTGTCGGCTAGTAAAAATGTAATAAGATCCGTAACTAAAATAGAAAATTAAAAAAACGGAAATTTCTTAAAAAAAATAAACGAACTATTTTTTATGCTTTGTTTTTAAACTTCCTGCCCCATTACTTTCCAGAATTCGTTCCTTTTTAGCGACATTATCGAATGGTGTAATAATACAGAATGTGTTTTTTTAATCTACGGATTCGACTCCTGGCTAGGAGTATTGATTTAAAAAAAATCGAAGATGCAGTCTTAGTTTTTATTAAAATCGGGCCCAAGCCTCCTTTAAGTAATTTTCGCTATTCCTCATAATTTCGGACTTGGCCACCTGGCAATCTGATTTCACGCCATTATCAAGCAACCAAATAGCTTGATTTTTTGCAAAAAGGCTGGTAACTTGGAGTCAGCGACGAATCTGTTTTGATTTGTTTCTTCTTGCTTTGTCTTATAATCAAAGCAAGAACCATTGAAATTTAAAAAATATATATTTAATAAAAAGTATCAAATTAGTTATTCCTACTATTTTCTGTGTTACCGTCCCTAAATTTTTTAAATTTGCCGCGTTTTGATAGGTTCAGATTTCGTTGGCCAGACTCTATACATTTTTACATTAGAAATTAACAAAACGTATCTATAAAGTTAGGCGGCTGCTAGCACAGATGAGTATGCTAAACGGAGTCGTCGTTACATACTCTTTGGATAGCTTCTCTTTATTATGGTTCGACCCATAGTTGATTTTTTCCCTCAGGAAAGAGAGGATGAGAATCCCCACTAAGGAGCACGAAATGTACCCAGGATACAAATGCAGCAAATGTGACCAAGTGACCTTCCAACTAAATTCACCCTTAAAGCCATAATGGTAAGAAACTCGGAACCTTCGCCGTTTTGCATCAAACAGAACTTTCTTTGATTTCTTTCATTTCTTCGGATTCACTTCGATCCACCACAGCTTAAACCAAGCTGCAAGCCGCCATCTAAAGTAGAGGGCGCTATCGTCAGCGAAAAGAACTAGTTGGGAACTGCGAGTGGCGACTGGCATTTCGTTCACAAAAATTTTAGAACAACGTTGGGGAGAACCATTCGACATCCTGGCCCACATGTACGCGGCGACGTATGCGTCGCGGCATGTCGACCGGGGGAGCGATGGGGGGAACGCCCCGGAACCCGCGCACGAAGTGCCTAGGCGGGAGTGGCACCGACGGATTGTGGCGGCCTGGCGTGCGCAGCTCGAGTTACGGATCTGCGTGCGGCAGTGGGCCGTCGGTGCCGTACTCCCGCACCTCGAAGCTTGACTCCACGGGAAGGAGGAGGTCACCTACCGATTGACTCAGATACTCCCCGGGCATGGCTGCTTCGGTGAGTATCTGTGACTCTAACGACTCTAAAGCCGAATTGATGAGGGATGATTTTTCGTTGGTCGTTGTCCGAGAGGTAAGCTCTCAGAAGTGCAAGAAAGAGTTTAGTAAACTTATGTGTCGGTGATTTCTTGGAATATTCAAGGGTTTCCCCGGTTTGGGAATGCTGATTACGATGGCCTCCTTCCACGCATTCGGGAAGTGACACTAGTCGTAACAGGCGTTGAATAGGATGGTCAGCATGGTGAGAACCAGCCGAGGGAGAGATTTGAGCGCCATATTGGACACTCCATCGGCGCCTGGCGTTTTGCGGGGTTTAAGACCCTTGACGATGTTAAAAACTTCGTCATATGTGTACGGGTTTGTGAGAGGGGTGTCAGGGGGAGGGAGGCAGGCCTTTTGACGGACCTCTTCCTCAACCTGATTGGTATGGGAAGAGTCGTGCGGTTGGTTGCTGAGGTAGCATTGAGAAGCAACGCTATCAGCAAAACATTCCGCTTTCTCATCATCCTCGAAGGCGACCGAGCCATCGAGGCGATGGACGGGTGGGGTGTGAGAGATTATATCACTACAGAGTGCTCGGGCAACTCTGTAGTATGCTAAGTGGGAGGGCGTGATGTTGGATAGCAGGTCTTCCCATTGGGAATTCTTGTGTTCTTGGAGTTTAGACCGCACCTCCCGCTGAAGACGGTTGGCTAAACAAAACATCTATACGTACGTACGTATAAGTAGAGTACGATAGTAATACGATACCAATACTGTACTTCTTCTCTAGGATAGCTGCATGTTGCATTGTAGAGTATTATTTATAGGCTTTTTTTTTTGTTCCCCTGTTGAAAATGCATTACAGGCGAGCCCTCCTCGGGGGAGGCTACAAAACCTCCCCCGATCTCCGCCACCGACGACCTCGCCCCTTCCGTGGCCGGAAGGCGTGGCGGGTCGCCGTATCCGCGGGCCCGACTTCTTCGCGTCCGGGCGTCCCGCGGCGGCGCCACAGCTGTGCTACCGAGCCCGGCGCCGCCTGCTTCGAGTGGGATCGGCCATCTGACCCCGCTCTGCGGCCTCCTTCTGGAGCATGACTGCTTCAGAGAAGGAGGCCACAGCCCTCTAACCTCCCTCGTCCGCCAGCGTTGCCGCAATCAATGCCGGAGGAGACAGATCTCGCCCGATCTCTGCGACCAAGAAGAATATTATTGATAGCTGTATTAAATAAACACAACATTCAATGTTAGGTAGTCAATAACTATTCAGATAAAGCCATTCCACTACTATATAGGTATTAGTCGTAATTGCAAAAAAATGTACCAGGACTACTAAGTATGAAACTCATTAAATATTAGTGCCTAATCCCAGGTTTCAAAATACTTAGTATTTTCTTACTTCATGAAAAAATAGATCATTTTATTTGATTTTGAGATAATGTCTTACGATAAAGTAGAAGTTGTTATTTAAACGAAATGTAATTAAATGCAGTGCTTCTATTGCTAATAATTTTATTTTTTACTTTTTTGTAATTTTGGTTTGAGATACAATGTTCATCCTGGTCTTCTGAGACGCAAAATCAGCAATATGACATGCTTCTACATCTACATCAACATGCTTCTGCAGCTACATCATCAGACCATAACAGGTATCACCAAAACACTCATCAAGACGAATTTAAAAAAATCTAATTTCGATAGAGTTAGGTATGTCGATAAATTTCATAATTCTTATGGCCATCTTCCAGGTGAATCATCAGACTCTGGTTACCATCAAGCACCAAAGTATTCGCCAAGATGAATCCAAAAAAATCGGGTGGGGCTGTGCCGGGGCACACGGCCGTTGGTTTTAACGTGAAACGTCTACGTTAGGGAATCGCTTATAAAGTAAAAGATTGAAATAAAAACAAGATTGACGGTGTTTTAAGTATTTTAATAAAAAACTCAATGACACAACAGCGAGCTGACTATATAAGTGAAATATTCACATCACATTTTTGTTTCTAAGACTAATAGTTTTTTAATTATTGAGGTACGATGATATAGACCTTTTCGTTACGGTCCAGTTTTAAACCTGGTACCCGTATGTTTCGACGCAATTTTAAAGACGTTTCACGTCAAAAAGATATCTGATTTAAGCACGCATGCAAAATTTCATATTAGTTGGTAACCGAGGTGAATTATATTTAATTGGAAGATTTGATTACAGCAATGTTGTAAAAAAATGTAAAATAGCATAGTGTAAATTAAAAAAATATATATTCATTCAAGATAAATTCCGTCATCTACATCATGACTTCAAATAGTGAAATACTGGCAAAGTATAGTACATAAAATCCTTTATAATAAGAACGACAATGATTTTGACAAATAAAATACTTGGGAAGATTTGAAAGTATTTTGGCTAGATTATGCGGTTATGTTGATTATTCCTATAGTAATAAATCTTAATTTTATAGCTCACTACTTGAAATGCAAATACTAATGTACCATCACAGGAGTGGCGATAACATTATTTCTTGGGGACATACTTTTGAAAACTTCCATCCCACTTGCATCTGGTTATTTAATACAATTAGTCTGTTTAGAATCATCTAGTTCAATCTACCTCCTTATACTATACTTCTAGCTAGAATATTTATGTGGATATTATAGAATGCTCCTTCTATATCTATAAACAACACATAAAACGTTTATTTTTTCAACGCTTTTTTTCATTTTCAAACATTCGAAACATTTTGGTAGGGTGTATTTCTCTTTTTCGGCCTTGGGAATAAGAGAAACTTTAATATTTGTCTATTTTGTTGGAATGACTTAGAGCATAGTCTTATAATATTCAGCAGAGTGGATAATAGAGATAGATGGAATAGTTTGCAGAAATAAATTTAATACAATTTTACACAACTGACAATCAACAACATATACGTAACGTAGTAACCAATTTGACTTAGATCATAGAGTCAGTAAACGCCAACACTTCCCCTCAAACGAGCACCATCTCATTCTTTTATCACACAACTAACACAACATTCATACCAACACTCAGACTACACGCTATACTAGACTAAACCTAAGAGTGACACACATTTTTCAAACTTTATACTACTTAACGGCTTGGTAAGTACATCAGCTACATTGTCCTCAATGGGCACATACTGTAACTGAACAGTTGAATCCTCGACGCATTGGCGAGCATAATGAAACCTTATGTCAATGTGCTTTGTTCTTCTGTGCGCAATTGGGTTTTGTGCAAGTTTTATTGTGCTCTGATTGTCTACGAAAAGAGTGGCTGCGGTGATACTTGTAAGAGAGACGCAAGAAATGCTTGTAAATATGTCGCTTCCTTGCACGCCTCCGACAGTGTGATGTATTCGGCCTCTGTGGACGACAATGCGATGCCGGATTGCTTCTTACACTCCCATGATACTAAATTACCACCTACTTGAAAGTTGTATCCGGAAAATGACTTCCTGTCCTTTATATTTCCGTCCCAATCTGCGTCAACATAGCCGGAAACGTTTAAAGAACCACTTGCACAAACTTGGTATGTCATCATAATTTGCCGTTCCTTGAAGGTATCGCAGCACCGACTTAGCCACCTTCATATGGACCTGATGACAACACGAATTATATTGTGACAAGAAACTAACAGCAGCCGAGTTGTCCGGTCGGGTATTGCTGGCAAGATAATTAAGTGCTCCTATTAGCGATTAATACTTGAGCCGGTTTGGGTGATCTAATACTTCACCTCCTTCCCCTTCAGCCAACACCGTGTAAAGATCAAGCTCCATGGGAGTCTTCACTGGCTTACTATCCGCCAGACCGTAATCCGTCAACAATTTCTTAATAAACTTACGTTGTGACACTCGTAATATACTATTTTCTCTAGTGACTTCCATTCCGAGAATTTGTTGTGCCTTACCTAAGTCTTTATCTTGAATTTCTGCCTCAGACGTTCCAAACGATTTTTCTTCTCATTTTTAGCATAAAATACAAGAAAATCATCTACGTATAATGCGATGTAAACAATGTCTGTAATAGAGACAGCTGTCATATTTTGAACGTATAAATGACATTGATAACAAGACTTCATTAACTTTTTCGTTCCATGAACGTGATGCTTGTTTGAGGCCATATATGACCTTGAGTAATAAACAAACTTTTTTATCATCATGTATACACCCTTTTGGTTGACGCATGAATACTTTTTCATGTATGTCGCCGTTCAGAAAGGCGGTGTTCACATCGAAATGATCAATTTCAAGATTTTTATAAATAGCTAACGAAAACAATAATCGTGTTGTTGATCTTCGTACAACGGGCGAGAATGTCTCAAAATAGTCAACTCCATATGACTGCGCGAATCCTTTCGCCGCAAGTCGACCTTTATAGGACCTATTCCCATCCGCATCAAACTTGTATTTGAAAACCACCTGGAGCCAAAATAATTGGTATTTTGGCTCCAGGTGGTTTTTCGACGCATACCACAAGCGCTTTGAGCTTTTAAGTATATTTACAACCGTACACAGTTTTGTTGTTTATTAGATTTTTAGGACAAAAAGCAAGACATTTTCCCAATAATTTTGACAGACCACCCTTTTTTTATAAAACAGCCAGGATGGACAACCCTACCGCGGGGTGCTTGCACCCCGCGGCAAGCAAGCGACGTCTAGTTGAATAGTATAAAGCTGCTGTGGCTAAAACATCTTTGCCGTATTTTACATCCACATTTTTGTTTATATTTGTTTTATTCCTTCCTTCGAACGTAAAATCTTGTATGCATGTATGTTATTGGTGTAATAATACGAGTGCTTACCTATCTCACTATCTTAGAGTTGCTTAAATAGCTGATAAATAATAATATTTATATATTTTTTGAAAGCCTATGTTACAAAAACTAGCCCCCAGCACCCCACATACTTTAGACTAGCTTTTGCCCGCGACTTCGTCCGCGTGGAATAGTGACTTCCGGCAGATTTTTGGTTTTTCCCACATATTCCCGTTCTTGCGGGATTTCGAATGGTCGAGTTTCCGCAGAATTTTTAGTATTATTATGTTGATACAACTTAAACAAATTATTTCGACCAAATTTGGTACCATAAAAACGGTCATTGTGACTAAACCTTAAAAGATAGACATATGCCGTCGCGGACTTTTTTTTAGATCATGTATAGAGGAATAATTCTTTCATACATATTTTTTGTGTATCTTGAACCGTTTTCGCAGCGCACGCAAAGAAAGCCTTCAAAAATGAATAATTTTCCCCGTTTTTTACACATTTACCGCTCTGTCTTTGCTCCTATTGGTCATAGCGTAATGTTATTTAGCCTATAGCCTTCCTCGCTAAATGGACTATCCAACAAAAAAAGAATTATTCAAATCGCACCAGTAGTTTCGGAGATTATCGCGTTCAAACAAACAAACAAACAAACTCTTCAGCTTTATTATATTAGTATAGATTATCTCGAACATGATATGGAAAATATACTACATTCACATAGATCAACATATTGAGATCTCATTCAACGCTCAAATATCTAAATAAAATTTTGTACAAATGCAAAGAAAAGAACGATTTAGGAGTAAATAAATGTTTCAAGTTTTTAATTTACACTAATCATTAATTAATACGGATTGTTCTAATTAACTTAACATGCATGGGTGTAGTGTAGATATAGCAGTGTCTAAAAATGTTTTACTAGTATACATATAACATTATTGACAATATCTAAATAATTTTGATAGATTATTACTTTTTATTTTGTATTATGTCACTTATTTGCTGTTAGCTTTGAGATTTGGAGAATCATATCTTTCATTTCGTAATCTTAACATTTTGT
Organism: Scirpophaga incertulas; assembly: GCA_036419045.1. Classification (NCBI taxonomy): domain Eukaryota; kingdom Metazoa; phylum Arthropoda; class Insecta; order Lepidoptera; family Crambidae; genus Scirpophaga; species Scirpophaga incertulas. The sequence continues at coordinate 11,356,658 of CM071641.1, forward strand.
AAATTATATATATTTTCTTGACTTGTAATTTTATTGATGCTCGATATTCTTTAGTTATTTTAAGAATAAAGCATTTTTCTTGGATTTCACATATTCCATGTCACATGTTAAGATTAACTGTATCTTTTAGGAATTTAAACACAATTTGCAAATGAAAAGAATATTTTATGTACATGTCGCTTAAATATGTCGCTAAGATAAAATGTCGGCATAAGCTTTCGTCATCTCATGAATATGAAGTCTGTTCTGCCATGCCAAGAAAATATTAATGACATGATTTGACAATACCCAAATAACCTTTCTTCTGATTGGTTGATTTTATTCTATCTGTAGTAGAGAACAATATTTGTCTGTGTCCGCCAGGTGGCATTACGCGCATGTCGGCGAAGTATCTTTTTTGTCATAAAATATTCGATTCCTTCTTGATTATTGTCTTGATTTGAAGCATTTGTTCATTTTCAAATTTATGTAGGTATCTATCGTCGTGCTAAGTTTCGGACTTTTGTAATTTTTGACAAAAGTATTGTGGTGGTGAGTGGCAAAACTTATAAACCGAAAAGATAGTAAATAAGTCAATATCCCTAAATGTATTACATTTCAATACGCTGACGCTATGATTATTTGGCTGTGAACGACGTTGGCAGTGATTAAACTTATTTGTTTAATTAAATATTATACAAAATCTTAGTAATTGAGCATTAGATGTGAATGAAATACTATTGTAAATTCGGTGCTTAACATGGTCGTAAATATTTAGCAGTTGTAAAAAAATTAGAATATGAAAAGTTTATTGCCGCTATGATAGTTGGCGGGAAGTTATTAAATTTCAGGTTAGGTATAACAACAACAACACTAACATAAATACTGACTTGTGCACAGATCTTAAGTAATGACATCAATAGAAGATGATGGTACATCTTCAGCAGAAGAGGTACCTGCTGGAAATCCTGAAGAACTGTCTAAAAATCCTGCTGCACTTAAAGGTATATAATTTAACTAAAGATAAGAAACTGTGATAGATACTTTTGCAGGAACACTTTAATAGAATAAAATTTTCAATTGAAAACATTTCAACAATTTGTTTTAAGCATTATATTAATATGAAACAAAAACAGCTAAGATTCTTTTGTAGTAATTATCAATTTATTCATAGAATGTAGTTTAATTACTATTTGAAAATGAATTCTATGACTGATAAGAAAAATATTCCTTCATCGTTTTACAAATATATTAAAAGTATATATATATATATATTTTAAATAATGTTTGGTCCTCTGCGGACTCCTTGGTCCCCACTTTTTTTGTGCTAGTATTTTTTATGTCCTTATTTATTCTCTAAGTAACATATTCTCGGTTGGGAGAAGGTGTCTTTTCTCCGTGTTGTGGGAACAGATGGTCGCGTCCCCCACAGTCATAGCCCATCTATATTTATATTCTACTATTAATATACAACCATTACTAATTATTATTAAATATTCCTTAAGGTAATACATATTTATTACAATTAATGATTTCCTCAACATATTTATTTATACAATTTATATTGTTTTGGTTACTTTATTATTTGGTTTATTTAGTTATTAGTATTTTTAACAATTTTTTATTTATTACAAATTAATATTATTTACCATATATATGAAGTGATTTTGGTTAATCTTGTTTTCTCCTGAACTCTTACCCTATTGCTATTAGTTATTTTATTATATTTAGATTTATGTCTACTCATACATACATACATACACTCACGCCTTTTTCCCACGGGGGTAGGCAGAGATTACGTCCTTCCACTTGCTACGGTCCTTACATATCTCTTTCGCTTCATCTACTTTCATAACATTCCTCATACATGCTCGACGATTGCGGGTACTCTACTCATTTGTTGTTTATTTGAGCAAAGCCCTACTGAGGTCTTGTAGTGTCGTAGAAAATGTGTTGGTGGGACAATCTTCGCAAAAATCCTCCCATGCAATTTGTGGTCGCTCTATTTCTGACTCGAGTCTTGAGAGGAGTTGCTGTTTGACTTTGTAGTCCCGGTATTTTCAGGTTGTAATTTATAAAAGTATATATTTTTATGTATCTTTTTTTTGTTATTACAAAATGTGTTATGATCAATATTAATATTTTAAGAGTAACCTTAGAAATAGTATAATGAGTGTAGCTACAGAGCAGCATTGCTATTGGAAGTAAAACGCATGGCACAGGGACAAGTTAAGATATAAAGTATAACAGCACTCATGAATGTTTAAATAAAATATAATGTGTTCATAAATATGGTATCTCTACTTACGAAAGAAATATTATTTAATTAACAAAAAATTGTTGTGGCTTTAGGGCCTGTACAACAGAGGGTCAAATAAGAAGTAAATATTTTCTTTCAGGTCATAAAACAGTTTAAAATTTTTATTGTTTATTTAATTTTATTTGTTATAGATGCCCATGAACAGATGGCAGCTCTTGATGTCTTAGTCTGTGGTCAGTGCCACTCTGCATTTCATTTTGTTGCAGAATTTAAAGAGCATAAATCTGGAAATAACTGTTCTGGAAAGTCCCCTGTCCGAGATAGTGTAAGTGGTGTTTTAATTTACTTTTTCAAATTAATAAAATTTGGTACACAATAATTTAGTTGAAAACTACATGTTGAAATATACATATGGTTATGTTTTTGAATGAACATCTTTCAAGTTTCAAATATTTGACTATATAGTCATACAATCTTCACCAAGGGGCATGAGGCTATTCTATGTTTATGTAATTACGGTCTTGGTCAACTATGTTAGTCCCGTGCCGATTAGTCAACTATGTGCACTTTTGAATTTCTGTTGAGGTATATTCTGATTGCCTCCTGATAAATAAATAATAATAACTTTTATTTGTTAAGTAACATTGACTTATTGTGTTAGTAACAATTTTAACTTAGCCTACATTAGTAATTATTGAATTTAAAAATTATTGAATAGAATTATTATATTAATTAAGTATTTTACATAACAAAAATAAATTTGTTGTGAATCATTTCTGCACCACACCGGCAGATGTGGTGCAGCAAGATTCACGTACTGGCAGTCCAGCCGACTGGCAATCATTTTCAGGATACTGTTAGTGCTGCCCCTAACTCTACGCACCATGGAAGTGCATATCTTCCGCATGGGGGTATAAAAGCAGTCGGCTCTCGCTTCCGCAAACATTCCTGATGCACTACAAAAATGGGGCAATTCTAGCAGCATCCTGACAGCGTTATTATATTGAATACAGTTATATACATACAATTATAATATAGCATCCGATAAATGTACATATGAAATTTGAAAAATGTAAACTAAATTGATACATGGCGGGATCCTACCAAGTCTTCCAATATAAAGACCAGTGCGCAGTCTACAGATCCGCTGATTCTCATATAATTGACAATTCATATTATATTTTAAATATTCTATTAAATTTTGTTAATACAGAATGAAAGTAAAGCACAAGTATGGGCATTTCTGCTATGGAAATGTTCTTCGGCAAGAGATGGATCAATGGCTCACACAGACAACAGTTGGAAATTGTATCAACAGTGGTGTCGCATGGCCGAGGCACAGCGCACCGCCTGGATCACTGCTGGCTCCAACGTGCAAGCTTTATCCAAATTTGCACATGCTAAAGTGGTAGGTGGTGATTGTGGTTTTTATTATGAAATAACTTTTTTTCTCAATGAATATACATGATCTATTATTGTTTTTAGATGGAAGTAAAAACTGATGACCAGTTGGTTCCTGTGCAAACACAGACTCCACCACCTGATAATAAAAAGAAAGGAAAAACTAAAAAGACTAAACAGGTAAGACAAAAAGAATCATAAGTGGGCTTTTCATAATTCACCATATGTTGATGTTAATGAAGATACACATATAGGTGAGCTCAAAAACTAATTTAAATAACATGTGGTGGTACATAGTCAGAAGCTCTACCACTGTTCAAAACAAAGCAAATATTACCTCATCAAAAATTAGTAATTTATAGATTAAAATCTTTTGATTTTATCAATAACTATGAAATTAAAACTTATACATTTAATCAGTGCGTTATTGATTACATATGTATAAAGGTTCAACAAAACAATGTATATGCAATATGAGTGCAATGACAAACATCTCCCCTATATGCAGAATAACCTACATGCAGAATACGAAAAACAAATGGATTTATCATACAAATATAATTGGAGATTAGATAATGGTTATTTAATGCAAAATATAATAACAATATTGCATTTCCCTTAACAAAAAAGTGAATAAATTGAATTTAAATAATAAAAAGACATTATTTCTTAACCATTTTCAATGAAATAAGTAACATTATATACTATGAGTTTTCAAACCATATAAATTCATGCAAGGAGTTAGCAATCTATCCTTTATTCCTCTATGGTATTAGTTATAATGTACAATTTTACCTTTAAGATTTCTAAAATTGTATTTTAGAAAAGAGAGAAAAAACTACAACTTCAATATCTCCGATTTGTGATTACGTAGGAGAGGTACAAGGGGGGAGTACATAGTCCTCCTTACCCCCACAAACCCTAAGCTTGTGGGTCTGTCTAACTAATGTATAATTTAATAGTTCGACATCATTTTCTTTTATTATTAATTTTTAAATTATTTAATTTGAAAGTTAATAGCGGCAACTAAAACATTTTGTTGCATACCAATACAAACTTAAATAATTATAGAAAAATGTAATTTTATTCATGTCCAAACATATTTACAGGAAGATGAAGTACGACCTTTGGAAGAAGATAGTCGTCCAGTGGTCACTAAAACACTTATTGGAACAAAATTACCAATCAATAAAACACAAGTGCAGATTAAGAAGGTTCTTAAAATTCAGTATATTTTAATATATATTATATTTATTATTTAGTAATGTAAATTTATTTCAGCAATATCTAAAATGCATGAAATCATAAAAGCCTAGTGACTTACTAATTTTTTGCTTCAAATACTGTGTTGTACAGTACATCTCAATACAATGTTTTAGTGTAGTAGTGTGAAAGACTGTAGTGTGAAATACATAACAGTTACACAGGTTGAATGTAATGTACAGTTGAGCACTTAAATATCTATCCGTTTTGTGCTGTAATATCATGTACTTCGAAGTAGCCAGTATTATAGTAGCTATTTCAAGATAGGTTAGAAATGGAATGGAAACATTTTAAAATACTCGACTGCTCAGATTCATTTTAAGATCTAAATTCAGTAGCAACGTAAATTTTACTATGATGCTATCAATGCGATTCAGTGATACTATTGAAATTATATAATATTATTATTAATTTTTTAAACATCAAAATTATATATCAATGAATATAGTTCTGCTATTCAAATAAAAGAGGGTGATGGTTCGAAATACAGTAAGGCCTCGTTAATCCGGAGAGACAAAAACAAGTTCCTTTTCGGTTTATCGAGGCGTCCGGATTAAAGGATGCCATATTTAATGTTAATAAAACATGTTCAACCTTAGTTTCTTAATCAATTTCTAAGTTGTAGCATAACTACAAAATATATATGTTCAAAATTAAAACATTAGTTGCTTCTTTTGAAAAAGTCTGTAATACTCTTCTGTTTGTAATTTTCGCAGTTCATTTCGAAAGCCCGGTCTCTAAGTCGACATAGAAACATAACTTCGTGGCTATCAAATTCGTTATCTTTGGCCCATTTTAAAGCTCTTACTGCCTCTGAATTATCAACTTTTGTGAAGGCGCAATCTTCAACGCTATTATCCTCATCTTGCTCATAGTCCTACTACTATTACTACTACTAGTTCTTACACCCGGCCTCCCCCGCGAACCCCGAATGCCCGGCCGGATTACAGCGATCACCGAACAAACGGGAGTCTGGATTACCGAGGCCCTACTGTAATACTTGGCATCTTAGGGACATATATTGAACAAACTGGAATTAAATTGGTTATAGTTATAATGGTAGGTCTCTTAGACATCGTTAATTGAATAGATAACTTGAATTGAAATATATACGTCGCAGCCAACTGGTTAAAATAGCTGTTCAATCAAACAGCTAGCTCTTTGACTGAACAACGTCATTCAATCACACAGCTATACGTCGTTTAGCCGACTTGTTGATTGCAACGTTCAACATTATAGCTAGACGATGCTTAGCCAACTGGTTAAATGGCAAATTAACTAAGGTGACCATTAGTTTAGTACTTAATTTGAGAGAATAGGAAGACTTTTTCTAATTTCTTGGGAGGTTATTCTTGAATTAAGTTTAAGAGGTAACCAAAAGTTTGATGAAATAAGTAAAAATGAAAAACAAATTATTAATTATAATATTGTTTATTGCACCAAGCAAAAAACTCAAAAATTTACGAAGCAAGAATCATGTCATAATCCCGTAATTTCTCCTCGAATATTTGTTTAAATTTTGATTCACTCGTAAGTGACCTCATAATTTTTGTCTTTAGTTTCCGAAAAATATCTTGAAATAATTACAAACAACGGCAAGTTGACGCTATATTGAAAACAAAACTCATCCAGCGCTGCGGTGGTGAGCGCTGAACTAATTAAATTAGACGGCGGCTTTTGAATCAGCTGTAGTGTTGAACGTTTTGAGCGACTCAAACATTCAATTAATAAGCTAGACGTATAGTTGAATGGCGTTGTTCAGTCAAAGGGCTAGTTAGTTTGATTGAACGGCAATTTTAACCAGTTGGCTGCGGCATATACATAGTTGTTACCATGTTAGTAGTCCGCTTCACAGGAGTCGGAGTCCGTCAGGAACGCCCAGGAGCGAGTGCCTCCCGAAGAGCGGATAGCGCGCCGCACCGAGCGCGAGGGCGCCGACCCTGCCGAGGCGGGCGAGTACGTGGTGGAGAAGATCCTCGCCAAGCGGTTCAACCCGCGCCGCAAGCAGTACGAATACTTGCTCAAGTGGGAGGGGTATCCGCAGTAAGTACAACACCAACATATCGCACTACCCGTGTAAAAAACTCGTAACTAACTTGTGTCGAAAATGTTTTATTACGTAAATAAAGCGAGCATCATGGTTTACACCTTCTGTCAAAATGTATTCGTTTTAGAATTATCCCGCTGATAAAATCATAATTACGTTACTAGGACTTGTGTAATTCTAATTACTCTATGTACAAAAAAGGATTTTCCATTAAATAACAATGTGATTATACTTACAACTCTAGATTATAATGAAATATAAGACAGTACAAAGCTGTGTAGTAGTGAGTAATAGAGTAAAATTAGTTCATATATTTCAAAATATATAACTAAAAAGCAATAATTGTAGTTACCCCTGTAAATATGCGATGTATTTCGTGGAATAAAGAAGTAACCGTGTTTTGTTAGATTATCCCGAAGTACATCAATCTGTTCCTAAATTAAATAAACACGTGTAGTTGAAGGCAACTGTGACCTGCGATTATCTCTTTGAAACTTTTTTCTAGACCTCATAATAAAAACATAGGACATTTTTTTGAACTCCTGAAAAATAGGTGAAATTCACTTACTTCCTTTTTCCAGGAATAGTGTGAAATCTATAGTATTATAATCTATTCATTTTTATATATGAAACAAATTCATACTAGTTCATAATATCCATTGGCATTGGATACAAAATGGATGATATTATGCCAATATTAATAATAAACTACAATATCATATTAGGGTAATTTAAAATAATAGTTGAAGTATATAATATTTAATATATAAATAAGAATTCAGCTAGTAATTGATGAATGATGATTCTATTATTAATTGATGGCATTTATAAACTTTTTCTATTCACCTTAATTATTAATCCACATCAATTATTTTATTAATTTATTCCACTATAGATTTATACACTACTCATATAAATACGAATTCACATAATGTGTGATGACGTATTTTAACTTGCTACACAACACTTTCTGTGTTACCACTAAAATTTAATACCATATTTTTTTTTTATGGTAGTTTAGAACAGATTTTATAAGTATGCAAATAATATATTTTTTGTAACGAAATTAGCAAACTTTTTATATTGCATGCAATGTTGATAAAATTATGTACATAATGATTATTTGACATGATTATACATACTCCATGAGCCCTTCAATGACAGCATCTAAACAGAATATGAAATTTCAAAAATAGCAAGCTACCACTCTCTCGTCACTTAGTTGTTTGAGACCAACGGCCATCTTTATCGTTATAAAAATTCTAATATAGGTAATAAAAGTCGAGCAGTCATTTGTGAATCTAACATTTCCTTCATTCTTTATCCAGATTAAAAAAGTTATTTTGTAAATAGGTATAAAATATCATAACAATAAGTTCTGCAATCATTAACAAAATTATATCTATCACATGTAATAATAAGTCTAAATTAATTTCACCTGTAATTAAGTATAGGGACCGATGAAGAGTATTATTTATTTATTTTTTTAATTGAATGATGATTTTAATTTAATTTTAACCATGTATATTGAATTATTGCTAGGTTTCATTTGTTAAAATATCACACTACTATTATTCTATCGGCCTTAAATCTTCCAGTGAACAGAACACATGGGAGCCCTTGGAAAATATGGAAACTTGTAAGCATTTGTTAGAAGCCTTTGAGAAGCAGTTGGCACGACAGAAGGAATTGAAGGCCCTCAGAGCACAACAGCAACAGCAAAATCCAGTGCAGGTAATCAATTAATCTGGAGAATAGAAAAACATTTTTTAAAAGAAAACTTTGCATAACTACACAGTGCTTATTGTATTAATGTAAGTACTGAGACTACAATCGGTAAATAAAAACTTCATTAGTAGACAGAACTATTTCAATCAATCTGATTGAATTAGAATAGTTCTGTCTTAACAAAACATCGTTTTTGTGAAATAGTTAATCTTTTTTCTGATTTGACATGATGTGTATGTTTTAAGCCAAATTTATTTGCATTCAGGTAAAGCAAGTTAGTACACCCTTGCCGCAAGTTGTAAGACAAGTCATCAAGAAGCCCGAAAGCAGTCCTGTGTTCACGCCTACTGGGTGAGATTTCTTTAATATGATCTTTACCGAATGACATAAAAATACACAATAGATTGTGCTATATTGTACTTTATTTCAATATCTTGTTTCATGTATCCTCATAGAAAAAACCCAAGTTGTTTTTAATTTCAATGTATCAAAAACTTCTGGATATATTTTCACAGACGTTTGCAGCGTACAAGTAAAGTACGGGCTTTAGATCAAGTGAAAGCTTGGTGCGGGGCCGAAGACGAACCAGCCGCAAAGAAACTTAAGAAAGAAGACACCTCAGAGGATGAGGACTATACAGAACCTGAAATCTTCAAAGCACCTGTTAAAGGTATGCACGTTGTATAGTTAATATTTCTAATGTTGACATTTTTATTAAAATTATCTTGAAATAAAATGGGTTTCTAGTATATTTTCAATCTCTGTCATATTATTCTTAAGCCAAATACTTTTTTCTTATAGTTGAAAAGAAAGTATTGAATGGACAGTCATCTCCAAAAACACCATCAGTTGATGCGGACTTAGTTAAGTCGCTGGGTCTCTCAGGGAAGGGCATGCCCAACATTAAGGGAGTCATCAAAGTCGACCCAAAGCATATGCCCAACCTCTCAACAGGTAAATAAATATATGACCACAAATTATGTTTAATTAAAAAAATCATTCATCCACTAGACACTTAGGTCATTTTTTGTATCAACTTATAAAGTCATTTTCCCATTTCCAAATGAAGACCTGCTATATTCCCCACCATCATTTATTATCAGTCTTATGAGTATGACAATAATTTAAAATTTCGATTGTAGGTGTATATATTATGTCCAAAAGTTCGGGTATTATGAAGATTGACTCACCAGGGAAAATAGGGCCAGGACTTAACATAGACCAAGATGTAATTAGGAAACAAATTTTGGCAGCAAAGCAGGTATATTTGTAATAGTAAAAAGTCTGTTTATTTATTATAGCAACAGATTTTATCATACAATATTTGATTTTCAGAAAAAGAATGAAGAAATGAAAAAAATATCACCTGTCCGCACACCAGTTGCATCATCGCCTCAGGTTGAATAATTGTTATTTAATCTAAAATAAATAATATCGACGGTTAAAAGGAAATAGGGGATAAGCAACATAAGATGAAATGTTAAGGAGAGCCGTTTAAGGTTTTAAATTTTAGAAACACTGATGTATTTCCGTCATTTATTGAGATATTTTGAAAAGTGAAACAGTTATAAAATCAGATAGAAATGGAACAGTTACTGGTATTCTTAGTTTTGTAGGGGTACAATCACCTTTATAGCAAAAATGAACAGAATTTTCGTGTGTTAGCTAAAATAACACTATGAAAATGTTTTTTTTTTTTTTTTGCTTGGGCATAAACACCAAAATCATAGAGCCATGGGAGTAAGTGCATTCGAAAGAGCAGAAAATTTTGAGTCCAATAGCATATATAACTCATTTTTGACCAAAATGCCCTATTTCCTTTTAACCGTCGATATGAGCATAGTTATTCCGTGTGTTCATAAATGTCATGAAATAATATTTTGTGGTATGTAACTATCAAGTGAATTTGCTGTAGACAAAATATCGAAAGCGGGAAATACTACTCAACAAACTATTGAGCGCCATTGCGTGTACAAGTATTTAACATTTCTTTATGTTAACAATCAATCAATATCTTTATTTGCTGAAAAACATGGTTACATTTGATTTAGGTGATTTATAATACAAATAGTCCAGCACATTTTGCCAATAAATAGCATGCAAACATATTTCTACAAAAAAAAAATTACTTACATTTAAAAAAATCGTTTAAGGTGTAAAAATTATTTGATTTTAACCATATAAGTAGTTGCGTCCTGAATTCAAATAATGTCATTTTTTTTAAATTAGCAGATAAAGCATTATATATTTTAACACACACAGCTAACTAGAGGCGTCATGTGAAAGTTATTGAAATCGGCAAACTCGGAAATTATTGAGTTGTACGAATGTTAGACATAAGCTATGTTAATATCTAACTCACATGCTTCTTAAATTTTATTTCGTCTATCCTAAAACTTTGTCTATGCTAACTTGACAAAAAATATACCATAATTAAAAATTTATTTTATTCAAAATATTGAAACAAACAATATTTTGGATTTATATTAAGTAGCTTTTAATAATGTCATATCTAAGTGTTTAAAAATTATTTCACAAGAGTTTCAAATATGAGATTGATTTGTTTTAGGTGAAGAAGACTTATTCAAGTCCGGCGGGTCAGCAGGTGACAGAGAAAACTATAATTACACCGTCAGGTCAGAAGATAATACAGCGGACGATACAACGATCGGCTCCTGTAGCCAGCACAGACAAATCGCCCGTGTCCATTCTTAATAAGAAACTGGCACAGGTAATTAGCATTTCCGATTAGATCTAAAGACACTATTATTACTTGTGTAATATTGCTTATGATTAAATGACACTGTCTCTGTTTAGATAATAACCTAAACAGAGACAGTCTGTGACAAATGATTGCAGGTTCAATCAATATCTTTATTATTTCAATCTGCATAAGTGAAAATAGAAAAAATACGATTACGATTATAAATATTGTTACAAATAATTTTTAATATTCTATATATATTAAGGGTAAGAAATATTACAGAAATATACATAGTTTATATGTACACTATATTTAAATATCCTCACAAATTGACTTAAATAAGAAGTAGTTCTATGCCTTTAGGTATTATGGCCTTAAAAAAGAAACTATAGTGGTGACAAATATGCATGATGTTCCTCTAAGGATAAGAAACGTCGCAGCCGATGGACGTTTGTAAAACTAGTAGCATTAATTGTCTGTTGTCCCATTCTTAGATTCAGGCAAAACATACTTCTAATGGAAATATTACTTACTAGCAAAACCGCTGAATTAATTATTCGTCCTTTCTGTATGACGCCATCCCTTGTGGAGTAGTTTGTTGTTACCTTGGAGATTTAAGTCGACGCTATCTCTGTTGTACGCAGATCTAGCGATCTGCGTCGGCCCCTCGCCTATAACTTCGTGTTTTAACAGAATAGACAACTTTGTGCCTTGTTAATCTCCACGTTAGAATAGAAAGTTGCCTGGTGTACTTACAACAGACAGCGTAGACACTTTGATGTACAGTTGCACGGCGCAAGAGGTTAAAATATCATTTGGCTACGAATGCTAATAGCGAAAATATTTTAATTGAAACATTTTTGCGATAAACATATATTAGTTGACATACTTTTGTTATTGTTGTTATAGGGCGAAACTCTTCTGCGACGGGGCGGTGGGTCATCTCGCGGCCGTGGCCGTGGCGGATACTCTTCAATAGCCACAGCAGGAGGAAATATTATTCGCATACGCGAAAGACCACCACAGGCGACCTTAGAGTTTGATCAAGTGAGTATAGTAGAAATTTGATAACACTTTCTTTTCCTAAAGATATTGTTCTGTATAAATATTCCTGTATATATAAAATAAGTTTATTTACACTATCGATAAGCTATTTTTAGAAACTGAAACAAAAAAGACAGTTTACTAGAGATAAGGTAACAAAAGATGCAAAACCAGAACAGATTGCAGAAAAACTACAATAATTACATAGCCTCTATTACTTCTACAAAAGAGTTTATTAGAAGTGATGTTTTAGATCATAATTCTATGTTGGGCCATGATAGGCTTAGCAAAACTTAACTTGCCTACAAAATAAAAATCTCAAACTAAGATAAACAAAGAACTAACAAAAACACAAAGCTAAAAGCTTTGGATTTTGTTATTTCCCATTTTTATCCCTTAGTTGCATTCTGACATAAGGGAGGGACAGAGAGGACATAAGAAATCCTCTCTACGTGGTTTCAGTTAGCCCAACACATTCTGCATATAATGGGTTTTCACTGAACTGAACACACTTTCAAGTTCTGAACACACTTCAAAAAGATGAGAAGGTCCCGGGCCATCTTGGGTATCAATATGGTGGGCCTTTATAGGAACTTTACCCGATAATAAGAACTACTTCTTTCAAATGAAAATTAACAATGAATATAAACAACACTTACCTTCTCAAGAGTGCCCGTAAATCTAAGAAACATTGTGTGGAAAAAAGAATCGAAAGCAGTTTGTTTTTCTGAAGAAATACTAAATAGTTTGTGAACATGAGGTTATAAACGGTAAGCCATCTGCAACGTCTCAGACAAACCGTGAATCACTACAAATATGCCGGTTCCCTTCCTTTGATATGACCTTTCAGTTTTGTCTATGGTAATATCCGAACATGGGCGTGCAATTTGAACTCATTTGAACTTATAAAAGTAAGAAAATTTTAAAAAGTGGGCCATCTTAGGAACAGGGCTAACTTAGGCGCAAATACCTTATACGATCTGGGCAAGTTACGCGCTGGCTGGCTATAAGAATGGCGGTTTGTCTCAGTCGGACGCGTCGTCGGACACGTCGGACGGCCTGGAGGACCTGTTCCCGCGCGAGCTGGGCCCGCTGCCGCCGCCGAGCCCCGAGCGGCCGCTGACGCTGTGCCCGCTGTCGGGCCGCCGCCTGGCGCGCGCCGAGGGCGAGCCCACGCCGCCGCCCACGCCGGAGCCCGAGCCCGAGCCCGCGCCCGAGCCCGAGCCCGAGCCTGAGCCCGAGCACGACCACCAGCCCGCCGTGCTCATGAAGGTCAGTGTGTGACCTCAATTATCTTTCATACATGTCGCGCACTATTCCTGGAAAAAGGAAGTAAGTGATTTTCACCTACTTTTCGGGAGCTTAAAAAAACTGCCCTATATTTTTATTATGAGGTCTAGAAAAAAGTTTTTACTTCGTGATTCATATTTAGTCTAAAGTATAATCGTACAGATAAGAGAACACTAGAAAACCAGAATATCTTATTGTCCTAGTACAGTCTATTACCATCCTTTGTTTGTATTGATTCCATTGAATGAACAGGGCATTTTGTTCACACTCATCATGAGAAAACATGCGCTTTTTATTTGATATATCATTGAAGTTGAATAGTGACCCTCTTGTCTTTGCCATTTGATATTGGTAAGAAAATTTTGTTTTAGTAAAAACAGAGAAATCTAAACAGATTTATATGTACACTAATTAATCTAAACTATCCTCACATAGGTGGAAATGTCACCTGGCGGCACCACCGGAATGCTAGTTCAGGGTGATGGAGCTCAACCATCATTACCAGTATTGACAGATGAGGAAGGCGTAAGTTATTTCATATATATTTATTACTATTTATAATTGCTAATAATCTTAAATTTACTTGTTAAATTCCAATAAGCAAACACAATTCTGTAGAAGAAAATGACATCAAATTATGCCACACTTAGGGATAGGGAGGGGGTGAATGTAGTGTGTGACAATGGGTTAGAAGTTCACATTCACAAAAAATGACACCAAATTTTCCTGACATTAGCAACCTAAGCGAGAATTAAGTGACTAGTATATGAAAGTGAGAAGAGAAGTAGAAATACTTGGATAGATGATTAGTATAATATAATGTAAATACTAGAAACAAAAATAAACTTGCCGTTCCAACGTTCAGACTCCATAAAACTAGCTGCTTGTTCTTGGGGAAATGTATATCTATTTTTTTAACAAGCTTCCGCAAATTGTAATTGATTTGCCTTTATATAAAATTAAAATCCATATCAAAAAGACACTCATGAGTAAAGACTATTATAAAGTGACTATCTAAATGATCACACTATTTGGGAATAGGGCTATTCATAGAGCCATTGGTAACAACATTATTTATAATATTGTATTATTTTTATATATGTATGTAAACATACATACGACTGTAAAATCGTATTAAAGTTCGATTTTTAATTCGAGTCAGTAATATGACATTTCCAGTGTCATGTGTCACAAATCATATTATTTAATATGGTATGTATTACATATTTACAATAAAAAAACGCTTTGATACCTTATAAAATAAAGCATGACTAAATGTCTAAATCTATTGATTGCCGAACATCACTATTGTAGTGGGTCACCCTTTTTTCCAAATTCCAAATTCTTTATTCACATTAACAGACACGAGACACAATATAAATTAATCTTACAGGTACGGGGACACAAAAATAATGCATGCAGAAACTTAAAAAAAATAAAAATAAGAATAGAATTAAGGTTTAAGTGAAGTCTCGCGACTGCTGTGTGAAAGGGTACCTAGATCAGCATGAGGTTAGTGAAACTAACGCTGATTTTCATCTAGGCCCCATGACCTCGGTTGACATGTGGATGCCAGAACGGCAATACATCTCCCACACATAACAAAAACCGTTGGCGAAAACTCACAAAGTTGTTGATGAGCCTACCTACCTACAGCCGAGTTTTTTGTATCAGTGACAGTTGCACTTGTCATTTTACTGACTCGAATTAAAAATCGTAGTTTAGGTATGATTGTATCTTAATTTTGTATCATTATATTATATTATTAAAATTGATAAAAAATAGACCTTCAAGAGTTTCTTGCCTGTTCTTCTCGAGAAGGCTCTCCCAATTTCCGAACAAGTGTAGGGTCAATTTTTTTTTTCTTGTTCGTACGTACGCACACGGTTTTTGTATTTTTTGTTTTGTTTGTTTTGACGTCAATAAGTGCCTGTAAAAGTCTATGTTGAATAAAGATTATTTTGATTTGAGTATCTTTAATATGTCTAATTGCAACAAGGACGGATGAAGGGCTCAAAAAACAGTAAGGTTGTGCGACATATTTTTGTGGATGACCTTAAATAAATGGTAATTTCCAGACGGAGGTGAAAGTAGAAGCAAGCGCAGTGAAGCAATTACTTGAAGATGGCGTAGGAGTGGAAGACGGCGAGGAAGTGAGTCTGTTGCACGCCGGGCACCCGCCCATCATGATCCGGGGCGAGGACGGAGTACTCTATCAGGTCAATTCTCTTTCTGCCCTTGATATTTATTTTTTATGGAAAGAGGTGTGTACACTACAGAGCAAGTAAACTACGCTTCTTTTCTTTCTTCCAGACTTGAGAATGATATACATTTTCACTACTCATTAATGCTTATATACCATTTTAAGAAAAGTCCTAAAAGATTGTTTTTTTTTTTTTGGGATAATTACATTCTATAAGCCAATTATAGTTATCCACGGTTAAAGTATTTATACCAAGCTATTTTATTATTATTATAGCATCAAACTACTACATTGTAATTTGTTAACCATACCTAATAAACGTCAAAATTGTTGTTTATTACACTCTTTTAGTACTTTTCTTACTCACAAATAATAAGGCTGCTGTCAAACAAATACTCATATCTTTGAAGGCTTTAAAGTGTTTGATTCTATTTTGAACATTGTATTTGTGCGAGCACTTACATCAATAAAGAGTATAAAAATCGCTTAAGTTTGGAAAATGAATGTTGCGAAGTTAGACCCAAGATGGGACAAATTGATTAAACAAACTCAAGCACAACCTTCACATAAAACAAGTACAGGAAGATTTTGTTTTTTGTTAATGGTTTTTGTATAACTTCTTTATACATTTCCTTTAAAATATACCGTTAACGGTATATTAAAGAAAAAAAATTACTTTTTATAATTTATTGATTTTTAGTTATTGTGTTCTCTCGGACTCCTCCTTAATGAGGTCCCCGATAGAGTGGCTACTTACAATTTTAAGTAGTGTATTTGAATCAGGACTCGATTCCCTGATTCGAGCCCAGTACTCGAATTCTATGTTTGGTATTCGAATATTTGTAAACTCGAGTCTGGTTCCTAGACTCGAGTCTAGAAATTCCAGTTTGGAAATTCTAGTCCAGTCCAGAACTAGAGTTCGATTTTAGAACAAAATCAATACAAAAAGTTGCAGGTTCAAACTTGTTTGTAATATTTGGCCCGCGCCATTTCATTGCTTATGTAAACAGTTTGCGAGTACAAGGTAGTTAACCAAACTCGAATACTAGACTCGAGTCGTTAGGACTCGTGTAAATAGAATCGAGTTAGAGAGTACGAACTAATAGGCTATTTGACAATGCGAAAAATAAAGTGTCAATTACTGTTAACAGTATAAATTAAGAGTTAAAAAATGATTATTTATTAACATAAGTTGAAAATAATGATTAATTTATTTTAAAATCCGTAAATAAAAATTGCATTTTTTAAACGTTTGTCACGTGACACTAAACGCTCCTGATTGGTCGAATTTATCATGACGTCACTTGCTTGTAAACTTCGTTTGCCTACTTGTGTTGCGCCTAGTTGTGGTAGATTATCTCCGTTATATTAAGATTTTCTTTATTATGCATTGTTTTTTTTTGTGTTTATTTGCACTATTTTACAAGTACTTTCAACCATGGACAACGATTTTGTAAAAGCAGACAGCGGAAACCTGCCACAAGTCGACGCAATCATGGTCGGATTATTTTTCAAAAATAATTCTGACTTTTATGCTTCGGAGTTAAAAAATGTAAAAACAGCAAAGTAAGTATAATTACACTTTACTGGTAACTTAAATTATATCATAAGAAAGTGAAATAATGATGAACTTCCACAAGACCTTATATAGGTTATAAATAATTAAGTTTGTTTGGCACAATTTCGTGAACATAAACGATAATTTGTTCACGTTACGTCGGTTATTGAATGTCTTCACATTGTTTAACAAGTTCCATTCTTTGCCGTTTGACAAATGCAGATCGGGAAGTACCAGCATCACACATTCTTTTAATGCGATCTGGCTAGCAATGAAATTTAAAAGGCAGAACTTTATCTTTTAAAATTATTTTCTGACTGAAACCCATTTTGTACTGATAGTAATTTGCCATGTCATTTTCCATCTGTAACGAACAAACAAGTTTTAGTCGGGATCTTTTAGTGTACTGCTTATTGAAATCATAGGACTGTAGCTCCCCGGGACCGGACGGGGTCCCGGGAAAGGTGCTAGCGCTGGCGCTCAGGGCGTTCGGGAGCACGGTGAGGCAGCTCTTCACGAGCTGTCTCCGCGAGGGCGTGTTTCCCGTCGACTGGAAGTCGGCCAGGTTGGTGCTCCTCAGGAAGGAGGGAAGGACCGGCGACGTTCCATCTTCGTTTCGTCCGATCTGCTTGCTGAACGAGGCGGGGAAACTCTTCGAGAGGGTTATCTCCGCTCGTATCAGCGAGCACCTGTCGCGTGCGGGTCCCGACCTATCGGACTGCCAATTTGGATTCCGGCGGGGACGCTGTCCAGCGTGTTCGTTCCCTGTCGGAGTCCGCAGTCCGATCGGGGGGGTGGCATTGGCGGTGTCGTTAGACATCGTCAACGCCTTCGGTACCCTCCCTGGCAGGCCATTAGGGAGGCGCTCGTATACCACGAGCTGCCTCCCTACCTGCGGGCCGTGGTCGGGGACTATCTGCGCGACAGGACGATCGGCGTGATGGGACGGGACGGGATGGAAACGTCGAGGAGGGTCGAATGCGGCGTTCCGCAGGGGTCGGTGTTGGGACCCCTGCTATGGAACCTCGCATACGACGCGGTCCTTCGCACCAGCCTTCCTCGCGGCGTGAGTGTCGTCTGCTACGCTGACGACACTCTCGTCGTGACGACTGGGGCCGACTTCGGGCCGGTGCTCAGGCTTGCCGAGCTTGGGGTGGCATGTGTCGTGCGGGCGATCCGCCGGCTGGGCTTAGAAATAGCGCCTCACAAAACCGAGGCGCTATGGTTCCACGGCCTTCCGAGGCGCCGGGAACCACCCAGTTGCCGGATCCGGGTGGGTGACGCGGTGGTCCCGGTGGGGCCGTACATAAAGTACCTGGGCTCACCCTGGACCGCCGCTGGAGCTTCGAGGAGCATTTCGTGCGGTTGGTCCCCCGAGCCAAAAGGGTGGCGGGCGCATTGCATCGCCTGCTGCCCAATCTCGGGGGACCGAGGGATGGAGTCCGCCGCCTGTACGAGGGCGTCGTGCGATCCGTGGCCATGTATGGGGCTCCCGTGTGGTCGCAAGACTGCGCGAGGTCCCCCGCGCTGCAGAGCTCTGCTACGGAGCCTGCAGCGGATAATGGCCATACGGATCGTACGAGGCTACCGTACAATCTCGTACGAGGCGGCGACAGTTCTGGGACGCTCCCCCCCATTCGACATCCTGGCCGACATGTACGCGGCGACGTATGCGTCGCGGCGTGTCGACCGGGGGGGCGGTGGGGGGAGCGCCCTGGAACCCGCGCACGAAGTGCCTAAGCGGGAGTGGCACCGACGGATTGTGGCGGCCTGGCGTGCGCAGCTCGAATTACGGATCTGCGCGCGCCAGCGGGCCGTCGGTGCCGTACTCCCGCACCTCGAAGCTTGGCTCAACGGGAAGGAGGAGGTCACCTACCGATTGACTCAGATACTCACCGGGCACGGCTGCTTCGGTGAGTATCTGTGTCGAATAGGACGCGAGGGATCGACACATTGTCACCACTGCGCATCCGACCTCGACTCGGCCCAGCACACGCTGGCGGAGTGCCCCGCGTGGGCCTCCGAGCGCCGAGTCTTGGTCGCAGAGATCGGGCGAGATCTGTCTCCGCCGGCATTGATTGCGGCAATGCTGGCGGACGAGGGAGGTTGGAGGGCTGTGGCCTCCTTCTGTGAAGCAGTAATGCTCCAGAAGGAGGCCGCCGAGCGGGGTCGGGAGATGGCCGATCCCGCTCGAAGGAGGCGGCGCCGGGCTCGGTAGCACAGCTGCGGCGCCGCCGCGGGTCGCCGGCGGGCGCGAGGAAGTCGCGACCGCTACGGCGACCCGGGATGGACCACGCCCCTTCCGTGGCCGGGGGGCGTCGTCGGTGGAGGGGACCGGGGGAGGTGGTAGCTTCCCCGAGGAGGGCTCCCCTCTAGAGAGGGGAGCGGAGGCTGGGGGTTCCTGGAAGTGGCCTTTGTGTTCCCGGGGGCTCCCTACATGCCTGAGGAAGGCCATCCCTGAGGTTTTTAGTGGGTAGGCCTCCCCCTTCTGGGGAGGAGAGCCCCACATAACCCCGGCTCGCCACAGCCGGGGTATGCAATTTAATGCATTTTCCTCAGGGGAACAAAAAAAAAAAAAAAAAAAAAAGGACTGTAGCTACAAATTTTAACAAATATTATGGAAAACAGCGGAAATATTCGAAGTGAGTTGCAAGAGACATTCTGTTAAAAACATTAGAGGTATTATAACCTCAAATCAATAACGAAAAATATTAACATTCTGAATGTAATTAATTATTACAAAATATAAATATTATGTTTACTTACAACGAAATGGTCTTCACAAAAGAAAATATTTGTACTATTCGCTATGTCATTGTGACCCTCCAAGAAAGTAGCAACCACTTTCGGCGCACTTCGATATTCTTTGGAATATTTACAAATAGTTTTTTCCGGAGTTTTTAACGATGTATTTGTACATTTTGGAACTGCACACCATTTGTAACTCATTTTGCTACATAAATCACTAATAAAAAGTAAATCCAATCGCACTTTCGTTTTTTGTTTACAACAAACAAATATATATGCCAGTTGTCACAGATCAGAATACAGGCAAGTGACGTCACCGACCTCATTGCAGCGCCATATTGTCAAAGTAGCGTTTTGGCACACTATTTAAATATTGAATTTTTAATTCGATGTTTTTCAGCTAATATATACCAGAATTAAAAATAACAACTTTTACTGGGTTCCTTAGACTCTACTGCATAATATAAAATGGATTTTAAAAACCTGTCAAATACCCTATTGTTGCTGACTCGAGTACCGGAATCGAGTCTCGAATCAAAATATATTGGTATTCTAGTAGGTGAGTCCAAAGCAGGAATCGAGTCTGACTAGAGTCGAACCGTACTCGGCACATCGCTACTATCAAGTAATTTGAATATGCTAATGACAATTGTACTTTTAGGTGGCTGGTGAAAACGAGGCGGGACAGACGCTGCTAGTGGCGGCCGAGGGGATGGAGGGTGCCGAGGGTGTAGAGGGAGCCGTGGAAGGGGAGGGCGACGGCGTCATGTACGTCACCAGGGAGGACGGCCAGGTTAGTTAGTAGTATAACTGATGTTATTCCATAATACTTCTATAGAAAAGTCAAAATATCATACTATGCTAATGCTTACAAAAAAGCACTCGACCACGAGTTGCTCCCCTACCTGTGGTCGGAGACTACTTGCGCGACAGGACGATCGGAGTCAGGGGAAGGAACGAGACGGAAACGGAGAGAGGGATCGAGTGCGGCGTTCCGCAGGGGTCGGTTTTGGGACCCCTCCTATGGAACCTCGCATTCGATGCGGTCCTTCGCACCAGCCTTCCTTGCGGCGTGAGTGTCGTCTGTTACGCTGACACACTCTCGTCGTGACGACTGGGGCCGACTTCGAGCAGACGCTCAGGCTTGCCGAGCTGGGGGTGGCGTGTATCGTAAGGGCGATCCGCCGGCTGGGTTTAGAAATAGCGCCTGGCCTTCCAAGGCGCCGGGAACCACCCAGCTGCCGGATAAGGGTGGGTGACGCGGTGGTCCCGGTGGGGCCCTACAAGTACCTTGGACAGCAGGTGGAGCTTCGAGGAACATTTCGTGCGATTGCTCTCCCGAATCAAGAGGGTCGCGGGCGCCTTACATCGCCTGCTGCCCAATCTCGGGGGACCGAGGGATGGTGTCCGCCGCCTGTACGCGAGCGTCGTACGGTCCGTGGCCTTGTGTGGGGCCCCCGTGTGGTCGCAAAACTGCACGTGGTCCTCCCGTTGCAGAGCTCTGCTCCGGAGCATGCAGCGGACAATGGCTATACGGATCGTACGAGGCGGCGACGGTTCTGGGGCGGTCCCCCCCTTTTGAGATCCTGGCCGACATGTACGCGGTGATGTACAACGCACGGCGGCATGTCGGTTGGGGGGACGACGGGGGGAGTCCCCTGGCAGCAGCGCACGGAATGCACAGACGGGAGTTGCACCGACGGGCCGACACGGCCTGGCGTGCGCAGCTAGAGCTTTGGGGATGCATGCGTCAGCGCGTCGTCGGTGCGGTACTCCCGCACTTCGAAGCTTGGCTCTGCGGGAGGGCGGAAGTCACCTACCGCTTGACTCAGATACTCAGGACATGGTTGTTTCGGTGAGTATCTGTGTCGAATAGGGAGGGAATTAGACACGACACGACACCGCCATTGCGTATCCGACCTCGACTCGGCCCAGCACACGCTGGCGGAGTGCCCCGCTTGGGATTCCGAACGCCGAATCTTGGTCGAAGAGATCGAGCAAGATCGGGCAAGATCTCTAGGCAAGTCTCCGCCAGCGTTAATTGCGGCAATGCTTGCGGATGAGGGAGGTTGGAGGGCTGTGGCCTCCTTCTGTGAAGCGGTGATGCTCCAGAAGGAGGCCGCCGAGCGGTATCGGGAGATGGCCGATCCCGCTAGAAGAAGGCGGTTACGGGCCAGATAGCCTGGCCTGAGGTGCCGCCACGGGTCGCTGGCGGGCGCGACGCAGTTCGCGTCCGTGGAGGCGACCCGGGAGGGACCTCACCCCCGGATGGCCGGGGGGTGACATTGTAGGAGGTTGGAGGGGAGGAAGCGTCAAGATTACTCCCCCCCCAGGAGGGCTCCCCTAGCGCACCCAGGGAAGCAAAGGCCGGGATCCTCAGATGCGACACTCGATCCTGAGGGCCCCCTACAACGCCTGAGGATGGCCATCGTTGAGGTTTTTAGTGGGTAGGCCTCCCCCTTCTGGGGAGGAGAGCCCCACATAACCACCGGCTCTCCGCAGCCGGGGTATGCAATTCAATGCATTTTCCTCAGCGGAACAAAAAAAAAAAACATAACGCAGTACAGACCCTTCAGTCAGGAAGTACGCAGCAGGTGTGGGTTAAATTTATATATATTAAAAGTAGATACTATTGTTAAAATGAATACTTTGCAATGGGATCCACATATTGAGACCCGATCAAATAGACAAAGTTCTTCAGCATATGCTGTAAAAAACTAGTTATTTTCACAGCATTCTATGGTTTACTATTATGGGGGTCGGCTGCTAGCATAGAAAGTATTTTTGTTCTTCAAAAAAGAGCAGTCCGCGTTATTTATAATTTGCGAGCAAGGGATTCTCTTAGAGATTTATTTAAAGAGATTAATATAATGACTTTAGCGGGCCAGTATATTTATGAAAATTTGATTTATGTGTATAAAAACACATTTCATACTAATTTTAAAAATGCATAATTTAAACACAAGAAATAAAAATAAACTTGCCGTTCCAACGTACAGGCTACAAAAAACTAGAGGTTCGTTTGTGAGCAAATGTATAAATTTTTATAATTATAACAAGATTCCACATAGTGTAGCTGAATTGCCTTTTCATAAGTTCAAGGTACATCTTAAAAAGACGATAATGAGTAAGGGATATTATGTACAAATGCAATGATTTATTTAAATGCCAATGTTTGGTATTGATTTGAAGATATTACATTCTAAATTGTAAAAAATTGTTTTCCCGTATAAATTGTAAACACATATGTACATTGTATGATAACGATACGATACCGCCTGTATAATGGGTTGTGTTCTGAAGAATTGTTCGACATGATGCCCACGGCCACATTCTATCATCGCACCGCTCGCCATCGACAGGGAGTTCATGCCCACACACTGGAACTTAAATGGTCCCGTACAGTGCGGTTCCAAAGGAATTTCTTCCCGCGTACACTTCGTTTGTGGAATGAGCTCCCTGCCGAGGTTTTCTCGAAGGGCTACAGTATGGGGTTCTTCAAAAGGGGAGTAAATAGGTTTTTGAAGGGTCGGCAACGCGCGAGTGACACCCCTGGTGTTGCAAGTATCCAAAGGCTACGGTAACCGCTTACCATCAGGCGGGCCGTAGGCCTGTTTGCCACCTTTGTAGTATAAAAAAAACGGCATAATTTATTGTAAGTGTTGTTATTACTTTTGATAAAGCTGATAAGTTTCTTGCTTAGGTTAGAGGAAAGTCTTTCTATAAAGTCATATTTGAATAAAATTAATTTAGATTTTGAAATGAGCACGTGTCCGTTGGCAGGACGTGCTGGCGATCGACCCGTCGCAGCTGGCGCAGCTGATGCCGGGCGGCGAGGCGGCGCCGGCGCTGCAGCAGGTGGCCGTGCAGGTGGAGGGCGAGCCGGGCGAGGACGCCACGCAGGTCATCGCGCAGCTGCTGCAGGCCGACCTGCCCTCGCCAGGTGCGCTGTGCATTGCTCGCCACTCGACACTATACACTAGTAAATATGACAAAGTGGAGGGCGAGCCGGGCGAGGACGCCACGCAGGTCATCGCGCAGCTGCTGCAGGCCGACCTGCCCTCGCCAGGTGCGCTGTGCATTGCTCGCCACTCGACACTATAACACTAGTAAATATGACAAAGTGATGGCGAGCCGGGCGAGGACGCCACGCAGGTCATCGCGCAGCTGCTGCAGGCCGACCTGCCCTCGCCAGGTGCGCTGTGCATTGCTCGCCACTCGACACTATACACTAGTAAATATGACAAAGTGATGGGCGAGCCGGGCGCGAGGACGCCACGCAGGTCATCGCGCAGCTGCTGCAGGCCGACCTGCCCTCGCCAGGTGCCTGTTGCATTGCCGCCACTCGACACTTACACTAGTAATATGACAAAGTGATGGCGAGCCGGGCGAGGACGCCACGCAGGTCATCGCGCAGTGCTGCAGGCCGACCTGCCCTCGCCAGGTGCGCTGTGCATTGCTCGCCACTCGACACTATACACTAGTAAATATGACAAAGTGATGGGCGAGCCGGGCGAGGACGCCACGCAGGTCATCGCGCAGCTGCTGCAGGCCGACCTGCCCTCGCCAGGTGCGCTGTGCATTGCTCGCCACTCGACACTATACACTAGTAAATATGACAAAGTGATGGGCGAGCCGGGCGAGGACGCCACGCAGGTCATCGCGCAGCTGCTGCAGGCCGACCTGCCCTCGCCAGGTGCGCTGTGCATTGCTCGCCACTCGACACTATACACTAGTAAATATGACAAAGTGATGGGCGAGCCGGGCGAGGACGCCACGCAGGTCATCGCGCAGCTGCTGCAGGCCGACCTGCCCTCGCCAGGTGCGCTGTGCATTGCTCGCCACTCGACACTATACACTAGTAAATATGACAAAGTGATGGGCGAGCCGGGCGAGGACGCCACGCAGGTCATCGCGCAGCTGCTGCAGGCCGACCTGCCCTCGCCAGTAAACAAAGAAAAAGTAATTTTGTTTTTATATTTACTAAAAAGTAATAAATAATTCAAAATACTCCTTTCGACAGGTGGAACCAGACGAGTTGTACTACTATTACCTGATGGCAGTTTGACAATGACAGAATTAGATAAGGAACAATATGAATCTATAACAGAGGCTGGCAAAGCACAAGAATGAAGAATGAAACATATCACCAAACGGTGCAGACATGTGAAGCAGACTGATTGCTCTTGTGGGTAATCTTGTAATAATTGCATGGCTGAAAAAACAGCTAAATTTTTTATAAACAATTGTGTAGCATAAATGCTGACATTTATAATATAGATAATGCAATACACAACATTCTGAGAATGGTGTATATAAATTTGAATTTAGTGTACATACATCACAAGAAAAACCAAATAATGTGGAAGATTTGAATTGTGGTAATACAAATATGTCTTACATGTGTGCTGTGCAAATGTTTTTAATTATGAAACAGTGAGGGGGGAAATCAATTATTAATGAAAACGTGTCGAGTGTAATTTAAGTAATGCATTTGTAAATACTAATAAATATTAGATATTAAAAGGAGTGCTGTATTTTTATGCTCCTTTCCTGCATATAAAAGTAATAACGTGACACAATAAATAAAACAATATAGGCATTACTCACTGATAGTAAATGTATTAAAATAGTAGTTTTTAGTTTGATTAAATGCGAATTTATGAGCCCTGTGACAACTTAATTTCGTAGAACAAATTTTATACAATTTAACTGAGTCTCTTATTTGTTTTAAAACCATTTGAAATTTATTTGAAACGGAAGTTCAACCACTACTAATTAAATTTTTATTTCATCGAAGCAATTCTGCCTTAAAATCAACTACTGCAAATGTAATGTATGGTAGTGGTGCCAGTCAATTTAGATATTTATTCAGGTGTAGAAAAGAAAAAAAGTATTGAATCGTTGGGCTATAGTGAAATATTTATCATTCAGGACATAATAAAAATATACAATCATGTTGATGTCTGTTCTCTCTGAAGGGAGTGGTGTAAAAACTACCCACATTAAGTCCTAGTTTAATAGGCAGCCTGCCTCCTGCTACTGTCCAGAAATATAATTGCGTTATTGCCCCGACATCCACAAAACCATAGCAGTTAGACAATGAAATAAAGCAAAGCACAATGTCAAGTATTTAATGTGTCAATAATTAAAAATAATAGTATCAAATAATTTGTAAAGAAGTAATCTACATAATATAATTTATCATTGATTGTTTTGAATGCAAGTAAAACACTAAGCTAAAAGACATGTACCCCAGTGTCCAATAAAATTGTTAAAAAAAAATGTATCGTTATTAATACAGTGAAGTCACATTATTTTTTTAAAAAAGGTGGACTTGAAAAGCCATATTTTCAATAAAAAAATGTCACAGGGCTCTTATATTTATATATTATGTAGAATCACGACTCAATGTAATCCCTCGACTCAGGATTTCGAAGTGAAACTGTGTCACGCGCGTGTGGAGCGTCCGTCTGTATAATGGGACTGAGGTATGATGATTTTCTCTGGAAATACTTGATTCCACACTAGACCGTTTTCAAGGCGCACAATAAGGCTCGATAAATGGGGTGATGAAGCGTTAACAGGGGAAAATGAAAAAAGAAACTCAAGACAACCTAGATGCAATAATCGAGAGCTTAGAGCTAGTAATTTTTTATGTACACAACATATATAATTCCGCGACGAGGGCGGTCGCGACAGATACCCACCGCATGGCGTCCGCGTAAGACAGTTTCGGAAAGATATTTTAATATAATGTTTATTATAAATTAAGATTTGTAATCTTTACGAGATTTAGACAATACTCAATACTATCAAAGTTATTATATACAAAGTCTACAAATTATCTATAATATACGATTTGAATTATATCAGACACTAATTCAGGCCCACCCAAGTACCAAATACCGAGCAAGCTCGTATTCCATGACTGCTTATTGGTAGCTATGGGCAAATAAGAATAGTTTTTGCCATAAAATCTAGGTCACATTTGTTTAGATTTGTAAGTAGATTTTTAGAAACCTTTGTTGACAATTGACTTTGCTTTGTTTCTGTCTTTTCATTCTATGCAAATAGAGTAAATTTTTATTTAATCCTACCATTTTTTCGCTGCATGTAAAGACTTTCGTTTGGATCTGATTTTATTAAAATAAAATAAAGCTGAAAAATGTAACGTGTGCAATTTAATTGTAAAATTTAAAAATAATACCCACTGCTAAACTTCTTATTTGAAAAGACATCACAAGAATAATAATATACACTACTAAACATCTAATTTGAAAAGATAGTGGCTAAATGTGATACTTCAAAATGAACATCCTAGTAACCATATATCACAGAAAATGCAAGCTATTTAAATAAGTCGTTCAAGTATTAAGATCGAAATAAACTTTATACACCATAGACATTTTACAGACATTTATTGATAGTGACATTATGGTGCAGATAAATTGCTGCTTTATGAAGATAATTGACATATTGATTCTTAATAAAACAACAATGTAATTCTAATGTCAATTTCAATCAAAATTGGTAGCAACAGAATTCAGCCTCCATATAGACTTTATTTATTTGTATACATTAAAACATTTAATCACCTTTAGGAAAATAAAAAATGTTTCAACATAAACAACACACATATTTGACAATATTTTATTATTTAGTTATGTGTAATTGTTTAGAGTATTCGACACTTAAGTTCTAACGTAAAGGTATTTAGTAAGCAATAACAAAATATTGTCCTGTACAACTTCACAATAATTTATATGGTTCAAATCCGGACAGTTTGAAAGCGCGATACTTTTTTGTTCTCTCTATGGGGGCGGTAGTCCAGAAAAGGTTGGGAACCACTGATTATATATTATAGATAGTCACTTACTTTATAATAGATTTTAAATTTATATAAAGGCAAATCAATGACACTGCGGAAGCTTGTTAAACAGATACATTTCCCCAAGAACGAACAGCTAGTTTTATGGAGGCTGAACATTGGAACGGCAAGTTTATTTTTGTTTCTAGTATTCACATTATGAATTACTACTATTACTTACTAGCTTTTAGCATCACAAAATATTTGTTAGTAAAAAAATATTCATATCATCCTACATTGTATCTATTCTTCAGATAGTTAAGGTATTTGTAGTTCAAGCCTATAAAATTTATACTACTGGAACCAAAATATTTTTTAAAGAGCAAGAAAACAATATTTGGACATTTCTGTTTGAAATGAACCTTCATATAGACTTTTTCATATTTATACGACACTTAGATCCTCATCATCTTGATACAATACTCAAATCACACTGTATGACGGACAGTCTGCGAATAGTGTGTCATAGCAAGTCCTTCTCAAAGGTTCATGTTTATATTAATAATTGTATATCCTTGGAGATTTCAATCAGTAGGCATCTTTGTGATTATAATTAAAATATAAGATTAATATTTTTAGGCGTCTCTGACATCCTGCGCTTTTTCAAACGCATAAGGTTATTTAAGAGACAGCGTTGTCTCTGACATTGCCCTTTTTCCTGACTCCTGACTCTATCACAATTTGCGTAGATAGTTCTTAGAACTGAGGCATAAGGCTGAGTTTATTCAGTCATACCAGTGAAACCGCTCTGGCCACGACAGAGTCCGACATAATCTCCGTAGCCAAGTGCTGCGGCTTTGCACTTTTTTTCTCAGTCTTCTGAGAAAAAACGAACTTACGCAAATCTGTTTCTATTCGCGAATTCAAACCTATAGTTGCATGTACGAGTACAATACAAAAGTTGTGTTGTTTGTGTAAAATTTAACGAAATTTTTAGAGATAATGTGAAATATCACAGAAAATTTGTAACAATTTTGTCAATTTTATTAGTTAAACTTATTCTACATTAGAATACCAATATAATAGTAAAAAATCATGTTCTAACTAACGTAACGCTTGTGCGGTGACGAGCTTATTATAAGGCCTGCGCACGCTTGACGGCACTCGGGAATGAGAGAGAGTGTATAATATTTCCTTACATGCTATATCATTACACGGGGAACTCTAACTGAAGTAAGTTATATTTTCTTTCGACATAATTATTTTAATTTGTTTTTGTCTATGATTTTCTGGACTAACTGGGTTTGTTGCTTCATGATTGCCTAAACAATGGAGGCAAATAGGAGTAACCTGGAAGCAAGAAGATCCATCGTGAGAGATCAACATTGTGTTTAAATATTTCCAAACCTGCAGCATTTGTTGCATTGAATAATCAGAAGAATATAAGCTTCAATTGGAAGAGAAGTGAAGAAGCAATAAACATGAGGAGGGAGATTTTGATCAGCAAAAGTGAAAACAATTGATCCGAAACCTTGAGGAATTTCAATGGTATCCTCTATTTCCAGAGACCATTCTAGTAATATGAGGATTAGGAATAAGAGCGTCTTATTTTAGTCAAAGCAAATGCAGAGTGATCTAGAAATTCATTTGTATCATTATAAGATTTCAAGTCCACTGAGATACGGTTTCCTATAACGGAACCTACGAGGGGTCTACAAGAGCGAAAAAAAATTGTGGGTCCATGACATGAAAATGGGGGTCCACGATAATGGATCTCAACATGCACTAATAAGTAGTACATATTTACTTACATTATACTATCTTGTAATATAAAAACATATACATTATTTCTAAAAGTATTTATGACAAAAAAGATTTATTATTTAATTTTAAGATTAATATTATATATGTTTATACAATTTTAAAAGTTATAGGATATAGGCATTCAATATAAAAAAGTCTACGACACAAAAAAGTTTGGGAACATTTGCTTATAAGGCTTAAGGTTTTTACGCAAAAATAATATAAAGAACATTAGTTCTTTATATTATTTTTGCGTAAAAACTGACAGAATTTAATAGGGTGAAGTGAATTTGTTTACATGAACAATGCAATGCAATGTGCCGAATTGTTGTCTGTGTATTTATACTTTTTATTGAATAAATGCAGTGGATTGGACTAAATTTGTTTTTTATTTGACGCAAGCATATAATTTTGATCAGAAGGTCCACGTATTCGATAATTACAAGAATTATCGACTTCCGAGTCCCGAGAGGCGAGAAGAGGCAGTGCAATAAATCAGCATCGCCCAATTCTCCTCCTCCTGGATCCAAACATTGAAATTGATGTTATTACAAATGCCACAGACAAAAAGAAAAATTATATAAATATGATACGCAGATTCTTTTGCTTTCACCACAATGGGAGTTTTAATACTTTTCTTATTAGATCTTATAGCGAGAGCCGTAAAATAAAAAAAGTGTTTAAAAAACTAGGTATATGTTTAATATCTGTGTTTTACTATCGACTTGAAATATACGTAGTATCTCTCCGACTCAAGGAACTTATACCTAACCTAACTGGAATGCTTACGGGCGCATCAAAAACGGTCCGAAGAGTACAGCTACATTAGTGGATGGTGTCTCTTTTTACTAAAGTGTCCACACATTATTTAGGACATCGGGATAAATGTTTTTATTTCATACTTTCATGGATTTTGCAAATATCCAATTATACAAAAAAATAACAAACGATGAACTCGTTACAATAACGTATACCTTACATACAATAAATAAAATCAATCGATAATCTGTTTACGCAAAGTGTGTGTGTGGGTGCGTTACGCTAGCAGGAAAGTAGCTCATAGCAGGAAACCAGTTGAATGAATAATTAGAGTGGTACCTATTTGCTATAAATGTGCGCAAAATGAAAAATTTGAGTTTACACACCAAACAATATTTAAGATGTGGAAATTATAAAATATATTACACATTTTTGGTAGCAGCAGCGCAGAAACGATCTGTGTGGAGATCCGATGTTTGACAACCTCCGTAGCCGAGTTGGTAAGTACGCCGGGTTCAAGGTGTCCCCAACTCTGAGGGCCCAGGTTCGAATCCCGGTGAGGGCAGATGTTTGTATGATGAATACGAACATTTGTGCCTTAGTCATGGTTGTTATTATATATTTGTTACAAAATGTTTATATGTATATTATTTATTTATTTTATTTATCCTTGAGGAGGCCTTGTCCAGCAGTGGGCATCTTTTGGCTGAAATGATGATGATGATGACATTTTTTTGTTTATTACCTACGTCAATCGATTTTTCCTATTTACCTACTAGATGATTAAAATTATGCCTTAAATTGAAAATTTGAAATTGATGAAGACAATTTGTACATAAACCTATTTCGATTCATTTTTAACTTGCGTTATTATAGGTAGGCTTCAATAAATTATGTCGTATTAATTACATTTAACTAGGTATTTTTTATCATAAATAAAGCAAAGTCGTGTCTATAAACACCGAGGGGCTCGAGCTCAGAGGAATGGTTACATAGAATACATTTACTCTAGAATGGTTATCTCTCTGAGGGCTCGAGTCTACCCTATGTTAGGGCGATTAGGACTTTAGTCAACCACGCTGGCCCAGTACGGATTGGACCTTTGAATTTATTAGTAGTATGCAAGTTGCTTTATACTAGAATGCGCAATGGACAATACAATTCTAGATTATAACAAGGTTAAAAACTTGGATGAAATAATTTGTTATATATGAATATTTTGATACAGAAAGCGATTGGGAGTAATAGAAGTTACTTTTTTTATTAAGTACCTACCTACCTATGTTTACAAGCTTTTATTTAGTTTCACCTGACCCGATGTTTGTAGGTTGTAGCGTTAATCAAATTTTGCAAGTTTAATTTGATCCACTTCCCGGGTAGCGAAGTTTTTAGCGATACCATTCGTAATTTGTAAATTATTACCAAAGGCAGCTATTTTTGAAATATTTTTTTTAATATTCGTAACCAATAGAAAAATTTGTGAGTTTTGTTACCATGCGCCGTTGACCACAACAATTAACATAAACTAGTTCATAAGCTGAGGTCTATAGTGAAAAGTTTGCACTCAAATCTAACGGGTAGAAATACTACAGATTATTTGTTTTTTATGCACTAGTAATTACAAGAGCGAGACACACTCCACTCTTGTCACTATCCTGCTCGTACCGTTTTTACCTTTCGATATAAGTTAAATAAATGTAGACCTTATATTTGTTGTTTTGAAGTATAATATTGGTTTGTCGATATTTGTTCGTCAGCTATAAAAGTTCCTTGCTCCGACTAGTTTATAGTAATCTGTGGTAGTATCTCTTTTTTAGTCTGCGTATATGTAATATAAAATATAAACCAAAGAGTATATAATAATAATATTATAAACTGCGGTATATATTCATCTGTGGCTGTATTAAAAGTATTAATAAATATATCTTTGTATTATTAGAACTTGTTCTCTAATTATTAGTAATTTATTTACTTTTCCCAATGGGAAAATTTCCTTATTTTTGATATTTCATTCTTATTAGACCTTTCCATTTGTTATATCATACATAAGTGAATGTATTCTGGTCTTCATGTCGACAGAAAAGCAACAAGTGATTTTTTATTTTGATGATTTGATCACAAATCGCAAGCACCTATTTGAGGATGCCTTAAATTTTTCAAAAGATGGTAAAGTTTTATATATCTTATCTAATGAACTTGAAGAATTGCCACATCTGTCTCAAGATTTGACTTTGGTGAACAAATATTATATGAAAATGATTAGTTTTTTATATGTCAAAACAATTGATTCACTCATTGAAAGCTTAACCACTCTTCCAAATTGGCAAAACCTTCCTCGTGCAATAATTCTGGATAATATAGGTGAATTTTGTAATAATGTACAGATTCAAAATGCATGTGGAATAGTCGCTTTTCTCATAGACACTGCACAAAGTTGCAGTAAAATCTCTGAAGTACCTTGCAAATTATGTGTATCTGCAGATAAAAGTGTTGGGGAAGAATATTGTAAAAGTTTAATAGATATTTATAGCTAACATTGTGTTTTAATTCAATTTATATTACATGAAATAATATTGTACACATTACTAGTACTAGGCATAGCAGTTGGTTTATAATATTAATATAATTCCTATTTTAGTATCGCCTATGACTGTGACTAGATTAGGGCCTAGTCTCTCCAATTGGCAATCAAATATTGCAGGCATTTTCAATCATGTTTTTTGAGTTTAGAACTAGCAGGTTTGTTTATGATTACACATAAAACAAGTCATTACAGATAAACCATTCAAATCACAAAATTTGCCATACTTTTTATGCTTCATTTGGTTAAAAAGAAAGTGAATTTCTCATCAGTCTATAGTATTCATATACATTAACAAAATAGTGGTTTTGTCTGTAAGTATAGAAGGCCTCGAACAAATAAATAATCATTACAATTAGATTCATCTATAAAATCACTCAATAGTTTTCACAAATTGACATTAATGCCTTGAAATTTGATATTAAATATGTTTTGATATATTGGTCACATGTCTAGCACAGTGGAGGGCTATACAGATGTGATATTAATTTTATGCAATCTATATTCAATCTACAATTGGTAATACATTTAAGATAAGGGGTTATAAACTTGATAAATGAAGTCATAAATATATTTACACATTAGTTACAATATACATAACAGGAATGAGACATAATTTACATTTTAACTAATTATCTGAACTTTAGTACAATGTACAATAAAAAGAACACAAATATTGAAAACAAGAATAAGTAAAATATATAATAATTGTGATTTCCTTTGCCCAGCTTTAGCACTCTTCCCATTGTCTTGCTAAGAAAACCGGAACTTCGGTCTACATCATCATCAAGTCCACGAAGAATTTTGCCTTGGTAGCGTACTTCATTACCAATTTCTATAGACATATGTTTCAATGTAGTTATTTTACCACTAAGCTCGTCCGCCATACGCTCATTTTCGTGTTCAAGAGCATCATCTGTAGGTACCTTTGGAATAGGTTGATATTGATATCCTTCTTTGGCTCGACGCATATTGTTTCGTCCCGCCGTCTTGAATGTTGTAAATTAATGTAATGAAGCTGAAGTTTAAGTGTTTCAGTTACTAGTACAATTTGAAGTCTACAAAAAACGATTAAAATGTTATTAACAAAATCTAATTAATTGTACAATGGAATCACAGACATTTATTTTAATCCGATTATGATTCGCAAAAAATTGTTGAATAATAGGAATTAATCATGAAATAACATTACTACAAATTACAATGAATTTGTTTTGACGTGACAATGACGCAGTACGTGGACAATTTCACAGATAATAATATAGAGATTACATTCTCTTTGATAGATAATAAAACTCCACGCACAAGTCATTTTTTAAGTATTAGCAGCTAATCCTGATATCCTAAATTCTATCATTATTGTGACTGATTAAAATTTGTATTGACATTATGAACTTTAGGTCAATGACGCATGAATCAGAAAGTTTTCAAGAGTATTATTCTAAACTTGAACACAAAATATAGTATCAACATATTTTATTTGTATCGATAATTCCAATGGCAAGATCATTGGAATAGGGTATTAC
Organism: Scirpophaga incertulas; assembly: GCA_036419045.1. Classification (NCBI taxonomy): domain Eukaryota; kingdom Metazoa; phylum Arthropoda; class Insecta; order Lepidoptera; family Crambidae; genus Scirpophaga; species Scirpophaga incertulas. The sequence goes on from CM071641.1 coordinate 11,391,362, forward strand.
GCACTATGAAAAATAAAATCTAAATTTATGCTTTTATAGTTCATTTATGAAAAAACAAACGAAAAATATTAATTTCTATTCATAAAACTGCAAAATAAATTAAATATTTCAATTTGAAAATACAAGTTTTTTTATCTGTGCTTCGAATGTCAAAAACGCTGTACGCTATGTTTGCATTCGCTGTGACGTCACTGGACTTGTAAATAAACAACCTCGGTTTTTGTTGTACATGTCTACTGTGTAATTTATTAGATTAACGAAGTTTCTCAATTATTATACGAAATATTTATTTCGAAATATTTCGTTATTTATTTCGAAAATATGTTTATTTCTTTCAGCGAAGCGTAATGTTTACAATGCCCGTGACGTCACAGACATGGCGGCCTGAGAATTGGCGTTTTCGCGCCCAAATTTGAATTGTAAAATTAAAACACGTTTTTATGAAATAATTGGAATAAAAAAAATGTATTTATATTTTTTTGTGGTATTTTATCAATAACAGATTAAATTAAAACACTTTTTGAATTAGACTGTAATACCCTATTATCGATAGTCGATACGCTACTATCTATAATCTATATAGTAGCGTGTCGAGACTGAGGTGATCAGATTCGGGCGAGTGATTATATTCATATAGTTGTCTAGTATTAATAATGAAGATGTTCCTTGTTTAAATGTTAAAACTTTTCTAAACATTTTCTTTTGTTTTATAATCCTAAATAATGTTTCTGTATACTCTTACTCTAATCTAAAATTTAAAGCCAGCTGCTCTAGATTAGAAGAATGTGCTATTTGGTAGAAAATTTCTACCAAGTAATATAATTCAAAAATACGTCTCCTGGAGACGATGAACAAAAATCTGGCGATGACTCACACGTGAAACGGATCACTGTCAAGGTCACGTCAGCGTTGGATATTCTACTAGTAGAAATAAAAAACGAGTGGGTTGAACCACTCGATGCACAACGCACGAAATGAACATTCAGAAATAGTGAATTCGATAATTAGTATACGAATCTCACGATTTCGAATGCGAATTGGTTTTCTATTGTTTCAAAAATTCGTCTTCTGGGCGGAAGCGAAGCTCAGCCTCCGCGACGTGGCGAAGAAGGATCTGCAAATGGTTTACCACGTCCCTCTAACCCTCCTGTAGTGGATCCTGAGGGTTGGGGATATAATTGGTGTAGGTCGCGTTCAGAAACGGCGATAGGTAATCGAAATCGCGAAGCTATGTCCCTGGGGAAAAAAGGCGAATACCCTCACGTCCTGGATGGCATTTCCTGTAATAAACTTAAATAAAACGCCAAGCCGTCTAGCACGAACATCAAAACATGATACGATATATAATATAAACTACGATTTTTAATTCGAGTCAGTAAAATGACAAGTGCAACTGTCACTGATACAAAAAAGGGTGACCCACTACAATAGTGATGTTCGGCAATCAATAGATTTCGACATTTAGTCATGCTTTATTTTATTAGGTATCAAAGCGTTTTTTTATTGTAAATATGTAATACATACCATATTAAATAATATGATTTGTGACACATGACACTGGAAATGTCATTTTACTGACTCGAATTAAAAATCGAACTTTAGCGCTATATCCTTAACTGTCAAAATACTATAGACTTGTATTTTATTAAGATCTGTGTCGTCTGACGTGTAGGAATACAAAACTGCACGGTACTTTTGAAAGATGATGAATGATTTTTATAAAACAGTCTTGTTTCCTTTATTGAAATACTATTTATTAATAGACAAGGGGTACCGAAGTTCGCTGCGACACCTCTAGTATTTGCTAAAAACAGCACTTGTTAAAAATAAAAATATTGAAATAACATAAATAATAGCTAGTGATGAATATTCCAAACTTTTATTAAGTAGGTACAGTATTATTTTGTACTAGTAAACAAAGTAAGCGGTGATGTAGAAATTGATAACTATAGAAAATATTACCGATATTCCATAAAAAAGTACCGGTGTTAAATCTATTCACAAAGATAAAAACAATGCCTATTAGGAAGACTTTAAAACTAACCCTCTTCATAAAAATGTATTCGAGCACACGCTGCATTTTGAGGAATGTATTGCACTATACAATTTAACATTTATATCAAATAGCAATAGTTATTGGACAACATAATCATGGGTGAATAAAAATGAATGATACGAACCATAATTTAGATGATTTATACAAATATATACAAGTGTATATTTAAGGCTATTCATTATTAATATTATTTATTAATTTTCATATTCAACTAATGTCACACTTCGCCAAGTGTCGTATGTCCAAGTATCTAGATTCGTATAACAAACAGATTTGTACCAAAGATAAAATAAAAGAAAATAAACCTAATTATTTGTAATAATTACATACTTATATACATTTTATACAAACTAACCGATAATTCAGTCAATTACTAAGATACAAAACGATCAATACCTGATCTAACTATAGATTCATAACAATTTTATTACTACACATGTTTAAACACTTAAATTATATTCCGTATAAAATAGTACACAAGTGAATAAAATTCTATAAACAAAAAGTTGAAGAGGCACATCTCGCCGTTAGTACGTAATAATTACACATTTGGAAAGACTCATCTATAAAATCTAGCAAAAATATATACAGCAGCAATTGACAATTGATTGATTTAACGCAACTGCTTTCAATCGTATGCCCCTTACAAACAGACGATATTATAACACCTAGAAACACAAAAAACGGCTGTTACAATATATCACAAAGTTAAAAGTTATGCTGTTTTTTACAAAGTAAATAACAACAGTAATAAATGACCTCATTTCAATTATTCTTCTAATTCCCCTATATACAAGATTATTTATTTTCATTAGTTGATACAAATACATAACCATGTAATAAACTATTTACTATATTGTGAATGTATACAATATTGATAATTATATACAAATGTGGATTATATTATTTTTATGTTAGTCATTTTTATTCATAACATCCTGAGGCGAACTTTCAAAACCTACATTACTCATGCAATTATATACTGTTTCTGACATACAAGATATTAGATGGATCTAAACTCCAACATGGACCTAAGATCCATCTATAGATATTAAATGGGTTTTAGGGGCTTGTCTAGCACCTGAAAACTTAATTCTTTTTGAGTTAACCGAATATAAAATAAAACAACAACTTTCAAATGACCCTTAGTCAGCTGTTAATGCAAAAGAAATGCTAACTCGCTGTAGATGCAATTATGCTTAATAGATTTTCGCATAGTATTTTTTGTACGCTGATGTATGGCTTTTGATATTTATGATCAAAAAATGGTTTATATATTTTGTAAGGGGGAAAAGAAGTTTGATTAGTACTAATACTTTTTCTATATATATATTCAATAGTGTATTTAATAATATATTTCCAGAAACTGATCCTTATTCGATTGATCTGGCAACACTACCGAATAGGGAAGAAAGGAAAATATGTGAACCTTTTAAATGAACTGTTTGAATTTGAAGAGCTAGATAATTTGATAAGATTATTCTTCTGGATAATTTCTTATAAAATACAGTTTTTCTTTGGTCTGCTTTATACCTAACGACCCATGTAATAGTGAATATGCATAATATTCAGATGATTATTTTATTGGTAACACAGTGTAATTGAATTAACTATATATTCAAGTAACCGTTAAGTACCATAAAACATTTATATTATTAATTTACATGTCATCTTTATCTTGCAAAGGAGTATTCTGTATTCTGTATGTGTCTTGTATAACTGGCGCGTACAGTGTCATCACTCTAGAATTTGTCTAACCAACCACATATTTTTATGGTATTTACAAATGTTTATAAAATATAACAGTGTCTTTTTCGACTAATAAATAATATAACATTTAAAAATAGTACATATTCTTTATTAATCAATGCCCTATTAAATAGGGGAATTTTCTGAAAATGCTCTGTTTGTAATGTATATGCCGGTATCTATCTATGTTGTATGTACTGTAGAATTATTTATATAAATATTATAAGATTTAATTTAAGATAAATGAATTGAGATCGTAGTTTAATAATGTGAATATGCATGAGTTCAGAATATGTACCATTTTAAGTATTAGACAATAAATAATTTTACTTATCATGGACATATTTTATATTAATACTGGTATCAGGTGCGCTACTGTTATTATTAAACGATTTCATTTGCGATATTAGGAAGTAACTGATGTATAATTATTTAAAATTCGTATAAAAATAATTAGGTTTTACTTCATGGAAAGCTACACGCCAATAACACTCACGAAAGAACTCTATGAATATGTTGTACTTATTCACTCTTAGTTCGGAGCCATAAAATATTTGTTTTATTGAAAAAGCACTACAATTTAATTTAATATACAACACAACTTAAAAATTTCGAAATTCTGGTCAATAACACAAAATTGAAATTTAGTTACGCATTTAGGATTCTCAATCTGTATCATTCATGTTTTCCACATAAATTGAATAATTGCACACTGGACGTCTCAATAAGTCAAAAGTCTTGTGTCCGATCCGTCAAGCTCCGACGTGTGAGAGTTAGAGAAAAGTTACTTTATACGTACCCTGACGGACATTATTTCACCAAGAGGCACTTGCATTGTGATGCTCCACTCAAGAGCGCCGTCTGCGAGTGCTCTCCATACTCTCGCTTTGTCATATATGTACCGGCACATGGAGCAGTAGATCATCCCTTCGGTAGAATTCTAACGAACACATCTCGCACTTATAAGGTCCGTCGGATTCATTGTGCGACGGCGACGGTGAAGGAGACGGCGCGGAGGAAGCTTCGTGTGAATTCCGCGGAGAAAATTTGGGTGATAACTTTAGCGACTGGTCCGGAGATTGATCCGTCGATTCGTCGGGCGAGTTACGAGGGCTAAATTTAGGTGAGAACTTAAGTGAATGGTCCGGAGATTGATCCAGAGATTCGTCGGGCGAGTTACGGGCGCTAAATTTGGGTGAGAACTTATGTGACTGGTCCGGAGATTGATCCAGCGATTCGTCGGGTGAAGTTGCCCGTTTAATCGAGTGGGTGGCAAGCTCCGGAGACACGTCGGGTGAACTCACGCGAGCGGAAGCTTTAACGGAACGGCGCGTGCTGACGACGGGTCGGATGGCGCGCAAGTCGTCCGCCGGGTGCCGCGGAGGACGCCTCTGCCGCACCTGTGTAACATATCAATGTACCTGTATTTCTTACACTTCATGCCTTGTGGTATTTAGGATAACGGACAGATATTAACTTGACCTGCATTCGGGTGACCCTCCATAATTTTCCTAAACTGCGATCGCTATGTCGCAGCCAACTGGTTAAAATAGCTGTTCAATCAAACAGCTAGCTCTTTGACTGAACAACGTCATTCAATCACACAGCTATACGTCGTTAAGCCGACTTGTTGATTGCAACGTTCAACGTTATAGCTAGACGACGCTTAGCCAACTGGTTAAATGGCAAATTAACTAAGGTAAACATTAGTTTAGAACTTAATTTGAGAGAATAGGAAGACTTTTTGTAATTTCTTGGGAGGTTATTCTTGAATTAAGTATAAGAGGTGACCAAAAGCTTTATGAAATAAGTAAAAATGAAAAACAAATTATTAATAATTATATTGTTTATTGCACTAAGCAAAAAATTACAAACCATTTCATAATCCCGTAATTTCTCCTCGAATATTTGTTTAAATTTTGATTCACTCGTAAGTGACCTCATAATGTCTGTGTCTTTAATAACACGTGTAACGTATATTTACTACTTACATTCCGAAAAATATCTTGAAACAATCCACGGCTAGTTGACGCCATATTGAAAACAAAACGCACCTAGCGCTACGGTGGTGAGCGCTGAACTAATTAAATTAGACAGCGGCTTTTGAATCAGCTGTAATGTTGAACGTTTTAAGCGACTCAAATATTCAATTAATAAGCTAGACGTATGGTTGAATGGCGTTGTTCAGTCAAAGGGCTAGCTGTTTGATTGAACAGCTATTTTAACCAGTTGGCTGCGACAGCTATACAGTGTGTTAGGGATCGGACTTCCGATACTTTACCAACGTGTTGTATGTTAAGTTTTATCGACAAAAACCTATACAAATGGGGGTCGCATCCCTCACCCCTATGAATGAGAGCTATTTTAAAATTTTATTTCTCGTATTTTAAGGAGTTTTATTAAATCTTGCTGTTTTACGATTTTATTTGGTCTACATACACAAAGTGGCCTTATTTCAAAGTTAATGAGCTCTGCTAGTATTTAACAATAAATTTGTTAAGAAATTCTTTACAATAATAAACAAAATCCTTTGATTTAGACGGAAAACTGGGTAATATTATCTATTTTTTTTTTAGTTATTGGGCTCTACCTAAAATTCCGGGCCCTTGACATATCATTTTTTTTTGTTTTCATTTATTGGCAATGAGTTGAGCTTGTAAATAAACCTAAAATAAGTACCGCTAAACAGGCAAATAGTTAAGAAACGGGTCTAACAAAACAAGTCAAAATTGACAAAAAAAAACCCTATTCATAAGAAGGTAATATCTCTATTGTGAGAGAGAGAGGTACTTTTACGATTAGAAGGTGTGAGACAAAACACAACAGATGGTGCCTCTGTGTATTTGTTTTTCATTGACAATCAGTTATCCCTCGCCCCGCGTTGTGAAAACTACACCATCACTCTATCACTCGTACATTCTTTACGATCAATTCAATAGCAAGGGTAAAGGCTTGTATGATAAATATTACCTGACAATCAAAGGGGAATGCCCATTGTCCAACAAAAAAATGCCGGAGATGGACAAAGATAAAATCTACCTCATATTATACCTCAACTCAACCTATATCCATAATAATTGAATTTATCATCCAAACACTAGGCAGTATCTAATTTTAAACACTTACATAAAAGAGATAGGTTATGTCAAAGTAAGAGATATACATCAATAAATTAAAGACAATAATGTATCATAGTTTTATTCATCATTAAAAACTATTAATAAATCATCAAGAAATTGTGCAGGAGGATAAATGTTGGATTTGTGACGGGCCCAAGCCAAGTACCATATTATTGACATGATATGGGCGACCACCAAACAGTTGCAATATCTGTGTTGTAAAGCGTTTATGCCAGAAAAAGTATTATTAACAATAATATAAATAAAATAAATCTTTTGTGATATATGGGCTTTGTATTATTCCTCGTAGTAAATATGAATTACTCGGAAGACTTAAAACTTCTATCAATGCATTGTCTATCTCACTGCACACCTCAATACTATACATCCCATTAGCTCGCCTATGCTCACCATAGTAAGATCGAGCCTGCCTTAATTGATAGGTCCCACATGCTATTAAAATCATTTCACTATATGTCAAATGTGGAAAATCTGCAAGATTATTATTATCCACATCAATTCTTTGGAACTGGGCTCTGCGACGATTCAAATTACTATCAATCACCTAACCTATTTTCCATATACATATTGACATTTACTATGTCTAAGATGTCCGAAGCATCTGACCTATCTACTATCCTCGTGTGGAACCTATTAATTAATGCAGCCACAATAGAAAAATCAATCATCAAATGTTGTGATGCTCTATTGAAAAAGTCCTGTCTAAATAATTTAAATTGCTGCTTGAAAATTCCATGAACAACTTCTACAGCCCACCGACATATTGGTCAGCCATTCAATAAATATTTATTTGCGAACATCAAATCAAAAAATCAATATCAACCTAATCTTTTAACATAGATATTTACAGGTACAGGAGAGAATTGCGCTAGAATGATAAGCTTTAGCGAACAAAAATCTTGTAGCACATAAGAATAAGGAAAATAAAAATAGACAATCAAACTACATAGACCGGCCAATGTCAAATTGGTTGAAAGATGGGTGTCAAAGTTATGACCAAATAACAGGTATTTTTTAGTAAAAGATTTGTATAGTAGCGGGGCGCGATAGATACCTGTTTGGTGCGGGGACGCGGCTCGGCGGCAGTGTGGATCATGCGCGGCCGCGGCGGCGGCGGCGGCGGGGCGCGCGCCCGGCGCCGGCGCGGCGCACTCGCCACCGGCACCGGCACCGGCGGCGGTGGCGGCGACGGGCCCGGCGCCGGAGACGCGGGGTCCGCCGGCGGCGGCGATGGCGACGGCGACGCCGGCGGCGAGCGCGCGGGCGACTCCGACACCGACGGCGATTCGAGCCACTTCATCTTCCGCCGTCGCTTGTATTTACGGGGGCCAGTCTAATCATACGGAAAAGTCATTATAAAAAAAAATTGGTTGTCTGTAGAACTCCGTCTACTGCCGCTATTTGAACGTGACAACGTCTATTACATGGTAATTTTTTCTGGGTGCAATGAAATTATTTAAAATAAAGTAATGTATAACATTTATATTTTTAATTAATAGTTTGTTTATATTTTATACATAAATTAATTATTATGAGTAATGTGCGTGGCTCCGTGTGGCGTCAGATTCGGCCGTTACGGTGTTTTCGAGAATGACTCCACGCCGTACCAATTTAATAGACGTTGTCACGTCAAAAATAATATCAAATAAACAAAATTAATTTGAATAATCCAAAAATTCAAAAAATTCAAAATCTTAAGGACAAAATGAATTAATAATTAATAGCAATATGTCAAATGACTTATTTAACAATTTTATCTATGAACACCAACAATATTTAATACACAAAATTAATTCGAAGATTCCGAATATTAATTCAAAATGTTAACTTACAGGAAAAATGATTTAAAATAAAGTAATGTATAACATTTATATTTTTATTACGTTGCCGTGTGGCGTCAGATCGGCCGTTACGCTGTTCGTGGACTCCGTGTGGCGTCAGATTCGGCCGTTACGGTGTTTTCGAGGATGACTCCACGCCGTACCAATTTAATAGACGTGGTCACGTCAATATTTCAAGGACATAAAAATGTGTACTTTCAGTGCGCGGTTACGCTAATGTTATATCTTCTATACTCGCATGAAATATATCATTCCTCCGTAAAAGTCAATGTATGTGCTTCCCCTATTGACACTAACAAAGATGTTTCATTTTTGTATGGAGGCTAGGCCCCTCTCAGCCTACAGTAATAAAATAATATTTTATGAAAAGAACAAAAAATAAGGAACCTTTACCTGTAAAAATATATTTTTTTAAAACTTGCAAAACATTATAAAAAACAGAAAAGGTTTTGAAGTTAAGATCAATAAAACAGCAACCCAAAGCTTTTTTATATTGGCAACTTCAATTTTGATTGTCACAATGAGTGACATGCATGACAGATGTCAAAAGTAAAAAAAGCTTTATGAAAGAAACCAATATTCGAGACTTTAAATATTATTTTTAATAGGTCGCAGGTTTTTTTTTTTTTTGAAACTTTGTCTTATAGTGGAGACCTATCAGAAAAACATCACACAGTAAGTGTAGAATAATAATAAAAAATGGGGTCCAAAAAAAACGTCTCCTTTCATCAAAATCGAAATAAAAGTACTAGAAATGATTTCTATATCTAACCCTATTTTCTTACCCGGGAATATGTGTAATAGGGAATATGTACATACAACGCATTTCCATATCTCATCTCATTTTGTACTGATTAATTAGCACTGCTGCACAAAACTATATTGCACATTTTTCAGTTCGCATTAATCAACCATGCCAGTCGTGCGTACTCAAACCACATTTATTTTAGATAATATGTTAATTTTAGTTTTATATAATATATCAATTACCACATTACAATAAATTTCAATTTCTCGAAGCAACCTGAACAACGTCTTCGGACTTGTAGCCTATATGAAACGCGCTGGTCAATACTTATCTCTTAATTTAAAAAAGAATAGAGTGTAATAAAAATATTTTTCAAATTAAACAATATTTTTACCAACGTTATGACTGTGTTTATACTCAAGCTCTAAGAAGCTTCCCGATTAGTCAACAGAGTACAACATGGTTATTATCCGACTTCAGTAATGGTTTGGTGGGGACTGTGAAGACTGGCCCTATTTTTGTGACAAAGTATCAAAACGTCGGTAGTTAAGCGTCTTATCAACACCATGTTCCATAACAAAGCCTGGTACTTTCACTAAGATTTAGGCCAGGTCAAAGCCAGATCCACTTAAGTTTGGTTGGAAACGAAGACTGGGCTAAATCTGTATCTGCTGAATTATGGTATATACGCCATGATCACTTGAGAGTCCGTAAATCAATCCATAAGATTAGTAGTGAAGAATTTGCCCATGGAAAGAGTGCATCTACTGATAGCTGACCTCAACACATACAGTTGTATTTCAATATCTTCTGAATAAACTTTATAAGACATCAATGTTTTATTCTTAGGTATATAACACAAGTAATAATGTTATATGCAATAGAAAAATAAAACACTACCCTGACAACATCAGTCAGTCACTCGGACATCATCCGTGACATTGAGTGAGTGACAATGACATTACAGTTAGAATTCTACTTTGCTGTCACTTATGCCGAACCAATCAATGCTGTTTGAAGAGATGACATGAAAAAATATTTTACTATTGGTTGTTATTGGATAGTTGTTATTAAATAAAAATATACCTGTGGTTGTCTCTTCATCGCCGTATTTGCATCGCAATGTTCAATAAGATGCTGTATTAATTCTGAGCTGGAATGTAAATTTTGGCTGCAAACCGCACAGGAATATGCCGGTCCCCCTGCGGAAAAGATTTGTTCTGTTTTTCTTGTTTAATTCTCACAAAAAAAAAGAATGTCTATGATAGACATAAAGACGACCAGCCGAAAGAGTAAGAAATTGTGAATAAAAATAGTGCGGCTACGATTGTCTTTTTAATCAAAATTTGTATCGTAGGATTAAAAGGAGAGACAAATATATAAAGTTGCTATAAGTCTTAAATTAAAAAAATCATAATGACGGATATACGAACGTGTAAGTAGGACTCGCGCATCAAGGACTCCGTCGACCCCGCAAATAAATTTATAATCGCACTTTTTTTTTCTGACGCAATTACAGATTCGATTTTCGGATTACGCTTCCCAATTTTTTTCCGTTTCGATCATAGGTCGCCGGAAAATACCCTTATAGGATTTACTTAGAATATCAAAATTATGCGGCATATCTTTTGTCATGCCGTATCTTTAGATTGCGTCTACTTAGAATTTATATTTTGTCAATTGCAGAGATTACAGCCTTGATGCGTCCACTTGTTCTATATATCGATATAATGAAGTGATTCTATAAGAGTTGATTTTTTGATACGGAGTCTGGAACACTAAAAAACGGTCACTTCGTAGGTAGGTAAAAAACTAATATATTTACTAATAACTTAATTGTGTTAATTATGTAAGTTATTTGAAAGTATTAGGTCTTTTAATTCGGAAAATCGATCATAAAAAAAGAAATTATTAAAAATGACTCAAGTTTCCAGTTTCAGGTTCAGTTACAAAATGATTGGATAAAGTTATTCTTCTGACTCATATTTGGACAAAAATATGTGATATTTTAACAATAAGAATTTCAATAAGCAATCACGTTTAAAATAATCATAGAGAAATAAGTCATTATGAGCTTAGGTGTAAAGTAAATGCCTTAAATTAAGCCTTAGCTCTATTATTCGAATTTCTTTAAAAACTACCATTTTTAATCCGTTATTCTAAGACACTTAAAACATGGTCATACATGAATCTCATATTGTTACTAGATATAGATGCTGCAGATAACTTTGCAACTACATATGGACATGTCCCAATCCACTCCGCTACACTGCTTTCGCTTCTACACTGCATGTGATGTGCAATGTTTGATATCACATTGTGACTGGATCTTATTGTATGTATGGATGTAGGAATTTGCTATACTTTCTTGCGTATTTACTATTATTAACGGAGGGAGTTGGTATTTTGAAGATACTTTATTCAAGTAGTGATTTATAATCATACGATTTTATAACAACAATACGTCTTCGTGACTACCCTACCTATATAAGTACAAAGAGACCTCGCGCTGTAAGGAGTCCACTCTCTTTATATAGTAGATTCGTGGAAACCGGAAAGGTTTGCTAAAGAAAACTTTCAAGTACAGCTTATTGGGCACTTTCTAGTGTTATTATAGTACCGGAAACCGCACCCGCCACATGTAGGGATGCAGTAACAAATTAATGACTGACAGAGCGTGGCGTAAATCGTTGTAAGTAGTTATATATTTGCAGATTTTTGAATATGTAAATAAGTTTGCGGCCTTTTTAGCGGTTGCATCAATATGTGTCCTAAAGGAAAGTGTTTCATCCAGAATCAAACCCAAATACTTTATCGTGGAGGATCTATTTATATAGTTGTATGAAAATATTTGTTGGAGTTGTATATTTTGTAGATAACAAGAGTGAACTCTAATATTGTTTATGGAAGGGGAAGAGGATAATATTTTATACAAATAAAGAAATTTAGTTTTTCAACGTTTAAATTTAACAGATTATTATGTAGCCAAGCTGTTATAACTTTCATCCCTTCTTCTAAGCGTATAGAGACTCATCGTCTGCAAAACAAATCACCTCAGCTTTACTGATTTCAGAGGTCAATATATCTTTATATATAGAATAAAGAGAATGGGGCCCAAAATATTTCCTTGCGAGACGCCATATTCAATTGAACGAAGTTCACTTTTGTATTCTTCGATCTTGACACATTGACCACGTCCGACTAAGTAACATTGAAACCACTTATAACCAGCGGTACACATCATATACCCATTTTTTCTAACTTAGCGATAACTATGTGTATTAAAACAGTATCTCTTTCTTTTTATCAGGGTTAATTTACAATCACACTAGTCAATAACGAAACTGCACTCTCTGCAGACTTACTTTGTCTGAAACCAAACTGCCGTTCCGACAACAACTTATTGCTTTCGATAAACTTAACCAGACGTAATCATCTGATCTGTAATCATCGTCTTGCATACTACTGATATTGTTTGATATTTAAAATAAACTTGCCGTTGCAACGTTCAGACTCCATAAAACGCTGTTCCTTCTTGGGGAAATGTATATCTATGTTTAACAAGCTTCTGCAAAGTGTCATAGATTTGTCTTTATATAAATTTAAAATCCATATCAAAAATACACTCATGAGTAAAGACTATTATAAAGTGACTATATAAATGATCACACTGTTTGGGAATAGGGACACTATTCATAGAACCATGTTTGGTAACAACATTATTTATAATATTATATTATTTTTATATGTGTATGTAAACATAACATACGACTGTAATCGTATTCGGTATGATTGTATCTTAATTTTGTATCATTATATTATATTATTATAATTATTAAAATTAATAAAAAATAGACCTTCAGAGTTTCTTGCCTGTTCTTCTCGAGAAGGCTCTCCCAATTTCCGAACAGGTGTAGAGTCAAATTTTTTTCCTTGTTCGTACGTACGCACAAGGTTTTTGTTTTTCTTTTTAAGCTTTTATTTTCTTTTTTGTTTTGTTTGTTTTGACGTCAATAAGTGCCTGTCAAGGTCTATGTTGAATAAAGATTATTTTGATTTGATTAGAGGTTAGATTAATATGGTCGAGGCAAGAATTATTGCTAGTGGGTTTCGTTATTAATAATGATAAATTTCAAAAGCAAAAACCTACTGATAAATACTCACCGTTAGCGCGGCGATCGGGTGCAGAGTGGTGCGACCGCACGTGTTCCCGTAGAACCACACGTTGGTTGAACGCGCGCGGGCACACGGCGCAAGCATACGGTTTTTCACCTGCACAACATTAACAATTACTAGTAGTGGTCGTTATTTCAATAACAGATAATATAATTAATTATTTGTCCGTAATGAATAACACGTTATTTAACAACGGCTTATACTGTTATACTGCTATTGCTGTTGACAAAATGATCGCCTAGTCGCATTGTTGTTGTTGCCACTTGCGTGTGTGCGGCACGGAGCGAGCGAGTACGACTGTGCTACAAGATACAAGTGCGAGCGAGAGAAAGCTAACCGTTGTGTAGGCGTAGGCGCTCGCTCTGTTGCCCGACTGCTTATTCTTATAATATTAACCTTTCTCACAAGGAAATAAAGTTCCTATTTGTTTATTTCTTATAGTAGTTTTACTAATCCCAAATTCATAATTTTGTACCTTCGCTCGTATGACAATTAGACTCATTTTTATTTCCAGTGCGATTTGAATTAACAATTAGGTAAACTGTTGCTGGCTTGCTGGTGCCTAAGCTGTTGTCATTTTTTTAGTCACGCATTATTTGCTGTTGTGCGATCGCGCGTATGCAAATTAAATATAAAATTATATTGATTAGGTAAATAGTTTTAAATTATTTAAATTACTGCCTAATATTCTGACAGTTCTAAGCCATATCATTGTTAAGAATAACTAAGCTAGTTATAATAACAGTAACAATCGTACTCAACAGTACAACACAATATAACAGGATAACAGACAACAGTTTAAATAACAGTTATAGGAAAATAACATAACAGTGTTATTCATTATAACAAAACAGTCGTTATTGCCATCACTGACAATTACTACATTTATTTCGCATGTGATTCGAAAGGGAAGAAGCAGAGTTTATTGGCAATCACGTCAAATAAAAACAAAAAATGCATCTTGTTCTGGCACGTTGACACTTTGGTATTTCTATTTCTTAGGTTAAAGTTAACTAGCAAAAACATGTGCAAAGATATCATTTGAGCTCAAAACCTGTTGTTTGTACAACAGGTTTTGAGATCGTTTCTGATGTTGTTTCGACATGACAATAAACAGGAACCAGCTCCAGGAAGCAAGTATTTCACATGTTCCTTAGATAATGAAAGCAGATAATCCTCGACAGAGACGCCTGGTGGCCCATATATCCGGTAGCATGTACGGACAAGAAATTTTACTTCCGACCCACCTAAGATTGTATAGTATACGGCATCATAAAATCTACGTTGTTATCACGGCCTTGGATAGGCAATGTACATCAATTGCTGAAAATAGACGTTTTAGCTAAAACTAAAACAAAATTAAGTTTTAAGTAAAAATAAATTACCTGCATGTCCAATAGAATGAATGATTGTCAAAAGATGTTCTCTAGTTAACAAAACACAAAAAGGAGCCTTGTAACATCTTCGTCTGAATAATAAATTCGCAAGGTTGTCAAATTACGTCACACTAGAAATGGCTATCCCGCGGCAAATACACTAATGTGGAAATATACTAATGTGCTCTATAAAAAGCTCTAAACTTCTTTAAATTCGCAGTACTGGATGGAATATTCCTAGCACTACTACAATGACAACTTGATTAAGCAATAAAACATTTACTACCTATAATTAGGGATTAGATATTCTTCAAATATATGACTAAACGAGGAGAGAACGAAAGAGAAAGGGGGAGACTAAAATAGTAGTTAGTATTCTTACCTAAGCCCGGGTAACAAAGCCACATACAAGCAAAATGCTTGAGAGCAATAAATCTTTACAAAAAAGCGAAAACAAAGGATTAATTGGTAGATCGAGACTAAGGGATTGACCATTTCATAGAAATCAGCTCAGGGTAGTTATTAGATTCACTATAGCCTACGGATGAGCCAGTTCGTAGTCGATAAACTCGACTAATAATAGTATAAATTAAGCTCCAGTCGGCAACGTTGAGCGACTATATCGAGTAATGCATACATGAGAATCAAGGCAGTGGCCGCCCTAGAGACTAGTGATATAGTCAAACAAGAAAAACGAAAGATTTATTGTATTATATTACCTGTAATAAATTTGGGGTGTACTATAAATTAAATTAATTGACTATTAATTTCATTTAAGTATTATTTTTTCTACAGTTATACATTTTTGTATTGTAGTTATTTTTTTTTGTCTGTCGTATAAACGTTTCTATCTTTCTTAATAATACATTGTACAAAGCACCATCTAGAGTCATCTTATAAAATCCTGCAATTTTTCGTTTTGGATGTAATTTGTTTATATATTATATTTAATAGTCAAGTGTCTTAAATCGTAATGAAAGAATACCTGTATGAATACGCTCGTGTTTTCTAAGCGTGCCACCATCCGCGAAAGCCTTCCAACAAAACCGACAAGCATACGGCCGCTCGCCAGTATGTATTCGTATGTGGATTTGCTGGGAACTCCTCGAACCAAAGACCTTTCCTGTGTTACAAAAAAATATATATATACTTTTGACCAAACCACCATTTCCATTACAGCAATATGGTTTCAAATTCTTCAAACAATCAATGATTTAATTTGTTCAATGTTAATAATTAGTTTTAGTAACAGTACAAGAACTATACAACAATTAGGGTTTCTCAATTCTCGAGCTTTTTTTATTTCTCAGAGCACGAGAATTCTCGACCACTATTTCTCGCGAAACCGCGGGTTGTCGAAATATATGGATTTTTTTTTAAAAATGTGTGTTTTAAAAATAAAACTACGCTTTTTATGCTATATTCAATGACATTTATTATTAGTTTCAATTGATTTTAACTCATGTAAGTATATAAAATTTTTATTAAACGAAATAAAATCTAGCAAGATCTTTTGTCATTATTTCTCTACACACAATTTTAGGACCAAAAAGTCTTCATCTTTGGGAAAACAAATAAAATATCTTCTAAAAACAATGCCATCATGTCACCACAAAATAATTTATTACCTTACATTACATACTATATTTTTACTTTAGGTCTGTGTGTACTACAAATTTTTCTATTAAAATGTATAATTGAAACGAGTTTTTTAATTAGGTATAAAAATCAAACAATCAGACTAGCTTCATAATTACAATGAATAACAATAAGGTACAGGTAACTTATTTTAGTCCAACTTTTCAATTTAAATATTTTGTTATATATAGACTTTTTTGTTACGTAAGTATACTTAAGAATCTAATAAATAATCAATAATCAGACTAATTATGATCACAATTTAAAGAGGAAATTGCTCCAAAAGCTAGCCCACTAGGTATTTTTATTATTTAGGAAATAAGCTTTCAAAAATACGAGGGCATTTAAAGCATTATCTGATAGTCGGTTTCGTACTAAGTTTTAAAAATGTTTGACTTAATTTCTCGATTTCTCGACCACTTTTTTCTCGTCTCGAATAAGGCAAAATCGCAGAGAAACTCTAAGAACAATGTCGCATCTACTGATAACCAAACCTAATCGCAAACATGCTCAAGATGCTGATGTAACTTGGTCCTTCTACGCCGCGTACTACCTCACTACTCACGCGCATCCACAAATCAAATTCAAAACCCCGGTCGTATTACATAATCCGGGAAGCACCCTTAGCAAGTTGTTATTCTGAGCATGTAGACAGCGTGACAAGTGCGTGAAATTGCTTTAAAAGCAGATAAGCTTAATTAATCATAGATATCATATGTTATACAATGTACTGTGCCCGCCGCGACTACCTTGAGATTAACTGTGAATATTTTTCGTATTATGTATGATTATGTATATGTTCCGATAGGACTGACATATCCATTTGGATAAAAGTCCTTTTAAAATAAAGAGAAAAAATATAATAATAATAGAAATAATGATTTTATTATTTGTATTATTACTATTTACGACAATCAGAAGACAGCAGTATCATGAGTAATTTGAATAAAATGAATATTTTTTTAAGCGAATGTGTACAAAATTGCAGCAACTTACCGCATTCCCTGCACGGAAATTGTCGCGCACCACTCGACGTCGTAATGTTGTTTCGTCCGCGCGACGTTTTTTTTAATCTGAAACAAACATTACCATTTATCATTATTATTTAAAAAAAATGTAATAATATACGATAATGACACAACAGCCAAATGTAAAACTCAAATAAAGTCGTGTCAGTCATCGCTTTTAAAGACACACACACAGATCATTTGTGATGTAGATAAAGAAAATGACATCTTCACGATCATCCAGTACCATATCAAACTTGCAAACATTCATTTTGTTTACGTGTTTTCTATGTCACGTATTTTGATTCACCTAACCACGTGTAGTCAATAGTTGCAACGCATTAGAAACGGCTGTGTAACAGCCATATAATGTGGAGTGAGTCCGGTTAGTATAGCCTTGTGTGTGCGTCGGTATAGCTTTGTAACGTCTGCAGTGTGACGAGTCAGTTAAACAAACCTATCTAGGCCGGTCAGTACGTCACTCTGTGTGCGTCGCTGCAGGGTGACGAGTCAGTTAAACAAACCTATCTAGGCCGGTCAGTACGTCACTCTGTGTGCGTCGCTGCAGTGTGACGAGTCAGTTAAACAAACCTATCTAGGCCGGCCAGTACGTCACTCTGTGTGCGTCGCTGCAGGGTGACGAGTCAGTTAAACAAACCTATCTAGGCCGGTCAGTACGTCACTCTGTGTACGTCGCTGCAGTGTGACGAGTCAGTTAAACAAACCTATCTAGGCCGGTCAATACGTCACTCTGTGTGCGTCGCTGCAGTGTGACGAGTCAGTTAAACAAACCTATCTAGGCCGGTCAGTACGTCACTCTGTGTGCGTCGCTGCAGTGTGACGAGTCAGTTAAACAAACCTATCTAGGCCGGTCAGTACGTCACTCTGTGTACATCGCTGCAGTGTGACGAGTCAGTTAAACAAACCTATCTAGGTCGGTCAGTACGTCACTCTGTGTGCGTCGCTGCAGTGTGACGAGTCAGTTAAACAAACCTATCTAGACCGGTCAGTACGTCACTCTGTGTGCGTCGCTGATGTGTGACGAGTCAGTTAAACAAACCTATCTAGGCCGGCCAGTACGTCACTCTGTGTGCGTCGCTGCAGCGTGACGAGTCAGTTAAACAAACTTATCTAGGCCGGTCAGTACGTCACTCTGTGTGCGTCGGTGTAGCTTTGTAACCTCTGCAGTGTGGCGAGTCAGTTAAACAGACGTACCTTGGCCGATCAGCGTGTCCCTCAGCGTGAGCCAATAGTTGCAACGCATCAGTGCAGCTTTCGCCACAAACGTCGCAAACGTGTTCGCCCCAAGTACTACTCGTGCTGTCGTGTCTCTTGTAACTGTTTAAAAGGTAACATTCAATTGATTTAATATTTTTCTCATGTAAGTACCTATTCAATGTTTAAAGAATGTTAATTTTACAATTTTATCAAAATGTTAAGTCCAGTTGTATCCATTCTATTCATATTTTGTATGGTGCAAATGTCAAAATTCTATATCCAATAAGGAAATTGGTATATATGATGGTATACCTGTGCGCCGCTGAAACGTGGCGTCTCAGCAAATCAGCGCGTTGAAAGGCGACACCGCAATCCTTGCAGAAAAGCTCTGGCATAGTTTCCCTCATCGGTTCGTACACGCGCTCCCCACTCTGCGGCACCGGTGACAATCTGAAGTCCATATCTTCGTCATCTATACCATAAGAAAAAAGATAATAAATGCTTTTTGATTCGATACTTCTTCGGCTAACCTCAAAAGGGTACTTTCATAGTGTAATGTCGTATGGTATTTTACAGTGGGGAAATGCTGCCGACATTCAAACTATATTTGTGCTGCAGAAGAGGGCCATTCGAGCAATTTATAATCTAAAAATGCAAGACTCTTTAAGAGATAAATTTAAAGACACTGGTATAATGACAGTCTCAAAAACAGTGACGTCCATAGCTTCAATACTAGAAATAAGAACAAAATTACATTTGTTGCATGCTGCATAAAATTAATAATTCATTCAGAGTTAACTGTGTGCGTTTTTACAACAAAGTTCCATGCAATATTCTACAATTAAGCCTAAATAAATTTAAAATCATTGTTAAAAGTGTACTTATTAGCAAAGCCATAGCCAATACGGTTGCTGATTATATAAAAGGCATGAATGCTTGGACTTAATGTTTCTTAGTTCCACCAGGCATTTCCATGAACTTTTGTAATTATACTTGTACCTATAAGTTGATCTTTGTATGACTTGGTAACGATATATATTTTTGTAAATATTGTTGCTTCTGTAAAAGTGATGGAGTTTCTTGCGCCCGTTCTTCGCTATAACTAAAAGAAGTGCGAATGGGTAGTGGTAGGAAAAAAAAAATTTTGGACTATTCAAAAGAGCATATCTCATTGCCTATTTGAAATAAATATTTTGACTTTGACTTTGAATAAATATTATTGATCGAGGGCATGATATTTGCACAATCCTACAACACAACAAAACACAAACTACGAATTTAAATTTAGCAAGTCAAAACTATTAAGTTTAGATTAGCTGTAATTCAGTAAACACTTTTCCGAGCATTAATTAACTTACATATATTCCGTGTATGAATAATTTAATACGGTGTATGCGTACCCTCATCCGAATCCTGATACGGCTCGACGTGGCGACTCCGCGGTGGCAGGTGTGGGTGCTTCTGGGCCGCGTGCGACTTGAGCGCTTCCCGGGACCAACACAGCTCGCCGCACTCGCCGCAATCCACGGGCGAGTCCCCGCCGTGGATCTACGGGTTTGTTGTCACATACATTTTGCGGTTCATTTTTCATACAACAAGTTAGATGCTTACAACTAAATGTGTTTTTTTATTACATAATGTAAAATAATTTTGCAGTTATATATGTATGTCAAAATAGTAATTTCGTTTTACTTTAGATTTTTCTATACTAATTCCTATATAAAGAGTTCCTATATAATAATTTCTATATAAAGAGGAAAAATTTGTTTGTTTGTAATGAATAGGCTCCGAAACTACTGGACCGATTTCAAAAATTCTTTCACCTTTGGAGACCTACATTATCCCCGAGTAACATAGGCAATATAATATAATATTTATAAAAAAATTAGGGATCCTCACTAAAACTCTAATAATGTAACCCAAGGTGTAAAAAAATGAACTGAAAAATTCCTTACATCACGTGTGCTGCGAAAACTATTGATGATAGAACAAAATCATTTACTATGACTGTGCAGAACTCATCATTATCTACAAAAAGTGTCGTGACAGCATATGTCTAAATATTATAGTTATGTCACAGTAAGCGGTTTTTTATTCTAAAAATTTAATTTATATGCCGCGCCGCTAGAGTATGTGTGTGTGTATGTACCCGTGCGAAGCCGGGGCGGGCCGCTAGTATTTAAATAAACGAATAAATTGAACACAACTTTATAACATAAAATATGACGACCTAGACGAACGTACTTGAACGAAATAAATGATATATTGAAAGGTCAGGTCAAGAATATCCGTAACCCGCGAGCGTGCATGAATGTATTAATAAAAGTCCAGGAAGTTAGGGAAGTATATCTGGATAAGTAGCAAACTGGGATCTCTGCGAACCCCCATGAGAAAGAGGCGTGAATACATGTATGTATATTTTAATTCTACTCTACATTGATCTGGATATTGTGAGAATGTTTAAAGTACTAGTAGACAAACAGACGAAAATCTTACCCTAGCGTGGGATTGCAGAGCTTTCTCCCTGGCGAAGCCAACACCACAATACCTGCAGAAGAGTTAATGTTTATTAGTTAGTCTATTATGTAGTAATTATATAAAAAATGTCATACTACAAAGTCACAGCCACAATTTAAGAATAAATACAGCAATCTTTCTTCCGTAGAAAGTTGTTTTGTTTCGTGCGGTTTTCTAATGTGGTCCAAATGCTGCAGCTATTTCAGCATCTTTAAGTTAACTGCTGAATATACTTAAATGACATGTCAGAATTTCATAATGAATTGTCGCATAACGACGACATATCTCGTCCTCATCATCAAAGCTCTGTGATCTTATGTTTATATTAAGAAATGATTTTGAAAGTTGTAATCATTCTCAGGATGCTTTAAGTTTTCACACACCTTTAATTGTAAGATCTTTCTCGTTTTTTGAGAAACTATTATTAAATTACTACAGACTTTCAAAGGAGCACAACACCACTGTGCAATGGTTTGTCCAGTAGTTCTAAAATTTTATAATAATAATAGTGCTTTATAATAATTATGACAATAATTTTGCTTGTAGCAATAAATAAATAGGTAAATTTTTAAGATCATTGTAAAAAGGTTTTTTGAAATGTTGACTACTGATTAGGGATTGCAATCCGGAAAAACGGATCCGGTAATCCGGCGGATCCGGCATCATTTAATGGTTACCGGATCCGGTACCAATATACCGGATCCGGTGCTAGCAGTTAGTAATCATGATGATATCTGTCATAATCTTCTTTGTTAGCATTCTCAAATACTTTAATAATGATTTTGATTTCATTTCAGTTAATTACGTAAGGTTAATTGTATCTATTAGATATTATAGTTACTTGATATTTAATATTGTTACTTATAAATTGATCTATCTGTGAAAGTGAAATCTCGAAAGACTGGGCTACTCGTTACATCGTAAAACTATTACTAGTTACTACACTACTAAATTTTAATTGTTTTCTTGTTGTATATTTGTCTTAACATTGGTTAGGAAATAAAGTCGATTTTATATATTTGTGATTTATTTTTTATAAACTACCTACATATAAGTGCAGTGACACTTGATTAACTCAGTAATTTTGTATTAAAAAGCGAAAATCATCTTGATTTAATCAATTCATCGGATTGGTGGGAATCCGGTCGTATCCGGCCGGACTATAAATGTCGCCGGATTGCAATCCCTACTACTGATCTGAGGGAATGATGTCATGGTGTCAACCAAAGTATTAACAGACAAAGGTTAGAATTACCCAATTCTATAAGGGTAAGCGGCCGGCAGAGGTGTAGGCAGAGATGGTCACTGTGATGGTGAGTGGGTGGTACCACGTATATACCTTTTTTTTGCTGAGGAAAATGCATTGAATTGCATACCCCGGCTGCGGAGAGCCGGTGGTTATGTGGGTCTCTCCTCCCAGAAGGGGAGGCCTACCCACTAAAAACCTCAGCGATGGCCGTCCTCAGGCGTTGAAGGGGGCCCTCAGGATCGAGTGTCGCATCTGACGACTAGTAATGGGAATAACGACTGCTTTGTAATAACGAATAACACTGTTGTGTTATTTTCCAATAACTGTTATTGTAAACAGTTGTCTGTTATTCTGTTATATTGCTGTTTTGACAAATGTTGTTGAGTACGATTGTTATTGTTATTATAGCTAGTAATTCTTAACAATGAAAGGAAAGTTCCTTCATACTTTTTCAGGCTTAGAGTGTCAGAATATTAGGCAGTAATTTAAATAACTTAAAACTAATTAATCAATATAATATTCTGGTGTATTTAAAATTTCATTGATCTGTACATAATTTGTTATTTACATTATTTACATGCAATATTTGCAATATTCTTCCATTTCCATTTATTTACTCTAATTATTTATTAGTTACTTCATAAGTACACGACACTAATTATTGCAACGAATAGGTAATTTAATTTTCACCTTAGCAGCTCAAACATACTGTGTTCCCTGCTTAAAAAGAGTGAGGAAAATGCGTTTTCCCTCACTGAGTGAGGAAAATTGATTTGAATTTAGAATGCTGCGAATTATCATTATGTACGAAAGACGTAATTCGAAATTCGATTTATTAAATGTAACTGTAATTTTAAATTTTAATAGATACTTAGTTTTTGCAAATATATGTGGTTTCATTTTAATTCATATTGTTTCATTTATATCTCTAATAATGTTCTCACTGCTAAGGTGAAAAGTTGTATGTGTCACGCGAGAGAAAAGTTATTTCCATCTCGTGCCTTGAATCCCTCGCGACGCTCAGGATTCTAATGTAGAAACACTCGCTGACGCTCGTGATTCAATTATTAGAATCCTTCGCTTACTCGGGATTCAAAATTAGCACTCGCTTGAAAATACCAACTTTCCTCTCTAGTTGAACAAATAACTATTCCATACGCGATCACACAACGGTAAATCCAAACACGACACTAATAATTGCAACGATCACACAACTGCAAATAATGCGTAACTAAAAAAAATGACAACAGCTTAGGCACCAGCAAGCCAGCAACAGTTTACCTAATTGTTATTTCAAATCACACTGTAAATCAAAATGAGTTTAATTGTCATACGCGCGAAGGTACAAAATTGTGAATTTGGTATTAGTAAAATTACTATAAGAAATAAACAAATAGGAACCTTATTTCGTTGTGAGAAAGGTTAATATTATAAGAATAAGCAGTCAGGCAACAGAGCGAGCGTCAACGCCTACACAACGGTTTCAAGTGGCAACAACAACAATGCGACTAGGCGACTCTTTTGTCAACAGCAACAGCAGGATAACAGTGTAAGCCGTTGTTAAATAATGTGTTATTCGTTACGGGAAAATAATTAATTATATTATCCACCATTACTACTGAGGACCCCTGGCCTTTGCTCCCCTGGTGCGCTACATGCGCACGTACGTCGTACATACCGGCAGACAAAGGGGCGGGCCGGGTCGGTGGGCGCGGGCGGCGGGGGCGGCGGGGGCGGCGGCGGCGAAGGCGGCGACGGCGACTCGCGCGGCGGCGACGCGGCCCGCGGCCGCCGCGACCACTGCTGCGTGCGCGCCGACGTCATGTTCTCCCAGCTGCCGTTCTACGACACCGGACACATTTACGGACTAATCATATGTCACTGTTATCCAATATAAATAAAGCGAAACAAATTGGGTAGACGACAATTTTTTAAATTCAATATTTAGGTGGAAATTTGTAATGCCACCTGGAGGGGAAGTACTCTTAATACTGTAGATAGAAAGTTTTACTTAAAGAAACATTCCTTTATTTTTGAAAAAATAAAAACTGCTTTCAAAGATTTTGAAAATTCACTTGCCCCACCCGGTAATCGAACCGACTAAAATCTTCAAAAGTTTCACCCTGTATTTTGTACGTGTGTGTACCCTGTTGTGTACCCTGTATGTGACGTAGTTTAAATATGGAATGTTATGTTACATTTGAAAATATGTTATGTGAATAACAAATGAAAATCTATTTTCAAATGTAACATAACATTCCATATTTAATCTACGTCACACACGCAGTTATATCGCATAAGAAAGGAGTCTGCATTACAAGATCGCATAAGAAAGGAGTCTGCACTACAAGAACGTACAAATTACTAAAACAAATGAAATCAATGAAATCTTAAATTATTAATTCTTTGAATTAAGTTTTCATTGTGTTCCTTTCATTTAATTTATGAAGTTTGTTAGAAACATTTGATCCTTATAATTGACCCTCCGATCGGTGCAATGCCAAAAAAATACAGGGTGAAACTTTTGCAGATTTTAGTCGGTTCGATTACCGGGTGGGGCAAGTGAATTTTCAAAAATCTTTGAATGCAGTTTTATTTCTTTTCAAAAATAAAGGAATGTTTCCTTTAAGTAAAACTTTCTATCTACAGTATTAAGAGTAATTCCCCTCCAGGTGGCATTACAAATTTCCACCCTGTATAATAAGAGTACTCTTTTAAGTGAGAAATATTGTAGAACCAACAGTACACCTGCACCTATTACTTTTGAAGATACATCGACATGTTTGCGGCGCTGTCGCGGGTCGCTCAAAAACGCTCCTTACTAAAAACCCTGCAATCGTGACGTCATACCTAATAGAGGTGCGCAAAATACTTCAGTGAAGTGTAAAGAATGATATACTTCAACTGGACTAGATGAAGTATATCACTCATTTAGTTCTTCTAGTTCACATCGCTAAGTACTTCAGTAGTCTATTTGAGTCACCTTATCACTTAGTTCATTCACGTCACTTCATTCGTATAGTCCAATTAATCCATCTGTATTGTAGTTCTTTTAAGTAGGTATGAGACGTTATGTCAATATGACTGCATAACTAAACACATGTATGTTTACACTAATTATAACTAAAACATTAATTATTTACAATAACATATATGTATTAATATGCAATACAATTATAGTATACGCCACACTCGTATATATTATGCACATGCAGACTAGAACTTAAGCAAAGAATATAAAATTATTCATAAACAAATTATTCCTTCAACTAATTATTCAAGTAAAACTAAACATAATGTTTGCGCCATAAGACATGAAATTGTGTGCGGGCAGACTCCGACCGGCCGGTGATTCTAGTTCCTGTATTCCACAAACAAATCACAGCCGAACCGTTACTTTAACCAATAGAATCGCATAGATTGTTAGATGACGTGATATTCTAGCGTTCGGATTGGATTAGCGGCATGGTTCAGTTCATTTTGTTAGCGGAATTGACCCACAGGATGCCAAGCCAATCAACTGTCTCGCTCTCGCACGCTATGTTTGTAATCTATCCGTTCGCTTCACTCTCCTTCAGTGAATGAAGTGTTTTAGGAACTAAATGAAGTACTGAGCTAGTTGGGACCAGAATGAATGAGTGAAGGAGATATAATTACGAAGTGGACTAGTCCAATTGAAGCATTCATTCACGAACGACTCAACTCTATAATACCTAAGTAATCTCGCCTAATTTGTATGAGCGTATTTACAATTTTTAAAATAACTTTGTTATTTGTACGTTTATAGGTATACTTTCTATATAAAAAAATGTTACATTTAATCTGAGAATGTTAGAAATGTGTTTGTTTCATTAGAATTACGTAAATAATAATTGCTCATTTTTTAGAAATCTAAAAATAATATAAATTAATAATTAAACTGAAATTTCTATATTGACATACTTTCATGAGATATAAATTGCTCAAATCAGATAATTATAGTATAAAAACGGCTACTCTACCCTATTTTACGCAGTGTACGTAGAAATATTGAAAGACACATTTATTATAAAACTGACACGAGAACATTCTGAAAAATGAAATTGATAATAATGAAAAAAATACTATGCACAATATATACATTATTGTTTTTTACAGTTCAATGATGAAAAATATAAATGTTAGTTGTATTTCCACTGTATAATTGAAAGTATAATTCTTAAGAATATAAATCTCATACTACAATCACACTGTGTTGTGTAAATGTAACTTTATAGAAAATATTACTTTTTTTCAAATCTAAATCATTCCAGTATCTTTTTTAACAAATGTGGAATATCTCTTACCTCGACTGATTCTGCTTTTTTTTTTCGCCTCCCTCGCTTTTTCTTTGGTTTCAGTAGTGGATTATTTTCTATTATATCATCTGGAAAAATACTATAGTGTTAGACTATTAAAATAATGTAGTGGATATTGACACTATCTTGATATGCTCATAGATATCCACGTTGTAGATTGTTGGAATATTTAGTGAATATGAAGTTGGCATAGTTGGCCATTAGATTCTGATATATTAAATGAATGTATATTGAGTTTCGGTTAATACTGCTCCTAATTTCTATCAATACTATAATTACAAAATCAAAAATGCACAGGTCACCTGTATAACAAGAACCATACCAATTTACGTCTCATGGTGAAATGCATTCGTGGCTTTACAGATGCAATGAAAGCTACACCAAAATGAACAATAGCCAAACTACAACACGGCTCTTTTCACGCTCTATTCACACGCAAAAATGAGACAGACTAGCAAACTTCTAGATTTTTTTAAAATGTTTATTACAAGATTAGTAATGTTTGTGCGATGACTATGGCAGAAGATACTTTGAAGAATTAATGAAATATCTACATAAAATACAGTCACTTTTAAAATACTATATTCGGTGTCAAAAATGCTACTAAACAGTAAAAGAATATGCTATAAAAAACAAAAAATAATTGACAAAAACACTTAATTGATAACAATGCAAATTAGATTTAAAAAAAATTAGTTATTCAAATATAATTTAAATCATTTAAGGCAACTAATTACTTTAAAATTAAATGAATAAATAATATATTAAATAATAATATTCATATTGATAAATAATAATATAATGAAACATATATAATAGGTACCAATATTTACAATTCAATAAGGTAATACATCAATATATAAATAAAATTATTAAATATAAAACAAATATGACAGATAATAGGTATGTAGTGAACATCTAAGTTTTAGATTATTTTTATCTACTTATGCTGTATGTGACAGAGTCTATTATGAATCAAATCAATTTGGTATATCTAAAAAAAGCATTGTGGATAGCAAAATTATAGTAAACTTAAATTTATTACAGATAAATGGAAATCAATATTCATACTAAAAAAGACTATTCAGACAGCAAAATCCTTAATAAGCAATTATTTTATTAACTGGTCCAGTTGTATGATGATAAAACATACAAAGTAGGAAACTCAACTCAGTCTCTGAACAACTGGTTATCTAATTTTAAAAGCAACATGTCTTGCATCATGTGAGCATATGTCATGTATGGTGTTAATAGTAAACTATCAATGATACATACCATAATTGACAGTGTCCTCGTTATCTGGCACATAAGCATGAACCTTCAAATGGTTCATTAGATCACTTTTCCGCATATAGCGTACACCACAAAGGTTGCATGCGTGAGGCCTGTCATTTTGGTGCGCCACCATGTGATTCATCAGAGCCGCTTTCTTGCGAAATCGACGCGAGCAGAAGTCACAGGGCCATGGCCGCATTGCAGTATATTCATCCTGGAAGAGTACTTGTAACATTTATGTTATGTCTTATAATTTAAGATTTTATAACTATTTCATTAATAATATTTCACTTTCTTTTTTCTTTATATAATAATAAATATTATTCAATAAGGAATATATTTATAACCAGCGACTTCGTGGAATAGTTATTTTGAGCATCATATTTATTTATTTATTATTTTTTTTTTTTTTTTTTTTTTTATACTACAACGGTAGCAAAAAGGCTTACGGCCTGCCTGATGGTAAGCAGTCACCGTCGCCTATGGACGCTTGCAACACTAGGGGCATCACAAACGCTTTGCCGACCTTTTTAAAAACCTATTTACTCCCTTTTTGAAGAACCCCATACTGTAATCCCCCGGGAAAGCCTCAGCAGGGAGCTCGTTCCACAATCGGAGCGTGCGCGGAAGGAAATTGCGTTGAAACCGCACTGTGCGTGACCATTTAGGCTCCAGCATGTGAGGATGAACACCCTGCCGATGGCGAGCGGTGCGATGGTAGAATGAGTAGAATTTTACATCATATTATTTATTATTTTTGCAAACAACCACCTCAGCTGTTACCCGATCTTGACAACGCGACATATCCAAATTTGATTACCATAAAAACGATTCTAGTGAGTTAACATTAAAAGATAGACATATACTGTCGCGGACATTTTTTTAGATCATTTTAAGAGGAATAATTCTTTCATAAATATTTTTTGGTATCTAGTACAGTTTTCGCAGTGCCCGCAACGGAAGCCCTCAAAGGTGAATAAGTTTCCCCGTTTTTTCCACATTTTCCATTATTTCTTCGCTCCTATTAGGCGCAGCGTGATGTTATGTAGCCTAAAGCCTTCCTGGATAAATGGTCTATTCAATAAAAAAAGAATTTTTCAATTCGAACCAGGAGTTCCAGAGATTAGCGCGTTCAAACAAACAAACTCTTCAGCTTTATAATATTAGTATAGATAATATATGTTAATAAGTATTCACTCATTTTAATTAAAATTGGCATGACTCCATGTACTCCACCATGAGTTTTGCTTTGAGCCAACTGTTCATAACCATACAACAAGTACTCTTGCGCAACATTTATGATGTCGGGCTATAGACAGCAGCAAATGGATTGTATTGTACCCAAGATGCTTAACAGCAGTCCAGAGGTAAAGTAAGTTGTGAACATCAATTCAGTGCCAATGAGGACAGATTTAGGATAAGTGGATAATGTTTACTATCTTGTTAGTAAAAGTTTGTTTACCTTCAACATCATATTCATATTTGCATTCCATTATACATACATACATTATACATATTTACACACCAATTAGCAAAGCATTTACAATGTCACTAGTATTGCAGGCACCAATAAATTAAAGTGACTGCTTACCATCAGGCAGGCCGTAAGTCTTCTTTCCACCATAGTGGTATAAAAAATAGGAAACTTCCTTACCTTGTTAAGTAATTGTAATAGCTTAAAAGAGATAAATAAGAATACTTGTAATAACTAACCTGATCTGTAGGTAATGGCACATCTAATTCATTTTCTTCTTTGATGTCCAACACAGGATTTGTTAAATTATCAATTGACACTTCAACTCTGAAAAAACATATAATATATATCAGCAACCAGCTATCATTTGTTATTATTAAAAATATATACAATACTTATAGTTTTACTTAACTATGCCATATTTTAAATGTACATTTGACATATTAATAAATTTGTCAAGTATACTACATATTTACAACCTCCATAGCAGAGTGGTTGGTACACCGGTTTCAAAATGACTACAGAGTGCAAGCATTTGTATCCAATTTATGATTGTTCATATATGTTTCTATCAAAAATACTTACGTATAATATATGTATGGTCTGAGTTACTCCAGACCCCATAATATAAGGTTTACAGTAATTACTTTGCTAGGTTAGGCTAATTGATATAAGAAACAATTATTTTATTTATTTACATATGAATACTAATATCTTTCTGATTCCATAATTTACATACCTCTCTTGGCCTCCTCCAATAACCCAGTCGTCTGTAATGACTTCTTCGGTCACACATTCAACATTAGGATCCAGTTCTGCAGAGTCAGTATAATTTACTACATCTTGTGCTAAGAACATCAGATTTTCTGCAGCCATTTGATCAGTGTCGGCAATCATATCTTCTGAGGCCTATTTTAAAAAAGTATTTATAGCAATCCAAATAACAGCTAACATTGTCAAATTTAATGTAAATTGTTAATGTAGCATTTGTGACATCCCTTCTGTTGGTGGTGACCATAGGTTACAGTGATTGGTTACCACCAAGCAGGCTGTAAGCCTTAAAATTTTAATAAAGAAAAATGTATACATCTACATGTTTATAATACATGCTGTATCACATCTAGCTTTACATTTGCACTATGGAAACTGACACTTTTACAATTATATTACTGTGTCCCTAAGTACAATAGATTCCAGTCTAACATAACACAGGGTTCATATTTGAGTGTAGCACGTCACAAACATTACTTTACATTTATTTTCTAATTTTAAACAAATGTATGTTCGAAATCCTTAACCAAAGTATATAAAGATAAAATACTTAACAGATTGATATTTATTTATGTATGAAAGAAAGTATCAATTGATATCATGAATATGAAATGTAAATTACCTTTATTTCCACCTCCTCCCATTGGAGATTAAATACTTCTCCCTCCATATTGTATTATTTTCTTTTCTCCATTAGATGGTGCGATGCTATAAATAATTATTCGGAAATTTGATAAGTAGTTTATAATGTGCAATAGCAATTCAATGTTGTGACTGTAAACTTGAGTTAATATTTATAGATGTTTTAATAATTGTTAAAGTATAGAGTGTAAACAAAGTTAAGTTATAATCTAAATTGCCCATAGTACCTGTAGAAAATATTTCTTAGGGAGATTAATTCTGACTGTAATTGTCATTTTATGCAATAGTTATTGTGGCATTCCAATCAAAACATCAACATAACCTAAACGTTACTAAATAATCAAAATGTTCGTTAATCATCAAATTACAACAGTAATTATATACTGAAAGATAGTATCAAGGGCTGTAAATAAGTCATTTGGTAGGTCTGAGAGTTGAATCAAAAATGGTGCCGAATGTTGAACTAGGAAAGATAAGGTTATTGAGTACTGTCAAAAAGAAAGGTTAACGTAAACAATGAAAATAAACCAGACAAATTCGGATGCAATAACTCAAAATTACACTGTGAAATTTGAAAAAAAATTACGATTAGCATTGTTTCATAAAATATGCATGAAAGTATACGTTTACATGACGCAATCACTTACATCGACAGATTTACTTTAATGAAAACAAAAAAAAATAACCAAATCAAGTTCATCGAAAATTCACAATACTAACCATTTTTGTGTTTATAGTGTTTACATAGCCTATATGGTTGTTAACTAAGTATTATAACAACCAATTAGAAAACTATTTGGTTATCGGACAAATGGCCAACTTCCATTTTTCATCGAGGATCATATTCCATAGACAACAATTTTTTTTAACTACAAGATAAAGGAAACTATATAGTTACACCAATTTACTTAGTATATGTTGTGACCATAGATTTATTATATCCTTACTTATTTTTCTTTCATTTTTCACTATATTACTAATATATAGCCAAACTAATATAAAGGCCAATGTAATTCTGTCTGTCTGTATGTTGCGCTTCCACCACAAAACTGCTGAACCAATTTATATGAAATTTGGTCTAGAGCTTAGGCAACGATTTAATGAAATAAGAGGTAGTAATAGGGGAAAGTTTGTATGGAAAGCACGTCATTTTTCAAAGCTAAAGTTTGAGACTAACTTTTTCGACTTTTTATGAAATATAAATAAGTATGACATTCTGTTTGTCAAAATTTTACAATAAAAATACACGATGAAAGTTTTTGTTTATATATTGGCTATAATAGGCTCAGAAACTAATAAACCTATTTTGATTAACGATGATATAAGGATATTTAAACCCGAAGAAATATATAGTGAAATTTATTGACGACCTCCATAATCGAGTGGATAGTACACGGGTTTCAAGGTGTCGCCATCTCTGAGGTCCCGGGTTCGAGTCCCGGTGGGGGCAGATGTTTGTGTGATGAATGCGAGCATTTGTACCTTAGTCATGGTTGTTGATATATATTTCTATAAAAATTATTTATATATGTATAAATAAATAAATAAATATTTGTTACACTTACACCAATTAGCCTAGCCCAATCTAAGCTCTGTAAGGCTTGTGTTATGGGATCTAGGATAACGGATAGACATACATGTATTATACATATATAAATAGTGAATAGGGGTATAATATATGTATGTCTATCCGTTACCCTAGATCCCATAGCACACGCCTTACAGAGCTTAGTTTGGGCTAGGCTAATTGGTGTAAGTGTAACAAATATTTATTATTATTATTATTTATTATTCCATGGAAGAAAATCGAAATAACTAGCCGGGTTATGAATAAAAAAATGTATAACATTCACGTAATTATACATAAAATATTTTTTTAACGATTATTTTTATTAATTATAACGATTATACATAAAATATTTTTTTTATATTATATTTACGAATAAAACTAATATAAACTATAACTACACACACTCGCTCCTTACTGAATCTCATATTCATTAAGGAAAAACATCATCACCGAATATTCAGGGTCGAGAGCACTGAATTTATTTATTATAAAATTTTCAACCGTTTTAACTGCTGCTCTCTCAGGTTAAAAGAGAATGCCAGGATTCCCTACTCGGCCTGAAGCGACAAAGTTGAACTAAATGTCATAAAAAAAGAAAACAATTATAGAATTCAATAGTATAATTAGGTTTTTATTAGAAGTACACCAAAAAATGTTCTAGCTCTTTTAAGTTCATCACTGACTTACTTAATACTTCTATATATAACACTCTATATATAATAAATTAATTATATAATTATAAAATGATTAATTAAATTAATAAGTTGTTAAGTTATCCTTGCAAGTTTTTAATACGAATTATAGAAAATCTGTCCGTGATCAGGCCTGTTCTTGTCATTGTTATTTGTGGAATATGTAATGAAGCAAGTATGTCCATGCAAATTGCATCCCACACTAAATAATAATAACAACATGAAACAATTTGAATCACCAAATATTTATTTAAAATTATTGTATAATTAATATATTAAAGGCTAGGATAATATTAAAATTTGAGGCTGCGAAAGGTTATTTCCTTTCAACTTTCCTTAGTAATGAAGAAAAATCTCTCTCTTAAAAAATCTTCAACTGTTCGTCGTCGCGACACTCTCGCGAAATATAATTATTGTATATAGCAATACTGATAATTTTGTATAAGGTGAGGAACTTTACCATAACTAAGCAGTTATATAGTCTATGAATCCTTTTTGGCGCCTACCGCATCTAGTAAGTCTTGCTATAATAGTTGTGAAGTTGTAATAAAGTCAGTGTTGATGAAAGCTAAGTGAATAGGGTTGATGTATTAAAATCCTAATTGTTGTCCTGTGGGGGACTGTGTTTTGATCGGAATTGTAGTTACCAAATTTGGTCTTGTACCCACACCGCAAGGGTGTGGGGGCTGCCGGCAGAAGGGATACCCAAAAATCTGACGAACCTGACCGTGAGGGTCTTGTTCGTGGTGTCACGCCATATCCCATCCCCTCTTTTGAGGTGAAGTCGATCGATCATAAAGCATGTAATAATTAAATAAATGTATTAGGTTGGTCCCTTGCACTTGGATTTCCTTAACAAGGGAATGATGTCTATTTTTATACCTACAGTTTGATGATTATGAAGAGGCTAGTCAAGTTATAACGAGTCAGGGTGAAACACAAATGGCATACATAGCAAATTATAATAAAGCGAAGCAGATCGTTACGTTATCACACGCTGGCTGAAGTAGCAAGGAAATAAGTAAGTCAAAGTAATTCATTATCAAACCCGGGGAGGGTACTAAGGTAAGGTAGGTAAATACTTTCGACAAGTCGTAGATAATAGGCACGGATAGGTACTCGCTGACAAGGTCAAAGGAGTCCAAGAAGGCGACTTGCCGACAACTGTCACGTCAACTATTATCAATTGTTCTTTGCCTGCTCGATACGACGAGCGAAGATTAAAAAAAATTGTTGATGATATATATATTGTTCTCCCTTCAATATAAGCCAGTAGGGTCACTAGCAAGTCACTAGGACCAAAGCTAGGAGTAATATTGTTCTGTGGACCAAAGGCTTAGGCTGAGTTTAGTCGGTAGGTCTGTTGGGTCGAGTCGCCTCGATTCATCAGGAGTCCGACATAATCAACGCATCCCTGCTTGCCTGTTACGCATGGACCTATAATACAAAAGTTTGTATTATACGTCCATGCTGTTGCGGTGGTATCCATGATGATTTCTCAGCCTCATCTCCTGAGGAAAAATAAAAAAATAAACAATTGTTATTTAGTTTCACAGAGTACAATAATGGGAGCTACATTGGCAATATATTCAAAATACTGAAGGAAAGGGATTATGGTATGCATCATTAGGTGTAACGGCAAGTCAAGTGCATTGGTTTGCAAAATTTACTTACATGGGCCGCAAATACACTATTATAAATCGTCTACGTATTGGACATTGCCGTATTAACTTTCATCTACACAGAAAAGCTATGACTAATTCACCAATTTGTTGACATTGCAATAGAGGAGAAGAATCGTTGGACCATTTGTTCTTCAATTGCTCTTCATTTGGCATTCAACGCCTTGTGCTAATCAATGAGCTTATAGATCTGTACAAGAACACAGATGATATTCCGCGTTCTATTCAAGAATTTTAAGAAACACCGCATCATATCGACATCTTTTTAAATTTATAACCCACACTGTCTCGGAATTATAAAAAGGGGGAAAAATAAAGAAATAGGAAAGTGAAGAAGAAAGAAGATAAAGAATTACCACTGACTAGGCTGTATGGGCTCTGCTCTTTGCATGCTAGATACGAGCGAAGATTAAAAAAAAAATTACAGAGTACTTTGTTGTATATACGCTCCTCAGATGAAGTTGAAGTCATCTGAGTATATACGGAAGCAATTTGAGCATTAGAGTTAGCCACAGACCAATTAGAGAACAATGAGTTAGCTACCTAAAAGGCTAGATCATCAGCATATTGTAGTACATTACAGAATGAATTTACAGAGAGCTCAAGATCGGAAGCTCACGACCTGGATAATAACATGAGTCGCGCATACTTTAATTAAAAAAAGTATTCTAAGCAAAAAAACTCGAGGTTGGCGAAATCCCTATGGGCACCGCCATCAAACTATACTAATCTGTGCCATCAAACCCAAAAGAAGAAGTTGTATATACGGAATTAGATTAGCTTTTATTTCTTAAATTTGTTTCTTTTCGATAAGTTGAAGTGATTGAAAGTTTTTTAATATATGTACCGGAAAGTAAATACTTTTGACATGTCTCAAGAACTGAAAGAACTATGTCATTTACTATTCACAGAAGATTCTGAAGGTAAATTAAGAGTCGTTTAAATATATCGCACTAATAATACAATAGTGTATCAACTCAAAATATGTCGTACTTGACATAATACTATAAACACATGCAAAATTTGATTCCTCACGCGTGATCAAAACCGTCGTTCGATTAGTGCAAAAACAGAATAGGGATGATGCTATAAATCACTACTTACGACAATTCAATTCAATTCAATTCGTTTATTCATAACAATGTACATTGTGTCGAATACCAACAGTAACAAAATAATAATTAATAATAACAATTTACCTACATGAACAACAATACAATAATTTATGTCAAATTCAATTCATTACTAATAAAATTAGGCACTATTTCGGTTGCCTACTCCCCTCCCGCAACATTGCCTTATCTTTAGTTGCGACTATCAGTGATCGAGAGAGCACATGCAGCTTGACGTAATATTTTGAGTTGCAACAGTATTACTGAATCAGGTATGTACAATTTCTATTTTTATTTTGAATTAATACAGTATTGTTGATTTGACCGAAACACGCGCTTGGTGTTAATTCGAGTTATTACACTATAACTGATTTACAAAAGCAATAATTAAAGTATTATTTCTACTTATGACACTATAATTGATTCGATTAGTAGTTTTTGATATGATACAGTATTGTTGAGTCAAGAGGTTAAGTTGATTTTTGTATGGTTTATACATTTATTCAATAATAAATTTTTTGTCAATTGCAGTAATATTTATAACTCATTCGAATGTGTACAAGTGTTATAAGAAAAATGTTTACTTAGTATGATTATTTTACTAATTTAGAGTTGATACACTATTTGTGACAGGCATGCATCAATTATTTATTTGACTAAAATTTTATTTATTTGTAGGTTCAGTATGCATCGTGGCCGTATACTTGTTGATATGGCAAGAAGTATTACAAGCTGCCACCACGAAAAGGAAAATGACGAACTTGTCAGGAATTTGTCACCGTCATTATTTTCATCAGTGGGTACAAATACTAGTGATGCCAATACCAAAGGGTCAATTTTCGTTATTTTATTATAAAAGTAGAGTTAACTGTTATAATTCGTTTAATTATTTGTTTTTTTATCTAAATATCTATTTCATGTGTAATACTCCAGTAACTGACTGATTAAATATAAGAATTTACTTTAAATTATATAATCTTTTATAAAAAATAGCTGGTTTTATTTATTAATATCCAAAACAAAATAATAAACAGTTCATATGTATTGAAAAAAATCTCTTATTCAAATGTATATACATATAATATAATATTAACTATAATTTTCTATCACATTCAGACAAAACCATCTATAATGTCAACCTAAGCAGAGATTGTTCTATGGTTATTAGAAAATGGATAAACATACGCTGTAAAGACATACAACAGGAATTGGTTATCATCTATGTTGTATACTACAAAAACTAAGTTAAAACCGTAGAAATAAATGATTATTCAGACTGTAACAACACAAAATATTTCACCAATAATGACTTAACTAAAAATAATGTTTCATTTTGAAAAAAGTTTATGGACGAAGACAGTCTTAACTCAAAATTTCGAAATAATTTAACTTATTAGTATTCTTATTTTTTTATAGTTATCATATTATTCATTTCAATTCAGTCTAGAAACATATGTGAAAGTTATTCAATTTGCAACTATTACAGGAAGTGAGTAATAAGTTTTTTGTTGATTCTGAAAAATGATCGATTTTGAGTTGATACACTATTGTATTATTAGTGCGATATATTTGTTAAATTAAAACAAAATTCATGTATTCCGAGCACTATTTATAATACAACAAAATTAGTTATCATAATTAATAAGAAACGGTTCAGAGGAAAGCCTGGAGAGGTAGGTACAGTAAAAGTTTAGAGTTATAGCTGTGTAACTATCATTTAAATATCTATTAAAAATATCAGTTATGAACAAAAAATGAAGACCACCCGCTGGCATTTTGATCACATAATTTATTGCATATAGCAAATATTTTGAATAAGTTATTTCATACCAATTGGCAGATTATTTTAGGTTTTATAAACTTTTATATATTTTATATATATATAACTTTTATATATTAAGTTTGAAAGAGGAAATAAATATTCTAATGTAGGTAGATAGTGCAGTGTCTAAAGTATTTGTACTGGTTCACAATAAATATGTTAGAGTCAGGACATACAGGTATTAAATAAAAGAGATCTATATAGGTATTATTATATAAAATATGAGATATTATTAATGAGTCAGTATGATATGGCTGGTGGCGGAGAAGAGGATCTGCTGAGTGCCAATTAACCAGTCTCTAATGTCTCCTTTTTGTTGCCAAAAAGTGAATATATAATATTCACTTTTTGGCAACTGAATGATGAAATGTGAAATGAATGATGAAATTGTAGAATTCATTGATAGCTTAAATTTTTTGATATTACACAAGATTCACATTTGCAATGGGATTCTCACATTGAGGCTTTGATAAACATACTTAATTTACATAGCATATGTTGTATAAAAAGTAAGTAAGCTAATTAATAATAATTTCAGCATTTCAGTTCAAATAGCTTGTAGTATTTAAAAATATATATTTTTAGAAGATTTAATATAATTGTAATTTTGTATATGCTGTGCCAATTTTATTATTCTTGTGAGCCTCTTTGAATAGTCATTAAATTAGTTTTGTTTTCTTTTTTTTTAAATAGTGTAAACTACAAAAATTTTTCTACTACAATTCCTCATTCCTTTAGAAATCCACTTTTATTAAATCTGTTATGATATTTCAATTATTTAAAGATAATTAAAGCTCATATATTTAAAGCAAAAGTTAAAAATACTAAGTAATAGTATTTTTAATACTAATAGTAAGATAAGAATGTTACTAACTTTTTATGTGTTTATTTATGTGTTACATTTAAACAGGTGATTACAATCAATGCTGTAGGAATATTAAATATACTGACATATATAAATAACATTGTAATTAAAATTGTTTCATAGTTTCTATCACCTATGGCTATCATCAAATTAACAACACTGTTATAATTACAGGGAGTTGCTGATTCTTTCCAATACGAGATTTTCCTTTTGACAATATATTTGTGAGCATAAAAATGATTGTTCCAAATAAGTATTATGATACTGAATAGAGGCGAAATAATATAGGCCTTTAATGTTTCTTGTCTGTACTTCTCTAGAATTCTGTTTCGATTTCTAATAAAATATAGAAATATTTTCTTAATATGTAAGACTAGCGGCCCGTCCCAGCTTTGCATGGGTAGACATAACTTTTTGCAGCGTATGTGATGAAAGACATTTTATGGCTAATTTTTTTACACCTTCGGTTGGTTTTAATAAGAATTTCTAAAGATTTCTATAGTAAGCTAGTACTAAATTTAGCCTATGTTACTCAGTGATAATGTAGCTTTCTAATGAAAAAAGAATTATTAAATTCAGTCCAGTACTATTTGAGTTTATTTGTTACATACAAAAATACAAATCTCTCCTCTTTATAATATTAGTGTAGATAGATAGATAATCTTTAATTACAAAACATCTTCATCACACATAAATATAGGAACACAAAGAAACTAAAATTACATTTTCTTAAAACAAAAAGAACTCAGTACAAACCAAAAGCTGCATGTGCTGTAGAAGTGTAAAAGGATCATAGCTCATTGTTTGGAATTACTCACAACAGGATGTGAGCAAAGCACTGGTATTCTGCTACCTCCTAAGGGTTTTGTGTTTACCAATAATTTGCGAAGATTTTACATAAAATAAAACATACTTTAACTTTATAAATATAAATATGCATATTTAAATTATGTAAGTAAATGTAATATATATACATATAAATATAAATACATATAAATATAAACACAAGCCAATAAATAAAATACAAATTGAAATCATATAGAAGTATAAGAAAAAAAATACACAAATAATATTCAAAATACTGGGTGTCGCATATAAACTATAATATGATGATGATAATGATATCAGTGACCAATGTTGGCTGTCGTAATTTTTAATTATATTTGAAGTGCACACTAGACAAGTATTTAGCCATTCTCTAGAAGTTAAAAGTACAGACACTGTTCAAATGGCAAAATCCGCCACCATGTACCCCTTTGGAATCCCTATACATTGTTTTTGAAGATTTAAATAATTTAAAGTGTTTTTAGAATGAAAATTTAGATGACAATTGTCGCAATGGACTAGGTAGTTGCTAGGTAGCGAAAACTGCCAGTAAAAGCCACAGTTTTATGAGAATGACTTTCCAAAAGATATCTACATGCTCTGGTACCATATCTATCATGAAAAGAAGATATTTGTAATTAATATACAAACAAGTTTAAGTAGCTTTTTGTTATATTTTCTAGTAAATAAATATTAAAATAAAAACATGTTTTATTATGTTTTTAGTAATTATATTAATAAGTGAGATCATAGTGATATACAAAATTTGAAATAACTTATTTGAAACGAACATGTGTTTAATTATATAATTTTTCTTTTAAATAAATTATAAAACCTCAAGACATGCAAAAATATTACAAAATTATATGTACACAACAACTTTTGATTATAACCATACAAAATTACTATCTTTCAACATAAAAAAAATACCTCACATAACTGTATGTTGATCGTCCAGTTTATAATTTAATATGACCATTAATATATTAAATGTCATTTTATTCATTTAAATATTGTAGTTCGGAAATTCGTAATGCTATATTATGCATACGAAACCTAAGTCCTAAGTGAACTGATGCTAGTCCTGAACTAATCAGTGAACTGATTAGTCCAGGACTAGCATTTGTGCGGGACGTGTGCCTTGTAATGCGGACAGTTGTTTCCTATGCGTATTTGAAGCGGATCATCTAAACACGCCCTTATTGTTTTATTTTTAGACAAAACTGCTTACTTCAGTGAAATAAGTGACTACATAAAAAAATTAGGCTCACAAAATTGGGAGCATGTGCAGAAGGAACCAGAAAAGCTTAGTGAAGAGATGAAACAACTTACAGAGCAAACTCAAGAATTAGCTTTCACTAACTATAAAACGTTTGTGGAGACAGCAGACACATCGCGTACAATTATGAAGGACCTTGGGAAGTCTAAAGATGCATTAGCCTCATTTTTGAACACATCTCCTGTATTTATTCAAGAATGTGAAAAATTTTCTCATGTGGCTGGAAATATTATAAAAGAGAAAAGGTAATATTTTTTGTTATGATTTCCGTTCTAAAGTTGCAAAAACTGAGATTTTATTATTTGGTTGATGTAGCAATTAAATTTAACTTCAAATAATAAGCATGTAATTGTTTTTCAGCCTTTATAATGCAATTTGTAATCAAAGCGATAAATTATTGGAACTTCTTGAACTACCATCTCTAATGAGAGAGGCGTTGAATGCTGAAGACTATGAGAGTGCTTTAGATATTTTTACATTTATTAGAAATTTATCAAAGCGGTATCCAGATATCCCTATAGTTGAGGTAAATATTTAAGAGTATTGTTTAAACAGGTTTAAATTAATATTTAGCAAACTAAAAATATTTCCGTTGATTTAATTATAATTTCAGAACACTACTTCAGAAATTGTCACATTGTGGTTTGAGACTCTATATCATCTTTTCAACCAACTACGTTATGACTTACCACTGCCTCAGTGTTTACAGGTAAGATTTTGTATTCTCCTACAGGTATATCACATAATGCATATTCAATTGTAGACACATTTACTATTCAGATTTTAGGTTACTTACGCAGAGCAAACACAGTATATAAATCCACTGAAGAAGACGAAGGAGGGTCGTTTCCAGGTAGCAAGACAACTCCAGCAATCTCAGATGGCTTGCACTTATATTTTTTAAAAGCTAGAAATGCATGGTTCGAAAAGTCACTGGATAATGCAAAAAATAATGAAGGTATCACAATTTTACATTACACTAAATAAATGTCAACTAATATTTGGATAATATAGGCCTATAAATTCACAAAATTACCAATGTTATGTTAATAGCAAAGTGAATATTAATAGCCACTATAGAGTTGAGACCTTAAAACTCTTAATAGATGTTCCTGTTTTGCTGAAATTAACCAAATCGGGAGCGACCGTGGAAAGCGTTCTCATCTTCTAGTTGTAGCATATATACATATTTAACTATTATGTAAACAATTTATTTCAGGAGCAGAAAAGATACTCAGAAGGATTGTCGAGCTTCACAGAATTCATCTCTTTAATGTTCTCACTCAACACAAATCCATATTTTTGTCGGATACCCAAGAGTCTAAAGTAAAAGATGACGAATTAAATGGTACAAGTGCTTTGTCATGTTGGTTAAAACTAAAAGTAAGTTGTTTCTAAAAGGACCACTTTCAAAAATTTATTGCATTATCGACAAATTGCAGTTCTCTTTTGCTTTCTTTGACAACAATTATTAAAGTAACTTTATGAACCAAATTTAATAATTATCGAAAATACTAAGATTGACCAAGCATTCGATTCTATAATTAAGAAAGTCGTACCTGTGACTTTGGTAACTACTTATTTATTTATTCTTCTAAACTATTGACTTTTTTGCAGGTTGAGCTATTAGCTTCGATGCTAAATCAAGATTTATTAAAGGAAGATGAATCCAGTTTCGAATCCCTTTTGAATCAGTGCATGTATCTATGTTTATCTTTTGGTAGAGTTGGTGCCGATATGAGGTGTAGGTTGACACCCTTATTTAGGAACATTATACTGACACATCTCCAGAATGGTTTGGATAAGACAGACAATCACTTTGATAGTCAAATGAAATCATATAAAGTATCTAGCATTAAGAATGTACCTAGACCCATTAACGAAAGTATGACGTTGGGCCCTCCAGAAAACTTGCTAGATTATTATCCTCTAGCAGAATATTGTAATGGATTACTTACAGTATTGAACTCAATTCGACTGACAGCGCCCTTGAATATCGTGACAGATGTATACAATGGATTTAGGAAGTCACTTGAAAAAGCAGTTCAAGTTTTACTAATGTTTTATCACAAAGAGCAACAAGGTTTTACGGATATTGAAAAGCAGAATTTTGTGCTGTTGTGTGTCAGTTTTAGTGAAGATTTAACTCCCCATGTAACAAAATGTTTATCTCAGTCATTCCCGTCAACACAAATAGCAGAACTACTAGGTGTTACACTTACAGCTCTGGAAGAGAGTAAGATTTTTCACATTGATCAGTTGTTAATATGTGAGCCCCTTAGTGGTATAATCAACCTTGTAACTAGCTAGCTACTCTTAAGTATTAAAGTGTTGGTATCGTACTATATTATTTTTAATTTATTAAATGTTACGAAATGTCGCAGGCTGTTTTACTTCGTACATAACATTTCAAATGAACTGATACAGTTGTTGTATTAAGTAGTTCCTCTGCGTAATCATAGTACATGTTTACACATTTGCCTCTTATATCTTTGTTGAAATGGCTATAATTTTGAATTTATTAACACACAGAAGTACCCACATAATCTCAGAGGAATTATTTATGGAATCTGCATACGGGATGGAAAATAACAATAACCGATCTAATCGCCTCTAATTTGAAAGTGCACAAGAAGTATGTTATATACTTAGGAAAAAAACAAATTTTCATGTTTAAAAAAGGCAAAATCCACCCACCAACAATTAGGTATAATACGAATACAACAATACGAATCGAAAGCGTGTATTTAATTAAAAAAGTGTGGTTTCTATTTTAAGTATAAATTCGGTGGATGATATGATAATTTTATTAAATAGAAGTGATCTGTCAGTATCGGATTATTATGCATTTGTATCTTAAAATGAAGCGTAACAAATCTCTGGCAATCACTGATGTAATCAATATTACGATTATGGGTCGCAACGGTACTTATGATAGGTACAGGCGATCGAAGAAACTAGCCAAACGTTCTATATTTAAAAATAAAAACAAGCACTGTTCATTTAGGATATTAATACAAAGTTTAAAAAACCAAAAGTACTTTGGGCTTATTCAAAACTAAATCTTGACGGTCTTCTAATAATAACTGGCTACCTGACTGTTGACGATCATTAATTAATCAGTAATTTTCTCAATACACCTGGAGACCTATTTTTGAATTACGAATGCGATTTTGAAGTCACTGCTGACTAAATAGTCAGCGGTAACTTTGAGGTCACGGATTCCTAAACATCCAATTTTTGAAAGTCGATCGCAGAGCTGCCAACATAGATAAAGTACACACATAAATGTAAGAGTTCGGTTCCACGCAGAATGTAGCCGCTGCCGGTTATTGCCGGCTAAACCATTATGGTTATTATATACTAGCTTTCTGCCCGCGGCTTCGCCTGCGTGGATTTCGGGATTGGGTTTATAAAGGGTTAGGGGTCATAACTTTTGCCCACGGCTACATATGCGCGGAGGTCGGTTTATGGCGCGAAGGTTTTATCGCGCTTCCGTGGGACTATCC
This sequence comes from Scirpophaga incertulas, assembly GCA_036419045.1. NCBI lineage: Eukaryota > Metazoa > Arthropoda > Insecta > Lepidoptera > Crambidae > Scirpophaga > Scirpophaga incertulas. Next base: position 11,435,932 of record CM071641.1, read on the forward strand.
GTTTTTTTCCGAGATAAAAAATACCGCAAAACCTTGCTCAAGAATCACTCTATCTATTGATGAAAACCGCATGAAAATCTGTGCAGCAGTTTTTGATCGAAGCCTTTATTGCGCATCCCGTGGGATCTGTCGATTTTTCCGGGATAAAAAGTACCCCATGTTACTCGGGGATAATGTAGCTTTCCAAAGGTGAAAGAATTTTTGAAATCGGTCCAGTAGTTTCGGAGCCTATTCATTACAAACAAACAAATCTTTCCTCTTTATAATATTAGTATAGATATATATATATATATATATTATATATATATATATATATATATATATATATATATATATATAATATATATATATATATATATATATATATCACCTGTAACTACGGTAGTCACATCAGTGATATTCAAAAATAAGAATGATTGAAAATCGGTGATTATCAGTCACATCGGTGATTTCTAAGTCGCATTCGTAATTCAAAAATAGGTCTCCAGATGTGAATTTTTCGTCGGTCATATCCTACTACTACGAATCTCATAACCGTCAAGTTCAAGTTAAGCTTGTAAATGAATGTAAAGATATCTCATCGACCACAACAAATACCGAGGGAGTGTATGGTATAAGTAGGAATATGCTCTTACTGACGTTAATAATTAAATAACGCTAATAAGTAATTGTTACGGAAATAATTAACAAGTCTGTTGCCACCGGGGAGGTGGTACCTCCCTGGAGTATGTGGAAAAAAGAGGTTAAACCGTTGCTTAAAAAGACCTTAGACCGATAAGTATATAACTTACTAAATATATTGAAAAAGACTGTGTTTAATCAGTTTATTAACTACCTGGATCGAACAGTTGTTATTTTTGTTTCGGTACCAAGTTGTTAAACATGTCACCGAGGATGGAACGCGCGGTGTTTATTAGGGATCAAAACTTTCTCCACTGTCGCATATTGTTTCTATTGCGCAGATATCCTCAATATTTAAACACGATATAAAATTGTAATTGATGTATTTACCAGAGGTATCCAAATCAAGTGTTGCTAAACTTAATGAAAATCTCGAATGTGTCGCAGCAGTTTGTAGGGAATGGTTTGGTACTTGATTCTAATCGATATAGAGAGAATAGATCTATAATGTTTAATGTCATGTTAATTGTAACCTGTTGTATGTACTTAAGACAATAAGAAAGCATGTTGTCGATTTCGTTTTAATGGTACCACTATAGCCACTGCAAACAGTTTTTAAATAATTCAACTATCGAGTCACGTAGACATTTGCATTTAGCTTGTCTGTTGATATAGTAAAATCTTTCGTACTTATTTTGAAATATGAAATTGCATCCATCTATGGTAGGTTGAGTACTAGAGTTTGTAGAAACCCTCCACACAGAACGGTTGCTTTTATTGGCAGTTTTCGCTACCTTAACATCAATTGTCAAATTTTCCTCCTTCAGAAACAAGTTGATGGGATTAAAGGACATACATAGAGGATCTCTTGTGCAAAAAGGACATATAATGACAATATGTTACTGCCGCTAAGGCTACATTTTTAATTATTTAGGCATTTTTTAATGTGCATATTTGTAACAAGCAATGGTCGCGTTCCGACGTAACAAGGTGTTACCTAACATTCGGTTGACCACATTACAGGATACACTACACATGGACTAAAAACTTTTTCCTTTAATAAAAGGTCTTGGTTTTGTAATGTTAACTGGAAACTAATATAAATTTCATGATACGAGTGATTGTTTATTTTATAATTGATTCGTCATCGTCATCGCGTCGATGCAATCACTTGATTGGTTTGTTTTCACGGCGCTACACATGGGAAAGGGTTTATACTTTATAGTTAACTTTCGTATTAATTTCAACTGGATTATAGGGTGCATATTAAAGTGAGGTGATACGAAAATTATAGACCTCGGTTCAATTATACATGGTGCGAAATAAAGGCAAATGCAATATTGCCAACAATGTAATGTTACCAGTCAACAAAATATTTAATATCACCTGTTATCCAAACTCCTTTTAGTCAAGCTGTACGTCGTATTACGCTTTATTAACATTTACCGACCGGTTCGAATGCCTTAACGGATTAAAGTTAATAATGGCTAGCTGTGATCTAGGGTACCATCCAATAATGAAACAAAAATATTGATATATTCATATTTTCTTATAATCAAATTAATCGTGTATAACAAAATTAAGTATGTATTCAGAATAAATTTTGTAAGGCACAGCCTACTTACATTCTAACATTTACAAGTGAAATCGGGAATGTTTATAGAATTATGTAAATCGAATTCTCTTAATTCTAGATTTGCCTTCATCATTTCTTGATACTTCGTAATAATGTGTCACTTTATCAATATTACCAAGCGACTCTATAAACTCTTTATCATGTGTTATAATAATAAACATGAAATTTTTCTGAGTCATTCTCTCTTGTACTATTTCTCCAAGTGCTGAACAAAGGCTTCTAATGTTTTCTTGATCCAAGTTGGTTGTGGGTTCGTCCAAAGCTAGAATACCAAACCTGTAAAGAACAATTTATTTTAAATGATATTATTAGTAGTTTGTGTTTGATGTGAAACTTATCAACATTAATTTAATTTACCACGAAGTCAGAATAAGATTCATATAAATTGTTGGCATTTTTCCAGCGGTTTCCGTCCGTAGCTGTATAAGATGAAGCGCCCTAGTAAAACAAAATATCACACATGCAGTATAACAATACTGCATCAGACTTTTACTTGTAAAAGCAGGGCTGTGACTTGGGAATGGAAAAAATACTTACAGATTTTGTGCAATAAAATATTATATCATAATTATAATTCTGGTTGTTTAAGCCAGGTTTACGGATTACAGTGACATTGCCTTACGTATAAAATATGCGCAATGAAGTATTAAATAGGAGTATGTAATGATTATTTTGTCACCATATAGCATAATTTAAACACATTTTGAGACAAAAAGTGCAAGCAGTAGCCATCATAATTTTTAAATAGTTTCGTTTGAAAATCCCTCATTACTCATTAAAATTATATAAAACGTTGATGACATATCAATATCTTAAATCTGTTCGGTTCTTCTCAATAATCATACAAAAATGATATTTTGTATAATGTGAATGTCAAAAATTTTTCTAGTCTAATTTATAGGTTATTGAGAAGAATCAATAATGCGCCGTATTAATGAGCATTTACAATAACATCTCCTCAAGCATGTGTTTGTTTCACCAAATTATTTCTGCAAATTTATATCAGCATCTCTACCCTTTTCATTTAAGATTTTTATAGAATCTGACGGAATTTTAACAATAATATCATATGTTTTTACGTTCTTATAATATTTTTGATATTTTTAACTACTATCATGCTATTAATCCTCTATAAAAGAACCTATAACAATTAGATTATTGCCAACATTAAAACACTCAATGATATTATGATCATTATATCATCCAAACGCGTGATATTATGAATTTAAAAAAAAAAGAACATTCTCATTCGCTAAAATTTTGAAAAAAGAACAATAAATTGTAGACTAATTCGTAATTTCGGATTCTCGTCTTGTCGTGTTATTTCCCGCCATTTTCTCACTCGAATATTGGAAATCTTTTATAGAGGATTCACATCATGATTGTAGATAAAGTCTTGTATGCAACTGTTATAATTAGGTATTAAAACACTCATGGAATAGTAATTCCATATTCCAAACCCATTGCATAAATAACTATTTTATAATTATTGTTCAGATTAATTATTATTCTGCTAATCTTGACGGAGATAATGACAATAAATAGGTACTTTTAGTCGGTTCAGCCGTTTTTGAGTATGTTTCGTTTTATGTATATATTAGATTACCTCGAGCTAAATGTTTCAGCGAGAGCCAATCTTATAATGAGGCAAGCCAAAACCTTTTGACCAGCACTGCACCGTCCCCTCATATCAATTTCAACGCCATTTTTACATTGAACAACTCTGAAATGTACAGAGACAATAAGAGCGGTTTTTACCTTACAAAGAAATGTTCTATCTATACAACGTATTTGGCAAAGGCTCTATCAAACCGAAACATATTCATGTTATCATAGTTATATTGATTATGGTGTTATTTTCTGACTATGTAACGTAGGTTTAGGTTTCGACTTGATAGGATATTGTATACGTGTATAGAAGCTGTTTGGTCAACTAACTATATACCTGTAATCATATTTACGACGATCGGACTCAGTAGTCATGCCTCCTTCAGTTTTTATTTCGATGTAATCAATATCATTGCCTCTATATATTTTTCTCCATAACTCCCTGAAAAAATAACATTGAACCCAATAGCATTGGTTAACTGAATTGAAATAAAATCAATTAATTTGCCTGTATTTATAAAAATCATGCACTGTTTCAGTAAACTGTCTCATCTAGAAATATTTAATTAAACCTAAAAAAGAGTAATGTTGGCATGGAAGTCTGTCATTTTTTAAATGAAATGCAAGAAACAAATCATCTGGAGACGTATTTTTGAATCATTAGACGTGAATTTGGAATTCGAATACGAATACAAATCGTGCGCGAAATTATTTTCTACTGCTTACAATTTTATAGATGTTTGAATCACTCAAATTCAGTGTTGTCATTAAAAACAAATTCTTAATTAAATTCCGTTTCACGCAGAAAAATTCAAAGCCACAACAACAAAAACAAAAAACCGGCGATGACCCACACGTGAAACGGATCACTGTCAAGGTCACTTCAGCGTTGGATATTCTACTAGTAGAAATCAAAAACGAGTGGGTTGAACCACTCGTTGCACAACGCACGAAATGATAGTTCAGAAATAGTGAATTCGGTACTTCGTATACGAATCTCACGATTTCGAACGCGAATTGGTTTTCTATTGTTTCAAAAATTCGTCTCCTGAAGGCCTGTAACTGGGACGCTATTGCACATGGTTAGAAGTTTCTAACGCAAGCTAAGCTACAGCAATAATATTGTTTAACAGAAAAAAAAATAACTTCTATTCCATGTTTAGAATTAACTTCATAACGAAACTTCGCTGGTGAATACAATACAAAATACTTATGGACTGAGAAAGGGGATATTGGCGCCGATTCCATTGTACATCAGCTATACTTTTAAGCCATTCTGCCATCTCTAATTAAATTAGGAGAGCATGTTTATCGTACCTAAATATGACTTTCACATATCTCAACGAAATTATTAATTCGTAATATTTATCATCATCGTAAAATTCTGTGATACAAAATAGAACAAAAATTTTAAATGTTAGTTGGGCTACCTTTAAATTTGTAAACATCTAATATTGTTCGTAATTTGTCATTAGCTACAAAATAATAGAGCAATTGCTAATTTGAATAACTAAACCAAATTTTGTTCTGTAAAATTTTTTTACTTCCATTCGTAGTCTCCGGCCTAACCTTTTCGCAGCACTAAATTAAAATTTTGTCTCTTTGGCGTCAACAGAATTCGTACAATTAACATCTAAAAATAACCAAATATATAACATTTTTATGAAATCCAGTTCAGTATCCCCTTGCAGAAATTTAGCCACGCTACAAAAAGTTAACCTTCCCATGCTTCAGACCTTTCAAACGTAACTTGTAATTGAGTTGACATGTCGTAAAAGGTTTATGATGACAGCCATTTTTATATTAACCTTATAATAAGATTGATGCTTTCCATTTTTTCTTTGTGGAATTCCATAACGCACTTCTCTAGCGCCACTGAGTAGTCCCTTATGTCTTTATCTATCGCTTTCGTGACATGATGTTCATAAAATTTTTCTCTATATTGGTTTTCTATATCTTTGCTCTGCGCTTTTTTAAGTTCCGATCTGCACTGCTTTAATTGATCCTGTAATTGCGTAAGTAATTAATTATAATACAATGTCCTATGAGCTTATGGTATATGATGACACGGTTTAATTGGTTAAAGTAGTAACTAAACAATTTCAATGAACTGGCTTTTTTAATTATAACTTAAGAAAGAATATATTATCAACAAACTCTGAAGTGAGAGTTTAAAGTGTACACAAGATTTTCTATCAGATCCTAATTCAAAGGAGTTTAGAATTATACCTTTAGTTAGCTTAAATTATTAAATATATGCATATAATACACAATAAGATACAATTCAATTGACAGACACTAAAAAAGCGACCCTACAATTTCTCTTATAAAAAAGTAAACTTAAATAAATATATTTATTTCAAAAATGTGAAATATTCGTATTTTAGTGCAGATATTTCTATATTTCAATTTGAAATTCAAAACTACTATCAATATGGGTACTGTAACAAATTATTTCGAACAATGATTTTTATTTATTGTTACATGTAAATAAGCGAAGCCTTACCCTTAATTCTTTCAAACTACCCTCAGTTGTTGCTTTATCCTTAAAGAGTTTTGTCTGTTGGGTAATTAACGCCGGTTTCTCAGATATCGTTTCAATATCGACACCTTTCATTTTTTCATTATTTTCTTGCTCTTCTTTCAAGCAACTCTCAATTTCATTTTGGGCTTTTCGTAGTTTTAAATTATCCTCTAAATCTCTTTTGTATATCTATAAAAATAAAGATCGAATAATTTGTGTAAAAATACTATATTCTCAAATGAAAATTATAGAGATCTTTCTAGAAAAAAGATACCTTTCATGATATCCAGTGCGGGTTCTAAACATTAGAGAAAGAGAAATACAATTGTTCTATCTTGTTTCATTATTATTGGCCAGAGCGAAAAAAGAAAACTATTCACAGTGAAGAAATAATCATTTTTTTATGGGTATAAAGATTGCTATATGTTTCAAAAAAGTGCAACCGGCAAACTGCATTCAAACCTTCGTTCAACATTAATTCTAGCTATTGCTACCTCTACCCCAACACCATAAATGTCAGACGACAATTAACGATTTAATTTAAGAATGTCGTTATTAATAGATAAATTGAGATTGAAAAATTGAGATAGATTGCATTGCGAACTAAATATAGATTGATATATTATGTATGGTGCTGATGTCTAAATTCTATTTGTAAACCGCAATCGTGAGGTAGGAAAAATTTCCTTCATTCAGCTGTCATTTCCTCAAATAAATATAAGTGTTTGCTTAACATTTACTCATCTTCAATTTCGATGAGAAAGAGCGAGCGAAAAAGTAGTGACATATGAATGAATGAAATTCTTCTCACCCACGACCGCGCTTTAGTAAACAAAACCAATGTCTATTACTATAGAATCCTCGTCTTTACCTCTTGTTTAGCTATCTCATCTTTTAATGTATCTATTCTTTTTGTTAAGAGGTTTCTGTCGGACATTATATTCTTCTGCTTATCCATAAGTTTTTTGTTAGCTTCCATAATTTTCTCCATTTCACGTGGTATATTTCTATCCTTGTGTTGTTTGATTTCAGAATTAATAGATTTCACTTTTTCATAGGCACTCGTTATTTTTGTTATGAAATTGTTTTTTTGGTCTGTAATACTCCTGTAATTTTATAGAACTTTTATTCATTATATACAATATTGTAACATCAATATGCGTTCAATAGATAAAAGATCAATACAATCAATAGATTGTATTGATCTTTTATTATAGAATATTATAAGATATTTCAAGAAAATGTATTTTTAGAAAAAATATGATAATATAAATAAACTTTATGCAGTGAAATATATTTATATTATGTTTTTTTTTTATTATATAGTAGTTAGGCAGAAATTTGTCATATACAAAATAACACAAACTAGCAAAAGATAGCCTTATTACTATAAGAAAATCGTTTAACCAGCTAACCATAAAAATATTCATATTATGGAAACAGCTTGTAGTAATTGCATGCCGCGTCTGCCATTTTGTCAGTTGATTAATGTATTCAAGACGCGAGGATAAGTTTGTGCTCATCCTCGCATATTTAATATAAACAAAATGGTGATTTTGCTAGTTAATTAAAACGGATATATTACTTCAATAGTACCTTACGTAAGGGATCCGTGTTACACCTAATGTGACTATTCCATGTTAATTTGTTCTTTTAAAATTTTTAAAAAGGTATGTTTAAATAATAATGCCTATATCTTGCACAAAATATCAAAATAGTTAAAGGAAATTTTCTTACCTATGATAAGTACATACTTTAAAAAAAATACGAAATTAATAAGGACAAAATAATCATAAACATGAATAAAGCACATTATGCAACTCTTGAGTGAAAGGGATTTATTTCAAGAGCGATAAAGATCACTCGTGTCACTCAGGATTCTATCACTTAATCACGATGGATCTCCTACTCCCTACGGTTATAATTCAGTCGTCAGAATCCACTTGCTCGTGATTTATCTATGTCCTTCGCTTTAGATCTGCAATTTATTCCCGATAAGTCCCACAATTAACTATTTTTTCAAAAACGAGTCGGCGTTTTAATTATTTCAGAATGTCTATCCTTTTTTTGATGACTTAATAAACATTATAAAAATCCCGATATTTTGGCAAAACATGAACATGTCAAAAACGTTTCCACTGAGCTATGACTAGCAATGACTTTAAATAATGTATGTAACATTATTTACAATTTAATATTAATATTAGAGTTAACAGATATTTATTATAAAAAGATTTTACGTAACAAAATAATATTTATATCACAACTGTAAGAATTTCCCCTACTATTAACTAATTAAGTATAATTATTATAGTCCCCTAAATATTGTACAATACTATAAATATCTGCTTTAATTTAAATCATAGTAACTTTATTGGAATAAAATTACATTTTTCTTTCATAAAAATTGCTCGTTTTCTTTTTTTGCTCCTAGACTACAGCAATCAACTGTCAAAATGTCGAACATGATACGTATTATTTAGAATAAACGTCAATCGCTCTCCACTTCGGCCACAGTTTCAAAGAGTAATCCACAGTTTATAGATCGTCGGCAAACTGTAAATCGTTTTTAAAAAATCTCTATTCTGCTATGATTTGGTTCGATTTTTTTATAAACTGGTACGTAAATATAAATATTATATTTTTTACCAGTGATGGTTTACTACGAATGATTATGGGCGATTTAATAAACTTGATTGCCGTTATCACACTAATTAGCGTATACCAAGGCTCCTGATATCCTAGAAATAATAAAAAAGGAAATACTTTTTAAAAACATGGTTTATTTATTGACATGTTAAGATAATAAATCAGTGAAATAAAATAAAATATTAACATCATACTACATATAGTTGAATACATAATTTTGTAATTGACCCCGAAAACACAATTTTAACTAATCTCGATCTCAGGGGTCTACCATTCTCCTTCAACTCAAATCAAATAAAAACTAACATATTTGGCATATTTTGGTGTTCCAAGCAAATTGGCATTTTGCACTTGCTGTTGTACCTATTACAGTTTCTCGGTTAGAAGCTACTAACTCCATGTGAATGACGTTCATACCAAGGAGGATCGGGACACGGGATTATTGACAATTATTGAGGATCTTAGAAATAATATCTTTTATATTCTTCCTCAAAAATCTGATATACCATCTGAACATCCAGATCCTTTAATTACTAGATCACGATTGACGAGGAATTTTACAATGATATCTATTCAATACCTTACTCCGTTATTCACAGCCATCTGTAAATAAAAAAAATATATGTTAAACACTGTATTGAAAAATGAAAAATATTATAAAAGTATATATGTATAATTTATATTTTACTTAACAAAATAGCCGCAACAATCACCATTTATAACAATTATATTACTATTAAATAAACAAAATAATAATTTTAATTTAAAAACTTACGTTTTCACTACACAGCCCCCAAAGACATACGTGCACGTACACATGTTAATACCGTAACAGTTTCGTAGTTTTACTGAACCATCCCATTAAGGTTGCCCCAAGGTAAAATATGCAAGTCGTCAAATCCATGCAATAATTATAATTTAAAAAAAAACTTTAAAAATAAAACTAAGTAGTGGGGTGTTACAGCACCCTGAGTAGAGTTCTAGGGTTGAAATACAATTAATTATTGATTAAAATTTCAATAATAAAAATTATAAATATTTTAATTTTATTTAAAAAGAATTGTTGCCTCTCTCTAGGATTTTATTTTGTGCCGTGGCTGTAATTGCAAATATAAAATATCAAATGTGTATATTAAATTGATAACAATTGTAATAATTTTATATGCAGCTGTTATTCTACCTGTATTTTGTTACAGTTTCGCTCTTAGCTTTTTCTTTTTCTTTTAGTTGTCCATCCAAAGCGGGTATCTCATCTTCCAATTCCTTCAATTCCGTTATAAATTTCTGCGCATCCAACTCTAATTGTTTTTTCTTTTCTTGAATAGTAAATATTTCTTGGACCTACAGAAAAATATTATTTCCTAATAGTAAACAGTTTATACGTAACTAGCTGACCCGGCGAACTTCGCACCACTTAACAGTCACTAAATAGGCCACTAGAAAACTAATGCAGTAATCTCTCGTAATTTTGTTTTGGCATATCTTTCTATATTCATAACGATAAGATAAAGACAGAAGTAGAAGTTGTCAGATTGAATTTCAGTGAAACTAACCCTTGAAGTTCTATAATCTGCACACGGCTTTCAATGTTATAGTCGCGGCGACATCCAGCATTGTTACATCAACTCAATATGTCATTTTTGACCAACTTTAAATGTATTGAGTTGACAGATGGGAAAGACAATCGACGATCTACTAAGCTAGACATTATAAATTAGCCAATTAAAATACATATGTTTTATATTTGTAAATTATTAGATTTCATAATATATTTACACCTGTCCCTGTATACAATTAGGGATTGCAATCCGGAAAAACGGATCCGATAATCCGGCGGATCCGACATCATTTAATGGTTACCGGATCCGGTACCAATACACCGGTTCCGAAGACCGGATCCGGTGCTAAGTTAGTAATCATGATGGTATCTGTCATAATCATAAATACCTATAACAGTCGTTTGTTAGCATTCTCAAATACTTTAATAATGATTTTGATCTCATATCAGTTAATTACGTAAGGTTAATTGTATCTATTAGATATTATAGTTACTTGATAATTAATATTATTACTTATAAATTGATCTATCTGTGAAAGTGAAATATAGAAAGACTGAGCTATTAATTACGTCGTAAAATTATTACTAGTTACCTACACTACTAAATTTTAATTGTTTTCTTGTTGTATATTTGTCTTAACATTGGTTAGGAAATAAAGTCGATTTTATATACTTGTGATTTATTTTTTATAAACTACCTACATCACACACAAGCAAAAATCATCTTGTTTTAATCAATCAATAAATCCGGTCGGTCGTTGATATATAGTAAGATGTATGTATGGCCTCAACTGTATGGGACAGGGGGTCCAGTTGAGGCCATATCTCGGCTTTCGGTGACCCGCACCTACTTCTAGCGCGACCTGAAGGAAGATGACGATTTAGACGCCTCATTGTAGTTTCGAACAAGGCGACCCATCAACAGGTAGAGGACTATATTACTAAAAAATTGAGTATAGTATAGGAGACAACATACTGAACAAGTAGAATTAATAAAATGTAGTATTGTAATTTTATCTATATATATAAAAAAATATGCCACTTTTTGTTGTAATTTAACTCAGGAATGGGCTCACCAATCCAAACTAAAAGTTTAGGCTTTGTTCGGACTATTTAGTAGATGGTTAATGTTAAGTTTGCACAAAATCCGTCAAGCAGTTCTTCATTTATCAGATTTTTTGTAACAAATAAATTCAATAAATGGCGGATAATTTTGTTAAAGGGGATTTTTGTGTCAAATCGAAACTTTTTCAGTGATGACAGTACAAGCATGTTGTTATATCATTTATACAGTCATTTCAGTTTGGATATGCTGCGATTAAAGCAAAGCAATTGTCAGCGAAAACTGTTCATACAATTGTTTTGGATTAAGTTTTAAAATAGTTAGCAATTGATAAAATATTTTTTGTTTGAATAATTTAATTTGATGTTTTAGAACAGAAACCGCAGTTTCATATAAGTGCTGCGCAACTTTTTAAGTATTCTAGATGAGGAGTTCTGAAAAAGCTTATTATGTATGAACAAGTATACAATTAAGATCCAAGGAAGGGTAACCAAAAAGAAAGCATGGATAATGTGGAAGAAATATTTGGCATTGAAAAAATTTCTGGACGCCGCGCCGCCGCGACAGTTAAGACCGTAAAAGAATTTATGGCTCATCAATTTCATCATACACAGAAAGAAGTTTAAAACTTTTGTGAGGTGAATTTTTATCTTGTGATGTGAGGAGAATACAATCTTTCAGGAATCTAATTGTGAAGTATAATGCAATAGAAAGTATAAAGACACTCAAACCAAAAAATAAATATCAATATATGTTTGTATGTTGAGTTAAATTTGCATTGTTAAATATTACCTTTTTTTGTATGTTAAGAAGTTGTTCTTTTATTTTGTTTTTCTTATCACCCAATGACTGCAGCTTTTTATTATGAGCATTCAATTTTTTTTGAGAGCTTTTAATTCTTGTTTTTAGTGTTGAAATTTTCTGTTTAAGGTCTGTTTGTTTTGCTGTGGCGTCATCCAATGTCACATCAGTAGTCATGTCAGAACATTCGGCATTCAATGCTTCTAACTAAAAAAATAAATAAATCAGCGTACTATTAAATCATAGTAATGAATTAAATGTTTTGTTATAAACATACTCACCCTTTTGGATATGTTTGCGATCTCTTGAGTGGTACGATCCAGCAAAGGCATATCTCCCAGGATTTGTTTAACATTTTGAAGTTTCTGCTCGGGTTCAATAAGAGACATTGAAAGTTCTTCAGACTCTTCAGTTGTCGTAGTTATTTGCTAAATTAAAACGCAATACATTATATTTACTTATTTTAAGTAGGAACATTAACAATAATAATATTTGTATTATTGGTCTTTATGAAATTTATTTTAGCGTAAGCTATATTTTTTATATTTAAATTTAAATTCACCTTTTCAATATCATTCAATCGTTTCTCGAGTTGTGGTATATCATCACTTTTCAGTTTTGTAATCTTTTCACTTAAAGTTTTCATGCTTAACAATTCGTCTTTTTTTGCTGACGCTTTCTGTAGTTCCTCTGTCACTTTTTCCAATTTTGTAGGAACATTCATAACTTGAGTTGTTAATTGTGATATTAAATCCGTTACCTAAGGGAATGTTAAGGTTTGAAAATTAACTATTAGTAATAAACAGCTGATAATTAACACGCATAAATAATCCCAATACATACCTCAGATTCATTGTCAAACCCTCGATTACACAATGGACAACAGTTATTATCTTTCAACTGTCCTTTATATTTTGCGATTATAAACATAGATGATTGAAGGACATTTTGTTCATCCTGAAGATTAAATATATTTATGTATTTTAGTTAAGTTTAACAAACATAGAATTATTTATTTAATATAACATTATTATTACACCATAAAATATTAACACCCATTTTGATACTTTACCTGTAATTTTTCAACACTTGATGTAATTTTTGTTAGAGTAGTATCATAAGATTGTGTACCACATGCTTTATACATTTGATCTTCTGCTTTTGTCAACTCGCTTCGCTTTTCAGTTAACATTTGTCGTACATGTTTTCTCTCTGTTTGTAATGAAGTTTGCTCTGTATGTTTATTGTTTAATTTTGTCTTCAATGACTCAACTTCCGCTTGAATTTCGTGTTCAACTTTCTTAAGAGATACAGCAAAATTATTTTCTGGCATTGTTCCCAAGAGCTCTGTTAATGTAGATTTATGCTTATTTTTTAAAACAGTCACTTGTTTTTCTTTTTGCTTGAAAGATTCGTCAATTAAATCTCTTTCTTTCATTTTCGTACTTTGTTTTTGAAGAACAGATACTACCTTGTCTAATTCTTCTAGTTCATTTTCATGACTTTCCAGGACTTTCTCATCATCATTGATTTCTTTTTGGAACTCTTCAGTATTCAAATCATTTTCTTGCGATTTGTATTCTAGTTCAGCAGTGACTAGTTTTTTTTCAAGTTCTTCCAATTTTACTTTAGACTCATTAGCATCAGAAATTTCTTTATCAGCCTTTTTTTGATCTTTCTTATTTTTCTCAATTTCAGACTTCTTATTCACAATTTTTTGTTTATGGCGGGACAGAATGTCTCTGGTTTCATCTACAAATACCTGCATCTTTTTCTCTTCGGCATCTGCTAAAGATTTATGATCAGCTAGATCTTTCTTCAAATTATTCAATTTTTCTATTATTTGTTTTATTCCATATTCTGCGCTCTCATTGTTTTCTACTTCGGTAACATTTTCAATTTCTGCTAATGCTGCTGCCTCAATTATCATTTTATTTCTTCTTTCTATTTTTTCTTTATTTTGACTTTCCAGTGTTTTGAGTCTCGTTAATTTTTCCTCATTTGCAACTTTCTCATCGGCAATTTTTACTTCTTCCGTATTAAAATCATTATTTTTCTTATAAGAATCAGTAAGCTCCTTTTGTTTTGATTTTGTAGTTGTATCATAATTTTCTAAAAATTTCTAATAGATATTATTACCAGACAGAAGTAGAGACAGTCAACATTATCACTACAAGATGAATTGTCATACTTTATTTTTAATTAGTAAATAAAGTGATAAGTTACTGCCGATATGTTAGTGAAGAGATGTCAGGCATGCAGAAGATTTAGATGCATCTTTTTGGCACCTATATTTAGACAAGCAAGCTGTTCTTTAGCAATCTGCGTTAGATTGATATCGGACGAAGTTAGTTGTCATCAATTCATAATGATTAAGTAGGTGATTGCGTTGAATTGAATGTGGAGTCATAGATTATAATCGCGATTGATGAATAGAAGTGCGCAACTGGCACGCAACACCGAAGAGCAGCTGCAAGAAATTTTTCACACGTCTAACTGCAGCAAAGTACAAATCAATCAACCTAATAATTTTCTGCTTCATTCATTCTGCACCGTATAATCAATTCATTAGCATACATTATTCTATTCTATAGAAACGTGTAATTAATGTATCATACAAAAATCTGTCTTATCTTTGAGATGAAAAATTTAATTAATAAATATGTATGTCGTCCAGTACTTGGGATAAATACTCCAACAGAAAGAGTTATATCTATTGCAGTACTTGAACATGAATTTTTGATTTACGCGTGTTGTCCGTGATGATATATGGTACTGAAAACTCACTAATTATATTGTGCACTTATAAGGAGGATCAAAGTCATTCAAATCGCAATGGAGAGTTCTATGCTCACGAGTTACCGCTTTAACCCAAAGAATTGCGAACATTAAGTGACTACGGACCCCTGCCCAGGGCACATCACTAGCAGGACTGACGACTGTTAGGGGGAAAGGGGGGAAACGTAGCGTTGGTAGGCCTATCATACGATGGACCGACGATTTGTGAAGATCGCAACAAGTCGCCGAACTCTTGCTGTGCAACAGTATCTCTCGTTTAAAATGAATTTGTTGTACAACTTTTTTTGTTTTATTGTAGTATGTGTGTCTAACAATATCACAAATCGAAATAGACGTGCTAAGCTGTGAGATGAGGTGCACAGCTATTAACTGCGACCTTTAATTGAGTGGTTAACAAATGCGGTTTACATTTTTGTTGCACTTATCTTTGAATTGATTCTAGTTGGCAATGATGATGTGCTGTAATAAAAAGTACAAAATTTCTAAATTCTATTAACTCGAGCATGACTAGCTAGACTGAACTAATACTTATCACTACAAAGTTAGCATAAATATATATGAGGCGAGGATGTTTTATGGTTATGTAAATACATTAATTATGAATTATGTTTTACATACTAATACTCTCTTCTAAGTCTTTTAACGATCCTTCAAATATATTCTTGATAGCATTTTTCAGTTCTTCTTCTTGGGAACGGCAATTTTCTAATCTGCGTTATAAAAGAACTAATATTATTACATTGTAACAAATTATATACACAATCAATATAAGCATTTAAGTTATCTTGCGAATTGTGTTATTTTTCATATATCTTCATCACATTTCACTAAGGTTTGTATATTGTACAATTTTGCAAAACAAGATTCTCTCAATAGTAGACTCACCAAATCATATTTGGGAAAATATGATTTCTTATTTTTTATTATTTAATGAAAACAACATTTTGCCTATAAAGTTGTAAGCACCCAGAAGTGAAAAAACTGAGCCATTTATTATATTATGTACTAAATAGTATGGTTTTATAGAAATATTAGTTATATTATGCTTCTGCTGGTCGCTCAAGCAAATTTGAGAACAAAAGTTGCAAGAACATTGTTATAACTCTTCTCAATATGACCTGTGACATTAAAGGCCATATTTTCAAGAAATACATTTCTAGGTTTGTATGTATGTACCATGACCACTTTAAATTTAAACTAGATGGTCCTTAGTGTTTGCGAATGACATAAAAGCAGTACAAGGTCAAACAGTGTAGCCTGATATGGCGTTTAGTGTACAAACATTTTGCTTTTAATTTAGTGCATGTTAGTATAGCACTATATTTAGTAAAATATATTTTTTACATGAAACGTTATGACTGGATTCCATCTAAAGATAAGTTAGAGTGGAATCCACTTATATATGTAGCTGTTGTAGAATGACGAATAAATGCTGCATTAGGCACCCTAATAAGGCTTTTATTGTAATGGTTTTTAGACCACATTTAAAACAAATATACCTACAAGGCTTTAAAAAGGAACAGGAAATTGACCAAATTTGTTACTTAATATTAAGTGTTTATTTGCTGTATTTCTTTAATTAGACAAAATAATATTTAAAAAAAATAAAGGTGATATATATTAGGTGATTACCTTGATTTGATAATATCTTTTTTTGTTTCAAATGCAACTAAATTTTTCTCCAAATTAATGATTGCATTAAGTTTTTCGGATAGTGGTTGTAGTTCATGAGATAGTTCATTAATTTTTATTTCTGCTTCAGATATACGAGATTCTGTATTTACAACATCTAATTTCTTCTTGTCCAATTCTTCTTTTTTTTCTGCTAAATTACCAACCTGATGTTCTGTTGAAATAACAATTATATTATTTACTATGTAATTAATCCTATCTAACCTGAGAGACTAAACCAACAATTTAGAATTTTTGTTGTCTATTGAATTTTATGTTAGACTATGGTTCATGTCAGAAGATAATTGAGTATGTAAAAAGAAGATTACAAGAGTTAGTTTATCTGGGCTTTCGTCTGCACTTATTCTCATAATTGGGCCACTGTGCGTTCTGTGTTGGTTTACTTCTCTCATACTTCAATCATCCCAGGTCTTCCCAGAATGCCAGATGCCTATCCATGCGTCCACTAGGGATTTTGAGGAGTGAAGAAATTTTGCCCATTGTTCGACCACACTTCTGCACTCCTTGAGAACATATTGCGTGAATAGGTGCCTGTTCAGGAGGCAACGTCCAGTTAAATCACTGACTTTCCAGATTTAGACCCTATATAATTTTTTGACGGAACTGGTAAGCTGGACTGAGTCTGGAGCTTTGATTTTGCTGTGATCAGGGTTGGGTTCTGGGCCACCATACTAACTGATCCTCATGTTATAGATAGTCTTATGACTGCTGTGTATAAAAAAATGGGTAATTTTTGGGGTAAGTTCCCATTTTTACCAAAAAGTCTGCTACACTGGTAAAATCCGGAGCATGCCTTTGTTTTTGCTTCTAGGTGACTCGCCCAGTTTAATTTATAATCAAGTATAACCAGATTTTTTACATCAAGTATAATCAGTATCTACAGAGAGTTTTGTGATCACATGAGTATTATGTCAGATCAGTGATTATATTCAATCACTGATCTGACATAATTTACTTCTCGTGTGAGCTTGTAACAACTATATCAGTACAATCATATATCTTTTTGTATTGCAAAATGTACGGCTCAAAGCAGAAAAAAAGAAGAGAAGTTTAACAGTGAAATAATAATGTAACTAATTAATTAACAAGACATTAAATTTTTTTATGATGTTTTAAACAATGAATTACCTAGTAGTTTTAAGTTTTGAGTATATTCCTTCCTTATTTTCTTTAGGCGGTCAAAACAGTCACTGTATCTGTCAGCTTCAAATATCTCATCAAACCGTTCCTTCACTTTTTTACCTTCATCTAATGGCCAGCTAGAATCTTCTTGATGGCAAAATATGACAGAGTTCATTATTGCCTTTGAGACCCCTGTAATTTCATCACAGATCATTCAAAAAGATATGTGCTCACATACTAAATCAGTAATTCATCATAAGTGTTTTGACCACAAGCAAAATTATATATTTATAAGCAACATATACACCACTATTTCGTAATTAGTTATAATAACAATATCACTGAAATATAGTCAGTAGTTGTTACTGACTATATTTATATTATTTACTAGCTGTGCCCGCCACTTCGTCCGCGTGGAATGTAATAAAAAAAAATTAGTTTATTTTTTTTTCTAAAATAAAAGTAGCCTAAGTTATTCCTTATTACATAAGCTATCTGCTAGTGAAAGTCCCGTCTAAATCGGTCCAACCGTTCCAGAGATTAGCCGGAACAAACAGACAGACAAAAATTCTAAAAATATGTATTTATGTGTATTGTATATACATTCATATGCATGTAATAGAACGCGGTTATTTTAATATTACAAACAGACACTCAAATTTTATTTATTTGTATTTGTATAGATTAAGTCTCTAGAATATGATCCAAAATAAAAATAATTGGCAGAATCCAAAATAAATTGTACTAATAAGCATCCCAAGTCATATATATATATATATATATATATATATATATATATATATATATATATAATATATATATATATATATATATATATATACAAATTTGAGGCAATGGCAATGATAACCAGTGAGTACTGGACACTGTTCATTGCACACACCATTTCTTAGTCTAAAATGACAAAGACCCAATTTTGTAGAATAATATAAATGATGCTGCTTATGCAGCCTTAGGATCTATACCTGCATAGTCTTTGCGTAGGTTCTTTATCTTGCCTTCATGGGCTCCAAGTAGTTCAAAATTGCTCCTAGTGCTAAGTCAGTAAATATATAATTATGACAAAGGCCTATATCAAAAATCTATCCCAATTCAAGTGAATATTATTACTTGAAGTGTTTGGACAAAGTCAAAGGAGCTGGACTACACACCCCCACAATTGCATAATGGTAAAACAATGTCAACATAGGAACATCCACATTGAGACTGCTGAGAATGATTACAATTAATAAATTTTTGTTATGAGTGAACTTTTAAGACAATATTCATAAATTTCTGTGTATTAACTCTCTAATTTGATTGAAAGTGACACATAAGTGCAATACACATAGCTGTTTTATGAAGATAATTGTCACATACAATCTTAAGAAAGCAGGAAATTAACTGCTCTATCTTTCAGTTGCAAGCAAATGCAATAGCAATTTAGTTACATAATCAGGGGGTAGTTATAGTGAGAACATATGTTAATTCACAATGTCAATACATGGGATTCCGTTACTTCTAGGACTTTCGATTTCTCTCTGCAAGTCAAAATCAACTCAATTCATGAACCATACTAGATTAAGTTCATTAAACTCAGGCTATGATCAAGCATGTAAAAAAATAAGCCTGTAAAAAAATAAAGCCTACTTCGACTTCTGATGATCTCTATATATATGATATTAGTGGTGTATAGTTTGAAATTATTTAATAGAAATTAAATAACTCACCGAGCTCTTCATACATGACAAAATCTAAATCAGCACATCTTGAGGATATATCTTTTGTTTTTCCTTTTTCATCTATTACAGATAGGAAAGAGTCCAAAGTTTGAAATTTGGTTTTCTTCTTCTGCAAAGCTGTAACCCGCATAGATCTTGACACTTCCAGCTGTTTATCTTTTGCATTAACAATCTAAAATATATAATAAATATGGTAATGAAAAATAATAAAAAATGCTGTCAAATCATTTTTTATTTGTAGTGTTTAAGCTTAAAATCAAAATTAACTTTATTCAAATATGACTTTATAGAAAGCTCTTTTGAATTGTCCAATTTTTTCCCCTACCACCCATTCAGGACGTACTTAGTAATCCAACCTAAGCAGTCAGACTTTTCTTTTGTTATATAACTACCTCTAATGCAGCCACATGCTCACATAGCTAGGCATTAACTCATTTATCTACTAAGTTAATACTTCCAGTAATGGTTTAACTCCAAAAAATGTCTACCACTAAATTAATTTTCCGTAATTTCTTTGAAATCTATTAAGTGATAGTCTAAAACCTAATATTTACTAAAGTTCCTTAACATACCACGACGTGGAAAACATAATCTAACAAGTGCATTCTGGCTAGTTGAGCACTTACATTGTAAATCTTACTGTGAATTCGTACCTAAAGTGACATGATGACTTAGAACATAAACCAACAATTTTTATATGAAGATCACTATTACAATTATAAAGAGCATATAAGTCTAATTGTATTAAGAGATTAAGGATTAACATTAACCTGGATAATAATGAAGTTTAATAATGAATGCTCACAACTATACAAAATCGAATCAGGAGTGCCACAGGGTAGTGTGCTGGGACCAGTTTTGTATACAATATACACTGCAGACATACCAACAATGGACAGCACTGTAATCGCAACCTTTGCAGATGATACAGCGATATTAGCTAGACATTAAAACCCAGTAACAGCCTCTGAAATCCTGCAAAAGCATTTAAATGAAATTGAACAGTGGCTCATAACGTGGCGAATCAAAGCAAACCAAAGCAAGTCTAAACATGTAACATTCACATTGCGCAGAGAAACTTGCCCATCAGTAGTCTTGAATGGAGAGGAAATACCCATGGATGATAATGCCAAGTATCTAGGTATGTACTTGGATAGACGACTTACATGGCAAAAACATTTGTGGACCAAACGGAAGCAACTGGATATAAAACTCAGGGACATGTCTTGGCTTATAGGAAGACATTCACAACTGAACACTGAGTGTAAACTGACAGTGTACAAGTGCATACTAAAGCCAATATGGACTTACGGAATACAGCTATGGGGGACAGCTAGTAACAGCAACATCGACATACTGGAAAGGTTTCAAACCAAGACACTTAGAGCCATATTTAATATTCCACAGTGTATAAGCAACCGTTACATATATCATGACCTAAAACTACCTACTGTGAAACAGGAGATAGCACGGTACAGTCATATGTATCAAAAGACTCTCAAGACACAAAAACGTGCTAGCCCTCAACTTATCGGGTCAAAGGGCTTTACAATACAGAAGGTTGAAGAAATATGGAGTTCCCAGCCTTCTAGATAGATTCATCAGCAGGAAAGAGACTCCTCAGCTTTCAGTGACTCTCTGAAGACAAAACAATTTCAGATTAAACGTCAACCAAAGAAGTAGCCCATTGTCATAAGACAGATTGCTACGTAGCAGAGAGAAAAGAAAAGAGAAAAAAATTAACCTAGATAATTTAAGAAAAGTTACTATTGAACATTTTATGAATATAACTTTTAGTAAAAGATTGGCAATTAACAAAATTATCTATTTGATACTGGTAAACAGTGTTCAGCTCTGCATGCACAAAGTTAATAAACAGAATCTTGCTTATTATTTTTGTGTTTGGTTTATATGTTGAAAAAGTTAATTATATAATCTTTGCTACATTCTCTTCTTTGGATCTTTTTTGAATGGTTCAAAATACAAAGACAAAATTATTAATTTTTTATTTGTAAAATACTACTTATGCTGTGACAATTTTGAAACTTTTTGTCTAATTCACCCTGGAAAAGTCTAGTCATAATTCAGTTTATGATGCAATGTTTCTAATAGTAATACTGTTTAATATAATGTTCAAGAAAATTTGCCCCCTTTCTATGTGTTGAATAACTATACAAAACTAGATATTACCTTTAGTCTCACTTGGGCAAGAACTTCAGTGGACCTGTTAACCTTTGCGTCATGGACAAAACATTCATTACGACTACCTGGTGGCATTTGCCCCGTAATTGCATAGCGTAAACATTCGATGATCGTTGTTTTACCACAACCATTTTGACCCAAAATCAGAGTAAGTGGTTTTTCGAATATTATTTTTTGTTCATCGACTTCTTCAGGCCCGAAACTTCTTATGCCTCTAACCGCCAAAGATTTAACCCCTGCCATTACAGTATTTTGATTTTGATAATCACAAAACTAATTTAATTTATAGCGGCAATGCAACTCAGCATCGAAATAAATTTACAGCACAATTAATTAATTATACAGCCGGGCGGCATTAGCGTTGGCGGCATCAAAATATATATTTTTTTCAGTCTGGAGTATAGTCCTTTAGGCCATCGCAAGTTAATAAAAAAAGTGAGTTTAAAATGAGATTGCACTCGAGTAGTGGTACTTTTTTGATTTAAGATATCAGAAAATATATGTCTACCCCCATGGTATAAACTATGTACACCTCAGATTAAATGTAATGGTTCACTCCACTAATAATATATATTAATATTGTTAGAACCAGACCTTAGAGGGTCAAACAAGTCAATCGTGAGGACTTTATGTCTGTAATTAAGAATAAGTGTTTGCAATAGTCCAGGATGAATAAGACTACCTATTCTGTGATAATATGGCGTGTTCCAAGGAAATAAAAACGTTGTGCAATTCTTTAATAAGTCTTTCTATTCCTAAATGCCTTACAAGAGGGGAATCGGGACTTTTAATAAGTCATTACGCATGTTGACATGCTCAGAAAACTGGGGCTCTTCACTTTTTGAAGATTCAAAACTCTGATGAATTGCACCTAAAAAACACGCCTTACTCTAAGAAATTGCCCCTGTTTATCAAGCGATCAGTGTGCAGAGGGCCTAGACAAGATGCCTTTCTATTTTCGTAATCGCATCGCTAAAATAAAAAATGTATGGTATTGACTTAACCGATCGCTTGACTGAGTGGTTATGTCAATACCATACATTTTTAATGTTAGCGATGCGATTACGATTATCGAAAGGTATCTTGTCTAGGCCCTCTGGCCTTGCTGAAACATCATCTATAACTTTTATCCCATAATCGCCAAACTGTTTACGTTTAAATTCTGGAGCTTTTTGCAATATACTTAATATTACAATTTAATAAATACCATATACTGATGCAACATCATAGTTTTGTTTCTTAAGGTGTCCGCTACGATGTTTGCTTTCCCAGAAGTGTGTATTAGTCTGTCTAAGCGGCAATATAGTGACTGTCAATGTCAACGCCTAGTATATAGCCTTCAATGTAATAATGAAAGCTTCCCCACGTACCTTTATAGGAAGACGGTGCCGAATGTAAAGTTTCTCGTATCAATCCTCAATACAAATAGAATCGTATAATCTGGCTGAAAGAGAATGAATGGTGAAGTGGTGAAGATAGACGTTTTTTCAGCAGGTTCGTTCTTTGTGGTCAATTCAGTTGAAGGTACTGTAATTTTAGCAATTATAGGTATAAGTTTATGAAACCATGAAGAGGTCTGAAGAAAATTCAAATGTTTTAAGGATTTAGATCTTTTCATATCAAGTATAGCTTGATTTTTTGTAATTATTATTAGAAATATCATCCTTTGAAATCTCATGATTCGGAGGAAAACTTTATACCAAAGTTGTTTGCACGGGTACCTCAGTCTTACCATTTTTTGCCGCAAAATAGCAGTGTATGCATTTCTGTATTCCGGTGTGAAGGGAAAGATAGGCAGTGATATTATTGGGTAGTGTAATTTTAGAACTTATGTCAGGAATTACAGATCTCACAGGAACCACATGTACTATAGGCTACTGAAACCACTTACCAACTGGTGGACAGTCTACTTTCATAATTTCAAGAAAATAAATTCACAAAGTCTGTAAAAAACATAATATCTTTATCATATTAAAATGTGGCGAAATCATGATAGGCATTACCAACAAAACATAAATAAAAATAAGTGTTGTTTCTATTCTGTGCTAGTCACAAATTATATGATGGTTAAAAAAAAACCAAAGCCGTAAAACTTTTAATATAAAAAAAAAATTATATAGGTAGTATAGTATAGTTACTTTACTCTTTGGTAGTATGGTAATGTGCTAGTCTGTGTTTAATAATAGTACAATAGTATCACAGACCAATTCACACTCATCTGTGTTTAATACTGTGGTTTAAGCATTTGTTTTA
Source organism: Scirpophaga incertulas (assembly GCA_036419045.1). NCBI lineage: Eukaryota > Metazoa > Arthropoda > Insecta > Lepidoptera > Crambidae > Scirpophaga > Scirpophaga incertulas. The sequence goes on from CM071641.1 coordinate 11,460,199, forward strand.
TTGTTTGGGATTTTCTTGGGTTTCAAATTTATCATTATTTTGATGTTTCGTGAATGTAAATTAAATCTATATTTTACACATAAACATCATAAAGTTATAACATAGTGTACATAGTTGACAATCAGTATTACTAATAAAAATTTAAAGTTCCCTGAATCAAAATAATCAATACTTTGTCGTATATTTTTAAGGTAATTATTATAGTTCTTTTTATGTTTAAAAAAAAGACTATTGTGACATAAAATATCAACATTTATCATATTGAATTAATTCTGTATTATATGAAATTATATTGTAATATATTTCTAACTCATCACAACAGCTGCACTTCAAAATATACATTTGGTCCTACATATTTGAAATAGTGTTACTTTTCAGGAAACTGAACATTTACTATGGCGTCGACTACGATGATTGAAACCATCAGTATTGTGAGGCCTCTTAAGGTAAGAATTCAATATTTGTTTATTGTGCCAGGATAACAAAACGATATAGGATTTAAAATTATTTCATGTATAAATTGTCACTTTTGCTATATATAAAGTATGGATTTGTAAAGATTCTAAAATGAAAAGACTTCTGAATAATAATAAAGAAATGAAATAGCAAAAAAATATATTGTAATCTATTTATGTAGTTGATAAAAAGCTTGACTAGTAACTAATACCTCAGCAGTAAATTTCATCTGATAATTTTGTGAAGTAAATGATAGTTACACAAATTCAATGATAAATTACAAATAGGCTAGTGCCTAAGTTTAATTCACAAAATACATTGTAGTTAGACACTCTAGAAAATGTCAAGCTACTAGCAATGATAGTTTGGGGCAATTGGCAAAGGTTGAACTTTATTTGATTGATAGTGGTCTAGCTCTTTATTAAGCTTCTTTGTTTGTTTATTGTTAATTTTTTAGATAGAATGCTATATCAATAAGAGATTCTTGGTGTTTATTTTACAACAATCAATTTTTGAACAATCTCTATCTTCCAAGCACCATGGCTCTCTTTCCAATTCTTTGTGCAGTTTATTAATGTTTTGTTAGAAACTTTGTTGCTTGTAGTGATCATGTCAATCTCATAGGCGTTCTCTAATCCAGAAATTAACATTGGATAACTGAAATGGACTAACACTATAACATTGATCAAAACACAAATGGTGAAATAGTTATTTTTAATTTAATCCACTATATATTGCTATGGAATCACATATGGTAATTATACTAGGAGAATTTTAATTATTGAGGTATAAAGTAGCTTCTGGACAACTTTATAGTATGATATTAAAGTAACGTCCTCAAGCAGCTAGTGGAAAAAGAGGTAAAATTAACTAATCAGTCTTAACTCCAGGATTTAATCATCACTAATCATCATTAGTGATGATTCAAATGAAAGAGATTCATCAATCTCTTATATCTGTTGTTGGTTATGAAGCTACAATAGACAAGAGCAATGATATTTGCTTGATTTGTATGAATGATTTATCATTCTAAGACATAACATTTTAAATGGTATCTATGACAAAATCAATGTTATGTTTATAAAGATCCTATCTGGGAATATTGGTAGTTTAATAACAGAACTAGACAAAACTACAAAGAGTACAGAAAAATAAACTATAAACTAACAAAATATAAAAGAAAATAACACCTATTCTTTAAAAAAGTTCAATTACTCAGCATACCAAAATTTTAAAATGTAAACAAGAATGAACAAACACTAAACACTTAAACATCAAAAACCCTTTGTTCTCTGACCTCTTGCTAGGCTTAAACACAAGTCTTTCTTTGTGGCCTTTAAAATACTTGAGTTTCCATATGGCGGACCTCATGACTTTGGTGACTTGTTTTTTCGTGACTTTAAGAATGGCAAAATAACACCCATATGAAAATCTCAACAACCTAGATCACAGCATCATATATGATACTTAAATATATGCAAATGCTTCGGCCCATTTACTAAAGACAGACATAGACAATACTTGCAGCTTGGTTCACAGCATGGCTAATTAACTCCAATACTGATAAAATGGACATTGATAAAAAATAGCACCTAATGATGACTTTAAAATCCTACATATATCAGACCAATTGTGGATTTTTTTTATACCATATGGTGGCAGACGAGCAAATGGCCCACCTGATGGTAAGTGGTAACCATCGCTCATGGACATCTGCAGTGCCAGGGGCACAGCTGAGCCGTTGCCTACCTGGAGAGAAATACTCTTTTTAAGCCTCATTTGAAGTTAGACATATCGTAGCGCTCAGGAAACATCGCTGCTGGGAGCTCATTTCAGAGTTTGCATGTACGCGGAAGGAATGAACGCTGAAACCGAACTGTACTAGACAAGATCGGTTCCAGGTGATATGGATGAACTCTACTACGGTGGCGGGTGGTGCGATGGTAAAAAGGTGACGTAGGCACTACTGCAAATAGTTCCTCAGAGCACTCTCCGTTAAAGAGCCTATAAAGAACACACAGAGAGCCAAAGTCTCTCCGCTGCTCCAAGGTCTCTGTTGAGGCTAAGAATTTTTGATCGCGTAATTTGTTTTCGATTTTCGGGAACAGAAAAAAATCATATATCAATTTTTTTGAAGTCTAGAGCCCATACTTTTAAGGACAGTTATTTACTTGAAAAGGAATTACAAAATGAGAGACTGGCATGGAAGAACCTGTGACGCTCATTTGTATGCAATTAAAAGGGTCCAGTCCAGATTTTTACTTGGTTATAAATAGACATATTTATTTCTTATAAACATAATATTAGATATCTATTTTTGCATTTTTGTATATTTTATTTTTGTATTTTTTTATTTTACGAAATGATCTTTTTTACACAGGATAAGTTTCTGGAATCAATATTAAAAAGTACTATTAATAATCAAAAATGAATTTATTGTTTCTCAAAATATTCTATAATATAACAAATAAATTTTGAAGATAATTGTGCCATTTCCCTGTAGTAATGTCAGATACATGATTTTCATACTCTTTGACAGCCTCTTCTAGCGATGAGAATCGTTGATCGCGTAATTTGTTTTCGATTTTCGGGAACAGAAAAAAATCATATACATCAGCCACGTGCCAGGTAAGGGGTCCACCACTGTATGCAGGACACTGTGTGAGAACTTGCATTGTCGTGGTGCAAGATGATGCGGCGTTTAGTGTTGTTTTCACGGAGTTTGTCAATCATGTCCATTGAACAATTAAGTTGTATACTCACTATTCACTGTACAATAATTTTCTACTACAACAGTAGCCACGTGCTCAGTTACAAAAATAAGAAGCAATCATCCTTTTCGAGGAATTTTTCATGTGCGATTGCTGCTTTGTATTGGGATTTAACTATAAATTCCAGTACACCCTCTTGTGAGGAGTAGGCGCTCTCAACACCATCCATGAGGTCATAAGACCAAAGGTTTGAGCTGAGTTTAGTCGGTAGATCACGTCGGTGGAGCTGCCCGATCGATCAGCTAGGTTATTTTGAAACGTCGGAAACTTTTCGAATCCGAGTGACATTCAATCCGAATCGAATCCGTTCGACTCGAATTATGCTATTCTACCATAGAGTAACATGCATTTACCTTACGTTTACAAAGTATGATTGAAAATGGTAGGTTTAGTAAAAAATACACGCACCATATTTTAGTATCGGCACATATAAATAATGTAATAATTTAATATTTTGAGACTTAATTTGCATAATTACTATCTTAATTTACATAATTCATTGCAAAATGTTCAATAGAAAATATTTGAAATAAGTAAACAAAGAAATACATGACAGTGAAGTCTTTTGCATAAACTATCTTTGTAAACAAGAATAATGAAAGTGAAGTTTGTGTTCTTCGAAGTTTAAAACTTTTTCTATCCAACAAAGTTATCAACAATTCGTTTTATCCATAATAAAAAATGGTAAGTACAACTTAGACTGTGTTATAGTTCTGCTGAACATTATCAAACTTAGACTGTAAAGTTCTGTTAAACATAAACCTCGAATTTTAGAGTACCTATTCTAAAGAAAACTTACTATTATAGACAAAGAGAATATCGCATGAACAACGTGAAGACAGACAGACAGACTCTACATTCTTTAGGGTCTGGTGCAAATAAGTCTGCACAAAGTAAGAAAACATAATAAACTCTTTTCAATGTAAACAATGATATTATGTTTGAATTACTTTTCTTTTAGTGTTGGCAGGACTGGAAAAGTGACACCAAGGCCAAAGCTATTAAAATTAAAAGACGCCGGGCGGGTACAGGAGGTGGTCCTTCCCCTGCGCCACTAACAGCTTTAGAATCTGGCCTACTGGTTTTTGTAGGTTACGAGATGGTGGATGGATTAAATGTGCCAGACCCATTGGAAGTATGTGCATGTTTAAGTTTTCTATAAGATGCTTAATTTATAGCTTAAAATATTTACCAATAGGAGATTTATCGATATTAATATGTTTAGCTTTCTTCTACAATCATAGAGGAGGACGTGGCAGGTCCCACTGGCTCTCTAACGGAAGACCGCAGAGAAGTTCCTGTCACAGAAAGCTCAGGTTTTGTGGAGGTACCCACACAACCTGAACAAGGCTCACATAATACACCACCAAAAAAATAAAATAAAAGGCCAACGTAATTTTCCGCTTTCTTGCGACGGCACTTGATCTACGAGCTCGTTGCATTCGTCGAGCTATAAGAAACTCCATCTAGAAAGGGTCATTATATATATTTTATAAACACATTAAAATAACCTATATTTGTTGGTGTTTTCATAAGTGTCTTTTTTTTCATAAGACCATGTTATTCACGACATCCTAGTAAAACTACCGTGATTTTAACAGTAAATAATCAGTTAATATTTACGTAAGATTTACATGAACACAATAAACAAACTTATTACAATCTATTTTATTATTTCGTTTCGAATCCTAATGTCAAAATCTCTCGATCCGACATTTCAAAATAACTCGCCTTCGGAAAGTTTTCGAATCTGAACGGAAAGTGGGTTTCCGACGTTTCAAAATAACCCTACGAATGCTGTTGTCATGGGGATTTTTAGCCTCTTCTTTGGGGAAAACTAGAAGCTATAATTTCATGTTTACCATCAAACATGAAGCCCCTTTGTTATATTTGGTAAGCATAGCATGCCAGCAAGTGATGTCCCTTTTTTGTGCTTCAGTCAAATTGTGTGAGGTTCATCGTGACCACAGCTTTAATTTATTTAAAAATATTAATAATAAAATAAGACATATTCATTCTCAAACAATTCATAGTCTATATAGATAAAAAATATAAAACAACCCTGAAACTCTGAGATAGTTGAGTTCTTAAAAGTGTTCTTCTATAATCTTTCAGTCTGTCTTTCGATTTGTTTACTTGCAATGTGGAATGTACAAAAACATATCATATTTTTTGGACAAACCTTACAGAAATTCCACAAAGATTACAGAAATTCACCCCGAATATTTGCTCATCAAGGACTTTTTGAAGATATGAATTAATTTATTGTTTAGTATATATTAACCTCAATAACTAAAAACACCGACAGATCTTATTTAATAAAATGATGGTGTTTTCGTTTTTAGTAATTATAATTAATGACAATTATGTGAATATAAAAAATAATAATGTGTGCGCTTGTTGTAATATGAAACAAACATGTTTGTTTGTGTTATATTCAAGGTAACTAACCTGCTGCGTAAATATTTTTCTATTATTTCAGACCAATGTGACATAAAAATATGGTCATATCCTTTATTTGATTCCATTTCTCTTTATCTAATTTAAAAAAGGCTTTTCTCAATGAAACCCCTAAAGTGCTTAAAGCTGAGAATTGGATTAACGTTGTCAGTTTGCGTACCGTTAGTGAATATTGGTATCGTGATGCAAACGCACGGGAACTTGACTGCGAGTTACTTATGGCAGCCAGGAGAATTTGCGCGCCGAATACTCGGCGAGAGGCCTTCTCCTGTCCCGCCCACTAGGGAACTATGGCCACCTCCACAGCAACTCAGCATTAGCACTTTACATGTTGCTTATATAGAAGATGATCAATCGTCGAGGAGAGCTGCCACGCTACCTTCTCAACCATATGTACCCACTACTATTCCTATTGAACAAGAATGTATGCGTTCGCGCGTTTGTACAGTTGGAACTAACACAGATCCGCCATCAACCTTTTTTTCAAAACTGAGACATTTAATTAAGAAGCAAGACAATATACCGCTAGGGCACCCGCCTCCAGGCAGGCTCACTGCTGTAACTCGAGAAACATTTATGGAGGCAAAAGAAGATGACAATGCGGCAAGAAAAGCGTTCAATGGACTAAAAAAAGCTATTTCGGGTGCCAAGTACCGTATCGCCCCTGGATCGGAAATAGTGGACAGTCCTAAAATAGTTTATGACATTCCCAAACCGGGAGATCGGATGACGACGACTTTCGGAGCAAGGGAACCAAGAAGGTGGTGGAAGTTGCCCTCAAGAGCTTCTTGTTCACGGCGGTTACGCGCGATTGGTACCTGGTGTGACCGTCGTCCACGGCGTCCACCTCGAAGACAACCAAATCCACCATGCTTACAAATCACGCAGGTGTGATGAAGATTACATATACGAGTTAATTGATATGATTAATTGGGAATAACGCTACTTCTGTCGTGTAATGTTACCTATTTCTTTATTACAAAAAACATTATTTGTCCTAGAATTCTAGAGAAATCAGAAGCGCTAAAGAATGTTCATGTTTGATTGTAGTATTATCAAAATTACCAGTAGCGTTTTGGCTAATAAATGTGTCTCTGTAATCTGTGTTTTGTTGGAGCACGGGCGGGCGGGCCTTTCGAGCGATTGGTGTAAGGGGTCCGGGACGCTTGGGCGGGCGGCGGCAGTCTTGCGTTAAGCGCCGCGTTGATCGGTCAGGCAGTCTTTATTTTGCACGCTCGTCCTTCGTGCGCGTCCTGTAACACTTAGCATTGCCTGAATCTCTTTTTAAGTAATTGAAAAACCACTTTATCATCTATGCACTTCTAGAACGGAAGCTCTGTAATATAAATTTCGTTATGTGATTTAATGTCCAAACCAACGCAATTCATTGCGCAGTTCTCTTAATGGTCCAAAAAATCGGGATAAAATAATGTTTTCTACGAATACGACCCAGTTCGTATGATTATAAAAATTCTGCTGATCGGTCTATCAGTTGCGTTCTGACCGTGTTCTGTTGTCGGAATTCAGCTTATGAATTTAATGTTGGTCGAAGTTTTACTGTTGTAACATAGTTATAAATGTTTTGTATAAAATAAACAAAAATCTATACCTATTTAGTATGTTCCATATCATCCAACAGTTGAATGTTTATTAACACGCTAAACAAAACTTTTGTGTTCGTATTGTGAATAAACAAAATCAAATGTTTGTTTTCGTTTTTGCTCCCCGTGCTTTCTCTGATAATGCTAACACATGTAAATGTTTACTTCCTTGTAACTATTATTGATCGGTTTATTTTTAAATGTTGACTAATATAAGCATTATATTCATGTTGTATTTATAATGGTATTAATGATCAAATATTATTTCGTTTATTATGTAAATTTGGGAATAATAGTGATTTTTATTGAAATTTCTAGTGTCAATGCACGACGTGCTTTTTTTTTTGTTCATATCGTCAGTGTGACGCCATTTCAGTGTTCGACCTCATTCGGCAGCAGTTTGCCCTACGACGCACAAATAAATAACACGTCTATGACCTAAATTTGTGAAGAGTCACGCGGAAGGGGTAACCATACAAAGCCCGCATATATATTTGATAGATGAAAGTAAACGAATGTTAGTGGCATTGATTTATTTTTTAGCAATACCTCATTAAGGTCACCGCCGCTGGCCCGTATTATCTGTTTTAACATTGACGTTGAATATCTACGTCATTACGTAGTTTTAACTAAATAAAATTGCCTCAGTTTTTTTTATATCGTATCGTAGTCGTCAATTTTTTTGTATTGATGAATGAAACTAAACTGAAAATGTTGAATCATCATATAATGGACAGAAATAGAACTATGTGGATAATTTAATATTTCTGGGCAAAATCGTTTAAAGAACCCGCAGTAGATTAAGAATATTTTTACAAGCAGCGATATACAAGTCATAATTATGGACTTGATGTCTGATTTGATTTGAATTGATGTCACAATAAATTTCACATACTTTTAGTATTATGCATTAACACATTTTGAAGGACGTTTTGTTTTGTTTTCATGCTACTTTTTAAAATGTTTGATATCGTTGATGATCCCTTATTCAACACAAATATTCAGGGTTTATGAGACAGTTGATTTCATCTGTAAAGATTTCTTATCTTCATGTTGAAACGTAATTAGCAGCAGTGCATAAAATTTACTTTGGTTTATACAGACCACAGGGTCGATTTGGTTGATTTCACACAGTTTGTTGAACACGCGTATTAGAATTTCTAACTTCTTGCGTAGTTTTTCATATTTAAAAATATATTAAAATAAAATCAACACTAATAATTTGTTAAATGATATCATGATTCTATATTTTATTATCTGATAGAAAATCAAACTTGAAATCAAACACCCGTTTTAGTAGATTGTGTATCAAGAAAATCAGTAAAGTGCTAATGTATGCCGTGCCCTGAAATATTTATATAAATATAATATTTTATAAGTTGTTCTCACTGGCGAAAAAATATTTTCCTCGGTACGAAGTGTTTTATTACTATTCTATAATATTCAGTGATGAACAAAATATTGCGTTTTAGTATTTGGTACATATTTTCGAATCCTGCATTTAGTTTTCCTAATCTAAGTACCTACATTTTTGTCACTTCAGAAAAATCTTTAGTTTCATCTACGAGTTCTTTGTAACCATCAACCGTGGCTTTTGTTGTGCGGGTATTCTAAAGTGAGCTTCACATATTCATTTGACGTGACATTGAATAAAAGCTAGTGCAGTTAGTGTATCGCTGAAAGTGTGGGTTGTGGCTTTGAAAGTCACAGTTGTGGCTCACGGAGGCTGTATAGTGCGGTGGTGTGTCGTGGCGTGGAGGTAGGCGCATGCAGGGGCGCGCGGGCGCCGGCCCGAGCGGGCATCGCTCAAACCCGCGCGCCCTCCCGCCAGTGCTTCCGCCGCCACCACAATTCGCCACAGATCAGGACGAGATGCCGGCCAATCAAATTGCTCAGGTGAAATGACTTTGTCATCGTCAAGTGGATGATATTGCAGTTTAGAATAAATAAAGATACAGCGAATATGGATTATACCTTTTTCGTGTTGAAATACAATAGAAATTGTGACAGAAATTATAAGGGGACATTATTAGTCATACAATGTTTATTCAGATATAGACCTAATAGAGTAGCTCGAAAGCTACTAGACAGATTTTATAGAAGTGAGATGCAGTAACTTACAACAATATTTCTGTTGCCTATACAACGCACTGAAAAAAAAGTATATTAATGGTATTTAATTTATCGTTAGTTTAATTTATAGTTTAAAAAGAATGATTATTAATTTATAGTTGGACATCGTGTACACAGCTGCTGATTGTGCTGTGTGCCCGGTATCTAACCATAGGATTGCGGGGCTTTTTAGTTACTATGTGCTGATTAAAAAAACTTAACATATCGACGATATGTCTATCTATATGGATACTATTTATAACTGTATAATGTTTTTTTGATAACTATTATGAAAGTAGACAAAATAATAGGGGCACCATATCTTTTGTTTACATTATTGCCTGATTTTTGTCATACATATTTTATTAGTTGAGTATCTACTCATTCTAAAAGAACCATGCAATTTTGATGTTAGTGTTTGTGATCCGTTAACTGGCTAACTATCCGTCGCCGATAAGTATGAAAAACGATGATTTTAAAACAATATTCAATTTGATAGCTTGAGTCATAAATATTTGGTAACATTAATTAATTAATTGGTATAACAGCAGTCAGCTCCATTCACCACAAGATTTAAAAAGTACATAGTAATTTATTTGTCATCTGAGTACAATTTTAATCTACGAAAGTAAAAATTGTATTGACATGATAAATATCACCCGCAACTTTTGCTGTGAAAATACTGTACGCTGATTAATTTAGTCTACATTAGTAGACTTGTTCAGCGCCGATTAGCGGATGCTTTAATATACAATGTAATACGGCTATAATTATAATATACCTTACATTCCTCACATACTTGTAGATTAAACTTTTTTATCTTTTTTTTATTATCTGTTGGTATAACAACATTCTGTCGTAGACCTAAAAAAAACTAGCTATTATAGAAAAATAATCCGAAAATAATGGTTGTTTATTGCAAAACTAATAATAAAAATGACGTATATTATTATCAGAAAAAGTGAGTATGATGAATTTTATTAATAAAATTAATATTATGTATTAATACTTTTGGTTATTCATTGCCAGCGATACAAGTACCACCATCTAGTATGAGTTACTAAAATGTTGAAATTCTCCTAATGATCTGTGGTTTCTGTATTCATCTACGGTTTAAGCTTCCTACCCAATAAATAACATAATGATAATATATCGGTATAACTTTAAACGAAACTGAACATCATCAAGCCTACAGTCTGTATGACAGTACCGTACCGTAGATTTAAAAAATATTTTTTTTTACTATATCGGATCACAACGACTTGCTATAATTTCTGACTTTATCAAATTTACAAATTTATTTATTTTTGTAATTTCTTTTCCTTAAATACTGATGTCGTATTTTTGAAAAATAGATATATGATTTATTACTATGAGTATTATTAACATAGGTTTTTTACAATTAGTAGATATTTATTTAGATAAAAATAAATATGGAGACATATGAATAAAATTGAATAATTAAAATAATTATATTAAATGTTTGTATTAGATGATATTAAATTATCCGATAGACATTACAACCTAAAGTCATGGTAAAATCTGAGTGTGTTGTATAGAATCCAGTATGGTGGTACTATGGTGCACATTATTAATACCTTTTTTGATAAATAGTTGGTACTTATCGAATTGCAATAGCCCCCATAATTTTTGGTAGCCAAATGAAGTATAGTAGTAGTTCCCGAGTATTGAGAGCAACAAAGCCAGATTGCCGGCAGCATTGTACGGAACGGAAATTAGATCCGCCAGCTGCTTTTATTTCCATTTGCTCTATTGCCTTTTGTTATGGCGTATTATTGGATTTTTTGCATGCTATTTCATTAGTTATTTAGACATGCAATTTGGATAAAGAATCAGAAGGATCGACTAGAATGTTTGTTCTTATAATAACTAGCTGGTTCTAAACACTTATTTACAATATTAGTGATTTTCGTAAATTCAAGAAGTTAGTCTTATAAAAAAAAAGAACTATAATAATCTTAAACGCAGAAAATCAGGATTTTATTTATGTTTATTAATGAGTGTTATTTCAAAATCTATAGAATGAAATGATTAAAATTTATGGTCGGAATATTTACGATCCCTTATTGCGTTACAATTAGATCACCTTTAATTTGTGTTTATGCAGTTTTGAAGGATTTTTCCTGACAGAATTCAAAATCGTTTATAGGTATCGTTTGCCGTGTTTATAACCTTGCCACAGACAATGTATAATTAACTCCGTTTATTTAGCCCGATAAAATTTATCTTTTTTTATTTTCTTCCACTTTCGATGTCACTCAAAAAATCACAATAGGGTACTTCCCTCTATATTAGAAAAGATCTAAAAGCATATAACTATGATAGCTTATGCATTAAATAGTCGGAACCATCATGTTTAAGTACATAAAATAATAAAAATAATATAAAAATGAGTTTCAAAGTATTCACTTTTTTAATCTATACGTAAAACAAGAGCGAAACATAGGCCGCCATGTCGTGACGTCATAAGGTAGTGTAAACTTATGCGTGTCAATGTCATTATGAATCATAGTACGTATAAAGCCGCAAAACAATAAAAAAAGAAGTTTGTAGGTTGCTTTTTTAATGTAAGAGAACGTTATAAATACGTAAGTTAAATTGAAATCGCACGTGAATTACACTATGGAAAACAGTTTTGTAAAAGGAGATAGTACGAATTTACCAAAAATAAATGCATTAATAGTCGGAAAATTCTTTGCTGCAAATCTCGACTTTTGTTCTGCCGAGTTACGGATTATTAAAACATCGATGTCAGTATTACTCTTTTATTATTATTCCTTTATTAGTTGTTTATATATAAAATATAATAACTCATTTTTAATTTATGAATATACATAGCATCAAACAGAGAGCTTTGTTTATTATTTACATGCCGTATTGACGTCATTCATCGCTACAGAGTAACAACTCGTGCGGCGCCTTCGTCTAATTACGCGCGAAATTTGAAAATATTAAATTTTAATCCAATTTTTATAGTACTTAACGAGTGTATAAAATTTTTATGTTTTTTGTATATGATTTACTGACACGCAAGGATCAAATTAAGATTCTTTTCAAAAAAGAGATTAATTCCTTATTGCGTCGGGCCTAGTATCTTAAAAAATCTCATTGGGTTTTTATTCTCTTGCCTCAGCTTCTATAGTGCGCCCTTCAGTTTATTGTAAAATGGGTATGATGTGAACATACGTGAGTCGTGAGCTCATTTTAATTGAATGAATAAAACGGTCGCTCGTTGAGAGATGTTTCCGGTGTTAAACAATTGATGAAATGCTTCGGCCCTCTTTCGAATGAATCATTACAGCTGACCAGCGGAATATTGTATACTGTATTTCAATTGCTTTGGTGTTTTGTGTGTGCTCTCATAAAATACCTTAATTCATATCATAACCGACTGCGTATACAGCTTTATCTATACACAAGACATTTACTAATTTAAAATGCTAATGCTTAAATGCAAGATAATTTATTTTTCTATTCTATCTATTAAATTGGAATTCGGACATAAGTGCATGGCAGTGAAAGTTATTACTCGTATTTATATGCGGACTTGAATTTGGTATTTGAAATATTGAAAAATATTAGTCTTAATGATCGAGTTACTTCATTGCGTTAATGTTTAATTTTACTAATTAATGTATGTTTTTAAAATACTATCTTGCGATGTACCATTTTTGAGTTTTATTCGCTCGCTATATTATTTCCCTAGGGCGAATTACTCTAATTCCCTCGCTCCATTTTTGACACATTTTTTTTTATGATACAATATATTATTAGCTTATTTATGCTTAGAAAATACACATGTTTAAACTTGTTCGACACGTGCATTGTAAACAGAATTTCCATCGTTAAAGCATGTAACTTTTTTAATAAATTGTTATTTATTCTATTTTTAATACACGGTATCGCTTTGAATTTGCATTGTTTCTGTTGTACATTTATTTTACGTTATTATTATAACAAAATCTATAATTTCCTGACACAAGTGATGGATTAGTCTAATATTGACATCAGAAGTAAATGATTAATTACACTATGATTAATTAATTAAATACAAATGATTAATTACATTTTTAACCCCCGACGCAAAAACGACGGGGTTTATAAGTTTTCTCTATATTACTTAGTGCTTTCACTGCAATCGCTCGTGCGTCTAACAACAGTCCTCCGAAACTATTGACTATTTACACACTTTGATAAATAATCTAAAATTTTGATTACAAAAAAAAAACAAGCTTCTAATCGAAGCACTTTAAAGATTACGGCCATCTCAGACTTATTTCTTTTACATTTCACAGGGGAATCAAAATCTACAAGGTATTTTCCATTGAACTTAGAATCTTGAAACTTGTTAAATAAGACGGCTTTACATCAGAAGTACAAGATGAGATCCGAAGTTCGTTATGGCTTGTTCTATCACAAAAAATGTATTTCAAGTAACTTTGTTATGCAATTTTCAATTTCACGTTTAAAAGGATTAAGTTATTCTATTTTTGAGGACTGATTACTGGAAAAACTGGTTAGTATTTTAATTGGAACGGAAACAATAGTCGTGACACTATTACACTGATGAACGAACTATTTACCAGAAGTTTGTATGGAACCTTTGCAGTGCAAGTTCAATTCACACATGACTGGCGCATCAATATAAAATCAGCCAAACCAAGATTCCTTGTAGAATGCATTGATGAGTCACTCTAAAAGATACACTCAGTCTGCCAAATATCGAACCTATCGTCATAGTTTTTGAGTTAGACAATCAGTCCTCTGTAATAAATTCAATTCAATCCAGGTGTTAGAATGTTTATGTTTCAGCAAATATTAATATCTTTGTTATTATTGTTTGACAATAAAAACGAATAAACTCTTAGCTTGGTATCTAATTTTTTATTGTCACTCACTACATTCTAATACTTACATCTAATTTAATGCGATTAATTGTAACATAATTATGTAATTTGAATGTTGTTTCGTAAGGAAATTTAAATCATTAGAAACCCCTACGACTTGCATATTTGAATCTATCAAAGAAAGCGTAAAATTTCTAAAGTAAGCTTTTAATAACTATTCGGTTATAGTTTTTAATATTGTACAGTAAACATTACTAACTGGCAGTTGATCAGTAAGTTAATTAATCATGCAGGACTGATTGCGTACATACATGACGAACACAATCCTTGTCTAGAGAGCAGGAGACCTATTTTTGAATTACGAATGCGACTCCGAAATCACCGCTGACTAAGTAGTCAGTAGTGACTTTGATGTCACGGATTCCTAAACATCCAATTTTTGAAAGTCGATCGCAGAGCTGCCAACATAGATAAAGTACACACATAAATGTAAGAGTTCGGTTCCACGCAGAATGTAGCCGCTGCCGGTTTTGCTGGCTTAACCATTGTGGTTATTATATTATGGTTATATAAACCACAATATATGTATATATATAATATGTTCTCTAAACAAAACACAGATAACATTTCCACACGTATGACTTGATTACGAGTGGGTGAGGGCACTCGTAATGAAATCACATCCGTGACTAGGTAGTCACATAAGTGATATTCAAAAATAAGAATTTTATTATTGAAAATCGGTGATTACTAGTCACATCGGTGATTTCTAAGTCGCATTCGTAATTCAAAAATAGGTCTCCTGGTATGTTCATATGAGATTAATACTTGTAGCGGTTGGCGCTAACAGCTGATGGCGGCCCCCGCGGCCCAGCCGTCGGGCCGCGATCGATGGTCGCTCCCCGCCCGCCCGCACCTCGAGACGCACCGCCAGCCGTCTCACTTTCCCGCTTTTCTTTTCCCCGTATCGGCACATTAAAAAGCATGTCTCGGAGCTGTTTTTGATTCAAGTCCCACGTAGCGTGTTGCACGCGTGATGGATTACTCCGCACTCGAGTTGAGACTCGTGTATTGTATACCCTGCTCTTTGCTATTCTTTGTCTCTGGTATATTGTATTGGAAGTGCTAAAGACTAGTAACATAACAAGAAAAAAATTGGTTTTATTATAATATCTCTTTACAAATACAATTACCATGTATTTTTTTCGTATACCTTAGAAAACATCTTTTATATTATGGCAGTAATTTTGTTTCATAACATAACATTACTATTATTAGTTAATCATATCGGGTAAGTTTTGTTTACAAGAGGTTCAGCGATTTAATTTGTTTAAGTTAGTAATAGGGTGAAACCTAACACTGCAGATTGCTTGTGCGCTATGAAAGCAAGAAAGATAACAAAATTATGCTACCACATAAAATAAGTAAAGATTTAAGACAGTGTTGTTGACATATGTAACTAATACTGTCCGAGAGTTGGTACGCTCAGATGGTACTAAATAACAAAATTATGCTACCACATAAAATAAGTAAAGATTTAAGACAGTGTTGTTGACATATGTAACTAATACTGTCCGAGAGTTGGTACGCTCAGATGGTACTAAATAAACTTTTAGAGTAGGTAGCACCAATTTATTGTTTCAGGATTTGAACTTTATGGATATAACTGCCTGAATATAAATTTTCTTGCCTTTGAATTAAGTTTTTAGTTAATGTCTATTGAGACATGTGTAAAATACTTTAAGTTTGGTTTCCCTGTTATCAAATAATATAATTATTGTAAAAGCAATATTTTTAACATCCCTATTTTAACGGCATTTTCATAGCTAAAGGCATATTAATAATAATAATAATAAATATTTGTTACACTTACACCAATTAGCCTAGCCCAAACTAAGCTCTATAAGGCTTGTGCAATGGGATCTAGGGTAACGGATAGACATACATATATTATACATATATAAATATTTTTTATAGAAATATATATCAACAACCATGACTAAGGTACAAATGCTCGCATTCATCACACAAACATCTGCCCCCACCGGGATTCGAACCCGGGACCTCAGAGATGGCGACACCTTGAAACCGGTGTATTATCCACTCGACTATGGAGGTCGTCGAACCGTCAAACATATTAATTACTTTTTTATAGATCCTTCATCCAACGAAAATAAAAGGTAGAAAAAAATATGCCCAAAATAATTTTGAAAACTTTCAACGCTATCCATTGGCGGGCTTGTCGTTGGTTGGTTAAAGGTTGTAATAATTATTACTTAACGATAACTCAGTTTTGGACCAGAAAAATAATCCTTACTAATCCGAGGTTTTCCCGGAGGGCTACAGTATGGGGTTCTTCAAAAGGGGATTAAATAGGTTTTTGAAGGGTCGGCAACGCGCGAGTGACACCCCTGGTGTTGCAAGTGTCCGAAGGCTACGGTAACCGCTTACCATCAGGCGGGCCGTAGGCCTGTTTGCCACCATCGTGGTATAAAAAAAATCTGTATGTTATTACATACCGAATTACTCACCGTTACAAAGTAATACTTCAACCACCCTTAAATAATTTTATTATTTTAAACACTATGCGTGCGGTGCGAGAGAAAAGGCGTCTTGTTAATTCAAGAGATTATCTGTTTTGGCTTGTTTTCACATATCTAGAGGCGTATAGGGAAAGAAATACATAGAAGTAAATGTAAATAACTTAGACGTGTTGTATTATTTTTATATTTAGTTTCTGTTGTTGATATCAGTAGATTTGAAGATCTCTATACATATTTATTACAGTATAAACGGCCATTAGTTTACATTTGTTTGTACGCGATGTCGACAGATTAAATGTCAAATGTAATGAGCCATAATTGTATTAATTTTATATCGACATTAATTCTGTAGTTTAAACGTTTACGTCAAATACCTATCGAAATCGATAACAAACTCATGGTGATAGAGTCAAAGGTATTTTGACTTGTGACATTGATCGTATTGAACGTTTGTGATTTTCAAATCGGAGTGTCCTGTCGGCCTATTAAATATTCACGGATTTTCCGTGAATATTTAATAGGCCGATTCTGTAAATGGTATATTAGTGTGATCTTTCGAAAATGACCAATTTACATTAAACTCTACATGCATATCGTAACACAAATACATATAACAGCTATTTAATTTTTATTATTAAGGCAGTTATATAAGTAATAATATTTGGTTACTTTTGGTTTGCTTTATTTATCTGTATATTTACTATTCCAAAAAACTGTAAAGATATTGTCATGGATAAAAATATATTCAATGTTTAATTATATCAGTTATTTATAATACTATATATAACAATTGATTTACAGCAATCGTGTTTGGATGATTTGATATTGTTCCTTCTTTGTACCTATTACATAATAGAATTTAAAATACGTAAGTTATTTTTTTACATACATCATATACACATCGAATATGTTTGCAAACATTTGTTAAAACGCCAGTGAGATTTTTTTAATGTTTTAGTTAATGCTTTACATTAATTATTTGAAAACGTTAAGATAAAGAACTGCTGCCGGTAACCGTGCAGCAAAGCGGCAAAAGTATATCTTTTAAAAATATTTAAGTATACAACAGCAAGAAAAATATTTTTTCCTCAAAGAGATTGCAAACTTGTTTGAAATGTGTACTTGCATTATACACAAGTACACATTTAACTCTAGAATTCTTCGGTATAGATATAAGATTTTATCGACCTGACTGATAGAAGTAACGTAAAGCCCAATCTACAGAAATTAGCAGTATGTAACTAGTTACAGTGGTTCCCGAACGAAAGAAGATTTTTCTTAATTTCTATACGAAGCGGAGATTCCCATATGATACAAAACCTGTAAATAACAAAGCTTTGTCATAAAATATGTATAAAATTAACTTTCTTTCAAACCGAGGTATTTAGGGCTTTGAAGGCGAGTACTTTGAATTTGTGCTGACTGAGTTGGGCTGTGATCCGCCTTTACTTGGTCTATTGTTTACAACAATCGTTTACGTACAATATAAATGCCGTAGTATGACACACCCAGTTAACGAAGAATTTATAAATTGATAACAATTAATTTGTTAAATTCACATTATTCTAAGCATCCATATCGATAGATGACGCTATACCATACTAATTTCTAAATAACTTAAAGTTCTAAATATTTGTTTAATATTGTAACGCCATCAAAATATGATAATTGGAATTAAGGAGTTCAAGCGGTTACGTTTTCGATCGAGGGTTCAATCCATTATGAGTTCCAGCTTGTGTATCAAATTAAATGTGCCTTTATTTAATCGTGTGTTTCTCGTTAATTTCCAGGTGATAGCCCTGATTTGTGGCCTGCTGGTCGTGATTCTGATGGTGCTAGGTCTGGCATCGGCCGACTGGCTGATGGCGGCGGGCTGGCGGCAGGGGTTGTTCATGCACTGCATCGACCCCGAGGCGCCCACGCCGT
The DNA here is from genome assembly GCA_036419045.1 of Scirpophaga incertulas. NCBI lineage: Eukaryota > Metazoa > Arthropoda > Insecta > Lepidoptera > Crambidae > Scirpophaga > Scirpophaga incertulas. Next base: position 11,478,936 of record CM071641.1, read on the forward strand.
TGCCCTTCGACATCACCGCACAACCAGGCTGTTACGCTGCCAGGCCGGCACCATATATTAAGTAAGATAAATATTAAATATGGTCGTTTAAGGGTAAGTACCTCAACAGGAAAAACGGATACTTTTAGAATCATTTTAATATTTGTCTGTAGACTCTTATTCTTGGGAACGCGCTAAGGTGTCAAGCTTATGCGTGGAGTTTCAAATATCTTATACGTCTGCTGTACTTATAAACAAAAAAAAAATGGTTTATCCACGCAATTCAAACATACGACCATATACCTACGGGCGAATATACTTTATTAGTGTGTTCGGTTTGGTGCTCCCAATTTTTGTTTCCAAAGTGAAAATATTATGATTAATTTCTGGATTCGGATGATTCTTATAGATAACGTAACCGATATATGTATTCAGAATACTTATAAAACTTCACATAAAAAAGATATTAATTTCTTCCCGCCAGTTCAGTACTTCGAGAGCATGCATCTATAATTTTACATAGTCTTTCCAAATGTAAAATAGTTTGACATTTGGGTTGGATGTATTTGAGTCTCCTTCCTGTGTTAACAACGATAATATGGCAAAAATAGGGTACTTCCCTCTATATTAGAAAAGATCTAAAAGCATATAACTATGATAGCTTATGCATTAAATAGTCGCAATCATCATGTTTAAATGCATAAAATAACAAAAATAATATAAAAATTAGTTTCAAAGTATTCACTTTTTTAATCTATACGTAAAACAAGAGCGAAACTTAGGCCGCCATGTCGTGACGTCATAAGGTACTGTAAACTTATGCGTGTCAATGTCATTATGAAACATAGTACGTATAAAGCCGCAAAACAATAAAAAAATAAGTTTGTAAGTTGCTTTTTTAATGTAAGAGAACGTTATAAATACGTAAGTTAAATTGAAATCGCACGTGAATCACACTATGGAAAGCAGTTTTGTAAAAGGAGGTACGAATTTACCAAAAATAAATGAATTAATGGTCGGAAAATTCTTTGCTGCAAATCTCGACTTTTGTTTTGCCGAGTTACGGAGTATTAAAACATCGATGTCAGTATTACTCTTTTATTATTTTCCTTTATAGTTGTTTATACAGGGTTACCTGGTAAGTCGTGCGAACCCCGTTAGGGAGTCGTGGTTCCCACCATTTCTGACAGATTTCCCCTTGGAACCCCGCCCCCCAACTTAACCCTTTTCAAGTTATAAGGCTTTAAAGACTTTTTTGAAAAAATGTCCGATTTTTGTCTATTGGCCCATTTTTATTGTTTATTATAATTCAAATATTTAGTTTTATACTATTTTTGTGTAGCAGATTAGTTTGTTCATCATAATGCAAAATAAAAATAGAGTTACCTCAACTAAATAGGTTGTAGATAGAAGATTGATAGTTATAGCATCAAACAAAAATCAGTACAAATCAAACTTCAACCAGCAATAGTAAAAAAAAAATCTATGACACGTAGGCTGCAGACACCTTTAAAAATATCTACGTTTCATTAGCTATTCAACAAGGTATAACAAGGTAGGCTGCTATTAGATTTCTTGGAATAATCTTTGGTAAAAGTCCTAAAAGGAGTAGTGAAATTAATGTAAAATTTATCAATTATGTTACAAAATAAAATAAAACAATTTAAATTAGGTTAAACAAATGTATTTTATTTTATCTTTCGTGTTCAACATGTCCACCTCTGTTTCGCACACACACTCGCATTCTGTTTCTAAGTCCACTTTTAACCACCGATGTTGTTAAACCTCTTCTTATTTGATCTGCTGCCATTAGAATCCTTTCCTTTAACACGTCTACAGACTCAATTGGGTGGTTTTCGTCGTATACTATGCTTTTCATGTGCCCCCATACATAAAAATCCATGGGGGTCAGGTCTGGGCTTCTCGCTGGCCACGGTATAGGTCCACCTCTCCCGATCCACCTATTGGTATAGTTTGTGTCTAACCATTCTCGGACACATCTGCTATAATGTGCCGGGCAACCGTCGTGTTGAAACCACATGTTTCTAATAAGATTCAGGGGTAAGTCTTCAAGCAAATCATTTAATTGTGTTCTTAAAAAATCTTGTAGTGCTCACCATGTGTGGTCCAATCAAATGGTTTGATATTATGCCCATCCACACATTTACGCTGAATTTTCTTTGAGATCCTCTTGGTCGCTTCTTATTGGGATTTCCCTGTTGTTTCGGGGCCCAATAATGGTTGGCGTTATGGTAATTAGTGATCCCATCTTTGTCAAATTTAGACTCGTCTGTCCACAAGATGTTTTTAAAAAATGATGGATCTTCCAAATCGGCGTTGAGCATAAATCGGCAAAAATCTAGCCTCCTCACTGGATCCCCTTCCTCTATAACATGTACCGGCGTGTAATGATATGGGTACAGGCCGGCAGTGTTAACAATGAACCATACTCTCCACTGCGAAATTCCAAATTCTCGGGCAACAACTGTAGTTGAAATTGTAGGATCTGATCTAAACCGTTGAACTATTTCACTATCTTCCAACGTATGTTCGTCATTATCAGATACTCTTGGTCTACCCAAGTCTGATCGTCGCCTTGAAACACTGTAACCGGTAAACTTTTTCAAACACAGCATGATCTGGTGCACGGCGATTTGGAAAACGCAATATGTATTCATCACGGGCATGTGTGGATACACATTCACGGTACCCGTAACAGAGCAACATATCAGCATATTCCTCGTTCGTGTAGGTCGCCATCTTCAACTGTTCTAAACGACAAGCACAAATCAGAGTCCGGTTTACAAGCAGGGTCACAGAATTAAAAGAAGTCCAATAAATCCAAGCCAAGTCAAATAAGAAAGTAAAGAGCACCAAAGAACACATTTACTACGGACGAATCGCCTAAGCAAACTAATAGTCTGACTTACCGCACCGCATACAGCGACAATAATAAAATGGCGGGATCTTTCCTTCTCGCTCACTCTTTTTTACAAAAGCATGACATCCCGCTCGCACGCATTGAAACCCTTGGAGAATAATAGACGCCGACCTAACGGAATGGTTTTTTGTTACTACCTGGTACCTTGGTAACTTTTATCAAAGATTATTCCAAGAAATCTAATAGCAGCCTACCTTGTTATACCTTGTTGAATAGCTAATGAAACGTAGATATTTTTAAAGGTGTCTGCAGCCTACGTGTCATAGATTTTTTTTTACTATTGCTGGTTGAAGTTTGATTTGTACTGATTTTTGTTTGATGCTATAACTATCAATCTTCTATCTACAACCTATTTAGTTGAGGTAACTCTATTTTTATTTTGCATTATGATGAACAAACTAATCTGCTACACAAAAATAGTATAAAACTAAATATTTGAATTATAATAAACAAAAAAATGGGCCAATAGACAAAAATCTGTCATTTTTTCAAAAAAGTCTTTAAAGCCTTATAACTTGAAAAGGGTTAAGTTGGGGGGCGGGGTTCCAAGGGAATCTGTCAGAAATGGTGGGAACCACGACCCCCTAACGGGGTTCGCACGACTTACCAGGTAACCCTGTATATAAAAAATAATAACTCATTTTCAAATTATGAATATAATAATACATAGCATCAAACATAGAGCTTCGTTTATTATTTACATGCCGTATTGACGTCATCGCTACAGAGTAACAACTCGTGCGGCGCCTTCGTCTAATTACGCGCGAAATTTGAAAATATTAAATTTTAATGCAATTTTTATAGTACTTAACGAGTGTATAAAATTTTTATATTTTTAGTATATGGTTTACTGACACGCAAGGATCAAATTAAGATTATTTTCAAAAAAGAGATTAATTCCCTATTGTTCCATATTGATGTTAGTCGTAATGACTATATTTGTAGTTAGCGAAAAATTAATGTAGCTTTCTAAAAGTCAACAATTGTCCGACTAGAATATTTAAGTTTTACATTACACTAGTTTTAAAATCTCTAATTCTTGTTTTTGTTTTTGTATAAAACGCTTTAAGAAAGTGGTAATTCTTTGGGCCGTGTCATTCTCATTAGCATTTGTCTATTTTGTCTTTGATTTAAAATTCAGACATATCAGTTTCTGAAACGCATAGCGGTGTAAAAATAGCGTAACTAACATTTTGCTAATCTCTATTTGGTTTTTTTCCCTGTGGAGAGGAGAGGTTGAGAATTCTCATGGATACCACTGTTGGACTCATGACGAATCGAGGCGTCTGGACCCGAAAGATCTACCGACTAAACTCAGCCTGAGCCGTTGGTCCTAATGATCGAATGGCTTGACGTGATAAGGAAGTCAACGCTGCCCTATAAGATTGCATAGGTGCTAGATGGTGTACCGTGAACCAAATGGCTCCGGCCTTACTCGTGGCTAAGTAGAAAGCTGTTGAGAAGGGGATGGCAAAGGATATGACGGCAAATTTCGGAGGATTCCCGGAAATGTTGCTGTATTGTTGAGAGATCGAAGTCCCTGTGGATATCACAATTTCCGATTTAATAGGGGGCATCTGTCATTTGGTGCAAGTTTGCTCTGAACGCTTGACGCTTAACTTGAGGCTCGTAAAACAAATGTTTATGATGTTAAGTTTGCTTGATGAATAAATAAATAAAATAATATTTTATAGTCTATATTCGCTTATCTACTATTTTTTTTCTACTTTGACGACCTCTATAGCCGAGTGGATAATACACCGGTTTCAAGGTGTCGCCATCTATGAGGTCCCGGGTTCGAATCCCGGTGGGGGCAGATGTTTGTATGATGAATACGAGCATTTGTACTCTAGTCATGGTTGTTGATATATATATATATATATCTATAAAAATATTTATATATGTATGTCTATCCGTTACCCTAGATCCCATAACACAAGCCTTAGCTTAGTTTGAGCTAGGTTAATTGGTGTAAGTGTAACAAATATTTATTATTTATTTTATTATTATTCTGAGAGTACTCTGATTTTCCGCGTCATATTTTTATACACGGGACTGATTCTAGCTGTCACCTGTTGATACTCGATTCGTCAATATTACGATTGATTTAAATTTAGAAAACCACATTTGAACGAAACCAAATCGTTCCACTCAACCAATCCGAGAGCTAGAATATTACGTCATCGAACAGATGACATGATATTGTGGCGTTTGGATTGGTTAAGCCGAACGGTTCGGTTGCGTTTCGCTTGCGATTTATTAGTGCGATCGCCCCTCAGGACGTGTTAGGTAAAGAAAAAAATATTGATACAAGCCAAATTGTGGTTGTTCCTTAGGGCTGCCGCAGGCCTGTGTGTGGCGACACTCGCCGCGGACGTGTGCGGCGCGCTGCTGACGGGCCTCGGCCTGCGTTCTACGGAGAACCGGACAAAGTTCAGATACTACCGGTTCGCCGTTCTCGCAATGGCATTGGCGTGTACGTATAGCTTTCTCTTTTCTTGGATAATCATATTTCACGTACGTAAGAGCAAACTCTGTTTGACATGGTTTCCCAGGTTGTTCCCTAATAAGATAGGGACGTGTTTTCTCTTGTTTTTTTTTGTATTTTCACCTTTTTATCTTTCACTTTGTTATTAGTAATAATCAGTTGTACTCAGCAAATTATATGTGAAAACTTGTTAATTGTACATAGATAAGCATTGTTATAACGAGTCGTTAGTACACTCGTTAGTACAGTACTACTTACTATATGTCGTTATTAACGACATATAGTAAGTAGTACTGTTAGTTTTCCAAGTACATAAAAAATAAAATTAAATTTAGTTTCTTCGGAGAATGCTTCAAGGTGTCTTTTCGTCCTAGGTGTATGAGATAAATGTATTTAAAACGATAAGACCTATTTTAAAATTATCAACGTTTTCGAAAGAGTATCTGTGGCGATGACATGTACTAAAGTATTTTAATTTACTCGAAATTCAGATTTATGTACAACTAGCTTCTGCCCGCGGCTTCGCCCGCGTGAAATTAGTTTTTGTCCATCCTGGTCCCTTATGTCTAAGGTACCAAGATTCATGGTCTTATCTTCAATTCAACCCCTATTTCACCCCCACACTGGTAAAAATTTAAAAATGCTAGAACAAACGATTTTTTGACGTGATATTTGACGAACTTGCATACTAACTTTCAACCCTTATTTCACCCCCTAGCTGGCCGAAATTACAAAAATGCTACCACAAATGTTTAATGATTTCTTATCAAGTGCTCAAATATAAAGTTTCATGGTTTTATCTTTTAAAATTAAGAAATCCCATACAAACTTTCAACCCTCTTCATGCCTTTTTTTCGAAATAAATAGTAGCCTATGTTTTGTCTCAGGGTCTATAGCCTTTTTTTCGAAATAAATAGTAGCCTATGTTTTGTCTCAGGGTCTATACCTGTCTGTCTCTACTTGTCTATACCAAATTTCATCAAAATTGGTTGCGAGGTTTAAGCGGGAAAGCGTAAGAGACAGTCAGACAGACAGTTACTTTTGTATTTATAATATAAGTTGGGATTATCCGCTGTTTTTGAGGTCAAGTAAAACATCGTGAGGCATCCTGCATATTGTTTGAACAAATTTAATGATATCTAAGGGCGTGATTGACTACTGTCTAATCACCTAAACCTAGGTAAGCTCGTGATTAATAAAATTATATGACAATGTAAAAGAGATAGGATAAAGAAAAAGTAGCTGTGTGTAATTTTAACTTTACAATTATGTGTATAAACACTATTTGTTTGTTTCAGTGATGTGCATATTAATAGCACTAGTGATATATCCTGTCTGCTTCGCGGCAGAGCTTAATTTAGGTAAGTTATTTTATTTTTCATCTTGAGTAGATATATATGCGTTTAAACTAGAGTTGAAGAAGTCTTTTCAATATAATGAGAAATTTTCTGTAATATATATGCGACAATTACTGATTTACTGAATTTGGCACACTAATGTTATTATAACATAAATATCCGCTATTGAAAAATTAAATTGTTCAATTGTTCTTCAGTCGGGTTCGTTCATTTTCAATAACATACCATCACCAAATACAGTCTTTGGGTCATGGGTGTTGCGTGCGTTTGATGGGTTTTGTATAAAAACTAATAAAAAACTATAATCGAAATATTTCTAAAAAATCTCTATAAACTCATTATCTCTCCATAATTGGAGAGATAATAAGTTTAGTGCTGATAAAATTATATACTATAGACTCAATATATAATTATTTGTAAGATGTCGCTATGTGTCCGCTATCGCGTATGAACATAATATATCGTTAGGTTTCGACTATCATTAATACGGGCAACACGTCAAATTATGAAAACCGTTCCTATTACGAGTGACAGAGTTGTTTCAAGGATTATGTAAAGTCTGATGCATTGCTGTATAATATAGAGATTTAATAATAAATATATCAGTTTTAAGAGTTCAGTAGAGTTCAACTAATTTCGGCGACAAGGTAGTATTTCCCGTAAACAGACTGTATATTGCTGTCCAGGATCTAGAGACGATGGACCAGCAATAATCTCATTCAATTCAATTCTATCAATGATTGAATTTATAATGTAACATTTTTTTCACAATCTGAAAATGGTTATAAATCTTTTAGTAAGGGCTGAAAATCTGGATCAACAACGCTATTATTATCTAATCCGTCTTCACTATCGTTTTGGGTCAGTATACAAATATCTAGCCTACTATTCAAATATCGCAACAAGTAAGACCCTAGTCTGTAATAAAATAAGACAATTTCGCATCAACATCCATATAGTTTTGTTATATATTAATATTTTCATCATCACTCAATGTAAAGCCACAGCCGGCTGTATTAGTCTATGGCGGTCGAATCGCGAAAGCGCACCCCGCCATGTACCCCGTGTGGGCCTAGAGAATTCGGGGGGGTTTTAGTGGGTAGGCCGGTCCTCTATGACCGGAGAGCCCCACACACGGCCGCGCCTTGCCAGCGCGGTGGGTCATGGTGCATAAGGTCGCATTTTCCCCCTTCAAAAAAAAAATAGGCCAATATATTCATTGGATTTGGCGCGCTGGACATGGACATGGAATCTCTTGCAGCAGCGGCAATTTATTTGTGGAATATTTAATAATTATCTAAATGTGTTTCATTTATTAATATTTTTTTAATAGCGTAAGCCAAAACTCGGGTAAGGTTTGAGATTCAAAATTTCTTTTATGTTACATTATTTCTAGGTAACCGGTCTGTATGGGAGTTCGGATGGGCGTACGGGGTGGGATGGGGCGCCGCCATATTTCTCTTTGGCGCCGTGGTCCTCTTGCTATGCGACAAGGAGAGCGAAGAGCTCTACTTCAAGCAACGGAAAGTAAGTGAACCAATTAGACATTAGGATTAGGTCAACAGCAAGTGATCGATCAGTATGTCATCAGCACGGGGGTAATATTGCGGCGCTTTGTCTGGTCCGCTATACATACATACATACATATATGTCACGCCTTGTTCCCAATGGGGTAGGCAGAGACCACCTCTCTCCACTTGCTACGATCCTGGCACACTTCTCTTGCTTCCTCCACTTTCATGAGCGTCTTCATGCATGCTCGTCGGTTGCGAGCACTCTTGACCCGGCCTTTCTTTAGGTCATCTTCGATTTGATCGAGATATGTCCGCCTAAGTCGATCTGCACCGATTCGTCCTTCGCTCCCTTATCACACTGTTCCTGACTTTGTCCTTCAGATTTACTCCAATTATACTTCTCAAGCTTCTCATCTCCACAGCATTAATATATCCATTGGATTTGGTCCGCTATATGTAGTATGAAAGGTCGCAATGTTAGTGCCCTACTGTCTTTTGTATTATAGAAGATATCGATAATCCGGTAGCCAGCAGCTGAGAAGGCGAGTCCCTCCGACCGGCATAGAGCCTCCTGTGTCGAGGGTACGACACCAAATCATGAAACATCACTTTGAGCTCACATGGAATGTGGACTCTATCCATTAAGACGAACGCCAACTTGGTCCTGGTTCTAGATCAGTCCCTTTGGAATTACTATCAAAATGATATAATACGTAAAGAACTATGAAGTACATTCATAATACATATATACAAATGGTACGCATTTTCTGTTTGTATTTATTCTAAATATAAAACGCCTTGCCGATAGATAAAACATTCCTGCTGTATGCCCCTTGCTCTGTTAAACAATAATGAAATATCTTATTTTAGAGGTAAATTTGAAATAGATGTGATCAGTATTGTTTGTGTATAAGACACGTACTTGTACAGGCAGATAGTTTTTCTATAGACACAGGACTACGTTGAACGCTTTATATTACTTGTTGGTAAAAAATAAATAATATTTTTTTATATATACTACCATCGAGAACACCATATAAATAATGGGTAGGTAAGGTTATTGATAAGAGTTAGTAATGGCAATAACGACTGTTTTGTAATAATGAATAACATTGTTGTATTATTTTCCTGTAACTGTTATTGTAAACTGTTGTCTGTTATCCTGTTATATTGCTGTTTTGACAAATGTTGTTAAGTACGATTGTTATTATAGCTAGCTTATTTCATACTTTTTCAGGCTTAGTAGGACTGTCAGAATATTAGGCAGTAAGTTAAATAACTTAAGACTTATTATTCAATATAATATTTTGGTGTATTTAAAAGTTCATTGATCTGTACATAATTTGTTATTTACATTCAATATTTACATTATTTACATGCAATTTTTGCAATATTCTTCCATTTCTATTTATTTACAATATCTACTCTAATTATTTATTAGTTACTTAAAAGTACACGACACTAATTATTGCAACGAATAGATTATTTAATTTGCATACGCGATCACACAACGGTAAATCCAAACACGGCACTAATTATTGCAACGACCGCACAACGGCAAATAATGCGTAACTAAAAAAATGACAACAGCTTAGGCACCAGCAAGCCAGCAAGTTTACCTAATTGTTATTTCAAATCACACTGTAAATCAAAATGAGTCTAATTGTCATACGCGCGAACGTACAAAATTGTGAATTTGGTATTAGTAAAATGACTATAAGAAATAAACAAATAGGAACTTTATTTTCTTGTGAGATAGGTTAATATTATAAGAATAAGCAGTCGGGCAACAGAGCGAGTGCCTACGCCTACACAACGGTTTCAAGTGGCAACAACAACAATGCGACTCTTTTGTCAACAGAGGGGCGATCGCACTAATAAATCGCAAGCGAAACGCAACCGAACCGTTCGGCTTAACCAATCCGAACGCAACAATATATTCTAGCTCTCGGATTGGTTGAGTGGAGCGATTTGGTTTCGTTTCAGCTGCGATTGCCCCCAGCAACAGCAAGATAACAGTATAAGCCGTTGTTAAATAATGTGTTATTCGTTACGGGAAGATAATATTAGTAATAAGAGTCGTGCACGGTGCATGTAAGGCCGCCAGTAAGAGAGGTCGTCCCGCGCAGGTGGTGCAGGGGGAGGGGCTGCCGCGCCCCTAGGGCCTCGGGCGCCTGCCCGACCTGGTGCCGTGAGCCGCGGCCCGCCCCTAGGCCGCCGCGCCACACGCACGATGAGCGCTCACCACCGCTTCACGCTAATAATCTCTAGTCCCCAACCAATGCTCACTTGTTCTTTGACTCGCCTTGTCTAGTTCTCTTTTTCCGGTGCTGATACATCGTCTCGTTATACGACAGTCTTCTACTAATAAAACTGTCTGTTAGATAGACAACCTATTAATAGGTTGTTTTAGTAAATGGACAGTCCGTCAATAGTCTGTGAAATGGACAGTCTACTAATAGAACGGCTTGGTAAATAGACAATACTACAATGGCGCACTATTAAATTAATAGTGTAATGATAGAAGTTTGTCAAATAGATCTACTAAATTGCTATCGACTAAATTATAACTTCGCTAAATGAATAGTCTACAATAGATCTTTAAGTTAGATTGTCCGCTTCCATTGTCTCGTTACCATGGACAGTCTATTAATACTAGACTATTTAAAGTCGATCTATATACAAGGCTGTTTAAAGTCAATTTTTATATGAATCAGTAAATTATGCCAAACAATTATGATAAATATATAAATCTTTAGACTACCGATAATGAAACAAAAATTTACAAAACATTATAATATTTACAAATGAATCTTTCAATTTCTATGATTTGGAAAGTTGTATTATCAATAAGCTTATGAAATAATTATTGCCTAGTAAATAAATTAAGAGACTTATCAAAAAAGTAATAATGTCAGTACCGGGATGAGTTCTATTACGCAAGTGCACATTGGCAATAAACGTGTTATTTCACGAAGACACCACTGTTTTCGGAAAACAACATATTCAATTGTTGATTTTAGTTAACGAATGAGTGAGTCGATTAGACGGGACTTGTTTTTTTCGATTTTGTTTACCAATTAACGAGGATGTAGTTTGCGCTGTTTGTTTTGAGTTTTATTGTTTATTTTTTGTTAATATTAAAAAAAATGTATATAATTTAAAATCGGAGCATAAATTCGAAATTGATAAGTCTGATCGAATCTCGTGTTTATTTAAAAGACAATGCCGCATGTTTGGCCACAATGCGGACATTTCTATATTTATACTTTGATAATTACTAGGTTTATTATATTTGACGATTGTCACGTTATAAGTAGTAGCGATAGGAAACTTTTTGTTGAGCGCAAACAATCTACCTTATTTAAGTTAAGAATCAAACGTTAGATGTTTATAAACGTTCGAGTGAGAAGAAGCCCAAACGAGGCCATATTAATTTAATCGTTTAGTTGTATAAGTTAGGCGTCGTGATAATCCTCGAAAGTAATCCGTTCCAAAGAGCGTCGCTTTTGTTTGTTTCTTCAAGGCGTAGGCTAGTAGAGTTTTGGCCGGGCGCCGTTTTGGTTAGCGTAGTCGGTTGGTAGCGCTGTCGCGTGGCGGCAGCGGCGGCGGGGCGGCGCGGCCGGCGGTCGGCCGGCGCCCGCTCAGTGTCCGTGACTCCGTGTCTGTGACCTCTGCTCGTGCGGACCGCCGACGGGCGGGCGTCCCGCGTCCCCCGTCCCCCGTCGGACGGTACATACACTACATACGTACAGCTACGTCAACTCTGTGACCTTTGCACAGTGCGCATCGCCGATGCACGGGAATCCCCGCGTCAGACGGTACGTATACGTATAGCTGCGTCAAATTTGTGACCTTGGCACAGTGCGCACCGCCGATGCACGGGAATCCCCCGCGTCGGACGGTAAAACCTAGAAATATTAAGCTTCGCGTCAAGGACTGTTCGACCTTTGGACCACTATGCCGTCGCTCGTAATAACGACGGTTATTGTAGTCCAAATGTAGAGCTTGTGGCGCCCAGTGTACAAATACTTTCCCCGAGTGTTACGCCGTGTGAAAACCCAACGTGTGTGATTCCATAGTGTTTTGTATAGTGATACCGAGTGTCTCCAGTTTAATTTACTACGTGACAGCGAAACATGGAAATTGGATTCGGAATTGAATTAGTTAAGCGATCACAATATTTTCTTAATCATTTTACGACATAACATATATTTATTGTGGAAACTATTTGATATGCTAGTATGTTAAATATGTATTTTTTAAGCGTACGTAGTATGTTAATGATAATAATTGCGGAGGACGTAATCATTGTTAGTGTATCGTAAAAAATAATCCGATTATCTTCGGAGAAATTAGTGTAATTTTCGTATCGTATATTTGTAATCTGAATGTTTAACTGCATTTTCGTAATCTCTTGGTTATGGCTTTAATTTGATACTTTGGTGTAGAAAATATATTTGTACTATGTTGTGATAGTTTGGTAGCTATTAATAACAAGGCCTTTGTTGTATCTTAAGTCTATGTACTTGTAATGAAGACTTGTTTATATTTATTAATATTTTATAATATGCTTGATTATTTTTTCATATTACATCCATAGTTTAAGAAACTTGCTTTATTAAGCATATTTCAATAATTAACATTACATGTTAAAAGATTGACGCTTATTGTAAGTGTGTTAGTGGAACTGTTGGATACACCTTGATGACAATTTGCTAAACTATGGTCATCATACTCATTTAGACAAAGTCAATTCAGCCTTGTCAGAGCGTTGCGAGGTTTTTTATACTCAGTGTAAATGTAAACACGATATATGTTATATTGTATGTTAATAACTAAGATACGTAAATGTGGAAATAAATAAAGATATTACAATGTATTGTGCTGATGTAGAACACGTTATGGTTTTCAGAAAATTTATCAATCTACTTTTTGTATTTTATGTAAAGCAAATGAGGTTCAACTTATCACGGGTTGCGAATTCTTTTAAATCTCATATATCTCGACTGGACTATAATTATTAATTGGTTTTTAATAAAAATCCAATGGCATATTATGTCCCACATTATGTATCATTCAGTATAAGATACACATTCAGGTACATAAAGACAGAATTTTGAATATATTTTTGATGTTTTAATTTACAAGATGACTGATTATTTTTACTATTATTGAAATCAATTGAACTTAAACTTACATATGTCATGTATTCCGTTTATATATACTGCCTTTTAAATATTTAACAATGCAATAATTAAGCGTCCTTATCGGTTGAACGTACGTTTTTATGGTGTTTCGACATCATAAATGCATCGGGCCTCTTAATTGTTATAGAAGGCACTTCACTGGGTTTTGGACGTATTTTATAAATATATCATTACACGTTTTAAGAAGGGGCAGGATTCCTTAATATCATGTATTTAAATCTATGGTTTAACCTAAATGAGGATATTAAAGTAAAATTTTTGCTTAACTATCATTGGCTAATTAAGAAATGTAAATGAAATGCAAGATATAAGACGCCAATCGAATATTAATATTTTTATTCTGTATGATTTTACCGCAGACCCTGAAAACTAGTTATATTTGTAACAAATTAATGAATATACCTTTATACATCATTGTATCCTCATTATGCGATGATTCTAATAACACTGCCAAGTAGTTACTGCACACCAGGTAAATGTTTGTCTAATGAATCGTGGTATTACAAACGAGCGCGAAATTAAAAAAAAAGAAACATTATGATAAACCAAACCTTACACATTGAAACAGATTTTGGAAAATTTAACGAATCAAATTAATTATTTTCATGAATGTCAGTCTTTATCTACACTTCTATATAAAGAGGAAAGATTTGATTGTTTGCATTGAAAATACTGTCAAACTACTTGACCGATTTCTTAAATTCTTTCATTATTGGGAAGCTATACTATCTCCGGTGAACATGGGATATATTAAATCTTAAAAAAAAAGAGATTAATACTAAAACGCCAATAATATAACCTAGGGTGTGAAAAAGTTACCAATAACTTTCTTACATTGTATGTATTATTCATTATAGATGAAACTAATGTACATCTTTCCAGAACATAAGTTATGTCACAAAAGTGTTTTTTTTTTATTTTAAAAATATATATAAATGGCACCGCTATAAAAGCTCTTTTATATATACATACTTTGGAATTAATCCTTATCAAAACTTCATATTTAAGTCTACCTACACCACTATATAACTTTTTGAATTATTCAATTTGGACATTCCATTCGAAAGATATCATAAGTTAAACATTTAAGTTATTTGAAAAATGTCGTATTGTCGCCGCTCACGCCGTTCGGTTCGACGGCACCGTAATAATAATTCGTCACTACTGGGGTACGGGAAGAGAAAAAATTTAAGTTTTGAAATGTTTGTTTAATGGTAGTGCGAAGCCATTTTAAATTGCCACTATTTTTAAATGATGCGATTCATTAGACATTCTTTATAATAATTTTATCCTAAAATAATAATCACAACTTTAATGTTTACTATACTAATGTACATCTTTTGTATGTATAGTTAATGTACATTATTATATAGAAGTAATAACCCCCGTATCTATAGATAATATTTAGCAACTTTTTTTATGCACCTTCATGCAGTGTATACACATGCACAGGCAATTTACAAATTACCTAGTCATTTGGCTTGAGAGTAGTGTTTTCTTGTTTGTAAGTTTTTTTTTATGAAATAGAATCACACTATTTTTATACTTTACTAATTGTATTTTTATATTATAAGTACATATATACATTTGTCATAAATTATTTTGTAGTTAAGTACTTTCACAAAATGTTTGGTTGTATTGTGTCCATCAATTTATAATTAATTGATTAATAATTTGCCTGTGTGGTGCGTTCATGATAACTCCATTGTCTTAGCTAAATTATGAGTCATATCAAAAAGATTCAATAAAGTACCTACCCTAGATAAAAATTGTTTTAATGAAGATATCGTTTCCCTGTTTGTGAAAAATTAAACAAAAATATTGAAAAAACTGACAATACTTGAACAGATTATAATTATTCATAATTAACATGATGAAATTTAAATAGCTCAGCTCAGTTATCAATAGTTCTTTTCAGTGTCAAAAATCTTCAAAAATTAGGCTTCAGACTTTATTACTAGGTTTTAACTGGCCATAATTTTTAAACTTGTATTCCGGTGATGGTTTTAATGCTTTTGATAAGTCTTGCGTTTGCGTCCTTGTAGTCCACAGGCTGGGCATTCATCACTATTGTCTTCAGGCGTGTTTCATCCTGAAGAAAAATATATTAAATCAGTATTAGTGGCTATGCAGTTAAGACTGTTTTCATCCGAATTTCCCAAAAAAATAATATTTTATGGTGGTTAAAATTAATATCAAGTCAAAAATAGGTAATATATGAATTCAAAAGCTGTGTATGGAGTTAATAAGAATAATAGGAAATAATAAAAAGATAAGAATGTATGCTTGGGCTTGTTTTCCAGTTACTACAACGGTTGGTAGACGCCCTTACTGGCTGTTCTAAAAATTCTTCCTGTGCATTATATGATATATAATTTACAAGCATTCTTTACGATTTGTACTAGAATGTTACTATACAGGTTTACAGGAAAAGTCGTGCTAGATCCGTTAAGGGCGTGGAGTACCCATCATTTGTGACCTATTTCACTATGAAACACCCTACCCTAAACTTAACCCATTTCGAGATATTCGACTTTTAATTTGTTTATTGAAAATTGCCTATTTTTAAGCTTCTAAATTAAATTTTGTTTATTTTGTGGGTCTTATTATTATTATTGCATGTTTACATGTGTAATAAGATGCTATAGGACGTCAATTATTAAAATAGTGTATAAGTTAATTGAACAGGCCGTAGTAGACAAGTTAAAGTTAAGAAATGAAAACAAATATTAGAAAGTTCATTTTTCTCTAAGGGATATTAAAAAAAATAGTATGGCAGTTGTTCGGCAGATGTGTTTAATTCTAATTTATAATTCTAAATCTACGTTTCATCAGCTATCCAACGATGTATATAATGTCTTATTCGCTGGCATTGCCCAGTGTAATTTTTCATTTTCTTATTTAGAAACATTATTTATGTTTTATACTCAAGATTCTCAATCGCGGTGCAATTATATTATTCAAGCTTGCGGGACCTTGACATCCAAAGAAAGTGTTACAACCTTATTTATTTATATAAACTGGATTATTTTTGGAAATAAAATTATACGACATTGATTTATTTAGATAATTGGTTGAATGTTGCAGGGTTATACATAGGTAGTGGGCGTGTGGCGGTAGCATCGCGAAAGCGCACCCCGATATGGGCTGGAAGGACACCGGGGGGTTTTTAGTGGGTAGGCCGGTCCTCTATCGGAGAGCGCGATGACAAGGTGCATAAGGAGCATTTTCCCACCGTAAAAAAAATGTATCTGCTTTGTAACAGTAAAGTGGCAGCGAACTAAGACGGCTACAACTAGTGATGTGCCGAGTCACTGTTTTGGTGGATCGAGTCAATTCGAGTCAGTTTATACGGTATTCGAATCAGGACTCGACTCCCTGATTCGAGCCCAGTACTCGAATTCTATGTTTGGTATTCGAATATTTCTAGACTCGAGTCTGATTCCTAGACTCGTGTCTAGAAATTCGAGCCTGGAAATTCTAGTCCAGTCCAGAACTAGAGTCCGATTTTAGAACAAAATAAAACAAAAAGTTGCAGGTTCAAATTTTTATGTAATATTTGGCCCGCGCCACTTCAGTGCTTATGTAAACAGTTTGCGAGTACAAGCGAGTTAATCAAACTCGAACATTATACTCGAGTCAGTAGGAATCGTGTAAATAGAATCAAGTTAGCGAGTACGAACTGATTCTTCCTGACTCGAGTACCGGAATCGAGTCCAGCGTACTCGAATCAAAATAAATTGGTATTCAAGTAAGCGAGTCCAAAGCAGGAATCGAGTCTGACTCGAGTTAAACCATACTCGGCACCAGTGATGGCAATAACGACTGTTTTGTAATAATGAATAACACTGTTATGTTATTTTTCTATAACTGTTATTGTAAACTGTTGTCTGTTATCCTGTTATATTGCTGTTTTGACAAATGTTGTTATAAATGTCTAATCAATATAATTTTCTGGCGTATTTAAAAGTTCATTGATCTGTAGATAATTTGTTATTTACATTATTTATATTCAATGCTTACATTATTAACTTATTGTAACGAATAATTTAATTTGCATACGCGCGATCGCACAACAGCAAATAATGCGTAACTAAAAAAATGACAACAGCTTAGGCACCAGCAAGCCAGCAACAGTTTACCTAATTGTTATTTCAAATCGCACTGTAAATCAAAATGAGTCTAATTGTCATAAGCGCGAAGGTACAAAATTGTGAATTTGGGATTAGTAAAACTACTATAAGAAATAAAGAACTTTATTTCTTTGTGAGAAAGGTTAATATTATAAGAATAAGCAGTCGGGCAACAGAGCGAGCGCCTACGCCTACACAACGGTTTGCTTTATCTCGCTCATACTTGTAGCTTGTAGCACAGTCGTACTCGCTCGCTCATACGCACAAACGCAAGTGGCAACAACAACAATGCGCCTAGGCGATCATTTTGTCAACAGCAACAGCAGGATAACAGTATGAGCCGTTGTTAAATAGCGTGTTATTAATTACGGTAAAATAATTCATAATATTATCTGCTATTGAAATAACGAGCATTACTACTCGGCACATCGCTACACGGGTACAACACGGGTAGCTGAGCTACTTACGTTATGCGTCTCGACCTTGGCGCGGAACTTGAAGACGAACGTTTTGAACTTGACGTCGTCGAAGGCTTGCGCGTAGCCGCTCTTGTCGTAGTCGAGCAGCTGGCCCAGCTCGGCGGCGGGCCGCGCCAGCACGGCCTCGGCCGCCTCGTTGAACGCCGTCACGCGCTGGTCGCCCGTCGGGTCCGACACACTCGCCTGCTCCACCAGTGAACACACACTCGTGAACCAATGTTCCTAACATTTTTATCTACTATCATGCTATTAATCCTACTACTATTATAAAGGCGAAAGTTTGTAAGTAGGGATGTTTGTTACTCTTTCACGTAAAAACTACTGAATGGATTTGAATGAAACTTTACCGCAATATAGCTTATACATCAGAATAACACATAGGCTACAATTTTTGAAATTTTAATGTGAGGTCGTAAAAAAAACACATTTTTTGCGCTTACATTGCAAACGCTGACTGAATCCTACAAGATAGATCAAAACAATTTAACTACAGTATTGTACAACTTAAAAAGGTCTACAAAAAGTCCGTGATGGTATAATGTTTATCTCTTAGGAATAACCCCAATAACCATTTTTTATCCTTTACTTTGTACGAGAAATAATGGCTTATTTACGAAGCGATTTTAAGCAATACAGTATTAATAATCCTTACCAATAATATCTTAAATACATTGTGCATTTAATAAAGATCAATATGACTTTTTACAGCTGTAAATTAAATAAATTTCTCACGGTCAGCTCTATGTGGCTTGCTCACGTGTTTCCAAAGCGAAGAATCTGCATGTTATGCTGAAGGAAAAAGATCGTTAAATGTAGTTTATAGGAGCATAGCTCAGTAGCTACCTATAGGCCTATGATTAGGCTCTGCAGTGCTTAGTTCCGTTTCTTAACTTATTCTAGACTAGACGGGACCACCTGAAGTCCACAGTCGCGCGCGGCGCTGTGAAGTGAGCGCACGCTTACACTTTAATTGCTTAGAGTTTTTCGAAACTACCCGTAACTACTCGATTTAACAATGGATGAAAATACTAACGAAGAAACGGAAAGTAATTTAATTCTAAGTGATAAAATTGTCTCGGAGGTGAATGATAATGGTGAATTGGCTATGGAGAATATGTTAGAGTGGGACAATTTAGGTACTGAAAATTACGTAGCAAGCAGTGGTAAGAGGCCGCGAGAAGAAAGTGAAGAAAGTAACGAAGGGTTTACAACAGTTACGAAGCGAAAACAAAAGCGCTTTATACGAAGTAATTCGCAAATAATCAAAGTTTCACATTGTTAGACATAGAAAGTGTTAATACCGAAAGTGAAATAGAAGTGAGTGTTACGTCCCTTCAGCCGTTGTTAAAACAGATGGCTTTTGCAAAACTATTAAAAGGTGAACAAATTAACAAAGTCTTAAATATCAAGTATAAAAGCCCGTACAAATTAAATATCCGTTTTGAAAATAAGATACAAGCACAAAAATTAATTGAATCCAAAAAAATTGCAGAATTAGGCTATAGATGCCAAATGACGATGGAATCGCACATTTCTTATGGTGTTATAAAAGGGATTGATCTCGATATGGAAGATCAAGCCATAATCGAAAGTATAGAATGTCCGGTTGAAATACTATCTATTAATAGATTAAACAGACTTGACTACGAAGGCAAGTGGGTGAAAAGTGAATCAGTACGAGTGGTCTTTAATAGCGTTGTACTGCCAACTTTCGTTTATGGTTATGGCTGTAGAATTAAAGTAGAACCATATGTTTTCCCGGTGACACAATGTTCCGGATGTTGGAGGTATGGACACATCATAAAGTTTTGCCCAACAAAAAAAGTGCTTTGTCCTAAATGTGGGCAAAACCATGAAAATTGTGACACGAAAGATATTGTTTGTCTAAATTGTAAAGGTCCTCATATAGTATTGGACAGATCATGCCCATATTTCTTAAAGAGAAATGTATTCGTAAATTAATGTGCCAACATAATGTTACATATAAGAGGGCATTACAAATATATATTCTAGAACGCGAATCGGCAAAAACCAACGAGTGTGACAGAATCAATCAAGTGAATGAAAATCCTACAGTTCCACCAATTCAAAAACAACAACATTCAGCTAATATGATGCATAGATCATACAAAGATGTGGTAGTATCGAAACCTGTACGTATAGAACGTACTTCGTCGACAACTTCGGACAGTGATCAGTATGTGAAGGAGCCAGCAATTGTGAAAACTAAGAAGAAAAAGCAGAGAAAAGATGATGAAAGAACTACAGAAACAACCGAGCAACAACTGGAAGAAACAGAAGAGAAGCAGTGCAAAGAAGAAAAACTCAGGAAAGTAGATTTTAAAACGTTATTTACTAAAATCAAAGACATTATTTTATCGGACAGTCAAATGTTAACAAAAATTGTGATGGTTGTTAATGAAATTTATACAGTGTGTAAACCTTTCATTATGAGTATTGTAAATGGAAATAGTTTGTTAGAACTCTTAATTGGTTTTTATAATGGATAGCTACAATAATACAGATAATATTGCGGTTAATATTTTGCAATGGAATTCCCAGAGCTTGCTCCCTAAATTAGGTAGTTTTGGAGCATTATTGATACAGGAAAAGATACATATAGCATTGGTTAGTGAGACCTGGTTAGATGTTGAAATGCCATTAAGTCTGAGCGGTTATAACATTTTTAGAAAAGATAGATTTGACTCGTATGGTGGCGTCGCAATTTTAGTTCACAAATCCATTAAATCTCGTTTATACCCTATCTCCCTTTCGAACGCAGGTATAGAACTAGTCGGAATTAACTTGTTAAATTGTAAAAATATTGAATACATCTTTTCGATTTATTGCCCTTCTTCAGTGACTACCACAACATCGGATTGGGATGAACTATTTTCTCGTTTGAATAGAAAAGTAGTTATTGCTGGCGACTTCAACGGCCATCACACAAATTGGTCTTATAAAACAGATATCAGGGGTAGTCAAATCTTTGATTCGGCTTTACATTTTGGCTTTGTATCAATCAATAATGGGCAGGCCACGAGAATAGGAATAGTCAACGGAAATTTGAGAGAATCATCTCCTGACATTACTTTTACATCTGGAGATATTGCTATAGAATTTGATTGGCACATCTGTAACGAGAATTTAGGTAGTGACCACCTAATTATTAAGTATTCTACAAATTATTCACGCGCTCTTCCTTTGATTAAAAAGAGAAATTATAAACTTGCAGACTGGGAAAATTATAGAACTGATCTAAAGTTGGTATTTGGCTCTGTGGTTGACAGCAATAATGTGGAAATACTATACAATTATTTTTATGACCAAATCACTAAAGCTGCAAATAAAAATATTCCTTTTAAAAAATATAACACAGAACCAGAATGTAAATTTAAGCCTAAGGCATACTGGAATCCATCTTTATCACAGATAGTTGCTCAGCGCAGACTAGCATTAAAGCAATTTCGGAGGAACCCCACTCCAGAAAATCTTACGAGATTACAGAATAAAGTATCTGAAAGTCACCAGCTCATAAAAAAGGCAAAGTCTAAGTCTTGGCAAGATTTTTGTTCAAGTCTCAATGAGACTACATCTGTTGCTAACATGTGGAATCGGATGAGATGGGTGAAAGGACGCCATCAAAGTAAATTCTATCCTCCCGAAAATCAGATCAAAGAGCTTTTATATTCTTTGACTCCCGATTCTAATTTGGAACCCAAACCTTTATTTAGATCCCATAATGATTTGTTGGAATCTGATTTTACATTGCAAGAATTAAAACATTGCCTTAAAAAGAAAGATTCGTGCCCCGGTGACGATGATATAACGTATTCTATGATCTATAATTTACCTGAACAAGGGAAAATGTTTCTTCTTAAGATATACAATTGTATTTTACACTCAGCACACATACCGAAACATTGGCGTGATATTTTGATAATACCTATCCCAAAGCCCAGTTCTCATCCGAATTCTACTGCAAAATTAAGACCGATCTCTCTTATTTCTTGTTTGTGCAAAATTTTTCATTCAATGATCAACAAACGGATTGAATGGTACATAGAAAAACATAAAATACTTTCACCTAATACAACAGGATTTAGAAGAAGTCGCTCGTGTCTAGACAGTTTAGTACGGTTGATTACAAAAATTCAAATAGGTTATTCAGAAAATATGCCTACTTTGGCGTGTTTCCTGGATATAGAAAGTGCGTACAACAATGTATCTATTAATAGTATTGTAAGCATTTTGGATGAGCTAGGTGTAGGCTCTTCAGTTTGCGAATATTTGTGGTCATTTTTAAGCGAAAGACACCTAAAAATTAAATACTCTAATGAAAACAATACACTCATTAGGTGGACGACCAAGGGCTTGGCTCAAGGTGACCCTATATCTCCTTTGCTCTTTAATATAGTAACATATAAAATATGTAAATCGATTCAGGATTCACTTATATGTCAATACGCGGATGATTTTGTTATTTTTGTAAGTCATAGAAATATTAATGTATGTCAATTAAATATACAAAGAGCATTAGATGCAATAACCATGTTATTAAGTGAAATTGGCCTATCTCTTTCTTCTGCCAAATCTAAAATTTGTTTATTTAGTAGAGGTCGTCGTAGACAAAATATTGAAATTAGAATAGATGGCCATTTGCTTGAGCTATCGGAATCTGTTCGCTATCTTGGTATCTGGCTAGATAGGTCGCTTCTTTGGAAAAAACATATAAATGAAATCGTAGAGAAAGCTCAAAAATTCCTGAATTGTTTGAGAGTGCTAGCAGGCTCTGCTTGGGGTATTCACCCTCAGCATCTTCAAACATTGTACATAGCGTTAATAAGAAGCAGATTTGACTTTGGATGTTACTTGTACGATAATTGCGCCAAAACTCACTTATATAAAATTGAAAAGATTCAAAATCAAGCATTGCGAATAGTGGGAGGATTCATAAGAAGCACACCAATACATGTGATGCAAAGTGAGCTGGGAATTCCACCTTTATTTATAAGAAGAAAATATCTGGCATTTAAATATTGTCTTAAGTCGTGGTCGTGGCACAAGAACTTAACTGTAGAGTGGTTAATTGAACTTAATCAATGTTTTCATAACATGTACTGGAGGAACAAAACTAAGCCTTTACTCCCTTCACTTATAAATAGAACACAAGAAACTGAGATAGCTTCGGCAGACATTTTGGAGATGTTTACTTTAAGGGTATGGGTAACACAAATCAATGTATTCGATGTAATTAAATTTCATTTGGAATGTGTAAAGAGAGCCAAAAATTATTATGAACAAAATAAACTTAAATATAATGTAATAGAAGAATTATTTAAAAAATATCATGGTTGGGTTAGAATATACACTGATGGTTCGAAATCGGCAGATGGCCAAGGAGCAGCTTACGTATGCCCCACTCAGAATACTATCGGAAGTTTTAAGAATATTCCTGATGTGTCTATAATGTCATTAGAATTACTTGCAATATGTGAAGCCCTATTGTATGCGAGCCGTTCAAACTTTAAGAAAGTAGTAATAGTTACAGATAGTAAAAGTGCACTCCAACATATAGCTCGATGCGCCTCTGGCAACAGAGGTGTATCAACAGCTTATAAAATACTTGAGATAATTTATGAGCTTATTTCAAAAAATATTTGTTTGCGATTACAATGGATTCCTTCACATATTGGAATTTCTGGGAACGAAGAGGCTGACCGAATAGCAAAACTGGCAATAACTGAAGGTGAACATAGATATGTTAAATCATTTTATTCGGAAATTACATCAAAATATAAGCATATTTGTTTTGATAAATGGAGTGAATATTTCGATAAACGGTCAAAAGAAAAAGGCATTTGGTATAAAAGTATTCAGTGTCAGCCTCTACGTCACCCATGGTTTTACAACCTTAAATTAAGTAGAGAATATATAGTATTATTTAATAGATTACGTTCTGGACATTATCCATCCAACAAGTTTGGATATTTAATGAAAAAAATAGAATCTCCTAACTGTGAAATTTGTGGTACTATGGAAGATGTCCAACACTTGTTGGTGGAATGTGTCCGTTATCAAGATGCTAGGAGAGTACTAATAAACAGATTAAAAATTAATATTATGGATGTTGGTATGTTCCACAGTATTTTGGCCCAGCCAACTTCCAAAGAGGCCCATATGTTATACAATGTACTGTGCCCGCCGCGACTACCTTGAGATTAATTGTGAATATGTTCCGTTTTATGTATGATTATGTATATGTTCCGATAGGACTGACATATCCATTTGGATAAAAGTCCTTTTAAAATAAAGAGAAAAAAAAAAAAAAAAAAAAAAAAAAACCTGAATCCACGCGAAACAAAGTCGCGGGCAAAAGCTAGTCCTCTATAAAAGAACCTATAACAATGGGGACCATGCAATTAAAATATTTATGAAATTTTCTTATTAAAATGCTAAAAAAATATAAAAGTAGGGCTACTGCAAGGTTTATATTTAAAATAATATGTATTGTTTTTTAACAAAATTACGAATCAAAAGTAACGTGAAACGGAACGGATTTAAAACACCAATCAGCGTTCAGTGACGTCACTCCTGTTATTGACAACTTATTTGAGGTTATAAGTTGTAGTAAAAGTGACAATTAAACCAAAATGAATTGTGTTTTTTGAATAAAAATGGAAGTTGGTTAGCGTTGGTGGCAAAAGTTAATGTTGACGTGGTAGTGACATTTTTTGTCGAAAGTGCAGTTTTAAGTGTAAAAATGAAAGGGACTAAACAAAGACATTGAAAAGTTTGGGTAAGTGTTAGGTAGGTAACTGTTTCTTTTGTGTACAAGCAGATTAACTAAGTTCAAAATAAACATATCCGCCGACTTACGTCAAAGTGGTCTTCACAGCATCGAATAAATAAATAAATAAATGAATAATAATAAAAAATAAATAATAAAGAAATATTAAATAAATAAAGTCTTTGGGGAATAAAAGTCATTCCTCTTTGCCGCTTAAAACCACATTTTTCTCAGTTTTGGGTTAAAAAGTTCAGTCAAAAACAATTTATTAGAATTATATTTATTTATTTATTAAACTTTATTGCACATATAAAATATACAATAGGCGGACTTAATGCAACATGCGGCATTCTCTACCAGTCAACCGAAAGGCTAGTAGGTATACAAACATTTGTTTGGCGCAGACAAAAAACTATTTTAAACTTACATACTACTTAATATATATACAAATACATACATAAACAAACATATATACAGCTATATACCTATATATATATATATAATATAATAATACATATATAAATAAATTTATCTAGAAAATGAAGTGTTTAAGCAAGTGTCTTCAGATAGTGCTCACGAACTAATTTCTTAAATGTGCGTTATATTTATTTGAAGTAGATGGACACATTGGCACAAAACATACGTCCATACGGCTTTTTTTCGGAGTATCAATCGCATAGTTATGATCACCTGATGTTGATGGACAGTTCATTGAAAATTTTTACAAAATAATACCTTGAAAGTCGAGATAAATGCAAAAACAACTAAAGCCAGCAATGACACGCGCAGTACAATCATTGAGCCAGTGACAATGACAGACAGGAGTGACGTTATACGAACTATAGTTCCGTTTTCGCGCGAAAATTTAAATTGACTATTTAAACCGCATTTTTTTTACTAATATACAGTCTTTTCATTTTTAAATATACTTGTGGTCTATTCTACGTGGAGTTCTTTAAAATGAACACAAAAATGAAAATATTGCAACTTCCCTACTAGCTTATTGCCAACATTAAACGCTCAATGATATTATATCATCCAAACGCGTGATATTATGAATTTCAAAAAAAGAACATTCTCATGCAATGACATTCTCACCACCAGATCGCAAAATTTTTGAAAAAAGAACAATAAATTGTAGACTAATTAGTAATTTCCGATTCTCGTAATCCACATCTACTGCTGAAGGCTACATTATTGACTCTATATCCAACAAAATCCACGTGACAAATCAAAGGTGATGGTCAAAATTTGTGTGGAAGGTGGGCCTGAGTAATGTGCAGCGACGAAACTTTACCAGAGAAGAGTATAAATTATTGTATATCATCTGGATAAAGATTAGATTTTAAATATCTCCCGTTTTTTTTGGAATTAATAATTTAAATTATTTAATACTAGCAAGATGATGGAATCTTTTTTTTTTTAAGTTTTTCTTTTTATTAATTTGCGCACGACATGCTGTCAAAGTCTCATTGATAGCGGACGAGTGTCATCATTGGTCACAGACTATGTACATTCAGAATGTATAACTACTAAATTACATTTCTTTTGTAAACTATATAACCATTTTCAATAAGATTTAAATAAATTATCATTTTATATACTTAATTAAAACATTTTAACCACGTTTTGGGATGTGTTTACTTGAATATCTAGGTATTTTCAAACATAATTTACAGAAAAACGGGGGATTTAAAAAAAATATAATAAATTGTAAATTGATGAACATAAAAATTACCTATCGATTGATATATCTTACGTCTCTGCACATGATTGAGGCCCACTTTTTGTCCATGTTCTTTTAAGTTTTATAGAAAATAGAAATAATGAAGTGGTGAATATAAATATTCCAAGTACATCAGGATATACCAACATTCAACAAGGTGCAAATGTTCAAGTGCATTTCCATAATTGTACGATCCAAAATGTAAATAATTATTACAATAAATAATTATTTTACTTATTAAGGTTTGTTTATTTTACATGCTTCGCAATCAGCCTTTCTTTGAATTTACATAGTTCTTACAACACTGTACAACACCCTATGGTATGAGAATCTTTTATAGAATATTCACATCATGATTGTAGATAAAATCTTGTATGCAACTGTTATAATTAAGTATTAAAACACTCATGTGATACTATTATCACAATCGGCCACGCCTCGTGGGATAAACCCACATACCTGTTTTAATACCCCTGATTATACAACAGTTGCATAAATAATTATTATAATGATTTTTTTATTGCTTTACAAGATACAGGTGAGGTTCTGTAGAAAAAATACTAAACAAGCTACTTTTTTTAATTTAATAAACAGGCAGACTACACGCTTCGTGATTTATGGTTAATTATTCGACATAAGAATCTACCTCAAAGTTGCCGAATGTAAGTATCTGACTACAATTAGTTATTCCATACATTCAAAAGAATGACATGATTCTTTGAAATAGGCTGATGAAAACAAAGATTGATAGTTACTTTATGTTTCTTTTGATTCTGATGGTTATTTTTCTGAAGGGTAACTCCAATTAAACAAATCTTTATCGCCTGTTATTCCAGAAATTATACAAGTTATCTACAATTGCTTAAATTACTGCCTTTTCATTTGTGCCCACCATTGTGCGCGGCAAAGCATAAACAAAACATTCGACCTCACTCTACGGCTGCGGAATGAGCAGTCAGTGTCTAAGACTGTCACTTTGGCTAACTCGTTAGCCCATCGCGATAGGCCAACGTAGAGCAGTAGGTACTTGGCGGTATGTTGGTAGTTGGTAGCTATCGTCAAACAAATGGTGTCTGTATTCCGTCCACACACAAAAGGATTTTGAACAGAAACCTCTTTATTGGGATAACTTGTATTACATCATGCGATATTCAGACTATGACCACGCCATAGACCACTAATTAGAAAGTCCACTACGCAAACTTTTATTACCTATGGTACCTAACCTATATAGCATCATTGTGATTGATATCTAGATTGCAATGCAAATTACCTAGAAGGAATTTTATTACTTTATATTTAAAGGATGGTTTTAACACAAAAAAATTATTATTATTGGCAAACTATTGAAAATTACAGGTTTTTTTAATAGGATAGGGCAGAAACGAGCAAACGGATCACCTGATGGTAAGCGATAACCGTTGCCCATGGACACCCGCAACACCAGAGGAGTCACAGATGCGTTGCCGGCCTTTTAAAAGGGAATAAGGGGGAACGGGGGAGTTGGGCCTCCGGTACCCTCACTCACTCGGCGAAACACAGCGCAAGCGTTATTTTACGCCGCTTTTCTGTGAAGCCGTGGTATCACTCCGGTCGAGCCGGCCCAATTTGTGCCGAAGCATGGCTCTCCCGCGGTAAAAGGGTCTAAACGTAAATTTCTATGTTAGATGTTCAAAGGTAAATTGATTTGACATAATAACCGCAATTTTATTATTTATTAGCTGTACCAGCGACTTCGTCCGCGTGGTATAGTTATTTTGAGCATCATATTTATTTTTGCAAACAATCACCTCAGCTGTTACCCGATCTTGACAAACGCGACATATCCAAATTTGATTACAATAAAAACGATTCTAGTGAGTTAACATTAAAAGATAGACATATACTGTCGTGGACATTTTTTTTTGATCATTTCAAGAGGAATAATTCTTTCATACATATTTTTTTTTGGTATCTAGAACCGTTTTCGCAGCGCACGCAACGGAAGCCCTCAAAGATGAAGAATTTTCCCCGTTTTTTCCACATTTTCCATTATTTCTTCGTTCCTATTAATCGCAGCGTGATGTTATGTAGCCTAAAGCCTTCCTCGATAAATGGGCTATTCAATAAAAAAATAATTTTTCATTCGAACCAGGAGCTCCAGAGATTAGCGCGTTCAAACAAACAATCAAACAAACTCTTCAGCTTTATAATATTAGTATAGATTAGTATAGATGTGGGTTGAATCCTTTCTGTGTAACTATATCCAAATATGAACCATGCAAATTTGCTATGCCTTTTTTACTTCCTTAAGTTCGATTTGTAATAATCCTAAATATGTACTCCCGGCGGTATATGTTTGTATGAAACATTATAAATGTAACAGAGGTCAGATAAACTTGACATATTGCCTAGATTTACACAAAATTAATAAGCTTTAGAAGTAGTGTAGTTTTAGCTTATTGATATAAATATAAATATAAAAATCTCTAAGCAAATTATTTAATTTTATAATTCTTGTTATAATTGTCATAAGTCAAATATCTTATTATGACAGCTTTGATACATCGTATTAGACCAAGATAATACTATTGAAAGAGGCAAATATACTAATAATAAAGAAAAACGACAACAGTGCGTGTAGGTTTTCATTACATTAAAAGTTTCCATTAAAATGAGAACTTAAATGCAGTCTTAGAACTTACCGTCATCAGAAGTCGGTATTTGAAGTTGGGGTATTCTCTGTTGCATTTTTCGCACCTGTACAAGCCATTGTCTTGATCGACCAGTTTTTTGTTGCACTGGTCTTGCGGACAAGCCTTGTACACTGCGTTGTCGCTGAATGTGAAGGTGATCACGCCCAGGAGCGAGTAGTAGTCTCCCTTCTCGCCGGAGCCGAGCTGGCGGCTCTCCGCGTCGCGGAACGTCAGCCACTCGCCGCTGCCGCCGCCGTACGAGCCCGACCTGGAGGCGAATTTTTGAAACAATAGAAAACCAATTGGGTAGACGACAATTTTTTAAATTCTATATATAATAAGAGTACTGTTTTAAGCGAGAAATATTGTAGAACCAATAGTACACCTGCACCTATTACTTTTGAAGATACATCGACACGTTTGCGGCGTTGTCGCGGGTCGCTCGAAAACGCTGCATACTAATAGCACTGCAATCGTGACGTCATAATTACGTAAACTCGCCTAATTTGTATGCGCGTATAAACAAATTCTATAATAACTTTGTTATTTGTACGTTTAATGTGAGAATGCTAAAAATGTGTTCGTTTCATTAGAATTACGTAAATAATAATTGGTTATTTTTTAGAAATCTAAAAACAATATAAATTAATAATTAAACTGAAATTTCTATATTGACATACTTTCATGAGATATAAATTGCTCAAATCACATAATTATAGTATAAAAACGACCATAATCAGTTGTAGTCGTCTACCCTATTCGCATTCGAAATCGTGAGATTCGTATACGAGTTACCGAATTGACTATATCAATTCAATCTACACTTACGGTGGCAACAATAACGTATCTTATTTCTTATAATGTGTTACCTGTTAAGTTTAGCGAGAAATAATGGCCTACAGCGCATCATGGGTCAATCCACTATTACATACAAACAATGTTAATATTTGTCACCAACCATCGGTATTATATTGTCAACTAAATATTCAAACACTTTATTTATGATTTTCCCACAGGAATAGATATTTTTCCGTGATATAAATTATGCTTTGTCTTTCTACGGGTCTAAGCTATTTTAATTTTTTTTTTCCTCTTTAAAAGGACCTTTATCCAAATGGATATGTCAGTCCTATCGGAACATATACATTATCATACAAAATCATAGTTAATCTCAAGGTAGTCGCGGCGTCCACAGTACATTGTATAACATATGGCCCTCTTTGGCAGTTGGCTGGGCCAAAATACTGTGGAACATACCAACATCCATACTATTAATTTTTTATCTGTTAATTAAATCTCTCCTAGCATCTTGATAACTGACACATTCCACCAAAAAGTGTTGGACATCTTCCTATTTTTATATTATGCATAATAGTTAAACATAATAGGCACAGTAATGCGACAAGGGGGATGTATAATAAGTATATGCAAGCGTTATGGTAAGTTTTTCATATTTTTAATTGTATGCACAACTGTATGTATTTTTTATTGATTACACTGCATAAATTAATCTCATCATGGAAAAAAAAGCATTGCCTGAAGGAGATGCTTACAAATTTGTTTCGGGTCAGTTAAGATGCTTCACTTTATTAAAAAAAAATCTTTTACTTATACATACTTGGCTGAAATGTTGACTATATCCATGTCGGCGCCGCCGTTGTCGTACCACCCTCTCAGTTTGTGCGCCTCGGCGAGGTCTGGGTTCAATCTCATCATAGTGCTCGCCAAGCAAGAAAGTGATTTACTGCCATTGAATTCAGTTAATCTTGCACCCTGAAAAAAGCAATGTTTACAGTTTTTTACAGTACAATTGCGGTATACAATCATGTGGGATGTTTGACATTTAGCAATGATCTTATTTTATGAATGCTACAAAGCCTGTGGCAAGTATTCAAAAATTTCAGGTCAGTAGCTAACACACAGGAGATAAGAAATAGACCTTCAGAGTTTCTTGCCTTGTCTTCTCGAGAAGGCTCTCCCAATTTCCGAACAGGTGTAGAGTCAATATTTTTTTTTCCTTGTTCGTATGTACGTACAAGGTTTTTGTTTTTCTTTTAAGTTTTTTTTTGTTTGTTTCGACCTCAATAAGTGCTTGTAAAGGTCTATGTTGAATAAAGATTATTTTAATTTTAATGATTTGTAAATGACTGTCCATCTAAACCGTAGGGCTCTTATGGCCAAGGCTCAGGTTGAATTTAGTCAGTAGGTCATACAGTAGTAGTAGTAGTCCAACATAATCACCCCAGCACTTGCCGCTGCGGTGGTATCCTGGGCAGGTTTCTTGCTCCTCTATAGTGAGGATATATAGCAACTCATCATACATTAGTTTTAGGATTAGCCTCGCCCACTTAATTTCACAATAATTTATGCTTAATATAATTTTACATATTGTAAGTTATGATATAATGTACAAAAATATATATGTAAAATAAAATGATCATATTATATTCTAGATGAATTTAGTGCTTTATATATTCATTAAGTATAAGTTTCTCAGAAGTGCCATAGTCAATCGACACAACATTATTTACGAAAGAAATATGTATCTCTTATATATATATATATACATATCTCTTGCATAAATAAATTAGATGATAATAATTAATTATTATAATTGTTTAGATTAGAATATCAATATAAGGTCTTAGCCTATAAGGATAGTGTAAGAAGAAGTGTAAGATGTTTCAATAATAAACTACAAATATTTATTATTTTGTAATAACACAAATTTAATTTTGCTTACTTTGGCTACTACCACAGGATTGGAACTGCCGTCGAATTTTTCTGCTTCACTTCCCCAGAGTGTTAGTGAGACCTATGAACAGAGGCAACTATAGTAATTAGTTTAGAATATCACACGAATATTGCAAAACATGCATCCCCTTCCTATCGTCTCTATCATACATCAAGTAGCACTGATATTCTTTGTATTATCCTTCTGCACAAACTTCCCCCAAGTATGGTAGAGCTTTATCTTCCTCTGTTGTCATAGACTAATTTGTCTTATATCCGCTTATTTTTATATCTCTAATAGTTTTGGTAATGTGCTTGTTTACTTTCAACCATCCTCATTTGTGTTTACCTTTACAAAAAAATTAAGTACAAACCGCTCCACCTGATGAGTCAACTAAAGTTACTTCTCTCTTTTTGAGTAGTTTTCCTGTACTTTTAGCTGTTAGTTCTTGTATATCTGCTGCATATTTGCAAACCCCAATTATATCTAAAAAGCACAAACAAATTAACTAGAAGTTACAATATATTTGTGTTGGTATGAGATAATTAATATAAATGTGTAAATGTTTCTTTTATATTATTAGATCAATATTCAATTGATATGTGCAGTTTTGATGTGTTTAGCCAATTAGAGGAATTGTGTTATACCAGCCAGTCCCTCAGTTATTGACTGGTACAGGTAATAGTTGACTTTATTGTTAATTACCATCGGGTGCTATTAACACCAAGAACATAAAACATTGCCATTTGGTTTATAGGTTCCAAATTTGTCAAATTGCTTTACTATGTTTGTACAATAATGTATGTTATTGTTTATACATATTACCATATTTATAAAACAATATCACATACCAACAATAGTATCCGGACTTTTATCAGCAATGGTATTGATTGGAATAAAGTCATATTTGATGTCAGGCAAAGAAGACGAGTCATCTGTGCACTCTGAAATTACTGTATCTGCTGTAAAAGTCATTTCATAATCATTTTTCAGATTTGTGAATTGTTTATTTGCAGTTTTCAGTTGGCACCTGCTGATGTAGTATACTTTGTCAACCTGAAATAGATGTAGCAATAAAATGGATGCGGACACATTTTTTATTAATATCAAAATTAAAAATGCCCATAGATTTATGTATTTATTATGTGTATACTTTTGTATGGACATATAAGATTGTGATGTCTTTAACTGACGATATCAATTGACTGAATCTTTATTGGTCTCTGTAATTAAAATCAGATAATGTAAATCAACACAAATGATGATCAAAGAAAGTGTTAAATAAGGCTTTAAAAGAAGTTCAGGTCAGGAGTACCTATAAATAATGAGTGTGTACGAAATTATTAATGAATGTCATGAATGCTAGGAAAGTATGTTTGGAACATAACAAGTGGAAAACTGTGATCACTGTCTATCCTGTATGTAATAAAAATAGTTGAGGATTGTAAAATCATTCCAATTATCTTATAAACTAGTTATGATTTTACTGTTCAATAAATGTACTGAAATTGAACAATTAATATTTAAAGTTGTCTACACTTTTAAATTTCATAAAATTAATAGAAAAGACTACTGTTTATTAATTAAAATTAACTAAATTGAATTTTATTATTTAATTAAATAATAAAATTCAGTATTATTATTATTAAATTTTAATAATAATTATTAATATTGACTATTAATATTACACTATTTGAATTTATAGATTATAGCAGTATAGATACCATAGTAAAATATCAAAAATGGAGAAAGATTTATTGACCATGATAAATAATTATATATCATGGTGACATTTACTATATGTCAATCAGGATCTGCCTCAGCTTATGTTATTAAATGATTAATGCAATAATGGCATTCTAGCAGAGCCTCAACTGGTTGGCAGTCATTTTTGGTTATTTAATAAATGAATTAATCTTAGGCTTAAAAATGGCCAAAAAGATATTGCAATGGGATAGCTAATTTTAAAAAAATCTACACTTTTCTTAGTTCTGATTTTAATCTAAAGTAGCTTCTTAAGTATTACTGTCGTCTATTAAAGATTATAAAAATCTGGAAAATAGTTCAATTCTTGATGTGAAAGTTAATTTTTCCCTTTACACCAAAATTTTTATGACTTTCATTAAGGTTGTTGAGATGATTATTTTAAGTATAAATATACAAATCATGAAGCTAGAGCATAGAGTGAAGATATATATAGATAGAGTGATAAAAATAAACCTAAATTTATTACTTTCAATTTGAATTTTTTAAGTTGTTTAGGATAAAAATGTAATAATTCAGAAAACATGAATAAGTCATAAACTATGGGAAATTGCAGAACATACATGACAGTGTTTCAGACACTATCTTTGGACCTCGGCTTGTCATTGTGTTTTGGGAATCCAGTACTATGAAGCTTATGTATGAGGTGGAGGAAACATAATTTACCTGTATCATATCATAAAACTTATCACATTCATTCTTAAAGGCGGTAGCTCTGATTTCACCACTTTCATCAAACAGGTCCATACTAAAAAGTTTTCCTTCACCCTTGGCATTGCTCCAAGTTCTTATTCCAGATTTATTCATTACACGCGCTCTAATGACCCATCTACAAATTAATAATAATATAAGCCAAATACAATCAATTAATTAGTTTTATTAAATTATGAAAGTTAAATATTGGTAAACAAGGAGGCTCTCCACTTAATAGTAAGTCTTTACAGTCACCTATTGTACATGCAGTTTCTAGCGAATCTCCAACCCTCACAAAAACTGTGTTACTAATACTCTTCAAACTGGAACATAACACACTTTCCTATTTCTCAAGCAGACGACTCTGGTCTCTCTATCTTAAAAATATATATGGTTTAATATTAACAAGAATAAAAACATACTTATTTTGGTATGGACTTAGGCTGGCAATAGGGTGTGTCATTTGTGATGATAAGAGACTGCTGTTTATAGATGTATTCATATTCATTCCTGTTGTAGATGCGGGTTTAGACATAGGTGTTGGGATGAGATTTGGTTTGGGTACAGGTTGCATTACAGGTGCAGGGTTTGATGTGGCCGACTCCTCCGTCCATGTCTGTGGATTCCCAAGTTTCTTTCCAACAGATGTTCCTGGTGCAATTATTGTGATATCTAAAATAATCATTACCCTCCTAGAATTCAAGAAAATCATTAAATTACTTTTAAATATCAATACCATAATCTTAGAGATGAATTTATTTAATGTGAAAAATCTTTCAAATTTTTGATTTCATGAGTTGTTTTATTTTACTGATAAAGAGGTATAAAAATATCTTACTTCTCTCCTTTTCCAGTATTTTTTAGCAAGGATGTGACAAATCTGTCTATTTGTACAACAGAATAGTCTGAAAGCTCTCCTGTAATCAGCTTGTCATTCAATTGTGTAGCAAGCATTGCAAAGCTATGGGAATGTCTCCCATCGGACACCAGCAATCGAAATCGTTCATTGGCACCACTGCCTTGAATTTTTTTACTACCAAGTACTTGCATAATTGGTTTGTCATAATGACCACCATTCATTATCACCTGAAGAGAGGCAATTTGACTTGAGATAGATAATAAGCGCATAAAAAAAAATTGATAAAAATATAATAAACTACTTTATCTGTTATTAAGTGTCTAAATAGATTAATTTGAATAGAATTGACTAACTGCAGACCGATTACATTTTAGAGCTGATAGTTGCCGGTATTGAGAAATGCATCCACTATCAAATCATAACTGTTTATAATATTATTATAAAACGTCATATTGTAGTATTATTATACTTTTACAATATTTAAATATATTTAACATAAAATACTTGTACCTCCAGTGACCCTTCCGAAAGATTGTAAGACATGATTTTATTTATAGTTGTTAATATAATGATTTTTAAATACTTGCGTGTCCGCTTGAAACTATTTTTGAAATATTACAGTACGATTTGACTTGATAAGTTTCAGTACAAGCAAACATAAAATAACACGGCCCTTTAAACCACTCGTAGTTTATAGCGGGTAAAATTTCGATGAATGACATTGACATATTTCATAACATTTTCGCGTACCTACGTTCCGAATTAGAGTGGTTATAATAGTCGGAGAACTTATAGTTATGTAATGGGATAGAAGCTTAGTGCTTCAACTAAAATCAACTCAACAAATGATTAGTATGTGATTATCGCTTCAAATGTATTACCTAATTGTATATGAATCAAACAAAATATTTTTGGGCGTTTATACCTCGAAAAGATTGTAATTTTGTATTATTTTCTTTATCTGTTACAATTATTAATTAATTATGTACAACAATCTATAAAATATATTATTATAAATAAAATTTGACAGAACGCTCACAACGATTATGATTAGACACAATCGCCGTAATTGTCATCAACATCAGGTTGGATGCAGTCCATTCAGATTTCACCCTTTTATCAATAGCTTTTTTTTGTCACAACTAAAAAAATTGAAATGAAGTACTTTTTTAATACTATTATTATGGCTCTGGACCCCTAGACAAAATGTTTTCGTGTTCGATTTATCGTATCGAAATCGTTTCAATATCTAACGACAATGTAAAGACTCCAAATTACGCAACCATCCATATTATATATTTCGTTCTAACGAAACTAAAGCGAATGTGGGCTAATATAGAACTAAGGGCCCTGATTAGGAGACCTTTTAAGTCTCGTAGTCGTTTTATTACGTCTAGTAGAGAAAGTATGTAATGCAGTAGTAAGCATCAGTGGTTTTAACTTAGGAACAGATTTCATAGTAATTAAGCTCAAATTTCTTGATCTTTTAAACTAGGATGTAAAAAAAGGGCGGAAGGGGAATGGGTTCACCATATTTCTTAATAACTGCCAAATTTTTAAACGTGAAATTACTAAAAATTAATCACCAAGTAACTTTTAGAAAAATAACCAGGTTTGCTGAATTGTTTGGGGAAACTAGACCCTAATAATAACGATATTGCGATTACAAGTCTTACGGTGAAAACTCCACCTTTGCCCTCTTCCTCAATTTTTTTGCTTAATAGTGCGTTAGGTAGGTAAAATAAAAGAACTTACCAGCTGAACGGTAATAACGTTAGCCCTTATTGTTGGTCACTAATCAGCTGGTGTACTGTAATGAATGTTGATGACCAAAAGAGGTTATAGGTAGTGATCTGAAATTTTTACGAGACGGTTTCACCACAACACAGTAATCTTGCATGAAGATAGAACTCTTAAGTACAGCCATGTCGGTTGGCGGTTTACTGAGGGGTGCATCTCTTTACCTGTAGTGCAGACCCGTCATCATCAGGCAGGCATATATGTTCAGAAGATTTGCAGCAGCAACAAACTTTTCTACCAAGGCATGCTAGGTAGTGTAACTTCACAATTATCTATAGTGGAATTGAAGGCAAAGAGATTGGCTTTGTCATTCGCAATGAGTTAAGTGGTTGTTGGCGTAATAACGTGATACTCGAATTTGCGGAGCTCCAGTCTTATCGGGCCACTATAAGACTGCGATTGCGTGTATGTTGGCGGCATGAGTGGGAGTTTTGTTTGGGAACGGAGTCCGGGCTTGAAGTTTATTCGAGTAGGGACCCCGAGTCGCTTTAAGGCTGTGACCGTCTTGGTGGGAGGCGTAGCGTCGGCCGGAGGGCCTAGCTGCAAGCTGCATAATAACGGGTTGTGGTCAGAGGATAGGATTGAGATTGCCTCGATCGTATGTAGCCTGAAGGCTAAATTTCAAAGCAAGTCAAGGTCGAGTGTGACGAAGGCGTCATCTATAGTAAAACATTGTTAAAGGGAGTCACGAAATCTGTAGGTATATATAGATTGATAATATAACAGCTACGCTAAGATTAATAGCAATACTACAGTATTTTTTATTTTAGAATCGTATCTGTTTCAAGGCGGACACTATTAAGGTTACTGGATTTTAACTGTTTTATTAATCCTACCTAAAAGTTTATTCTTTGGTTGTTTGTTAATAAAGTAGTTGTAAATTTGCATAAAGTTACCTAAATGGTAAGTGCTGAATTATCATTGTACTTTTGCCGTTCCCCGAACTTCACAAATTAGTTACATTTTATAAAAAAAGTGTAAAAAAACAAGTACATAATAGAATCAAAAACGTATAATAAAATTATGGAGATCGACCCCAATGGTCCAAAATAGGTTGAAGGAGAAAGGATATTATTAAAAATCTGTGCAGTTCTGGTTAATTAATATTTATAAAAATGTCAATGCAACAGTACCTACGTATAACATTTATTGTATTATCAATGTGGAAACATAACACCATATATTATTAAGATTAAGACAAGTGAAACGCCAAAAAATTTCACAAAATCACTAAAACTTTACATTAATTAACAATAACAACAAATAAAAATATAACATTTTTTTAAAGATTAATTAGACACAATTGAGATAAAACTTAACACCACATAGTTAAATATTGTATCATTTAAATAGGAACAACCAGTCCAGTCAGCACAGGAGTTTAATAATGAATGCACAGCGAATCAAGATTATATACAACAATACATAAAGGCTTTCGTTGAGCGCTGTCTCTGTCTCACGAATTTATGTGTAACGCCAGTTAGATAATTACATATATTTATTATGCAGTACATTCATAGAAAATAAATCAAATGGGAAAACAAAAACGAAGCTGCGTTTTTCTCTAATATTCGCAGCGTCGAGAACAGGGTCATTGTGACAAAAAGGCGTCACAGTGTTAGGCGTGGATCTCGACGCTGATAAATTAGTGAATCGTGCTGCGGGCCGTCGTCCCTATCTATATCTTTATACATGTTGATACACCCATTATATATAGGGGATGTCAACATCCCCATCAAATATTAACTGCCTGTTTAATTATGTATAAATTGGTTAATTAAAACAATTGGCTTCTGTCACTTACTCAGCGGCAGAAGTCAATTGCTATCAAGAAAATGTTACAGTTTGATTAACAGTTTTTTACACTATTTATTATTTATCTTTTTTGTCCTTAGACCGACCAAATTTGGCTGTAGCAAAGGTTTTTACCAATTGTACTGATTGGATAAAATCATATATTTTAATTTCAGAAAAAACATTCTAGACGTATCAACTGAACTATTTGTTTTTCTTGGTTTCGCTCTTAAGAAACCACAACACACTGCAAAACGGATAATTTAAGATTTTGTCTGATTGGCTGATCTGACAATATACACGAAACTAGAAATGAAGTTCTAATGAGGTCGTCTGATATGTAAGACGCTTTCTGGTTGGCGATTGCAACTTCAAATCAGAAAGCGTATCTTTAATCATTCTGTTTTTAATACATGTGTATTAAAAATAACAGATATAAAAGCTACTAAATATCGTTTTTTTTAAGTATAGAGTAACTAATATATTAATACTAAGTACTTATAAAATATTATATTATTTTCTAATTTACAGTAAGTATAACATCAGGGATGGGCAACCTTTTTGTAATGCGGGCCAAAATTGAAAACATTCAAACTTGAGCGGGCCATTAACATTGATTTTGTAGGTAAATGAAAATATGTTCTCAGAAAACGGTAAGAAATTTTTTTGAAGTTAAACAAAAATTAAATATTTCTGATAATTAACTTATAATACTTTTTATTACTGCACTACAACATTACAAAAAATTAATAATAAGTCGTACAATTATATTAATGCGACACCTGCCACTGCTTATTTGTGGATAAGGTACTTATGTCTGGTTCAATTTTAGTAGTAGCAAGTACTAAGCTACTTTCTAAATTTTCGTCTGTAATTCGCGATCTATATTTGGATTTTAAAAATGTCATTTTCGGAAAAAATTGTTCGCATTTCTTCTTCAGTAATAATACAATTTTTATTAATTCCCCTTATAAAAATGCATAATTGGGAATTGTCTGTTAAATCTTTACTCTCATCGACCGCTAGTGAATACCACTGAAAATCTTTTATTTTTTCATTTAATGACTGTTTAATGTCATTGGACATTTCATCAATCCTATGTTATTTACTTTAGTAATGAATGTCATTATAAATAACTCAATATTTTGAAAAATATCATTAAAACGTTTGAATAAGGGCCGGCCACCATATAAATTTTAAATGTGTCCGTGGGTCAAAGTTTATGTTTGGCCGCAGGTTGCCCACCCCTGCATTACATATTTCAAAGAAAAGTACCAGGCAATCATAAGTTTTTAGGATCTCAACTTATGGAAATAAGAATACTATGACAAATGCTGCGAACGCCGGGCGCGGACGGGTAAGAGCCACGCACTCATTGACAGTCCCTCAGCATTAACACATGGTACTTCAGTTGATCGGGTCAGTTCCATCTTAGCGCGATAGTCATAAGTTTTACAAATGTTTTTCAATTGTCTCGTTTTCAGGGTCTTCTTCTAAGTCATAGTAACTCACCGTCATGTATCTTTGGAACGGAAACATCAATTAACAAATTGCTGCTTTGCAGCAGTTACAGGTAAGGAAGGTGAGAAGCGGTCCTGGTACATCTTTGGTATATCAGTCTCGATCTAAGCTACCTTATATTTCAATAGAACAGAGGCAGGAAACATGCCTCTTTTGTATTGGAATGTTATAGAAAAGTTTTATCAGCACCTCGGCAATTGCCTTTATCTACTACGAGTATATAAAAATAAGTCGGGTTTTCCTTCCTGACGCTATAACTCCAGAACGCATGAACCGATTTCCATGGTTTTGCATTCGTTGGAAAGGTCTCGGGCTCCGTGAGGTTTATAGCAAAGAAAATAGAAAATTCAGGAAAAAATTCCTTATCTATAAAATAAGTAGGAACAAAAAACTGCCACTTTACAAATCTTTCTGACAGGGCGAAGTCTGTCGGGTCCGCTAGTTGTATATAAATATAACAAAACAATAAATTATAATAATACTGAGGTACAATTATGTTGATAACAAATATAGCTTTCTTTAATATAGATAGATAAAGCAAGAACAATATTATAGGCTCAGTAACTGATTTCATAAGGTCTAGTTAAAGCGAAATAATATTATACTACGAAATATATTAATTTGGGAAATGGAAAAAGTTACCAAAACCTACTATTTGGAACCTTCTGACCATCAAAATACGATATATTACATTGAACTGTGAATGCGTAGCAATGTAGCTGTTGCATCCGACGATAAACGCTTTACCGTGTCGTGTTTTGGTGGTCAAGCTGAGCGGCGACTTACTTTGCAGCGGTGAGCTCGACACCGTCGTAGCTTTGGCGCATTTGTCAATCACATCTCTATCACAGAAAACGATTTATTTTCATACTCTACTAATTTTGTTTCATAGTATTGACCAATTCATAAAATTGAGCAAATATTTGTTTCAAATAAACTAGACAAAGGTGGAAATATGACTATGTCTGATGAATTATTTTTCTATATCAACTTATATATATATATGATATTTTATTATTATAAACATTTCTGAGTAGCAGTTTTTCGATATATTAGCTTTTATATTTATTTTCACCGACTTTTTAATATACTAGCATCGATAACAATTATTTAATATCGTGTTTATACACAGTTCGATAGCAGCATGGAAATCTATATATTGCTGTCCTAAAAGACTTCATTTAATTTTTAATTCACCATTAAAATTATGTACGAAAGAGAGTGACACTCTTTTGTTCCTGTTATTAGTACCTATGAGATGATCAGTGTGGCATAATCATGTATTCAATTTAATTGAAAACTCCGAGTACAGCAATTATCATGTTTATCTCTACTTTATTACTAAAGTGATCTGAAATCGTAATGAAAAACCAACAAATACTTTTTTTTATGAAGTCTTTCGTATACTAAGTTCGAGAGGTTGTTAGAGTACATGTTACTTGGGCACTGTCTGTCGAGATCGAAGATTTGAAACTATTCAAAATACTTTGATACTAGTACCTACACACATTATTTAATTTTACTTTATATCTGACAGCAAGTCATTTGTATAATAATTTTTCTAATCTAATGAATGCGGTTCGTAGTCAATTTTTGTTCATGGCAATTTGTGTCTATTAAATCAACCATTTTATTTGCTGTCAGAAGATTTCTTTGTGTAGTGGAGGACTTGTTTTTGAAATAGACAAGTACAGTGGCAGGTATATTCCGGCGAATGCAAATATTCATTGCGGTCAGTAAGCCACCTGGTTCGGAGTCTGCAAGTAAGTGA
Source organism: Scirpophaga incertulas (assembly GCA_036419045.1). Taxonomy (NCBI): domain Eukaryota; kingdom Metazoa; phylum Arthropoda; class Insecta; order Lepidoptera; family Crambidae; genus Scirpophaga; species Scirpophaga incertulas. Next base: position 11,521,165 of record CM071641.1, read on the forward strand.
CTGGTTCGTATCAAAAATATGCACTTAAAAACTGATATTGACCTTCGTTGGAATTCTGCAAGTTAATTTTGGAGGAAACATCTGTCTAAAACAGCATTTAAAAATTGATAATAGCTGCAGTTTTTAAGCGAGCATTTTTTAAGCTGTTTTTTAAATTTCTGCGATTTACATGGTAAATGTAAGAGTGCGCCCCAATATTTGGATCACATTCCTAAATTTCCATGTGTGTATTATGTCTCAGATATTATAAAAAGACAAGTTTAAAATCCGTCGACACTGCCACCGCGTCGGCGGTCAGTGTAGGAGTGCAGGTAGCCGTCGCTGTCGCGGATCGTGCCTACCACGGCCGCGAAGCCCGCTGTCGCGCCAAGCTCCGACGTCGCGTGACCCCTGGCTTGGAGTGATGATATCACCGACTGGAAACAAATCTTTATTTAATCAAAACTATCTAGTATTGCCATATATTCTACTAGCCACACGGGAAGTCATTTTGTACGCATCGGAAAATGGAAGTTATTTTTATCATCGAACGCTATGGTAAGTGATGGATGACAAAGCTGAAGATTCACATTTTGTTATTAATATTTTAGCTATTTAGATAATTTTTTGAATAATGTGTCATGCAGATAATTTTGCTTTTAGGTGACGTGGTATAAATAACAATGGACTATTAAATTACATGTGTATCATTAAAAATAACCTAATATTGTTAAATTCATAGTGACTTAGAGAACCTATTATCATCTATTGCAGTAATGGTTATTGCATGAATGAATTTTATAATGGTTTGTAGTTTCTTTGATAATTTTTCGGTCACTGATTTTGTCAATATTTTTAAATATATTTGTTACTATGTATATTTATTGCTTATAAGTAAAAACAAAATAAAAGATTTCACTTGATACTAAATGTGTTAATCTTTAGTAATAATAATAAACATATATTTCATGTAGTACTGGGGAGTAGTTAAGAAACTAACAATCAATTTATCAACCCCACACCTGACACCATGCTGTGCACGGGAATAGGAAATGAAACCGCCGATCTCTAGACTACAACTGATTTCATTTTATTTGCTACACTGCGAGCAACAACATCTAAACTACGATTTTTAATTCGAGTCAGTAAAATGACAAGTGCAACTGTCACTGATACAAAAAAGGGTGACCCACTACAATAGTCATGTTCGGCAATCAATAGATTTAGACATTTAGTCATGCTTTATTTTATTAGGTATCAAAGCGTTTTTTTATTGTAAATATGTAATACATACCATATTAAATAATATGATTTGTGACACATGACACTGGAAATGTCATTTTACTGACTCTAATTAAAAATCGAACTTTATTAGAAAATATTCTTGGTACAAATATTGTATGAAAAAGTGTATAATAAAACATGCATGGACATGATTTAAAATAAATACATTTGTGGAAAAGTAAATAAGCGCGACATACATGTTGCTCTTATTGTTTGTAAGTATTGCGCACAAATAGAGAATAGTAATAATATAATAGTAGTAATAAAATAATGTAACGTGTATTCTTACTCAAAGTTCACATCTTTCTATATAGAGGATGTAGTAAGTAGTGTAGTCAAATTAGAGTGTAGTACTGAAGCCACAGTGCTGTGTTCTGGATTAAAACAAAAACACTCGCCTTGTATTTTTTTTTCTCCCTTGGTAAATCATCTTGTATTTTCAAAATAAACTAATATCAATAAGTCTGATAAGTTTATAAATATATATTTCAGACGCCCACACTCCATAGAAATCTTAATAAAAAAAAAAGTCAGTATTAGGTAAATTTCAGGAGACTGACATAAATACATACTATTACCATAAAAGTCAGCAAATTTTTTGGGACCGACTTATGTGTGCCAGTGTATTCGATAATAAATAATGACTCAATGTAAGCACGTAGGCTTTGTGCAGATTTCTTAAGTGACCGTGATATTTGTAGAAAGAATAGGCCAGTTGCGCAAACACGCGAATCTGTGTCATCGACATTGACAAACATTTCTTTATGATGTTTATTATTTTATAGATGATGTTTGTTATTGATGTGTGTTATTGTAATATTTGTGTTTTTTTAAATAGATAGATAGATATAAAGTTTATTTTGCAACAACACACACATTCATACATATTATATGGCGAATATATTACAAAGACATACAATTTTAGTAGTAATGGACGTGTGTGCAGCAGCAAGAAGGGTCAAGGCTCGGTGTAAAATCGCCTTACGACAAAGACACCGATTTTAAGCCGTCACCCAGAGATAACGCGGGCATCGGCAGCCGTGCTATTGAGAACAGAACGAAAGTTTGTGTGTGTGTGTGTGGAATGTGCAAGTCAAATATATACATGTAGAATATTAGTATAAATATGAAATAAATACAAGTAATTTACCATTAATACTATTACCATCCACGCTGTAAGCCTTCCTTGAAGGAAATCAATATGTTAGATAATATTAATTAATAATAATAATATATATTATAACCAAAAAAAAAAAAACTCAGATCACTACTACCGCACCAGGATCCATACCGCTACCAAGTCGGAATACCCAACCTCTGCAGTGCAAGTAAGTGAGTGCGTAAACTTAACTTGAAAGTACTTTTAGAAGTTAGGTTCCGAATGGGCGGCGGCAGGTCGTTCCAGCACTTGGTAGCTTGAAACCTAAAACTACTGCGGAATGCCACCGTGCGATAACGATAGCTTACAAGTGGCGCCCGAAGCGGTCTAAGTTTATACCTGTCATTAGGCGTTGTGAACTTGAGTTTCTCAAATAAATATTCGGGTGATTTGTGCTTTTTCACATCAAATACAAGGCATAAAAGGTGCATCCGCATACGCATCTCCACCTTTAACATTGACGTAGCATCAAAGAACGGAGAAACATGATCTCGAGGTGGCACATTGAAGCAAAACCTGCAGCAAGCGTTTTGAACGCGCTGGATCAATTTTCGCGTTCTTGACAGCAAACGCAAAATAAGGGAATAACTATTGATGTAGGTTTCTTAGTAACTTATGTTGCATCTTCGTCTTTACGAGTAGATTAGTTTGGAGAACGCAAAAGCTTTGGTGGGTGTTCAAGCCTTGCTGGCGAGCAAACAATTTATAGCACACGGCAACCACCTCGAGGGTTTGTCCAGGACTGTAGAATCTTCAAGTGGTTCGAGCCGAACAGAGACAACGTTACTCAAACTCACCACTAAAGGCTTAGATATTTGGCGTAGCAGTCCTTGGTTTACTAGTTAACGACGGTAGACCTTGTACAGGAAAGTATCAGTAAGAAAACGAGCAAGGGATTTTTATTTCTATATGTTTTTACAGAGTTGTCAATTAGAAGTTGGCCCTAGATAAATAGTTTGAACCCAACTTCCATTATAAGTGCACATTTTATTTTTACTAAGAAAAAACTAGTTTCATTGTGTTATATACTCACAATATTTGGCACGTAAACGTAACTCTATCGAGTCATTAAGATTAAATCCAAGCTTTGTTGCCATTTGAAACAGTACAATAACTTCTTAAGACTTGTAGAAAGCTATGCGTTTCCAAATAAAAAGGTTCTAGTTTTTTGCTGCCAGGTGTAGGTACGTTAGAACAGCAAGTTAACATTTTATTTCTAGTGTTTAATTTATAAATTTGATAATTTTTATCAAAAGTTATATATTTATAAACAAAAATTAATTTTAAAAAATTGTGACCTGCTAAACTAAGTTTTAAAGGTAAATTTTTTAAGGTTTAGCTTCGTTACATTTCCCTTTTTTATATCATAGTCTGCTTTATTGTATGTCAAAATAATTATTTTGCTTCATTTTTAAAATAATAGATATTAAAATTAGGAATATATATATATTTAAATATACAAATTACGAAGCTAATAATATATATTAGTCGATTTTAGTATATTGTCACTTTGCCACTTTACCATTGACTTATTTTCACAATATAGTATATTTCAGATGGATCGTTGTTGCTGATCACTGTTACTTCTACAGTACGTCCCAGCTATACTTATAATAAAAATAAATTAAGCAACCAATTGTCACATTAGATGTTCTGTGACGCCGGACACATATTGAGTGAGTGAAAATAAGAGATTTCTTTTTTATTTTTATAATCCTAGGATGAGACACTTTTTTAGACATTTTGAGCACATTTCTAATACGTGCTTAAACACGTTCGGTGTTGGGGAACATTTTTTCACTATTGTATCATTGATACAGCTGAAACATCGCTAAGACCAGTAGTGTGCACCAGTATCATACCACTCTCTTCATCAGTCTCAAGCAGCGTGACTGATATTGCTTTGGTGCTCATGTCGAATCAGCTAAATAGCTCAAGTTTGTATTAAAGCTTATCTATCTCCTCAGTACTGTGAGGCTCGCATTAATCGATACTAACAAGATGCCGGTAGATATTCTTGTTCAATTTGCCGCAGTACCTCTCTAGAAGAAAATCTTTGATACGAACATGTTGCTAGTGACATGTGGCATTGAGAACTGGGCCGCTTACAAGGAAGGGGAGTTTTTAAGGAGGCTCAAGGTAAATTAAACGGTATTGGTAAAGATCATGTTAGGACTTTGTCTGCGTGATAGAATGATGTGTTAGACGAGTCAGATTCACCTGAACTCCTTAAACAAAATCTTTATTGTTGTATATATAGACGTCACGATTGTGGTATATTTAGTATGAAGCGTTTGAACAAGTATGAGCAAAAGTAATAAGCGCAGATACATCGTCGTTTTTACAATTTACAAAAAGAGATTTTTATCGAGAAATTGTAGAAGTGTCACCCTATAGAATGCTAAAAATTGTCATTTGGGTAGATTATCTCAATATAACAATGCCATACACTGCTTTTTAAATTTTTAATATGACAAACATTATATCACTGAGATCAGATTTTAAAAATATAGCTTTTATGCTTACCGGATTGAAATTCTGCTCGTAGTCGACGACCATGGGCACCAACTGGTGATGAAGTCGCGGGCGGTCCATGGCGTGAAATAGATTTCCACCCTCCAAAATAGTGTGACGTACAATCTACAAAGTAAATATTGCTTTTATTTAAAAAAAAAATTTTGACCGTCTCAAGAGGTTAAAATATAAAATGATCTATGATCAATTTCTTCTAACTTTTTTCCATCAACTTCTGTAAGTGGGTGATAAGGCCTTGATGTCGTGTAATTTATATACACTTTTGAAATATCTTCGCCAGCTTACCTCATGGTGGTTATTGGAATATGACAGGTCCAAAAGTTCAAGTCATTAATAAATTGCAATACAAAAATTTCGATATGTAATTAAAGCTGTTTTGTTAATTCTATTATGTCATGTAAAATATTAAAGTCAAATATGGGCAAAAGAAACTGCATTTACTAACTCTATGTCAAAACTTAACTTATTACACACAAAAGACATGTAAGTCTTTTGTGTGAGTTTAAGTCTACGTTAAAAAAAATCATGAGATCGATGTAGTTGAGACTGTCGAAGTTGGATGTCAAATGCTCTTCCTTTAAATAACTACTAAAGACTACATAAATACAAAATTAAGTATTGTATCGTGCAATAGTTACACGGATGATAGACAATGATTGAAAGAAAATATATCCTTTCACTAATAAGTAAGTACATTAAGTATATATTTTTTTAATTAATTGACTTATTTCTTTTAGGGCGTTCAATATTGCTGCGTTTTCGCACTATATATAGCAATCTAGTAACGAATAGAAAAATTATTACGAACACGTGGGATGTGTTATGGGGAAACTGCGTGGCATATTTTCCATACAAAATCACATCACAGCAATATTTTATTTGAATAAAAATCTGTCTTCTATTGTCATATCTCAATATTTTTTCTATTTCTTTATTAATTATTTAGTCAAAGAAATATAAATGTTCAAAGGGCAATAAAAATAAAAATGTTTTTCGGTGTGTTGAGAGATCCAACAAAAAAAATTACAGAAAATATAATTAGTTTTAATAATTTATAGCTTTATTGAAATAGATAAAAATAAAATTTACTTCAGTTGTACAATTAGTAGCACACCAAGGTAAACAATTGAAGTACAAAAACAGCTTTAATTGCGTAGGTAATAGGAACGGTCTGAAAATGTGTAGTTTGACTTATAGCTGCGTGTACTTAGAAATATTTAAAAACAATTACGTTAACATTACTGCCAATTGGTGATGAATAGCATAATATTTATATTTATATCGTAAATGCACAGCACACAGCAGTTCGTTTTTAACAATTATTATACTCACTGCCAGGTGACGGTAGCAACACGTCCTTCAGTCAGCTCTGTGGTTTTATTTGATTTAACATGGAAAACGGGCATTAGTCACTGACCAGAGAGACTTGTGTGGTGATTTTCGTGCCGCCCGCAGCTCCAATAACGAGCACAGGTTCTTTGTCCTTGAGCACGATGGAGGGGGTCATAGAGCTGAGCGGCTGCAGCCCCGGCCCCAGCATGTTGGCCGGTGATGGCGGAAGCCCGTACGCAGACTCGCGGTTCGGAATCGCGAAATCATCCATCTCGTTGTTAAGAATGAATCCCAGCGACCGAGATCGTCGTTGCGATCCCCATCTGGGCAAAATACAATTTAAATAATAAGCTTTTGCGTTCAAATCTTCTTGTAATTTTTTGTAATATCGCTAACTAACTTAGATAGCATATTCTCCATGAATTGAAATGTTTCTTTTTAAACGTGTCAGAGTGACGTAGATGTAAGCTTTTGTCGGCTAAATGTCTGTAAGTAAAATACTCTTTGGGAAACGTACCCAGGATACCCCCGCAACGGCAAGTGTCACGGAGGTTATGTCGGACTCTACGCGACCGGAACGGTCCAGCCACGTGACCTACCGACTAAACTCAGCCTGGCCTAGGTTCTAAGAATCATATAGGCAAATAGTGAGGGCGAAAAAAACAAACCCCGATAACACGTGCTTTATAGGGGTCAATAGGCCGCAACTCGCAACGTTCATCAAACAATTGAATCATGTCTTTTTTCTTACTCCTTCACTTAATCCTGGATAGCTTTTTAAATACTGATGTGATTTAAATGAATTTGGTATAAATTTAATGTTAACAGTTGAACCTTTAATATGGTACCATTTTTATTATTCTATAGTAGTTACTTAGTACTAAAGATCGCGCGGACTCGATTCCAACTAAGTGATTCCATACTTTGCTCGCGAGTATATATGTCTTGTCTTGTAGGTTCTAATGAAAATATTAATGGTAAGCTTCCTAAATAAAGAAATAATACCAAATGATAAAGTGAAGATGAAGACTGATAATGTGATAAGGTTATTTGTCTTGAATTCAGAAAATGAATGGGTTTGATTTTATTACCTTACTATTCTATCTTCACTTTTTTTTACTGATATTCATATTCGCAAAACATTTGTATAAAATTTGCGAATGCGAACGCGAATGCGAATATTAAAAAAGATGCGAATACTCGTTACATCACTAGTAGAGCATATAGCGAGGTAATCGCACGTTCGCAAATTATTATGATACCGCATAACAATAAAAAAGGATGATACTCAATCACAGACCAATAAGAGATACTACCTACTGTATTATAGTGTATTGTTATCGCGCAGAAGACGCAGTGTTCGTAGCATTTGTATCACGCATTCGTGTTCTATAGGACGACAAAGTACAGATGAACAAACTTATCTGTCCATTGGTGTTGACCCTAATTGTTTTCGAATCGGTTTATTTTAAACTACGATTGTCTAATAATTAACAACCAATAACGTCAGCTATACGTTATTGGTTGATAATTGTAATTTGTAATTCCAATTTTTTCTTCTGTAGCGTTAAGTTGGTTAAAATCGCTGCAACGGTTTAATGAAATTGATCATGGAGATTGCAACGTAATTTGTTATGCAGATCGTTTGAAAAGGCAGTCTTAAATAACTTTTTAAGGTACGTTCTATTCGAAAGGTGAAGCTGAATTTGTATTTTTATATAATGTCAATTTAATAATTATAATAAATATAATTTAATCTATGGAATCTTATAAACACCGTGTTTATGTATGAATTGCTGCTAGACATACGTTGGTTAGCGCTAGCGTTAGCGCTAAATATACTACATACATGGAAAATCCTCCATTGATAACAAAGCTACTTGCATGTAATTGACGGTACTCGTGAGCGAGACCGCACTACCGTCGGCGGCGACCACAACCACGTGTGCGGTGCCGTGGTCGTCGGCGCCTTCGAACGACGCGCCGTAGTGCTTCCAATCTTGGTACGTTTGCCGGTCGTCTATTAGCTTGCGAAACGATTTCGCCCACTCTGGGTCAGAAAGGTTCTTTTCCAGCTGAAAGAAATTCATTATTTACTTTCTCTCTGTAACTAAACACTTGGGTCAATACCCAGATAATATATTACTCAGTTACAATTAATCGAGTGATATTATATTATCAGATATTTTACTTATAGCGTGATAACAGCAATGATGTTATATCGGATAATTGGTGTAATGTCATTTAGGTGCACGTTGTTCCTCGTTCCGAGTATATGTTTTGTTAGTGCAATGCTATATTTCCGCCCCTGACTCTGTATGAACTGTTTTATTCATTTTTTATACATTTACATTTCATAGTAATTTTTTGAAACATTAAGAGATAAGTGATTTTCGAAGATCTATACGTATGTTATAATATGCGTCATATATAGTAAAACATTATTGAATGAAATTCTTACAAATGTAAAATCTCTAGCTGCGTGCCGTTGACTTATAGTTTTGTTAGTTACTCATTCCGTATTAAACAGGTACCTTAAATTCTATTCCAATTAGGAAAACCCATTTGACAGATGCCATTAATCAAAAACTAGTTAAATATTGCTATAGTAGATTACGTAACAAATTAAAATTATATTTACAGAAAAAGAATTACATCAAAATAAATTAAAAACCTATTCACGATGAGTAGTCGAAATCGATATTTCATAATCGGCATCGTCGTTAACACCCTCAACGTCGTCTGTACAATTCTCTGTATTTATAATTATTTGGTTATCTATGACGGAGAATAAGGACGACTTCTTTTCTGTTTTAACAAAGATCTCTTCTATGAGTTTATGCAGATAATATCTTTAAGTCCCAACATGTCAGTTAATTTTAAATTTAATTGTTACTATATACTTTTTAAAGAGTGTTATGTGTTCTAATTTAATAATAATTTTTAATCGAGCAATTTAATTTAAATTTATTTAATTAAACTTTATTATATCTTTTATTATTTCAGGCTGTGTAATGAATTGGGGTGGATGTATTATTAGTGTTTTTTTTTCTAAAATAAATACTGATTAGGGAATCAAGTTCCCGATTTCTGTAGAAATTAATTTTTAAAATATTTAAAAAATTAATTAAAAATGAAAATTCAAAATAATTATTATGTTGTAAAAGGATTATATTTTTTTACGGGCAATTATTGACATCAAAACAATTTTAAATTTAAGAGAACAAAACCTTGCTCGAACGAGGAAAAATATTCCTACACCCACACACTTAGGCAGGCACGAAACTTAGCCGTCTTTTTAATATTTATACTTCATCTTCAATCATCATTTACAACATTATAATACATATATTAATACAATAATACAGTAGTATGTCGGGTTACATATACTTTAACTGTTGAAAAGGAATGCAGTGCTTAAAATAATTTATGCTATTACCAGACATGGTGTAATAAATACTTATCTTATTCCTTACACTGTGATTCCTTATAATAAATAAATATATTTGCTTACTTTTCCAAATAATCTATATGTAATTTTTGATTTTTTATTATATATATATATATAATATATATTGAAACTGCAAGTTTACTTAATTTTTTTTCATATTAATTATATACTGATTTTATTGAGTGTGTTATATATACAATCTACACAAACAAAGTTGACGTACATTACGATATTAGTGCGTTATGATGGTTATAACATGCGAGGCGGAATTTTAGCCCGAGCCGAAGGTGAGGGCGTAATTGAGCCGAGCATGTTATAACCAATACGCACATTTGTGAATGCACACTGTTTTTTTTTTTTCCTCAGGAGAGGAAGGCTGAGAATCCTCACAAGGAGCACGAAACGTACCCAGGATACCCCCGCAACGGCAATTGTCACGGAGGTTATGTCGGACTTCACGCGACCGGAACGGTCCAGCCGCGTGACCTACCGACTAAACTCAGCCTGGCCTAGGTTCTAAAACCATATAGGCAAATCGTAAGGGCGACCGCCCCTCAGGAGAGGGGCGATGCAGGCGCACACTGTTGCTTTCCCGCTATTTGAACAGCGCGCCAGCGCGCCGCGCGGCGATTAGTTCGATATTTGAATAGCAACAGCGCGCGAAATGGCAAATAATACTGTTATGGAATTTGTAAGAACTATAACTTAACTAGTTGCTTTGGTAACACACGCGATTTTTATGACCCGCTTTATATATTTAAAACCTGTGGAATTACATCAGCTTTACGAGCAAAGGTGTTAAAAATTATTTATTTTACTTCTTATTCAAACCTTAAGGACCCCGTTATAACCCCTTCCTCTACGTACCTCACGAATGTATTGGTTGAGTAATGTGCGGTTAGGGTCGCCTAGGCCGGTTCTTTTGGCGTACGCGTACTTGAAGGTCTCGATGACGCGGTGCCAGTACAGGTTGGAGCTGGTTGGCGCGGCAGTATCGTCGCCCACCCAGTCTCGCAGTACGTTCAAGATGAACGCGAGTACCGATCCCGACCCGGGTAGTGGTACGGAGTACAGAGTGTGTCCTTCCGTTGTCAGTGGCACGGCGATTGGGTCGTCCCATACCACCCTGAATACGATACATGAAATATTATTGCTCGGTATGTTTAAAGTTTGTTAACGCTTGAGATAAATAAAATATAATTTTCCTCTCAGTTCATCTTTGTATGACTTTGCGATTGGCTATTGGATGGTATTATCGCGGACATTTTTACTTGACCACTACATATGATACAGTTCCGTGAATATTTAGGTGGACAGTAAGGTCATAAAGAAGTTTGGTGTGCTCAATAGATCGGAATATCACACTGGCACACTACTTGCAATTTTATAAGGTGCGTGTTTAGTCCCATATGGAATACTGTCCTCATCTTTGGACAGGGGCTCCCCAGTACCGTAATTTCTACATCTAGACTGTGTTCAAGGGAGAGCGAGTGAGGAGCCTTTACTTTTTTACTATAATATACCTTTTTTACTATTACATACTAAATCAGTTAGTATAGGTTCTGTAACTGTGGGTATAATAAAGAATTCATATAACACTAGGGTTTGCTCACTATACTCTGTCCATTATGTTATTTTCTTTTTGACAGATCGCGCGTATGAAATATTGTTTCTATTTTCAAATTATAGTACTACAGTAATAATATACTTTCTAGACGGGTAACGCCCACATAGTGAAGTGCTCTGTGCATAACAAACTACCACAGACAATAAGCAGTTCTTGAAATCAGATAAATCGATAAATTGTCTTCAAATCAAATATTTGTAAATTTATTTATTTCCTTCTCGACAGCAACCTTACATTATTTATAGGTATGTGAATTTTAATATTAAAACGCATATGTAGTTAATAACATCTACGTCAAGTTTAAATCAAGAATTATGATCAAGAATACTTAGAAAATCACATACATACCATTTTTTTAACAAACTAGCTAGGTAATTGGTAATTCGCCAAAAATATAAAATTTTGCCTAATTTACTTGGCATGTGTAAAACTTTATTTTTTCATATATTTCTGATCCATTTAAGAGAGAAAAAGGAAAACTTTCTTAAATGGATCAGAAATATACGAAAAAATAAAGTTTTACACATGCCAAGGAAATTAGGCAAAATTTTATATATTTGGCGAATTATCCCAATTGGGTAATTCGCCTAATATATAATATAAAAATTAAACAAGTAAATTTATTTACATTATTTATTACATAGATTCATCAGATTCTTCTTCGTAAATTACACTAGACTCGTCAGTTGAGTCCTCTGTTACATAAATAACAATTCTTGTGCCAATATGTTTGACAATATATGACAATACAATTTATGACAATTAGACAATATATAGTTAGACAATATATGACAATTTATTTCATGTATTTGAAAAAACCAGATAAACGAATTTAATATTTATAATAAAAATAATATCGCTGCATTAAATCGATTAAAAGTTCTTCTTAAATAAAATCGATATTCTGTTTTAATCGAATCGGTAACTTGCGAGTTCATCACTGATTTCAAAATATCTTAAACTGTCAAAAAGAAAATAATATAATGGACAGAGTATAGCTTGTTTTAGTCTGACATGACACTTGCTGTCTATTCACTGACACATTAGAGTAATGTAAATACGAATTTTAAATTAGTAAACAAGAATTCTACTATAGTATAAGTTTTAGCACCTTATATCTTCTAAAGAATGAATTTTAATACTGTATTAGTGGTATTTATAACAACACGTCACAATACATGTTGACCTTAACACAGCTCTTGTTTCGCTCATGATACCGGTGGTTCTCTTAGAGCAATTGTAATGTCTGACATTTTACTGACCTTACCAGAAAAAAATATTTAGTACTTAATTACATGTTGAAATTAGATCTGGTGAGGGCACCGAACTTTAGTGATGCTTAAGGCCTTGCTAGCAAAAGACTTGATGGATTTGATATGATGAAGCTACTACTTGATTGACAGAGTTACAAACGGTCGGAATGAACGCAACCCAAGCGCGTTGCTGCAGCTTGGGACACTTGTGTACGTAGTACAGTTGGCGGTGAGGAGAAGTGACCAGGTCTAGGTATTATTCTTGAAACTTGTTGAAGAGTGTTGCGAGTTCGTTTTCGTTCGTTATTTGCTCGGCGAGTACTAAGAGCGTATTCCTCAGTCGATGAACCCTCAGCAAAACTATTGAAAACTTGGATGAATGAGTGACATGCCTAAAATCTACCAAGGTGGTTCGTTTATAAGGTTTGAAGAGGCACGAGGTTATATCTACTGTTGTTTCTTTGTATGTGTGTGATATCACACAATACTTGTTATATGTAGTAATAAACGAATCTATCAAATGCAGTAAGATAAACCTGAAACTCCTGAGGTCCTCGGCTGTGATGATGCCTCCTAGCTCTTGTATGTCTTGCACGAGCCGGTCGGTGAGGGAACCGTTGTGAATCGCCTCCGGGCCCTCCTTGGCGATTACCGTAAGGGTTTCTGCCAATTGAGGGTGCTTGATAAGGTCCCCTTCGCGCCACACTTCGCCTGTCTCCGGGTTCAAGTACACCTCTCTAAAGAATGCGAAATACAAGTTTAGATATTATTACATCAATTGTATATGAACGAACCTATCAGCCTATCCACCTATCAGTATCCGTGTCGAGTTCCTTATGCGTGACCACAGCTGATCCCAGTGATGGTCATAGGCCCGTATTAGTGAAGTTTTTTCGTCGCCCTATGTTCTTGTCCTTGTCCTTGTCCTTGTCCTGTCCTGTCCTGTCCTGTCCTTGTCCTTGTCCTATGTCGGTTATTCACAGTCTGTGACAACCTGCTATCATGAGATCCGTTCATCTTTGACAAAGGTTTCGTGCTCCTTGTGAGGATTCTCAGCCTTCCTCTACTGAGGAAAAAAAAAAGAAAAACACATCTTTGACAAAGGCACGAGTCAAAATACCTACAGTCTACAAACATTTGCGTGTGAGAAAGCTGTGTTTTTGATTTTGATTGATGATCAGTGTGTGCCCACTGATTTGACTAACTGATAAAAATAAGATGCAAAAGCCCCTTTTCACCTTTGAGAATAAACCTCATCAATCATATAAGTACATTTTAGCTAAATACGATTTATTGTTATTTGGTTCCTAAATTTTAAGCTAACTAGTTAGAATTCGGTTTCATTACCTGAATTTTAAATCGCTATATTTTTCATAAACGGCTAAGTATATCCATGTTGTTTTTGTGTACACATTTAACATTCTATTTTATCCCGAGTATGAGTTCTCGTTATTTCATAATGTTATTGTATAATGACCGTTTACCATCTATTATATTTGATTACAACTAACTAGTAATTTATTGTGCAATACAGGCAGTTTCTTTTTGGATAATAAGTGGTATGTAGGTGATGTACGACGTCCGCACAGGAGGCTCTACTCTGTCTATTTTAGCTTTTCGTATCTCCTGAGTTAGCCCGACACCATGAAGTCAAAATAATAGTTATTGTCCTAGATTTAATAAAAACTTAAATGATTTGAGATTGTAACCAGAGTTCTAACATGAAGTGGTGTATAAACCTAAATAAACAAAATATTTTATAGCTCCATATTGACAAACAAGCACCTATCCATCTGATGGTAAGTCACTTATAGTTTCCTGCGGTGTTTGCAATAAATCTGCAACAGGAATCCCCACAACGTTATCATAACCTACTGTGGACATTCATTTCATGACTCCTGCCATGTTTAGGGAGCTGCTCTTAGTTCAAATAGCTAGTTCGCGCTTAACGATCGCTTCGTTGCGAAGGTTAAACCTCTGCCTTTTTACGCATATGCCTTGTACTTAGGCAGTGTTCTCATGTTCGACCAGCGGAATCACCCGGTTCAACTGTCAACGCTGCGGCGCCGCACTATGAACCAAGATCAGTATTAAGATTTGAGGAATCGTATGAGGAATCTCAGCCTCTTCTTTCCTGAGGAAAAACCCCTGGAAAAATATCGGATAAATATCTATACATCTTGGAAGGAACCTGGAATATTTCAATTAAACGTGCACAGCTTATATGTAACAGAATACAAAATCTAAAATATTTCATTGATCTCCAAAAACCACCTTAAACGGACTGGTATAGAGTTGTAAACTTTGTAACGTCTTTGGACACTTTACAAATAGAGTTCATATTGGTTATTGCATTATGTGAATGTCTATCACTTTTATTATCTCAGATTTAAGATCTAATTTGTCTAGTTTTGCTATCATTGTAAAAAAGGTTTTGAGTTTCTATAAAAAATAATCACATATTATTGTTAACGTATAAAAATAATTAATATTAATTAATTAGCAACGTTACATGCAGCATTTTTTAATTTGGTTTAGGATAGGTATCCTCCGGTACTTATTTCGGTCGCTTGTATACATACAGCGATGGAAATTTAAGAAAGTTAAAACCTTAAAATGAAACGCACCTCATAGTGGGCTCTTCTTTGATCCTGTCGCTGTTGGTCTGTAGAACACGGGCCATGTAATTGGTGACACGTTGGCCGTTCCGGCAGAGCTTGATGGTGGGTTCCACTAAGTCCGCCCAGGGCAGGCGGCCATAATCTTTGTAGAGCTCGCCATAGCCCCTGAGTTCGCCCGGCACCGCTATAGCCAATCCGCCGATTCGAGATGACGCGTTCTGGTACATGTCCATCTTCGTTGCTAGTGGCGCTCTCTCGCGGGCGTTGAGCGCTCGCACCTGCTTCGTCGGAGCGTCGTACACCGTCGCCAGGAATCCTCCGCCGAGGCCCATACATTGTGCGCACGATACACCCTCGCAGAAGAGTGTTGCTATCGCTGCATCGACAGCTGTGCCATCCTTTTCCAGAATTTTGCTGTAACAGAATTTAAGCGTTGATTTAACAGATTGTAGCTAGATTTATAGAACTTACTGAGTATGACTTACAATGTATGAAATAAAATCTATATTTGAATTACGCGGACTGTCTATCGCGTGAATTAACGCTTCGGAAATTCCTCGAATACGCGCTTTGGTTGTATGGCTCTCCCAAACGTACTCCTTCTGAAGGCATATAAACAAAGTTATCAATTTAGATTCGGGTGCAATTCTAGTGATATCTTCGACACGCAATAGGATTTTAATTCCATTTGTATCCTTTGAATTTCAATTTAGTTGTGTAAATCTATTTTGACATAGATAATATTATATTGACACAAATAAAATGAAACGGGAAGTGTTCAATAAAAAGCATGTTGTTTGTTTTTCAAAATACCTCGTCGGAAACTGGATGGGGTTGTTGTGTCGTTATACTCATACCTACTACACCATACCTACATACATCGCAAAAGAATTCATAGCCTAACCTTTGGAACTTCCAGGTTATTTTAAAAATGTTACCTTTGAGTTCGTTATTGATCTATTCTTGCAATAAAAAGCACAATATATTCCATAATTGCTAAATTATAATATCACGTATGTACTTTGCCTCAATATTTATTTAGCGACTATACAGTGTGCAGTAGCCACGCGGCAGCAGTAAAGGTAGCGATCTCAAAGTGACAAAATACCTTTTTCGTTATTACAAGGACTATTGTATAACAAAAAAGTAATGAACAGTGGACGAATTTGTCACTTTACGCCCATGTCATTATAGTGAAATGGTCAAGCTTGTTTGTGAAGTTAGGCTATGTAGAACTAGAAGCTTAGACCAACATAAGGTCTGAGAAATTTTTGACAATGTGAGTCATTTTGCTCTCGTCTTGGTAACATTTTACATGATAATGTTTTTGGTGAGATTTCATTTCTAGATCTAAATTCTTTAGCTCTTATCATATCAGACTACCAATCAGCAAGCATGCCGCTGTTAAAATAATCCGTAGCAAATTACCCACTTATCACACCGATAATAATACACTTATCATACAGATAAATTACAGTTACATACCTACAGAAAAATTAAAAATTGTTTCAAATATACAGTAGTATTATCAGCCTCCTGTCAGTCATAGCGGAGAGGATGGACGGCCCGTTCTTGAAACACTGGATGTTCGTTCATGCACCCGTGTCTCGAGAACGAGTACGGCAATCTATACTAATATATAAAGCTGAAGAGTTTGTTTGTTTGTTTGTTTGTTTGAACGCGCTAATCTCCGAAACTACTGGTGCGATTTGAATAATTCTTTTTTTGTTGGATAGTCCATTTATCGAGGAAGGCTATAGGCTAAATAACATTACGCTATGACCAATAGGAGCAAAGACAGAGCGGTAAATGTGTAAAAAACGGGGAAAATTATTCATTTTTGAAGGCTTTCTTTGCGTGCGCTGCGAAAACGGTTCAAGATACACAAAAAATATGTATGAAAGAATTATTCCTCTATACATGATCTAAAAAAAAGTCCGCGACGGCATATGTCTATCTTTTAAGGTTTAGTCACTAGAATCGTTTTTATAGTAATCAAATTTGGATATGTCGCATTGTCAAGATCGGGTAACAGCTGAGGTGGTTGTTTACAAAAATAAATATGATGTTCAAAATAACTATTCCACGCGGACGAAGTCGCGGGCACAGCTAGTATTAATATATTTTTTTAAATGGACACTGTTATAATTATTTGGAATTAATAAATTTTTATTATGTATTTGTATGGATTTATAATCTGAAATAAATGATTTTGATTTGATTACAGAAGTTATTATGTACTGTATCAATTAGATACTGTATCAAAAAGATAAGGACCATAGGAGTTAGGGAACTACAACCCATAGATACATCTGTAGAGACAGAAAAGACGTCAATTGATGGTTCTATGTAAAGTAACCGCGTAAATGGACTCCTCCCACACTCATTCACAGAATATCCAAATGGCCACAAAAAACAAAAGACCCACAAAGATCTTGTAGGAGTCGCAATCTGTAGCTGTCTGTACTAATTTAATGTGCCCATTACAATTGACTAGCTAAAGAGTATTAGTGGCAGAGCAAGATATCAGCGACAATTGTACTCAAGGCGTGGACAGACGATTTGGTTCGATGTAGCCTGGTGAGCAGTGTGAACAACTTATTACAAGGGCGCCATCACACTAACTCAATCAGAGTTTCAGATGGATGCAAAATAAAACCACAAAGAATTTACCAAAATGAGCATGCATGTATTCCTTTTATTTAAAATATTGATTAAGATTTAATTCTTAAGCTGTAGACAAATCATGTAAATATATACTATTATTAAAATCTTTGTCACTGGTATATATTAAAAACAAGAATAATATTAGCAATTACAAAGTAGCATAAAAATGTAACATACTAAGTAATTCACAACGCAATCTATAACATCTAAAATTAGTTAGTCGATAAATTCTTCTTTTCATGAAAATTAGTAACCTATTAAAATCTTTTATATAGTTTAACAAATTTACCAGTTATAAGAAAGAAAATGATTAATGTAATACTAATTCTCAAATACAAAATGTTACTTAAATCTATTACGTAGTTAACTTGCTGTAGCCAACCGTTCCACACGAAATTTAAAAATACAGGTACTAAATCGTTAAATGGAGGTATGCACTCACGTTCCAGCCGGGCATCTGGTTACCTCGAGGTGGATTGACGTGATGAAAGCGGATGGAATCTCTCACGATGCACTCCCAATATGACACCCTCCACGTTTTTTCTTGAACAGATACGGCTTGACCACTTCAAGTTCGAAGATGCGTGCACATAGAAGATGTGCCACGCAGTATGCTACTCAACTAGCCAATGTTCAACCACTAGTGGGAACCATGAGCAACAAATAGATCATATGTTGAAAATATAATCGGATAATAACCAAAGATTGGAAGAACCCTGGAAAAGATGAAAATAAAAATTGAAATTGGCATCGGCCATTATGGAGAACTACCACGAGCTAATCCAATATACAAGACAATTACACTTACCGTTTATTAGCGGGTTTAAGAATGATATTTTTATACAAGTAGAAAAATGCACCCCATTTGGGTAAAAAGAAAATAAACTTAAACAAAATTAATTAATTAATCTTCAATTATAAAAAGATTTGAAGCGTGCTGATCTCCACTTCTCAAAGTTTAGGGTCACAATGCGTCCTGCCGCCATCGTGACCAACAAGAGAAAGAAAGCATTGACAAACGATTCCATACAATAGAATTCAGCCATAGACTAAATGAAACATAGACATCCGGACCTAATTGCCCTTCAGAAGATGTAATCATAAAAAAAATGAGAAATAACAAATAAATATATTTTTACGAAATAAACCTATTTTATATTTAAGATACTTTAATTATAATTTAGAAATTTTAATATTTTAAATGTTCATAGCAAATATATTCCATGACCTTCACAGATACAAGTTCAAGGTGAATTATCTATTCACAGACTCAACTCAACATTAAAAAAGAATTTAAATTCTTTCAAGAATTACAGCTGCATTCCTTTAGGAATGCAAAGCATACTAACATCTGTTTGCCACTGTTAATAAACAGTTAATTAAGTAAGACAGATTTATATATTGCACTGTCTCAATCATCCAGTACAGAAAGAAGTGTCTGAATGTAGGTGCATCCCTTCTGCTAACCGCGTCGGTAATATGTGAGAGCAAATGTCAATGTCAGTCCACCCTTCATGTACAACAATAACAAATAATTTGTCAAATGCAGTTTAGTATTTCAGTTGAAATCAATAAGAAAACAATGTACTAATGTTATTGAATTATGGATTAAGCATTTATACGCCAATCTTGAACTGTGTGTAAAAAAACAACGTTACAATCTTTTGGTTTAAAAACTTACTATAGTTCCCGAATTCCCATAACTAAATCAAGGTGAAGGCTATTGATGTTACTGCGGTTAAAGTTATAAAACACCAAAGAAAATGATTCATCTTACAGTAAAAAAATTACAGTTACGATACGAAATTGTACATAGAGGTTAAACTCGATAAAATTAACGCCCCAAATAGATGGTCAGCTTTATATAGATCTTAGTTACTACGGTCATTAACAATTTCTAGCCTATGAAATCAGTTTACTAACTATCGTCTGCGTGGTTTGACTTGCAATAGGTGTAAGTTTTCTTTTCGGTTTGTTTATTAGTAGGGCTTTTGATCTCCGACCTCGACTCGGCCCAGCACACGCTGGCGGAGTGCCCCGCGTGGGCCTCCGAGCGCGGAGTCTTGGTCGCAGAGATCGGGCGAGATCTGTCTCCGCCGGCATTGATTGCGGCAATGCTGGCGGACGAGGGAGGTTGGAGGGCTGTGGCCTCCTTCTGTGAAGCAGTGATGCTCCAGAAGGAGGCCGCCGAGCGGGGTCGGGAGATGGCCGATCCCGCTCGAAGAAGGCGGCGCCGGGCTCGGTAGCACAGCTGCGGCGCCGCCGCGGGTCGCCGGCGGGCGCGAGGAAGTCGCGACTGCTACGGCGACCCGGGATGGACCACGCCCCTTCTGTGGCCGAGGGGCGTCGTCGGTGGAGGAGACCGGGGGAGGTAGTATAGCCTCCCCCGAGGAGGGCTCCCCTCTAGGCAGGGGAGCGGAGGCTGGGGGTTCCTGGAAGTGGCTTGATGTTCCCGGGGGCTCCCTACATGCCTGAGGAAGGCCATCCCTGAGGTTTTTAGTGGGTAGGTCTCCCCCTTCTGGGGAGGAGAGCCCCACATAACCGCCGGCTCGCCACAACCGAGGTATGCAATTTAATGCATTTTCCTCAGGGAAACAAAAAAAAAAAAACGGGCTTCTGATCTCGTCTGGCTAGATAACACCGAATTACTTATGTTTGTCGCCAGAATAACAATATTAATAACATAATTGTTTCGAGACTTAGAGATGAGTCAGTAAGTCACTTCTTTCTGTATGTAGAATTTTTTTAGCTGTTGGGAGGTAGATGAGCAAGTGTCCCACCTAATGGCAAAATGTAACCATCATGCATGTTAATCTGCAATGCTCACACACAGCTCAGTAACTACCTACCTACTGAGAAAGATTTTGAATTCTAGGATATACGGTAGCGCTCGAGAAAATCGTAGTTGGCGAGTTATTGAACAGTCTGCGTTTAAGTGGATAAGATCGCTAAAATCAAGCTATACTGGAGCAGATCAGTTTCATGAAAAAACGCTTAAACTACTCTTTCTACTAAGCTACTCCTCAGAATACACCGATTTAAAATGCCGATAGAAAACGCAAAGCAAACTAAAGTTCTTGCGCTGCTCCACAGGTGTCCGTTGATACCGTCATATTGGGATCACTGACGATACAGAATATCAGTAGTACTTCTAACTAATTTAGCAAATTTCTTTTATAAACGAATTTTATGATGAAACAGCTCTCTTCTCCTTCTTTATGGTGGCGATTTTCGTACTAAAGATTAATGAATTGCTGATCGTATTGTCCAGTCGGCATAGCGGGGTATGATAAGCACGTTGTAAAGTTGGTAATTATAACTCTATGGTCTTTTCGGTTCTTACCGTCCGATACTAGCGCACTCGTAGCCATTGGAGGCGACAGTAGCGCGCAGGAAGCGCGGCTCCCGGTTGGACCACGGCTGCAGCAGCAGTACCACCAGCAGCACGCCCAACAAGAGCGCCGCAAACCCCGTGCTCAGCAAACAGCGACGCGATCTCCAGACACTACCGGACATATTTTGAATTTTAGGAAAGTATGTTTAGTCATTTGTGTCGACTGTTTATTTTTGTTTCTGATTGAAAAGTACTAACTTGTAATGTAATGATTTTTGGTCTAAGTATATAAAATGATACAACCTATTCTATACTTAATATTCTAAGGCATGTAATAAAGCATGAGACTCAAATTCATTAAATCTCTGCTTATAAAGCGATGGCGTGGATAAGCCCTTGAGTGACAGACATATAACTGGAAACGCAGCAACGATTATAACTATAACGGCTGCGTCGAGGGACGCGCTGATGATGGCGAAAAACTGGTCACCATGACTTGTACTAGTTATACTTAAACAATTCATGTCTTACATGGATTGTTTAAGGCGTTTAATTAAAATTCAGTCAAACAATACATTTGTGTATACTTTTTTGAATAGGCGATGTTCGGACCAATTCAAAATAAGCATTTTCTATAGATGTTATTAAAATCTCTTTGGCAAGATTTGACTGATATGGATTTCAATGTACCATTGCGGGTCTAGGCTAGCAGTATCGATTTTGCTCAGAGAAGGTTGATACAATAAGCACATTACACGCATTTTTACTAAAATTGGTATATATAAATATTTTGTGGAAGTGAAGAATGCTGGCAGAGTAGAATATAGAAGAGTATCGGTGAAATTTTAATAGAAAGTCTTCGCTTCGTTCAGGTGGATATTTTTCTAAACTATACTAACTTAATACGGTCTACTACTACCTGAAAATACAAAAACCCTCGTTAAGACACGAAGAAATAGACAAAATTAGTTAAAAACGGCATTTTAGATATTTTCGAGTTGATCTTTTAGTTTATAGAAGACCAAAAACTGAATTTAGAGCACTCGTAAGTACAGTTAAACTTTGTGAAACGTGAAGTATTATCTTGATCCGCTAAATTCTGTGTTCACTTTTAAGTAACTAAATGTTCAGGTATATCTAAAAGACTTGATTTCAAGATATTTACATAACCTATCCAAAAAATTTACTTACAACTTGGGTATATTTATTTTTGTGAGTGACTAAAACGCGATTGCAGCCCACTTCATTAATAAAAAAAATTCTTCAAACGTGGCTTATAGAAAAATAAGAAATTTATTGTAAAATATAATAAATTGATTAGAAATTCTATTTTTAAACTAAACTAAATTAGAGTTTTGAGTGAAGTCACGCGTTTTCTTTTAATAGATACAGCAATTATTATATTAAGTTGTGATTTTCGTAAATCTACAATAACTGGGCTAGATTTTTTAAATTTGACGAACGACTCCAGCTTATTTGGATCACTTTATAGTAGAACTGGAGTTTGAGCAGTTTACTCAACAATTGTTGTCGTAGACTCGCTGTCAAATTATAATCGCGGGGCACTATAAATACATTTATTACAAGGAACTAAGGTAACAGAAACAAAGGTTTCAAACAAATATGTCAAAAGGAGATGATCAAACTAGCTATCGGCTCTGACCCAGACTGCCATTAAAATCGTCGTCGTCTATGCAGGATAGAAAAGGATTATAAGATGTTCAAATCCCTGTATAATAAAATAAGGTAAATAAGAATACCTAGTGAATGTTACTCCTTGGATGCGTCTTCAACTGCTTCTTATGAAGATGGTTATTAATAAGTTGTTGCATTTTATAATAACAATATGAACACAGTTAATTTAGATCCATATATATCGTCTTTAGAAACATTGAAGTATTGTTATGTCAAACATTTTTTGTCACTAAAATGTAATTTTTGTTAATGTAAAAAGGTTTCATTCTACCAAACTTTAAGAAATCATGAACAATTTATATAAGCTTTGGAAAGTAATTTCAATGTATTGTGTACCTAGTTTAACTCTGGTTTTTCTTCAAAACGTATATTGTGTAGTTTTGTAGGCACACTAAACAATGAAAAAGACAAATTTTATTTCGTGTTAGGTTCATTCTTAAAGTATTTAAATAATCCGAAAATTTATAACTTTGTCATTTACTTTAAATTGAATGAATTCTACATCGTCAATCTATACTAATATATAAAGCTGAAGAGTTTGTCTATATATACTAATATATAAAGCTGAAGAGTTTGTTTGTTTGTTTGTTTGAACGCGCTAATCTCCGAAACTACTGGTGCGATTTGAATAATTCTTTTTTTGTTGGATAGTCCATTTATCGAGGAAGGCTATAGGCTAAATAACATTACGCTATGACCAATAGGAGCAAAGACAGAGCGGTAAATGTGTAAA
This sequence comes from Scirpophaga incertulas, assembly GCA_036419045.1. NCBI lineage: Eukaryota > Metazoa > Arthropoda > Insecta > Lepidoptera > Crambidae > Scirpophaga > Scirpophaga incertulas. The sequence goes on from CM071641.1 coordinate 11,544,835, forward strand.
AAACGGGGAAAATTATTCATTTTTGAAGGCTTTCTTTGCGTGCGCTGCGAAAACGGTTCAAGATACACAAAAAATATGTATGAAATTATTCCTCTATACATGATCTAAAAAAAAGTCCGCGACGGCATATGTCTATCTTTTAAGGTTTAGTCACAATGACCGTTTTTATGGTACCAAATTTGGTCGAAATAATTTGTTTAAGTTGTATCAACATAATAATATTAATCTTTATTCAAATATAAATATAAATATGTTGTTGGTTAACCAAAAATCTGCCGGAAGTCACTATTCCACGCGGACGAAGTCGCGGGCAAAAGCTAGTCTATACTAATATTATAAAGCTGAAGAGTTTGTTTGTTTGTTTGAACGCGCTAATCTCTGGAACTCCTGGTTCGAATTGAAAAATTCCTTTTTTATTGAATAGATAATTTATCTAGGAAGGCTTTAGGCTACATAACATCACGCTGTGACTAATAGGAGCGAAGAAGTGATGGAAAATGTGGAAAAAATGGGGAAAATTATTCATCTTTGAGGGCTAACGTTGCGTGCGCTGCAAAAACGGCTCAACATACCAAAAAATATGTATGAAAGAATTATTCCTCATGAAATGATCTAAAAAAATGTCCGCGATAGTATATGTCTGTCTTTTAAGGTTAACTCACTAGAATTGTTTTTATTGTAATCAAATTTGTCGAAATTAATGCAATAATTATCAATTATTTTTTAGAGTTGTATCAACATGATAATATTAATCTTTAACCAAATAAATGTGTTGATGATTAAGAGTATTTAATTATGAACAAAATTGTCTTTGACATCACTTAATTTCAATGAACATCATATATTTTGGTTCTAATAATTTAACGTGTAATAATATTTTTTAACTACTATTTCATTTTGTTTTAAAGATAATATTTTGCTTCTAATAATTTCACAATCATTAACACTTTTTTTTTAGTTTTACTGTAGATTGTATTAATGGCCCTTTGGGAAAAGTTTTACAAGATGTCAGTATAATAATCTGGGACGAATGTACCATGATTCATAGAGCTCATGTAGAGGATCTAGATATGACTCTTAGGCCCAATTTCACCAACAACAGATAAATGTTATTCCCAGAATAAAGACCCCAGTTACTCTCAGCTAACCAAGTTTACATTTCACCAACCATTTATCCTTAGAATAACGAAGTTATACGGGAGTAGTCCTTAAACCGCCGATTTTGAAGGAATAACGAGCTTACCAGAAGATAAAATCAAAATGGCGTCAAATAGCAAAGTCAGCTGATCCTTGTTGTAGGTAGATAGGTACATAACATTGTAGGTAGATAGGTACATAATGGACCACAGAAAGAGAGGGGGTTGCAACCCTCGGTTTTTTCCCCTTGTCGCATGATTTTTGTACGGCGTTGCGGAATAATGTATTAGAAGCAGTACTGAAATAGCATGAAACTGATGCCGTACAAAATTAAATGATCAAATTCACCCTGGAAATTGTCGGAAAATCAAAAAAAAAATCCGACTTTTTGGCGCACCATTTTTTTACGGCACTACGCGTTGTCTTATTATTTTTCATGGATCTATCGATTGTAAGAATGCCGTACAAAAATATATGACCAAAATATACCCACTCTACCTGTACTTTTGAATTCTCACCTGCACTCAGTTGGACAGCTTACAAGTGACGGCATAATGCTGAATCTTATTATTTTATGCTCTTATATCGTTCTACATAGGTCATCTGGTGGTTCAAATGACCCATCATTTTTTTAACACGGGCCTGTAGTCTAAATGCAAATATGGAGATAACAGACATTGTTGCAAGATGGCCAGGATCAAGCCATGACAGCACAATTTTTAACAATTGTTATCGAAAAGCCAAATTTGAGGCTGGTGATTATGGTGACGCTCTATTACTGGTAGATGGTGGTTATGCTGCCACATCCTATACAATGCCTCCATTGGAAAATCCAAGGACTCCCATAGAACAATTATACAACGAGTCCCAAATCAGGACTCGGAACCCAGTGGAAAGGTCCTATGGAATTTGGAAACGAAGATTTCCAGCGTTGGCTCTTGGACTTCGCATAAAATTGGACAAGGCGTTGGTTGTTATTGTTGCAACTGCTGTACTCCACAACATCCTACGGCAACAAGGAGAAGAAATTCCCCCTGATGATCCAGAGCTAGTGCTTCCTGCACCTTGGGATGTGCTGCTACAAAATGGCCAAATGGAGACAGAGCCATCTAGCACATCTAGGAGTCATAGAGCTAGAGACATTCTCATAAATAATTATTTTAGACATTTAATTTCATAATATGTGGGGAGCAAGATATAGATGGTTGGGTAGTTATAAAAATGCAGTAGGTACTCATATTATTTTTGTATTTTAATAAATCTTAAGCAAGAATATTTTGTGTTATTAAATTTCACTATTCATTATTTTGTTTCTGCTTTTCAATTTGGACTAATAATAAGGTCGTTTTCAGCTTTTCTTGTTTAAGAATTTCCTTTTTGATTTCATAGTCTATCTCAAACAATTTGTTGGCCTCCTCCCTTTCTTTTTGAGCAAAACTCATTTGAAGCTCTAATGCTTTTGTTTTTTTTTTATAAAACTCTTCCATTGAAGTAGAAGCGGGTGCTGCTGGCCGACGTTTGGAGCTCCATTCTTTTGCTTTTGGGGTTTTGCAAATATTTTTTGCTGGTATTTCTTCATCGACGGTCTCCTTTTCATCAAATCTCAAAGATTTTGACACAGGTGTCTGAAGCATACTAGGTGTGTAATCTCCCCAATCCTGCGATAAGTAATTAGTTAAACATTAAAAATATGCCATCAGTACTTAAAAAATTACCTGAAATAAACATTTCTTTACTATAATTATCCAGTAAGTAAAAATATTTTTGTTGTAGTAGAGGTCCCGAGTATGAATTCATGCCTAAGTAATAGTTTTTATATACTCATGTATTCTATACGTTATTTAGAACAATTACAAGCTCTGCTTAGTTTGGGATTAAATATCTCGTAAATTATCCAGATTATTTATTTATACATTTGACAGTTATTTGGTGTAATGGCAGCGATCCAATACCAAAGGTCCAGAGTTCAAATCCCAGCAAAGGATATGTTGGAGTGATAAACCCAAGTATTTGTTTCCAAGTCATTGGTGTTTATTTATAATTTTATATAATAAAAAAAAAATATGTCGCCGGTCAAATGTTTTTTAACCCTGTTAAAAGTATACAAGTATTTATTATGAGGTTAGAGGAGGCTGTATAATAAAGTGGCTAATTAACTACACCATACCTTATTTATCACTTCTGTGGTACCATTTTTATGTTGTTCAAAATGCATTTGTGCAGCACATTCTTGTTCTTCTGAAGGTACATCAATAACAGTAATTATATCTGCTACATCTGAAAGAATTATAAGGAATATTACATAATATAAAAACAATTAAACAATATAGTATAAATAAAATTGTCCAAACAGTAATTTTATAAACGAAGACAGTCTACAGGTAATTCAGCAAAACATTTTAAAGTTTCAATCCAATGTAATGTTGATTTAAATGTAATACCCAATATACAACCATTTGTCTATATATATGATGGTAAATATAAATAAAAAATCATTATGGACTGCGTTGCGCAGTCAACAGAACCTATGTGTCACCCCCACCTATGAAAAATAAAAATTAACTATTTTTAAAAAAATACCACTTCAGTAGTTTAGTCATAGAAAACCAACATGAACCCGTCAGTTTAGTCTTTTAGCTTAACTTTCTTGAACAACAAAATGTCTCTACAATTCAATATACACACAATAAAAACGACTAACCTGTCTTCAGCAGACTTTGTCTAGCAGCAGATGCCACTTTTTTGGCGTTTTTCTTTAGGCTGTCCCACTGGGCTTTTAAATTTTCTGCTGTTCTATGCATAGAGGATGTCTGGGAATTGAATTCCTCAGAGATCCTCATCCATTCTGCATTTTTTTGCTTCATTGTAACTCCATCCGTCTTTTTGTTTTCAATAATATTACAATGTTCACATATTATGTCTAACAATAACATTTTTTCTGTGTAAAGCCAGTTAGCACTTCGTTTTCTTTCAGCCATCGTCATAGAGGTTTAGCAAAAATAATAAAAAATTTACCAAATAACAACGCAAGATGTACTCCAAAGCAAAACAGAAAACAACACGGCGAAAAACAAGCTAAAAAACACCACATGACAATGACAGCTGCATGTCATTTTATCAGTGACATTTCAATAATCCTACAAAATTAAAAGGTCACGCATTACGCCACTTGGAGTATTGAAAACTAACCTATTTAGTTTATTTGCATTATTATCCGTTCATTCTTGAAATTTCACTCACATCTACCACAGATAACACAGAACGCTATCCAATGGAATAATTAACTAAGAGTAAGTTTATTCTGTGATAGGATGGTGAAACAGAATAACAGTTATCGGAGAGTAAATATTGGGAGTAATTTTATCTATAGAATTGTTATACTTGGATAATGACGACTTTGGTGAAATTGGGCCTTAGAGATATTAGAAGCTGTGATAAAATCATGGGTAGGATTACTGTTATGTTTGCTGGGGACTTTCGACAAACTTTACCAGTAAGGGGAACTAGACCAGACATTGTAAAGTCTTGTCTTAAAAGTTCACCACTATGGAAATTTGTTAACATCTTAAAATTAACGACAAATATGAGAGCACATTTGAGGGGAGGTAGTGTAACTTTTCCTTCAAAGTTACTTTTAATAGGAGACGGGAAGTACCTCATTTTGAAAATAAAATTGAAATTGATCGCGATTTAGGAGAAAGAGTGACTAACATTGAGGACTTAATATCGAAAATTTACCCAGAAATCAGCGAAATAGAAAATAAAGATCATCAATGGATGTGTCAAAGGGTGGCGAGAAACAGTAGCGTGGACGAAATTACCGACCTAATTTTAAGTAAACTTCAAGGAGACATAGTTACCTACACATCTATTGATAATGTAATGGATCAAGAAGATGCGGTCCATTATCCACAAGAGTTTCTTAATTCTTTGAACCCAAGTAGCCTTCCCCCATATTCCCTCAAGTTAAAAATAGGCGCCCCAATAATTTTACTTTAGTAATCTTAAACCACCAAATTTATGTAACGGGACCTGTCTTCAAATCAATTTTTTTTGCAATAACGTGATCGTGCAATAGTTTTGACTGGTCCAGCAGTTGGTCAAACAGTGCTTATACCTCGCGTGTATGATTCCATATGATTTCCTTTTAATTTTAAAAGAATTCAATTTCTCGTTAAGCTATCTTTCGCCATTACAATTAATAAATCAGAGGCAAACATTTAAACACGTAGGAATCGATTTACGTCAAGACTGCTTTTCACACGGCCAACTATGTCTCGCGTTGTCAAGATCGGGTTGCGGAATAAACCAATTATGTTCTTCTGCGACAAGAAAAATAAAACTAGAATTATAATTTACGCAGAAGTACTTTAAAATTATTATGTTCTTTTAAAAACTTAAAACTAAATTGTCTAAGATAAAAACAGAAATAGTCGCGGTCAAAGTCGTGGGTAATAGTTGAGGTGGTTGTTTGCAAAAATAAATATGATGTTCAAAATAACTATTCCACGCGGACGAAGTCGCGGGCACAGCTCAATAAAGTTCCTGCGAATCAAATTTTAATTTGCTATCGTCTCTTGTAATAACCGTAAATATTAAAATATAGTTATTCAATCACTACATTTTAATATTCAATGACTACATAGCGATCGGCTGACGACCTAGGAAGTCAGGATTAATTCCCATTAGCGTAGAAGTCTCCATACTTGTTTTAGATGATTGTATCTTGCTAAGAACTAGCTTCTTCTCTTGCAATAACCGTAAATATTAAAATGTAGTTATCCAATCACTACATTTTAATATTCAATCACTACATAGCCATCGGCTGACGACGTAGGAAGTTAGGATTGATTTCCTATTAGTGTAGAAGTCTCCATACTTGTTTTAGATAAGTGTATCTTGCTAAGTACTAGCTTCTTAATAAGGTTTCGCACTAAAAAACTACAGCCAGTTCTTCAGTTGCTATGTCTAGGTGATGCTCGCTTTTATATTCAGATTTATCTATTTCTTATCACTTAGTTTAACGAGTTAATATGACATGATAGTTTACTTTATAGTTTAGTTCCAAGCAGATTGCTACTAAGTATAATTAAATAAGATTAGTTAAGATGGTAATTAGTGAATGCACAACTCACCCTAGATAGGTATTAGTGAGAAGTAGGTGCGTTTAAAAAGTAAGTATGAATAAAAGATAAGGACTCTGTGTATTATTTGTGTATTATAATGAACTAATAAAAATTCAAATAAAGATAGTTTGCTATCATTTTGTATAAGTACGCAAGGACTTGCTTCGTTATAGATAAATAAAAAATGTATCTTACAAATTAATGATGTCTATTATTAAAGAATAGAGTTTATTTTTGCGTTATTATCTATACCGAAACGATATAATGGCTTCTTTGTTCAGGTAGGTATTGTTCTTTAATATATCTTTTATGCGAATTGATATTAGAAGCCAACCATTTAAAATCACAGCAAATACCGTATTGAATTGATAGGTACCAGCTTTCCGTAACTCTTTGTCAAACAAGCGTAGTAAAATTTGGCTTAAGGTCACAGATTGTTGTCATCTTGGATTCTTGATCTTTCCGTCTGTAACCAATATACGTTAATTTGTCGTGAAAAAGACTGGATGAGTAAAAGGGGTCAATGTATTAAGAATTGGCAATTATGACATACTAACTTCCCCTCGGGGGCTTCGCTTACTTTATATTTGATGTTCCCATAGGATATATTTTTCTTTGGTAAAATTTTTTCTGTTCCGGGGATAGATCTCAAATACTACTTATAAAGTCACTTTAAAATCGGTTTAGTTGCTTTGACGCAAAAGTTAACAGACAGACAGTATCACGTTATCAATCGCTTAATAATCCCATCCGGCGTAAACGCAATATTACATACGAATATACCTTTGCACATCATAATTCACCAAATATAAATAAGTGCTAAACAATATGATGGTCGTATTATATTATAATATATGGGTACTAGAACTATTATGCCGAAACAAGAATTTAGCTACAAACAGGTTTAGGTGCACACTCCGCAATAACAAAAATATATTTTTTATATTTAGACGATTTGCTTCACGTTTTCATGTTCATTATGTTTAACGATAGTAAAAACCTTGACGGATATAATAAGATCAAGTTGAAGATATGGCATGCTTGGAAAGTCTGTCATAGTATCTGATAAGAGACATTTAGTTATAAGGAACGGCAGTAGATACTAAAGGCGGGTTCTACCTATTCCGGGTCTGAAACTTATATCATCTTTCATCAAAATCTCAGCTTATATCAAGTTTGGATGCCTATTCAATTCTTCCGCAGGTAAAAATATACTTCCTCGTGGTAAAAATTACCCTACGGCCTTCTCCAGGTTTCCTATCCCTATGCCAATTTATGCAAATTATTTCCTGTATTTCAGGTAAGGTGAGGTTTGGGAGGGAGGTTCAGTCAGGTAGTCGGAACACCAACCTTGTATAACGGTGACATATGGACAGGGCGGGAGTCTTGTCAATTTTTCGTCGTAACATGATATCCCGCAATAAAAATAGAGTGTGATAAGATGAGACGGAAAAATAATGTAAATTTATCATAAAAGTAAAAGGCTAATTTCACGGCTAAAATAGACTCTAAAATATTGCTGCGAATCGTTAGCCAATAAAGACGTTGTAAAATAGATTTATAGCTACAATAGTCGCGATAACTTTCAGGTAACACCCATATTTGCATAATGTTATCTTTTGTTATATTGTCATAATAATGAAATCACAGATTTCATTTCGAATTTCTATTGTTACATTTTTGTAACTTCTGTATTTGTAATTTCATGAGGTACATTATATAATTATACAGTGTATTTCACTTTGTTTGGTTTAAATTAAATCTTAATAAAATTTAATCTTAGATCAGATTCTTATCTTATTGTCGTGAAAAGATCATGTGGCTTATTAACAATGTATGTAGAGATAATATCGACGTTTCGTCTTTTTCATTTTGTATTGAAAAATGTGACAATTTCATATAACATCAAGTATTAAGTACCTACTACTTTGTATACTAGTAGTTACATACCTTGTTTGGTACTCTAAAATAGGTATCGCGATTGTATCTGCGTGATAATTAGTATCTGTGAAGTTAATTTTTAGTTTAATTCGTAGTTAAAGTAAGTTCATTAAAGTAAGTACCTTAACTAAATTAAGGTATTTTAATGACCACACACAAAAGTATTTTTAGTTTGAATTTGAGGGACATTTTTGTATGAAAGTCTATTTGCTTGCTATCAATTTAATTTTTTTAATATATTTACATTTTAGTAACTTCATCTTCCAAGTGATCAAGGCATATTTGTGAAATCAATCAACCAAAAGTTATATGGCATGATCATTCAGCTATTATTTATCATATCATTTGATAACGATTGTTTTGGTTTAAACCAATTCGATTAAAGATTAAATCAAATGACTATAACTTTTGTTCAACATTGGTTTTTCAGACGCAGACATCATATAGAAGAGAACACAAATCCTTATACGTATAAACAAGGAAAAAATCAGATACAATTATACAGGAATACGGCTTACCATAAGTTGTACTGCTTAAACAATTTCAAAGAGTTTATAATTACAAATAATTCAGAAACTAGATTCAAAGATAGATTTCATATGTATATATAAGTCATTCAGTCGGTGGTGTGAAAAGATAACTATTATCGTAACTCTATACACAATAACGACTTGTTTTTAAATTAATCAACTAAAGTTTATATTTAAAACCGACGAATATAACGTTTTCAGTGTGAATGCTGATAAGCATCTACAAGTTTTTGAATTTCAGGTTGGGTTTCTTTCTATATGTATATTCACGTCATGATGAATTCTCATCTCTAATTTTTAATCAGATCGACCAATAAAATATCAGTTTTATCCATATATTTATTATACACTGGATTGGCAATATATCAAGGTTGACCTGAACGAAAACAAATTTTGCTAATGTAAAAGTAAAGTTCAAATTTTATAGGACATTAAAATAGTGAGCTAATTTAAAACAATCATGGGCCTGTTATTGGGCACGAGTTGCAGATGAGTGCTTAATTTTCAGTCGACTAAGTAATTTTCAATAACTTACGAGTGTTTTACGACTACTTTTAATGCCATTGTGAATAATTAAAACAGGTACACACGAAAACCGAAAACTAAAAATGAATTACTTAACTAAAAAGAGAACGAAGCGAAGAGATTAATAATGATATATTTACAAAAATTACACTAATACGTATTCTTAAAAGTATCATCTTGTATATTTTTATTTTCTATCAAAAGGAATAAAATAATTATAACAATGTTGTTAAACTTATCCATTAAAGATAATCAACATACTTATTATAAAATTGTTTTAAACTATCCTTTGGAGTATTTGGCATTAAGTATCAATAAAAGCATACCTATCAAATCTTTAATACGTGCACCTAGAATCATTCACAATATTTTGAAATATTTATTTAAAACAGGTATTATCTTTATTAGACTATAAATAAAAAGTGATTTTGTGTTCTTTAGAATTAAAATATTTTTTTTATAATAATAAATTACTTACCATCGTATCTTAGAGTAAATAAGCTATGGGCTCTAGTTATAAAAATAAAAGTGGTATAAGGGTCAATTAAACGAATATTTATAATGAGAATCAGATGTTAAATCAACAATTCATTGATATAAAACAAAACAATGTTATGTTACCATACTTCACAGGGACACACTTCACAAAAACAAGCTATTGTACCTCAACCGATGCATCAATAGAAGAACGCAACACATTAAACTTTTTTAAATTTTCGGGTGTATGTTATATTAATACTTTGATATAAATTAATATAACTTAGTTGTGAAAAAAAAATAGAGGACGTGGGTAAACAGTTTCGAACTAACACCCTCACACATTTTTTAATTCTCACCTCATTGTGAAGAATAACGCACAACAATCCGCGTGCGGAGATATCGCCGACTGGTTGCGTGGGCGCACAACACGACTCAGCTTGGCTAAGGCCGGCCAGTGATTACTGACTCGTTATACATATTGGTCTACACTACAGCGATTATATTATTTTCCTCAAATCGACTGTGATTTTTCTACGTTTTGATACCTATATTTTATTATGGTGAAGTATCCTTACAAAGAAATGTTTGTGTTCCTATGAGGTTCGGTAAATGTAATCACTAATCAAGCACTTGTTTACCTTTTCGTCTACAATTTTTTACAATATAATAAAAAAGTCACTCATTTCAACCGAAAGGTAGGTCAATGCTAGACACAGGCCTCTAAAGAATTTCCATATCGCTCGGTACTGCGCTGGTGGCATATAGCGCCTTTACGCTTCAAGGGTCATTATAGCAAGGTGCCTTGTTCACCGTTACATAATGATCGGAATTCTTTGGGCAATATTGGTTACCTTGGTTCTTGCGGATTCCACTATTTCTGAATTGATCACGTAGAAAAACTCTGGGCATACTTCTTTCCATTGCCTTTGGCCGACTTTCAGTTTCTTTATAGGATGAATTGTAAGTGTTCCGATTTTGGTGCTACATGTCATCTGTCATCAGTGGCAACACGCACCAATCAGATTTCCGTCTAGAAACTGCGGTAGGTGGGTCTAGAATATGCCGCGAACATTGACAGACTTTGATTGACTTCTTTCGGGAGTAGATATCTAACCGGACCTAAGTTCTATCCTTGGTGTACACCCTAAGAAATACAAGGCTGGTAACGCTGGAATTACAGTAGAGCTTCTGCGTACAGACCACCATTTTGGAGGGCATTTTAGAAATTCTTCGATTTCACAATATTCGTAGGCAAAGCGTCTAAAATATATTACAGTTTTTGAAAAACGATGACAGAACCGGTGCAAAAACTACAGACTCTTTGTTAGAGCCATCGCAGATCATTTCGCGTGCTGACTTAACGACTTTCAGTCTTCTGGACAAATTCGATTACGGTAAGGGGACAGTACCATAGGCCACACATACTCAGATCTATACATTGATCAGATCACATATGGCGAGATGATGACGTACTTTCTTTTTTTTGAGGATATCGTAGTCATAGCTGAAACTATGAAAGATTTGGGTACGTTGCTCGAATACTTCAGTAAAGTTTCCTTCCATGCTTTATACCGCACCGAGGGATGGAGTTCGCCGCCTGTACGAGGGCGTCGTGCGATCCCTGGTCATGTATGGGGCCCCCGTGTGGTTGCGAGACTGCGCGATGTCCCCCCGCTGCAGAGCTCTGCTACGGAGCCTGCAGCGGATAATGGCCATACGGATCGTACGAGGCTACCGTACCATCCCGTACGAGGTGGTGACGGTTCTGAGACGCTCCCCCCCATTCGACATCCTGGCCGACATGTACGCGGCGATGTATGCGTCGCGGCGTGTTGGCCAGGGGAGCGACTGGGGGAGCGCCTCGGAACCTATGTACGAAGTGCCTAAGCGGGAGTGGCACCGACGGATTGTGGCGGCCTGGCGTGCGCAGCTCGAGTTTAATGCGCGCGCCAGCGGCCCGTCGTCGGTGCCGTACTCCCGCACCTCGAAGCTTGGCTCCACGGGAAGGAGGAGGTCACCTACCGATTGACTCAGATACTCACCGGGCACGGCTGCTTCGGGGAGTATCTGTGTCGAATAGGACGGGAGGGATCGACACATTGTCACCACTGCGCATCCGACCTCGAATCGGCCCAGCACACGCTGGCGGAGTGCCCCGCGTGGGCCTTCGAGCGCGAAGTCTTGTGGTCGCTGAGATTGGGCGAGATCTGTCTCCGCCGGCATTGATTGCGGCAATGCTGGCGGACGAGTGAGGTTGGAGGGCTGTGGCCTTCTTCTGTGAAGTAGTGATGCTCCAGAAGGAGGCCCTCCTTCTTGAGATAGTGTAGCCTCCCCCAAGGAGGGCTCCCCTGTATCCGCAGGCGAGCGGAGGCTGGGGGTTCCCGGATGTCGCTTGGCGTTCCCGGGGGCTCCCTACATGGCTGAGGAAGGCCATCCCTGAGGTTTTTAGTGGGTAGGCCTCCCCCTTCTGGGGAGGAGAGCCCCAAATAACCGCCGGCTCGCCGCAGCCGGGGTATGCAATTTAATGCATTTTCCCCAGGGGAACAACAAAAAAGGCTTTATACCGCATATTGTTAACTAGTATTTTGCCATTTACCTAGAACAATGAATTTAGGTTGGTGGGTCCAAACAAAATTTGCATAAGTAAATTGCAGAACAATAGCATTCCGTTTTCTATCATTGGCAAAAGATTTTTAAATAAGATAAGTTTACAATAAGATAAATTACTATCATGTAATTACATAACGAAAAAATACTGATATTATGTTAACAATATCGCGCTCGATAATGCATAAAATAATCATTTGTTTGATTAGATATGGGACGATTGGACATTCATCTGCGACAACAGTATACAAAATTTGTATACTACCTATTATTTACAGTTTCTTCTTCATAGGTTAGTTTTTGACATGGAGCTCGTAGACATCTGAAATTTCCGTTAGCGTCTCCGAGCGTATATGCGTGTGCTCTCCTGTCTTCCACTCATTACTGCTATATATATAGGTACTATTAGTTTACAGGCATAACTTAAGCAGATTAGCGGTAAAAATTTAGCTTTTTCGTATTGGGCTTATGCCCTCCCGTTTCCCATATCTTTTTCAAGACTTTTTATACTATGTTAAGTCGAGGCGAAAAATACAGAACAAATGACGTCACGATACGATTTTGTAATTGAATCCTGCTACAACAAGGCAGATTTTTTATCTCATTCCCATACATCCGAACAGCAATTTTTTTCTTTTTGCTGAGCTTGATGTCATATTGGAACGGTAGGGCACAGTAATTACTGTACCTCCGAGTCCTTCATAATTAAAGATCATTCATCCGAGTTTCTTTGTTCAACGTGAAAGGTCTTGGCCCGAGTTCCGAAAAGCGTGTGCAGGCCTTACAATAAACTCGTCACTGTACGAGTACAAGTATTAAATTAGCTAAAAAAATAAAGGGCAATAGTTTCAAAACCATGGCATCAATTTTTTCCTTTTGTTTTTATCGATAAAATAAAGTATAATTTCACCCCTCTTCGTTCGTGCACCTTATTAAGAATCACAATGTTCTTCTATGTTGAATCACCGTTACACAGGAAAATTGTACTTTCCCGGTGACTTCGCAGCCGTAGCCACGGGTAACACCCTAACACTACCTAATACGTACAATTACGACAAAACATAAATTTACATGATTGAAAGTGGTAACTTGAAATGAAAAACTATAAACATTTTTACAAAAGCTGTGCGAGTGAAAATCAGGGTTGCCTGTCGTGACGTCACCTCGCGGATATTACTTATATAATAAATGTATAGTTGGTGGTACGTCAAACGTTTACATTAGTCATGATATTAAGTCGGTGTTGTGCCTATATGCCATGAAACGAATATCTGCCCCCGTCGTATGACCAGCGACAATTTACTAATTTTTGATTTGAAAAATGGATGAAATTAAGTTTCAATTCACACTTAAAAGCAATACTGTAGTCTCGATACTTTCGATAATTCCTTCACCATAATCGCGAGAAGGCTTGTTCTGCCATACTTTTCATAAGACACGAAAATACTTCGGATGTTGTTAGGTACCTACTTTAGTGTGCATATTTATTCGATGCGATGTTTGGTAACGCCACTTTCGGCGCCTCGAGCAACTAGTAGCTAGAAGTAAGGACAGGTTCCTATGACCTGTCGTTATCTCTGGCTACGAGTTGACTATGGGAGTCTTGTACGGATTGGCAGCTCCTATGTACCTGTAGTTTAGTTTGGTAGCTCAGCGCTTTCCGAACGTTGACCTAGCTTTGGAAGAAAATTCACGATTGATTGAAGTTGCGAACCATTTACCCTTGGGGCTATCGGAAACTCCAATTGTTAAAATTTACTTGTAACTCACAGAGAGCACAGCGCGACATGGATATGGCACCCGTACTAATAAATGTTAGAAAGAGAGGCTATAAATAGGCTTTCGTCTACTCCCGGGACACATGGCGGTCGAATCGCGAAAGCGCACCCCGCCATGTGCCCCGTATGGGCCTAGAGAACTCGGGGGGTTTTAGTGGGTAGGCCGGTCCTCTATGACCAGAGAGCCCCACACACGGCCGCGCCTTGCCAGCGCGGTGTCATGGTGCATAAGATCGCGTCCCCCCCTCCCCCCAAAAAAAGGCTTTCGTCTACTTGGGATATCGCTTACATCCATGTAATTTTCAAAAAACCTCGACGGACGCGATCTGCTTATTAGACCTTATATTATCGTAATGCATACCGGGAACGATTATTGTCAACTGTTAGTCTTGCCAGTATACCAGAGCCGCAGTGCTGTCTCAATATACTGAAGTAACGACTTAGTTGACCCTTATGTTAAATGTAGAATGTTATTGAAATTGGCCAATAAATATTATTCTTTATAGTAAGTAATGTGCTTGTTCTCTAGAATTATAGTGTTATCAAATTATCAATGCCCACCTCCATTAGTACGGAGAAAGGCACCGTCACTTTCAAATTTTCAACTTACATGACGTGCAAGTTAAAAAGCTCTTGACAGAATTTATTTATGTATTTATTTATTAATTTTTGCACACACATACATTACAGGAAAAATTGATTTAAAATATCGAGCAAAAGGTACTGCATATTACCCTAAGAAATTTCCTGCAGACCCGGGTGGACAGGTGAACATAACGGGTCAGAACTTGGGCACATTGTAGGGCAAATATGAGGTTTTCGTTATTGTCCTTAATACAACATCACTTAGAGTATAGCATTGGGGGTCTTTCGAAGATAACATTTTATATAATCCCTGAGGGAGTGGAAAGGGATTGTTTCTTTGATATTATGCGAATGAAAGTCGTCATATCAATAGATGGCTGAAGCTATGAATCTAAGCCCAAGAATGCTGTTCTTATACAACCTCTTTCTTTTTGCACATAAATGACATGTTTTGTCTATAGAGAAATGTACATTGTTATGCAGATGATATCATGGGTGTTATGTCATGTACACACGATCAAATTAAAAAAGTAATTACAAAAAAGAAGTCATTTAATACCAGATCTTAATTTTAGACAAGTATACATATATTTATTTGTTTATATGCACGAATTGGTAACTTCAAAATATATAAGTACAGTTTAAAGTCAATTACCGCCAACCTGAAATTGCGTTCAATCAAACGTACATTTCGTAAACAATTTAATTAGAATCAATGCTCCATTGAAGTGCTTTTCAAAATATAATTAAGGTGTACCTACGTTGGCGATTTTGTGACAGGGCAGGCTTTTGGTGTGCGAAATTATATTTCGCTGCACTTCTTTTCAATACGATGTTCATATAGGTGTCAAATAACAAAGGAACTTAATTGCTATACCATTAAATTATTATTCGTCAGGGCTTAGTTGTGTTTTAACAATTGACCTGTCAAGACATACAAAAAATAACTATATTGTATGATATCTTTCGTATTAATTCCTCCAGTAATAATTATTTATAAATCTCTAGATTTATCTTTATTATTTAACAATTATACAATCATATTTACGTAGTCCCTTATTTAAAATTTTTTGCACAGCATTTATAAAAAAGTGTACAAAAGGCGGACTTAATGCCAGTTGCATTTTCTACCAGTCAATTACAGTTTAACTATAAACGACGAATATCGATACTATGCGACGTTAAAAAACTGTACAATAGATGTACATACTTAATTTTATTGATCTACTAAATGAAATTACACCAATTGCCTGAATTTGATTGTCACAATTACGACATGCCAGTGCAACATCTACCTCTTGTTTGTATGTTTAAATGATTGATCCAAAATTATCCACTAATAATTTAACATTTCGACGGTCCTTACGTATAAGAGGATAAGTCTAAAACTAAGGTTTACAGAGGGGCTATCGCACTAATAAATCGCAACCGAAACGCAACCGAACCGTTCGGCTTAACCAATCCGAACGCCACAATATCACGTCATCTATTCGATGACGTGATATTCTAGCTCTCGCATTGGTTGAGTGGAACGATTTGGTTTCGTTTCAGCTGCGATTTGTTAGTGCGATTGCCCCCCAGGAGAGTGAAATGAAAGGTCAAATCGCTCTAGAATTAAGAATTCAGCTTTGAACATATTGTTTGCGTAATGTGTTATTATAGTTAGACATTTTTTAAATGTTTTTAAGATATTTAATTTATGTACATTTTCTATAAAAAACAGACAGTAAACCGTTTTTACACCGTTATTGAAATAAAGCCATCAGACTAATCTTAGATAACCGTTTGTACGTAGGAAGAAATAATGCAATTTTTTATGATAAAATGTATGGTCTAGTATTACCTATATAAAAAGAAAAAATATAATTATTTGTTTACAATGGTACCTTAAACAATAATATAAAAAATAAATTAATGAAGACCGTGAATGACGTTAAGTTTGACAAGACCGCGTTTGCACCGAGTGGCGCGCATTTTAAAACGTAGTACAAAATGACAAGCATACATATCCGCGTCTACAGCACCAATTCCGTAAAATTATAATACTTGTTCTCATATACGGTTTGTGTATGTAGTAAAATACACACAATTAAAAAAAAACATGTATTGATATGAGCGCGTATGGACAATCTAAAGCCATATGGCTTTAGATTGTCCATACGCTCATTATACGCAGTGTAATAAAAAAAATTGACCATTTTCGACAAGACCTTTTATACGTAGGGACCGTCAATTTGCTTTGTCAATATGTGCCCAGTGACGATGGCGTATACGACAGTTGTGTATAATTGGTTCCATCGATTGGAAACTTTCTTAATAGTCGTACCTGTGATATATGTAACTTGTTTATTAAACACGAATGTTCAGCATTGATTAAATTTATTGTATATGTTAAAGCTATCTTTGTAAATAGACGAAATTTAACAGTAAAAAATACTTGCGGATCTTAAAATCAGCTATGAAGTATGATTTTTATTTAATTATACCAATGTATAGGCCACCTTAGAGATTAAATGCATTTGTAAACCATTTTCTTAGTCGATTAATTTTAGAAAATTGTAATTTTTACCAGAAGAGGGATGACTGTAACAAAATCTGTAATCGAATGAATTTGATAGTGAGGGATTTTCTGAGTAAGGCGGCGTGTTTGCATCACGGAGCAAAATCAAAGCTGTGTATCGCTTTAATCCAGTAGCAACTAATGTAATATTGGCGCAATTCAATTATTTACCACCAGACGTCACTTTCGTTAGTGGAACTCGCTTTCGAGTCTGGTTAAGATGTTAAGTAATATATTCACAGGTTAACAAGACTACTCAGTTTTATTAGACTAATCAATCTCGATCCGCGCATACGAGTAATATCAAGTGGAATAAATATATAAGTTTCCAGTCGGAAGTAACGCTTAGATTCAATTTATAAGTTTATTTCGTCTAAAATGTTCGCCAATTACTTTGTGATATATTGACTAGCAGCAAATAATACATTAAAACTGGTGACATCTAGGGAGTGACAGCAGAACTATTACTAGATGATTTATACCCACTTATAGTATGGATTAGAACCTAATATTTGAATAACAAAGTTTATTCCCCGTCAGATAGAAGTACATTGATAACTGAAATAGAAGATAAAAGTAGAATTACTTTGGTAACCATCGATTTTCTCTAAGGAAATACTGGAATTTCTAAAGGTCAATCGGACCTAGACTCTGGCAGAGTTTATTAGGTAAGGGCCTGGGGAACTGAGAATATTTTTTGCCTTCTAAAAAATTATTATAATATCACCTCTGTTTTTGCTCATGGTTTACGTCTAACGTTAACCACTTATTATTATCATTGATTCTAACAGTGTTTCTAAAATTTTATAAAATATGTTTCAATATTTTGTAATACTTAAAAATTTTGCATATTTATTTATGGAGTTTATGACATTACAAACAAAATATGTGATATATAACGTTTTTAATTAAATATAACTTTATGACAAATCAAGGCAAGTAAAAACTATGCGGAAGCTCGGCAAATAATTTAATTATCTGCTTCAATTTAACTTCTTCATCTCAGCTTTGGCATAGTTCTTACTTCAGATTATCACTACTTGTGAAACATAATTTTGTGTATCTTAAACGAGTCAACTAGTTCAGTTATGATTCTTGTTCAACTGATGAGAGTATTCACTCTGTAAATTTAGCCAATTCTAATAATCGACATTCTATATTAAAATAGCCACACAAAAAGGTTTCGTCATTATTTATAACATTGGCACAAGGTTAGCGATATGAAATCATTATACAACATTCGGCGGAAATTGAAGCATAAACAATATTTGTTACACTAATTTACATTTCAACATCACACATTACGAAAATATAAATGCGTCATCACAATATCTAGACCGTGTCAATTTTTGGTCGCCTGTCATCAAACAACATAAATAAAAATACCCATCTATGTAACAATTTGATTATTTTGTCTATATCTCGGTACAAGATTGATTATAATTATCCTCACACTGAAGAATTACTAGAGGTTAATATAGAACTATATTAATACCATTTTATCAATATTATTTATAGTAAAAATTCAAATTTTACATGTTGTGTACTGATGAATACAATAAATACGAATATTTCGACTTTCACCGCTAGTATGCATAAAATTAGTGATAAATTTTAAGTCCCAAAATACACTGGTAAATGTCTCTAACTGAATACTAAAACTTAGTTGATAACAAATTTAGTTTGCTTATCTTATGTTACTATTCTAACTTATACTCTATATGTATATGTTACGGGCAACGTGATTAACAGGCCCGTATTAATAAGGGCCGAGTATTATGAATAGTTCCCAAGAGCCTCGGGCTATTTGATTAATTTTAGTATTTTTATTACTTAGACCGGTCTATATTATAATGCCCAACAGGCCGTGGTCCATTTAAAAAATCCATTCACGCATTCTGATGGACAAGGCTTCTTCCATTGCAATTGCACTGATGACTGCTATTCTAAGCGTTGTAAATGCAAGAAATCAAATATTCTATGCAATTCTAAATGTCATAAAAAAGCTCGACTTGCAAAAATAAATAATTTTTAAGTAATAAAATTTTCTTTCACAAACTTAAGATTTTAAAGATTAGTACTGCATTATTTAAAATTTTAGTTTATGATAGATATTTTATCCAGATTTTTAATATTTAAACTCAGTATTGTACCTACCAAAACATTTGATTATTGAAAAATATTTTAATTAAAATAAAGGAAAAGTAACTAGTAATGTTATTTAATTTCATAATTTTATATTTGATTGTTAAATGTCTTTTATACTATTATGTTAAATAGTTTTTAATGTTCCTTACTATGAAAATGTTGCAAGTTTAATTTCATTGATAAGCAAAAATACTTTTCACGTGTTTTATCATTTTGCTCAAAATTCTATAAAAATAAGGGTAATGTTACTTACTTACTTACCTGTGTTATTACGTTAAATTGTTTAATTTCTTTTGTACTAAATCGTTTTTTATGTTTTTTCCTATGAGAATTTCGAAGTTTTATATCGCTAATAAACAAATACATTTCATATCATTTCTTTTATTATTTTGCCCAAAACGTATTTGCCTTTATTCATACTGACCGGGAAAAGTGATTAGGCATGAAATTTTAATAAAATAGCCCATGAGACATGGGCCTTATTGATACAGGCCGATCATTATTCATAGGGACCAAATTTCTTAAGTTGCCCGTAACATATATATTTAACAATGAAAAACCCACCCATTAAGGTGTGTTTAAACTAAAGTATCCTAAAAGATTAATTTTATATCACAGAAAAAAGGCCTTCACATACTCACCTAGTTAAGTTTGTGTAACACTGTAATTATATAGTCATATATAAATATTATTAATTGCAGTAGTTTTTAATCAATCATTACTTTACTCGAAATTTGCATAGTTTTAATTTTTTTTTTAAAATGTAGATTCTACTTTTGCACTATTTGCTTAGTTTAGTTATTTTGTAATTGAGAAAATAAATAATTGTTATTTTTCTTTGGTCGTTCTCCCAAACAACTCATTTTGCAATGCTCCATTAATGTATTCAAATCACAATATAAAGACAGATAAAGAAGTACCAATAAATTCAGAATGTTTCGAGGCAGGTAAAATAATATTTAAAGAAATATAAATTAGATTCAGAGATTGCATTGTACTCAATTTTGTTATACTTTTAAATTTGCAATCATTTGTGAGTTTATTTATGTTTTAATCTGTTTCATATGAATTCACGGATTATCTTTTTTTGTAAAAAAGATCATATATACTAATTAATAATAGCAGAGCAGAAGAAATGTATTAAAGCTATTGCTATTATTGATTGGAAATCAATATTTATCAATAAAAAAAATTCAAATTAATTTTCAATTTCAAACTGAAATATTAATTTATTATTATTATAAATTATAAAGTAACTCTTTTGTTCTATTTTTGTATTGAATAAATTTTATTTTTATTTAAAAATATAACTAAAGTTAAATTATAACTTTAAATTTAGATTATAATTGGATACACATACAATTTGATGTTTACATATTGGATCGCTGTTTCAATTATTTCAAATTTGTACAAAATTCATTGAAATACCTAAATATGTATTATCTTTTATTCTTTGGCTGTAAAAATATGTTAATTGAACATTTCATATATTTTCTAATTTCGGGCTGTCTTCTTATACATTTTTAACATCATCATATAAATAAAATATTAAAAGATATATATTTTGTATTATATAATGTCCCTGAGTTATATTCAGTTCATTTTTGAATACTATAAAAATAATTTCATATATACCTATATAATAAGGCAATTAATGTGGTGTTTTCCCACCAGGCGGTTCATGCCCAAAACAATGTTTGTGTTCTGGATCTTTATAAGAATTTTCATGGAGTACACTATGAGAACTAGTGCGGCATTTTGTCAAGCATAACTCATACTCATCAGTAAGTGTTCGAAATAAAATATTCTCATCTGTAGACAGTTTGGATAATACTAGTTCTAACAAATCTCTCTGAAATAAAAATATATAATTATTAGATCAACAATTTTAGAGAAATAAATCTTTATGGCTAAGTCGCCCATAGGGAACTAGTATACGTTTTTTATTAGCTTGTTAGAATACAGTTTTCTATTACACTAATAAGACACAAATATTTCTTAATACCTATTATGGATATTAGGTATTAACCACAAAATTAGAAAGCATTCAGATTTTGGTGTGACAGAGAGATGTTACTGTCTGTGCTCACTTTACAATACATATATAAAAAATTGTTTTGCCAGATTTAATTTAGTAACTATAGTTCACTGGTGATTTGTTTAGGTTTTTATTGACTTACGCATGTGATTAATAAAGCAAAATTTTATTTTATACATATTCTTTATTAACTAAATTAAATCATAACAGTTTGTGAGGAAAAAAAGGTAAGTATTAAATTGTAATCACTTACTTTATTGGGTTCCAAACAACATGAAACACAATGTTCATAAACAATACAGCAGTTGTGTTTATTGCATGATGTGCAGGTATATCTATGAGATAAGTCAGATAATGGGTTGCAGCAACCATTTTTCATAACATCATTCCTGTTGCATATGTAACCTAAAATAATAAATTAATATGACATTATATTTTTATGGTAAAAATATAAATATTAGTGAAAGTCGAGGAAGTTAGGAAAGTATGTTTGGATCGTAACACACGGAAAACTGTGATTTTTGCCTACTCATATAGAAAAGAAGTGGGAGTATGTATGTTTCTCATTTTATAAATAAAATAATCTCCCTCTTTAACACTAAAGTTAAAAGTTGTCATCTTCTGTAGCAGAATTGATCTAAATATTTAAGTTTATTACTAAGATTTACTTAAGGAAAACACAGATTTGTTTATATTAATTAGACAAATCTTGAATGCAATGTGAAATTGTTGAATATGGCAATAATGTATGTAAATTGGAACTTAGGATAGTAAAAATGTAGGACCGTGTTTATCAATAAACAAGAAAAACATATTTTTTCGACATTGGAAACTATATGGAACTAATACTGTGCTACAAAAGCTCAAATTTAAATTGGAGACTGTAGGAAAATTTTAAGATATGTTTATCTCCTTAAATAATTCATAAACAGTTGCAATATACTACTAGACATTTATACTACTGTTTACCGATGTAACATTAAAAATACCTTTATCATCCACTAATAGAAGCTTTCCTTGAACTGAATTTCTACATATTATACTATCATTAGAGTCTTTGTGTTCTTGGAGTGTTCGCCAAATGAACGGCTTTCTTTCAATCATAACTTCTTGATATACAGTATTTCTGTTACTTCCCTGAAATAACAAATGTATGTGTTAAAAAGAAATTCTCCTATCCACCTGTGACGGTCTCATAGAATGAGTTACTGCTTCCTTTTAGGCTTTGGTACATACCAATAATGAGAAATTATTCTTTCTTAAGTAATAGTAACTAAACAAAATATACTAACCTCTCTCAGAAAACTAACGATGCAGTAGGTCAATGATGATGCAAATATTATGCCCAATACTAATCGTCTTCGAATAAACCTTATTAAAGCAGCATACCACATTTTACACCACAGTATTCCACCATTCAGAAAACTTAGGTTTACAATCTGAGTACAAGCACAATAAACCTTAAACATTTTAATTAGTTGTTCTGGCGGATCGGCATTACTTTCTCTACATACTCGTACATCTTAGTGACTAATAGTATTCTATTAACGACCCGATATAAAAAATATAAACATTGAATTAATGGCTGTTTATTTATTAAATAATGTTCAATAATCAAATCTAATTCAATTTATCAAAACAAACAAAACATTCTCATTATTTTTACGTTGTTATCAATTTCGTCCATAGGGACCACAGACCAATTAGAGAACAAGTAGGGACAGGCGAAGGTACTAAGCCATACTGCATTATTTTTACGGCCATGACCATGACATGTCTATCTGTCTATCCGCCATCTTCATATTTAATGGTTTTCTAATGCAAAAAGCAAAGGAATAATCATTGCGCCGATTTGTGACATTAAATAGTTATGATGATTCCTTGTGGGAATAGGCAATTTTTAGTCAACATCGACAGAACAGTACATTGCAGAACATTTCAAAGGTGCAATTTTAAGGTAATAATTAGTTATAGTTTTAGAACAACACAGTGGGTACTGACCCTTCAACCTCCCAAGGCCTTAGCAATCATACTGGTTTTACGGGTCGAAACAAATGGGGGATGCGCGTAAAACCTGCGTACAGCACATTGCCGGACACATTTCTTGACTACCTACAAATTCTTTAAGTTGACACTGCGACCCTCTTCCCATTCTGAGGCGCAAAAACACACGAACGCCTTCAGTTCTATCCGCAGCCTTTGTGGGCACACCGTTGGTGTACAGCTAGCTTCGTCTTCCTTCAAGTCCTTGTTTGGACGGTTCTCCTCTTCTCTTTTTGCCTCTATTAATCCCACTACTTATGTTATACCACCGCTGTGCGAAGTCCCGTAGTCGCAAGAAATTCGCTTCAATTCCTTCAAGATAGCAGTGGTAAATCGGACCCATCTCGATTGTTTTCACCTTGTTTAATAAGTTCCTACGCGCGTCGCTGTACATCCTTCATTCCCACAACGCGTGGTCCTCATCCTCGCACTCCACACCAGAACAATTACTACTTTCTACTAACGAAAGCCTAAAGAACTCTCCGTCAAATTGGCCATGACCCATCGAAAGTTGTAAGGTTTCATAGTCCAGTTCGACCCAGGTTGCTTTGAGCCGACCCGCTGCAGCAGCACAGTGGTCAGTAGACGTTGGCAAATTAAAAAAACATTGTGACAGGTCAATGACTGTTTATTTGGTGGTGGTCTCCCTTTCTCAGTACCCCTTAGTCATGCTCACACCACAAAGTGGTTACGCAACTACAGCGTAGTTCGCACTATATCTTTTGTCACTAAATCTTGTAAATCGAGCCAACTAAGCTCTTCTAAGATGGAGAATATACTTATTCTAACGGATTACTGCCCGTTCTTTTAGTTATTTAATTTACGCGCGGAAGTTTGTGCAAGCGCAGGTGTTGCAGCTGCGCAAAACGGATGGTAGTAATGCCTGTCCAGCTAGCTAACGCTACAGGCGATCACGGCTTGTTATTTTTGTTAAATTATAAAAGGAAATTTAAAAAAAGCTTTCTTTTACTTAAAGCTGAAGCTCAAATATTTCTTAGTGCACGAGATTGTCGAGTTTCGTTCCTTTACTTCTTTATTAAAATAAAGCTTAAAAACTATTAAAAAATATGTCAAAATATCAAACTATAACGGATAAGGCAGTGGCGTAGCGTGCCTTGTCGGGGCCCAGTATAAAATTTTTTTTGGGGGCCCTTATATGGAGGTAAAGATTTTTCACAAAAGAAAAAAAATATTGTGAGAAGAAATATTTATTTATCACATAATTTACCCATTTTACAAATAAAAATCGAATTTTAAATATTCACTCTCCTTGCCTTTTTTTCGGCAAACTGATTTATTAAATCATTCATGGCTGATGATGATTTTAGTTTTTCTAAAGTTTCTGCCTCTATGGACAATAGTGACATGTCTGACAGCCGTACTTGTCCCATCGAAGTTCTTAAATAATTTTTTATTAGTTTTAATTTTGAAAAACTTCTTTCTGCCGTTGCGGTTGTAACTGGAAGGGTCAAGAATAAAAAGCATGCTGTGATTACCTCGGGAAAACTGGATGCAAGACTATTGAATTTTACTAGCAATAATTCAATGAGTTCTTTAATGGAATAAATTTTTTTAATTTCAGAATTTAAGCATGTTTTTAGAGCCTTTAATTGGTCACAAAGATTAAGTGAGATGTCTTTACTGTATTTAGCAGACAGTTTTATGGAAGCGTTTAATATCTCTTCGCTTGAAGAAGATAGGAGTTTCTCCGGTTGTAATATTTCGAATATACTACTCAGGTTGCAAATGCTCTGAAATCTTTCTTTAGATTGAGAAATTAATATATCTAAACAGCAATAGTATACATTGACTTTGAAATATGATTCCGGGTCGGAAATTCTTTCATCTTGTGATAACTCATCAAAAAAACGCTTCGTTATCTTACGCCTACTGTTTTTAAAAACAGTTGTTACCCCCCACTCCTTTGCTAAATCTTTGGATTCATTTAGCAAACTATTAAATGAATTCTGATTTCTTAATTGGCACAGTCTATTCAAAAGATTACTTAATAAAATACTAGATTTCTGTAAGTCATTATTTTCATGCTGTAGAACTTTAGAAACAGGATTAATAATTTCAAATAGTGAAGAAAAAAATGTAACGAGCACTAAGAAATCAAAACTTTCTAAAATTTTAATTATACTTTTACATTCTTCACGTTCATTTTTTTTATTTGAAATTAAATTTAGTTGGTACAAAGTTTTCATGATTAGTAAAAATTTTTCTTTACTGCTAATAAAGCGTCGTTCCTAGAAGACCATCTGGTAGGACATACCTTTTTAAGGGTAATCAAATATTTCTCAGATGAATCGTCACTTAGCATAGCCCAGCGTTTTATACTATTGGCAAAAAAAGTATATATTATTTCTAAATTATCGAAAAATGTCGATACTTCACGAACATGTCTCGCAGCATCGTTCAAAACCAAGTTTAAAGCGTGCGCAGCACAATGAACATAATCGGCATTTGGAGCATGCTCTTTTATTAGGGTTTGTAATCCTCCATACACACCCGACATAACATTTGCTCCATCGTATCCCTGTCCTCTACATTTAGTCAAATCAATTCCATATTCTTTAGTCAAATTTAAAATGACAGTTTTCAGACCTGCAGCACTGCAATCGGTTACTGCTATGAATCCTAAAAAGGACTCACAGATTTTTATTTCTTTAGGCACATTATCATCATTTTCTGTAACCGAGATGTATCGAAAAACTACAGATAGTTGGTCAATTTTTGACAAGTCTTGTGTTGTATCCAGAATTATTGTCAGAAATGGAGCTTTTTTAATTTCTGAGATAATACTGTTCCTAACGTTAGTACCAAGCAAACTAATAATTTCGTTTTGAATCGTAGGGCTTAAATAATTTATTTCACCTTTCGGTTTTAGAAGAAGTTCTTTTAAAGTTGCATCATAGTTAGATAGCAGACGTGAAATTGCCATAAAATTGCCAGAATCAGAATCATGCCCCCTCAAAGGTAGATTACAAGATACTAAAGTAATTATAACATTAATTATACGATGCAGTACATCTCTCCAGAATGTAATTTTACTATCGATTTCACTTTTCAATAGAGTATCGATGGTATTTCCTTGCAACCAATTATTATAAGAGAGTGAGGCACTAATATGCTGCTGTGATTTTTCATGGTCAAGAATAGTTTGTGTGAAATTGCTTCTAACCGAAACACCGTTAACCCAAGCAGAGGAGTACGAGTACGATTTGTTTTGACGATCTGCTAATAACCAACAGAAGTGACAGTACGGTTTGTTTAAAACGTTAGAATAACATAACCATGGTCTTATAATTTTTATGCCTGCCTGATTGAAATATGAATAATAATAAGCTGAAAAAGGTCGGTTATTATCTGAAGCTTTTGGAAATGGTCCTTGTGGTTTAAATGGACCCAATTTAAAAATTATTTTTCGTTCGCATTCAGTTAAATTGTCACCAAAATTTCCTCTATCTGATGAAATTATATTACAATCTGCATTATCTGCAGATATATCAGAATCGTTGACTTGGGGTTTCTCGCTTTCTGGATGGACATCCGATAAAGTATGTGCTTGGCTTTCTTCTATTTCCGGATGGATATGTGACGAAGAACATGCTTCAGAAGAATCTAAAAATAAACGAGTAATTGTTAAAAAATAAATACGAATGCTTTGATACTAAACTAAAAAGAGTTATATATAAATAAATAACGTGACGGACAGATGGACAGACCGAAGTTAAAATATTTCCTTGTTTATCACAACGGGCTCCTAATAAATGGGTTGGGTAGTAGTGTAGTACTTACCTTTCCAATCTAAATCACTCACAGTATCTTGTCTCTGAAAAAATGAAGAAATTTTGGGCACTTTTTTTATAACCTCGTCCCTTTTCTGTTTAATTTTTCTTTTCTCAGCGCCGCTGGGATAATCTCTTTTCCTTTCACTCATTTCTTTTACAAGTCGCTACTAATACTGCTAAACCAGAACAACAATATTGTTTGTACTGAATTACAATGTAATGCACATTTATATAAAGCGCGTAAATAAACAGTGCACTGTACTCCGTGGTTTAACATCCAATGCAAAGTACAACAACGTACACGTACATCGCGATATCGATAAAGGATTCCCGGGGATTCCCCGCTGAGTTGAAGATGAAGTAAGTAAAACGGGGAAGTCCCGCAGCCCGTCATAACGATGTAGTGTTGCCAACTTTTGAACGCACGCTTAAGGCGGGAAAAAAAGGAATTACTTTATAGAATTTTGTCATTTGTAAAATAAAATAAATTAGAAAGTTTTTATTCTTTTTCCTTACACACTTTTGGGCCCCCGTGGCCCGGGGCCCCGTATAATTGATACGGCAAATACGGCGGTAGCTACGCCCCTGGGATAAGGCACAATTATAAAACCTTGAATTTTGTCTTGCATAAGTTCTAAAATTTACACAAATTCAGAACTGTTTTTTTTACTGTGAGCGTGTAAAGCGTCTAATCTAATTTAAGTAAATGTGGATTTTTGTTAATGATTAGACAGGTCTTAGGATTTCTTAGTCTATTCACTTGGAAAAGGCTGTGTGATACTTATACTTTGCGTAAACTATGTCAGTAATTGGCCATTTCCTCGAGTCCTTAATTAACTCCTCCTCGATACAACCTCCTTAGTAGAGTGGTTAGTCTCTTATTGGTCTGTGGTGGTTAGTAAGCCGGCTTCAAGGTGCCATCTCTGGGGTCTCAGGTTCGAATCCCGGTGAGGGCAAATGTTTGCATGATGAATGCGAGCATTTGTACCTTAATCATGGTGGTTATTATATATTTCTATCAAAAATATTTATATACATATGTAAAATATACGTATACCGTTACCATACATATACATACAGATACCATAATACAAGCCTTACAGTAGTAAGGTAAGTGTAAGAAATATCTATTATTATTATTATTTATTTATTTATATTTATTACAAATATAGTGAAACTAGAAATAAAATAATAAGAGCAGCAGTACTTGGCTACAGTAGGTAATATTTGATGTTACAAGTTATAAGTACAACATGTCAATGAAGCGATGTTACGGTAATTTTAATATGTAGCTGTCTGTAGCTTTCTTGTCATGAGACTTGTTGACATGACATTAAGCATGATGGTGCCACATACCACATGGTCACATTTGATTACATATTTACCTTTAAGTATTTTCATATAAGCGAACCATGTGAGCTGATATTAGAAAGTAATCATTTACCTTAAAAGAGTGGGAAATACATAAATATAGCATCATCTAAAAAGAAAATTATATTACTGTAGGTGCCAAAACTTTATCCAATAGTTAAAAAGTAAAATGACACCGGTAGGACAAGAACAAAGAGCACCGTCTTCAATATAAAAATTAATGATTGCTTTTTCGGTGTTCCGTACTTCGCCGCAATAAAAAATAAGGAACCTTATAAGATAATTTCGTTTTCCATCTGTCTGTCCGTATAAGAGCAGATTATTAATGTATAGCAGGAATAAAATTGCTGAGAGGACAAAACTCTGAATTTGATACCATCTTAAGAGGTGAATTTAATGATAACCCGAATTGATTATCTCAAGCTATATCCAACAGGTCCGATTGCATTGACAAACCTTTGAGTTTTTACCTTACATTACCTTATATACACCTACGATTTGTAAACTACAGTTACATCTATACAAATAAATAAAATTGGAGTATCTGTTTGTAATATTAAAATAACCGCTTTCTACTACATGCATATGAATGTATATACGGAGCACATACCAAAACATATATTTTTAAAATTTTTGTCTGTCTGTTTGTTCTGCCTAATCTCTGGAACGGCTGGACCGATTTGGACGGGACTTTCACTGGCAACAATTTTTTTTTATTACATTCCACGCGGACGAAGTCGCGGGCACAGCTAGTAATAAATATATGTTAAGATGGCACATCTAGTTTTTAGACACATCTTGTATTTTTATATCAATATTATTTTATATCTGTGTTTAGGTTGCTATGGTTTACGGGTCTTGTTATTCTGATTTTATCTATTAAAACAATGTTTAATTCCACTGCGCTTTATTTAACTTTAATATGGTAGCAGAGCGTTTGAAAGGGATTTAAAAGCTCATAAAACAGTTTTTGCGTATGTCGACAAAGGTAGAAAATCAAGTAAACATGTCAACAAATGTGAAACTCGAAATTCGACCGTTTGACGGGAAAAATTGGACAACTTGGAAATTCCAAGTTTTGATGCTGCTAAAAGCCTATCCCGGAGCAATAGATGCGGTACAAGGGACTTTAGCACAACCAAAAAAAGCTGGTGACGACGCTAAATCAGAAGAATTAACAAAGTACAAAGTCGATTTCGATGCTTACCAACGAATCGATAGTATTGCATTTTTAATACTCACCACCAATATGACGGAGCAAATGCTTTCAAAAGTAATGCGATTTAATACAGCTAAAGAGGCCTGAGAAGAACCGCAGTGTCAACCGGATTTATGAAAAAGAAACACAAGATCATGTTTATGATGTCTGTATGAAATTCTTTAGTTATAAGTTAGACTCTACGCATAATATGGGAACACATCTAACAACAGCTAAGAATTTATGGCATGAGCTGAATGTAATTTTGACCAAACAAGATAAGAGTCAGCTACCGGACATGTTGTTAATATGTAAAGTTATGGATACACTTCCTGATGAATACTTTAACTTCAAGTCAAGTTGGGCCTTGATGTCTATAAAAGATCATACAGTAGAAAATCTGACTACTCAGCTGTGCGCGCACGAAAGATCGCTACTCCTAAAAATAAAGAAGATAATAATAGCAATGAGCTCTTGGTGTTACAAAGGCAAAGCAAGAAGAAAAATAAGTTATGCAACTATTGCAAACAGGGATATGACAAAGTCAAATCGTGTAAGAAGTGGATAGCTGATGGAAAACCACCAAAACCTACCCATAATGCAGCGGTGTTGACGGGACTTACTCTATCCTGCTGTGCTGATGATGACTCATGGTACGTAGATAACGGAGCGACCAGTCATGTAACGAATAGAAGAGATATATTCGATTTTTTTGAGTATTTTAATGAACCGCATAAGATTATGACTGCAAATGGTCAAATTGTAAAGGCTATTGGGAAAGGAACTATTAAGGTTGAAGCTGTTGTGTATGGACACAGAGAATTGCTATTTTTTTCTAATGTGTGGTATGTACCAGATATACAGAGAAATTTATTTTCTGTTTTAGCTGCTCAAGACACTCTGAAAAATAGTATATTTCAATCAACCTACCAGTCATGTATCCTGAAGCTCGACGGCAAAATCATTCTAGTCGGAAAACGCAACTCACATGGTGGATTGTACAAACTTAATGTAAAGGTCATAAAACCAGAAGTTGAGATAAACAAACTAATGATGTTACAAAATCTTCAACTCTACCAACAATAATATATACACTTCTCTTTAATAATATATACACACAAATCAGCTCAATCTGTAAAAAAGGAAGTAGGAAATAAAAAGATTACATACAAAAATACATTTATTATCACATTGTTATCACTTAAGGTAGTAATGAAGAAAGCCATGGAAGTTTCCCCGTTACTTTAAAATTACGCCAGTCGTATAAAAATTTACCCAAGACTAAAAAAATCAAAGCTAACAATATTAAATTCACAATGTTAATAATGCTTATTGGCATTTCGATTTCACTACTGCACACGTGTCCCAGCGGCATGGTGCTGATCTGAAACAAATAACACAGTATCAACGAAGATTCTTAATAAACGGATATTACATACCTATAGTTGAATGAGCAGATCTTTAATCATAAGTAAACAGAAAAACAACTTTCTCAAGATGAGATATAACTTATTTTATGTGAGTCTTCCCGAATATCATAGTCGTGGAATCTACAAACGTATACTATAGTAGATTTACGGATAATAACGATTACTTTGTTGATCGGTTAACTTTGACAGGCGATTTTATTTATTATGTAATATATAGTATTATATATATTACTCGAGTCATATAATATCATTCATAATTTCAAATCTATTAATATATATAATTTCAAATATTTTGGTTAGCCTTTGTTTGCTATCTGATCATATTGAAAATTTGTCTCGATCATAGTTAAGTCTATGATCATATTACTATTGTGTTAACTCTCAACCTAAATTCTCTCCAAAGCCTCCATTCACTTTTATTAATTTTGACGTATGAGAAAATAAAATTCAATGTATGGATATGAATTCTATCCTCAACTGTAAAGATATTATTGCTATTTTTTTATAAATTCATTAAATACATCAATTAAGGTAAGGTATATCTCTAGGAAAATTCCTAATCGTCGAATAATTTGTAAGCTAAATAAAGATTTCTTGCGTTGTATGAAGACTAGATATAATTTGTATAAAAAGACGAGTTAAGGATTCTGCCTATGAAAATATTGCGATTACGTACATAATTATATAGTTGACCACTTTTTCTCACTTATCCAATCAGATTTCCCTCAGTATATGAGGTAAATTTGTTTTCTGCCAATATTGGCCGAAGGTTGGCGGAAGGAAACAATAGGACCTTCAATCCCGATAAAACCTTCAGATTGATTTTCATTCCAGCTCTTCATTTGGTGCTGTGGGTATGTATGGCCTTGATTGATATCTAGACCACACCCTCAGTACATTAATTCCAAGACTAGTTATCAAGCCGATATTTATCGGTTTTAAAACAGTTTTAGTAAAGCTGATTATCTGATTCATAACTTGGTCTTGAAATCCCTAATTGAAATAGATTTCATCGTTCCAAATCAATAAGTGTTGCCGACTCGCTTCTTGATTAAGTTAAATAATATTCGAGTACGTGGTATTTATCTTAAATTATTTAAAGCCCGTCTTACGCAAGGCTCACAGAGGTTTAAAATTAATGGACGAGCGACATTCCTCCCGTAACATTTCGCTCGCCACAGGGAAAGGTACTGGGATTTAAATTCTTCGTAATATATGTCAATAACCTTTGCAATCTTAACTTAATGTGGGACAATATTTACGTTTGCTGAAAACACTGCATTATTCTTTACTGGATTAACCTGATTTGATTAATACAGTCACGCTCAGCGAGATTTTGATGTTGTGAATAATTGGTTGTAATATAATTTGCTTACAGTAAATGTTTCTAAAACGAAGTACATAGCATTTGTTCTACGATCAGATCTTCTTGCTAGTGCTTAGTGAATCTGAAACTTGTTGCCGTTTCCCTACCTTGAATAAAGCTTCCTCTACCAACTATTTAAAAGTAGTTGTTGACCAAACCATTACATTCAAATCACACATTGAAACACTTGTACCAAGACTTCGTAAACTTATTTACGTTTTCAAGGAGGCATTAAAATATGTTGCAAGTCGTTTTGTTATATAAGCTGTTTTATTATGCTATATCTCATAGACTATTGTATTACTTTTTGGGGAAGGAATGCTAAACCTACTTCATTGAGGTTGAACGTTCACGGCAGTGTTGTATATTGAAGGTAGCTGCGGGTATTTCATATCTTTATCCTACTGGAAACGTTCTCAGTTAGACAGTTATATCATTCTTCTTACTACTCTATGCAGGCACAGGGTTTTATATCATTAGCAATGTCTATTCGTTTTCCGTTTATATTCGTTCCGTTATATTTCCGAATATTTGTTATTCGTTTTATTATATCCGTTTGTAAAGCATGTTTTTTTAAGTTACCTTTGTCATATGAGAGACCTGGAGACCTATTTTTGAATTACGAATGCGATTTCGAAATCACCTGAGGTCACGGATTCCTAAACATCCAATTTTCGAAAGTCGATCGCAGAGCTGCCAACATAGATAAAGTACACACATAAATGTAAGAGTTCGGTTCCACGCAGAATGTAGCCGCTGCCGGTTATTGCCGGCTTAACTATTGCGGTTATTATATATATATATATGCTACATTCATATATATTGTATATATAGACTGAAAAATCAACAAAACACAGATAACATTTTCACAAGTATGACTTGATTACGAGTGGGTGAGGGCACTCGTAATGAAATCACACCTGTGACTAAGGCAGTCACATCCGTGATATTCAAAAATAAGAATTATTCAAAAATCGGTGATTATTAGTCACATCGGTGATTTCGAAGTCGCATTCGTAATTCAAAAATAGGTCTCCTGCTGACTTTTATCACCGGTTTCTCTGAAACCTACTTCAGGCTTCAGTCTTCCACACACCAGTATTCCGGTATATAGCTGTAGTCAATAAGCAACCTAGTATGTAATTAGAATTAAATTGTGATATTTCTGTAGCATTGTTGGTTTTGTTTGTGTGGAGAAATAAGCGTGATTTATATTGTAAGTAACTAGAATTAAATATTATTTTATACAAACATAAAAACACACACGCAAATACAAGCACCCTTGCACAAATATGTTTACATATACCTACACGCACAAGTCAGTGTATTTGCTATTATTAGTAATTATTACATTTTTTCATGTATAACTTTCAGTTAGTATATTATGAAGAGCGGAGACTTCAAGATACAGATGATTTTATTCCTTACTAGGGATCCCATCAAATTGTTAATTGGTCAATAATAAAACTTGTTCTTTGGTATATTTTAGATATATGAAATGAAGGTCAGCTCAAGAGTTTAGCGTACATGAAAGGAATAATAAAAGTCGAGGAAGCTAAGGAGGTATGTTTGAATAGTAACTAGTGGAAAACTGTGATCCCTGCCTAACCCCCATGGGAGAGAGGCATGAGTGTATGAAATTATAAGAACCGACTTGTATTATGCCTGCGTCTGCAACACATTTTGCCAAAATCTTGTGTAACTGTAATGTACTATTAATTTGCAGAAACTATTACTATAGCAGATATCCCCTTCCTCCAGGTCGTTTGGTTCATTCATAATTTAGTATTAAAATTATGGTCACTTACAAAATAATAGGAAATACACTATACTATTAATATATGTATACACTAAAAATATAAATAAACTATTTATAAATAAACTATCAAGATTCAATTTATAAATTACTGTATATTTTAATAATATTATGATAAGCATCTCTCGCCAATTTCGACGTTTTCCGTATTATTTCGGTCTGATGCGTAGAATTATTACGTAATAATAGTTATATAGACATCAATAACCTTAATATAGACCAGGTCATGACATTAAGGGGATTACATGGCCCAATGACCTCGACGATTTGCTTAGTTTCAAACAATGTTATCGCGTCAGCGACATCTGTCGCTCGACAATCGCACTACAGTATAAAATGAAGTGTGCTTCAGTATAAAATGAAGCAAGAATACAGATATGTTGTTAAATTCAATTTATGTTTACCTATTTTGTTCGTTCTCTGAGCGACCTATAATTACTTTTATTTGTATACTATTTATATGATACTTACTTACTTTGGTGATATACGTACACATTTCAAATAAGTACTTGAGTAGTACAAATAAGTTATAAATAATAATTAATCACTTAGTAACATAGGTTTTTTTTATTTGCTTGGATCGTAGCATATTTTGTGTTTCAGACGAATAACTCAAAAATATGTCCCTGGTCTTCATCTAGCACAAAAGAAAAGCCTCGTTATTTAGTGAGGAAATTCGGCTTTCAGCAATGCAGGTCCTAGCAGGTGCTTTAGGGTTCCGTAAATAAGAAACCCTTATAGTTTTCGCCATGTATGTCTGTCCGCGTCCTCAAAAACTATTAGTACTATATAGCTAGTAATAGGCTATTCTACTATTTTTTCAAATATTTTTCAAAATGTTCGTTTACATGCGATAGTCAAGTGTTATTTTTATTTTTGCAAAATATTTATCCTGCAAGCAGGAAACAAAGATCAAAATATTATCGTAAAATAAAGGCGCCAAAATGACGACCGCCATGTTTTTTTTTTTTTAATTGTTAACTCCACGGACTCTTGGTCCATGCTCTTTTTACTTACTTAATGATTAATTACTTAGTGATCTTTACAATACAACAATTGTCTTAAAATAACTTATAGGTACTCATATAGAGTTGCGCAGCTCCTAACCTAATTATGTATTATTGTATACATAATTAGACCGCCATGTTTGTGACGTCAATTGTACTAAAATAAAGAAATGTCAAAGTTGTCAAACGCCGAAGATAGTAGTGATGTGCCAACTCGGAAAAACAAAACTCGATTTAACCAGAGTTAAAATTCACGTAACTCTTTACGTAGGTAACTTACTTGTGCATTAAATAAAATATATGCAATTTAAAAATTAGTAGCTAAATAGACAGTAAGTTCATTATTTAAAATAACTTTTAGAAAATTGTGATATGTAACCCTGTTTACAGGAAATAAAGACTTTGTATTTGTAAAACAAAATCGAATTCACGATTCAACTTTCAAGAAAATCAATGGATGACATTGTGGTATGATTTAACGATTTTTTTAGTATCTCGATCCTAAACTATATGATTATTTTGTCTTGATTTGGATGACTTGATTACGAAAAACTGAATTATGTTTATCAGCTTTAGTTATTGGTTAATTCAATCAACAAGTATATCAAAATTGCTTCGTCGATGGAGTAATATAATGCTAAAAATATTTGAACTTAACCAAACAAATAATATAATATCAAATTGAGCGATTGAATGCATATTTGAATACTTTATTGCACAAACAACAAGAGACAACAACACAAAGGCGAGCTGGATCTATTACTATAATGGAGATTTCAGCCAGGCAATCTTAGGGTAAAGGAGAGCGTTTAAATAAAATATATATATTAGTGCAGGTAGTGGAAAAATATATTATAGTCATGGAGAGCATAGATAAGTGCTATACTTCAGTCCAAGTAAATAGTTTTTCACTTTATTTTTATACTGATTTCTGCAATGATGCACGTCTGAGAATATATTTATTGTTTTTGTAAGTTATGAACATGAATACTTCACATTACATTTGGGGTTGTGTTGTGTATTGTGTCTCCATTTACTTGCAATGACGTATTTCTCTGGGAAGTTATGAGCAGTCCAAATAAGTTATTGAGTTGTTTATATCTCGACAAAATCTAATACAATATTATGTTCCTTAGAGACGTGCACATATATTACCGTGGTTTATTTGCCCTTTTCAACGCGAATTGTGGAAATTGTTGTGCTTGTTCATACAATCAACTACAAGTTGTTTATATCATACAATCAACTATAAGTTTTTTCCACGTACCTAGAATTTTCGAACTAGGGATTTCTAATTAAGCAGTAGGCTGGAATGAAGCAAAAACACAAGATAATAATATGTCACGCTGAACTGGCAAATTACAACAGCTTTTTTATCGTACGAGTATTTTAATACGCTATTCGGCTTTATTATAATGGTGTTTATCATAATAGAACTTTATTAATAGGTAAGAACCGTTGCCAAGAACGGAGTGGAGTCAAGAGCGGTGCAGGCTAAATCTTTTTTCTTTTGCAGAATGTCATTTGCAAATTAATGCTCAGCTATGGATTGATGTAGAAATTCCTATGGTATAGCGTTAGTTTGAGACTTGGGGAAGTATACAGTTTATATTTTTCTATAGGAAAATCTTATGAGACGATTTTGATGTAATGCTCACATTGAATTAGCTTTATAGTTATTTATAGTTTAGACCCGAGGAAGGATATAAGATATTTTTATGAGTGTATGCGAGTATATCTTTCTTATGGGAAAATCCGATATAAGTGATCCGAGAACTATTGGTGTATTATTTCTAAGACCTATTTAGCGAAAATACAGATTTTAATTTACATTATTGAGGTATGTACTTAATTGAAATCCAATGAATCAATTATAACATAAGGTAAAACTCTTTCGATTTTTTTTTACTATAATCTATTCTGATTTTGTATAATGAAATGATTTCTTTGTATATCATTTTAAAATAATTAGGACAATACACAAGGATTAGAAAAACTTAGGAAGGATTAGAACAAAGGACATAACCTTTTCTTGTATGGAGGATAGGCCTACTATAAAACTTAACGTTTATTAATGAAACATACGTTAAATAATTTCATACTAACCCTAGATATTATAAGGAACATTAGCTTGTTTTTATCTAACGGGAATATTGAGAAATCAATTAAAACATGAAGATTAAAAAAGCTAAAAATTCTTAGTAGTTAGCAGCTTTATTTTGATTTGTATTCAAATTGCTTTTTCGTAAATGCTATTTAACACTTTTTTTATTCTTGAAAAATACAATCTTCTTTGGCCACTACCAAACGCCCGAAATACGCTACTTAGCGTATTTCGGGCGTTTCACCAGTGCTGCAGTGCTCGCGGAGCGTCGAAGCGACCTCATACATTTTCGTTAAAAAAAATACAGTATAAACAAACCCCTAAATCGTATTATTTTTTTGCATTCTAAATACGGGATACGGGAAAGAAAACGAAATCAAGCCGTTGGAAACGTAAAACACACTGACACTGACACAAACAGCTTTATAGTTTATTCATCATTAATTGTTTTGATATTACTTTACTGTAGATATTTCCCTTAAGTTATGTTTTTTAACATTTTTACTTCAGTGTATTGAGATGGTAGGCATATTTTATTTGATTTACATATTTAAAGATATTTAAGAAGAAGAAACCAAATGACTGACTCCGGGAAATTCCGGAGGAATATTTCCGTTGGTCGAGTAACGACAAAATAAAATGTTATAATAAGGTCACTAACTTTTACCGAAATTCTATTATACTATTTTATTCAACATAAATTAGTAATTGTTGATGTAATAATTTTATCAATATTTAGATTGTGGATTGGACATATCCATGTTAAGCTAATGAATTAAACATGAATAACGTATAAAAATACAGAAGAGTGACTTGATATACTTATTGCCGATTGATCCAAGCATTTATTAATGATTGAGGAACATATAAAAATTACTTATATGAACTGAATCTTCGGTAGTAGAAGTTAAGTATGGCGTAGTTTCATGGCCTTTTTATTGTGAAGAAACTAAATTTTCTCTCACTTTGGTGGTCCAAAGTGCGGTCACTAATAAATATTTTTAAAGTCTACATAAAAACGCGGAGTAACTAATTCAGGCTTGACTTATCTTTGTTGTTCTGTTCTGCAGAAAACATATGTAAGACGAAGGTACCCAAGAAAGACATATGTATGAACACTAGCAAGAGAGCTAGTTGCCAGCTTTAATCAATTCATTCAAACATTTTCCTGTCTAAGGCAAAGACGCGTCCCTTTGTGCTTTCTTTGTGCAGTTACCATATAATTTCACCATAGTTTTTAAATGTTAAGATATTGTAATTAATTTAGATTTAGTGGTTACCCCTTTTTGTTGAAAAAATGATATTGCAAAAGAGCAAATATGATCATAATATTTTTGGTTTCTGAAACTGAAGTTTCAAAGTTCGTTGGTACTAAACAAACAGAAATTACCGCAAACCATCATACCGTTTGTGTTGAACATTATCATTAATGAAGTTACCCAAAATATATTAAAAATTATAACATCAATGTTGAGACTAACTTTAAATGTGGAAAAGAGCAACTGTTTTAAATGTGTTTCATTCGAGTTTTTGCATTACGAGTATGTGGTCACATATTACCGTTAATCAAATATTACTGTTAAGCTCTTGTTAATGTAAATTATATTAAAATATACCTGAACGAAAGATGCTTTATCGTCTGATGTTGAGCAGCGAATATCGGGCAGATCTCTGATGACCCTCTTGTACTTAAGCAGAAGCCCCTGGAAGCGCGGGATGAAGAAGCAGTCGCACCTCCAGGGGTTGTTACCGAGGAACACGTGCATGATGTTATTGTTCACTTGGAAAGCTTTGTCGAACGCGTAGACCGGGATCTGCGTGAAGATAAATTGAACAAACATTTCGCTCGGAGATATTAGATTGTGTCACAAACATTTTCATATTGCTAATTTAATAAAGGCATCATTGTTTGCATTCTTAGTGCATCACCGTTAAGATAACAAAAGACAATGTCAAATTTTCCCTTCGTCATTACAGCTAATATCCGTCCCTACCGAAGGGCTCGAGCCGACCCGAACTAGGGCGATTAGGCTTCAGTCAACCACGCAGGCCTAGTAAGTATTGGTC
Organism: Scirpophaga incertulas; assembly: GCA_036419045.1. Classification (NCBI taxonomy): domain Eukaryota; kingdom Metazoa; phylum Arthropoda; class Insecta; order Lepidoptera; family Crambidae; genus Scirpophaga; species Scirpophaga incertulas. Next base: position 11,584,486 of record CM071641.1, read on the forward strand.
TTCTTCGTATACATCTTTAATATAAATAAATTTTCTTACACTTACTTCAAATAGGCTACCTCAAAGTAAGCTCTGTAAGGCATGTGTTATGGGATCTAGGGCAACGGATAGACATACATATATTATAGACATAAATAAATTTGGTAGAAATATATTATAACAACTATGACTAAGGTACAAATGTTCGCATTCATCACGCAAACATCTGCCCTCACCGGGACTCGAACCCGGTAATGGTAATGGGTAACCATTTTAATTTTTTGCTAAACATGGAGATGTGATCATATTTACGCAGACCGAAAATGAAACGGATGCAGTTATTAGTAATCGATCTAGTTTATTTATAAGGTTTTGGTTCAAATCGGGATAACACACATCAGCATAATCAATTATAGGGAGAATTATGGATTGCACAAGGAGAGTTTTGGTACAGGAAGGTAGGAAATTTTTGAGCCTGTACATTGAACGCAGAGCACCTCTCACCTTGCTACACACGTTACTGATCTGGGCGTCCCAGGACAAAGAGCTGTCAATAAACAAACCCAGGTTTTTAACTACGGGTTCGAAGGGGATAACCGTACCATTGTATTGGAGAGGGTCAAGTAAATGAGTCAATCTTTGCCAATTGTCGCGAACTACCAACGATAATGGCAAGTTAGAGGGGGTATTGTTAATTTATTTGCATTTGTAAAAGCATAAATAGCACACAAATGCTTACACATGTAATACTCATTAAATGGTACATTAATTATTAATGTATGGGGGAAAGTGTCTGCTTATCAAGGAGGATGTAGTTATTACACTTGAGATGGGAATTGCTATTTCTTACCACTTACGAGGAAAAAAAAAAAACACAATCTTTATTAGTAATAAAAGTTAATATTATAGTATTTTTTATAACGTCAACTATGATCACAAAGCACTTGATTTATATTTTGTGTTTTTTGATTAAATCAGATAGTGTTGACACTGCAACAAATCGTCGGCTTGGAAGATGACTGTCATAACTCAAAATACAAAAACTTTCAGGGGAAGCATGTAAACATTTTATTGGACAAAATATACTCCGATCTCGATCTCATTTAATAATTAGAAACCAAATTCTTTACGGGTGGCTTTATTATTATATAGACATTTATTATTATTATTATTTAGTAGCATTTAAATTTCTCAGCGTGAGTGCTGGTTCTAACTGTAATTACGGGCGTAAGCCAAGTAAACTACAGAATGTGATGTGTTGGTAGTGTGGTTGGTGAATAATCAATATTGTTTTCATCTATTTGCAAAAACTTTCTAACAATGCGGCATGTGTTAAGGATGGCTGCTTTTTGTAGGGTTATGAACAAGGTATCTTTGAGATTTAATATTTTTAAGCTATTGAAGAGATGATTCGGGATTACACCAGTTGTGGACAGGACTATAGGAATAACATAAACTTTATTTTGACGCCATATCTTAGTTACTTCGTCTTTGAGTTCGGCATATTTACTAATTTTATCTGTAATTATTATTATTATAGACAAATTGAAGTTGTTTCATTGCGAAAACATAACAATGCATTTTTTTTGAGTTATGACAGTCTTCTTCCAAGCCGACGAAATATTATTTATAGATTGGTCTATGGGCGTATTATTTAAATTTCTTTTATTTTTTATTTCAATAGAAACTTTCTTCTATTCTTGAATTCGACGCTTATCAAAAACTATATTCTTAATTTTAGTTTTATATTAATTAATTACCTCTAAGCCCTAGTTTCCATCAGATAGTACGCGTAGATAGAACGCGTTCGGAAAATTAAGTTGTATTTTCGTCGCTTTCTCAATATAAAATCTCTAGATATGAGTAGTTAGGTACATTTATTCTTGAATTTCTCGGGTAATAGGTTTTCATTATGTACTTGGACAATTTCGTTTAGCTTAGATCAAATCTTGACTATCGCCACTAAACGTTACTTCGAGTAGCTTGAAAAAAACAAATTGAAAAATTAGATAAAAAAGAATAAAGCTCGCACTTGCGCCATTTTCTTTGCCGTTTTCTTATATTTTACCAGATAACTCAAGTTGTCGATATTATTTTATTCAGATTATAATAAGCAAAAGCTTTTTGATTTATGGAAATTTTAAGCAATAGTATTAACAATGAATTTTCATATATTGTTAACATTAATATAAATATAAACATACTTTGTGAGTATTAGCCAAACTATCTAAAGTATCCTACATAAAATATCTAAAATACTTTTTTTATGAAAGAAAATATTTACTGATGATATGTTATCGCTTTATGAGTAAAATTTTTGTTGCTCTCTGATTTCAGTTGCTCGCGAAATATGTATTTTACGGTATTTTCTATTGCCGAAATTCTTGCATAATCATCACAGCTCATATACGTCCCCACCGAGGGGCTCGAGCATACTCTAACTATGTTAGGGCGATTAGGCCTTAGTCAACCACGCTGGCCCAGTGCGGGTTGGTTGACTACGTACACCTTTGAATCACTTCGCAGATGTACGCAAATTCTTGCATAACTTGTAATTTTACTTATAAAGGGACACTTGCATTTGACATGTTATAATTGGATTGTTGTAGGGTTCATATACCTTTTCCACCTGCACTTTTTTGTGTAACTATAATGACAAACTTTCTAATTGATTCTTACGCTAGGTATTTTTCACCTTACAACCTCGGTAATATTTTTTGTGTTTTTGTTTAAAATTGTATTTTACAAAAGTAAATTTTTATGATAACGGTACAATTATTTTGGTTGTAGTACTGGTAGTAGTATTGGTAATTTATAATCAATAACTTTGCTAATAATAATAATTATGGTTCACTCGGCAGCAAGGTAGAGGTCGATTCACGTATAAATTATACAATGATAATTATACTTTCATACATTTATGAACGTATTAAGCCCAGTCAGTATCCGTCACGATACTATGATACATTTACTGACATTGTAAAGTCACAATGTCAGTGATAGTGATAGTATCATATAGACTACAGGCCCGTGTTAAAAAAATGATGGGTCATTTGAACCACCAGATGACTATGTAGAACGATATAAGAGCATAAAATAATAAGATTCAGCATTATTGCCGTCACTTGTAAGCTGTCCCACTGAGTGCAGGTGAGAATTCAAAAGTAACAGGTAGAGTGGGTATATTTTGGTCATATATTTTTGTACGGCATTCTTACTATCGATAGATCCATGAAAAATAATAAGACAACGCGTAGTGCCGTAAAAAAATGGTGCCCCAAAAGTCGGATTTTTTTTTTGATTTTCCGACAATTTCCAGGGTGAATTTGATCATTTAATTTTGTACGGCATCAGTTTCATGCTATTTCAGTACTGCTTCTAATACATTATTCCGCAACGCCGTACAAAAATCATGCGACAAGGGGGAAAAAACCGAGGGTTGCAACCCCCTCTTTTCCGTGGTACAAGGGGTGATTTGAAAAAAGTACGGCTTTGGTTCCAAAACATCGTGCAATAGTGCATCGATGTGTCCATCTGTGTAAATCGGTCTTTCGTATCATCGGCCTCGTAGACACACGATTCCTTAAATAAATTCTAGGATACTTTGTGTGCTCAGAACTCTATACTCGTAAGTTCTTAGTCAAAAACAACTTTGCAGCCATGATTAATATATATTGAAGCTTATCAATGATGTCATTGTCTCTGCTAATTTACGTTCCCACCGAGGGCCTCGAGCCTACTTAACTTTGTTAAGGCGATTGGAACTTTGGTGGTAGAATCGTGAAAGCGCACTCCGCCATGTGCCTAAAGAACACTGATGGGTTTTAGTTGGTAGGCCAGTCCCTCAGACCGGAGAGCCCCACACACTGCCGCGCCTAGCCAGTGCGGTGCCACGGTGCATAAGGAGCATTTCCCCTCAAAAAAAAGGGCGATTGGAACTTACTCAACCACGGTTTAGCCCAGTCCGGATTATTGACTACATCTTTAGATTCGTAGATCAGTCGGAGAGCACAGCGCCACCGACACTCCGAGTTTTGATATGATGATGTGTTGATATTTGTTACGAGGATTGACGTAAAAAATAATTATTTGTCAAAACTGAGTAGCCCATTTGGAAGTCAGGAGACTCAGAGGTAAGAAAGTTAACAACTACTTTGTTACTGATATCATTATATGTCAAGCATTACATTTGCACATTGCACAATATTTCAGTCTGTTACTTCGGCACAGACGCGAGAGGCGCGAGGGAGAGCTCATGTTAATTGAATTGACGAGTCAAGTTACCTGTTTCAACAGATTGCCTCTTAAGCTCAGTACTCTAAACGTAGAAAACCACTCTGACGCCTCTAACTCCTCGACGGCAGATATGGTGTTGTTATCCAGGTAGAGGTCTGCGAGCTTCTTGTACTGCGGGTTCTGTACTATCGATCGGATTGTACTTATCTGTGCAATAAAAATATTGAAATAAGTAGATATTGATAAAGCGTAAGAATTTTATACTTTTTAATATTTCCTGAAAACAATTATTTTGCCTTAAAATAACTATTAGTTTGATGTCTATTCACACATTTTTCAAAGTTTTAAAAGTATTGTTTTTTTACGATAGGGACACGTTACGTGAGGTAAATTTTTGTAGGTAAATAATGAATATTCGAGTAGTTGAGTACTTATATTGCTTTAGGTTATTACAGAACAGTTTGTTTTAGACGTTTTTATAAGCATTATATGTAACAAAAAAGATTACTGTTTAAAGTACGTATGTATGCACTCCTACTTTATAGATTGCCTTAATGTTAAAATATATTTTAACATTAAGGTCAAACAGTCTCAAAATTATGTTATTAATAATAAGAAGATCAGAGAACAGTAGATCAAATTAGTTATTCGGTGTTTTCGTGGTAGACAATCAAAATATTGTTACGAATGTAACTCGAGACTAATTTCATTTTGGTAATAATGCTTTACGCTTGTTACGAAATACTGTACTGTTCCTAAAGTTACTTGTTGCCAGTTCAATTTAGACATAGGCTTGATGAAAGGAAATATATTTACTTAAGAAATCTACCGGTTTAATGATTTTAAAATATGTAATAAACTTATGGAATTAAATTGATTGATTATAGGGATTGAAAAAAGAAAATAAAGAGAGTTGACGCAGTTATCATTTGGTAAACAAATATTTATATCGAGTCAAATTTAATAATTATCATTTCAGTAACAAAAGCGACAGATTTTTTAAATTACACAAATTATGTTATCCATAACGTAAATATTATATTTTACATATTACTAAATATTGTGTATTTTATACTCAATTATAATTGAAAAGAAATGTCACTACATGCATCAAATGGTTTAAATAATGACATAAAATTATATCAATTAACAAGTAGGTATTGTTTGTACACCATAATTATATATCGCACTAATAATACAATAGTGTATCAACTCAAAACGTCGTACTTGACATAATACTATAAACACACGCAAAATTTGATTCCTCACGCGTGATCAAGACCGTCGTTCGATTAGTGCAAAAACAGAATAAGGATAAATTAAAAAACTTATGTGACAGTTATTCAATTTGCAACTATTACATGAAGTGAGTAATAAGTTTTTTATTGATTCTGAAAAATGTTCGATTTTGAGTTGATATACTATTGTATTATTAGTGCGATATATTATGCTTGTTTCATATTAGTACTACGTATATCGAAAATTAATATCTGACTTTTTTTATTTTAACATATTTAAGAGTTTATATATAAATTCTTACAAAATATTGTTAGATTGTCTTTTCTTTGGTGGTCTATTATAGATAGTTGGTGACATGCAGTAAAAACTATTTATTTTAAGATCAATTTTAAATGAACGCGCATTAATCCGTTGTTTCCGTAACTTCCCATTGTCTTCAGTTGGATTATTATTATGGTTGAAAATAGATGTGGGTATCTTTTTTATATACACGGTACAATCACATATTCAGGGCAATGTTAATCGTTCTGATTCAATAAATACATTGCTACTACTTTCTCGTTTTATATTGAGTATTAGATACACTAACTTATTCCACACACTCCCAATTTGTACAATATTGTACATTGGACTTCTGAACTATAAACTCGACATGAAATCATATTTACATACATACCGTTCACTACAGAAGATCTATACAAACATAAATATTCTATCTCCTAAAGCAGTATGAAGATAGTGTGTAGCGTTAGTGTTATGATATTTAAAAAAAATATTAAGTTTTATATTAAGTTTACCTACGATACTGGTAGCATTATGTGGCAATCTTATATTGGTGCATCATCTTACATCTAATATAGTAAATTGTGGTTAGACGTTGACTGTTTCGCTATTCAGCATGGCAAAACATGGCGTTGCTATTTATCTACTAGGGATCAGCTTAAGGCACCAATAGCAAGCTTTTACTAGAGCTGCTATTCACGTATTTAGTTCTTAAAGCCTTGTTATACCGAGATTTTTGTTGTCTAATTGCCTAGTTGCCTTCGTTATTGCGAAGGTGAAGCAGAGTTGTTTCCATGGTAAAGTCAAGAGTGTTCGCGCAATCCAACCCAGTCTGTTCAATAATGCCGCCAGAACATACGAGTGCTTGCCGTACATATGTGATTGGGCTGTACAAGTCTAATGGTACTACGGAAATGCCAGCGATTTGATGGGATAGAAAAAAAAAACCGGCGTAAAATAGCGCTTACGCTGTGTTTGCCCAACCCAAGGGGGGTTGGGCTTCTTTATTCCCTTTATTCTTTTAAAAGGCCGGCAACGCATCCGTGATTCCTCTGGTGTTGCGGGTGTCCATGGGCAACGGTTATCGCTTACCATCAGGTGATCCGTTTGCTCGTTTGCTGTCCTATCATATAAAAAAAAGTGTATTAACGAATAATTCAGATTTTGAAAATACAGCCTTATCGACTACCTACATAGTGGTCTCAGTATAGATGACGCATATCCATATTGTGCCCCCCGTGTAAAGTTTTGAAAAATTAACCCCGCTTTGCATGTACATACTTGTCTTTTAATTATTCTCGAAATTCTTAGTGAATTAAACAGATCATATAGAAAATACTAGATAGAAAGTCACCATCTTCCTTTCCTCGCTATTAGTATTAGACTGAATGAATTTACACTAATTGGTAGAATTCGAAGATCATCATAGTTTCGGCGCGCCAGTGCGATGTACCTCTTGTTTTTATAACATCATTAAATCGTCATAACTTGCACCTGTTGCGTATAAAAATATTTTTGTATTCAAAAATTGTATTTGTATCAAATATACGTAGGTTCTGGCGACTAGTTTATTTATAGGCGATTAGTTAGTTAGTTATAAGTAAAGCTGGATCTGTCGTATTTACTCATAAGGGAGTAACTATTACCTAAACTGGGCTAATATTGTAATTCTAGTTGTACAGTCAGCATCACATCAAGGTGAACTTGAATTATTGAATTATGAAAACAGTTTTTATTACGTAGGTTCCAACCTAGTTTAAGTAATAGCCTCTATTCTCTCAAGCTCTATAGCTCTCAAGATCTATACGTATAGTCTAACGTGCACCCTTGTGTACGTATCACTCATCGATATTAGATTATAATCCAAACACTCAGCGTCGGATCAGACCTATCAAGAGACATCATTATTATTCATGCTGCGGTGGTTCTTAGTTGTTTCAATTTGATTCACATTGAAAGAGCTTTTATATAAAGCGCTTCAATGTGAATCAAATATAAGCGAGTACGTAGTTGTTATGTGTCTTGTTTTAGGTAATAAAAATATCGAATTTCTATAAATAAAGTTAGACTTCAAATTTGAATAAACAATGTGACGGAGTGATAGGTTAACGCGTTTTCCAAGGCTGTTTGTAGATTTCATAGATTAAAAGCAGTGTTAACTTTCCGTAAATGATGTACAATAAACTTATTTTTCATTATTTACATTTTCTGCTTCTTCACGCTACGGATATTAAAGAATTTATAAATAAAATGTATATTTTAAGACGGTAAATAGGATTATGAAAATATTATTTGATGATAAATCAACTCAGGCATTTCACAAATACATATGTAGGTACATACAGGTCTTATGATAGCGACGAAGGAGAAACGAAGTGGTAACACATCTATAATGAATTCAATATTTTATACAATCAAATTGAATGAATATAAATTTAATTTTATTTGATAGACACAAACATACTATACGTAAGATATAGATCAGTGGTTCCCAACCTTTTCTGGACCACCGCCCCCTATAGAAGAGAACAAAAATTTCACCGCCCCCCTCCCCCCAGTCACTGGTTACTCGAAAGTAGTTAGTTTTATTTGAATATCATCTGTACCCTCCCAATTAATCTGTATTTAGCTTTAACTTGAATTAATGTCTAAATTTTATTTTAAAATTTAGAGGAATGATGAAGTAGAAATTTATTAAACGACTACCAAATTTACAATAAAATTGTTTATTAAACTTTTAAATATAAACACAGAATCAATAAGAAATACAATCACAATAGAAATAAGAAATGCAATACAGTAACAAATACAAAATTAATAATAAAGAAAAATCAATGGTCAAACATATACAACTAACAAAACATTTTTTTTCCTCAGGAGAGAAGGCTGAGAATCCATCATGGATACCAACGCAACAGGCAAGCAGGGATGCGTTGATTATGTCGGACTCCTGGTGCTGTCGAGGCGGCTCGACCACTCAGACCTACCGACTGAACTCAGCCTAAGCCTTTGGTCCTATTGACCCTACTGGCTTTATTGATGAGGCAGCCGCACCTCAGGAGAGGCACGGTTAGCGCTGCCCCATGGGGAGGGCATAAGCGCTAGAAGAAGGCACGGTTCTTCAATCAAAGTGGGACCGGCCTGTATTGACGGGAACCTACTCGTGGCTATGCAGAAGGCTGCCGGTTAGGGGGTGACAAGGGAGGCGACGGCTCAGACGCCGCCGCTTGCAGGTCTAGAAGTTCCTGCGTGAGTTGGTTAGGGGGGTCGCTAAGGACATGTCGCGGTCTGCGTATCCTCTGCCGGTAATGACTAGTGTTGCCTTGAGATAGGCTCGCTGTTGGCGGTGTTGACGGGACAAAACATTCGTAGAGCTGTTGCTTTTATACGTTTCATTTCGTGCATGATTCAACTTGTCTATGTGCGAACATGTCGAAACATGTTATTTTCTACGTTCGCTTATCAACGTACGAGGACAAGTCGTATACTTCTATTCTGAACTAAAAGAAATTATTATAATTATTGGTATTATTATTAATGCTAATTTAAATCTGCTAACCCTTATTAAATCATTTTTATTTCACCATTCCTCTTTCTTGATTGCTTATCATTTGCTTCTGAATCCGCTACAGCCCCCCAAAAAGTCTGCAGCGCCCGCTGAGGGGCGGTATCGCCCCGTTGGGAACCACTGATATAGATAATATGATTATATAAATTAAGTGCTAAAAAGCCTCCAATTACCATACACCGAGACACTCGTAGCTGTGAAACAATACAATTTTTTTGTGGAAGCCTTTCACAGATACTCGGTAATCTTGGATAGACATTTTACGAGAAACATGATATTAAACAGTCACATTTTTTGAAAGACTAGTTGTTTTTCCCATAGAAAAGATATGTCTTCCAAAGTCAAATATTTCTCGCGGTAAAATTACTTTCCGTCCTTTCCCATGTCTCAAATTATTAAAATCAAATCACATATTTATTTATCAAATAGGATTTTTACAATCACTTTTACACGTCAAGGATGTTACGCTATTGGTTCATAATAAGTCTACGGCGGGAGACCTTTAACTGGGAAGAACTGGTAAGAAATCAATTAGAAGCTGGCCGTTGGCTGACTGGCGATATTTTTGGCAACATGACAATTGAGTCATTAAAATTAAACCCATTGTTATGATTTAAGTTATCCTTAACAGTATTCTAACCTTTTTGTAAGTTTTTTTGACAATTGATTTAAATCTGTGGAAAGGCAAATCGGTAATCGATTGTAAAAAGTATAGCATTTCTCTATAAAAGAGCCTCTAGTTTTTTGTAGCCTGTACTCGGTATGCAAATTTTTATTTTCCGTGTTTAAGTTATGAAATGAAGTTTTTATCAAATTTATATAAATTAAAATTTCAGTAAATGTATTGACCCTACTAAGAGGTCAATAGTAATTTCTTTAAATATGTTAAATATCACAGATTCCATTTAGTTTATGAGTATTTAAATTCACCTCTCATATCATTAGAGCTATTTTCACTTACGTTGTGGGTGTTCTCATTTTTATGAATGTTTTAAATATACTGAATTGGCAGATATTTCATAACGTATCTATTGGAAGCTGTCAGTTTCGGCGCTCTTTTGGACCTATATCATACAATATACTTGGGTGTGATATCAATAAATAGTGTTTTATATAATAAATGTAATCTTAGTAAACATATGATTTACTTAACTATAAGTTTTAGTGTATTATATACTTCGTAGTTATTGCAATATTATCCTTTATAAAGATTGTAAGTTTGAAATTTATTTCCTACTAATATTCCCTACTAATGCTCGCTCCACATTGTATCGTTTACCAGATACTTACAATAGATTGTCAGGACAACAGACCTCGACATATGTTCTCTTTCTCTCCAACAATTTAGAAGAAGGATAACAGAGTTGCTGTGGGCGCCATGATTTTTTTTTTCTTATTTCGTTTCGGATTCGTCATGCTATCATACATAATATCAATAACATGAGTTGTTCTAGGTTATTTTGTTTTCATGTTTTTTAAATAGTATTTGCGTTAATAATATATGTTTGAGTGTGTATTTTGTGATGTATGTTTTTTTTTTTTTTTTTTTTTTTTTTTATTGCTAAAGTTGACAAACAAGCAGGCTGCCCACCTGATGGTAAGTGGTAACAGTCGCCTATAGTACATGTGGTTCCCACGAGATTCGCAGCAAATCTGCAAACCTCATAAGAACCACAGTGTACGTTGCCAACTTGTGACATAAGATGTAAAGTCACAGTACCCAGTAATTTCACTGCCTATCTTACCCTTCACGCCGGAACACAGCAAAGCGAACCCTGCTGTTTGGCGGCAGAAATAGGTAAGACGGAGGTACCCATGCAGACGACCCTGGTACAGAGTCTACCTCCTAGTTATATGTATGTATGTATGTAGTATGTTGTGGTTTCCTTAAAAAAATATTATATTCTATAGATCAAGGATTAGTAGTATATAGATGTAATAATATAACAAATGCTGGTGGTCCTAATTCCAATAAATAAATAAAATATTAAAAATGTGAAATATCTGTTATTTTAAAGTGTGGGTTTTAAATTATAAATATTTTTAAATAATAAATATTACAAAATATTCGGTTTGTTATGGGAATTAATAAAAAATACATTTTCATTCCTCATGTTCGGAAAGGAGCGTTTCCTTGATCTGAGTATTGGGAGGAAAAAGCTCCTTAGGGCGGATAGTAAAATTTTAAAAATAGAACTGTATTAGGTTACGTACATACAATCTTTGGTACAATGATAATAAAAGTATTTGGCTGAATGGCCAGTAAAAGGTAACGCGATGTGTTCCAAATTTAAAAATACAGTTCTCGAATTGTACTAACGTTACAATTAATTTTAAATAGGTTCTATTCATGTTAGGAGTATTTTTATTAATAAATTTTATTAGAAAAGCTATTTTTTGTTTTCCTTGCATTCGAAATGAAAAGTAGAGTGCCACACACGGGTAAAAGGAATCAAACCCTACTCGGACTATAGTCTAACAACCTCGTAGGGTTTGATTCCTTTCCACCCTTATAAAGCAATCTACTATTTTTGTATCTTACTTTGACCAAGATATTATTAAGCTATATAATACCAGTGCTATAATACTAAAAACATGAGCCGAAAGAGAAGAACTCTCTTTCAGTCATACATAACAAAACGTTTTTGACAGTGACAGATACACCGCGCCATCTCCTGAGGAGCACTTGCTCTCACTACGAGCCATGAGGTCTTATAGGATTAGGGCTTTGTGCTGAGTTTGGTCGAGATTGTACGACGTTCATCGAGCCACCTCGATTAGTCTGGAATCAGACATAATCATCGCGACAGTTGATTGCGGTGGTATCCGTGATGGTTCTCAGCCTCTTTTCTCCTAAGGGGAAAATAAACAGTGACAGACGGTTACTGTGATTGGTCGTCAAATCACCGTAATTTTTTTCTAATTATTTATTACCCAGCACACATTTAAATGTGCAATTTTGTTTGGATTGTTTTGTTCAATAAATTTTAATAGCTCGCAGCAAATAATATACAATAACTACATCAAAGATTAAATAATATAATATAAAATATAACTCTTTCCTATGGGAAAATCGGATATAGCGCAGGCGGGTGGAGAGCTTGTTTGATTAATATTGAATGTTAAAAATAGTGATGAAACGGATATCCGGTAACTATCCGGTATCCGGCCTATCCGGCCTATTTTCACTATCCGGCCGGATACCGGATAGTAGGGCACTATCCGGCCGAATACCGAATACTAGATGTTTCCCGCGATACCGTTCGCGCTGAGTGCTTTACGCCCTAAACTCGTCTATATCGCGCTTTTCTGTGGGAATACAAAAGTTTTAAGCCTATCTATATTGTTTCTCGTTGTCTAATCTATCTCTGTATCAAATTTCAGCAAAATCAGTTCTTTAGTTTAGGCGTGAGAGAGTAGCAGACAAACAGACTGAATTTATAATATTAGTAACGGATTATTTTGCACATACACACACATATATGAAACGCGATAAGCGGCCGAATATCCGGTGGCCGGATATCCGGCGCTCCGGCCTCGTAGTTAGCCGAATATCCGGTATCCGGTATCCGGCCAAATCACTATCCGTTTCATCTCTAGTTAAAAACGTATATTCTGGCTAACTAGAATAATAGTTTTTAACGTATCTAAGTACACTATGATAATTTATTAACAATGCTCTACATATTTCTAATTATTAAAGCATACATATCAATAATTGAATGTCATAATTATAAATAAGTAAGTAAATTAATAATATATTGAGTGAAAGCATCATCGTATAGCAAAAATAGTAAAAATTACCTACACAAACCTAACTAGCACGTCAGTTAACATCAAGTCATCTTATCGTGTACCTTGTTCCCCTCCAAGCGGAGTGTGGTGGTGTTTGGCGGCAGCGACGACGGCGGTGCGTCCAGGCCCCGGCTTTCGCAGTTCACGGTAATGAGCGGAATTATCTGGCCAGCAGCGTCTGACACCACGTGAGTCATTACACATTCACACGGCTTGGGACACGTCAAGTGCATAGTCTGAAAAGAACGTCACTTTGTTTCTACTAAAATCAAAAAGAATTATCGGAGCCGGTGTGATGTCGGCGCCAGTCTATGAATCTGGAGGCCCGAATAGTAGGGGCCCAGGGTCTATACTGCCTATTTATTTGACGTTTTTCGAATTTTATGTGTATTATTTATTTGACATATTTCGTGTAGGGAAACATCATGAGGCAACCTGCATGTATACATCATGTATTATAAATACATGATGTATACATACAGTAATTTTTGTCATAATTTATGTATTTAATAAAATATTAAATGTTAATAAAGATTTAAAAGTGGAGCTATAAAATAGACTTTCAGAGTATCTTGCCTGTTTTTCTCGAGAAGGCTGTCCCAATTTCCAAATAGGAGCAGAGTAAAAATTTTTTCCTTATTATTGCACATACAAGGTTTTTGTTTTCTTAAGCTTAAATCTAATTTGACGCCAATAAGTGCCTGGTACAGGTCTATATTGAATAAAGAGTGTTTTAATTTGATTTGATTTTGATACTTCAAGATGTACTAAAATGAGTTTAAAAGTAATTAATCTTGAAAGAAGTAAGGCGCTGCTTTCCTGTGTTCTCCTGTAACGATATTAAAATACTCGTACCTATGTTAGAAGTTCTCTCGGAAAATTTTATATAGATTATAGGTTTGGTAAGTTTTTAATTTAGTTGTTTGGTAAGTCGGTAATTTTTCTATTTAAGTTGTAAAGTTAGTGTTGTTCGCGAAACTTTAACCTATGTGCTTAGTGATCCTTGGTTTTAAATTTAGAATTTTCAAAACTCTATTAAACTACTGTTAGTAACAATTTAAAAGATGTATAAACGAACAGGAGTAGAAAAATACAATAAAATTATGAGGAAGCATAAGTATATGTATGTTTTGATTAAAATCTTAAGTACCCACAAAATGACGATGAACTGAAAAGTTCGCTTCAAAACATAAAGTTTATGAAAATGAATGAATGAAACCCTTTATAAGATTTACAATGAAGAACATGGAAGTTGGATCTAACTTTGATGTGTGCTTGCCTGAATGTATTGTAATGATAAATTAATAAAATTAGATGCTAAGTGTAATTACATCTAACTAGAGAAATAATATATGTCTTATTGTAAAACATGTAATCGATTGTTTAGTGGCTACACTAAATACAACATTAACGATTCGTGACAAACTCAAACGGAAGTAGCGACAACGCGTCGGCAGTTTAGTGGTATTGAACACTCTCATGCGTAAGCAACGATGTATATTTTTTCCTTTTTTTTTTTTTTTTTGTTCCCCTGAGGAAAATGCATTAAATTGCATACCCCGGCTGTGGCGAGCCGGGGTTATGTGGGGCTCTCCTCCCCAGAAGGGGGAGGCCTACCCACTAAAAACCTCAGGGATGGCCTTCCTCAGGCATGTAGGGAGCCCCCGGGAACATAAAGGCCACTTCCAGGAACCCCCAGCCTCCGCTCCCCTTTCTAGAGGGGAGCCCTCCTCGGGGAAGCTACCACCTCCCCCGGTCCCCTCCACCGACGACGCCCCGCGGCCACGGAAGGGGCGTGGTCCATCCCGGGTCGCCGTAGCGGTCGCGACTTCCTCGCGCCCGCCGGCGACCCGTGGCGGCGCCGCAGCTGTGCTACCGAGCCCGGCGCCGTCTCCTTCGAGCGGGATCGGCCATCTCCCGACCCCGCTCGGCGGCCTCTTTCTGGAGCATTACTGCTTCACAGAAGGAGGCCACAGCCCTCCAACCTCCCTCGTCCGCCAGCATTGCCGCAATCAATGCCGGCGGAGACAGATCTCGCCCGATCTCTGCGACCAAGACTCGGCGCTCGGAGGCCCATGCGGGGCACTCCGCCAGCGTGTGCTGGGCCGAGTCGAGGTCGGATGCGCAGTGGTGACAATGTGTCGATCCCTCCCGTCCTATTCGACACAGATACTCACCAAAGCAGCCGTGCCCGGTGAGTATCTGAGTCAATCGGTAGGTGACCTCCTCCTTCCCGTTGAGCCAAGCTTCGAGGTGCGGGAGTACGGCACCGACGGCCCGCTGGCGCGCGCAGATCCGTAATTCGAGCTGCGCACGCCAGGCCGCCACAATCCGTCGGTGCCACTCCCGCTTAGGCACTTCGTGCGCGGGTTCCAGGGCGCTCCCCCCATCGCCCCCCCGGTCGACACGCCGCGACGCATACGTCGCCGCGTACATGTCGGCCAGAATGTCGAATGGGGGGGAGCGTCCCAGAACTGTCGCCGCCTCGTACGAGATTGTACGGTAGCCTCGTACGATCCGTATGGCCATTATCCGCTGCAGGCTCCGTAGCAGAGCTCTGCAGCGGGGGGACCTCGCGCAGTCCTGCGACCACACGGGAGCCCCATACATGGCCACGGATCGCACGACGCCCTCGTACAGGCGGCGGACTCCATCCCTCGGTCCCCCGAGATTGGGCAGCAGGCGATGCAATGCGCCCGCCACCCTTTTGGCTCGGGGGACCAACCGCACAAAATGCTCCTCGAAGTTCCAGCGGCGGTCCAGGGTGAGGCCCAGGTACTTTATGTACGGCCCCACCGGGACCATCGCGTCACCCACCCGGATCCGGCAACTGGGTGGTTCCCGGCGCCTCGGAAGGCCGTGGAACCATAGCGCCTCGGTTTTGTGAGGCGCTATTTGTAAACCCAGCTGGCGGATCGCCCGCACGACACATGCCACCCCAAGCTCGGCAAGCCTGAGCACCGGCCCGAAGTCGGCCCCAGTCGTCACGACGACACTCTCGTCGTGACGACTGGGAAGGCCTTCCGCGAGGAAGGCTGGTGCGAAGGACCGCGTCGTATGCGAGGTTCCATAGCAAGGGTCCCAACACCGACCCCTGCGGAACGCCGCATTCGACCCTCCTCGACGTCCATCCGCCTGAATCCAAATTGGCAGTCCGATAGGTCGGGACCCGCGCGCGACAGGTGCTCGCTGATACGAGCGGAGATAACCCTCTCGAAGAGTTTCCCCGCCTCGTTCAGCAAGCAGATCGGACGAAACGAAGATGGAACGTCGCCGGTCCTTCCCTCCTTCCTGATGTATATTTTTTCCTACTGTTACAATATCATATTAAGAATGCCATAACTTAAAACATGCTTGTACAATTTGGCAATAAAACGAATTTATCACTTATGAATTATGAAAGGATATCCTTTCTTGAGCATTACATGAGGCTGGCTTATTGTACAATATGTTATCACAGCACAATGTTACCAATGTTTGGCATAATTTCCACCACCGTCAGCGTAATTAAGATACATCATCATCAAAACTCTTATATTATTACACAAATTCTAATAGCGTTGGTATTGGACAAATAAAAATTATAGTTTCAACCGCACTAGATTATTTTAGAATATATATTTTTTATTATTAATTAATATATATTTAGATACATTTCAGCAGTGTATCTTACATCGCTGACTAACTGAAATTACTTATGTGCTAACAGATAAATACATAGTCAAATATAAAAATGATTCAGTTCATGTAAGGTCCATACATTATGTTGTATTACTTATGGTGGAAGCTCATTTCTACGTTCTTCGACAAAATGTCCCAAAAATCAAAATCAGCATATATTTATTAAGAAAATAGGATTACACGATCACGATACTGACACAAATTCTTCATGAAAATTGATCGACAAATCACCAGATTCCTCAGAATAGATTGATATGTTATGAGGTATTTGATATTATAATTCCGTAACATGGTATACTTAGTTCTGTATAATGTAATATACATGAAATATACGTGGAACGTTGAGGAAAGCCTACAATATTACTGACGTCATGTATAACCATACTCAACCGGAAAAATAAGTTTTCACAAGAGCCCTTAAAAGAAGTGACGCACTGGTACATATTGAACGACTTGAGAAAGTTTTTAAGTGAACGTGATTTCCATTTTTATTCATACTAATATTATAAATGGGAAAGTGTGTCTGTCTGTTCTGTCTTTTGTCTTTTGTCCGTCTTTCACGGCAAAACAGAGCGACGAATTGACGTGGAGATAGTTGAAGGGATGGATACTACTTTTTATCCCGGAAAAATCGACAGATCCCACGGGATGCGCAATAAAGGCTAAGTTCAAAAACTACTGCACAGATTTTCATGCGGTTTTCATCAATAGATAGAGTGATTTTTGAGCAAGGTTTTGCGGTATTTTTTATCTCGAAAAAACGTATAGTCCTACGGGAAGCACGATAAAACCTTCGCGCCATAAACCGACTTCCACGCATATGTAGCCGTGGGCAAAAGCTATGATCCTTATGGCCGTTTTCACCAACCTTGTCTTAGCTTAGGTGACTCCTAAGAGACATGCTGTCTCACTCTTTTCAGTTAATATAAAAAGTGACAGCATGTCACTTAGGAGTCACCTAAGCTAAGACAAGGTTGGTGAAAACGGCCATTAACCCTCTATAAACCCAATCCCGAAATCCACGCGGGCGAAGCCGCGGGCAGAAAGCTAGTATTTTTATACATAGTTTATGTCATTGTTAAGTATTGACTGTAAGAAATTAAGTATGTAATATTTGTGAAAGTTATAAAACAATAACAATAAAATATTTAGTTTTCTAAAGGAAAATACAATTACAAATCTGTTAGTTCTATTATCATTAGTGAAATTTGCGACCATTATGGATATAGCACTTTATAAAAATATGTTTCAAATAATTCATTTTACAAAAGTGTTATATTGATATAGCGCTCGAGAATGTATATTTCAAATAAATCATTGCATATATGTATTTTATGAACATAGCGCTTGATAAAATACTTATATACAATGATTTGATGATTTGAGTTTTAAATCGAATGTGATGATTTAAATTCAGAATCATCAGAATTTAGATTAAATGTGTCCGTCCATAAGAAATATATATTTGTCAGTAAAATTGATAGCTAAATGCTGGCGAAAAGAAGTATCGAGTAAAACATTGAAAAGGTTCATATTGACAAACAGCTAAATTAATTTAGAGCTAAATTTGTTTGTTACCTTTCAGACTGAGTTCAACTGAAACGGCGTTTATTGAAAGTTCATTATTCGACAGCAGAATCAATTTCAGCAATCCAATAATCTAGTTCACGATTCTGGATGTGCATTCATTGTTCCATTTACATAAATGAAACGATGAAACAGAAACGCAATGACGGGAATAAAACAGATACAAATTTAATCTATTTCACACTATTTTGATCTTGTATCACAATTTTAAAAATAAGCAATTACACACAAAAGTAAAATTTGTTTATTTTTCCTGTAGGTTTTACAATACAAATGTAACATTGTCTATATATAGAAATAGGAGCGTTATTAATTATATAATTCGGACATAAGCTTCTGCGATATTCACTCGTTTCGATAGCATTAGTTATAGGTCAAAAGAGGATAGTGTTTGATGAACTAAATTGAAAGTTTGTGACAAATAGTAATTTTACTTCGCACTATTTTGTATAAGATATATGTATAGTTGAAATGTAGAAAAGAGAAAAATAATACGGTTTATTGATTTATCTCTTTTAAAAATTGAGTAAATATTTAACTTCATTCAATAATTATTGTTTTCAGTCTGAATAAACATTTGTTTAAAATACAGATGGAGTGCACTATTTCCAAAAATGCCACGTGTGATGTCACTATGTATCTTCGTCAAGCGGTTCGTGTGATTTTTGACACACAGATATATAAAGCCTTGGAAACGGAGGCTTATGGAATTTTTATGTCGAAAATGTTAAATTGTCACTACGGATATCTGCATTATAATCCAACTACTCAAATCCGCGGTGAAAAAGCTAATATTAGAGAACTATAAGCAACCAGTATACCAACCACTATTTAATAAAATCCAACAATATAGATTATTTCAAAGACGCATTTTTTAGTGTGATAGATTTAGTAGATATTCATTTAATTAGTAAATCCATATGGATTTGTTGTGGTTTGTATATTATGCTTATAGTTCACTTAACGCTAACTTTCTGATTGCGACTTTCTGTAGTTGAATCACTGTAGAGTGCTGTAGAGATTATTTAAAATTTAAAAGTAAATAGTAAAAACCTAATAAATGTGTCATATATGCTTTTTTAGCATGATGCAGTTAGGAAATATTATTTAAATATTTTCCAAAATCCATCATGGATTTACTAATCCTTATTTATTTAATTTTTAAATCCAATTAGATTGGATTTTTATTTGGATTCATTAAAATTTAGATTCAATTTGTGCTTTAGGGCTTTGAGGGGAGGAGGGAGATTTGAAGAGAAAGAAAACTTTTAGAAACCTTTGAGTACCTACATGTCAGTAAATATTAAACAAATTTATAACATCTAAATATAAATTCTTTTCATAAAATTTCATCCAATGAAGTACAAAATTCTGACAAAATAATTAATATTGCTCCATATGTAAAATGTTTTATTTTCCTTATATACATAATTTAAATAAACAATATATGATATTCCAAAGTAATTAAAAATTTAATTGTGGAGTAAAATCAATGTAATAAATAGTTACTATAGGTTTTAAATAAATAATTAAATAAGTATTATCGTCAAAAAAAAAATAGCAACCATAGGCAAAACCTATTATTTGGCTATAGGCTGCTTCAAATAAGTATCGAATAAAACACAAAAAAGATTTATATTGAGAAAATTAATTAAGAGCTAGATTTGTTTTGTTACTAACGTTTTCGACTGATTTCATCTGAAACGGCGTTGGTTCAAAGCTATACCTAACATTCGAAAGCAGAAATAATTTCAAAATATCAATAACGTGATTGCTCACGATTATAGATGTTCATTCTTTGTTCCATTAACTTAAATGAAACAAGAAAACTGAAACAAAATTAAGGGAATAAAACAGTACAAAGTTCAATTTATTTTACTTTATATCATTTTGGCTTAGAACAATTTCAAAGTTTATGAGCAGCCAATTACAATGAAAAGTCAAGTTTGTAATGTTTCCTTTTAGAATCACAAAAATAGTTATTAAATGGTTTAATTAGGCGCCGAGCTTTTGTGTTATTCACGGGCTTACATAGTATTTAGCTATAGGAGACATTAAAAATCAAAGGAGGCCGCCGAGCGGGGTCGGGAGATGGCCGATCCCGCTAGAAGAAGGCGGTCTCGGGCCAGATAGCCTGGCCTGAGGCGCCGCCAAGGGTCGCTGGCGGGCGCGACGCAGTTCGACCTGGGAGGGACCTCACCCCCGGATGGCCGGGGGGTGACATTGTAGGAGGTTGGAGGGGAGGAGGCGGCAAGATTACTCCTCCCCGAGAAGGGCTCCCTTAGCGCACCCAGGCAAGCAAAGGCCGGAGTCCTCAGATGCGACACTCGATCCTGAGGGCCCCCTACGACGCCTGAAGATGGCCATCGTTAAGGTTTTTAGTGGGTAGGCCTCCCCCTTCTGGGGAGGAGAGCCCCACATAACCACCGGCTCTCCGCAGCCGGGGTATGCAATTCAATGCATTTTTCTCAGCGGAACAAAAAAAAAAAAGACAACGCAGTACAGACACTTCAGTCAGGAAAAGTATACAGCAGGTGTGGGTTAAATTTATATATATTAAAAGTAGATGCTATTGTTAAAATGAATACTTTGCAATGGGATCCACATATTGAGACCCGATCAAATAGACGAAGTATTTTTTCAAACTAAACAATCCGCACTAGGCCAGCAAGGTTGATTAAAGCCTACTCGCCGTAACAAAGGGTAGGTGTGTGTACTGGGTGGGGTCGTATATACCCATGATGATGAAATTATTTACATTTAGTTATTCTTAGTCGTAATCTGACATAATCAATTACATTATATAAGAAAACTATCAATTTCATTCTATCAATTTTATAGAATAGCAGCATACTATTTGGACATAGGTCGTAAGCTTGTTTTCTGTCCAGATAGATGATCAGCGACTGATCAAGAGTTTTGACCGCCCTAGGCTAATAGGATACTTCCCTCTATATTAGAAAAGATCTAAAAGCATATAACTATGATAGCTTATGCATTAAATAGTCGAAACCATCATGTTTAAGTACATAAAATAACAAAAATAATATAAAAATTAGTTTCAAAGTATTCACTTTTTTAATCTATACGTAAAACAAGAGCGAAACATAGGCCGCCATGTCGTGCCGTCATAAGGTACTGTAAACATAGTACGTATAAAGCCGCAAAACAATAAAAAAAGAAGTTTGTAGGTTGTTTTTTTAATGTAAGAGAACGTTATAAATACGTAAGTTAAATTGAAATCGCACGTGAATCACACTATGGAAAGCAGTTTTGTAAAAGGAGATAGTACGAATTTACCAAAAATAAATGCATAAATGCTCATTTTTAAATTATGAATATAATAATACATAGCATCAAACATAGAGCTTTGTTTATTATTTACATGCCGTATTGACGTCATCGCTACAGAGTAACAACTCGTGCGGCGCCTTCGTCTAATTACGCGCGAAATTTGAAAATAATAAATTTTAATGCAATTTTTATAGTACTTAACGAGTGTATAAAATTTTAATATTTTTAGTATATGGTTTACTGACACGCAAGGATCAAATTAAGATTCTTTTCAAAAAAGAGATTAATTCCCTATTGTACGCGCCCCCGCCAGGTGTGTTACGGTCGGCCTAAAAAGAACCGATTCGAGTCAAGTCGGGGTTTGTTTTACGCACGTTTTTTTTTAAATTTCAAAATTAATTGTCCACCTCTCGATCCTCGCGCCCTAGGCTGCAGCCTAATTAGCCTAAGGGTTAATCAGGCACTGTAGATGATGTCACTTTCATGTCACTTCCATAGAAATGTGTTTGACGCATTAAATTTATTTTAACTAATTAATTTCAACACTATACCTTAAGCGAAATAATATGAATCTATTCACACTAAGTACAAACATATATCTAATTTGTCATCTTGATGAATAGACGTCCTCTTATTGTTTATAAAAAATTGTTTATAAAATTAATGGTATATAAATAACAATTAAAATAATGGATAAAAAATTGTAGTAACTAAAAGAGTTCAAAAGTAGTTCCTTTAAGGGTGGTATAATTCGCCATACTCCACTAATAGCGCTAAATGCAGAAACAAATGGAAGAAGAACCTTTTTTAGCAATTTCACTCCCGATATACTGAGATCGTTGGGATGTATAGAGAAATAATTAAACGTGGTTTGTTTTTGAAAATAAGTAAAATTAAACTTCAATCTAAAATTGGGAATAACAAATTATTTGGGAAATTCGGAAGGGTATTGCGCAAATGGCTGTACAATATCAATCTATATAAAGCCTTTTAAACCCACACCTGTTTTCAGAATACAAAACGTAATTAAGGCCTAGCAGTAGACTTGATAGAATTAAAACAGCCTAAAAAGGAATTTTGGGGCAGACAGCTCCGTTATCGTTAACCTGTGCTAGAGCATAATCATTACTAACTCAACGCTTACGGACCACCATACACTACTACTGATGCTAAATCTAGAGCTATCCAAGCCAAATACTTACAATTACTTTAATGTACAATAACCACGAAGAAACTATAGTACGATTTATTCAAAATCGGCTTTTACCCAATGTACGATTCTGGTGACACGATTGTTTCACAGTCCTATTTTGTAAACAAATTAAAACACCCAGTTTAGACAAGGGAACAAAATAAATTTAAGCGGAAATTTGAAATTAATAAACAATTTCAGTGTTTGTGTAGGGTACATTATGGAGCAAGTGTTCCTTTAATTTTATTATTATGACACGGTGATTAGGACACGGTCCTTTATAAGGCGTGCGCGGGGGGATACAAATCCAACGCGTAGAGGCCATTTAAGCGAAATTTAATTTAATTTTATTTATTATTACAAAATCAAAATAATCTTTATTCAACATATGCCTTTATAGGTACTTATTTACTTATTCTTGATTTGAAAACAATTGTTATTGATTTTAAGAAAACAAAAGTCTTATAGTTCACTTACAAGGAAAAAATACACCTGTTCGGAAATTAAGAGGCCTTTTCAAGAATAATATTACAAACGCATAACACATAATGCACGTTATGAAGTTACAATACAAAATTACATTAAAAAAAATTGAGAATTGGAAAATTCTTTAAGTCGGCTCGGATGATTTAAGTGTAATATCCTTTATGGGGTAGGGGTAGAAAGATAAGGAGGGTCGAATGCGGCGTTCCGCAGGGGTCGGTGTTGGGACCCCTGCTATGGAACCTCGCATACGACGCGGTCCTTCGCACTAGCCTTCCTCGCGACGTGAGTGTCGTCTGCTAAGCTGACGCTCAGGCTTGCCGAGCTTGGGGTGGCATGTATCGCGCGGGCGATCCGCCAGCTGGGTTTACAAATAGCACCTCACAAAACCGAGGCGCGTTCGGTGAGTACATGTGTCGAATAGAATGGGAGGGATCAACACATTGTCACCACTGCGCATCCGACCTCGACTCGGCCCAGCACACGCTGGCGGAGTGCCCCGCGTGGGCCTCCGAGCGTCGAGTCTTGGTCGCAGAGATCGGGCGAGATCTGTCTCCGCCGGCATTGATTGCGGCAATGCTGGCAGACGAGGGAGGTTGGAGGGCTGTGGCCTCCTTCTGAGATGCTCCAGAAGGAGGCCGCCGAGCGGGGTCGGGAGATGGCCGATCCCGCTCGAAGAAGGCGGCGCCGGGCTCGGTAGCACAGCTGCGGTGCCGCCGCGGGCCACCGGCGGGCGCGAGGAAGTCGCGACTGCTACGGCGACCCGGGATGGACCACGGCCCTTCCGTGGCCGGGGGGCGTCGTCGGTGGAGGAGACCGGGGGAGGTAGTGTAGCCTCCCCCGAGGAGGGCTCCCCTCTAGGCAGGGGAGCGGAGGCTGGGGGTTCCCGGAAGTTGCTTGATGTTCCCGGGGGCTCCCTACATGCCTGAGGAAGGCCATCCCTGAGGTTTTTAGTGGGTAGGCCTCCCCCTTCTGGGGAGGAGAGCCCCACATAATCGCCGGCTCGCCACAGCCGGGGTATGCAATTTAATGCATTTTCCTCAGGGGAAAAAAAGGGGTAGAAAGATAACAAGCTGGTTGTAAACACACAAAGAGCAAATTAATGTTGCTCATAAAAATATATATAACAACACTCCATCCATACGGTACGTGAGTAAAATACAAATAAACACAAATTTTTATCCGTAAATGAAAGCATCAACTACCAATGCCAAACCAAGACTTTCCAATTCTAGCTATCTATTTTAAAGCAATATTTCGGGAACAACAAACTTATCAGTTTGACTTTTACGAAGTTTATTGAATAATCGAATACTGAAGATATGACCATCGAATATTTGGACGGGTTGATTATTAGAGTTATTGATATACAAGGTTTAGGTTACACATACAGCGAATCAGAATTTACCAAAAATACATTTTTATCAATAGTATATTTGAATAATGAATTGAGATGACATTTCCAAACTTTTATATTAGTTGAATTTCTTAGAATTTCTTTCTTTCTTTCTTTCTTTTTATATTACAATAATTTTATTGAGCTTTCAGGACGTCTCTGATCAATATAACCAATCAGAGACATCTTGAGTAAAATTGGTTGGATGTGATTTAAGTAAAGGGAATTTTAATAATATAATTCGTCAGCAACGCACGGTCTAGTTCCCGGTAGATGTCCTACAGATAATAAATACTAGATAATAGAATAATATGGTCTGTTTAATATACAACTTTTAAAAAAATATTCACAGTAACGTTTAACGGCACCTACTGATGTCAAAACAAAATTTTGTTAATCTAATGGTATCGTGAATTGCTGTCAAGAATCGCTTTATAATCATAATCGATTACTATTTGTGCCGGTGCTTCTTCTTCACTCAGTACATCAGTCATGCGTGGAACGTTTCAGCGTAAACAGTGTTGTTATCTATCTCGTATCAATAATATTAAACTGCTTGTGACGGGAACCTCGTGTACTCGTACGAGTAGTAGCTATTTTTTGTAAATAAAAGTTCCATGTGTGAAAGGGAGCAGTGTGTGTGTCAGTTATTACGTAAATAAATAAATATTTTACACCCACACCGATTACCTTTCCCAAATTAAGCACTGTAAGTTTGTGTTATAAGATCTAGGGTAACAGATACACATATAAGTATATACATTTATAAATATCTTTAATAACAATATATACTACCAACCTGACACAAACATCTGTCCCTAGTTTACCTAATATTTTTGTTCATTTTAAATCATTACTGTTATACATTACGGTTTCTGGGATTCTTTACTTTATATGGGTTATATAATTTTACTTAATATCAAATTTCATGACTCGGGTCAGAGCTTATATTATGAAGTGAGTTTTAAAAATGGTAAGAAATGTTTATGTAATTCACGGTATTCGTATATTTCTTTACTTATGAAATTTCATGATTTAAGTTTAATGGAAAGTACCTTATAGGTTTTAATTCCCCATGTAAATATCAAAATATTCGGTATAAACGATAAATAAAAGGTTGTATCATCTCATTGTCTCTGTTAGATTTTTCTCCCTGTTTCATTTTGAACGGATTTATGAGCTGGTTTAACCAGATTCTTATTTATATTAATGTTAACTTGATACCGTGGAGTGTTGCTGTGAAAAATTATTTAGACAGGTGACATGATAAATAGATGGTCAGCAAAGTGATCATATATGAATTTGGTTTTATGGTGTGTAATGCGGTACCCTAAAATTGTCAAAGTAATTTTTATTTAATCAATTATGTTCTTACTCTTAGGTATAATTGATTATGTGTTGGAAAAAGTTGATAAAATAAGAGACCTCGGAGTTATATTTGATAGTCGTCTATCTTTTGTTGATCATTTTGATAATATTATTTCGAAAGCTTTTAAAATGTTGGGATTCATCTGGCGAAACTGCAAAATTTTCAAAAATCAGCAAGCTCTTATCAAGTATACCATGCTTTGGTACGGAGTGGTCTTGAGTACTGTGCTAGTGTTTGGAACCCTCACTACCAATGTCATATTGATAGGATCGAGAAAGTTCAGAAACGGTTTATGTTCTTTTTAACAACTCATTCTAAAATGCTTCGCTGCCTTACTTCCTATCACGATAGACTAAAATATTTTAAATTTTCATCACTCGAGGACCGTCGATGGATAGCTCATCAATTATTGTTATACAGGATCTTAAAGGATCACTTTGACTGCCCTCAACTTCTTGAGCGAATACGTTTCACTGTTCCAGTTCGTCCTTCCAGGCACGGAAATTTTAGACCATTTGTAATTAATATATTCAGGACTAATGTGGGGCGTCACAGTGTGATTCCGAGATTGTGTAGGGAACATAATGCCTTTTATAATACCAGTAAGGTTGACTTGTTGTGTACTTCTTTGCAATCGTTTAAAATTGAACTTTTATTATTTTTAACGCCCAGAAATAAATAATAATGTAAACGTTTATTATGAAATTAAAAATATAACTGTTACATACTGTTAGGGACAAAAGAAAATAGTTTTGATTTTGTTATGTTGCTCTATCTGTTACACTTATTTTTGTATCAGTAATTCCTAGTGATTAATTAGTAATTAGCTAAATAAAAAATTAATTTAAATTAATATTAAGAACACCTGGTTAATGCTTTATGAATGTTGAGCTTACCTGTAATTGGGTTTGCACTCTAATAATGTATTAATGCATACTATATGATTTCATGTCAATAGTGTAAAATCTGTTGGTAAACCTTGAATAAATAAAATAAAAAAAAAATTAAAAAATAAAATAAAAATTAAATATTTGGGCCGTTGCTGATGAGTGTGTAGATATGTAAATAGCGTTTAGTCATTACATAGATAATGTTTAGACATTACATAATTAATGTTTAGTAAATAACGTTACGTAAATATTGTTTAGTGATTATGTAAACAATGATAATTTCTTACTCTGATGATATCCATGACTTTATGTAGTGGCTTTCCCCGGTAAAGCTGTTGGTGGCAGGTCAGATTATAGTAGTCAGCTATACGTGATCTGGCTGTAGAGTTGATGTCTTTCATTGCCAGCCAATCGAGACCACCGTCACTGCAGTCCCATTGATTATCTGTGCAACATATAAATCACTGATCAATTATTGAAGATTGATAATCATGTTGTGGTTTCGGCACTGGCTTTTTAATTGACAAAGTTCGTTAGCATTTGCCAAATTGGTAGATAACTTTGTTAATTGTTAATCTCTTACTAAGTAATTATACATTTAAAGCTAAATAACGTTTTTCGTAAATCCGTTAACACTTAATATAATATATTGTATGTTTCGATAGATCTACTTAAAAATGCGTTTTTATTACTTCTGGAATAAAAAGAACACAGTTCTATTGTGTGCAGCATTAAGCTAGAAAGTGGCAATGAATGTATGAAGATTTTAGCATTTAGTTGTTACACATTAACATCTAAACAAAAATTGCGATAAGTTTACACTAAGTATTGAATCTGTGAAATCAATTTAGACGTTAGTTTACGGCTATTCTCTGTGTTCTTAGTTTAGTTAGTCCATAAATTCACACCGCTAAATCTCTAAAACTAAATTAAAATTAGTTCTCTAATTTTTAATGTAGGTTTATAGAATGTTAATATTATATAAATTTATTACTTGTATAATAAGCTATTTTTGAGATACATATAATAAATATATGCCTGGGCGCCAATAGCAATTGCCTGACTCATATAATTGAAGTCCTCGCCTGCGGTTCGTCCTTCAAATTTATACTCGGCTATTTATTAAAATAAATTTAATTATGGTATTATTTACACCATAAATGTGTTTTTAAAATGCAGGCGCATCTCTCGCGCTTCGGCCATTATAATCAATTGGTTGCGATATGGCTACGGATGATATTGGGTGGGATAATGAAATAGTGCAAATATAGCTGTAATAACTGTTGGAATGATTGTACTAATATTTCTCTATATACAATAAAATATGTTTTACAATACGGCAACATCAATAAAACTATATTAAAATCTAATATTGCGGAAAAAATCAGTTCCAATGGTCGATGTTGATTGTAAAGCAAATACGGGTCCATTATATTGCATTTTTAAGCTTATATTGTTTCAATGGTATAAAGAATCAAAGTGAGTACGACAAATTAAATTCAAACGGTCTGATTTGTTTCATTAATGTCGTTCAAGTATGCCTTCATTCGTATTATCTCGATGGGAATCAATTAATCTGGGTATTTGTATTTCTTTTACAATTTTTAGTTTTTTAGTTTAGCTTTTTACTTTTTAGATTTTTACTTTGGATAGCAATTAATAATGGTTTATATGTGTTGATTTTATTCGGCGCACCACTAACTAGTAGAACACACGAAGAAGAACAAATGAAAGTAAGAATAGAGGTAGCAATTTATTTTCTACTAGCTTTCCGCCCGCGGTATATTCGAATTTCCCATAGGAAGGATATGTTTTAACAATACTGCCATACAACCTTTCACCCCCTCCTTTCAACCTTTTACAACCCTTTTCTGCTTTAAAAGGTAGCTAATTTCAATTAAATCGGTTCAGTGGTTTTAACAATATTTTCATACAACCTATTATCCCTCCTTTCAACCTTTTACAGCCCTTTACAACCTTTTCTGTATAAAAAAGTAGCTTGTGTCCTTTCTCGGGCTCTAGACTATCTGTGTACCAAATTTCATTTAAATCGGTTCAGTAGTTTTAACAATATTTCCATACAACCTTTTATACCTCCTTTCAACCTTTTACAACCTTTTTTGCATGAGAAAGTAGCCTATGTCCTTTTTCAGGCTTTAGACTATCTGTGTACCAAATTTCATTTAAATCGGTTCAGTAGTTTTGGCGTGAAAGCGGAACAGACAGACAGAGTTACTTTCGCATTTATAATATTAGTATGGATTTATTTAATTTTAAAAACATTTTTGTCACTCCTCCTTAGTGATGTGTTAGACACCCATTTTTCATGTTTTTCGAGTGATGAAATTATTGCGTCACGTAAGTGGTCGCTTTAATACGCATTTGTCTGTCTGACTGTGTGGGATCTTGTATTATTGTGGTGCAAGATATGGTTGTATTGATATGGTTTGATATGATTATCGTTGTTTCACTGACTTTATCAATAATTTCCATTAAACACATTGTTGTACGCCAATCACTATACGACGATTTTTAAAACAAGTGTTTAGTTTTATTGGAAAAAAGAAACAATCATCCACTTTGAGGCACTTTTCACGCATGCCACTTTTGGTTGGTTGGTTTCGGCTCATCTCGGAAAACCATAGGGTTCTCATTGAATTAGCTGTAGTTATTGATCCATGTTTCGTCACCTGTTACTATATCCCGCACAAAATTTCAAGTCTCATCGTTGTGTGTGCGAAGCACCACCACCACTTGGACCACCAAGTTATGCAGTCGGTATTTTGAGCACCTGTCAAATTGTATGGGATCCATCAAGTACACAATTTTCTCACAGTCAAATGTTTGTGTAGGGTTGACTGTATTTTATTTATACTTACTGGTATGTCTCTCTTAGGATCCTATAGTAGGTTGTATGTCAGTCTGTTTCGATCATACAACATCAATGTTTTTATGTTTTTGTAGTGTGTGTTTTTAATTTAAGCTAAACAAGGCTTTCCTCAAATGTTAAATTACACTGTCAAAATCATAAAAGATCATGTAACGAAAATTTTCCCGAGTGTAAAGTGTATAGTGCATTTTATAGTAATTGCGAGATTTTAACTACAAATGCAACAATGTGTAAACAGTCAGATGAAGCAAATTGTATTATATGGCCAAAGCGCTATATTTTAAAATTTTTTAATTATTGTTTATGTAAATGTCCAATTTAGGAAACTGTTAGTGTGAGATATATCAATGAAATGTACACATTAATTATTGATTAAAAATTTATTGATTTCAAATTTCCAAAAAAATATTGAAAATCGATTGAAAAAAGTTTGGAATTTTTTTAAATCAATAAATATATGAAAGTGTCATATATTTTTATTTCCACGTTTATATCCGTTTACTTCAGTATTGTTAAATTTTAATACTATAAATCAATTCTACAATTTCATAATTCAATTATAAAATATTGTTCAGTATCCTTACATATGGCAACATTTACGTATATTTTTTTTTTGACTTATGTGATCAATTATTCAATAATATAAATTTGTTTTGTTTTGAATTAGTGCAATATTTAAGACAATTTATTATTCACATCAGACATTATAGCTTTACAGAATTGCAAAATTATCCAAAATAAATGTGAGATGATTGTGTATACATCACGTAGATGATTGTATATACTCGTGGTGTCAATTACGTAACACACTTCTCAAAATACTCTTCAATTTAATATTCTTATTGCTCTAAGCAACTTTCTGTTGAAAGATGTGTAACTGTCGGATTGTATGTTTATCCTTACTTTTCCGACTTCTTGTTTATTTACATTATATCCGTGTGCTGTTTTTGACATAAGAACAATTTAAACATTATTCTCCTTTCACTTCAGTTATGCTCATAACATAAATCTATTAAAATTATATAAAATCTACTACATATATTATGGTAAGACAAGATACGATCATTTCATATTAAGATACAGTCGCAAATATTTTTTGATTCTACCTACACAGACTGAGGAGAAGCTGCTGCCTCTTGAAAAGCTGGACTATCCGAAATATGGAGAGAGGGTGAGGATTGAATGGAGCAGAAATATGGTGACCTACTTTATTTCCGGGGGGACCAAAAATCTTAAATTACGGTGATCAAATGCTAACCGATGACATGAAGAGAGACGGACCCTAAATGATGAACTTTCTTTACAAATGGCTGTATTGAAAATTAAGTTTGCAAAACTCCAAATGGCGTGAAAAATATAAGTTGCCTAGCATGTTGCTTAAGCCTAGATTATATAACGAAGTCTCAGTTATTATTTTATTAAACGCAGACATTAATCAACGCTTTCAGAGGCACATTGAATCTTAACGTAAAAACCGATCCGTATCGATTGACAAAAGATTGAGAAAAGAAGCGAATCAGATTCAAAACTCCAAACTTTTACCTTCGATTGCAAAATCTCTTCGATCGCCTGGCAGACTGTACGAAAGGAGACATTTATAACGACAGAATTGTGGAAGCTGCCCTTGAGGTGAGTTTACAGTTTTTCAGAGCCCACCGTACTAAAAAGGTAAGCAAGATCTCGTAGCCTAACTTCAACCTAATCAAGAAACGGTGTATGATTTAGAAGTAGATGTTTGAAGAAGTCCATCGGCGACTGAATAATTAAGAGTCGAAATTTCTGATATACAAATAGAACATAGAAAGAAATGCAAACTGTACAGCTTGTTTAAGAGATCCGTCAAATGGACTTACTTTGCTGTCGAAGCTGATGTGACGGAGGACGGCAGAGTTGTTACATCCCAATCTGAGTTTAAGGTCTATAACGAACCCTTCTATGGATAACGTTGCAACCACTAGTTATTCAGGTCTCAGACCCTAAAGTTAATCTGACACTTTATCGAGAATGTCCCGAAATCTAGCCTGTATGAGATTACTGTGGCTCTCAAACAACTCAAGAACAAAATACGAATAGAGTTATTGTTTGTTTAAGTTTTTGAAAGTTTCTTTAAAAATTTTAGAGACTGACAATTCTGCTAAAAAGGCAAAATGCCTAAAGTACAGTACTAGGGCGTGGATCACTGTTCCTCAAAATGGGGGATTAAACCCAGTAAAAGAACGACAGACCCATTATGCTCTAGACTCACATTTATAAGCTATTCAAAAGTCATCGCTAGAACGAAGTTGCATTATGCTTTCATATAGCAACTTCTTCCATTGGAAATAAGTTCTATTTATTTAATGTGTTACTTCAGATTCTATTTATCCACTTTACATTTTTATTTATTTGGTAATAGGCTTGGTGATAAGCAGAATTAATCAATTGGAAGATTTTTTCACATTTGGCGAATGTTATGAATTTCTCACGTCATTTAGGATAGTATATTAGAATCCCTAAATCTATCACTACTTTTTGGAATGAAATTAATAATCTTGCCGGAATAATATGTTTTTACTCCCTTGCAATGATACAATCTACTATTAGGTATTGTAATCCAATCTGAATGATTGCAGAAAAATGATTTTATCAGGAACTTTATAAAATATCTACTAACATTTGTATCTTATATTTTCGTAGCAAATCATAGTAGTATGTTGATTACATACGATTGCTAACATCTGCATACTTGTGCCGAAGTTGAGACTGTCAAGATTTTTCCTGTTTCCTTTTCGGAAATATTGAGGTTTACTGAAATATTTTTCTGTATACCGAGTATGCGTAAGAAAATTTTATACAAATGGGATTGAAACACAAATAAAACTTTCATAAAACAAAATCATTAATACAATTAAAATCCCAACTAATATTATAAATGCGAAAGTGTGTTTGTTTGTTTGTTTGTTTATTTGTTTGTTTGTTTGTTTGTTTGTTTGTTACCTCTTCACGCTTAAACTACTGGACCGATTTCAAAAATTCTTTCACCTTTGGAAAGCTACATTCTCCCCGAGTAATATAGGCTACTTTTTATCCCGGAAAAATCGACAGATCCCACGGGATGCGCAATAAAGGCTTCGCTCAAAAACTACTGCACAGATTTTTATGCGGTTTTCATCAAGATAGAGTGATTCTTGAGGAGTTTTGCGGCATTTTTTATCTCGGAAAAACGGATAGTCCCACGGGAAGCGCGATAAAATCTTCGCACCATAAACCGACTTCCGCGTATATGTAGCCGTGGGCAAAAGCTATGACCCTTAACCCTCTATACACCCAATCCCGAAATCCACGCGGGCGAAGCCGCGGGCAGAAAGCTAGTATTAATATAAAGCTATGATAAAGTTGGTTAAAATATTCATCGACAGTTTTGTTTTGCTGTTGTTTTGCAAGGCAATATTTAAAGTACTTATTTTCGTTAATATACGAGTAATACTCGTAGTTATATTATTTTTATCCGATACGAAAATACGTGTCTTGTTAAGGTCATCTAGAAAATATAGCCAGAATCAACATCCAAATGATGTTGCTTTTAATTTGATACATATATCAACTACTACTAAAATTGTTACTTTTACAGGTTTTATATAGTTTTAGTTTTACGGTTTTATTCTACAGCAGGTTACGTTGCTTCCTATTTAGATGGTTATTTGTTTTTAAAATTAACGTTATAATTATTGTCTCATGTATGTAAATTATATCTTAGCGAAACAGTTACGTTATTAATATTATTTTGTACTCGCTGATGGTATTTCTTAAACTTGTTGCTGAGGAAATAAAGAGAAAAATAAAATAATTAATCAATACTCATTGCGTACGTTCGCAGCGAAATCTCTTTAATTCCAAGCTTTGTATAACCAATATATTTTTTTGAAGGTGTAATTAACACAGCTGGTGATAAGTTCATGTTCCAAAGAATCGACTAATTTATAAATAAGATAAAGGCATTGGCAGTAAGACGACTTAATTAAATTGCCATAGTTTAAACTTTGCACAAGATCAGGTAACAAATATTTACTCGATAATATAATGTTTAGTTGATGGAGTTGTCTAATCTGTATATTATGAATGAGATTTACAAATTACTTCTTGTTTCTGATGGTTTAGGTTGAGGTATCATATTGCTTTATAAAGGTACTACTACTATCATATTTTGTATAATCAGTTTATCACAATTTTAATAAAAACCAGCTATTTAATAACTAAAAAATTGTCTATCTGCGTCGTACGTTAACGTCTATATTAATTGCTGTAATGATGAATATATAATTTATATAAATTATTTACTGCACACAATAAAACAGTTACAATAAAAAAAATACTTATAAGTACCATGTTTCCAATTGGTCCAAAGGCGGACTTATCTCTCAGAAAAAATTCTTCCACCTAACCGTAGATGGTTTTGTGAGATTTACAAAAAAATTCGGGGACACGGGATTAAACAATATTTATATACAACTGTTTTTAAAATATATTAAATAATAGAAGCCTCATATTTTACACATTATTAAAAGACATGATATAAAAATTATTGGTTACACCAAAAATAATCATAAATATATTAATATAGACACATATACATATATACTTACCCATTATACATATATATATATATATACATATAATATGATTATGTGTAGAAAGTAGTCTAAGATAAACTACATAGGAAGTATTCATTTGCATTGCACTTAAAAGAAGGCAATGGATTGACAATCTTGAACACTGGCTGGCAGCTCATACCTTTTTTTTCTCAGGAGACGAAGGCTGAGAATCCTCACAAAGACTAAACTCAGCCAGAGCCTTGGTCATAAGGGGCCCTACGGCTTGGATGGAACAACTCACACCACAATTTAAAAGCATAAACAGTAAAGGAGCGGAAATAAGAAAATGTAGAGGTATTCAGAATCTTAAAAACAAGACATAGGATATGCATATCTTGTCGATATCTGATGGGAAGCTACTTAAAACGAGATCGATATTCAGAGATGTGGTCGAATTTACTTATACAATAAATATATCTGATTACCAGGTTCTGAAGTCACTCTAACTTATTTAAAAGTTGCATCTAGATAACAAACGTCAACGTAATCAAGGCTGGGGAGTAGTAGGGATTGAGCAAGTGTAATTCTGGTCTCAAAATGCAGAAAGTACTGAAGACGTTTGAGAGAATGATAAGTGACGGCTCACCTCATTAAAATGCTTCGACCATGTCAAACTATGATCAATTATCAAGCCTAGTACTTGAGTCTGCAAACTAACATTTAGTTAGGTATGACATTTCATTCTGTGACTGTGAAATAGATTTGTTTGAACAAAATGTAAATTTTGGTGGTTTCCATAAATGCTTTTTAGTTATCTATTATACTTATAATAAATCTGTAAAGAGGTCAATTCTGTATATGAAATATATTTCCAAAATAACCATATAGATACCAAAAATGCAATCAGTAAAATTTTTGTCTGTCTGTGTGTCTGTCTGTCTGTATAATCGTTATAGAAACAAAAATACGACGGATTTTAACGAAACATTTATTTTTATACTCCTGAGCTGGTTATAGTATACTTTTCATCACTCTACAATAGGAGCAGAGCAGTGAAGGGAAATGTTGAGGAAACGGGAGAATTTATCCCATTTTTTAAGCTTCCGTCGTGAGTGCAACCTTAGTGGTTAAAGATACACCTACACAGAAATCATGTATGACGGAAATGTTCTCCTTGAAACGACCGCATATGTCTATCTTTTATGGTTGACTCACAATAACACGTGTAACTACCGATAGCTTAGCAGTTTGAAGCTTTTTGATTATATTTGTCTACTCTTACGTTTATAACACTCTCAGTAATTAAAAATGCTACCTACAATTTTACGATTCCACGCGGACGAAGTCGTGGGCGCAGCATATCAACTCTAAAATACATCATTATTATTTGCTTCAATAGAATTTAGCTAACTAGACTTCACTTTTGCCGCATTTGAGTAAAGTCAGATGCATGCAAAACATGTGATATTTTTACATCAACTTCTCAAAAGTATCAAAGAAGTGAAATGACCACTTTTAATTCTAAGCGACCGACTTACTAACTCATCTGTCCACTATTTTATATTATGATATTATACATTTATAATTCAATATCGTTACTAGATCAAAATAAATGTCACCCAACAACTACTCGCATCGTTGGTATATATATTCCGTATTTTATTCAACCATTATTCGCATCGTTTTAATACTGATTCACTACTGAAACGCTTTACCTTTTACATTAATTTAACTAAAAAATTAATTGCTTCTTATAAACGAAAACTAAGTAATTAATTGTAAATTAGAATATATAATAAATTGAGGAAGGGTGTTTTATTTCAGTATAGTTGTTACATACAATAACCGTAATGGACAATGTCGTGTATATTTCTAATTGTGATATGTATAACCTTTGATATTAACAGTGGGGTGTAATGGCACAAAAATAAATGTTTTGGGATACATAACCTTGCCTATACATTATAATAATCATGAATTGGTGGTTTGATTATATGGTTGGATTGTGATTTTATTGACTTGTTTAGGTCAATATCTACTTGGAAAAACAATTATATTGTTACTGGTTTTTTGATAGATATTTTTAAAATGTATTGGAACAATAGAACTCAAATCTATAAAATATATAATACTAGCTTTCTGCCCGCGGCTTCGCCCGCGTGGATTTCGGGATTGGGTGTATAGAGGGTTAAGGGTCATAGCTTTTGCCCACGACTACATATACGCGGAAGTCGGTTTATGGTGCGAAGATTTTATCGCGCTTCCCGTGGGACTATCCGTTTTTCCGAGATAAAAAATGCCGCAAAACTCCTCAAGAATCACTCTATCTATTGATGAAAACCGCATAAAAATCTGTGCAGTAGTTTTTGAGCGAAGCCTTTATTGCGCATCCCGTGGGATCTGTCGATTTTTCCGGGATAAAAAGTAGCCTATGTTACTCGGGGAGAATGTAGCTTTCCAAAGGTGAAAGAATTTTTGAAATCGGTCCAGTAGTTTAAGCGTGAAGAGGTAACAAACAAACAAACAAACACACTTTCGCATTTATAATATTAGTTGGGATTATGTAAAAGTAGGACATGGCCGTTTGTATGCTTTGTAAGAGTGGTATTCATTTAGGGAGTAACTGGTGAGTATCTGGACTAGCTGTTATAATAGTTTATTAGACGACGTACATTGTGCAGGAAAAGACCAGCAACACCATAGTTATGTGAGCAATTAATTGCGGAAATGATAGTTTCGAAGATACGGCGCGGGTATTACACAAAAATAAATGTAAGTAAGCACAACGATGCTTTTGAATAAATAAAAAGATGTTTAGTATCCGATCAGGTCTGATTCCCAAGTTGAAATAATTCTCAAGGGTGGTTTTTTTGTATCCAGTACTTAGTTAAAGTATATAAGTAGAAGGTTAAAGTTTAACTAAAACAAGACATTGATATATTTCATTAATACCGTTTTTCTGTAAATGCTGCATCAGGGTTTGGCATTGACATTTAAATGCCATAGAAAATATTTCTTTTTGATTTATAGAATATCAGAAATAGGTTATTTTAAGAACAGGCCACAAACAATTCTTTACAATATTTGGTCCGCATAATGGCGTACCAGAAGTTACAAAAGAATTCAGCGTTTTGTGATATTTCTAATTATAATTATATAACCGTGTTTGATCGTAGCGAAAATAAAAGTGCTGATTATTATTTGTTCCGGGCCACGATTACAAATGAAATGGCGGATGTTTGAATTAAGATTTCAA
The DNA here is from genome assembly GCA_036419045.1 of Scirpophaga incertulas. Lineage (NCBI taxonomy): Eukaryota > Metazoa > Arthropoda > Insecta > Lepidoptera > Crambidae > Scirpophaga > Scirpophaga incertulas. Next base: position 11,622,194 of record CM071641.1, read on the forward strand.
CGAATCCTAATTACGTTCAGCTGCCGACGCCTGAGCGCACTTCATTAATTAATTTATTAACAGACGTCACCAGTAGCCTAGTACACTATCAATTTCTCGCCGTTAAACAAGTCATGGCCCAAGTAAAAATTTGTAAGTATTTATTTTACGTGATTATAGAAATTCGAAAGATACAACCACACTAAAGCCATTAGTTGAATAAATCGAAAGTACTCGATTATATTACAAGCGATGTACTAATACGACTTTATTTTATGTATATATATATAGATAGATTATTAATTAGTAATACTTGTCACATAATATGCGTGTTAAGTTAATCAACTGTTCTTGCATTCATTAAATGTACACGAGTTTCAAATTTGTATAGATTCCAATCGAAATGTAAATTCATAATTATTACGACGTGTTGTGTTCACAAGTCACCAGAGAAATTTTAAATGAGAAAAGATAAATACGAGGCCTATTTGTCATGAAAATATCGACTTGAATTGCTTTCGAACAGCTGTGTTTATAACAAATTGTGTTGACGCCTTAACCATTTGGTCGCCTAGTATACTATTCCTAATCAGTTTTTAAGGTAATATTAGCATTTTTATATTTTATACTAGCGACCTGCCCCGGCTTCGCACGGGTGCAGTGAAAAAATGGTTATGGTGGGTTATCCCTAAGAGATAGACATATACCATCGCGGACTTTTTTGTGGATTTTTGTAAGTTGTACAATACTGTAGTACATTATTTTGGTCTATCTCGTAGGGTTCAGCCAGCGTTTGCAATATAAGCGCAAAAAAACGTGCTTATTTACGACATCACATTAGAAACCTTTAAATTTATCAGTGTTTCTCTACTATATTATGCATTTATTATACATACAAACCTTCCTTAAGAATCACTCTATCTATTAAAAAAAACCGCGTCAAAATCCGTTGCGTAGTTTTAAAGATCTAAGCATACATACGGACATACAGCGAAAGCGACTTTGTTTTATACTATGTATTGATTAACTGATCGTGGTATTTTTTTTCATAATTAATCTATTAAAGATTTTAAACAACGAAATATTATATTATTATACATTTATGTTTAATTTTTTGAATATCTATTTTAAAATGTTAGAAAACCAGTATGAAAATTATGTAAACAATATCTGAATTGTCAAAATAAGTCACATATACTCTATTAAACTTGAGTTTTAATCCATAGTTCGCAAGGTCAGACTTATCCGCAATCTTTTAGACTCTAGTACTATTATAACAATTAGTACTTGAACCAGGAAAACAAATTGTCACGTGAAACAAAAAGTTGTTATTAATTACCGCTTACTATCTCTTCTATCAATCTAATCCTCACAGGAAATGCTGAAACATCCAACACTTAACACACAAATATACCCAGAAATCGCCCTCGTAGAACAAGTTTGTGAAGATCCGGTTCACTCTTCGCCCACCGTTTCTTTGTACCAGGTGCCTCGTCAGGGCTTCATCCTCTTCTTATATCTTCACCCTTCCACTCACACAAAGTCCGAGCTGAGGCGGTGAGCTAGAGTTATGTTGATCCCGTTCTTGATCCCCTTGATGATTCTACGTAGCCCTGTAGACCCCCTTCAGGACGATATTGGTTTCATAACAATTTATACTGATGATTTCGTCAGCAAAACCACTAATCAAAGATTTTCAAATTTTTTTACCTTGAAGAAGAGAGATAAGTGGACAGTTGTTAAATTCGCCGGATACATTTTCCTACTCTTCACTTATTATTTATTTTCTTACTGAAGAAAACAGCACAAATACAACAATATTTTGCGATAGACTTATAAACTGTACACAGATTAATTAAAGACTTATAAGTTATAAAAAGGGTAGCTAGTAGTTACAGAAAGAATGAATCTGTGTTTTTATACAACTTTTAAGAAGAAAAAGTAAATGTAGGTAGTTATCATTAAACCACAAATCAACCATACCTGAGATAGTACATATTTGAATTTGTACTAAAATTGTTTTACTTTAGAAGTCGTTTTAGTTCAACTAAAGAGTTCTTCCTCCGAAATGAGCGGTTCCTTAAAAGTTTTGGTTCAATCAAATCAACGGTATACTTACTTAAGTGAAATCTGTAGAATGTTTAAGCTACGGTTACGATGTTACTAGTTCCCATTAAGTATTTTGTTACAAAATTGTAATTTGGTTCAAAACATTAATTATAAAGCGATATACGAAAGTGGGCAAAACAAACATTAGTCTTTTGAAAAATGAAAAATTTGAAGGTATACAGATATTTACCTAAAAATCCAGATGGATTTGGCGGTTCTTATGACAATTGTATTGAAGTTTACATACTTACGAGTATTCATTAATAATTTACGACTATAAATAGTCTGACATATTCAAAAGTTTCATTATTCGAGATTAGTTCTACATGTAACAGTACAATAATCACGAGATTTTTTGTTGGAAGGCTACAAAAAGGATTTAAATGATAGTAGATAATTTTTTAAAATTATTAATTCATATCGTTCATCTAATCTTTCTGAATAGGATCATGTACTCAAATTGAAACGCTTACTGACATTATGCGTATCGAACCCGACAGGCGAAATCACCGAATCATGAGATAGTTACATAACTGACAAAGTTAGAAACGGTTATACATTATTATGCAATTAAGCACATAAAATGTGATTCTTCTTTTTATTTATTTATTTATTTAATCTTCATTGCATAACAATAACACAATCGGCGGACTTAACGCAACAAGGCATTCTCAACCAGTCAACCGGAACAAATGTTGTAGACTATAGTGAGGCGATGGAAGAAAGATTAAGACATAAATAATTATGTAGTATTCCTATAAAATAGATATATGTTAATTATACTAAAGATATAGAATAAATATTAATGAATAAATACATATAAATATATATACATAAAATATATAATAAATAAATAAAATATATACTAATATTATTACAGCTAGACAGAGACAGAAAAGTGATCACGCACTAATCTCTTAAACGTGGTTTTATTATCAGCGCGACGGATATGTATTGGAAGATTATTCCACAGACGTATAGCGGATACAGTAAAGGAATTGGTTACGAAGCCGGAGTGATGGACGGGAAATTGAAGGGTCAGGTTATCACTTGAGCGAAGGTCACGCTGGTGAGAGTTCCCCAGAAACTGAAACCTAGATTTTAAGTATCCTGGAGTATGTGGATCATAAAGGATATTAAATAGCAGACGGACAACTCTGACACTCCTACGCTCACGGATAGGCAGCCATTTGAGTTGGTTTCTATAATCCGAGATGTGGTCGAATTTACGTAAACCAAACACAAAACGAATACAGCTGTTAAGCAAACGATCTAATTTGTTCAAAAGATGTTGATTAATATCAGAAAAGCAAACGTCAGCATAATCTATGATAGGGTGAATAAGAGCTTGTACAAGCGCGATCTTTGTGCTAAATGGGAGAAAGAATTTAAGCCTGTACAGAGACCGTAATGCGTTGACCTTCTTTTTATTCTTTTCTTTTGTGAATTAATCACAAAAAGCAACTAATCACACTCAAATAGTAAAGCACTCAAGAATACGAATAAGAAACCGTTCCCAAATATATACAAAATTTATTGTCGATATAGAATATTAGTAAGCGCAAATTAAAAGCGTCACCGTGCATGTGTGTACGGACGTGTGTGTAGCAGAAGTCTATTTCTCAAGTTACTAAAAAAGGCTTGGTCACATTAGGACTAAAAACTTATATGTTGGTCAATTTGTAGATAATCATTATTTTGTTCTATATACATAATGTAAAAAAAACATAAATATTATAAAAAACTTTAAAATGCTGCCGGCAACGAGCCAAGGCCCAAGCTACTAGTGTTTAGGTATACAGAGAGAGGAACCTCCGAAAATGTGGATACGGTGTTCCGAGTCGATAATCACTACTTTCTGTAACCAGCCTTCGATCCATCCGTTAATAGAGAGTCTCTTAAGATGTTGATCGAGACTATTCGCTATCAAAGCATTTGCAAATACAACTGTCCGAATAATGATCGTCGAATAAACATCCCAAATGGTGGTTACCTCGTTTGCTAAGTCTTTGCCTTTCCATAAGGAATGGTGACATCAACAAGCACTGTTCGGCATTGGGATTGGTCGACAACACGATATCAGGTTTATTGCAAACAATTCTCATTTCTCATTCAGTCCTATTCGTGATGATAAGAGCTATCCAAATAGTAATAAATATGTGACAATATAGGATTAGTTTAAACACCTATTACACGCTCTTTCATACCTTTTACTTGTGTTACGTCCTACATCCACACATGTGTCTATCCATATTAATAGTTTATTATTATATATATTATAATAAAATCATATATATATATATATGAATTAAATATACTCGAAAAAATTGTATAACAATCAGGTAAAATCACACAGAACGTCCGGAAATCAATACGAGTAGAACACAATATATACGCATTTATAAAATAACCTTTTTTGTATAAGAGACTTAAATATATTCGTTTGTTTATTTGTCCGGAAGCTTCGAAGCTAGTCGACAACATCTTTAGTTATAATCATACGTTTTATTTTGTAAAAAATATAATATCAATGTTCGTTACACAAAGCTTATGAAACATATTCAAACAAGCAACTTGGCGGATGGCGTCACGCGTGAACGAACGTGAAATTCTTATGTCAAATCTTTTATTTTATCTTTTAGTCAATGTTAAGGGAACAAGTAGCAATAAAAAAATTGTTATGTTCTATCTCGGTAATATTTCGTAATGCTGTATCCTATAGTGGTGAAAAGTCTGAGTGATATCGCTTGAAAATTAAATTCTAAAAATAGTTTCATCATAAAACTTTGTGCGAATTATAATATTCGAGTTTTGCTTTATTTGTGGTTCATGTTATATTTATTGATTATTTCAGATTATATAGACGTTTATTAATAATAAAGCAGGTGTGTTGAACAAATTCTACGGATTCAAGATTTATCGTTATAGCCAAAACATTGAAATATATGGGAACTAACGTTTGTGTATAACATCTTTGACGGAAACAGGTCAAAGACTATATCAAGACTATAAAGATTACTAGGAAAAAAATCCGCTAGTATGAGTTTTATGAATCAAAAGTCACTCCCTTGGAAACACATTATTAAACGAGGATAGTCGTGCGTGAAGCGGCGGAAATTATAAAAATCCCAAATTTCTATTGGAATGACTGATTGCAATTGACAACAACTAGGCATTGATCAATCATTGTTCGAGGAGCGTTTCATATTGTAAAACATGTGCCGTCCGTCTTTGGACAGGATAAATTCTAATAAATAATTGTCATAAGATCAAACTCGGATAGTCGTTGTCGTGTCAGTTCTCGATTTGGACATTGACATCCTTTCTTCTGGCTTCCTGTGATCATGCTGAAAGCAATTCTGTCGTAGAGATCAAAAATGATGTTTATGTCCGTCTTTCCTAACTAATGTATATCCTTTTTTGTACGCAATTACAGAACTTATACTATTAGAAACATTTTATACAAAGGTGAGCTTATCTGTAAAGATCCTTCCAGGCAACTCAATTTGTCAGAATTTACACATAAAAATAAGTAATATAGTGTACAAATCTTAGTTAACTGAAAGATAGTGAATTTGACTTTCTCAAATCTACGAAAATTTATTAAGTTACTATATTAACAATCTATATATAATCTATTAGGCCTGTGGCTGTGTTGTCGACACCGTCTAACGTGTTTGAATCCGCCATACATGCTTGTTTGTACGAACAGGTGAGCTCACAATTAGCGAATGAGCAGCACGGATTCCGAAAAGCACGCAGCACCACCACCAACCTCCTCAGTTACATGGCGGACGTGATCCCGGTGGTCGACGGTGGGGGGCAGGTAGACGTCGTGTATTTTGATTTCAAAAAAGCTTTCGACTTGGTCGACAATGACAAGCTACTTCAAAAATCGCTAGCGTCGCCCCCCGCTCTTATTGCAACTGTTCGCCAGTTACATGAGGGACAGAAAGCAGTACGTGGATTACGCGGGGCACGTCTCTGAGCCGTACTACACCAGATCAGGCGTCAGCCAGGGAAGTAATCTAGGACCTCTGGAGTTTATAATAATGATTAATGATTTGCCGGCTGTGGTAGAAGATGCTAAGTGCCTATTGTTCGCGGATGATTTATAATTATATCTGCCCACGGAAAGCCTAGAAGATAGGAACAGGTTACATAGGGACATAGATCGGTTGGTGGCTTGGAGTGTAGAAAACCGACTGCACTTCAACGCCGCCAAATGTGTTATTATAATGACACTATCACGAGCACATAAGGCCATCATGCATGACTATAATATCGAAGGAGTTCCTATGAAAAGGGTAACAGAGGTCCGAGATCTGGGGGTACGGGTGACTGCTGATCTTACCTTCAGAGATCACATTAGTAATATATGCAAAAAAGCGTACCGTAATTTAGGCTTCATCTTACGCAGATCTCACGACTTCTCTAACATTAAGGCAGTCATTGCACTATACAACGCGTTAGTAAGAAGTCACTTGTAGCAATGCACAGATCTGGGCACCGCTTGAGGCTAAATACAGTCTTATGTTGGAGAGAGTGCAAAATAAATATCTCCGATTTTTATATTTAAAGCTATATGGAGTTTATCCGTTTTATCCCCCTCATGTATCCTACGTTGTTTGTTTTGGGTATGGTGGGATACAACGAGCTCAGGGTTAGGAGAGATTTTGCGCTGGTCAGCTATATCGTGCAGGTGCTGAGGGGCCGAATACATAACGCAGATGTACTGGGGCACATAAAGCTCAGTGTGCCAGACCGGTACGCGGAGCGCCGGCGGCGGCCGCTGCTGGCGGTGCCGCGCGCGCGCACAAACCTGCTGGCCGAGCCATGCGCACTATTAACGAGGTAGCGGAACTTACGGACATATTCTTTTGTCCTCTGAGTGAATTCGCAAGGACGACACTGTATATTTTATGTTATAAGTAGACAGGATTAAGTAAATATTTATTGGTTTAGTTTATAATGCTAATTTGTATATACATATAAGTGGATAGCTTTATATTAAATAATTAGATAGTTGCACTATCGCATTAGGCTAGGCCCTGTAAAGATAGTGTAAGAAGAGAGATAAATAAATAAATAAATATCCAAAAATTTTGTCAGCTCGCTTACGTTTGTTGATTTACTAAAACATGTAGCAATAAGGTTTACTTCACTGTATGAAGGATATTATTTTTTTTATTATTTTTTATTATCGTTTATTCAAATACTAGACGCTGACGCGTCAAATATTGTCTTGCCATATAAATTTATGTATTTTTAATGCAACACCACAAAAAACAAAAAAAAATACCTAAAATAAAAAGTTTCGGGTGGACTACCTTTATAACATAGGGAATATGAATATATCTTTATCGATTGTAACCTATATGTTATTCTGATATATAAGCTATATTATTGAAAAGTTTCATTAAAGTCCATTTAACAGTTATTACGTGAAAGAGTAACAAAGGTCTATCCATACTAACAAACTTCCGCGTTTAATACATTTATTTACTGTATTCAAATCATGAATCTTAAATCATAGTAGCAACATAGAACGATTATGTTATTAAACGATAAGAAAAATTAGCAAAATGCTTTTGGGGCTTACAAACTATAAATTGAAAGTTCTCTTTGACTGGAACAGATATTAACACAATGGGAGTGCCCACTCAAACGAAGTGGTAAACCCGGCGAGGTTACTGGTTAATTAACTTCGAGTGACCATTATGTGGCTGTGAGATTACGACACTAATTTATTGTGTGGTTCTATATGAAAGAAAAATGACGATTAGATTTGAATATTTTTCATTGACGATCGATAAAGTAATCAGTCAAAGAAACTCTAAGTTATGTACAAAGTGGCGCATGCCATACTGCAGTAACTTTGGATATATATTTATAGGTTTACTTTGAAATCAATTGTGACTGATCAGCGTTGAGATTGCGATTATATACTTGAGTACATGAAATGTCAACCTCAATGCCCAGTCTGTTTAACGCTGGTGTTACAAATTAAACGTACGAAACATCTGAAATCCAGAGTCGATGGATCGGAATTAATTCAATAGTAAGCCTAGTGCAGCTCTTTGCTAATGTTCCGTTAGCGCGAATTGTTGAAGTAGAGTATCACGTTCGGTTTCTCAATTGAGGCACGTAACACCGTTTATTCTGAAATTCAGAACAACGGTCGTACCAACTACTAGCACACTGTTAAGTTTTTATACTACCGTCTAGGCTAGTATTATTACGCTATTTAGTAATATGCCAAATTAATATTAGATACCTGAATTGAGCTGTGATCAAAATTAATCTCAACTGTAAATTGTTAAAAAATAGGAAAAGCTCAGCGAAAACTGTTAGCAGATATTGTGAAATGCAAAGACTCTCGGGCATCTCACAGGTGATTCTCGTTATATAAATGCTTATGGCAAGCTGTCGGTAAGTTGCGACACTGAGGGTTCCGAAATGCTTCAGGGGCATATGCATATGGACAAAGTGGAGTCGCAAGAGCAGATGCTGGAACGGTGGAAGTGTAATGATGTCATAACGCCAACGGTGTATTGATCTCTGCCACAAACACCACTCTTAGCCGTTCACACCAATGTTGCTCACACCAATATTGGTCCGCTTTTTTGGGGTACCCATTTAGTGAGAGTCATCATATTTAAATCAATTAGGGGTTTTAAGAAGACAGACGTAGGATCTATATTCCCACGCACGCCTTATAAAGGACGCACGCCTTATAATTAAGCGACATATTAAACTGATTCTCAAAAACTTAGATTTAAGGTGTTTAATTGAATAAATAAATGAATAATAATAATTTCGCACTTTCGTTCTAGGTAATTTGTATATCTGTAAACTCTTATAGTATGTATATAAAAAAATTAACCTTTACTTTACTATAGTTATTCTTCAAAGGGATTAAAACTAATCGCAGTAACTCGTCAATAATTTTAATTTAATTAATATTCGTGTAAAATAAATAAGTTTTAGATGGTCTGAATTAAATTCAAAGTGGCTCATTCATATCAGCCATATGGGAAATCCTTATGGATCCTATGATACTTTCATACTCCCAATATCAAAAATGCTTAGCGCTTTTGGTTTTTCTAATAGTTCTATTTAGAACTATTAGAAAAACCTGAACAGCGAAGAGAGTTTTACTGTTTGGACATTGTCGCCATTCTCTCTGTATGTATCTGCAGGATACTCGTACATTGTGCATTTTGGCTGTGATTATTATTTGTATTTTATGTATCAAATAATCTTATATATTACATAAAATTAAATGGTTGACATTCATATTTTTTCATTTATATTCATTAATTTATATTCGTTAATTCAAAAACAATATTTCTTTAAAAATAAATTTAAAAATATCATGTCCAATAATTTCTTCTACAACAAATAATAATTAAGCAACAATTTTAACTATAAAATAGAATATTAAATTATGAACCGTTAAATTTTATTGAATCTTTCTGTCGAATGTGACAATCCTTATAGTCGATCCTTGTGTCGAATGTGTATCCTCCACCTCGATGAAATAAAAAGTTTTGGCGGCTATTATAATATTTAATCCATTTATAAACAAAGATCTTTCAAAACCATATGTAATAGTCATACATCTGATTTCTGAATCGTATGTCAAAGGAAATGCGTAATGTGTAGTTTATTTCTATTTAATAGTTATTTGGATTTCTAAAAGACACAATGAACTGTTTATCGAATCTCGAGTTGTGGTAATTTTGTTGTGTGAAAATTGTTTTACACGGTAACTCCATGTTAACACGTTCAATATGCGATGCCTTATGTCATTATCATTCATATTTTTGAACTACGTATGCGACTTCGAAATCACCACTGGCTAAATAATCAGCGGTGACTTTGAGGTCACGTATTCCTAAACATCCAATTTTTGAAAGTCGAGGTCGAGGTCTAGTATATTACGGTTTCAGCGTAAATTTTTTATGCGTACATGCAGAGTCTGGAAGAGCTGCCAGCTGCGATTTCGACCAATGCATAATTCTGCAGCGTTTTTCTGCAGGTGGATAGTAACGAATTGCAGATGTTTATAAGCGATTGTTATCACTTACTATTAGGTCGACTTTTATAAATATCTTCCAAAGTTATTAATAAATTCGTCAGTCATTGTCAGATTTTTCTGTTGGTGATATATCCTTATTTTTACCGTGGGAGAGCCATGCTTCGGCACAAACTGGGCCGGCTCGACCGGAGTGATACCACGGCCTCACAGAAAACCGGCGTAAAATAGCGCTTGCGCTGTGTTTCGTCGAGTCGAGTCGAGTGAGGGTACCGGAGGACCGACCCCCCCCCCCTTCCCCCTTATTCCCTTTTAAAAGGCCGGCAACGCATCTGTGACTCTTCTGGTGTTGCGGGTGTCCATGAGCAATCAATCAATCAATCAATCAATCCTTTATTTGCAAGAACACAGTATTCATATTGTTGGTTATGTAAGGTTTTCCAGTGTATTCTGCCAGCAGGCTGGCGTGCAAATATTTCAATTTAACGTAGGTACATATTATTATTATTTACAATGACTACTCAGTATTATCTAGAACTGCATAATTGTAACATATTAATTATAATCTTGTTAAAACACCATATCATTAATATTATTATTGTTAATAATTTAATTACAATACTATTTAAAGTCAATATATGTCATCTAAATTATTATATAACAAAACTTTCAATAGATTATTTAATGTCAATCAATAAAATGTCAATAAAAGAAACTTCAAAATGTCAATATTTATGATATGTCATTTAAATATTCCCTAATGGTGTAATAACATTTTGCTTTAAGCCATGTAGTCAACTTTTTCTTAAAACTATTAATATTTTCAATTGAAGGGTACAGGGGCAAAACAAGAAATGTCACAAAAACAAAATGTTATGTAATTAACATTTTAATTTTCAAAAAGTTAAAAACTTTTTAAGAGTCTCTCAAAATTATTAACTGTTTATAGGACATTATTTTACTTTATAAAGTCTTATTTTAGGAACATAAAATATTTAAATAAAAACATATATTTTTTTTAATATTAATAAATCAAAGTAATTCTCTTTTGGAACATACAAAAACTGGTAATGTCCACTGTGTCCCATACAAGGAATGTCCCACTTAATATTTTTTTAGTAATTACACATGAGGTATGCCTTCAAAATAAGATTGAGCTCCCTTAGAACAAAATCTTTTTAAATCCATTAAGTCCTTGTACTTTTCTGCACTAATAGGTAAAAAATTTTGATAGGAAAAATCTGGCAATTCAAATTCATTTGATGTGTCTGATCCAATGTTCTTTTTTGCCACTTTGGGTGATTTCTCCCAAATACCATTATAATTACTTCTGTGTAAAATAACCAGGGTGTTCTCTATCACACATTAATTCTCTTTGGGATTGCACAGGAAATGAGCATTTTTTTAAATATTAGTTTTGAAAAAATTCTGTAAATTTTCTAATTAGTTGTCCTATTCCCACCGCAATTACTTCAAAGGGTTTGGGTCTTTGGCGACTAACTTTCAGCAGATCATACCACTGGTATGGAACTTCCATGTGGGTTTTCAGATTGATAAGGCACATATTTTTGTCACATTCTAAGTATGAATGTCCTCGGATTGGATACCTACGTAATTTTGATGGAATCTAAAAGTTTTAATTTATGTACAACAAAATGAATGAATCTTATAGTGTAGTTGTTATTCTGCCCTCCTGCCGAATCGCAAAATATTTCTACATGCTTGATTCGGTTATAGTCAGTCAGTCAGATTAGGTCAGCTTGGACATTCCTTCTTATGTACCGTTACACTATGGACCTTCCCTGTTTTGTTCCTGTATATAGTTTTGAGACCTAAGCAATACATCTGACTATACTGCTTTTTACACTTTTTGTGTAATGCCAAATAAAAATATGTGGGAAAATAAAAATATTGCCATAAAAAAATAATAACTTTAAATTTTAGTGACATTCCTGGTTTTGCCCCTGTACTCTTCAATTATCTTAATGTCATTTGGTAACTTGTTATATATACAAATAATCATGTTATATGCATTAACTTTATACAAGTAAGAATGACAAGGAGGCTGAGAAATCAAATGTTTATATTGATTCCTTGTATGTCTAACATTAACTTCCGCTCGCTTTTGAAAATACTGCGGGTTATTCTTCAAAAATACCCCGGCTTCTTTTATGTAAATACAGGGCAGAGTAAGCATGTCAAACTTCTCAAACAGTAGCTTTCAACTATCATCATACCAGGCATTTTCTAGCATGCGAAGACACTTTTTCTGCATTTTAAAGGCTCTGTCGATATCAGTAGAGTTACCCCACATTAATATTCCATAGCTGAGATTGGATCGGTCGGATTGCAACGGTTATCGCTTATCATCAAGTGGTCCGTGTGCTCGTTTGCTGCCCTATCCTATAAAAAAAAATGTAGTGCAGAGAAAGATTTACCGATTCCGAATAATAAGAAATATATCAAAGACACATCAGCGTTTAGGAGCGACCTGTTAGACATAAGTTTTTTTTGCCTTTGGAGATCATGCGAGATAATATTAGTCTATATAACACTTGCTAAGCCTTCTACTCAGGTTTTAATTTATTAAAATACCGAAAACTGACTCTGAACTGAATAAGGTCGGAAATTAATTTTACGCCGTCGTCGGGTTTTCTCAGTGTATGCTGAGATGTTGACTATACATTTCAAAATTCAGGCTACTGGTGGAGTGTCGGCAAATAATCCGTTACCGAAACTGATACATTTATTTTTGTGTTCAACATTAATAACAGTTACGATTGTAAGAAATTAACGGAAAATTAGCACAGTGCCATTACAATGAGATTTCATACAATGATACATGTTTCTATTTGTCTGTCAAGTCTCAAAATTCTACATATACAAATTTCCATGAAAATCACAAATATTGTATGACACTCATGTAAACTATAAACATTGAACTTGAAATTAAACACCAAATGATATTCAAGTAAATCATCTGTTTTCAGTTGATTTGTTAATATTCGATAAAGAATATTTCAGAAATATATAACTGTTAAACACATTGTTAACTATTTTACATGCGTTTTAGAAATCGGTTGACAGTCCTCTATAAGTCGCGCTTGAGTATATATTATATAAGTATATATATATATATATATATATATATATATATATATATATATATATATAATATATATATATATATATATATATGTATACAGGTTACCTGGTAAGTCGTGCGGACCCCGTTAGGGGGTCGTGGTTCCCACCATTTCTGACAGATTTCCCCTTGGAACCCGCCCCCCAACTTAACCCTTTTCAAGTTATAAGGCTTTAAAGACTTTTTTGAAAAAATGACCGATTTTTGTCTATTGGCCCATTTTTTTGTTTATTACGATTCAAATATTTAGTTTTATACTATTTTTGTGTAGCAGATTAGTTTGTTCATCATAATGCAAATAAAATAGAGTTAACTAAATAGGTTGTAGATAGAAGATTGATAGTTATAGCATCAAACAAAAATCAGTACAAATCAAACTTCAACCAGCAATAGTAAAAAAAAAATCTATGACACGTAGGCTGCAGACACCTTTAAAAATATCTACGTTTCATTAGCTATTCAACAAGGTATAACAAGGTAGGCTGCTATTAGATTTCTTGGAATAATCTTTGATAAAAGTTACCAAGGTACCAGGTAGTAACAAAAAACCATTCCGTTAGGTCGGCGTCTATTATTCTCCAAGGGTTTCATGCGTGCGAGCGGGATGTCATGCTTTTGTAAAAAAGAGTGAGCGAGAAGGAAAGATCCCAATAAGAAGCGACCAAGAGGATCTCAAAGAAGATTCAGCGTAAATGTTTTTTTTTATTTTTTTATTTTTTTTTTCCTCAGGAGAGGAGGCTGAGAATCCTCATGGATACCAACGCAACAGGCAAGCAGGGATGCGTTGATTATGTCGGACTCCTGGTGAATCGAGGCGGCTCGATCCAACAGACCTACCGACTAAACTCAGCCTAGCCTTGGCCCTATTGGCCTTATGGCTTGTACGGAGCGTAAATGTGTGGATGGGCATAATATCAAACCATTTGATTGGACCACACTTTCTCTCAGACAACTTAAATGGTGAGCACTACAAGATTTTTTTAAGAACACAATTAAATGATTTGCTTGAAGACTTACCCCTGAATCTTATTAGAAACATGTGGTTTCAACACGACGGTTGCCCGGCACATTATAGCAGATGTATCCGAGAATGGTTAGACACAAGAGTTGCGCTTCGTACGTCGACAGAAACGCACATAAACACGTGCTCCGAAACACTCAAAAAATCTTTTAAGTGGTAAATCCGAAACAAAGAAATAAGTGTGAGGTACCAAAAAACGCGCGTTTTCGCCGCGCATCCTATGGTGAAATCACAGTGAAAATCGGATTTCAGTGTGAGGAGATAAAAAGGAAAAAGTGATAAAAATATAAGTGAACAAGGGAAAAAAGTCGACATTTTCGTGGTTTAAAATTAAAATAAAAATAGTAGTGAGGAGTGCGAAGTGTCAGTGTGTGCGCAAAAACGCCCCCTATCCGGCAACCGCAACGGACGGTTGCTACACAACAAGACCTTGAGGTTATTGGTGAAAAACCTGATAACCTCAAACCACGAGGTACCCTTCCGGGTGCCGAGACCTTGGAACCGAGCAGCGGGGACGACGGGCAGCCGGGAGAGAAGACGCGGGACGCTTCGAGCACCACCATCGGACCAGTACTTCCCGAGATAAGTGAAATTGAAAATTGGGAAACCTTCAAAGTTAATTATCTCGAGACAGTAGTATAGGAGCCAGTAGGAATTATAAACGGCCGAGGTAGTGCAGTGCAGGAGCAATCATCTGACACCACTCGCGAGAAAATCGCATCAGAACATCCGGAGCTACGGGCGATAAAAGATAGGGGTAGTTTGCACCCCGTCGATTTCCGGCTTAGTTATTATAGATAAGTAGAAAATAAAAATAGTACTTATTGTAGCACCATAGCACCTACCTAGATTAAAATTAGGAAAAATTTAGTTATAGTAGTTTTTTAGAAATAATTAATTTTAACCCTGAAAAGTGTACAGAGGCGCAACTAGGGGGTTTGGACTCGAAATAGTGTTAGATACGGACTAAAGTGATATACGGCAACATCTTCGAGCCCAAACAACCCGAGGATAGGACTTAAGTTAAGAGATTCGCTGCCTTTCAGCCATCTTGGTTTGCTGGTTGGAAAATTTGACGACGAATATCTCGGCGAGCATTGGTCCTGGAGAGCTGCGGTTTTTGAAGAGGGGCTGTTTACACCCCTCTCTATTGGAGCGGTGGGGGTGGAACTCGATTGGAGGACTTCACTTTTTTGGGGCAAAACAACATACCAGGAAGACGCCCAAGGTCCCGCCCACTGCCCCAGAGAAAACCGCGGCTCTCTACGAGCAATAGGTCCGAAGATACGGCGGTTTTAATTTGACTTTTGACAGCTGGGCGGCCATCTTGTGAAAGTTTGGAAGCCCATAACTCCGGACCTATAGGTCCGATTTGAAAAGTGATTTGACAGGAGGAGTTGCGGAAGGTCCCTCCAGCGGACTAGGGGTGAGAGGTGGCGAAAGGGGGTAAAAAAATTTAGAGCGCTAAAGACCTCGCCACTGTAAAGGTGAGACCGAGACGAGTGTGGCAAACCCAAGAACGGCCTACCTGGGACCTCTGGGTCGGGAGATATACAGCGCCAAAGTTTGGGTTTGACAGTTGGCGGCCATATTGGCAAAACTTCAACAGACCATAGCTCCGGAACCAGGGGTCCTAGAGGAGGGGGGTTTTCTTTGTAAACTCTCCCCCGGCCTCCTCAGCAGGGTCACACGGGTCTCGAGTGGTTTCGGTGGTTGCAAAAACCACCCCCGGGAAACCGGCTCGCGAGGTAGAGCTCGTCGCGCCCTCCACGGGGAGTCCAAAAACCGGTGGCCTGGGACTAATAGTTCACGAGATATCTGGCTTTAACCAAATTGAGTACAAATTTGGAGGCTGGTTATCTCGGGAACTATTGGGGCTAGGTGGGCCGAGTTTGGGCTCGTTAGGGAGGGCTTGGGGAGAGCTACCTGGCTGGGTGAAGCAATCCCCGAAACGACGCACCCCCAAAAAAGTTGATAAAAATTTTTTGGTTTTACTGTTTTATATTGTGTTTTATTGTGTTTCACTGTGTTTTATTGTGTTATATTGTGTTCTATTGCGTTTTACTTAATGTGAGTACATTTATGACATTGTGTACTTGTTCCTGTCGTTCCCTTTCACATAGACGGCGAGCGATAGAAACGGGTGCATAGACGACCCCTGGGGGGATTCAATAAATCGACAAGGGCCATATACACCCATATCGACATAGCACAAGGGACCCAGAACCTAGCACCTGGATCCATTGGACTAATAGACAAGCCAGGGCCCCATACACCCTGACAGCAATACAGAGAACGGGAAGCTAGGAAATAGGACAGACGATTAGGAACGACGAAACGCTCTCCCCAAGATGGCGACAATACGAACACCTGCCAAAAAGCAAGGGGCGGACAACAGCCCGGAACCCACACCAAATCAGTCGATGCTACCAAATACCAATGTAAGGAAGAGCATCGGGGAGTGGGAGACCGGACAGATAATGGAGATATGTGACTCGGACCGACACCCGCACGCGCACTCACCAACAAAAACAGCACAAGGAAAGGCGCCGGCGACCACAGTAAGGAGCAAGCAGAAGACCGCAATACCGCCAAAACAGAGGGATGTGATACAAAGAAGACCATCAACGGAAATTGCCTCTGACGTAACGATGCCAACCCCCAAGAAAAGAGGGCCTGCGGGCAGAGCAGTGGAGGCCAGGGAATGGCATGAATACGGGAAGCAAAATATCGAAAAAACGCGAAATATGAAAGCGAACCTCAAGAACGGGGCGCTTCTGGCGATAAATAACCTGTACCGGATAATAGTGGAAATGATGGAGGGGATGGAAAAGGAAAAGAAAGTAACACCAACAGCACCAGAAACGGGAACCGTGGAAGGAAAAATTGGAGAAGGAGAAATCAGGAAGGTAAGAGAAGGACAGGAAAGGTTGGAGGAAATGATAAGGGCACAAACGGAACTGATAAACAAAACCCATCAGGAAACCGAAAGGATAAGCAGACAACTGGAAACCGAGGAACTCCAACGTGAAAAAACATATGCCCAGGTGTTGCAGGAAAAGGAGGACAGAGCGGTGACGAGGCCACCGCCGCTGCACTCAGTGATAGTAGCGTCGAAAGACGAAAAAGAGACCGGGGAAGAGGTGCTAGAAAAGATCAGGAAGACGGTGAATGCCAGGGACGGATGGGTTACGATTGACAGAGTGAGGAAGGCGAAAGACAGAAAGGTTATTATAAGTTGCGGGACGGAGGAAGAGAGAAGGCGAGTGAAGGAACGACTGCAAGAGGCAAAAGAAGACCTCACAGTAGAGGAAATTAAAAACCAAGACCCACAAGTAATAATAAGAGATGTCTTATATGTGAACACGGATGAAGAAATAGGAAATGCCCTGAGAAACCAAAACAGAGACCTGTTCAGAGACCTGGAGGAGGAGGACGCCAGGTATGAAATAAAGTACAGACGCCGAGCGAGAAACCAGCAGTGCTGCCACGTAGTAATGAGAGTGTCGCCGCGCCTGTACAACAATCTAATTAAAAGAGGGTATGTACACATTGACATAAAAAGAAGTAGAGTTGAGGACCAATCTCCCCTCATCCAGTGTTCTACGTGCCTTGGGTACGGGCATGGAAGGAAGCACTGCAAAGAGAACATGCCAAAGTGCAGTCACTGTGGGGGTCCCCACTTAAGGAGAGAGTGTGAGGAATGGATGACGGGGTCGGTCCCCAGATGCTGTAACTGCACCTCAGTAAGGAAAATGCAAGCGGGAGAAGGGGAGCATAATGCATTTAGCTCAGACTGCCCAGTACGAAGGAGATGGGAGAGGGCAGCGAGAGCAAAAATAGCATATTGCTAAGGTGGCCCCAACAATAGAACAGGAAAAAAGAGTGGACACCCAATATCGCGTAATCCAAGCGAACCTCCAAAGATGCAGTCAAGCGACGGATGAATTCATCGTAGAGGTAGGCACCAGGGGGGTCGCCTTTGCGATGATCCAGGAACCCTACACCGGAACCGCCAGGAATATGAAGACCTACCACGGGACGCGAGTGCTGCAAAACGTGAGTGGAAGGGAAGGAAACGTGAAAGCGGCCATCGTACTATTCGATGGAGACATCGACGCAACGGAGTACCCCACCCTCACAACAAACAATATTGCGGTAGCTCGCCTTAGAACCGAAGCGTGGGAGATCCTGGTGGTTTCTGTCTACTTGCAAGGGGAAGGAGACATGGAGGCGGACGCTGACAGCATCCAAAAAGTATTGGAGGTGGCAGGAGGAAGGAACGCGATATTGGGTGGAGACGTAAACGCATGGAATATATGGTGGGGCAGCGAAGACACAAACAGGAGAGGTGAAATACTGGGAGGAGCCCTAGACCAACTGGGGCTGCATATCCTAAACCAAGGAACCGAGCCCACATTCGACTGTCTCAGGGGAGGAAGAAGATACACCAGCTGCGTGGACATAACCGCCTGCACCGAGGGAATTCTAGACAGAATACAAAACTGGAGACTAAGTACCGACCTCACGATATCCGACCACAGGGCAATCCTCTTCGAGGTGAAAATGCAGAAAGCCAAAGGGAAGGACGTCCGTAGTACAACCAGGGTATACAATACCAAAAAAGCAGGATGGGATGAATTCCGGAAGGAACTCTCCCAAAACTGGAAAAAAGAGAAGGTTACCCCAGAAGAGCTGGGAAGAATCAAAACAGGGAAGGAACTGGAAGACGCAGTGCAGAAGTATACGGACGTCATAAAGAAAGCGTGCGAAAGATATATCCCCAAAATAGGAAGTGCAAGGATGAGGGGGCTGCCCTGGTGGACGGAGGAATTAACCCAGAAAAAGCAAAAGGTTAAAAGACTCAGGAGGAAAATCTCTGGTGCAGCACCGGATCGACACGAGAGGGTGCTGCAGGAATACCTTGTAGAGAGAGAAGAGTACATGCAGCTGGTGAAGAAGGCAAAGACGGAGAGTTGGAAGAGCTTTTGCGGGAAGCAGGAGAGAGAGTCGATGTGGGACGGAATATACAGGGTCATAAGAAGGACAGCAAACAGGAGAAGCGAGATACCGCTGGTGAAGGATGGAATAGGCCTAGAGGGAGCTGAGTCTGCCAAGCTGTTGGCGGAAACGTTCTTTCCCGGGGACGACTCACAGAGGGATAATGAAACGCACAGGCTAGCAAGACAGAGAGCAAGGACGGTGAACGAAGGGGAAGATGATGGTCCATCCGACCCTCCGTTCACCATGGATGAAATGAAGTGGGCAGCCAATAGTTTCAACCCTAAGAAGGCCCCGGGGATGGACGGGCTGACGGCGGACATTTGTAGGGCAGCGATAAATAAGGAGCCGGAAACTTTCCTAAGTATTAGTAATAAGTGCCTAACACTTTCTCACTTCCCAGTAGCCTGGAAGGAGGCGGTGGTGGTGATCCTCCCCAAGCCGGGGAGAGAAGATTACACCGAACCCAAGGCGCATAGACCGATAGGTCTGCTTCCGGTGCTGGGAAAGATACTTGAAAAGATGGTGATCCGAAGGATCAGGTGGCACATAGCTAGGAAAATGAGCGCGAGGCAGTACGGCTTTACACCGCAGCGTAGCACCGAGGACTCCCTCTATGACATGATGCGGCACATCAAGCTAGGTCTTAAGAGAAAAGAAATAGTAGTGATGGTGTCGCTGGACATAGAGGGAGCCTTCGACAGCGCCTGGTGGCCGGCTGTTGTGTGCAGACTGGCGGAGACAGGCTGCCCTAAAAATATTAGGAGGCTGATAGACAGTTACCTGAAAGATAGGAAAGTCAGAGTGCGGTATGCCGGAGCGGAATACGCGAAGCCAACTGAGAAGGGATGCGTGCAAGGGTCGATAGGTGGGCCAACTCTATGGAACATCCTGCTCGACCCGCTACTGAAAGGGCTGGAAGAAAAGGGCCAATACTGCCAGGCGTTTGCCGACGACATAGTCTTGATTTTCTCCGGCGACACGGCCACGGAAATAGAGAGAAAGGCCAACGACACTCTGGCATATGTGTGGGAGTGGGGTGTTGGAAATAAACTAAAGTTTGCACCACACAAGACCAGCGCCATGACAATTACGAAGAGGCTAAAGTACGACACCCCACACCTACGCATGGGGGGAGAAAACATAGCTGCTGCAAAGGAAATGAAGATGCTGGGCCTTACGATAGACGAAAAACTCACGTTCAATACACACGTGAAGGTGGTCTGTCGTAAGGCAACGGCGATTTACAAGCAGCTGTCAAGGGCAGCGAAGATTGAGTGGGGTCTGTCGCCGGAGATAATCAGGACGATGTACGTCGCAGTTATAGAGCCCATTATAATGTACGCATCGAGCGCCTGGGCGGGGGAAGTGGAGAAGAAATGTATCAAGAAGCGCCTCAATGAGGTGCAACGCGGGTTTGCTCAAAAAATGGCGAAAACCTATAGAACGGCGTCATTAAACTCGGCCCTGATAATCTCCGGGATGCTGCCTCTTGATTTGAGGATAAAAGAGGCGGCATTACTCTACGAAATAAAGAAAGGATACTCCCGGAGGATAATAGGAGACCGGGAGATGGAAACAGCTCTCTCCCACAAAACGGCGCCACATCCAGCAAGGCAGAAAACGATGGAATACGGGTTGGTGGAGAGCCGGGCAGAGCTTGTCCAGGGAGTAAGCGAGGGCCCACAGATCTTCACGGACGGGAGCAGGATCGAGGGTAAGGTCGGAGCGGCCATCTCGATCTGGAGAACCGGGGCGGAGACCAGGGCAAAAAAGCTGAAGCTGGAGAAGTTTTGCACGGTTTTTCAGGCAGAAATGTTAGCAATAACCAAAGCCGTGGAAATGATAAAGGAGGGGAAAACCGGGGAAGTCTTCAACCTATACAGCGATTCGAGATCTGCGCTAGAGATCGTGGTCCGCGGCGAGTCCCTCCATCCGCTCGTGGGTGAGATCAGAAACAACATCGAACAGGCAACCAGACAAGGGATCACAACAAAACTAAACTGGATCAAAGCTCACGCGGGGATGGAGGGGAACGAGCGGGCGGACGAATTAGCAAAGCAGGCGGCGCTAGGGTTGAAGACAAAACCGGATTATGACAAATGCCCGGTGTCTTATGTCAAGAACATCATCAGAAGGGACACGCTGACCGAGTGGGAAAATAGGTACCAAAACGAGCAAACCGCGCAAATAACAAAACTCTTCTTCCCCAGCGCAAAAGAGGCGTACAAAATTACAAGACGGTTGGAACCGCATGGCAAGCTCTCGCAAATCCTGACGGGGCACGGAGGATTCGCCCAATACCTGCACAGGTTCAAGTGCAAGGAAAACCCGAAGTGCCCATGTGATGAGGAAACCGATGAGACTGTTCCCCACATAATAAAGGACTGCCCAATGTTCCTAAGAAAGAGGTACAATCTGGAGCAGGTGCTAGGTGTGGAAATAAATAATGAGGGTATAGTTAAAATAATGGGGAATTCAGCCCAAAGGGAAAAATTCTTGAAATATTGCCTAGAAATATGTGGAAAGGTGAATGACAGGAATAGGAATAATAATAGTATTATTTAAATTGTATTATGTAGAATACAAACCATAAATAATAAAAAACAAAAGGAATAAATAAAATAGTATAGTAAGCAATAGAGTAAGAACTATGTAATAGAATAAGGAAACGAGTAGGAAAAATACAGCTGGCACAGACCCAGATGAAATGGGGAATAAAGAAATGTAAATAGAATAAGTAAAATGTAAACAAGAGAATGATGTAAATTAGTAATAAGACCTCAAAATGTATAGGAATAGAGAATAAAAATAAAAAATAAGTATAGAAAATAAGCATAGAAAATAAGTAAAAAGAAGGACATATAATGTAAATAGGATAAGCAAGGGAAAAATAAAAATGTATAAGTATGTAATTTAAGTGGTAATAGGCAAATAGAATAGAAACGACAGCACTGTAAGGGGAAACGGGAAAGTGTAGCATATAAGAGTAGAATAAGAGAAAAGAAATGTAAAATATGAACGATAATAAATAAAGTATACACAATATAAGCAAGTATGAAAGAGAAGTACGAGAGAAAGACCCGTATGAGGAATGGAAGAGCACACTTGAAAGAGGAATAAAACAAAAAGCAAACAAGGTCCCTGAAGTTAATATCAGGGGAGAGCGGAAAAAAAAAACGGGGTTCGCACGACCTTCCAGGTAACCCTGTATATATATATATTTATACATATACATATATATATCTCTCTCTCTCTAATGAGTAGCGACCACCTCTATGTCTACCATCTATATCTAATGTTTATATGCAAAATAAGAAAAGTAGCTAAATATTGAATAATTATATTACTACCAAGCAGTTATTTATGTTATTACAAAAACATTATGAAATTATCTTATCTATACAACTTATTCATATTTTATTTTGAAATTTTTAGTTAGTACAATAGTTATTTCTATTTGCAATGTTATTATAACTAGACTAATGATTTTCCTTGTTCGAAGAATTTTTAATTCTGTAACAATTCTCTTTTTAATATTTTCAATATTGTCAGAATATAAACATATTCTGACAATATTGAAACTTTACAATTTACTACTGTTTTCTCACGTCTATTTAATTTCTAGTAATGTTCAGTCTTTGAAATATATAGCCTTAATGTGTCTTAATGAAATTTAATAGTAGTCTTACGAAAGCAATAATAGAAGATTATTCGTGGATGATATAGTAACGGGCGCACAAACTGGTACAAAATGAAATAAACGTTCAGATATTCATCTGACAGGTTGTTCATTAATTTCCGTGAATATAGGTCATATCGTCTGCTACATATTAAAATGAAGCTAAAGGCTATATGAGTCCTTGCCTTGATATGAGACTTAGTTTTAAACCGCTTCTGTATGCATGCATAATTATCTCAATATACATTATTTATAAACAATTCAGCCGATCCCGCTCGAAAAAGGCGGCGCCGGGCTCGGTAGCACAGCTGCGGCGCCGCCGCGGGTCGCCAGCGGGCGCGAGGGAGTCGCGACCGCTACGGCGACCCGGGATGGATCACGCCCCTTCCGTGGCCGGGGGGCGTCGTCGGTGGAGGAGACCGGGGGAGGTAGCGAGCCTACCCCGAGGAGGGCTCCCCTGTATCGGCGGGGGAGCGAAGGTTGGGGGTTCCTGGAGGTGGCTTGGTGTTCCCGGGGGCTCCCTACATGCCTGAGGAAGGCCATCCCTGAGGTTTTTAGTGGGTCTGGGGAGGAGAGCCCCACATAACCGCCGGTCCGCCACAGCCGGGGTATGCAATTTAATGCATTTTCCTCAGGGGAAAAAAAAAAAAAAAGTGGGATGTCAAACTAAATGACAGCTTATTTACTAAATGATATCAGACAGTTTCAACAATTATTTTCACGTTGATTGCTACTTTTTTTTTGTACCCCTGAGAAAAATGCATTAAATTGCATACCCCGGCTGTGGCGAGCCGGCGATTATGTGGGGCTCGCCTACCCAGAAAGGGGAGGCCTCCCCACTTAAAACTTTAGGGATGGCCTTCCTGAGGCATGTAGGGAGCCCCCGGAAACGCCAAGCGACTTCCGAGAACCCCAGGTTCCGCTCCCCTGCCGCTACAGGAGAGCCCTCCTCGGTGGAGGCTACACTACCTCGCCCGATTTTCTCTATCGACGACGACCCCGGCCACGGGAGGGGCGCGGAGCCTCCCGGGTTGCCGGCGGGCGCGAGGAAGTCGCGCTCGCGGATTTGGCAAACCGCGCGGCGCCGCAGCTGTGCTACCGAGCCCGGCGCCGCCTCCTTCGAGGGGGTCGGCCATCTCCCGACCTCGCTCAGCGGCCTCTGGAGCATCATTGCTTCACAGAAGGAGGCCACAGCCCTTCAACCTCCCTCATCCGCCTCGTCTCCGCCAGCATTGCCGCAATCAATGCCGGCAGAGAGAGATGTCGCCCGATCTCTGCGACCAAGACTCGGCACTCGGAGGCCCAGGCGGGGCACTCCACTAGTGTGTGCTGGGCCGAGTCGAGGTCGGATGCGTAGTGTTGGCATCGTGTCGATCCCTCCCGTCCTATTCGACACAGATACTCACCGAAGCAGCCGTGCCCGGTGAGTATCTGAGTCAATCGGTAGGTGACCTCCTCCTTCCCGTGGAGCCAAGCTTCTAGGAGTACGGCACCGACGGCCCGCTGGCGCGCGCAGATCCGTAATTCGAGCTGCGCACACCAGGCCGCCACAATCCGTCGGTGCCACTCCCGCCTAGGCACTTCATGCATGGGTTTCGGGGCGCACCCCCCGTGCTCCCCCGGTCAACACGCCGCGACGCATACGTACGTTGATTGCAACTAATCGCCTAATCGAATTAAGCACGTCTCTGCATTGTTTCACATTCATCTATGGCATCATTTACTTTACGTTTACAAAAATAAGCACTTCCCCGTTAAGTATACAGTGCGTTTACCACACGCATGTATTTTTCAATTAATCGCTGTATTTACAACACATAAACTGAACGGATTTTATTTATCATTCTCATCAAATTGTTCTACCCGTAATAATGCCATACTCTTAAATAACGAATGATCCTAAATAACTTTTAAAGATGTATTATGTTATAACATTAAGTGTTGTTGAAATTATGATTTATAGTAGATAGTGTTACAATTTATTTACTATACCCAGTTAGAGGCACAGAAACTATTGTCATTACTGGTCAAAACGTTCGTGGACTATTGCATTTCGATTTTGATGCTAATGAGAACCGGAATATGGAAGAGACTCGGATCACCGGCCTTCTTAAAGCCTCCTAATTGATTTAAATATGGCAGGTGGTGACTCACCGCTCACTTAATGGGCCCCCCGGACCAATATTGGTGTGAAGGGAGCAACATTAGTGTGAATGGCTAATGTGTAGATAGGTGTTTCTGCGATAGCGACCGCGACGCAGTCGACGTTATTACATTATTACACTTCCACATATTAGAGCATCTGTTCTTGCGACTCCACTCTCCGGCCGGCTAAGGCAAGACAGAGGCAGGTGGCATACGGCCCCCTGAAGCATATCGGTACCCTCGGTGAGGCAACTCACCGATAGCTTGCCACAAGCTGCCCTGAGTGAGACTGACTGCACTCATGGGGCATTTATGGCAGTTAAGGAGCATTAAATGCCTTACGAGCGGGCGATGGGGTCGTCTCTTATCTACGCACATTGTTATTATTATTCCATTCATCACCATATACATTTTTGGAGTGATTCCACCTCGGTAATATGTGCATGTAATAAAAAATACGTGTGCATATTTGTGAGTATGTATTTTTTTTAATATGAAATGTAATAGAACTCCTAACTTATTTGCATACCGATCATGATCAAAATACATGACCGAAGTATATTATATAACTGTTTATAAAAATCAAAATATTTCTTATAGTATATTACTAAAGCAGATTGAAGCAATACTTCATTACTGAATCAGGTTTGTAACTAAGCGTACAGTGCAATCATTCAAATATTCAATTTTTATCTCTGAAATTAAATTTCCGATTGTTGTTCTTTGAATGTTAAGTTTTTGTTGCTACTGAATGGAATTGATTTCGCTGCGAAGACGGAAGGATATTTCAAAATTACTCTGCGAATAAATGATGATACTATTTACATTTGAGGCTGTATATAGATTTTGCTACACTTCCAGTATTTAAAAAAATACGCCTGATAAAGAAAAAATATAATGCCTAAATGATATAGTATATACTTATGTACAATATGATTTAGGCATCAGAGTTAATCATCAGAATTAATAGGGACTTGCCTATATACGTCATTAACATCGTCGTTAGCTAAGCAGAGAACCTTCGTAGAAGCTAAGAAGTTGCCTCACAGGACCCATTTGTATCCGAGGTTTCAGAAATAGGGCGTAACTCTAAACTCTGAGATATGTTTACCGAGAAACTCAATCTGTGGATACTTCCGTCTAGTTTTCGTTTCCTCGGGTACCCACGAAGGTAGTGATGCACATGATTAGATTTGATTGCATCAATGCATTCGTGGCGGGTCTTAAGTACTTTGCAGATGCCACCTGATAACACCGCAACGACTACCTTCTGTTTTGTATTTAGTTCACTTAGTTCATATCTTAAGATGGGTTACTGCATTCATAGTGGACCGACAATTACGACAACCGCATTGACAATGCACTAAATTCGATCTTCTGCCCCGGATTTTGAACATCTGGATGTTCAAAAATTCTCAGACTCAGTAAACAGTATAATCGAGTATAACCGATGAGGAGTCTGTAGTGTAGTCTCTTGTTCTAGCTGAGAGAAAAAAATTAAGAAAATCATCTAGCCTGGATGTTATAATAAAATTCACGAGGGATTTAAATAGTTGGATGGTTAGTACCGGTAGCATGTAAGAAGCTTGTCCATTCCCCCATAAGACTAAGGAGGGACAAAATCCAAAAAGTTATATGTGTTATAACCGGATTCTGTCCTTAAATAAACACCCACATTAGGGATGACAAACAGTTGTCTATACAGAGGATGCATGAAAGCACAAAAAACACCACTCATATTTATGAAACCAAGGTTACACCTTACAAAATACAGTGATACAAGTACATTTTATGAATACAGTGGTACAAGTACATTTTGCAGTTATTATTATTATTTACATCAATATAATTATTAAACGGCTCACACTACAGTAAAACCACTCACTCACAGATAGACTTTGATGTGTATGTAGTTACTGTTCATAGAAAATGTGGATTTGTTGATGGATAGATTAAAGTGGTTAATAGAATATGACATCTTCTAAGAGTATGTATGTATATAATAACGTGCGCGTGGAAGGCGCATTCTTTTATTCATTTATCGCTTTAGCGCCACCTCGCGTTCTGTGACTCGGCACATTCCGGGATGAGACTGTAACTATCTCTGTTGCTGGTGATGTAGTTATTTGAATAATGTTATGTTAGGCAAGTTTTGCGTTCCTGGTCATAGTCATTATGATTTTAGCCGAGAAACACCACTCCTTTATATAGGTTGCCCACAAGGATCTGTTCACTGATCGTCTCTGTGGTGACAGCATCTTGCATTTGTTAATGATTAACGGTCGATTTTTCTTAGGAGGGCTGTTTTCACCCAACGAAGCATTTTTGTTTCCGCCACTTATGATTGGCTGATGGAGTCGGGGCTGTGAGAATTAGGCATTTTAGGCCTTTGTCAATTATTGCTGGCTGTCTTACCAAATTAAGCGTATACAGGAAGTCCAACATGTGCAGTCTGACGTGTTGCTGTGTATACATATGAATTCAAAACTCATTTATATATATAAAAAAATACAAACAGTTTTTTCGGGTTCATAAAGCCGTAGATTCAAATCTGTGGCTGGTTCGAATTTAACTTAGTAATTGCTGATAATTTTAAGAAAGAAGTAAAATCCACTTACCACTTAAATAGACGTGTTGCAATTTCGGTAGCTTGCTCAGGAACTCGTCTTTCATATGTCTTATTCCGTTTCCACGAAGGTCCATGGATCTGAGGTTTTGCATATTTTTGATGACTTCCGGTGAAATTTCCCATAGTGAGGGTGCCCCGTGAATTGTTAATCTCTGTGTAAGAGGGAAAGATTCTTATATACTAATGATACACCAATAGCAAAATTCATAGTTACTATGTCATATATAAGTACATGTCACACTCACAATACGAACTTTTAATCTTTTGTATACGAACCATCTCGAAAGACTTCCGAAAGACGAAAAAGTTCACAAAATAGGCTGATAAAATCTCATAAGATACTGGTTAAACCTATAAACTACAAAGAATACTAGAACTAATAACTACGAACTAATAACTAATAACTAGAAGAAACTAAAAATACTTCAACTATCAAAATCCATCAAGTATTTTGTTTCAATATATTCGCAATGGGTCACCTAACTTAAAATCTGTTAAATTATTAGAAAGTTAAAAAAGCGGTGTGTTCATGTCACGAATGGTTAAACACGGATACGGTACAATTTTGTAAGCATAGAAGGTCAAATATATTAATATTCAATTTTGCGATTGATAGAATATTTTTCAACCTCCTATAAATAACTATTGACAAGGCTTTGTTCCGTCAGGAATAAGGATGGAAACGGGTGAGTGAAAACTAATATACTTACATTAGATAATTTCACCGATCCAATAAACTATTACGTCAATTACGATTAAGACCAAAACAAGAATATTCTTAACATAGATTTACTTGTAAAAAATATATATATTTCAATCACGTATAATATTTCATATTTTAAATATTTGTCGTATTGTATGTAAAAAAATCACGTCTGTGATGTGATAGCACACTTGATACAGTGTGCGAATGCGTCGATAAATACCGTTAAACCGTTTGGGAAAACAAAAAATCCACTTGCAATGGTGCAATTATTATACAATTTTAAGTTTAGACAAAATATTCCTATAGCCTATATTTTTATAAGGTTATATTCCTATATTTTAGTGAATAATAAATATTAAAATAAATTGAGACCAAGCTCTGAAACGGTTTCATTATGTAGAGAAATAGGCCGGAGGGATATCCTTTTTTCTATTGTTGTCGATTGTACGTGCAAAGGTCGCGCAAAATAATGAGCAGCGCTTCAAAAATGCTCAGTTTCATATAAGGCGCTCGTAATCCAACGAATCTTTTGACTTCAGAAAAAAGGTATCAAAAATATAAAAAGTAGCATCAAAAATATATAAAAGTATGTAAGGGGTACAAGGCTACCGTAACTATGTTAAGGGGATTAGGTATGAGTCTGAAAGGCTGAAAGTGGCTATTACGGAATTATATTGGATATGACTAGGTACATAAATACAACACTAGGGTCACAAGCCCCAAGCGCTGCTTCTGCAACATTTTTTTACATACATTATCATACACATTTACAATACACTGCAATCAATAATGATCCTTAAAGATTATTCTTTAAGAAGTGGATATAACGATACTCACTATAGTACATCTAATGAAATTATATTAAATTTTCTAGAACCGTTAAGAATCATTTTCAGCAGTCGAGGTTACAACGTTCTTTTTATAGAACACTTTATAACTTTAACTAAACATTAAGCTATTTTGTGCATTAACCAATCAATTAATCAGTAGTTAATCTTAATATTTTTTATCATAATGATCATGGGCTATGAACGTGGACGTGTTTGCAGCGATTTAATTTATGATTATTTCCCAACAGATATCACGACGACGACACGACACGATATGACGAGAAGAACCGGTAAGAAACTCAGCAAGGGCTGTTTTTTTTCCTGTATTAAATAGATACAGAGTCGTCAATTTGGAAAATGACTTCAATATTGATAATTCATGAAGTCACTTTCCATTACATAATATAGGATCATAGGAGAGGGGTTTCAAGAGGGAGAAAATAGATTCCAAAACCTACATATTCGTTAGCCTACATACCATATACTTAATGTGTGCGCAACGTGTTTAACGCAAGGGATTTATAATATTATGACCTATTATAGGAATTATTAATTGTTCTTAAACTTAAAACGTGATAAATTCAATAGAAATCTAAAAATATAGCCAAGAAACGGTTCAATTACATTGAAATATGCAAAAGTTGTTAAATATATATTTAACAACTTTTGCATTTTTTTTATGGATCGATGCTGTAGTTCTAGATGGCTTTATTCAGCTATTTGTGGAAGGCACGAGAACTGAACTGAACGGTCCCGAAGCGATTCCGGGCCGGTTCTACAAAGGGATTTGTCCCAAAGTGAGCGCTGATTACACCGATTGACTCGGACGCTCAAGATCGCCTGCGGGGCAAGGGTTATGGCAAAGGTCTAAAGTGACTTCGAGTTACATATCATAGATATAGATATCAAAACAGTGTTGTTTGTCCAATAGAAAGATATATTCCGGAATCATAACAAAACTTTGATCACAGTTTTGAAACTCATTGGTTTTGCTAGGTATGGTATTATGCCATCTAGAACTAAAAGAACCTCCCAATTTTATACTTTGGAATAGCATGAATTATCTGTGCAATTGCACAAAATTGTTGAAAAAGATTATCAAAGCCAACATTATGAATGGCACATTCCGAGGGTGTACGATTGTTGTTAGAAAATGTAAGGTTGCCAGGAATCATAATGACACCCACAGAAATACAAATTAAATTTAAACACGTTCATATCCTAATTAAATTGGCATTCGCGATGAAAAACAATTAGTTGCAAGATCAAACGATGTTTGTTTGTGGCTTTGGGTACACCATGTTTTTCATACGGAAAAATAAACTTTGCATGTAATATACTTATGTGCGCAAACCGCAGCTACACATCGTAGATTTTTTTATTGAATTCGATGTACATTTTTTATTATCATAATTTGAAATAAAGAGTATTATTTTTTCAAATTTACATTCAAACAAACTTTATCAAACTTTAAATATAGTAAGGGTGTTTTGTTGTTTTTATAGGTCATCCATCCCTACATATTTACAACAAATGTATTAAGTGTATTATTTTTTATTTAATTAAAATATAAAATATGTATGATAAATAATTCATATGGCAATAAAACATTTGCCGGGTCAGTTAGTAATATGTATATATTAAAAATGGTGACAATATGATTTTTAAGGCGTATAACTTTATTCCATCGTGGCTCATACTTACAAGTAATCACCGAATATCTTGTATTTTACGACCGCTGAATTAATACCTCGAATACAAATGTAATCTAAACCACCTAGAGACTACTCAGTCATCTCAGTCATGGGGTGAAGGGTGTCGCTATGACTTGATGAGTAGAGTGTGTGTGTTATCAGTCCGACTGATAAATATTCACCTTGTTATATTTGCCAGCAACGCTGGAGGACCCACCAAAATTCTCGTTTTTTCTTCAAATCTTAACAGAAAGTTGAATACAATAGCAGGTCATTGAAAAACATATTTTTTTATTGTTCATGTTAACATCAGATTAATAACCAATAAAATAATAACATAATCGCAGACACACATGTTAGACCCGGTACACTACACTTTTTTTTTTACCTATACGTAAAATTTCGCATAAATTATACAATAACCCAGTAGACACTCCTCAATGTTTACGTCGCAAGTGACGACCTACGAACCTAATAATGAATCAAATATTCACTCTGATGTGCTAAAAACCCCAGCGCCGAATGATTTAGTGTTAAAATTGGTCTTCGAAGAAAAAATGGAGTAACTTCTCCCGTTTTCCCGGAAAGCTACTATAACCAGTAGGGAATGCAATCCCGACTCGAGATTGCAAATTCGGGATCCCGCGGGAGTAGAAATATCAATCCCGCGGGATCCCGGAATTTTCGGGATCCCGTCTAATTTTAAAAAAAATGTTGAATTCAGATGACTGAAAAAGCTAATAACTGCTTGTTTGTGATAGTGAGGTTAACTAAAATAACATATTACTCGAAAGAAAATAAAAACCTTTATTCTTTAATCTTACCAACTAAATAATAATCAGGTTGTAAGGAAATTAACGTAGGTAAATTAGGTAATCAAAACAATAAGTTTGTTTCAAGGGAATCAGGAAAAAGAGTGATTTTGAAAATGACTCCTTAAAAAACAAAGGGTATTAATAGTTTCATCTGCTAAACGGCATCTAATGTCCGTTGCAATGTACCCCGCTGCTGAGAATGCCCTCTCCGACTCAAGGCTGGTTGGCAACAGCGTGGCGAAGCAATTATATGCAAACTGCAAAAATCGCCCCCTTGTTCTCTACACTCAAACAAATCCATTTCTTTTTTAATGGTAGATTCTAATTTGTCTAAGCTCGTGGACGTGGATATACGTGCAAAAGGACTTTTAGAAGCTCGCAGAGTTTCTTTTAATTCCTCTTGAAGCGATTTATTAGTTTGTGCAGCACGTAAATTCAAATCTTCTGCAATCATTGAAAGAGGCAAGTCATCTTCGATTAGTACTGCCGTATTAATATCTGCTTGGTTTGGTTCTTTACGATATAATCGTGTGATTATGTTTTTTATTTTTTTTCTAATAAGGTACTTGCTTGGTAATTGATTCTGAGGACATGAAAGACTCTTCATGTCCTCAGAAGTACAGAACACTCTGAACGGTAAACGCTGACCACTGCCGCCCAATCCCGTCAATCTCGAACGGGATCTCGTCATATGATGCGTCGGGATTGATCCCGAAAAATTATACGAGATCTCGCGAGATCGGGATCCCGCGGGATCGGGATTGTATTCCTTAATAACCAGCTAAGGAGTAAGAAAAATAATGGTAACAAGTTTCGTTAAAATCCGTCAAGTAGTTTTCGTTTTTATAACGGATATACAGATAAACAAGCAGATAGATAGGCAAACATTTTACTGATTGCATTTTTGGCATCAGTATCGATCCATAATCACCCCCTGATACTTATTTTGGAAATATATTTCATGTACAGAATTGACTTCTCTACAGATTTATTATAAGTATATTATTTATGAGGTACGCTTTCCAGATTTGGTTATGTAGGATACATAACCATAACCAAAAAATAACTCATTCAAAATATTTTGCTTAATAAAAACGCTTTTATTTGTGCTATATTTAATACTTCCATGTCAAAGGAAGGTATTGCCTTTATGATTATGCATGGGTGTGTAAAATATTATTTTTTATAATATTATTTTAATAATGTATACAAGAGCGTCGGTGGCGCTGTGGTCTCGGCACTGGTTTGTGCGCCGCATAGAATCGGGAGGTCCGCGATCTCATCCCCACCGTGTACCAATGTGCTTTTCGTTCCGAATTTCATATGTACATTTATCCGACGCTCCTACGGTGAAGGAAAACATCGTGAGGAAACCTGCGTACATCTGCGAAGCGATTCAAAGGTGTACGTAGTCAACCAACCCGCACTGCCCAGCGTGGTTGACTAAGGCCTAATCGCCCTAACGTAGTTAGGGTAGGCTCGAGCCCCTCGGTGGGGACGTATATGAGCTGTGATGAATGTATACAAATTTAATCCTTTGTCCCCGTTATTATTTCAAATCTCACAAAACATCTAGGGCTGGTTGGAAGAAATCTCTCTGAGATTCTCTGAGAGATAAGTTTGCCTTTGGACGAAATAACTTGTTACCGGTAAGTAAGTATTTTTTTATTGTATATTAATTATTTACTTTCTTCAATAAAGAATTTATATATGTACATATATTTACAAACCTTGGAAAATGTTGGAAACTTTGATTTAAGGTATGTACACAAGCGGTTACAAACAAGACTAATTAGACAAGTGTAGGTTCACAGTAGCGTTGGTTAAGTTGACAGTGGCGAAGGTTATTCTCCGGTCCCGCTAAAGTTTTCAGACAAAATAAAGTAAACCCAGTTTTAGATGTCACTTGACTAAGACTTAAAGATGAGACTAATTATACTTTATATAAATCAAATCACTACGATTTCGTTTGTATCAGGTATAATGAAAAAATGATGATTGAACGAATTCACTAAGTGAAGTAAAGTGTCATAATTATACGTTACATTCGACTGAAGATAGATTGGATAGAATTCTTGAAGCAGCATGAACTTTGTTGCCAATCAAAGACTATATTTGAGACAGTGTAAAAACATAAATAATTAAGCTAAACTGTACAATTCTATTTACAATTCTATTTTAAAACAGTTCGGAAGTTTTCTTTTTGAAAATGTATATTAGGCCTTTAGGTGGGAACGTTCTAATCTCATCAGACGAACGTAACGTACTTATAATTATGATAGAACTTCGTTGGTAAGTTTGTTTAATCATCATTTATACACTCCTTCATCATTCGAGAAAAGTAGTATACTTGTAAAAATTTTGAGGTTAAAATTTCTGGAGAAATAATAAATATTTCAAATAATCAAATACCTATTTATAAATAATGTTAAAATTATGTAAATAGAAGAACCCTTAATTTAAGCAATTAGTAATACTATACAATCAGTCTTATTTTTAAATTAATTTCAATTTAAGATCGACAAATTGTCTAAAATCATAGCTGCAATCCGTATCAGTTTTTTTTTTATAATATATCTGTATTTGTAAGTAAAGAAAGTACTGTTGTTTATAGTAATCAGACAAACCAGGAGTTTTACGGATAACACTTATACAATTTTTAAACGCTGTTTAAATTGTAGAGCTAGATGCTTGTCATGTTGAGTGATCAGTGGAGATGTATCAAATATTTTCTTGATTCACCTACTGATAGAATAAAACCCAAATGGTTTGTGAAAATTATTAAAGCTGGCGAAAACTGGACTATTCATTAATTCACTTGTTTTATTTAAATAAACAAATATATCATAGCTGCACATATTTGTAGTTTATTTTTAAAGAAATGGGAGCAATAAATAAGGTTGAAGAGAACCAGGCCAGAGATCTGAAACATATAGAACAATTTTTTATTCTAGGATAATTGTAATATTTTTATATTTATTTTATTTAATGGCTGACACAGAGTGTGTCCAAAATTGCATTGTACCTATTGTTTCGTATCACTATACCTATTTGTATACACTATATGTATTTGTATCATAATATTTTTGAAGAACTAGATTTATTGCATTGATGCGACTTTTTAATCTATCACTTTGTGATCACTACGCATAATAAAATTAAAGATTTTGTTACTGGTTGATATCAAAGCTTCATGTTTCACCTCTCAACTGAATCGCATAAATGGTAGAGTAGTGCAAATTAACTATCCTATCCAGTTTAGGCCTTAAACTGAATTGCGATGTTAGAAAAGGTAATTTAACATTAAGGTTCAAGAAATCTTCTGGGCAAACCTTTATTCCTGCCTCTGACCTAGATTGTAATCAGTAGAACTATCGAACGAATCAATAGAACTAAAAAGACCCTATATAGATAATATTTTAGCAAATAATAGCAAAAAGCATAAAGATCCAAAGGACATGAATTCTTGCTTTACATACATATCATGAAGTAAAGTAATCTCATGTAAATTTCCAAAGCCTCAGGGAGACAGTTGAAAAGGGTGGTTGAAACGTAAAATGCATAGTTAGCGAAATTTGATACATTGATAAAAAAAAATAGTTTCTATATTTTACATTTGCATAGAAAAATTAAACATGTTCAAAACATAAAATGAATAAATATAAGTTGTGTTCAGACTTGTAATATTTCAATAAGCTCCGTACTTACGTTCCCAATCAAGAACCAGTTTCGAATCTAAATTGAGTGAATGGAAAGTTCGTTTTGAAATACAGCACTACTCTGTTTTTTAACTGATTATTCGAATCGAATCTAATTTCATGTTATCAATATTTTGAATTATCTAAACTAAAACGTTTACAGGCTTTTTTATATATGATATATTCTAGTGATGTGCCGAGTCCCTGTTTTGATGGATCGAGTCGATTCGAGTCAGTTTATACGGTATTCGAATCTGGACTCGATTCCCTGATTCAAGCCCAGTACTCGAATTCTATGATTAGTATTCGAATATTTCTTCCGTCCGAATATCCTAGACTCGAGTCTAGAAATTCTAGTCTGGAAATTCTAGTCCACTCCAGAACTAGAGTCCGATTTTAGAACAAAAAGGAAAAATAGAAAGGAGTTAGCGTCGAACATCGTGTAGGTTAGGTTAAGCACTATGACACAAAAAATAATAATACTGTAATTTTTATTAAAAGATAATAAACATTGAATAAAGACATAGAGCATAGGAGCTTATGTAAACAGTTTGCGAGTACAAGCAAGTTAACCAAAGTCGAATATTAGACTCGAGTCAGTAGGACTCGTATGAATAGAATCTAGTTAGTGAGTAGGAACCGTTTCTTCCGGACTCGAGTACCGGATTCGAGTCCGGCGTACTCGAATCAAAATAAATTGGTATTCGTGTAGGCAAGTCCAAAGCAGGAATCGAGTCTGTCTCGAGTCAGACCGTACTCGGCACATCGCTAATATACTTTATACTTATAATCAAAGCATATTTTATCTTTTAAATTTATGTACATAGTTTCTATTGTCAATAAAATCGATGGTATATGTAGTTGCTAAAACAGTTCTTTATAGGTATGTTCCTAAATTATTTTGGAATGGTTTTGGCTTTTTTATGCTAGACATTATTCTATTATTAAAGTAAATTATTATTCAAAATTTCGCGTCAAAGTTATTATAAGAGGATTACGTTTCAATTAAAATTCTGATAAAAGGAGATGATGGTACCAAATAATACGAAGCAGTTTAGTTTGATCTTGAAGGAATGGATTTTGAATAGCTTGTTTAATGATGCTCCAGCACTCCACAGCATAACAAAGTTTTGAATGGTAAGTGTGAGCGATAATCTCGTGGACTTGACAGTCACTAGTTACAATATGTCAAAGACATTAAAAAGGTATATTGTATAGTTGGTACCAATTATTCTTAATAATAATATATCGTAATAATCGTAATACCAATTATCCTTCGAGAGTTTTGTATTGATTATATCTTCAGTACAGTTCAAAAGGGCTTTTGAGCTCCACTCAAGCTAACTTCGATAAATTGTTACTTATTGGGGATTTCCGGTCACCTATACAAGGTATACGGTTTGCTGTGTTATATTTTCCTATATTGCCTATATTGTCAAATTAATGAGCAAAGTTCTCCCTTCTCTTCTTTCACAGTACTCTAGGCCGTTTTTCAAAATGTCATTTGCATGTTCTTTGTCATGCCATCTACTGCAACTTAAATTTTTTTATTGTACGACAGACGTTTGATGTTTGACTTGTGTGAAGCTCAAACTACTTATGTTTTCTGTAAAACATGAGCTGTAGCCTTACCATGCGTAGTGTTATATATCCAACGCCGCTCCATCGTAAGGCCCTTATCATTCAACACTAGAAATGCGTATAGCTGCCGAGACTAATGCGAAAATAAGCCCACGCCGGTCTTCACTGCGACTCCTGAGAAGTCCCTCATTACTCGGACCCAAGATACGCAAGGTAATCAAGAACGACGCGAAGATAAGCAGACCTCTACTAATACACCATATAGATAAATTTAAAATAAGTCCTTAGAAATATTTCAACTTGTAAATAATGTTAAACACATGTAGCGATAAGAACCTACGCCGCGTCCTTTCCCTTTCTACCCGACCAACCCTATATATATTATTGTTTCCTTAAAATACAGCATTCAATATTCGTTACAGACATTGTAAACTTCTTATTCTAAGTTAATAAAATTAATTCTTTTTAAAAAAGGGCAATTTAATTCTCGCCACGTAACAGTAGGCTATCGTTTTCGATACGATGTATAGTGAATGAATAAATACTTTATTTGTATCATTTTACAACACACAAAAACAGACATAAAAAAATAAATGAAACTAAATAACTAACATAGTTGAACGAGGAAAGGATGGATTACTAACTGCTGACGAGTTAAATACGTATAGAACCAGCAACCAACTC
Source organism: Scirpophaga incertulas (assembly GCA_036419045.1). Classification (NCBI taxonomy): domain Eukaryota; kingdom Metazoa; phylum Arthropoda; class Insecta; order Lepidoptera; family Crambidae; genus Scirpophaga; species Scirpophaga incertulas. The sequence goes on from CM071641.1 coordinate 11,659,954, forward strand.
ACTTCAGTCCATGTTACTTACTTGACTTTTACTACATACTTATAACTAAATAATGATTCAATACATGCGTGCTGCAGATATACAAAAAGGCGATAGCTCAGCGACTGATTTTGCTTCAAAAGCAAAGCACTGGTATTCTGCTACAGCCCAGAGGATGAGGACAGGAAGAAAACTAAATGAAAATGTAAAATAAAAAGATAATATATAATACTATATCAACCACATCAACATTAACCGTGGAATAAACCATGAGCAACAGCTGAATCGTTGAGTAAATAAGTGATGCCTGTGTATCAAATAAATACAATGAATAATATAATATAGAGAACCCCAGTCACCAGATCAACACGCCCCACACACGGTTGAAAAAAACGGTCGAGAATTAGACAATAAAATCCGCCACATAGTGACCATTTGGTGGGTATACTAACGTTGTATACACGTTGCTTTTCCAAAAGAATTAATTTAAGTCGTTTTTTAAATGTAGATTTAGAGGCAATTAGTCTCATTGGAGGGGGTATATTGTTCCAACACTTGGTAGCTAGATAGCGGAAACTACCGTTGAAAGACGTGGATCTGTGTGCGTGAACTTCTAGTAGACATTTCCTGGTAGATCTATTTCCATATCTGTCATGAAATGGTGTTATTATTTTGAAAAGATGTATGTTGGAGTTTTTGAATTAATTATATCAAATAAAAGACCCGCCAGGTGTAGATGTTGTCTAGAAGTCATATAGAGCATCAAAGCTTTGCTTAGGTACGGTGAGATATGAGTCCTGGGAGGTAGTTCATAGCAAAAACGGCAGCAGGCGTTTTGAACACGTTGAATAAGACGACGACTCCTTGATTGAAGTCGTGGCCCATATATTAGATCCCCGTAATTTAGCTTTGACAGAACCAGTGATTCGCATTTCTATGCGAATCACTGATCCTCCTTTCCTGGTCCGAGTCCTTCTGGACTCGGACTCTTTCATCTAGTAAGGATGGGATCACGGATTTCATATAAGATCTTGAATCTATAAAAAAGTAAACTATAGAAGTCACGTAATCGCTAGGTGTGCCCTACAAAATTTAATAGACACTCACAGTGACGATATCGATGGCAAACGAATGTAAACTTATGGTAGTAATATTGATGTCGGTTAAAGAACAATGTCGTCAGCGAGCCAGTGGTTAGTGAACCTTTTTCCTTCCATGACTACACCCTTTCTGTTCTGAATTTTGTATCTTCCGAAACATTTAGGGTACAAAATAGTTTGAGAGAGACAGATCATCCAGTATTACCCCTCGTTTTATGATGAACTGGGGCTGATGATAGATGTAAAAACGTTGGTTTTATATCCTGGATTTACAGAACAGTCAATATTGCTAAAGTATTATTTAATTGCTCTAATATTAACTTTAAAAAAAATCATGCTCAAAACGGCGGTACTAAAAAGTAGTAGGTATTGATTTAACGAAACGCAAGCTAACAAAAGCGGCCAATTATTAAATTTGATTTGAATTGAAATGTTTTTTTGCATAATATATTCTAGAATAAATGGATTACTTTAACTAAGCTGTACTCAAAATGCCATTAAAATAAAATAAAAAGTGTAACTAAAAACGTTTGGTAATTATAACACAACAATATTCATATGTTTATAAAACAATAAAAATTCATCAAAATTATTATAAATTCTGTGATACATATAGGTGTATTTAATAATACATCTATAATACAAGTATGTGTTTACATATAAAGTAACATTATGTTTCTCGGTGAGTGCTTGTTTAATGTGTAGTCTCCCTCTTATTACGTAACTTCGATGCTATCAGTTTGATAGCATCGAAGTTACGTAAGCTATCAGTTTGATATCCTTTGCTATTCCAATACCTGGTTCTGATGTAAAACATCTCATTATACGAGTAATAAATATTAAATGCCTTGCAAAATGTCTTTAATTGGAATAGGCAACCAAAGTTACGTGATATGTGACCTAGGTACAAGGTAACATTGGTGATGTACGTGATTGTTTGCTAAAGAACAACGTACGATATTCATTTCATAATGTGGAATCATTTCCATATATTGCCGTTAGATACCGAAATTCAATATCGAATTGAACGTGAATGATTCTTTTTCTGCAGGTCCAGCACGCACACTTATAATAGTATAAGTGTGTGTGCTGCAGGTATCCTCATAGATATAGCTCTATGAGGATACCTACATGTGACATATATGGATATTCAATAACGATCGAGTGTAATACATTTGCCACTAGTTGATTCATATATGATAAGAATAAACGTAAATAAATTATTTCTTTATTTTTACGTCTAAAATGAACATAAAAATTTTGTTAGCGTCACTGGTTGTCAGTGTTTTTATCGAAGCAACAGTTAATGACTGTTCTAAATTAAAAGAAAAACTTTCTGTTACTGTTATTTTTTCAATGCTTAGATGGCAAGTGGAATATATCCTTTGAAAATTCATTCACTATCTGGTTCACAGCTGATGATTACGATTGATTATTCTATAAAGATAAGCCCACCTTTGCTGAAGACGGAAAACGGATTATTAGTCAAGTGTGAAATCGAAATATCTATGAATACTGAAATTTTGGATCTTGTTCACGCTCCGCTGAATTGGATGGTCCGCCTTAAAATAAAACATCAAACTACGAATACAGAACGAAATTTTAATATTTCGTCTATTCATGATACCATCTATTTGCGCATGCTAACTTCATGATTTCGTGCGCAAATGTATACTTTTCATAATATATGCGTGATGTAAAATAATAATAATACAGTCAGACACTTTTATATATGCACACTTACATATGCCTTAATCATGCCTATTCTTGCTGCAGGTTTAATAGTAATAGGGGTGAGAACATTGCTTGTCTATGGGTACTTCGCAGAGATGTAATTGCGTTCCTTTAACTTAGTCAGCTTTCACGACTTCCGAAAAAGGTAGCGGTGATACGTATCATTTTAATCCGTAACTGCTAGGCCTGTGTCGATCGATCATTTGTTGCGACCCGGGTCGATCGCGACCCATTCGCTTGGTGATTCGATCACAATGATTCGATCAAATGATCGATTGATTGAGGTAGCGGGTTGGGTGTTCAATAGGTCTCGGGTCTCTGATCGGGTGGCTATTGTACGTTTTGGGTCACGCTCGTTTGGTTGGGCTACGAGAAAATTTGGTACTCAAATATTTTAGATACGATTATTACATGATTATGTTATATATAAATAGATAACTTTTAACACACATTTTATATCTCATAGTGTTCATTACTAGACGTAAATTTTATAAATGAAATAAAATACGCGTCTGTCATACATAGTTGAATTCTGCGAAAAACTCACTGAATTGTTATTGTTTTTTTGTATCGCTTAAAGATTTTTCGTAAATGGATATAAATCCATCACGATTGGTCATTTTGCGAATTTAATTATTGATTTGCTATTAATTACCACTATTAACTTTTCATAATGTGCTAAGTAAACATTTACAAGGATAAAAACGAAAATGAATTGTAACAATTTGTTTTCAATACACAGGTACATAAATGATCATGACTCAGGACCGAGTTACCGTGACCTAGTCGATCTCGGTGATCGAATCTTTTCGTGGGTCGTGACTCGATCATTCATAAATGCTACGCGATCGAATCACAGTGATTTGATCAATCGCGATCGACTCAGGTCTAGTAACTGCATAGACAACCATTTTTTTTTTGAGAGGGGAATGCGCCCTTATGCACCATGTCACGGCGCTGGCAAGGCGCGGCCGTGTGTGGGGCTCTCCGGTCATAGAGGACCGGCCTACCCACTAAAACCCCCCTGAGTTCTCTAGGCCCATGCGGGGCACATGGCTGCTGCATAAACAACATGTGTTACTCAACAATTAGTATTGTATAACTGACTTAAGGTTTAAAATGTCCTTAGAAAGAAGTCTAAATTTAATATCCGTAGGATTTTATTACTCGTAATCGTAACTCATGAACGTGTGCTTAAAATAATTATGTTGCCTTAAAAAATAATCATATTGACAAATATTTAAGCGCGTTTGTGATTCCTATGATATTCGTAGCAAAGCATCTCAAAAATATTACACTGATCGTTGCCAAATAGTTGTAAATTCACGATACAATTACACGGCCCCTTAATAGCGCCACAAATAGGTAAGACTAGTACAGAGTCTCCGGTAGATATACGTAAATATCTGTAAACATAATTCCTCTCTCCTGGTTTATCTAGTAATAATCCTTGTTATTTGGTAAAAAGAACCAATTATTTTAAGAAGTAATTCCAACTCCCATTACGCTGACCCTGACATTGATGAAAAGCGAAATCTAGTACATTAATCGGTTCATTGATGATTGATTGTGTACTCTTATACACGACCAACGATTTTGTCTTGGATAGGTATTTGCAAGTCATAAACCTTAGAAAGTTAATATTTTCAGTTACCTCCATTTTGGTGGTAAGGTCAAAATATCCAGTGAAGTTGCGAAGAATAGGACAATTTAGGAGCTCCAAAATTCTTAGTTCTGGAAAATTTTGTTGCATCCTTCCTAAGTCGAGGCATGGTCCCGGCCAATCCATTATTCTCAGTTGTGATATAGATGACCTGAAATAGTAAAATAATATATAATTTAAAAATAAGAACGAGTAGTGGTTTGAATTAAACAGTCCACCTACACCGGTTTCAAGATATCGCTATCTCTGAAGTACATTAGGGGCCGTCCATTAATCACGTGATCTTTTTTTAAGAATTTTGATATGTGGTGAGATTTAAAACTCTCGCCCCCTACCTACAAAGTACCTACAAAGAATCGAAATTATTTTTCAAAGAATAATCTAATGTAAAATATAAAGTAATATTATTTTATTCTGAAAATAAGGGCCATTATCGAAATGTCGTGTTTGACGAAAAATAAATACACGTGATAAATACATAAATACACCCCTCCTCCCCTTGTGATATTTCGCGATCTTTACATGACATTTTAAATTTACATAAGTAGCAATAAGTGAATGTTATGTCAATGAATGTTATGTTATGTTAGTCAATGGTTTATAACCGATTGCATTGTTACATACAATGCTTGTAAATAAAATATTAAATAAAGTCTTACTTGCTTCCCCTAATCCATTCTCTTGTGATTCCCCCCTTGCATATCAATTCTTGTTCAACTTGCAGGCACTGAGCTCTCGTCGCGTATTCAGCTATAGAACAAGCTCTTCTAGCTTGATTGTCCGTGCCATTCTTATGGTGAAGATGCGGTCCTGGTGCGACAACCGCAAAAATGCTAATCAGAATGGCCACTTGCGAATTTCCTGTAATAAATAAAAAAATAATATCATTACAAAACATATTTTTTTGTATTTTTTTCCCATTATTTTATTGTAAGCGGATAGATCGTAAAACATTCACTATGTCTCACGTACATTGAATATTTAAATGAATATTATAGTTTTTATTAATACTTAAACAAAACCTTTCTGTCGATGATAGCATGTAAGCGACTTTAGAATCTATACATTCATATAATCATGCCGTTTTCCCATGGGGGTAGATGGGTAAAGTTTTCTGCTTTCTACGCTCCAAAGATACGTGCATGGCTTCCTCAACTTTTATTAATACATTTATGCACAGTCGTCGGTTACTCTTAATAAGGGCTTCTTTCAATACATCTCCTATTTCGTCTAAGTATTTTGAACAAGGTCTTCCTCTACCAATTTGCCCATTTGTAATTGCTTTATAATTTTCTTTTGTCAGTCTCCTTTGCTCTATCCTTTCTACGTGTCCAAACCATCTAAGAAAGGAATGTTCTCGATTTTTGCCACTTTATATTCTTTTATATCGCACATTACCCTAATCATGCTGTTTCGCAATCATTTTTATCATCACTTTATCATTTATCATCACTCCAACCACTTTTCTCAAAGCATTTTTTCTACTTCCTTTCATAATATTACAAACATAAGCTTAGGGACCAGCATTTCTTGATGTATATTTAGTCGTACCTAGTCCTAATAATAAACGAATATAGTTTATTCTGAATCCTATGCAAAGGTATTTTCGATTGAAGTGAATACTCTGTTACTTAATTCCATGTTCAGTGTGTTCATATGCATTTTAGATTTTTAGTTAATTGGTAACACGTCTAAAGTCAATAAAAACATGAACAAGGAACAGTTTAATTACAATAAAAAATGTTAAAGTTATTAGCTATGAAAATTTGGACGGAGTATTTATCGTGCTTGACCAACTTAACAATGAGGCATGGCACGTATGGGCATAAAATAAAGAATATAAGAATAATATCGTAACTTCGCTCATATCAGGATTTTTTCTGTGACGTGGATACACATACAAACATAGAATTTCACCTACAAATACACCTAACATTGGAAGAAATTTCTGTAGATCAAGCAAAATGTACGTCCCGTGCGGGAAGTTAAGCAGTGACCCGTTGCGCAGTAGCTTATCGGTCGACCGCGGCGCCAACCATGTCTGATTGTATGGCGGAAGGTGTAAAGTGATGACATATCGGATTTCTAACCTTATATTTTTGTGGTTTTAACAGGTAATTAAAAAGGACATTGAAGTATTTTTTTATCTAATAGAACGGTATATCTTAAGGTTGTAGTCAAAGTCAAAGTCAAAATAATTTATTCAATTTAAACCTTTACAGGTACTTATTGACGTCACAAGAATAATAATATTAATAAAACTACAATAAATTTAAAATAGAAAAGACAATAAATTATTAATTAATTCCTTAATCGCACTTGTACATGCGTCCATCTTCCAAATGTAAAAGGTGTTATTCTCTGTTTGCTACGCGATCGACATATTGAAGATGCGGAGTGGAACCCTCCCGAGTCAGAAATTTATCTAGCGTTGTTTTTGCAGAGGTATTTGTGATATATTAATAAAATACAAGTAATTTCTTTATTTTTTTATAATATTTGAATACTTTTCCCATTATACCTGAATGAGACGAATACAATAAATATTTGATCATTTCAATTGTTTCAATTTAACTAACACTTTGTTTTATGTAGATATTTAAACAAAATGCAATGTCACAATAACAACTTTGTAAATACTTACACAAAAACATACGAATCAAAATAAATACACAATAAAATACGACTCAATACTCGTGACGATGGTACCTATTTAGATTGTGCTCATGACAAGCCAATTTTCTCTAAGTCATATACAGACACTGACCTTCACAGTTTAACATGGTTCCGATAATTTATTCGTTTTTACTTTTTTTGTTAGCGATACAGATTATGGTTTCAAAGATATTTTTAGAACAGCGACAGATTACAATTGACAAGAAAAACTAAAGGTTGTAACGAAACTATGAGTATAACAAAATATCTTTCCCGTGGTTCCGGTAATTGTATACTTTCTAACGTACTCTCTATATATTATGTCTATCACTATAGAACATACTATACATTACTAGCCAAGACAAGAATGAAGATCGGAATGCAACGGAATCTCATTAATGAAAAGGAAATAAGTTGTCTATCTTCTATTGTTTTTTGTTTATTCATCTAATACTTTACGCAAACCCAGCTAGTACAATAAGTTATATTTTCTCTTTTGTCACTTGTATTTTTACTTGCTTTTTCACATGACTTACGAATTCTCGCCTAAGATAAAGCTTTATATATTTTTTTCTTATTTGTATTTTCATAAATCTATGTTACGCAATCACAACTAAGACAAGGTGTTTTTATATACACACAATATATTAATTTATATATTTTATATACACACATACAACAATTTATGTATTTTACTATTTTCTGGTTTAACCTACGTTACGTAGTCTCCTAACAGAAGTAAAGTTATTTTCTACTTGTGGAGGTTTAAAAATAGTTTTGAATAACTTTTAGTAGCCCATCGTAGTTGTGCTACAAGTGCACCTACTAAAGAGCAAGTGCTTATTCTAAAAAAAAATTGTTTTCTCTCACACCTTTGAATATCGTAGTCAAAAGAGATTTGGATTAAATATTAAATTAAAATTGTTACAAAATATTGGCATATTCCAAGTTGGCCTCAGACCATGTACAGACATGGTCTGAAGCAAGGTTGACCAAAGTAAAATTTAGCGTAGGATCACCTTTTGGTGTATTTGAGCTATACAGAAGAGAAAGTTATACATTGACTTTTCATATACCTTTTACACAAGCAAATTCTTTATACGCAATTACTTTTTTGTCAAAATGGAAGAATCTTTTTTATTTTAAATTATGTTTTTAGTTTTTATTAATCAGCATTTTTTTAGTGAATTGCTATGACTCATTCTGTCATTTTTTCTTTCAACATACCTATTTAATAAAAAATATTTTATCAAGCAATTATATCCGGTATAAAGGTAACATCAAATTATTCATATATATGGTTCTACATAATATTAAGTGGTTTTTAAATTGAACTGTTAGTTTCATAAAAACAAAATTTAATGAATTTCTTTTTACATAAATATGTATATTTAAAGTTACTTTACGTTACGTATTTTATTAAAAGTATTCGTCTTTTACACATGCTTGCTGAAGAACAGGTTGTCATTAAACGTGCGTTATATGTTTGTTACACTTACACCAATTAGCCCAGCCCAAACTAAGCTCTGTAAAGCTTGTGCTATGGGGTAATGCATGGATAGACATACATATATTATATAAATATTTTTATAGAAATATATATCAACAACCATGACTAAGGTACAAATGCTCGCATTCATCACACAAACACCTCAGAGATGGCGACACCTTGAAACCGGTGTACTATCCACTCGACTATAGAGGTCGTCAATGCAACTCATTTGCTTTGTTGGTTGAAATATGGACAGAACTACAAATTGAAAGCTCGACAAACACATTTTATTACGGAGTAACAAACTAATAATAATAAACAAACTACTAAGTGTATAGGGAAGTGCCAACTCCATCGCCCACTGATGGGGCAATTAATGCCCCATAACGGCCAAACTGACCCGTCAGTGCAGTCGATCTCCCTCAGGGCAGCTTCTGGCGGGCTATCGGTGAGTTGCGTCACCGAGGGTTCCTCATATGTCTCAGGGGGGCGTATGTCATCCGCCTCTGTGTGGAGTCGCGAGAGCAAATGAGTGTAAGTGAGGGTAGTAGGGAAAGTGTAGGTGAAGGGTGGGAGTGTAATAATGTTATAACGCCGACAGCTGCTTGATCGCTGTCAGAGACCCTTAGCCGTTATACAATAATATTTATATTTGATTGTAATAACCATAAGTGTATGCAGGTGGACTTATCAGTATCTCTCACTCAGTAGTGTTATACTCGTATTTCTTTTAGCCATTTCGGCTATAATTGTAAAGATAAGAGCAAGCTATCTGGCGTTTATTCTAACCTAATTGAGAATTAACTAAACCAAAATCGATCAATATATTACACTTGAGGATATCGAAAAAAATATGAAGATTAATTTCAAAATCTCGATTATGAAAGTTATTGGCAAGTGGAAAGGCGTGTGGGGAGAGGAAGACCGAAAAAAGATGGATGGACTGTGTGATTGTTGATATGTTGGAGAAGGAAGTGAGTGTTGAAGTGGCGAGTGATAGAGGAGAGTGGAAGTAGAAGACATATTGCGCCGACCCCAAATAAAATTAGGAACAGGGTATTAGATATGTATAATTATACGCGTAGATAATCAGTTATTTAATATATAACTAATCTGTGAAAGTGTTCTCAATCAGTATTTAGTGCTAGCAGCCAAGCCATAAAATCAGTGTCTAGTTTTAATAGGAAGTTACTCATAATGTTTCAATTAAACTGATATTTGTAATATCGTACTTTATAATGTATTTACATAAAGTAAAATACTAATAACAATTTAAGATAACATAGATATTTATGTCCTATATCTGGAAATGTTTTAGAAATAAGAAAGTATTAAACCGACTATCACTAGAGAATAACCGAGGTGTAAAGATAAATGCCGGCCGCCATGTGGTCGTTCGTTGTTTGGCGCCTCTTGTGGTAACACCTACAAAGTTATAAGTGTGACGAACTATAGCGTATAAGTGTGGATAATCTTATATATAAAAATTAATCGCAAAATGTGTTGGTAAGCGCATAACTCAACAATGCCTTTACCGATTTGGCAAATTTTGGTCTTGAATTATTCGTAGAAGTCCAGAGAAGGTTTGTACGTAGAGAAAATAAAAAAATAAAATTTGAAAAAGTGTAAAGTCAACATTTTTATACAAACGATTTGTATTAATACTTAAAAGCCAATTTGAACCTTTGGCAAGACAAAAAAGTGACGTTAGTTCTGTCAAACAAATTTAATGTCATCATATGTCATTTCAAGTAGGAACAAAAAACTGCCACTTTACAAATCTTTTTGACAGGACGAAGTCTGTCGGGTCCGCTAGTTTCTAATAAAAGTGTTTATAGTATACACCGTGTTTTTAATAGTGAAACCAAGTTCTTATAAGGGTAAGAGAAAGAAGATTTTTAAAATCACGATTGATTAAGAAATATTTTATAAATAAGGAAGCATTTTGGGCCCACGCTATTTCTTTTATATATCTATCTATATGATTTATGCAATATATCAATCCTAAACTGTCGCGTTACGCGGATGATACAGCTCTTATAATATGTATATGATAGAATATACGATGAGACTGTAGCAATTGCAGAAGGCGCTACTAAGCAGGTTATGACATGGCTTAGTGCTAACTTGACTTTAAATTTGTGCAAGACACACAAATCGACTTCCAAAAAAAATTACGCTAGATATGATCAATATGAAGATCAATATCAAGTATATCGTGCAAATGTAACTGTCCCACCCTGACAAGAGTTGAAGCGATCAGATATTTGGATGTAATTGTAGATGATTGCCTCAACTGGTATAGTCAAGTCTAAACAGTTATTAGCCGAGTGAGGAAACTATCCCGGTTTTTAATAAGCTACGTAGCTCAGCTGACTTCTTTGTTCTGTATATACTGCATTATGTAAAACACTTCTTTGATACTGTATTCCGATATGGGGAGGTAATTAGAAATCTACACTTATTAAGTTAGAACGAGCACAGAGCGCAATCCTGAAAATTATGTGCAGAAAACCGTTTAGATTTCCAACCACTCAACTATATGAATTTGTTATAGTATTGACTGTTAGACAGATTTTCATTCTTAGGACAATTTTGCGATAACATTCTACTCTTCCCCAACAGTGTAAGGATTATTCAAAGTGTCTTCAGAGAACTTCATAATTGCCTCCACAAATTGCAGACTTTATAATAAGGTAGACTTACAATTAAAGCTATATATATATATACATATATATATATATATATATATATATATAATATTATATATATATATATATATATATATAATATATATATATATATATATATATAATATATATATAAGTTGATATCATGGTTATGTGGTGGCGCAAACCTACGGTGGGACTGAGAAAATCATAATGTCTCAGCCTCACTGTGAGTTTGTAACTTTATAAGTTCATAGGTTTATACCCACACAGAACACAGAAACACAAAATGTAACACACTGTAACATACATACTGTAAATGACAAGAATGTCTTTTAATTTTCATATTTTTTTTTTGACGTGAAACGTCTTTAAAATCGCGCCGAAACATACGCGTACCAGGTTTAAAAAGTGGACCGTAACGAAAAGGTCTATATCATCGTACCTTAATAATTAAAAAGCTATTAGTCTTAGAAACAAAAATGTTGTGCGAATATTTCACTTATATAGTCAGCTCGCTGTTGTGACATTCAGTTTTTTATTAAAATACTTAAACACCGTCAATCTTGTTTTTATTTCAATCTTTTACTTTAACAGCGATTTTTCTCTTATTATTATTTTACTCTTAAGTTTCAGATGTTCCGTGTCATGACTATCTCACCGTACATGAGTGTATAAATACTACTTTTGTTACCGAACCACTGACTTTTGTAATACAGGCTTGGCCTAGCACAACAGTCAGGGGACTAAACTACTGTGATAAATTATAAGCCATTTATATCGTAATGTAACTGATTTAAATATTGTAATCTGACTTTAGGGATTAAATAAATAAATATTATATTAAAAAAATCTTTAATAAATTAACTCTTCAGACAAATATGAGATTAAAATAACGATTTTATCAGAACGATCTGTTTAAGATAACCTTTGTATGAGAATGATTACGCTATTTCAACAGTATAACGCCAAAAAAACGAATATACGATACAAGTCACACATAGTTACAATTGACCCATAAGTATAATATTAATTGTGCCGGAGAGGATAGAATGTTTAGGCTAAAGGAAAGCACTTGTGATGACGCGAATACTTCGTTAATGCAAATGACATTCCAACCAAAAACTAATTTATACATGTAACTTTTATATACATTTGTAAAACTGGGTACGCAAGCAAATGTAGAACAACAGAAATACTAATTTAGTTAGAATAACATTAGATGGCACATTCAGAAAACGATATTACAATAGTAAAGTTATCGTGGTCTTCTATCTTTACTTCTGACTAACAGTCAGAAGATAGCTGTATTAAACAAAAGAAAGCGTTTGTACTTTGTACATTTCTGAAGTAGTTAAATATATTTACTACTACTTATATCTAATTAGCTTAAACTTTAATTCATAAAAACAAAAATTGACTTCCAAACAACACCCAAAACGAATAAACCTAATTTAGAAAGTAAAAAATAATATTTTAAAAGCCCTTGTTTTATGTAATTTAGAATGAAAACTAGTAGTATATAATTAATAAATCTATAACGTAGTAGTCAAAATATATTTAAGTTAATACGTAATTGACTCAATAATCTTGTAGCAAAGAATAAAAAAAATATACTATTGAATCGACAACCTCTATTTTTGTAGAAGTCTGGTAAAAAGAATAACATATTATCGAAAATATTTTTAAGTAGGTACTAATTTACTACTTGTACATGATTTTGTGGCATTATTTTACATTAATGTTTCTTGTATTTTAGCAAGGGCCTGCAAACACAAAATATCTTGCTATAAGGATACAGGTTCTCATTTAGAACTCAATTTTTACCGAAATGGTGAACTTGAAGCTTTTACCGATAAATTACGAGCAATAAATGCATTTATTTAAATTTCACTCAAGGTACTCTGTGATCTTTTACGCATATCGTGAATTTACGTATGAAGCTGCAAACGAATTTTGTTATTGGATCGCTCGCTAGGATGTACGTCTTCTGTCGTTTATTTTACGAATCTCTATCCAATTTTATTATGTTTCGAAAAAGTAGGTTCGTACATCAAAGATTAAGTTCGACAAATGGAAAATGGTACGATTTCTACATATTACGTCCAGAAAATATTCTCACGAGTTACGTTCTCGGGTGGATATACCAATGAAGAATGGCATGAAGACGTTAGGGATATTGAAGATAACTGGCACACAATAGGAACACAAAGTTCGATAGAACTACACGAGGAACATAAATTTACCTGCCTTTTGTTGAGAAAAAGAATTTAGGATCTTTACATACATAGTTATTTATTTTATTAAGTAATTCTTCGTTGCGAAAGTATTAATAGATATTGACAGGCCGATTCTGAAAATAAAATTCGTAGTCGAAGTAAATAGTTATGTTTAAAGCAAAATTATATATAAGTTAATTAGGTCAAAGTGTCAAAATTGTCGTATACGAATTTGCGCAGTCTTATTGGGCAAAAGCAATGGGTCGGTTGCGTTTCAGCAATGATTTATGATAGTGGGAATTATTCATTAACAAAATTTTTGCTGAACTGTATTAGACATTTGATAACTTGTACATGAGTGTACAACACAAATTTGTTTCTATTATGTATAATCCTATTCGTAACTACGAGTACCAACCTAAGTAATTCGAGCTGATGTCAAGATTTTCTATAACGATTGTACTCAGATGTCTCGTTGCGTATATTTGAATCATCTGTATTCACGTTCGAAAATCCTCTACCGGCAACAACTCTATCTGATGTTTTGCTTTTTTCTCTATTCTATAGTTTATTTAAGTTTAGTGTGCATATTTATTTAAGTATACATATTAAGCTCATAAATGAATGACATATATTATAGAAAGGTAGGAATAATAATTTTTTATGTGATAATATAAATGAAATAACATAAAAGGGATCGTGACATATTGACAACTTTAACTTGTACATTAAATAAATTATGCATCTAAACATTTTTCTTATATTTTCATTTATTTGCTTTATATAATTCCAAAATTTTACAATATTTTTTTTTAAACGATTACGACCAATGATTTAAAATTTATCTAGCGGTACTATAACGATATGAAAGTGGGCTGAGTGCTTTAACTACTTATAACATTTATAGCTACACAAAATATGCGATACTTGCTTACTAAAGCAATAGAAACATTATTATTACTAGAATTCCTCTTGTTATTAGGACTTCTCAGAAAATTTCATCGTTGTGGATTCCGCCAGATATAGAATGGAAACAATAATTTCATTCAATTTATAAACGATCCCAATAAGATGGTTTACAAGTTTAAAAGTTTCCCATCCTCTATGTTTTCCCCTTAATTGGTTTCAGCATCTTTAAGGCGTAAAGGTTATGTTGAGTTTTTGAGGATATTTTTTTATACAGTTTGACAGGTTTAATGCCATCAACGCTGTTTCTGTAAATTTTCTTTGAAGTTTTTGGAAACAAATATCTAAAGTAGAAGGCTTTTCTCTAATGAAGAGCGTTTAATACTGTCGTTGCTCTAGCTTGTTTATCTTTTACATAAGCCCGTCCGTCAGTACACAATGAGTCATCCGTTCTTATTGTTGTAAATCGTTACGATGATTTATTCATGCTGTAGGTATAATCAGTCGGTTATTAAAATGAATTAAGGGAAATAGCATTAAATTAATAGAATTAAACAAAATTACAATTTTGAATTTTAAGTATATTTTCATAAATTTTTAATCTACATTACTTATATTGACTTAAATTCTACCGATAGACAAGAACTCTCATATAAAAAGACTAGCTTTTGCCCGCGACTTCGTCCGCGTTGGTTAACCAACAACATATTTATATTTATATTTGAATAAAGATTAATATTATTATGTTGATACAACTTAAACAAATTATTTCGACCAAATTTGGTACCATAAAAACGGTCATTGTGACTAAACCTTAAAAGATAGACATATGCCGTCGCGGACTTTTTTTTAGATCATGTATAGAGGAATAATTCTTTCATACATATTTTTTGTGTATCTTGAACCGTTTTCGCAGCGCACGCAAAGAAAGCCTTCAAAAATGAATAATTTTCCCCGTTTTTTACACATTTACCGCTCTGTCTTTGCTCCTATTGGTCATAGCGTAATGTTATTTAGCCTACAGCCTTCCTCGATAAATGGACTATCCAACAAAAAAAGAATTATTCAAATCGCACCAGTAGTTTCGGAGATTAGCGCGTTCAAACAAACAAACAAACAAACTCTTCAGCTTTATATATTAAGTATAGATTCTTCAAAGTAATATAACTTTTCTTGGCCAAAATTTCGTGAGCGTTGAGAATTTCGTGCTGCTTACGCCACACAAAGGAAAGTGTACATATTGCAGTACACTTTAGTTGAGTAGAGTCAGTATCGGAAAGGGCATATCTGATATATATGTATGTATTACATTAAACGTAGCGTACAGAGTTTTGGGAAGTTAAATTAATGTAGAATGTCGAAAGAAGTACCTGAAGTTTTAGCGAACAAACGTCTGTAAATAGCTAATGGGCGACCAAGGCACAAACACCCAACTTGACAAAACAAGAATCGCTAATGAATATGAAAACTGAACGTGTGCTAGTAGTATACATTGCTGAGGTATGCAGACTCGTTATTCTTGTTTGTTTCTACCAGTGTCATATTATGGTTCGTTAATAACAAACAAAATTTCGCATCCTTAAATGTGTTGGGAAATTGCGTTTTTAAAATAACGCGTGGACTTCATTAACTGTTCGTATGTTGACTATATCATCAACACTAAATAAAGTCAATATGAATAGAAAATGTTTTTTTTTTATTGTAGTCTTCATCTTTATAATATTTAATATACAGGTAAATTTTTCAGTCAGGGCAGTAAGGGTAGAAAATTAAATCATATAATATGAAATATATTCTAAACAGCTCTAATCTTAGATTTTAAATGTGTTGCTTTCACAAGTTGTGAAAAATAAAATACATTTGTCAAAACATGCAAAAATATACAAAATAAATGCTGTTTTACATTGCAGTGAAAAACGCAGATCATCATATTGTAATTTAATATATTTCGGACTGTCAAAAGATTTTAGAGGCAAGTGACACAATAGTGTCACAAGTACTAGCAGTAGTTCCACAAAAGTAGAATTAGGGATTTAATGTAACAACAGATTTGAATTCATTAGATAATTTAATATTTAAATATTACCATAGTTTATTAGTATTAATTTGAAATTGAAATGAGTTAAGTTAGGAATGAAAAATATCTCCAAAGTTATATATGAGTATGTGATTCTTCACTTGTACTGTGTGTCAGCTATGATAGGTCCTCGAAGATTATTTAGTCTATCCTTCGTAATAAATAAGTAATACAAAACTGGGTACAAGTATCAATTAAAAATGAAGTAATAATTAATTTTAGTATATCGTCACTACATTACTAAACAAATCCGCCGTCTGTCTGTCCGTATGTATGCTTAGATCTTTAAAACTACGCAACGGGTTTTGATGCCGTTTTTTTAATAGATAGAGTTCTTTAGAGGTTTATAGGTTTTTATATAGTAGAGACACACTGATAAATTAAGAGGTTTCTAATTGATTGATTGATTGAATTGATTGAAGGTTGACATCGTAAATAAGCACGTTTTTTGCGCTTATATTGCAAAAACGCTGACTGAACCCTACGAGACAGACCAAAATAATATACTACAGTATTGTCCACCTTAAAAAGTTCAAGGAAAAAGTCCGCGATGTTATATGTCTATCTCTTAGGGATAACTCATCATACCCACTTTTTCATTGCACCCGTGCGAAGCCGGGGCGGGTCGCTAGTATAAAGCTATAAAAAAATAAAGGAAATCATTTCACTGTGTAATTGTATACAAAAATCATTGAATGTGGCTTTTGATAACATTCAAGTCGTTTCAATTTATGTTTTTTCCTGTCCTTTTAGAAAAGCATTTCACTGTTGAAAGAGCATATAGCAATACTATTGCAAGTTAATTAAATATTTTAGGCTTACTCATGCCAAGTTAAAGCAGTGTTGTCAATTTCATATTATACCGAGATCTTCAGCTTCACTGACATTATAATGAATTTAATTTTTGGAGATATTCTTCGAGCGTCGCTGGCGTGTTCAGAATAAGGTTCAGGAAAATGTGTTCATGATATAGCTCCCGCCCATTATATGGACACAGACGCACTCTCTTTAAAATATGAATTTATTAAACCTGCCTGGGCTTATTAAATTAAACAGCTAGCACTTTTGTTAAACAAAATGAATTATTATTCAAAAGACGACACCAAAAACTAAAGGTAGCAAGAAAGGAAACATATTCACTATTTGAAATGAAATCCACCAATATTTCGAATCTGTGTTTCACTGCAATGTATTTATTTCTATTGTGTAAATAATATTCGCTTAAATCATGATCGAAATCAGAAAAAATAAACAAACTTTTGGCAAAATCAGCTAACGCAAATGTGTACGATCGAGACGCGAATCAAAACTTACACTCGCACGCGCTACGCATACTTTCAAGTTTGCGTTAACTCGCTTAACTTTTTCGTGACATTTTCTAGTATAGAATGACAAACTTACATACGACCTTCGGTTAATAAAAAAAGAATCCGCTATAAATATGTACTTTTATAGTACTTTTTTACTTTTATAGTAGGTACACAGAGTACATAATCACTCTGCACTGTCATAGAATGCCTTGTACCGAAGATTTACTAATTTGAATTTTGAATTTGTACCAACTTTCTGATAGCATTAACGTGTCAACAAAGAATAGAATCTAAGAACTTGGACACCGACAACAAAGCCTTTGTAAGCTATCTTCAGCTTCCCTAGCGGTAAGGGAGAAGCTAGCTCAGTTAGCTGGCTACTGGTCGGAAGATATGGTTTCAAACCTTTTATGTTGTTGCAAATTATTAACTAGCCGATCTCGTCTTTTGCGTAGTGCAAGTTCCTTTATACCCTGGTCCTATGCCACGGAGGTCTATTCCATGAATTAGGGTTAACACGATCCCGCAGTATATTCTAGACAATAGCTTAGTCAACTTTGGATTTGAAAAAGATTCCGCCTTTGAAAAAGCATTGTATTTACCGAACATTCAGTCCTAGAATTGTAAAGATACAATTCTAGGACTGTTTGACAAAACAACAACCAGTTTGTTGTTTTGTCATATGACTAGTAATAAATCCGCTTTTGTAATACATATATTAATCATTTTCATCGGATCAACAGGAATGTATCAAGTAAACTTGAAAATTGGACGAACTTACCTAAGTGAAGTCCAATTGTAATTTTATGAAGGTTGATCTGAAATATAATTGTTAACAGTGTAGTCTTTCTATTCGGTATTCATTGGCATCGCGGTTTTAGATTTAAAAAAAATAAAAAAATTTCTTGTCTGTGGCATTCCGGGTAGCAAATGTCACTATTTTAGAGCTTTAAAGTGAGATGGCTCTGATGAGTTGATGACCCACTATGCTTGGGATCAGCAACAAGCTGATGCTGGGTTGGGCGGGTGATTATATTTCAGATCAACCTTCATAAAATTACAATTGGACTTCACTTAGGTAAGTTCGTCCAATTTTCAATTTTATTTCATGTTGATCTGAAATATAATTGTTAACAGTGTAGTTGTTTAGAGACAGTTGCATAGTGGGTATCTATCATTATGTATGCACTTATGAAAGGTAAGTTTGTAAATAAATAATTTACAAAGGGTCTGGTATAAATGATGAGGTCCAAATCATTCTGAACTATAACACTTATGTCTAAGTAGATAATCACAGCTTAATTAGTCAGCCTTTAATTACTTAACTAATTTTTATAAGGCAATAAGAGGGAATCAACTTGGTAATTTTCTCTGTATCTCACATATTGAAGTAAATTTTTGTGTTAATTTTACAATATAAAATTAACAGTAATAATATTCAAAAGTGCAATGGTTTTCTGAGATAAGACTAAGATAAGTCAACAATATTTTAAAAACATAATTGAGATCAACATAATTGCAATGAAAATTAAGATAAATCAACAATATTTAAATCATCATCATCAAGATAAATTGTGATAATAGCCTTTTTATTACTTGAAACTTAAATCAATATAATATAATAATATAAAAATAATATTATTAATCAAAGCTAAAAACTGCCTGTACAAAGTCATCACAACTGTTTTTATCTTGTATAGGTAACTGATAAAACCTTGCAAATGTAAGGAATTTTCAGTCCAGCCAGCGGTTTTCCTAATAACATCAATTGACACTCCTGCCTTGCTAGCTGATGAGGTGGCAGAATGGCGGTGCTGTGTGATTTAAATTGGTTTGTATCAATACCACTATCTGCTAGGACACACTTGATCCACCTGCTTATGGTTTGTTTTGATGCATGGTGGTATGGCTTTTTAAAAGTAAATAAAAGGTATGTTTGAAAATTTCTGATAGTGTTTGTGCTATGGATGTAGTCTTGAAGTGTGCTGGCTGGCATATTTTAGGTTCTTGTAAATAAAATGGAAGGTTTATTATACTGTGTTGTTTTGTATGTACAGAAGTTTTTACTAAATCACTGATGACTATGGTGATTATATCATTAAGCTTAATCAGTGAAAGAGTTTGTACCCGCTGAGCACTTTGTGTGGGTCTCATGTTTCTGTGTATCTTTGCATGGCTGGTTTTAGCCTGAATACACCTTTTAGGAATCGTTTCACTCTATCATCTGTCCCAACTTTCTCTCCTATTAAAAGAGAAAGGGCAGATTTATGGCAACTGAGGGTGTTATAGAACCACCACCACTTTGAAATTTTTCTATTAGAAATTTTATTACAAAAGGTATAGGTGTTAAGAGCGATTCCTGGTTGTATGTATTGCAGAACTGCCACCAGCTTTTATAAGTTGTGTTATATTGAATCATAGTACCCTTGGAGATGGATGCTAGCATAATGTCTAGTGAGCTCTTTGGCAAGCCTCTGCGTCTGAATGCCTCCCGCAGAAGATGCTCACTGCCAGGGTAAGGTGGCTGCTCAACGGGTGCTTTGCTCCAAAAGGAAATATCAATAAGTTAGGATCTGGTTTAGATATGATTGGGTTACTGATCATTAAGCCCATGGCTAGGGGGTACCATGGTTGGTACTCCCACATTGGGTAAACAAGTATGCCTCTGGCTTTATCACATTTAATCTTCTGTAGGCATTTAGTTAGAAGGGCAAATGGTGGGAAGGCATAAAAATAATAAGGTGCCCAGTTAAGGGTCATAGCATCAATGTCAAATGCACTAGGATCCCTTTTCCAAGAGACATATAGCTTACATTTCTTATTAATCCTAGATGCAAAAAGATCTATGTTTGGGATTCCTAGGTGGGTTTTTATAGTATTAAAGGCATCTTTACTTAATTCCCATTCTGTGTCAAAATTTGTGTTACGTGATTCTTTATCCACATATACATTGTCAGTGGACTTTATGTAAGAGGCATAAATGTTTATATTTCTGTGTTCACACCAGCTCCAGATATCTCTGGTGATTTTGTTCAAGTGTGGGTATTGCACACTACCCATTTTATTAATGCATGCAATAGCAGTTGTGTTATCTATACATAATAAAATATTGCAATGGCTATATGGTTTTGCGTAACATTATTATCCAAAAAATGCTACTGTCAGTTCTAACTGGTTTATATGAAGGTGTTGTTCTGGGTGAGACCACATACCACCACTACTTTCACCATTGCAGTGTGTTCCCCAACCAGTCAGTGATGCATCAGAAAATATTTCCAACTGAAATTGTATTTAAATATTTGTATTTAAGTACATAATAGCATCATAATTGTCAGCATAGTGTGTCAACGCTAGATATTTCTCTCTTTCCGTTGCTTTAGTGTGCATGAGGCCATAAGGTACAGCAGGGCTAGCAGCTACTAAAGTACCAAGCAATTTTGCAAAGTTCCTTATTCTACAGCTCTTCAAGGATAGAAATTTTGTTACTAAAGATTTTATACTGTCTCTCTTATCCTGTGGTAATTCAAGTGACATTTTTTGTGAATATGTGATAAAGCCAAGAAACTTGCAAGATTTATTAGGTATTAGTGTGCTTTTTTCATGGTTTACAATAAGGCCCAAGCATTTAAAAATGGAGAGAGTTTGTTGTGGTGTAAGTTGGCTTAGCTAGATTTGCTTTTGGTGTTGACTTTTTTATTTGGGCTGAAGACTTCTTCAGTTCTAGGCTATTTTTAATTTTTGATGCCAGGTTATCACGTTTTACTTTTTCAGTAATGTTCAAAAAGTTTTACGAGACCTACGATGCCGGCGAACGCGCGAAAGAAAAGTGACATTTGCTACCCGGAATGCCACAGACAAGAAATTTTTTATTTTTTTTAAATCTAAAACCGCGATGCCAATGAATACCGAATAGAAAGACTACACTGTTAACAATTATATTTCAGATCAACATGAAATAAAATTGAATATTAAGATATTGTGTATATATATACGTTACATTGACTTTAAAAGCAATTAAACGTAATTTAATGTTCCAAAATTATCAGCAATCATTAGTTGGCAAATTCTCGTATTAAACAAAAATGTTATATGTCAACATAATTGTTATTCTATGGTATCGTAATAGTACTTTTGAATGTTTGATGAGTTTATATTTTTTTATATTAATGCTTTTCATATTAAACTTCAGACTCTTGTCAATATGTTCTCTAAACAAAACACAGATAACATTTCAATAAGTATGACTTGATTACGAGTGGGTGAGGGCACTCGTAATGAAATCATATCCGTGACATAAGTGATATTCAAAAATAATAATTATTGAAAATCGGTGATTATTAGTAACATCGGTGATTTCTAAGTCGCATTCGTAATTCAAAAATAGGTCTCCAGGGCTCCCTACTCGTAGTAGCAATTTCAATTTTTGGACCGCATTTGGCGTAAAGCGACTCGAAGCGTTTTCTGCCATGTTATTTTAAGTCAACTTAACATCTTGGCATTATTTAGAGATGTAGCATCATTATGCATCATCTATTGCATATATTATATATATAATGGGGATTATTCGGATTGATCCTTTCAGCTATTATCACGACAAAACGTTTACTCTCATCACCAAGATGGCTAACATATCAATTTGTAAAATACACCGGATAACAATGCTTTTTACTAAAAACATCTACCTCGTACTGTCAAATTATGGAATAAATTGTCGCCTGTGGTATTCCCGAATGGATAGGATATCTAAACCTTAAAAAAAAAAGCATATATTCCAATTTTAAAGGCTGCCTACACACTTGTGACTCCTTTGGTTCTGCCGAGCGGCGGGCAGCAGTAATTGCTTATCATTAGGTGATCCGTTTGCTCGTTTGTCCCCCTAAGAAAAAAAAAAATACTAAATAGGTATATCAAATCACATTCACAAAGGAACAATTTTAAAATTATCAATTGTACTAACCACACGGTACAAAAATATAACACGTCTAAGAACTTAAAATAAATATGGAATTGGCTATAAAATTGCATGAGCTGTCGAATGTATAAATAAATGATAAATTATTTTATAATTTATCATTTATTTATACCACACTATAAAGTAAAGGGGCTATGTGGTATACTTGTCATATTATTATTATATATATTATTCACACGTTATCTACTTTGTAAAAAAATATTTTCAAGCAGCGATGATATTTTTAATTAAACGCTTGAAAAATTTGATCAAAACACAAATAGCGATAAACAGTTTATTGCCCACAAAATTTCGAAAAATATACTTGAAAGCAAACAGGAACTTTATTGATTGGAATCAAGTTCTGTTGAATTATTTTATGTTCTATTAGTTTTCAAATACATTTTATAATTTTTGTAAGCTTTGTATACTCAAGTATGTTTATATAAAAAGAGGATAACGTCGTATCTAATTTCATTTCTCTTAATTAAGAATTTCGCTATACTTACAGGCAGAGTGGATCCATTGGCAACAAAAATATTTTTGCCTTGAGCGATGTACATAAGTATTTTGAATCCCTCACGTAGTCGTTCAGAATTTCATTATTATTATTTTAGGATTGTCTCGAATGTGAAACATAAGAATATTATTCCAGGATGCTTCACTACGTTCAGGATTATTCAAGATAAACCTGGGAGTAAATTATTTTTTTACTGCCTTATTTATCATACAATAACCCTTACATACCCAAAATACCCTCTTAATAGCGGTTAATCAAGCACGAAGAATAAGACACGATTTATAAAACTAAATTGTTTAGATTAGGTATATTCTATATCAACACTTCTTATATAACGAGTGTTTGGTAAAATGACTAACCAAATGAGGGCTTAGTTTTTGTGAATGATTTGTGATATTACTTATAGAATATATTCATACCTTCCTAATATTGAAATATTCTTGTGGCTGTTTAATGTTCGTTTAGTACGAGTAATATCTATAGTATACAATATTAAACAATGTAGAGAGAGAGAGAGCGACGAAATATTATAGTCTTTAAAGTAAAATAATAATAAAGTAAATAATTCTAAAGCCGTGTGAAATATCCTTTAGGGTGCCAGGTACAGAGATTGGGACAAAAGTAATAGCCACTTTGTCGACTTCGAATACCTATTGTAGATAAAGGTTATTTTCGGCTGGAACCTAATATTATTTAAGCAAACTACATGTTAGATTCGATTACAAAGCTGCGAATGTCAGAGAAAGCTGGCTTAACATAAAATAGCGTCGGCGCTCAAACCTTTGTTTTAACGTCAATGTTCGTTTAGTAAATTAGTGTAAGATTACGGTACGGATAGATGGTTCTAATTAAGTTTTGAACAATTTAATTACGTAACAGTGATATCTGGAATCTATGTATTAGGTTAGTAATTAAGTATAATGTATACATAAAATTAATTAAAACTCGTGACGATTTATTTGTTTTTATTAAGGAGTCGAAAATATTTTTTATAGTGAAATCATAAAAATGCCTTACAAACTACTTCCCTTCAAGTTTTATTTTGTTTCTTATAAGTCAAAGAAGCCCTTTTCATATTTTAATTTGGATACGGAAAATCTATTGATGATATAGGGTAAAGACTGACACAAAGATTAAATAAGCCAAATTAAACATGACACAGTTTATATGACAGTTTGGCGAGCGGCGATCGATTCCAAATTTTCGATAGTATTGTTCTCCTTACCGAGCAGGAGACCTATTTTTGAATTACGTATGTGACTTCGAAATCACCGCTGACTAAATAGTCAGCGATGACTTCAAGGTCACGGATTCCTAAACATCTTATTTTTGAAAGTCGATCGCAGAGCTGCCAACATAGATAAAGTAAACACATATGTAAGGGTGCGGTTCCACGCAGAATGTAGCCGCTGCCGGTTATTGCCGGTTTAACCATTATGGTTATTATACTATACTAAGGTAGTCACATAAGTGATATTGAAAAATAAGAATTATTGAAAATCTGTGATTATTAGTCACATCGGTGATTTCGAAGTCGCATACGTAATTTAAAAATAGGTCTCCAGATCACGAATTTAGAGTTTAAGAAAAAGTTAACGTCCAAAATCGCCGTTAGGGGGCTCTGAAGTTTTGGGTAAAAATCCTGGTTTCCTGGTCAGCTTGGATAAGCTCGTCAAGGAGAACAACATATCCAAGTTTCAGCTGATTCTGCCGTAAACCCAAAACTTCAGAGCCCCCTAGCGGCGATATTTGTCGTTAACTTTTTCTAAAACTTGTATATTAGTGATCAGCTCGTCAAGGAGAACAATACTATCGAAAATTTGGAGTCGATCGCCGCTCGCCAAACTGCCATTTAAACTGTGTCATTATTATTATTATTATTAGTGTAAGTCGGGGCTAATATGCATCACTGCGACCTATTAAGATCTATTGTGACCAGTCTCCTATGTAGGTTCTATGTAGGCCCTACAGTAGCTCCCTTAACTGAGCACTGACCAAGAAAGATAGGATGTTCCCAGTTCGGATTGTTTTTATTTCATCTGGGTCAAGGATGTGTTTCCCCAGGTGTCTGTTTCTTTTGTGAATCAGCGGTTCACAGTAGCACAAGAGGTGTATTGGTGTTTCACGTTCTTCTTCGCAGACTCTGCATGTGTCAGTGTCCTTAAGTTTCATGTTGTAAAGGTGTCTATTCAACTTGCAGTGACTGGTCAAAGCCCTAACCATCACGCTCAAGTTACTCCTGTTAAGCTTTAATAGCTCGTCAGTGCGTTTGCGAGAGTATGGTTCGATTAGTGCTTTTGAGTGTGTCATCCCGAAGAAGGCGAGTTTTCAGGTATTGCATGGCCTGGTTCTTTGAGATACCACAGATAGGCTCTGGGCCGAACTGTATTCCTTGAGCCCCAGTCCTGGCTAGTTCATCGGCCTTCTCATTGCCGGTTATTCCAGAATGACCTGGCACCCATTTGAGAGTGATTTTGTTCTTTTCTCCCAGGTCACGTTTTTTCACACAGTCTTTTACTAGCTTTGATTTAAGTGTGTTATTGTTTAATGCTAGTAAAGCTGCCTGACTGTCTGAATTAATTACGATTTTTTGGTTTACGTAGTTTCGTTGGCGGTTCGCTTGTACACATTCAATTATGGCACAGACTTCCGCCTGGAATATAGTGGCATACTTTCCCAGGTTTATGCTTTTGCTAACCCTGGGTCTGCCCCCATATATGCCACATCCTACGTTAGCCCCCATTTTGGAGCCATCGGTGAACCACACCAGACACCCGTCATTTAAGGGATCACTATGTCGGCCTTGCGCCCAGTCTTCCCTCTTGGTGATTTCCACAGTGAAATTCTTGTGGAAGTTAACTTCTGGAAGCAAGACGTCTGTCGTCATTGCAAGAAGTGGACATTCAAACACTTTTTGATGTAGTGTCCTAATTGTCTGGGATTTCCAGTGTTCTATGCCAGCGTTAGTCCTATAGATGCCAGCCATCATCTCCTTCTCAATTAAGAGGTGAGAGGCTGAGGATTGCATTAAGGGCTATGGCTGGTGTTGATCTAACGGCTCCTGTAGCCATCAGGCATGCAGTGCGCTGCAGGCCTGATAGCTTTTTTATAGCCGTAACTTGCTGTGCTTTCGAGCCCCATATCGTACAGGCGTAAGTTATTGACGGCCTGACAATGGTGGTGTAAAGCCATAAGGTGATTTTTGGGTTTAGTCCCCATTTCGTCCCTACAAGCCGTTGACATATACCTAAGGCAGTTTTAGCCTTTTGTATCGTGTTCTTAAGGTGTGACCCCCAGGTCAGTCTCTTGTCGATGATTCCGCCCAAGTACTTGACCTCTGTTGAAAATGGTATTGTTGTTCCTTTTATAGTCAGTGGTGAGAGCTTATCCAGCTTTCTCTTCCTAGTAAAAGGGACTACAATAGTTTTCGTGTTAACGGTTTTCTGTAAAATTGAGGTCACAGTGCTTTGACAGGGGCCTATGATACAGGCCACTACGTCATATGCATAGCTCTGTACGTTGAGATTCATTTCTGAAGTTGTAACTAAAAGTTCATCTATGACAAGGGACCATAGCAATGGCGATAAAACGCCTCCTTGCGGGCAACCTCTTGTCGCTCTGAAGCTTCTAGTTACCTTATGGAGGTCTATTTTTACTATTCTGTTTTTTAGCATTGCAACTATCCATCGGGTCGTTGTTTTATCGATCCTTTTGTTCTTCAGCCCTTTGCTTAGAGAGGTGGTGGTCACGTTGTCAAATGCTCCTTCTATATCTAGGGATGCACAAACGGCTATTTGCCTGTCCTCAAGAGCTCTGTGGATGTTGTCCGTAAGCTCTAGTAAGGCAGTCTCTGTGGATTTTCCTTTTTGATAGGCATGTTGTTTCGGATGCAGAGGTAGTACCTTTAGAGAGCCCTCCCTGATGCAATCGTCAATTAATTTTTCCATTATCTTTAGAAGAAAGGAGGTTAGGCTTATTGGTCTAAAGGACTTTGGTTGGGAGTAGTCCTTTTTCCCTGCTGTCGGTATAAAGCGGACTTTGACCAAGGACCATGTTTTTGGCATATATCCCCAAGCATAGCTTGCCTGGAAAATTTTTACCAGACGTGGAATGAGGATGTCTTTAGCTCGTTGTAGCAGAGCTGGGAATATGCCATCCTCACCTGCTGATTTGAAGGGCTTAAAAGTATCAATAGCCTAGCCTACTTTATATGGCCTGATATTCATTGCAGCTCGCCTCCAGTCTTCCCTTTTGGGTCTGGTAAGGCAATTGGAATGTTCAGAGTCATAGTTTTCGAGCATATTTGTTGAACCAGGGAAGCTGGTATTCGTTAGTAAATCCAACGTTTCTTCCTCTGTTTCAGTGTAAGAGCCATCTGGTTTTTTTAGTAGTCCCAGTTGGTTGGATAGTGATTAGGCTAAGACCTTGTGGATCCTTGCTCCCTGCGGAGTACTACTTATCTCCTCACAGAACCTTCTCCAGGAACGTCTTTTTGCCTTTCTTATTTCTTTATTATATTCAGTTAAGGCCTTTTTGTAACGTTCCCAACCCTCGGGCGTTTTGGCCTTATTGAATAATGTTCTTGTTTTACGCCCGAGTTCCTCAAGTTTAGAGTGCCACCAGGGTACTTTGTTGTCTTTTTTTACCTTCATAGGGCAGCTCTCCGTGAAGGAGGCAGGTATGGCATTGGTTAAGAGATGTACCGAATAGTCGACCATCTCTGGTGTTTTAATGATTTTAGGAATCTTTGTCAGATGGTTATTAAGAAACGTTTTATATTGGTTCCAGTTAGTGGTTTTAGGATCCCTAAAATACAGATTAGTGTTTTGATTTGTCTGAATAGAGAATTTAATCATACGATGGTCAGACATGGACGTTTCGTTGCTTACTATCCGGTTGTTATTACTGGATAAGTTATTAGTAGCAAGAGTGATATCTAAGACCTCCTGTCTGGATCTCGTAACAAAGGTCGGTTTACGGCCCATGTTAAGAATCTGAAGAATGAAATCATGAAGTAACTCACCCCTGATGTTGACATCGCTACTCCCCCAGTTGGTATGGTGGGCGTTTGCGTCGCACCTAATCAGGAGTTCTGCGTTGTGTTCTTTTGCATAGTCCACAACGCTCTCTAGTTCTTCAGTTGGGTTACTCTTTTCTCCGGCCAGATAGGCAGAGCAAACTGTGTCATGTACTTTAACTGTATCTCAAGCATAGCAACAGAATGTGGCTTTTATAATGAATGAATGATATATAAGAATATATTGTGATATATCTCAATATTGCTTATTATATAAATCAAGCATAAATCATTACAAACATAAATGTTTGGAGCTTATTAAGATATATATAACAATATATGTTCTATTTTAAATAAGAACACTCGACATGACAAGAAGTGCCTTTGTCTATTTTCACATTAAATACGAGGGCCGTATTTTAAGTTGTGTCGTTTGCCAACCTCCCGCAATTTAACAAAAAATCATATTGCTTTCTCATCTTTTGAATTAAAAATTCCAAAACAAAAGAATGTTTTTAGATCGACTGTGACTGTGACTGTGTTTTCGTGCGATAATTGTCTAGAACTTTCAAAGAAATTATTGCACGGTGCGCTTAGCAGCAATCTATACATGATCGGTGGGTTTATCAAAATATCTGCTTAGAAGAGTTGTGGTAATGTTACGCCTTGACTTATTTGATGTATACATACATTATTTTGAGGTATTGACACATTTAAGAATGCTTTAACATGCTAAATGATTTAATATGTAATATTATAATTTATGTGCTTATTAATGTTTAGATACTTAAATTTCGATTATTTATGTAGAACATGTTTCATTAAACTATTACGTCCTTGGATATTTAATTACTAGATTTATTATTAAATAATTACGTTCTTCGTACCACACAATATTTTTATAGGTGTTTGATGAGTTGCTGAAGGCTTAAGACAGTTACAAGAGGTGTGAATAAATCACTTACTTGGCAAGCAGTATATAAATGTTTCAGCAAATTTGAGTCTATTAATAAAGTCCTGGCTTTGATATTAAGATTCTAAATTTGATAAGGGTTTTGATTCTTTCGCTATCACCAATTGATTGTGGACTATAAGGAGCCGTATTTCATTATTATGATAAAACTTTTTGAACTTGTTACAGGGAAATTCAAACCTACATCACACCTGATCCGCTTTACTATATTTTCTATTTGCATTTCTAAATACTTAATATAATTCAACAAATTATCTGGAATTTCATTTTCCTACTTCATATATTACGAATATTTCAGAAAAAATTATCAATTATAGTTTGAAAGTAAAGTTTTATTACTGCTAGACATTTTATGTGAATTTGAAGAAATGATTCCGCTTACAGCGTTATACTTACTTATAATGACAACTATTGATGACACCTCTATTGGCGAAACTAACTGAGTCGCTTATTTTAACCATTTCGTCAATGGAAAGCAAATTATAAATTATTTTTTTATAATTAACTCTTCGCAAATTAAAAATACTCATTTGTTTATTCGTTTCTAAAAATTATCCATAGAAAGTATTTTAATTTATCGCAAAATGCATTTGTCTAGAAGTTGAAATAGTCTTTGGCAATATTATTTTGAAATTAGATTTTTTTCTCTCGATCTTGACGAAATTCCGAATTCCGATAAACGTAACAAAATTTATTTCACTCTCATGGGGCAAAAGTTTTGTTGCAGGCAAATATCTCTATCTTTATCTCTTATAAGTCTTAAGTCGTACAAAATACGACTTAAGACTTATAGACTTTAAAAAGCCATGTTCAAGGACATGTTCGGCTAAAGCTGGATAGATGACAACCCTATACTATGTTCACAGAATTTTGTGTTATGCTCTACAATATACAATAGTAACAAAAAAGCATAGCTTATATTTACATGAAAAAATGAGAACATTATTTTTTACGGAATATACAGATACAATACGATTTTTGATATAAGTATTAGCTCTTAAATAAAACATTCTTTTTATATGTAATGCATTGTTACGTAAATTTATTAATGGCATAATACCATGTAAATGTCATTCTTATTATCTATACATATATCTATACATATAATAAGACAGTAAAAATATTTTGTCTGTACATTTAGTATTTTTGACTGAAATGGATAGAGGGGCACTTAAATAGATTATTAGAAAGCAAAAAAATTTTTTTGGATTTTTTGTCTGTCTGTCTGTCTGTCTGTCTGTATGTTTGTTCACGTTTATCTCCGAAAGTACTGAACCGATTTGCTTGAAACTTTCACTATTTGCTTTGTTTTAACTCAGAATAATATCTAAACTTTGTTTCATCAAAATCGGTTCATTAAAAAAAAAGTTATCGTCATTTTAATGAATGTACACCATTCTTACATAAGTTACATGGGAAATTTAAAATCTAAAGACAATTCATCATCATGATACAATACATACATAAGATAACGTCTTTATCCCCTGCGGGGTAGACAGAGCCACAGGTTAATAAACCCAAAGGCCACGTTTAGCATGTTCGTGGGCAGTGAGATGGAACAGGGAACCAAAATACGATGAAACGAAACCAGTTTTTATCAAAATAATATGATAAATTCGAAAGTTTGTTTGTTTATTACCTCTTCCGCTTAATCTATATATTCTTTGAGTTTACTTTACCTCAAGGAATTGCTTTATACCAAAAATATTTTAATCGGTAAAATCGTATATTAATATGATTTGTGTAATCAATAACATTCAACTCGAAATTTACGCAGACGAAGTCGCATGGGCAACAGCTAGTTTCAATATAAGTTGCCTCACTTCTCGAACTTTCGGACCATAAAAAAGTTTAAAAAGAGAGAAACCATAATGTTTGAGTTTATTTAATAGAGTCTGATGACTAATAATGAATATAATCAAAACTCTTTGACATTTTGTTTACACTCACAAGTTTCAGTACAACTCCAGTATTTCGAAACTTTGATCAATACTGAAGCCATAATGATTTGTATATAAAACTTTATTAGTAGCAAATGAAGTTATTTTTGAGAAATAATTTCCACGAAATTTTTGTTACAATTTGAAGGTTTGTTTATAAGTCTCAACTGTATGAAGGTTTGCAGTTCAGAGGCTTGCCTTATTTATTGTAAATCAACTCGAAATGCCAGTCAAATTGCTTTGTAGCTGATTTGATTATGTGGGTTGACTACTTCCAATAAATAATTTATCCTTAAACATTCTAAAATTTCTTAATGCAGAGTTATTTAACTGTGACTAAACGTATTATAATAAAAAGTAAGAGGTTATTATAAGTTGGACTACGGGAAGACTTATAATTTGTACATGGAACTTCGGATAGTATTTACGACGCTATTGGTGGTGTCTTTTGCAGGACTAGGTTTGATTTCATATTTGACATCTGAAGGCGACTTAAATATAAATTGGTTTGATTTCAAAATACTTCTTAGTTTCGTTGTGTATACTTTCCAAAAGCCAAAGTTTCACAAAAGCTAGCAATTTTATTACATCACTAGCTGTGCCCGCGACTTCGTCTGCGTGGAATGTAATAAAAAAATAGTTTTTTTGTTTTTGACATTTTTCTAAGTAACTCCTTATTACATAAGCTATCTGCCAGTGAAAGTCCCGTCCAAATCGGTCCCTGCTGGACCGATTTGGACGGGACTTCCAGAGATTAGCCGAAACAAACAGACAGACAGAAAAAAAATAAAAAAAAATATGTATTTTGGTATGTGTACCGTATATACATTCATATGCATGTAGTAGAAAGCGGTTATTTTAATATTACAAACAGACACTCCAATTTTATTTATTTGTATGTATCGATGAAGGGGACTTATGTCGAGAAGAAGTTTACCGAATAATAGTAAAGAAAAGGACTTTGATAATATTTTAAAAGAATTTGACAATCCTTTTTTTCTTAAAAAACGCTTACGTATGAAAAATATTTGTTATTTTATAGAAAACAATTACAAGACGACTCCTTAGAACACTTCATAAAGAACTTAAGTGCAACATGTGAATTGGGAAATGTTAATGAAGATCTCATCGAAGATTTATTTATTTGTAGCATAAAGTGTACGGTTATACAAAAACAATGACTGACTTCATAGTCAGTCATAATATACAACTATAGACTAAATATTAGTCTAAATTTCTATCTAGATTAATATTTGGAACACTTAGAGAATCAGTAAAAGTAGAAACAGACCATAAACCTATTATAGGTGTATTTAATAAGCTGTTACTTAATATTCCTGTTACAAAGAAAACTTTAGACTTCGACTAGAACATTACATATTGTTTATACTCCACGAAACTTGCAATATATTAAGGATACTTTATCCAGAGATTTTACAAAGAATGGGTATGATAAAATAGCTTAAAGCTTGATTTCGAATCACAAGTTTCGTTATAGATTAAAAATTCAGGTAAACTAATAGCTTACATTACCTAATCACAGTATTTGTTTAAACATTAAAGAAAATAGAAATGAAGATCATCAGTCATGTAAAAGTTGAAGTAATATGCTTTGGGTAACTCGTCAAAATACCATAAAGTTCTAGCTTTATAAACGAAACCTAATTTTAAACAAACTTCAGTAATCAATGATTTGTGATTTAAAGGTAATCGAATAATTAAATTGTGGCCAAGAATTGTTCAAGATATTTTAGAAAATGTTAAGTCTTGTTCTGTTTCTTTAACACAATAATAAGTAAAACATGGCAAGAGGTAAGGGGGCGTTCAAGTATTAGATAACGCAATTTGGGGGAGAGGGGGTCTTGTTAAACATTGCGATACGTTACAAGAATTGGATGGTCGGTGGGGGGGAAATTGGACTACATGTTATGTAAGATTTTTTTAAATATAAAATAATAAGGGGATAAGCCGTTACAGGACGTCTGATACATCTAAAACAACATTGAACCGATTCTGAACATTGAACGCCCAAACCGATTTCACCCGATAGCAGGTAGCAAACTAAGAATACAAAGACAAATTCCGAGAAGAGTGTAATTAGTTGGTTATTGTGTGTCTGTGTTTGCCAGCTTTTGCCAGAATTAGTTGTATGAAGGTTAGAGGTACGAAATTTTTAGTTTTAAAAACGTAACAATTTGCAAAATTTAAATCAATAATAAAAATTATCATATGATAGGACTTTATTTCGAGAAGTTTTGATTTTATTAAAAAAAAACATGAAAAAATATCAATTTTTTCGGAAATAATCTTTTATTTTTCATAGATAATGATGTTTTTTGTGCAAAACTACTACCCAATTATCTTCGCCAGTTTTTTAGGATCACATTAGTATTTGTTGTGGCTTGCTACCATATACAGAACTAAAGTTATAAGAATTTCTTTGCATGGGGTACCCAATTGAGATTTGAAAAATAAAAAAAATCATAACTTCAAAATTTTTTTTTTATTTTTTTAATATGTTTTCTGTCGATAAAAATAAGTCTAGTTTTAACCCATTGTTATATGTGCACTTCGTCAAGAATCACGCTGTATATGAGTGTTAATCTCAATATGTGTCGTAACTAATATATGTAATTATTACTTATATACATTTGTTGTTTTATTTACATAAGCACCGCGAATGCGACGAAAACAGTATCAAAGGTATTTTATGGATTTAACGCTGTCTCGGGTAACAAAATAATGAACTATTGGGTGTTACGTAATATTTAAAGAATGGGAGGGTACAGAAAAACGTTATAGCACGTCACACGGGGGAGGGGTCAGAGATTGCTTTACATAATACTTGAACGGTCCCTAAGCTGTGATATATTTGAGCTTTAAGCATACACAAATCTTGTTGTTATGGATGCTTAATATAAAGTAATTCGGTAATGATTTAAGAACTATTACGGTAATAAACAAATTAAAATGTATATTTGCTAGTTTATACAGATAGAGAACTATATTATTCAGATTAATTTAAAAAAATTGTTGGTCTTTGAGACTCTGTCCATGTAATGCCATAAGTCCTGAGTCTAATGGACTGTCTGATGTGTATTTAAAATAACCTAGTCAAAAAACCAATGGAAGCAGGCCAAGATTCTTATATTGCTCTATTAAATAAAAGAAATACTCGGAGAGGTAACATTCATTCAGCAGCATCTAATTTAACGAGTTGGTAGTTACGATCTTAATATAACGAGTTCTTCAAAAATTTTATTACCAAAAATTGGGTTTTTTTTTAAATGTATTTAAAGATGACAGAAAAAAAGAGACAAGTAAATTGGACTATGATAAGATTGCTAAGATTGATAAATTAATATAAGCAAGGAGAGTCTGTTAGAATTCTGGTAGTCAGTCAGAATTTTCCAAATAATAATAAATTTTGATATATTCGTTATTGGTATATTCGTTGCGTAATTAAATAGTACACCGTGTAACGGTCATTATTATGCTGTATTCTGTACAGGTGGAAAATAATTTTTCCTCTTAATGGAAGGTTAAAGTTGGTTCATCATTATTCTAGCACTTAAACGAGAAATGAGAAATGTGAAATTTGATGAGATCAAGTTTAATAATGAAGTAGTTCACTTGACCTTAAAGTTGTAAAAGTGTTTCGGGTTTATTCAATTACATTAATAAATCCCCGGTAAATATTTTGCTTTGAAGTTTAACATATTAAATATTTAAGTAGAGAGAGAGAGAGAGAGAGAGACAGGGAGTTAGCGGAAATATTTTATTACGATTTTACAAAGACGTCCTTTCTTATGCTTTTCTTAAATAAATCTCATTAGACTAATAGGATTTGCTGTAATTATACTAAGTACCCACATACTTAGTGACCCATTGTCACTTGGCTCTGGGAATAACAAATTGGTGCCTTGATTTTACAGAAAAATAAACCTCATTATATGTTTGTATGTTGTAGTGAGATATGCCGCTACATTATTATAATATTATTATTGAACTACCTTTGTACTTGAGTTACCTTTATACTCATTTTACTTCACAAAAAAATTGACTAAACCCAGGAAATGACTTGTATGCATGTTTGTCTTTGTATTTTCCGGACCGTTATTTTGCTTACCAAATAAACGTTTTTCTTTCTTTCTTTCTTTCTAAATAAAATCATGTTACTTTTAATTCAATGTTCATTTCCAGCTTTGGCAATTAAATAGTGCGGTTTACATTATACTGGCCGGAAAATTTCGTATCATTCGTAATGGTCAATATTCATCATGAGTGACAAGTAGACAACTTAAAAAAGAACATAGCGACATGTCATCAATGCATGGAGATAAACATTTAGTGTTGTGATAACAGAATTCATTGATATATAGTCGAGTATGTTATATTATTTTCAAAAAATATATAAATTGGTTTAACTATCTACCTGAACTTATTGTAATATTACCCCTTTTATAATATTGCCAAGCATATACCTTATCAAGTTATCAGTTATTATTACCCCATGTTCATGCAGAAGTTACTGTTTTGTAACCGCATTATTGAACACCTGCACGAATATTATCACTCCATATTACTATTTCAAAAAAAATTGAAATTTAACAAGATTACAGAAAAGGGACATTTAATTTAGCACTGCAATTTATTGAAAAATTATCACAACGTAATTTTCTATATTATTTCTTTCCCTAAATTTTAACTACTGTTCACTGAGAGATTGTACCTTCTCCTGCTTAGAAACAATCTGAGAAAATTCCAAGCCAAAAAGGATTTCAAATCTGTAATTGAAAACTACCACCTTATATCAAGTTATAGTACTATAAGATAAGTGTTTGAAAATCTTGTTTTTGTCAATATTTTCCCTTCTATTTCAATATAGTTTTTGCTGGCGTTTCCACAATCCTTAACTTAGCCTTATTCTATAAATGGTGGTTAGTGGGAAGATAGATATTGTTTCCTTATACTGTAAACTAATTTATTTTTATTCATATCAATAAAAGCAAACAAAATATTCGAAACGAGTGCCTTGCCTTCAACATGCCGTGTTGACGCCCTAGCTAATTAGGCCACCGAGCATTATCCATGTCTGAATCGCATATTTCGACTACATTCTTTAAAATTTACGTTGTTAAGCCACAGTAAATATATTACTACAGTAGCTAAGTCAAAGTACTATTAATAGCTACGTATTAATATACACTTTAGTATCTTTAGTATATCTGTAAAAATATTACATGAAAGATTTCCTTGAAAATGTATATTTGTTAAATTATTATAGCTGAGTAAGCATTCCAATTTTATGAAAGGAATTGTATGGTTTCGTAGAAACTGAGTAATTTGACAATATCAACCATGAATAAAGTGATTCTTTGTAGACGTAGCTAACACATAGTGGATTTTCGAGAGCTTGTTTTATTTAGTTACTACTTTTCCTTATATCTCTACTGAGGATTTTGGCCCGTATTACATAACAAGACTCAAGAAGCGATTTGGATTTAAGTTTGATCTGTCTTAGAGACTTTGGCTTCTTTATTTAGCTCAGGACACCTGCTGTTAGTTAAAATGTGTAGTATCGTATATTATTTTATCTGATAATCTTATGTCAATATTGTAATAACTGGCATACTTCTCGCAATGAATACTAGTATATTACTATCGCGGTATGTAATAACTGCGTTGTGGGCCACGCTGATGATTGCTTTGAGTACAGTTTGCTGGCAGGCTTGCGAGTAACATTGCAGCCTTCAGCTTCTTTTTATTCCACCACGGCGGCAAAAGGAACTTAAGGTCTGCCCAATAGTAAGCCGTCACCGTAGCATATGAACATCTGCAGCACAAAGGGCAGGACAATTGCGTTGCCGATTTTTTATAAACCTTATATACCTTCTTGAAGAACCTATACTGTATTTGCCGGAGAAAACCTCGGCAGGGGATTCATTATACAACTGCACTGTGCTTGACCACTAGGCTCGAGCTGTGAGAATGAACATTCTGGAATGAAATCGTCTTTACAACGCGGTCAACAAGGGCTGCAGTTATGACCCAAACATGAGGGTGACAACGTGGCTGGCAACGCAAACCATGCATGACTCTCTTCTCCTTAGGGAAAAAATCATTTTTTTTAGAGAGGAAATGTAAAATGCACCGTGACACCACGCTGGCTAGGCGCGGCCATATGTAGGGCTCTCCGATCTGAGAGGACCTTCCTACCCACTAAAACCCCCCTGAGTTCTTTAGGAATTAAGGAAAAAACCAAGGGTTGCATAATATGATAAGTTGATGTATCAACAAAATTATCAAAAAAAGGATGAGTAGTGTAGTGACAAAGGACATATCTATCAACTCAGTGTTGTTTTAGTATACGCTTCAAATGCCACATCCTTTACAAAGTATATCTATCCTTGAGACTACATTGTTGTATCGCCAACGTTCGACAACCGTTACTTGTTCTAACTTGTTCAATGAGATCAAACCTATTAAAACTATTATGATGTTCATTCCTCAATTCCAGTGATGGTAAAGAATAAAGCATTCTACCTATTAGAAAGTACCTTGGAGTAAGAGGATTTGTTTAAGATGATAAAGGTGTTAATGGTGTAATATTTATGATTAACTCAACAGTCTGTTGATTAACATTTCATGTAATAGTACATTATGGTACAAGTGTGTAATGTTGGTGAGTTCCGCTGAGGCGCTTTGAGGCCCGAGCCGTCAGGCGAGGGTCTTAAGGAGCCGAGGACGGTAATCATCAATACACACGTGTATCATACAATGTTTTTCAACACACTTCTGAATAAAATAATACTTAAATAAAAAACCATTTTCTTCATAAATTGTACCTGCAGACATCTTAATTAATAACTAACTAAATAACTTCAAAAGAGAAAACGAGGCGAGTTGTGAAAAATGTTTCGTAATGGCGGGAAAAATTAATCAGTTTTCCTATGCGCGCGCATCGGCCATAGACTAATAAATTTCGTAATGGCGGGAAAAATTTATTAGTTTTCCTATGCGCGCGCATCGGCCATAGACTAAAAAATGAGGTTTCTTTTTTTTGGGCTTTTCGCGGATAGCTTTTTAGCGCAAATGTAAGCGTAACTCAACCAATAATATTAAAAAAAAACTATTACTCACTCGTGAATAATAGTAATGAAAAAGTCACAGTTTGATTATAGGTGTCATTATGTGCCTAATTGCCATGGGATTAGAGCCACTTTATGAGGAAGTGTGTTGAAAATAAAATTTTGCGACCTTTATATCCGCTTTAAAGTGTATTTACCTTAGTTGATCCCTACAGGAAATGAAACAGCGTATACACAAAATAAGGGTTTCAGTTGATAAATCGCTTGAAAGCTCATATATAGTACTTGGAAATTTTGCAGCCCTTTAATATTTTTTCAACACCAACTTCTTCAAATGTAAAAAAAAAATGGGCACAATTTTTGCTGCAAGTAAGATACCATTATTGGATAAATGCTTTCATTAGATTATATAAAATTAATCTATTTACAGTACTCCTAGTTAAGATCCTGTACTTTAATAAACTAATATTGAGTTGTATTCTCGACAATAATAATTACAATCCACTATCTAGTACTCGTTTGTGTTCATGAGCAAAATGATTGAATTTTTATGATTACTATCTTATAATAATACATGTTTATTTGTGAATGTTACGGATGATTTTCGTATTTTACCGTCAACTCGAAGTAAGCCTTTACCATCGAGAAATAGACTAAGTGACAACAAATGAGATTTCAAAGGTAAGTTTTTCTTATTACTTAGTATATTTGTGTGTATGTCTTTGGATAAAAACATTCCCTTTGTTGAAGTTTTACTAAGCCGAGATAAGTTCATCAACAGTAAGTGATCCCATTTGTTTGATCTGGTTTTGTCAATGTTATGTTGAAACCATACAAAAATATTGGGTCGTATTAGAATATTATTTACACTGGTATAACTATAACTTGTGAATATGCTGGGATTTTCTTTTTTATATGATCGATAGTTTCTAAAATTGAAGTACGTTGCTGGAAAAATGTATTAAAATAATTTAATGTGTTTGCATCTATTTTAATTCTTAATTCTTCACGCCTACCAGTAATAATACTGTCTAACTCTGAAAAAGATTTAAAACATTTAATTTTTTCGAGGAGTTGTTTATTAATTTATTAAACTGTTATTTACTTTTTCTCAAACATGCTTGGAAGCTTGAGTATTATTTTGATAACCTTCTTCGAGATAAATCGAAATTGCTGTACTGGCCAAATACATGCGAGCAGCGGCCGGCAAAAAATGTATGAAAATCCATATCTGTCGTGTTTTAGCGGCCAAATTAGTTATTTATTATACAAGAGTGGAAAGTTCCTTTTTAACCGCGTGCTCGATTTGGATGACCGAGCAAGCGAAGGATTCTAAAGTTGAATCACGAGCGCAGCGAGTGATTCTAAATTAGAATCCTGAGCGTCAGCGAGGGAAACAAACGAGCACAAGGTGAAAAATCTTTCCACTCGAGTGCAATACGTAACTTTTCATCCCACCTCAGCGAGGAAATGACAAAATGAAAAAGAAAACAATTTATAATGACAAATTATATTAAGCAATAAAACGTGAAAAACTAGAATGGCTCGAAGCACGCAAATAAAACAAAGAAACCAAGAAGGTTCCAAATTTAAATTTTTTCACAATTTAAAAAGTTCTAATCATAAATTTGGCACCATAGAGGTTACATTAAATAGGTTTAATGAGGTTTTGAATTTACAATTATATTGAGTACTCATTATATGTGATGTTCTAAATTCAAATCTACTTTGCCGCTCAAGCGAATAAAATAGAATTTTCCAGCCAGATTTCGAAGCGCAAAATTACACTTTCCGAGGTGGTGGGATGAAAAAATATATACATGTAAATTCATATCTATTCATATCGATTCTGTGTGTAATATATATTATTTCTATGGAGAATAATTTATTATTCATTCACTAAAATACGCCTGTAATTGTATGTATTGGATAATAATTTTAAATAATTTCTATAATATTCAGCAGAGTTCAAAACAACTAACTACGTATTTAATAGCATCCCCACATATAATATTATTAAAGATTTCTCGCTCAGCTCGCTATTTATCGTGATATTTGTGTTATTTCATGTTATTTTACATGAGAATTTTGCAAAGGGGGTCATTTGAAATTGTTTACTGATATAGATGAAATCAAACTGGAAGAGGAATATTATTCCCATTTTATTAATGTTCCAGCTGTTAATTGAAACTATTTATATTCTGTATTTTCTCGCACCAGTATTTGTTTTTGTGTATTATTTTCCAGCTGTGCGAGTAGACATCATTAAAATTGTCTGACAATTCTCAAAATTCTGGATAACAATATCTTGGCAACTTAAGTTTAAAATTTTTACCTAATTATATTTTCTTTAACATGCTATAACGTGCTATAAGTAATTTTCCAATAGTTAAACGTGACCTAATTGTGCTTTTTTCTCTTAAGAGATCTAACAACTTAGTTGGTGACTAACAATTTCATAAAAAAACTATTCTCGACAACATATATCCTTTTCGTAGCCTTGCATTGATACTGTTATACCGTCCAGAGACCGACAGACTACTTAAGAAGCAGCTGATCTACTGATTTACTGACGATACAGAAGAAGTGATGATTATATATATAATTCCTTTATTTAATTAGGGATGATAATTCCACGACCCTTATTTACATACCTTATCAAATTACATATTTGCTAATACAAATATTTTTAGTAAGTAACTCATTAATTAATGATGGACAATATGTAAGTTCATGAGATAAACAAATATCATAATTACATTATTGTAAAATATATACAATTAAAGGAACAAACAAAACAATTCTGAAGAGAGATAACAACATTAACAAAGAGCTATGCGCCTTAAGTCTTTTACACTTGCTTGTTTCCTAATAATCGGAATGTTACATATAATTATATTAAAATTACAATTACCTAAAGACAAAATAAAATATATTATGAATATGTTGTTTAATGAAATGCATACATAATTGTTGGATGTGCCGGTCATGAGAACGTGCACGTATTGAGGTTAAACATTCCTTGAGATAATCATCTCAAAGGTGCTGAGTAAGCTAGAAATACGCACGTACCATATTAGTATATAAGCCTTAGTTTTAGTTAAATAAGTGAGTTATTATAATGGAAATCATAATAGACGATATCAGACTATAACTTGAGTCTCATTATGTCTTTTGCCTAAACACTGGCAAATTGGATAAACCATACAAAATATTGAGGTGATAATTACGATTTTGGGCCGTCGACAGGCGTTTTTAAAAACTACACGTTATTAATTATTAACTTTTATTAATTAAATTACAATATCGATTTATAACTAGTGATCAACGATTGATCTGTCTGTTCGCCACCGCGATTGGAGCTGAAAGACACCTGTGCTGGTCCTCATTGTGACATTTACACGAAGTGTTGCGACATCGGGACTTCTTGGGGGGTCTCTGACTAATTGCGTTTGGATTATATAAAACTAGCTTTTTGCCCGCGGCTTCGCCTGCGTGGATTTCAGGATTGGGTCCATAGAGGGTTAAGGGTCATAGCTTTTGCCTACAGCTACATATGCGCGGAAGTCGGTTTATGGCGCGAAGGTTTTATCGCGCTTCCCGTGGGACTATCCGTTTTTCCGAGATAAAAAATACCGCAAAACCTTGCTCAAGAATGTGCAGTAGTTTTTGAGCGAAGCCTTTATTGCGCATCCCGTGGGATCTGACGATTTTTCCGGGATAAAAAGTAGCCTATGTTACTCAGGGATAATGTAGCTTTCCAAAGGTGCAAGAATTTTTGAAATCGGTCCAGTAGTTTCGGAGCCTATTCATTACAAACAAACAAACAAACAAATCTTTCCTCTTTATAATATTAGTATAGATATATATGGGGTAGGGTGCCAATGCACTCGTAACATGCCCGATTCGTCAAATGAAAAATGAAATATAATATCAATGAATTCGTTATTTTATTTGATTAACATGTTACAAAACGACTTATTAACAAGGCTCAGAACACGAATCATTTTGGAACATTTAATGATAGGAATATACTATTTAACGACCACTTTCCTAGGAAAATAACTCCACCGTACTCACGGTGTTATGGTTCTTTACCTAAAAGTGAAAACATGTCCATTATCTAATACAATTGGTATGGTACTTATGTGTCGATCATAAAAGAGATCACCTAAATACGAATATGTGGCGAAAACTGAATTATTTGTGCCTCTTTTAATTAATAACTCGATATTTTAAACAAAAAGCGTTTAATTTACTACTGTTTTATACATTTCATGGTATACTTTTAATAGTTTGTGGTGGTAAATTATAGATCAAAAAGGGTGACAGTGCGCAAACTTGCCGACGCTTTATTATTAATTTATATTGTTTAATGTGGTTTAATTTAATTTGTGAAACATTACAGTACGGTGATGATGATGATGATGATGAAAGGATTGAACGAGTACAAGATACCTTAGCCAGATTGTATTTATAACGTATACCTAATTGTACACCGTTAAAAACGTTCTAACTTAAAAATTTGTATGGTTTGAAATATTGTAACGTACTTAAATTTATACGAGAAAGTTCGATATTGGCAGGTTTTTATGTCGAACCTCAGTGGATTTGTTATAATAATATAACATTTTAATTGAAACTTTTTTTTAAATCATAAGTTAAACAAATTAAAACAAATGTCACAAGGTACACTTTCAGGTTCACTGATCACAATTTTTCATTATGATTTTTTCAGAATTGTTAGTGTTTACAGAGTTTAATCCATCTCAACCCTCTACAATCAGCAGCATCTTAATGTAAGCAACCACTTAATCTAAGTTCCACCGGTGACTGCAGTTACGTAATGTTTTAAGAAATCTCGTACCCTTGGAGCGCAGTTTCCCGAATGTCCAATAGTAAAATAAATAATAATAAAAAATTCAAATAATAATAAAAAAATAAGATAAATTAATAAAATTCATCTAATACTGATTAATAATTTTAATAATATGTCAGCTGGAATATTTAATTAAAAGTTATATTAAAGGAGAATAGGAAAGTACGCTTTATTAATTGAAAAAGAAAATGCACGAATTTCCTTCAAATCACCGAGAAATTTTGACTAAAACATATAAAGTTTAAGGAATTTGCGTTAAATTTATTAAATATAATATTAACTATATTATATTTTTTTTGCTTATAGATTTTACGAAGTAATAAGAAAGTACTTCGAGCTTTAATCCTTCTAGAAATCTGTTTGAAAAGGCCTCTTTGTTTGTTTTGCAAAGGTATGTTACATATTACCCATATCCAATGCCTACGAGGGCTTTTTCTTGGTATTACTATTATTTCTTTTTCTACACGTTAATCATACCAAATACTCCAAATATGGTCATGATTTCGAAACCATGTTATCATGTTATTTTAAGACAGACAGAAATAGCATAACAAACTAAATTATATTATAATATGTGGTAATTAATTCCTCACTAGGACAGTAATGACTAGGATAGGAAAATGCGTTATGCATACCCCGCGGCTCGGGAAAACCGCGGGGTTATGTCGGACTCTCCGCGCGCTTGGGGGCCGAGTGCCAGCCAAGTGCGCGGCCTACCGACTAAAAACCTAACAATGCCCCTCACTGACGCCTTGCCGCGAGAGCTTCGATCGTCGGCGGGTCCTCCTCCCCCATCAGATGAGGGGGGGCAGACACCAAGCGGAGCTGCATCGCAGCGTGACAAGGTCATGGGAACTCGTGAGAATTCTTCCACGACCTCGTCGGCGTCGGCCCGCATTGTGCGGGCCCCTCTCGCCTCCCCGCTAAAGAGGGGGGGGAGACCGTCGATCCCCGGGGCATCCGAGGGATCGT
Organism: Scirpophaga incertulas; assembly: GCA_036419045.1. Classification (NCBI taxonomy): domain Eukaryota; kingdom Metazoa; phylum Arthropoda; class Insecta; order Lepidoptera; family Crambidae; genus Scirpophaga; species Scirpophaga incertulas. Next base: position 11,704,101 of record CM071641.1, read on the forward strand.
CTACTGACGGCGACCTTTGTGTAGCAGGGACCGGCCTTCCCGGGCCGGGGATCCGCTGGTCGCCGACAGGAGGAATGAGGCGGGCAATTGCGCGCCTCCTTCGCCCGTACGCTTACGGCGGCATGCCTGTGCGCCAGGGTCTCTTCCCTGGCGCGCTCAGCCGCCTCCTTCTGCGTCATGACGTCGACGCAGAAGGAGTTCACCACCGCCCACGTGTTCTCTCCCTCCAGCATGGCACACACCACGTTCTGGAGGGAGAGGTCCTCGCCCATGACAGCGACAAGCTCAGCGCGTCGCGCGGAGAAGGCCGGGCCCCTCTTCCCCCCTTATTCCCTTTTAAAAGGCCGGCAACGCATCTGTGACTTCTCTGGTGTTGCCAAGGGTGTCCATGGGCAAAGGCTATCGCTTACCATCAGGTGATCCGTTTGCTCGTTTGCTGCCCTATACTATAAAAAAATAACACTGGCAAAGCATATAACATATTCTTTAAAACATAACATTTTTATCTGAAAATAGCACCTTGATATTCTAAATTTAGGTACAAAATACCTTTTCAATTGTTTCATATATATTTTCTGTGGTCGTATTTCAAAACACGAATGCTTGCTATCTAATATCTGTTAATCCTACGTTCAAGGTAACAATACCATAATTATAGCATAAAATTAATGTTCGTTTATGTTGGGTACACAAAAATTCACGGTGAGTATTAAGTGCATTTTTACTAGATAGATGTACAGTATGCATTTATGATGAAAGGGAATGTCTTTTAGCTGGACATGAATCAGAAAATTGTGGTGTAGGTACAGACACGGTAGAGGGGCGTCGTACTGGGCCGTAGCCCCCGTAGCCTCGTATTTGTCATAATGATTCTTGTAATGTCTATTTTTGTCTCTACAATAATATTTACGATAATGTTGAGTGTGACCTAATTTTGTTACCTCTTGATAATTATTGGTAATAAGGTATGGTCGTCCACAGCCGATTGAATTCCGGGAGTGAATCGAACGCTATGATTGTGCAGACGGGAATTATTTAAACCGCCAGCAAAACGTGTTATGGCAATTTTGTAATTTATGGTTCTAAAAATTTTGTATTTCTTTTATTTTTCATTTAATTGTGCTAGGCCAAGGTAGATAAATAATTGCTCTAAATCTGTGCCATAGTTTCCAATAGAATTATGATCTTGTTTAACTGAATGACGACGGGATAGGTTTAGAAACCTATCCCGTCATCATTTCTAGGTCGTCATCACTAAATATTTACGAATATTTGAAAGCAAACTCTCTAATGTTGAATAAATTGTTTCTTTCATAGTGTATTCAACACCATGAATGTACATTTTGATACCGTCTAATAACTAAGTATAACTTTCTCCTGTCCGATCATCACAGGTCATTGCAGGCATATTAAACAGGGATAGCTGTCTTTATGTCGAAATTAGACCCCATTTTTACAAAGTTTCTTAGTAAATAGTGGATTTAACATACTGTTTTAAAAGTGTTTAATTTAGATGACCTTATAGTTAACTATTAAGTTTATCATGAGTACAATTGTATCGAGTAAAATTAATATATTTGAAATCATCTCGTGAAAGCTCTTGCTATTTCAGAACACACGGTAGTCAGCTTGTTTTTGACGAGATTTTCCGGGCGCTGGAGATAAAATAACTTCCTCAGCCCGCAGCAATCCTTTCGTATGTAATCAAACATGAGTGGCTGCTCACGCCATATCGCAATAAAATACTACACAGTAATATCTAAACCTCAACTATTATTTCTTTTACATAGTTAATAAAAACTAATAAAAAGTGTTAATTTGATAGTATCTATTTGACAGCTAATGATGCTTTGTCTATTCATTTTCTCTCACTCAGGGTCTCAATTCTCCTTAGTTTTGTTTGTATGTACGTTAAGCGATTACTCCAGCAATATTATGTTATGTTTGGTTAGTCAACTTTTACAAGTGTTCACATACTACAGACGGTCAACGTTCAGGATGTGATGATAAATATGAATTTCGTTGAAACATTATTAGGTTTCATATGGTATTCTATATTGATTTATATATTATGTAAAATCAAAATGGAATAAAATAACGATTTATTAAACAAAGGCCTTTGCAGGCACTATTAAGGTAAAATACAAATTAACACCATTAATTCGGTTATTGATAGAGCCTTCTCGAGAATAACAGTAATAAAATTCGGAAAGTCTCCTTTTTTAACCCCCGACGCAAAAACGACGGGGTGTTATAAGTTTTACGTGTCTGTGCGTGTGTTTGTGTGTGTGTGTGTGTGTCAGTCAGTGTGTTTATATGGCTGTCTGAGGCAACGTAGCTCCCAAACAGATGATCCGATTTTATTGCGGTTTTTTTTGTTTGAAAGGTATACAATTTCATTAAGAACATCAAATGATTATATTTTATAATCAAATCTATGCAAAATGAAAAACAAAATCGAAAATTTATCCTTTAAATAGGATTTTTACAATCACTTTTGCATGTCAAAGATACTGCACCGTTGGTTTATAAGTCTATGGCGGAAGATCTTGTACTGGAAGGAACTACCTAGAAAACCAACAACGGCAATTATTTTTTCTCCTTGTATTTTCACAGAATCGTCAATTAGAAGCTAGCCTCAGTTAAATAGTCTGAACCTAACTTCCTTTACAAGTTTAAACAATTTCACATTATATCTATAAAAGCTATAGTTTTTTTATGTTATTTACTATAGTCAAAATATATGGCAACGTAAAGGGTAGTGTACGTATAGGAGTCATTAAAATAAACCCAAGTATTGAACTCATTTAAGTAATCCTTATAAACATGATAACCTTTCTTCATAAAAATATTTCTTACATTTGACAAATGATGCGGTATTGGCTGCCATGGACATTTGTTTTTAAATTAGACATTTTATACTTCGTTCTTTACTTAATAAATGTTTGATTTAAAATTGTGAATCAATGTCGTAAAAACTGTAGATACTTATGGGTATCAAAATTGTATCACAGTGTAACGTGTTTTAATTTAAAACATAGCTACAAGACTTATATTTTCGTATTGTCAGTTTGTTAATATAAACATATTACCCCTATATTTTACTATAATTGAGAAAAGGAAGGATTATAATTTATAATTAATATGAATGAGAAACATAATTAAAATAGATACTTTAGTTGCTGCTATCTCAAATGAATGTCTAATTTAGATTAATTTACAAGTGAAAAGTTGGGCGAAGGATTAATATTCGGGATTCACGTGTAGAATAACGTAGTAACGCAATTAAAACTAATAATGATTAACTTTTGATATATGAGAATACACTAAATAATTCCCAAAAATAAACATTTATTCGTAAAATTAAATGTCAATGCAATAAAGTATTTATTTATTGACCCAATGCAAATTTACGTAGTGAAACTAAAAAAAAATCATTTGTATTTTAAATTTTCAAGCTGTTCTGTATTACTGAGGAAAAGAAACACTTATTTGTTAAGCGGAGAACGTGTATTTAGTTGCCAGAGTTCATAAAAATTCATATTTAATCTAAAAAGATTAGCTTACCGTATTAAATGAGTGTACATTTTTGAGACCAAAATGTCTCAAATTTATACTCATACTTTCTCAATATTCATGTACCTCACTCAAATTCAAACTTATCTGCCTAGTCGCTTTCGTCGCTGCTGTCAGAAAGCAAAAGAAAGAAAAAATAGAGATGATTGTGGCACCCAGAACTTAGTCGTTTATTTTAATATGTAACTTAGGACGTACTTATTAACCAATAATATAAAAACGAGTAGGAAGGTCAAATCAAAATAACTACAAGGGCGCTACGCAAATGGGAACTATTTGGGTAGCGCGCTTGTAGCTGTACAAGCTGTACTGCGAAATGGTTCCCATTTGCGTAGTACAGAAAAATTTTGCTTACGATTGTGAAAATTGATACATTTGAGCAATATTTCAACACGTACTTAACTCAAAACTATTAATAATATTCATGAAAGACCTAGGTCTCTGCTTTAGGTACTTGCAAAAATAATATATTTTTGCAAGTCTTCAAAGTTTTCAACGACTTGTCTAATGCTATCCATTATCAGGACGATTAGAGAAGACTTTACTGCCACACTAATAAATTAGACCGTAATGTGTCCCAATGTTTTTCAATTAGCTTCACGAAAAAAGGTAAAAGTTTTGTTATAACTATTATCTATACAATAAGAAGCTATCTACTCAGTATGGGGTGCGGAATCTGGGGGCCATTTCGAATAGTAAACTTCTTTACGACAAGTACACTACTTACTTCAATTTTTTAATAAAGCATCCCGAGTCCTTGGATGCGTAATGCGTATCAAGCCTTACAAGCATACGAAGACATTAAACATAATTTACTATGCCTATAAAAAGTGTTAAAATTAAGATACGGAAGATAAAATACATTGAGCGCCGTGTCAAACTCCATCTGTTGTAATTATGAATAAGACGTTTAATTGTCGAAATTGTGTGTAGTCGAAATGTTTATTCAAATTGTAAAGGGAACTATTGATTGTCCCGAACTGCTGGGCAACTTTTTTTTCTTCCGATTTCAGACAAAGAACAGTTTCATTATTGATGATGAAGCTAGTAATTTGATTAATGATCTAAATGTTAATCCTGACATAGCATCCACGGCACTAGAAATTATTTGTAATAAATAAAATTTTGATGATGATGATATTTATTTATATTTATTTATTTATCTAGATTGCTCTGTTGGATTTTTCTTTAAGAAATGAGCACTGTTTGATTTTTTATATATTTTTATACTCTGTTTTGTTATGAAACAGCAACGAATAGCTGGATACTGCTAACATTGTGATTATTTAATTTTTAAATTTGTTGTCATTGCTGTTAGTTATCCTAATAAAGTAATTGACCTCGATATTTCAACGATTTTATTGCACGCAATTCGGATCATTTTAAATGAGGTTTATACATTTTTATGTTTCGATACTAATATATTTATTAACATATATTAAAGAAATATATAGTTTCTAGATATAAATAAATGTATACACATTTACAGAATGACTTTTATGCTTGTATTACAGAACTAGGCTTTGAGATTTGACATTGAGTTTTGTTCTGTAAGATGTTCTCCAGAGATTTATTACCAAGATGTTTTATTTTATTTGCATAATAAATATTTACAAATTATATTTCTAACTCTGGCATTGCCGTTAGCCTAAATGTCAGTGTTAACTGCGTTAACTTGGTATGTATGCAAAACCATGTATTTATTAGTTATAAAGTAATCTGTACCAGAAAATTTTGAATTGATATTACGTGAATATCCTAGCTGATGCGAGGCGACCAACAACGTAACCATATTCAGAAAGATTTCGACAGGGACTGATGTAAGAGTAAACACGGCTCGAGTACGGTCCGTGATGTTTGTATTAGTTTTTTAGTTATTACGAAATAAAATATAGCAATATGAAAAAAAAATCCAGGATCATCTATTACTATACTTTTCTATTTTTAGTAACGAATAGCTGGATATAATAAGATAGATAAGAAATAGAATCTAGAAAAAGAGTGCTTCTTGTTTTTTTTTTCTATTTTCGTATATTTCGTATATATCATATTATAAATCATGTTTCAGTCTTATGAACTGTATACATAATATTAATTTTAGCAGTGAAAATTATTTTTGACGTGACAACGTCTTAAATTAGGTTGCGGCTGGGAGTCACTTATGAAAAAGTGTAACGCTCGGTAACGTTACGATGAGTCACCGAACGAGAGAGAGGCCCGCCGAATGCCTTGCGTCTCTCTCCCACTCAACTATGATCGGTCTGCCGCGCGCGCAGCACTAGAGAATTAGGCGCATTGAATCGGCGCATGCTTGTGTCTCTGTCTTTGTCTTTCTCGAACGTTCTTGGCGTTGGAAAAACAAGAAAGCGTCATAATACAAGTTCACACGTGTGGTTAAAGTATCGTCAGCTGTGTCTGTAGTGAAAATGTGGAGTGCTTAGATTCGTCATTTACAACAACTACAACAATAAAGGTAAATAATTGTACACTGATATTTCATTATCGTAAACTATGATTGATTGATTAATTGTTAGATTGACACAAAAGTTGAGAAACTGAGTTTATAGGTTATGTCATACTATTGATAAATGTTGATAGTGTTAAGTAAATTATTAGTTTAAAATTAATTAATTATTATTATTTTAGTAAACAAAATATATTTCTATAGTTAAAATTTGTGCAATTCTTATTTTCATTCAATTCCTTGTTCCTATTGTGCAAGTTAATTATATTCATATCAATAAATATTCTACCGAGAAAAAGACGTTGTCACGTAAAATCTTTTTTGTAGGGGCAGCTTAATCGACTTTGATGAAATCAGGAAAGCCGTGCTTTAATAAGTGGCAGGAAATGTCTATGTCGAATAAAGTTTTGCCTTTATTTTAGGCAATATTTGTAAATTAAATCTCTAAGCTCCCGAAGACGATTTCGTACGATTAACTCAAATCAGTAAGTCATACGTAGATGTCTTTTACGAATTGAATATATCAGATTTTGACAACCATAATAACCGCAAACACTAGGTCATGGCGCAGAACATGGCTCGTCTTTAATTTGATATGATTTTACTGGTGTACTAAGACATATATGTAGCAACAAATAAAATCGGTACTAACAATATTTATAGTAACTATAAAAATATTGTTACGATTTGGCAATATATACTTAATATAGGTACTCATTGTTGTGAAAAATTGATAATTGTGATGTTTGATTTATTTTATGTTGGCAAAGAAAGTACAACAAAATTAAGCTTTAACAATATACGGCAGAACAAATAAACATGTTGGCGTTGTAAATTGTATAGACTGAGGAGCTATTGTAGATTTTCGAAAGACTCATCCGTTTAGTTTGTGGGAAAGCGAATAATTTTCTTGGCCGAATTCTAGAGTTTGTAGTAAATTATAATCACAGCTATGGTAATTAATGTAAGGAGTTTTTCAATCTAAATTGGGCAGTCACCTGGAACACGGTCAGCTTGGCTTTTGAAATTTTATTTTTATCTAATCTGCAATAGCATTCTAATTTTTTTCAATTATCATCACCTAGTTTATGTTTTGTATTTGGAAAAGATTTTTTCATTTTGGTTCATGAGTCTGTACTTTAAAAGTTAAAAATAATGTTTAAAAAAGGCGCTGCTACGAATATCTGACCATAAGATGGACTAACCACTGAACTCTGTAATACTATCTTACTATCTAGTCTTCATTCTGTTAGTCTAGTCTATATTACTTTCTAGTTCTTACCGTTATCACGTGTTAAACCGAACGGCTCTGTCGATGGGATTGTTGCTGTAAACAGTGCCTTGACTAAATCGTTAGCTAGTAGTAGAAAAGTCGGCCAGCATTCTTTGTGCAATAGGTTATATCATCGGAGTTGATCCACGTATTTTTCGCACTAACAGCTGTGGGGCTTGCAAAGTTTAGTTCCCAGACGCAAGCCAATTGCAACAGATAAGCGCAACGCTTGTCTAGGAGACAGGAATACAGAAAATAGAACCTGAAGTCAATGGTCCGATTATAACTCTGACAAGACTAAGACTTCTAGATTATTTAATTTATCTAGGAAAAGCAAATGTGCCATTTTAGTGAGAGAAACTCGAGGATGTCTCAATCACATCATTTCTTAGGAAATTTAGTAGTTAGCCATGATGTTTAGATGCTAACGCGGTTCCTCTTTATAAGCAATTCGAATATCGGCTATGGTTAATTTTAGAATGTTCCCAATAAGGGCTTGCTTGGGTTTTCGTGCCATGGCTAGAGGCAAAGAAGCCGGAAGTTCCACACATATATGAAGTTCTAATTGTACCTACGAATGATCATCTAGACATATATTAATTTTTTGTTACCGTTTTTTCTGAAGGTTCATTATACAGATATACGATACGTATATACAGATACTATAAGGAAATAATAAAAAAATGTGCAACACCTTAATAATAAATAAAATACAGTGTTAGTAGTCGCATCTAGTGAAGCGACATCTGAAAAATTAGAAATAACGGGATAGAATGAGTTAAAAGCATCTCTGTCAATCTTTTGACATAATTTACATACATTTTTAGGAATACTTTATAACCCTGTGATGACAAAACCGAATTACGAATACATCAGCTTAATAGCCAGTTTTCATTCCGCTAACAAAAACAAAAGTTAATAAGGTAGAAAATATTACGATAGTTTGTTTGTGTAGTCCGGCATCATAGTTTCGACGTAATCCAGCAATAGAGCAAAATACCCCGTCTTTTTCTCTAAAAGCCTTCTCCTTTAATTTACTCCTTGAATAATCGAGACTACGTAGTCGGCAACATTTCCTTTAAGCATAAAACTGGAAAAGAGGCGTGAGTATATATATATATGTAAATATAAAATTGATAAGGTTATTTCAGTTACGCAGCGATCCTCCACGACCGCTCTCTATTCTTTTGCAGATTCCACCAGCGAGGGTCAAACCGTTAGCAAATATTTTAATTCTTGGTATTAGTAATATACTAGTTGTATAATTTTGCTCATTATAAGTTAAACGTTTTTCTCTTTCATTGCTTTCTGTTCATTTTTGTTATTTATAATAATTATTAGTATTTATAAGCATTTTTGTTATTTACAAGCAACTGATTTCACTTATCAAGCTGTACTCAGATATACTTTTACATAGATATATTTTTTATTCTTTGTATATTTTCTAAGAGTTTACTATTAGCTGAGAAATATTATAGAAGCAATAGTGTATCTGTGTGTAATACTTTTGAAGATACAGTAACTTTTATTTTCAGTCTTGTCACGGATTTCTCAACGCTCCATACTAAATAAATTGCAAAGTAAATATCATAATTTGGTAAATTTATATGAACGTATAAATCTCTAAAGCCATTTGCCCATACTAATGCTCGCATGCACTCCACATTGTATCGTTTACCAGATACAATAGATTGTCAGGACATGCATGCAGACCTCGACATATTTTCTCTTTCTCTCCAACAATTTAGAAAAAGAATAACACAGTTGTTGAGGGCGACATGATTTTTTTTTTCGGTTTCGGTTTCGGTTCTGATTCGTCTTGCCATCATACATGATAATCATCTGAGTTGTTTTATATTATTTTCTTTGACTGTGTATTTTGTGGTATATGTTGTGACTGCCTTAAAAAATTGATATATTCTATAGGTTGAGGATTTGTAATATTTAGATGTAATAATATAACAATTGCTGGTGGTCCTAATTACAATAAATAAAATAAAATAAGTCATTAAATATGACAAAGCTTAACATGAGCTTAGGTTTAAGCATTAATTTATCTGAAAATAAACTGATATTTCTATTTTGACATGCATTTTCGAGAATAAAATTCAGTATTTAAGTTTATTAAACTTAGTTCAGCTTTTTCTGTTCCAAACACTACATTTAATTTACTGATGTTTTAAAATTAATAGAGAGTCTTTTTTGTATACCTCTACTGGACAAAGAATATATAAATTTGTTTTAATTACACAAAGTGACCAAGTTTATTTTTATATATACCGGGTGGAAATTTGTAATGCCACCTGGAGGGGAAGTACTATTAATACTGTAGATAGAAAGTTTTACTTAAAGGAAACATTCCTTTATTTTTGAAAAGAAATAAAACTGCATTCAAAGATTTTTGAAAATTCACTTGCCCCACTCGGTAATCGAACCGACTAAAATCTGCAAAAGTTTCATGTATTTTTATTGCACCGATCGGTAGGGTCAATTATAAGGATCAAATCTCTCTAACAAACTTCATAAATTAAATGAAAGGAAAACATTAATTAAGTATGTACAAAAAATGATACACTAACTAATTAATTGTTCGAAATGTGCCCCATTTTCTTGAATACACTTTATTCTTCGTACGATTTCATTGCTGCAATCTAAAGGGGTGAGATCTGGTGATCTTGCAGGCCATCTGATTGTGCCGTTTGTACCAATCCATGTATTAAAATGGTTATTAATTCAGGCAGTAGTGATTCTGCTGTTATGGGCTGGAGCACCATCTTGCTGTAGAATTATTTGGTTTCGCTCTTCATCGGGGAAACCATTTAACTCATTTCTTAATAAATCCAATTCTTAATAGAGGTTCGATTACCGGGTGGGGCAAGTGAATTTTCAAAAATCTTTGAATGCAGTTTTATTTCTTTTCAAAAATAAAGGAATGTTTCCTTTAAGTAAAACTTTCTATCTACAGTATTAAGAGTAATTCCCCTCCAGGTGGCATTACAAATTTCCACCCTGTATATGTCTACTCCACGGACTCGTAGTCCGTGCCTTTTTTAAACTGTCCTCGTTTGGATCTACTACGTACTGTACGTACAGCGTCATATTATCTTATAATACTATTCCGTGACTTAACATCAACGTGAGTTGCGCAGCACTTACTTATCTAACAATAGTACTTTCTTATCTAATAACTATCCTAATATATACCTACATACAACCATTTAACAATACACTTAATTTCAATACTTTATACAATAAAAAAAAAAAAGTGACCAAGTTACAAAGCTTAAGTTATCGCCTAGACAGATAGAACTTTTAACGTAACGTAACGTCACTTTAAGTCATCGCCATATAAGTTACATAACAAGAAACAATAGAATGTAATTTTTAATACATAACCATTTTAACACCATTATTATTGTAATCACACCGTTCCTTGGCGATTTATTTAATTTGTTATTAAATTATGTTACCAATAAAATACAATTCTTAATCAGAGTTTTACGCAGGTTCTCTATAGATGTCACAGATTCAGCTGACAATTTGTAAGAAAAAGAAACTATGACCATTCTTGGTTAATTGAAACCTTCCGAGATGACTCTCGTCAACGCATGTTACGATTTTTGGAGTAACCACGAGATTTCATTCGTTCACAATTAACAGCGCAAATTTTTGAATAGATTCTTTGTACAGCGCCCCTAGCGGTAACAGTATGACTTAAAATTGTACTTATTTTATTTTAGTGAATAGATTGATAAAATTTGTGTTGTTTACTAAAGTTAAACACCGGTCCAAAACGATACCAAACTGTCAGTACCAAAGTGTCAGTCAGAAAATATACGCCGATTGACTTTTCATACGAAATGACTTTTCATGACTTAAATTTTCTTCACGAGAACCTTCAAGACAGCTGCAGAAGGTTATATATTTATATCCTTTCGACAGATCTTTTGGAATTATAATAATACAGAATTTGCCGGATTCATCTCCCGGCTGTTTCTATTTCAAAGCCTCTAGAATCTATTGTTTAGACTCGGCCTGTGTTATTTAAATTATATTGTTTATTGTTGATATGTACTTAACAATCTAGCTAATTCGGTGAATTTCTTACTGCCTAATAGTTAATCAATAGATGAGAGCTGACAACTTCGAAAAAAGGCGGGACTTCAAACTGATATACAAAATTGTTTTCTTTCATTACCTTTTCCTGATTTTTCTATTATTGGAATATTCTTCTAGTTTTGGACGAGACGAAATCAGCAATCAGATGATAATTTTAATATTTTTAGCCGTATTTTAATAGCACTAGTTTTTATTTCATTACTTTTGACGAATAAATTGTAATATGAATATGACATGATAGTCAAAAATTATAGGATCCATATTATTGAGGGTATTTCCGATATAATTGAGATCTCTAATAATGAAAACATGTTGGCATTCAGTATTCATTGAATCGTAATCGCTTAAGGCAAGTTAACACGTCATGTTCAAGTAGCAGTTTGTTCACGATTCTAGTAATAAAGATTAAATAATAAGATACTAACTAGTAATTCTTTACTTTGACCAGTATTGAATTAATAATAAATTTCAATATGTTTTGAAATCAAAGTCTGAATCATAATTAGACAAGTTAGGTTTTTAAAATAATAAATGCTTAATAGAGAATCGAACGAGATAAAATCATAGAAATTTTAACGATCAATAGGAGTTATATATTTATAGAATGTTCTAAATGTTTGTTTACTTACATATTTGAGGATGATTGACAAAATCATAATTTATAGTATCTCTTGATTCTCTGTTTGGATAAGATTTTGAATTTGAGATCATTTCAGATTTAGTATCTAGGGACATCGGTCATCTAAATTCCTTTCAATACTACGAATTATGTTGGAAAAGGTCCCTGTAACCCTACATGAAGCGCTCGCTGTAATTAAATTTTTTGTAAGCTTTTGATGTCTATATCATTAAATATTCTTTGCTATAAGTAAATACTCCATGATTCTAATTAATGAATTTATGTTATATGTATATTAATTATTAAATATTAAAGATAGTTATGTTGTAAGTATGTTATTAAAGTTGTCTTGTTAGAGATATGCAAAATAATATATGAGAGGCAAAGCTGGCACTGCGGTCTGAGTAGTGGCCTACTAATAAAACGGTCTCGAGGCGTTCCTACTTTTCATCAATGTATTAAACGTTATTCAAATGTAATATGTAAGAAAACGAAGTTTCAACGATAAAGAAAAACATCGTGATGCACTTGTATACAACTTTGAAATGTTAAATGTATATGTAAAGTTGATCTATCTACACTGGGCCAATGTGGCTAATTAATCACCTTAGCCAAGGTAGCTGTGCAATGATCATGATGATGAAGTGATGTGGATGCTACTTTCGAACCAAAATATTTCAATGACTTTTTTAGTATTGTATTTTGGAACTCACCTTTCATGTTAAGCGGTTTTTGCAGATCATACGTAATTATATCAAAACATACTCAAAATAAATTGATATTAAATAACTGCATATCAGGATCACATACTATTTAATAGTAATCATTTACAGATATTATTTGTATAAAACTTTTCCCAAGTATCTATAGTATCAGAATTATGCCAGAAAACGACGCGTAATTGAGCGGGAAACTTCCTTCGACTCGGAAAAGCGATGGGCCCGCTTGGTGTTCAGAGATCGACTGAAAGCCTGAAATGGAAATCTTTTAAATGTTTCGACTAAGGTCTGCCCCTGCATGTATATTCGAATTTAGGCTTTATTCGCTTGTAATACGTGATGTTTGTTTTGTGATACATATGTTAATTGAGGCAATAGTTACTTTAATGGTTAGTGCTTATTACAGTTTGGTCAGTGGTATCTTAATGTAAACAAGAAACTCTTGTAATGAGGACCATTTAATGAGATAACATTTGCGTGCACTATGTTTTTTTGGATTTTTTTCTTTGTAATTGATTACTGCAATTTATAGTTCATTGCTCGAGGTTACTTTATACGTTAACTAGCGACCCGCCCTGGCTTCGGAATGCTGATACTAAATACACTACAGAAAAACTGTGAACGTTTTATAATAAGAGGCATATATCATAGCGAAGTTTTCTGTAGACCTTTTCAATGTGTACAATATTTAGTACATTATTTTAATAAATCTCGTAGGGTTCAGCCTGCGTTTGCAATGTAAGCAGAAAAATGTAATTATTTACGACATCACATTAGAAACCTCTAAATTTATCAGTGTTTCTCTACTATATTATGCATGTATTATACACATAAACCTTCCTTAAGAATCACTCTATTTATTTATAAAACCGCATCAAAATCCGTTGCGTAGTTTTAAAGATCTAAGCATACATAGGGACAGATAGACGACGGATAGCGACTATGTTTTATACTAGTACTATGTAGTGATTACAAAAAACATTTCTTAATATTTAAAAACGTTTAAATATTCAATAATTTTATATAATTTATTTTATAATTATATTATATACTTTTTATCTCCTGTGTAACGATTATGGTCCAATTCGAAAAAAGTTTGATTTTGAGATTTTTCTCGAGCGGCAATTGCAATTCAACCTGGACATGTTGAGATTAATTTTTTTAGGTAAGTTTATTTGTATCAATTGGTCAGTACTAGTCTAGACATTACACTTCTAGATGATTTCACTAAGAAGGTTGCATACCACATCTAACGGGTACAGTCCATTAATTCTGAGTTGACATTTGCCAAGCAATATCGAATATTCAATATTCACAATTATCACACATATTCGACTGAGCGGCAAGAAATGAGAGCTTAAATTTTCCGGTATATTTTCAGCATTAATATGTGGTCAGGTATCCTCAATGGCTAATTAGTCATTGAGGATACCTGACCAATTAATTAATTGGTCCATTTCAATTTTCTTTCTAGACTTGATGGACGAGCCTTCAGAATTTTTTTAGAAAATAATCTTATTTTGATCTGAATCGTCCGCTTTGAATAAATATGATGCCCCGTATGTGTTAATACACAATGCAAATGCGAAAGTTCTAAACATAAATCAATAGATTAAACCAATGAAGCAAATAATTACGTGACATTCAATTGACCTTAACTTCATCGACTGCATTTGGGGTTATTACAAAGAGATAGCACGCCTCCGAGTAAATTCATGTGAACAAGAACTGAGGCAGAAGAATGTCGATGCCGGACATGTTGTGAACACGGAAGCTTTTAGACGATTAAAATATATTTTTGTAAATACAACAAAATAAATAATTTATTATAAAATTTACGAAATCCCAATAATTATTATAACCCCTTAAAGTAATTCAGTTTAAATGCAATAATTACATTAAAATAAAATTGTTATACCGAACTAGAGTAATCGCAATGTTCCATTATCTTGTACCTATGTAGATGTTTCAAAATTCATGGCTCCTTGCCTTTATACAGAAATGAGGTGAATCCACTGTCAATGATGAATCCTCAGGTCATTGAAGTTTTTTTTTTATCTGAGAGCCAATTATTACTGTTGTAAACAAAATTGGCATTAGAAACAAATTGAAATCGACATCTGGTAATTTACTCGATTTGAATTCCTGAATTACCAACATTGTAAGTTAACTCAATAGGTTGTAATAGGCCTATTTACTTACAAACTTATAAAAAAGTATTCTTAATTCAAATATTTAGATTTGAAAATTTTAAAATATGTGAAATAGCCAAAAAATTTGCCAATTTATATCTCCAAATTATTATATTTGGGGTGGGGTGTTTTAATTATATAAATTACTCATACACAATTCTAGTTAACGCCCTTAATGAATCTAGGCCGACAACTATTTAGCTTGTTTATAAGGTTCTTATATTAGCTATCTCGTATAAATTTTCTTTGAACTGCTTCGCCATAATGACAGGTGTGGAGAGGAGGAGTGGCTTAGATTAATTTGTACCAACCTCAGTCCTTTCATTTTGATGCTGGCATGAATGCCCTTGATATTCTGAACTCAGCCAAGGCTATATATATATTTGGATGGACCAAACGCCTACCGATATCGTAGCAGATGGGTCGACCAATGGTCTTTCAGAAGA
Organism: Scirpophaga incertulas; assembly: GCA_036419045.1. Taxonomy (NCBI): domain Eukaryota; kingdom Metazoa; phylum Arthropoda; class Insecta; order Lepidoptera; family Crambidae; genus Scirpophaga; species Scirpophaga incertulas. Next base: position 11,719,509 of record CM071641.1, read on the forward strand.
GTTATCAGCCAGCTGTACCCTCCTGTGTTAGTTTATTATATTTTTTATTGGCATTTATAATCATATACGACGACTGCTGAAACGTCAGATTATGCAAGATGCGGAGAGAAATAAGGAAAAAAGCTAGGAGTGAGGGAGGCAGGGGCAGCGGTCAATAGTGAAGACTATATAACAAAATATAACAAAATAGGACACGGGATAGTTAAACTGCCTTGTCTAAAGGATTTACATGAAAGGCACTGTTTTCGGAATTATTCCTAATACCATTTGCCAGCCACATTGATAGACAGCCAACGGGAATAAGTGCCCTCTAATCGCGTTAGATACGATTAGTCGATACACTCATATTCCCTATTAGATACTTTTTCCACAATGAAACTGGAGAAGCATTGTGTGTGGAAAAGAAACGAACTTCAGTTATCATTAAAATCGATTCCTGGGGTCATAAGGTACTTCGAAAGCTTACTAAGGAAAATTATGTAAATTTATTGGTAAAAAAAGGTATCCTTATCCTTCAAGTTAAAGAAACAAAATGTTTTAAATAAAAATGAAGGATGTTTTATTATATAAATAATATAAAGATAAAGTATTTTTTCTTTTTCGTTTTATTTATAAGTATTGAATTCTCAATAATTATGTTTAGGGATGCCAGTCTAGTATCATCTTGAATCGGAAATCGTTGTCATTTTTGACAGACAGCAGTGATGGTACCTATACACATCGACATCCAATCGGTATTGGTTTATTTCCAAATATTGATTTCATTATGCCGTGTGGGAGTTGTCAAAAAAGATTGTATTAAAGAAACATTAAATATCGTTAACGTAAAAAACAATTTTAAAACAAATTTTATGATTTATAATTAAGCTACTAACTACTCAGAATTTTAATGTTAAATTCCTGTTAGATAAATACATGCTAATGTTCTTTATCTAGGGATAATAAGAAATAATTTAACGAATGTTGCATTAATAAATGTACGTATTTAATTATTAGTTGTGTAGAGCTTATTCTCCACATAAGAAAAAATATATTCATTAAGTTTGAGTCTCATTCTGTGCAGGCTTTGAACAAACTTCTAGGGTCCATGTAATGTCTTACTTATATCCTGTAAGATATTATTTCATCGACTTTGAAACATGCTGTATATGTTTAAAGAACATGGTCACTGTACATTCACATTTTTGGAGCATTAAACATTACATGTTATAAATTTGGTACACGGTAAGCCTAAATCCGTAATGGTGAGCCTTTTTTCCCTTTAGGCTACTTATTTAAGCGAAGAAAGGACTAAAAGGATTGAAATAGAGGATAAAAGTTTGTTTGGAAAGTACAAAATTTTTCGCGTTATACATTTATTAAATGTTTATTATTTAAATTAGGGGATGAAAGTTTTAGTTTGAAAAGGCTCAAAAAAACTACTAAATTATGAAAAAATACAGGGAAATGACAACATACACCATAGATTTGTGGAAAAAAATTGTTAATTTACTTTTATTTTCTAAGGCGAAAACAGGAGAATACATTTGTATGGAGAATAAGCCGTGTAATTCCCTTTTAATGTAATATGAAAAAAATAATAGAAAAATATTTCACATCCAAAAAAAAATTGACGGTAAACATAGCATAAATATATTAAATTACCAATTAAATAATGTTGACTGATAATTTGTACAAAAAACGGTCCTATAATGTACGTTTATATATAATATCTTAATAATAACTTAATATTATTGTGAAATTATCTGATGCATCACTGTTATTGCAGTGAACATGACAATATGTTCGAAAAACGGATTTTTGTTTTATTACTACTGGTAATATAATAAAATCTCGGTATATTACAGCAGTACGTTTCGCATGTCAAGCCCTAGCGTTCTATTTTCTTTGTCAGTAGTAATGACATGTTAACGTTATTACTCGTAGTGGATTATCATAAAACTTTCATGATTCGGAGTATGGCACTGTATGCCGGTGCAGACTCTTATAACGTAGCAATTAAGTACTATGTGGTCTTTGACTATTAATTCGTTAAATTGGATCGTATTTGTTGAATTCTCAGCGAAATTATTTTATTCGAAATTTGCCTAAGTTTTGGGAACGCGATTGGATTATTTATTTTCATCAATTATATGGGGTGAAATAATCATAATATCCTTTGAAGGGTAAATTACCCGTCGGAAAGAGAGAATATTTCGAGTCGCCAATTCTTCAAGTGAAAATAATTGTATTTACTCGCTTTTAAGCCCTAGTAAGGTAATAAAACGAGCATTCTGTGTCAATTTAACCCTTCTCACATTTAAAGCTTTGGTTTTGACACTAGAAACATATAAATTTAATTGCTAACAAACCGGCATATGTGATTTATAACAACTCGTTTCACAAGTTAATTTTAAATTATAATAATTTATCTACACTAATATTATAAAGAGGAAAGTTTTGTATTTTTGTATGTAACGAATAAACTCCAAAAGTAAGCAAGAGGACGGATGCAAGGGGAGAAATGGTTGCAAGTATGATGAATGAAAAAAGAATGCAAATATTAAATACAGGAACAGTACCCACCTTCGGAGGGCCAAACCTGTACCAGTATCGTAGACGTCACTGCCTGCACGGAAGACATATACTCGCGGGTGATCGAATGGAAAGTCGACAGATACCTGGTGTGCTCGGGCCACAACGCAATTACATACACCATTACAACAAAAGAACGCAAACAAACAGGAACACTTAACACAACCATAACACGCATTTACAACACAAAAAAGGCTAACTGGAACGAATTTAGAGTAAATTTAAAAAAAATAGTGGTCCGAGAAACTCGACGAGATGAGAAAGCGGGTAGTGACGTACAAACGAAGAATTAGATGTGCGGCACAGATAAAGTGAGCGAAGGTGGTGGAAGAATATTTGCAGGTGTAAGAAAGGTATGAACAAGAAGAGAAGAATGCAAGAGTGAAGAGCTGGAAGGAATTTTGCGAGAAGCAAGATAAAGAGACGGTATGGCAGGGAATTTACAGAGTTATTAAAAAGATGGTAGAAAGGAAAGAAGATATGCCACTAAGAAAAGATGTAGAAATAATAGGGAGAAGGGAATTAGCAGAGTGGCTCGCGGAGAGGTTCTAGCCAATCGACGATTGAAATGACGATAGCTTAGACCACATACACATCAGAGAAATGGCAAAGGGAGTAAATGATGTGGAGCATGAGGAAACATATGATCCCCCATTTACGGAGCACGAAATAAAACAAGCCACAACGTGGTTCAACCTCAAAAAGGCGCCAGGGTCGGACTGGTTCACAGCCGATATCTGCGGAGTTGTTATACTGACGGAACCGGGAGTTTACAGGGCAATGGTTAGCAAATGCTTGGAGCTGGGCCACTACCCAACAAAGTGGAAGAGGGCGACGGTGATAGTGCTCAGGAAACCGGGAAAGGAGGACTATATGGATCCCAAATCATACCGTCCAATAGGACTGCTCCCGGTCCTGGGCAAGATCGCCAAAAAACTCCTATTTAATAGGGTGAAATGGCACGTCGTACCCAAAATCAGCCCGAACCAATATGGGTTTATGCTACAGAGAAGAACCGAAGACTCCCTCTGTGCCCTGATGGGAAGGGTGAGGGCCTCGCTCGCCAGAAAGAGAATCGTCACCATCGTCTCTTTGGACATAGAGGGGCCTTTGACAGTGCATGGTGGCCAGTAATAAAAGTCAGTCTAGCTGAGACAAGATGCCCTATAAACCTACGGAGAGTCTTAGATAGATACCTAAATCAAAGGAAAATTGAACTCCGCTACGAAGGTATGAAAGTGGAATGGAAGACAGAGAAAGGATGTATCCAGGGGTTGGTGGGAGGACTCATTTTATGGAAACTCTTACTCGACCCACTTTTGAAAGAAATGGAGAGAAAGGGGATATATTGTCAGGTTTTTGCAGTTGATGTGGTAATGGCTTTTGAGGGTGAAACGGGTGAGAAGATAGTTCGGGAAGCAAATGCGACCCTAGAGCACGTCTGACAGTGGCGAATCGTAAACAAGCTACGGTTTGCACCGCAAAAAACCGATGCTATGACTATAACCAAAAAGCTTGTTTACGACGAACCACGGCTCACCATGGGGGGGAAAGACGTTGCAACGAAGACCGAAGTAAAGATCCTAGGCCTAACCATAGATTGCGCGCTTACTTTCAACGGCCATACCACAAATGTATGTAGGAAGGCGCTCGGCATATACAAATAACTTAGCCGGGTCGCAAAGGTTACCTGGGGGCTAAACCCTGAGATAACTTAGACTGATTTACACGGCAACGGTGAAACCGATTATAGAAACTGGGCATGCAAAGGGAATTGGCGGCTGTCCAAAGAGGCTTCGCATAGAAGATATGTGGGGCATACCGCACCGTCTCCCTTCACTCCGCGCTGGCGCTGACCGGATTGCTCCCTTTAGACCTCCAAATACAAGAGGCTGCGGCTCTGTACGGGGCAAGGAGAGCGGCTACGGGGGCGCTGCCGGATGACAGGGAGATGGAGACCGCGGTGGATTACGGGGAGCTTCCACACCCGGCCGAGTGTGTGGCCATGAGCTTCGCATGTATCAGGGACCAAGAGTTTCTGGACAGAAGCGCAGAGCAGGCGGTGCAAATGTACATAGAGGGCAGCAAGCTTGGCGGAAAGGTCGGAGCCTCACTATCCATATGGAAAAGGGGAACAGAGACAAAATCTGTCAAGCTGTGCTTCGCTGCATACTGCACGGTCTTCCAGGCGGAGCTTCTGGCTATACACAGGGTCACATGTGAGTGAGATCCTGGAGAGGGGGGGGGGGGGAGAGAGAGACCTATGGCATCTATAGTGACTCCAGATCTGCACTGGAAGTCGTAGCTGGCCATGGATCGCTTTATCGGTTGGCTCTCGAGGCGAAGAGGAACATCCGGGAAGCCGTGGCTCAGGGCAAGGAGATATCCCTGCACTGGGTCAAGGCACACGCAGGACTCCCCGGAAATAAGCGGGCGGATCAGTTAGCCAAAGCTGCGGCAATTTCGTTGCGGAGGAGGCCGGATTACGACCGGTATCCTGTCTCATTCGCGATGAAGACAATACGTATGGGAACTCTTCGGGAGTGGGATACGAGGTACGGGGCTGGCACGACCGCCTCCGTGACGAAGCTGTTCTTTCCCGACGCAATGTCAGCGTATCGTATTGTGCGTGCGCTTGAGGGGACCCTCACCCAGGTTATTACGGGACACGGTGGGTTTGGGCAATACCTCAATAGATTTAAGCTCAATGAAAATCCGGCATTCATATGTGACACTGATAAAGACGAATCAGTTCCACACATAATTGTCGAGTGCCCGATATACGATCGTGAAAGGTATGAATGTAGATAGATATGAGGATAGATAGAGACAGTATGAATACATAGAAAAAATTACTAGCAGAACAATAAATAGTAACAAAATAGCATGCTAATCAATTATAATCAATTATAATATAGTATAATTAGAATTAGTATGAAAGACAAAGCAATAGCTAATATGGCAAAATGTAAATAGAATATACTCGTAGTAAGTAGTAATAAATAAGCAAATAGGTAACTTAAAATAAGCACGTATTAATAAAATAAATAGCATAAGATAAACAAAAAAAAGCAGCAAACAGAAGTAAGAAGAATAAATAAAATGTACATAGGTGTAAGTATATGACAAGGTAAGAGGAATGACAAAGAAGGAAGGATAGTGAAACTAAAGACTCTGACCTATATGTTAGAGGACAGTAGCAGTAGGATATAAAAAAAAGCTCTAACGAAGTATTCCAATTAGACTACAGTCAGAAAAGTTCTTATCCACTTCAGTGCTGTTTTGGTGAAGCGTTAGCTGACTGAGCTTTATTTTTGTGAAAAAAGTATCAACACAACCTCCCAGGACTTAGAACGGTCCTTTCAGCAAATCTGGACGTCAGGTTAAAAAGCTTGATCCTCCCAAGCTTGGCTGGAAATGAACGTTTCGGACTTCATGAGAGATGAATGCTGGATAGTTGTAGAAAGTATGATTTGCTCTAAATTTCATGATAATTTGGGGTCCCTTAAACAATCCAAAGATAATGTGAGTCTAAGGCCTTCTCCCATTACGATATTTGTAGAATACGATACTCGAGTAGAATACTAGTTGGATACTTGCTCGCTACCCGACGCTCGCATATTACGCTATTAAAAAATGACTATATTCCTCATTTGTGCAAACTCGTTTTTTGTGGACGGACGTTATGTCGAGCGACTATATGTACAAACAACTTTCCGCAGTTTGTTCCCATTCACCCCGCAAATCCTATTCACCCCGTTTTACGGTATGTGTACAAACAAAAAAAAAACAACCTGTTATTTGAAATTTGTTCCCAATTTCTGCCCAATTCCCATCTATTGTATTTTTCCGCATGTATTCAGGTAATTTGTAATTATATAAGCACGCATGTTTTTCAACTTCTTGTACAAACTTAATATTTGTTTCTTGCTTCGCCGCCACCTTGTCTAAACGCGCGAGACGAGACGCACAAGCGACCAACACGGTGAGTCGCGCGATACTAGTAGCGCGTAGGATACCGGTATCGTAGTGTGCGAGCCTGCATTCTAATGGATGTGAGATACTTCGCAGTGACAAGTCTTCGAGACTTGCAAGATACTTGAATCGCCTGTGCGTATCGTAATGGGAGAAGGGGTTAAGAGAGACGTGAAGAACTTTCCCATGGAAATGGAAAGAGTGCGTGCGTGTTACGAGTACATCGTTAACTGACCCCAATGGTTTATGAACTGTATTGGAGGTAATGGATATCATTTCGAATCAGACACATATCTATTTTATGTTCATATCTTTTTTGTTTTATATATACACTAGCGGCCCGTCCCGGCTTCGCACATAAATAGGTATAGATATTTTTTGTCCTATCATTAATACTCTTCGCAACGTATGCGATAAAGACATTTTATGACTAATTTTTATTACCTTCGGTTGGTTTTAATAGAAATTCTAAAGATTTCTCTAGTAATCTAGAATAAAATTGGGGAAAAGGTATATTTAAAGCTAAGATATTAGGACGACTAACCAACGTGAATGCTTGTATTTGCGTTTGTTGCTGGTGAATATTCCCAGACCAATATACAAGAACAATATTTATGGCAAGATTACAAAGTATTACACAGCACCTCACTTTCCATCCTAAGCCGCACTGCTCAGGGTTGCTTTATATTTTCCTTTCTTATTATTATGTTATTCTTCACTCTAGCGAAATTTCACTTTAAATGTTCGTGAGCTGATACTATAACTGTAAGCAAGTAACTTCAAGTATGCAATCATTTGATAACTTTTTATATTTATCGCCACATTTCCTAAGAAATTTGTCTTCAACGACTTTCTAACTCTTTGAATAAGGGTACACTACTGGCAAAAATAAAAAAAGAACTTCCAATTTTATACTACAATATATTATATATAAAGCGGCAACGTTACAGCGAGCCCACAAATTTAATATACAGAAACAATATGTTACACTCGGAAGTTGGCCGCCAGCATGGTGATCCTTTCGAATGTTTTAATTTCATTGATAATCCATCCAAAAACACATCCAAAAACAAACAAGGTTGTTGCAATATATTTCGCCCAAAAGAGGATAGGCAGAGAATCTTCACAAAAGCGTAGGAAGCCCACCCAGGACAGAGTGCCGCGGTATTTATGTTGGATTCAGAATGGACCGAGGCGGCTCGGTCCAGCCTACCTACCAATTAATCTGTTTTAAATCCTTGCTTCTAATTGCCTTATGGCTGGCGCGATATAGCACTATATATACACGAATTCGCTCATAGATTGCGATAGGGACAGAAAATACCTAAGCATTGATGCTAAAATCGGAACCAAATACTTATATCCGATGAGAAATTAATACAAACTTTAGCTGTACCTATGTTTTTCTATTTTCAATGATCATAAGAAAATTATTTATTTGTTTAATTAAAAAAATAAAGGTTAAATTTTAAATTAAACCAATATTCTAGTATGATTTAAAGGGAGTTTTAATACGTTTGTTTGAAAAATATTTGCCTTTGTTTAATTTAATAAGTTTTTTTTTTAACACTAATGATGGATTCCACAAATTGATTTCAGTGTATATTTTTAGGCGGAAACGAACAATATTTTTGCTAAACTAACCTTTCATTAGCAAAACTGCTGTGAGTATGCCTCGTAAAATTATTTGTTGGGTTCTTTGTTTGGGAATGTTCTACAAACGGAGACCGGCAGGCGTGCTTTATGCCTCGATGTTCGTCACATAGAGGTGAAGAAAAATTATTGTTTATCTGGTCGTAATATAAAACGAAATTTTTGATAGAAATATTTCTTATACAAATGTAAATTTAAATTTTTTGATAGAAATACTAAATATTTTCGTTATTTATGTGAAATGAATAAATTGTGTAAAACTATATATCTAAAAAAAAAAAAACTAACCTCAACTAAAAAAATAATTAAATGTAAATGTAAAAGGAAATGTAAATAAATAAATAAAACTTATTTAACTAATTGCCAATATTATACATTTATTTAACACAACAATTGAGATATTTAGCGGTCGTTTTGATGTAGGATTATCATATCATATGGCGTGAGAAAGAGTCCAAACTACCAAATAGCTGTTATCTAGCTTCGAGTAGATTGAATTCTTTGAAGAAACCTTTAAATCGTGATTCAAATTATTTTAATATGTATTGTACAAATATTGAAGCATACGTATTGTAATGTACCAGATAGTAGTTACGTATTCATGTATTCATATTATTTTTCTGTTTGTCTTTCTCATCGACAAATGTATCCTTATTATGAATTGTAAAGCATTGTTTGATAGATTATTAACTAATGTATTATTTACCAAATCATTAAGCAATGAGATGTTTACGTTTATAAACATAATGAATTAAACTGATAATAATTTGTATTTAAAATCAGAACATGGCAAACCAAGTCAGTTCTTCTGTAGCCGCCATCATAGTCTTTGTTAAAGCAGCACCCCTCTGACATCATCAGCCCATAGTCCGCGCACGTTTACATGTTATTGGTGTCAGAAGTGGGATGCGTCCGGTTCAAAACGGAACATTCCTAGTAGTGTTCGATAGTGAGAAAAACTGTAACCCGTCGTTACGCTCAACGTTCGATTCAGCCACTATTCGTACTAACAACGTGTCATATCAAGACTCAAGAATCGGTATAAAGGCGTAGTACTGTCTCCGACTGACTACGTACCGCATTCGGCGGCTGTGACTTCAAGAGAAGGCGTTACCACGTGAGTTCAATTTTACAGTATTATGCCGAGGAAGCTACAGACATGCACAACACTCCTTTGTAGCGATGGCATTTAAAGCATTTTAATGTGACAAATATAAATAAACAGGGGAAGTTTTGCATCGGACACGATGTAGTTGTTCAATGGGAGTGATTTTGAGCTCACAGTTACTGAAGGGGCTAGATATTTTACAATCATTGTTAAGGATTGCGCTGAAATTTCATGAAGTTAGTTGTACAGGAACTTGTTAATAAAACAGCATCTCTAATGCGAGACATCGCTAACTTCGTAGACAATATAATATCAGTTAATTCGCATGTAACAAAGCTGCTATTTCCCCATTGCAAGTCCTGTTGTGCGCGAGTTCCAGGTTTTTACTGAGGGGTACTCAAACTTTTGCGTGGGTTCGTATTGGCACTTCATTTACTTACAGTTTGATAAGATTCGCTTTTGTTACGAGTTAATTGTAGTGAGTTTCACTACGTACACTATGACGACTGGCAATAAAACTGGCTGTGATTGCTTGGCAAAGATAATTTGCCAATAACATATTTTAATTTACACAAAGATTTTTTTGTGCGATTTGAGAACCATCCATGCAACAGGCAAGTAAGGAATTCGAACACCTTTATAAGAATCATGTTGACGAAAGGACATTGTTCCGGCTCCATACATGATCTGCCTAACAACCGTTCGAATCGAAAGTGACTTATATAAACTCTTAAAATTATATGGAATCCTATGAAATAAGTTTTCACGAACGGACACTTCAGGAAACTAAAAATAATTACGAAAAAAGTTAATATATTTGAGGTTATAAATAAAAAATAACCAACCTTGCGTGAAATATCAGAGTAGTAATACTCATTTAGCCAATCATAGTCCACTGCTGGACATAGGCCTCTCCCAATTTGTGCCACAACACCCGGTCCTCCGCCTTCCGCATCCAGTCCCCTCCAGCGACCTTCTTCAGGTCGTCAGTCCACCTGGCGGGGGGCGTCCTACCTTACGGTTGCCGAGTCGCGGTCTCCATTCAAGGACTCGTCTGCTCCATCGGCTATCAGTCCTTCGGCAAACGTGGCCAGCCCATTGCCACTTCAGCGAGCTTATTTTGCGAGCTATGTCGGTTACTCTGGTTCTTTGTCGAATGACCTCATTACGAATTCGATCCTTCAAAGAAACTCCGAGCATAGCTCGCTCCATAGCCCGCTGCGCGACTTTAAATTTGTGGACTAACCCGACTGTTAATGTCCACGTTTCGGCGCCGTAAATCATAACCGGTAGGACGCACTGGTTGAAACTTTCGTCTTTAGGCATTGCGGTATAGGCGAAGAGAAGACCCGACGAAGCTTGCTAAACGCTGCCCAGCCCAGTTGGATCCTTCGATCGACTTCTCGCTCGAAGTTGTTTTCTACCAAGCTTAATTGCCTGCCCTAGGTAGATATATTATTGAACAACTTCGAGCATCGACCCTTCGACATATCATACATACAGAGTAGTAATATCAAAGTAATATTTACAATACTATGTACAGCTATATATGTTCTCTTCTAGAACTAGGAAAGGACTACTCTAATAGATACTAAGAAAAGAGATAGTACCTAGTCAAGTTTAAGATAATTCTTTAACAATTATCATTTTACAAAATCCAGTCCTTTACACACAGCCGAGTCTACCAAGTACGCAATGTAATCGTAATCCGTAATCAAGCCAAAGTTGTTAGAATAAAACCATGAAACGCATAGAAAATCACAAAAGAAACGATAGTCGCAAACAAAGAGTAAAGTAACTATACCAGAGGAACAATCAAAAATTGAATGAAACGGAGACAGATACCTTATCTGTTTTCATACCTATGAAGTAGACCAGTGTTGCCAATTACGAAAACTATAATACTCGAATGCTAAGCTAGAAATTCGCGATTTCGCTTAAAAAATATATAATAGGTACTAGTTTTTTTTTCTAGCTAGTCAATTTAGGTATTTAAATGAATAAAGTGTTATCAACTAATTTTAATAACCGACTTCAAAAAGACTTTTTTATTCGATCCGTATTTACCGAAATCGCGAAAACTTCCGAAACTGGCAGCACTGGCTGACGGAAAACATTTTTATACGCCATCAATAATTGTGACCCAACTTTTTATTTGGAATTTTTTATTTGAAGTATCCGTGGAATACTAAAATATGTTTCAAATAATATAAAAATAAATGAGAATTATAGTATAATTTATATGAACATCGGTTCTTAGGCCAAAATTGAACAATGTCCTTTTGGAACTAACTTTTGTACATGACCGGTTTTGGATACCATCATATACAAAATTAAAAATCTATTCTTCAAATAGCATTTTACAATCACTTTTGCACGTTAAAGATGTTATCGCTAATGGATCAAATCAAATCAAATCAAATCAAATTTTATTGCCTCCATAGGTTACATAGTTGGATAGTAAAAGTAAGTTAGCGGTACATCTATGGACCCTGTAGGGCACTGCAAAAATGTAGACAAGAGGAAAGTGGGTTATATTATTAACAGTAGTAATTTTGTAAAAATGTCATTAATATTACGTTATTATGACTATTCAAGTATAGCTTTCATTTTAGTAAATCGTGTAATGTTTATTTTCTAATTATCATTATTATAATATAAATTAAAATTATTATTGTTTTTTTTTTATTATTATTATTATATATTGTATATTAATAAATTAAATTATTGTCAAATTATATATTCAATAAATTTTAATTAATGTAAAAATTTTGATTAAAATAAGTTTTAATATTGAAATTAATAAGTTTTGATATTGAAATTAATTTGTACTTACATTTTAATGTATTTTTATTCTACCACTTTTATGATCCCTAATTTGAGGTAGATTCCCTTTTTTATACTTATCGCTCTGTTAAATATTCATTTACAGAATAATAACATTTTTCAATTAATAAATCTTTTAGTTTTTTGGTGAAGATGTTGTAATTGCTTTCATTTCTAATTAATGCCGGTAATTTGTTATATAGTCTGACTGACATGGGAAATGTGCTCGACGAGTGTGTTTTTAGTCGAATATTGGGAATGCAAAGTTTATCTTTATGGCGCAGGGAGTGTCCGCGTGGGCCGTCACCACGCTTGATATACAAATCCGAGTATTTTTTTGCAAATTTACAGATCTCTAGTATGTAAATACATGGTAATGTAAGAATATTATATTTTTTGAACGATGGCCTGCAGCTATCCGTCTGATCAATATTGAATAAGATACGAATTAGTTTCTTTTGCATAATAAACACCGCCTGCATATCAGTACTATTTCCCCATAAGATGACTCCATAGCTAAGCCATGCGTAGGCGTACGCATAGTAGGTAGTCAGTGCAGTTTCAATATCTGTCGTTTTCTTTAGTTCATAGAACCCATATAAAAAGCTCGATAACTTGGACCGTAGCTTATTAACATGTGCTTTCCAGTTTATGTTTGTGTCCAGCACCAACCCTAGCAATGTTATTTCCTTTACAAACTCAATATTTATGCCGTTATATTCAAAACAAATATCTAAGGGGCTTTTTTGATACGGATGGAACTGTATTAATTTAGTCTTCTGGAAATTTATTCTTAAATTGTGTTTCTGTAGCCAACATGTAATATAATCTAATAACAATTTTAATCTTGCGTTCGTTTCTAATTTATTCTCGAAGGGAAGCAGGACCGACATATCATCAGCAAATAACACACAAAATTCATCCATTATCTTAGGTAGGTCGTTTATATATATGAGAAAAAGAAGACATCCGACCACGCTGCCCTGTGGGATAGACGCAGTAAGAATTTTGCAATCCGATCTAATATTTTTTATTTCGCTGTTGGAGGGGTTGTGGTATTCCACTTCAACATACTGTTCCCTTTCACTCAGATATGACTTAAACCATTTGTGTGCAGGACCTCTAATTCCTACAGCATAAAGTTTACTAAGCAGTATATCATATTGAACACGGTCGTATGCTTTTGACATGTCTAGTAGCAGCCCGATAGCATATTTTTTGTTATCCAATATATTCAAGATTTCTTGAACATATTTAAATACTGCCAACGTTGTAGATCGATTTTTGCGAAAACCGTACTGAGACTCATGTAATATTTTGTATTTTTCGCAAAAATTATAAACACGGACGCACATAGCCTTTTCAAAAATTTTTGATGACGTAGGCAGGAGCGCAATCGGACGATAGTTAGTAGGATCTGTTTTATCATTTTTCTTATAAACTGGCTTTACTACAGCTTTTTTTAAAAATCAGGAAAGGAACCTTCATTAAAAGATTGGTTTATTAATTTTGTTAATGGAATACTTAATTCATCGGCGCACTGTCTGTATAGATATGGTGGTAATTCATCTATTCCATAGCTATATTTATTTTTTAACGACATTATGATTTTTTTTATTTCATTATTATCCGTCGGGCGAAGAAAAAATGAATTTCCGATATTTTCCAATACTAAGGGAAATGGAGCTGCGACCGGAGATGCCGTTGCCGCTGGCGCCGTGCGATTCTCCTCGCCGATGGATGCAAAGAAGTCATTAAGGCGGTTTGCAATTAGTTTTGGGTTTGAGCATAGTGTATTATTAAATTTTAATTTCAAGTTATTATTTTGTTTTCTAGTTTTTTTATTTGTTCTTTCCCGTATAATATGCCACATTGTTTTTACTTTATTATTAGAGTTTTTTATTTTTCTTTTGAAGTATAATCTTTTAGCGTTGGTTACAACTTTCTTTAGTATTTTTTCGTATTGCTTATAGTGCTGTTTAATGAGTTGGTTGTTCGATTTGAGAACTAGTATTTTTAATAATCGTTTATTATTGCAAGATTTTTTTATACCAACAGTTAACCAATATTTTTTAAAATTTGTTTTTATTTTTATTTTCCGTTCCGGCATATATAAATTTAATAAACAAGTAACAGTATCTTGGAATATTTTATAGTTTTCGTTAATATTATTAACTGGTTTAATAATACTGTTCCAACGAATTTTTTTTAAGTGCTCTTTGAATTTTGCAATATTATTCTCATTGAAAAATCTTTTTGTTAATAACCAATGCTGTTGTGGTGCTTCAGTAAGTAAAGTTAAGTGAATTTCGGTAGCAGAATGGTCCGAAAAACCATACTCTTCCACCGTTGTGTTTATATTATTGTCCCAAAAGTTTGTAAAAATGAGATCAAGGCATGTCGACGTGTGTTGGTTTATATGTGTAGGTTTAACTATTCGCTGCCGAAATCCGTATTGTAACATAAGGTCTAAAAACTGTAAAGCTTAGGGGTTTTTGTAAGTACGTTTATGTTGAAATCACCGCCTATAATGGTTTTATATTTAGGGTATTTTTTTATTTATATAATTTAAAACTATTTGTAATTTTTCATTAAAAACACTTTCCTCTTGTCTATTCCAGTACATTGTGACTAATAAAATGTTATACTTGACTAAAACTACTGCATAAATTTCCAAATTGTATTCCAAAGACATTTTGTTAATATTGTGTTCTTCTATGTAGTCTATATTTTCCCGTAACAAAATGCAAACACCGCCGCCAGTTCTGTATTTTCGGCAAAAGGATGTTGCAATATTGTAGCCATTAAACTGTAACATCTCTAGCTTTTCTCGAGACAACCAAGATTCTAAGATACATATAGCTTGAAATACCAATTTATTTTGATTAATAAAAGCCTCCAATAAGTGCTGTTTTAAAAGGCTTTGCATGTTCTGAAATACAATTTTAAACATGTTTCCGGTTGTCTCGAAAGGAATTACATTCTTCGGATACACCGTCGTTATTTGTCTGGGTCAGGCTTGGACTGGGAGCTATTTCAGTTAATGCAATTTGGTTAGAACTATCATCTTTGAGGTTAATTTTTTTTCCGTTAATAAATAACTCATTATTTCGAATGACTGCGTGTAGCCCATCACTACGTGCCTTATACATTTTATTTCTTAAGTTTTTTCTGTGTGTTAATTTTTCTTTATCCAAAAATTCTGAAATGGCATATCCAGTTCCCTGTAAATAGTGATTATGTTCTATTAAGTACTTAGTCATTCGTTTACTTATTAGTTCTATGGCGAGTGGCCGACTAGCTGTACTACTTCTACCTATTCTATAGGTTTCCTCTATGTAGCCAGTTAGATCCACGTTAAAATAGTCATAAAATATTTCATTAATTCTTCTATGCAAGCTATAATCAGGTTCTCCGTGGAATTCTTCGAGGCCAAACATTACTATTTTCTTACTCTCACTTTCGGGTATTTTTGTCTATGCACTTAATTTTACTGTTTAAATCTTTATTTCATTTCGAATTGTTTTGTTTTCTTCTAATAATTTATTCAATCTTGTATTTATTTGTTGGAGATCTTGTATTGGAAAGAACTAGCAAGAAAACCAGCGAGGGCTATTTTTTTCTCCCTGTATTTTATATATAATTACGTGATCGACAATTTGGGAATCGAAAAACAAAGGTATCGGGAATCACAAAGAAACATTTTGTGAATCTTTAATCAAAGAAAATCCCAAAATGTATCCCGTTACAAGCCAGATGATTCCGACGTCAATCCTATGATATTTATGAATACTAAATATATTACACTTACAAAATTGTGCATTTTTACCGATGATGCCGAGATATTTAAGGATTCTCTGCCCTTCGTGTCTACGATATTAAAAGAAGTCAGATTTAAATAACAAGTCTGACAAAGGGTAAGGGCTAATGGAACGAATGGAACTGACATTGCTCTCGCATGCTATGACTTTTATCCAAAAAGCGAGACGAATCGAGGACGAGAATAAAGTAGTCCATATATACTGACGAAAGCATGGATTGATAATTATAATAAGTTATTATAATTACCAGAAGACAAAGGGCAACGACTTATATTGTCATGCAGAGACCGCCGAAGGATTTGTACCTACCTAATTTGCTTTTAAGTCCATAAAAATGGTGGAATATTAGGAGGAAATATTTGAAAAAAAATAAAAAAAAAGATTTATGCTACTGGTAGCCAATTTGAACGAGTTATATGTAATAATAATGGATAACGTTTATTATGTTATCATAGCTTATCATACAATGGTTCCTTAGTCAATGTAATGAGTCCTTAGGCAGTCCGGGTCAAAAATTATAAAGAAAACGGGGGAAAAGCAGCGAAAACACACAGAACACACTCGAGCTTTGGCGCAAGGGAGCTGAGTGATGAAAAATAAAAACGAAACGTCAAACGTTCTATTTTTTTGATAGCTCTGGATAAGAGTCTCTTAGCCAGCGCCCATTTTCATGTAAATTGCCAAAAAAGGTTTTTAATACTGAATTTCTTTTAAATAATTTAAAATCTATATAAACATAAATATATTAAACCAAAAATTACATTAGCTATAATCATAAAAAATTTAAACCTCATATTTTACAGCAAACATTTATGATTTTAATTTTGCAATAAATAATTGTTTATGGCCGTTTTCACCAACCTTGTCTTAGCTTAGGTGACTCCTAAGTGACATGCTGTCACTTTTTATATTAACTGAAAAGAACCTACCAACCTTGTACTAAAACATTGTCATGCCGGAAAAGTAATTTACTTAATAGCTATTTTTAATTAATTACTTTTTAACCTGGCCTTACCTAAATGTGCCAAAATCATCAAAAATAGTTTATGAATATTTTATAATCATTGGTTGCTTTGAGTTCTTAAGACGCTTTCAAAAATAGTGAATAAAAATCTGCCTTAGCTCTTTGCTGCATAACAATTTATGCCTATTATACCTCTATTTAATATATAGTCGTATTTGCTGAAGCCTGATGTTGTGAAGTTTGTACAGGTGTCGTAGCTATGGGTCCTGCCTGATTGCATTCTAATTTGTGGAATAGATGATGAGACTTGTTTCATAATCCACTTTTTGGATTTTTTTGAAAGTACTTAAATGCAATCACGAATAGTATAAGTGCAAATAGTATAGCTACTATTAGACTGATTAGGGTGAAGTTATTAATTTGAGTTTGCACCATTTTGCGTAATGATAACGTTTTCGTTTTTTCTTCTTTACTTATATAAAATATAATAATGTACAACAATAACAAGAAGTTTGATGGTAACGATTACTTTTATGAACATATACTTACTTATATATCTAGTCAAATCTACCTTAACGTACATAAACATGTAACCTTAATCTTATTTAAATATCAGAAAAAAAATATGTGTTACAAAAATAATGTTATATTAACAAAGTCATCTATTCTAAGAAACGCACAGGTTTCTTAATTATTCTTCCACTACGTGTGGTTTTAAGGTTAGACTTATTTGGCACGTCACGTATTGCTTTGTTTTCGGAATGGGACGGAAATCTAGGTTCGGACGTATTATCATGTAAACAATAAGCAGGTTTTAATCTGTCTATTGAAATGCTAGTTTTTCTGCCGAGTAACTGAATGTGGTAGACCTTACTTCCTCTTTTCAAAACGCGGAAAGGTCCGTCGTAAGTTGGTTGTAAAGGTTTACGTAGAGCATCGTGACGTATACAAACTCAATTTTTTTTTAGATCGGGGTAAACGAATAGTTTATAATTATTTTTAGGTTCCGATCTATTATTTCTAAGGTTATGTATACTTTATTATGTATTCTAATATTATTAACTAATTCGTAGCTACTACTATATTTATTATTACGTATATTATCTCTAAAAAAATCTGAAGGTAAACGTAATGTACATTACGTACTAAATGTACGTAAGTTTTCCTTCAGATTTTATAAACCATTTCGGCAGTGCTTACGCCGCTATCGGTGCGAGCTGATGTTCTAAGTCCTAGTAATACGGTTGCTAACTCATCTACCCAGGTAGAAGTAACATTAAATAAGAGAGCGGTTAACGCCGCTTTAAGCGATCGGTGCCAACGCTCTACCATTTCATTGACTTGGGGGTGGTACGGTGTAGTGCGAATCTTGTTTATACCTAATAGCTTAGTAAGTTGTCTAAATAGATCACTTTCAAATTGACGTCCTTGGTCAGATGTTCAGTCCAGGCCAGTCTAATAGAACAACCAAATCTGCAAATCCAACCGTCATAGATGTTGCGCGCTATTGTTTCCGCGGTAGCATTTGTGGTGGGAAAACACTCTGGCCATCGAGTACATCAATCTACTATGGTTAAGCAGTACTTATATCCCTCCTGTGACGTCGGCAAAGGACCGACTAGATCAACATGGATGTGTTCAAATCTACCACTAGCTCGGAATGATTGTAGATCGGAACATGTGTGTATATTTACTTTTCATCTTTGGCATTGTATGCATGATTTTGCCCAATTGCCAATATCTTTGTTCATGTTCGACCAGAAAAATCTATCTCTTATAATTTTGCGAGAACTTCTAATGCCCGGTTACTTTATTATGCAACGAGTCGAATATTTTCTTTCTAAATTTTTCCGTTACATAGGGGGGTAATAGTATTTTCTTAATATTATATTTTGAATTATTCTCGTTGTTTATTTGCAACAGGTATGCGTCTGTTAGTTGATCATCCGTAAGTTGGTCGTAATCAACCGTTGCCGGGATATCAATCGTTTCTACGCGCGATAACGTGTCCGCGGCAATATTATCTTGGCCGCTAATATGACGTACGAGTATGTCCGTTGTGAATTCGCTAATGTATGAAAGATGTCGGATACGTCTTGGCGTCTCTTTAGACGTATTAGTTTTAGTAAACGCATAAATTAAAGGTTTGTGATCAGTGTAGATAACTAATTGACGCCCTTCGATCATACTTCGATCGAGACGTATTGCTAAATATATAGCTAAGAGTTCGCGATAGTATGTACAATACTTACGTTCAGCGTTTGACATACTTTTAGAAAATAACCTAAAGGTACGTAATAATTATTTATTAGTTGTTGCAATACAGCTCCCACGCTAGTATCGGATGCATCGGTCATAAGTGCTAACGGTGCGTCTGGCGTAGGGTGCGCGAGCGTTGCAGCGTTGCATAAGTCTTGTTTACATTTCTCGAACGCTTGGTCAGATGCAGGTGTCCACATTATCGGCGTTCTGTTCCTCTTCCTCGAATTATACAAATAACTACTAAGTAAAGACTGCTATAAAACTACATGGGAATGTGAGCGCGATAAAAGTTAATCATGTCTAGGAATCTGCGAAGTTGGTCGATAGTCTTAGGCTTTTGAAGGCTAAAACTGCCTTAGGTATATGTCAACGGCTTGTAGGGACGAGATGGGGACTAAACCCAAAATCACCTTATGGCTTTACACCACCATTGTCAGGCCGTCAATAACTTACGCCTGGGCTCGAAGGCACAGCAAGTTACGGCTATAAAAAAGCTATCAGGCCTGCAGCGCACTGCATGCCTGATGGCTACAGGAGCCGTTAGATCAACCCCAGCCATAGCCCTTAATGCAATCCTCAGCCTCCCATCTCTAAACCTCTTTATCGAGAAGGAGATGATGGCTGGCATCTATAGGACTAATGCTGGCATAGAACACTGGAAATCCCAGACAATAAGGACACTACATCAAAAAGTATTTGAATGTCCACTTCTTGCAATGACGACAGGCGTCTTGCTTCCAGAAGTTAACTTCCACAAGAATTTCACTGTGGAAATCACCAAGAGGGAAGACTGGGCGCAAGACCGACATAGTGATCCCTTAAATAACGGGAGTCTGGTGTGGTTCACCGATGGCTCAAAAATGGGGGCTAACGTAGGATGTGGCATATATGGGGGCAGACCCAGGGTTAGCAAAAGCATAAATCTGGGAAAGTATGCCACTATATTCCAGGCGGAAGTCAGTGTGCCATAATTGAATGTGTACAAGCGAACCGCCAACGAAACTACGTAAACCAAAAAATCGTAATTAATTCAGACAGCCAGGCAGCTTTACTAGCAATAAACAATAACACCCTTAAATCAAAGCTAGTAAAGACTGTGTGAAAAAACTCAATGACCTGGGAGAAAAGAACAAAATCACTCTCAAATGGGTGCCAGGTCATTCTGGAATAACCGGCAATGAGAAGGCCGATGAACTAGCCAGGACTGGGGCTCAAGGAATACAGTTCGGCCCAGAGCCTATCTGTGGTATCTCAAAGAACCAGGTCATGCAATACCTAAAAACTCGCCTTCGTCCGGGATGACACACTCAAAAGCACTAATCGAACCATACTCTCGCAAACGCACTGACGAGCTATTAAAGCTTAACAGGAGTAACTTGAGCGTGATGGTTAGGGCTTTGACCAGTCACTGCAAGTTGAATAGACACCTTTACAACATGAAACTTAAGGACACTGACACATGCAGAGTCTGCGAACAAGAGCGTGAAACACCAATACACCTCTTGTGCTACTGTGAACCGCTGATTCACAAAAGAAACAGACACCTGGGGAAACACATTCTTGACCCAGATCAAATAAAAACAATCCGAACTGGGAACATCCTATCTTTCTTGGTCAGTGCCCAGTTAAGGGAGCTACTGTAGGGCCTACATAGAACCTACATAGGAGGCTGGTCACAATAGATCTTAATAGGTCGCAGTGATGCACACCAGCCCCGACTTACATGAAATAAATAATAATAGGCTTTTGAAAATCACTGATTGCTTTAATTTTATCGGGTAAAGGGTGCCTTCGGAATTAACGCGATATCCCAAGAAATCTATTTTCTTTTTGCCAAAACAACATTTAGATAGATTAATAGTTAAGTTAAATTTACAAATTGTTTGAAATAATTTTTCTAAAAGTTTTTTATGGGATGTTAGATTAGAACTGGCTAAAATTATGTCATCGACGTAACAGAAAATGCTATTCGAATCTAGACCTTGCAAAACCTAATTATTCATGAATCGTTGGAAACTTTGGCCTGCATTTCGCAAACCGAAGCTCATTCGCGGAAATTCATATAATCCGAATGGTGTAATTTAGGGATGTTGCGAATATTCGCATCCGCATCCGCAAATGCGGAACTTTCGCATAGATTTGGACATCTGCATCTGCATCCGCATCCGCATTAATCAGTGCGGATGTTCATGCGGATGCGGATATCATGCAAGTAGCGACAAGAAAGAAATTATGTGGCGGCATATCAAAGCGCCACACACAATAGGCACGACAAATTAAAAAGATGGTCAGTGTCTTTTGTAACGCCGCCAAAGAACGCCGCGTCCCCTGTCGGCGCCTCCGAGCCAGCGCGGTTCCCTTTGTCGGCGCGGTATCACAAAGGGGAATGACCTTGGCGGCAAAACCAAAAGGGATTTCGGCAGCGAGGAATCGTTTGATGTCGGCGCGGTATTACAAAGAGGAATTACCTTGGCGGCAAAACCAAAAAGGATTCCGGCAGCGACAAATCAATTGATAACAATTTATG
Organism: Scirpophaga incertulas; assembly: GCA_036419045.1. Lineage (NCBI taxonomy): Eukaryota > Metazoa > Arthropoda > Insecta > Lepidoptera > Crambidae > Scirpophaga > Scirpophaga incertulas. Next base: position 11,741,219 of record CM071641.1, read on the forward strand.
TATATATGTCGCAGTAAGATAGATAAAGCCGTAATATAGTTATATCCCTAGGGATATAATTATATACGGGAATACATAGTTATACGAAAGCGATTCATTACTGTCTCACTAGGAATATAGTTATAAAACGGTCTGAGTTTAGTGACATACTTATATTCCTAGATTAAGTTTAGTGAAATGGCTTTCGGAGGGTGCGGCGCAGGCGGCGGGGGAGGGGTTCGTTGTGTTTATGCTGTTACGCGCTCGGGTGCTCCTCACACGGCCGATAACAGGTTGTTCGGCGTTCACGTCTAGTTTTCGCGCATGTTCATTTGATTCTCGTTACGTTTGCTTAATATTTGTTATATATTTGTTTAATCATTGCTAATTACTTGTGCCTTCTTATTTTGGCACGTTATACACTGTTTAACAAAACTGATAACCACCGGAGTAGGTATAAAATATTGAGATTTCAAAGTATGTAACATTTTGTCTCGACCACCATCCTGTGTTTTTTTGAATTTCTGACAAAACATTGTAATATTGTAACATACATTGTAATATACATCGCCACCCACTTAGATTCTCGCTATAAGTACAAATTTTTTACACTGGTGACTGAAGACAAGATTAAAGATGACATTTTAAAGATGATAAATGCTGAGAAAGAATGTTTTCGGATCTCTTAATACCAATACCGAAAGAGCTAAAAGATTACTTTATGACTATTTGATTGAGTGTGATCGCACGATAAAACATATGGAACAACTAGGATCAGGGACATCAGGTTTCAACAGAAAGCCATGCTTACAAAACGACCTTGCTATGATGTTAGATTCGTCGAGTGAAGACGAGAGTACAAGCAGAGGCGTACCTACAGAGGGCCTTCAAAATTCTTACTACCGCCAACCCACGGTGGCTTTTTTGTTGGGAAGGCGACAGAGGCTTCCCAACAAAAAAGCCACGTGGGTTGGCGGTAGTAAGAATTTTGAAGGGTTCCACGTGTTGCACTTTTTAAACAAAACAGAACAGCCAGTTTTTGTAATCCTCCATTTCATTTTGAAACTTTATATCGGATAATAAATTTAAATGAGTGTATTTTTCTCTTTTTTGACGCCATTCTTTCATCCATTTCTTTCTTTTTATTTTTTTTCTTAAAGTTATTGCCATAATAATAGCGACACAAGCTTTATTTTTCATAATTTGTGGATCCATTGCGTAAAAACGTTTGCACAGTACGCGAAAGAACTCGATACTGACGTGATAAATACTGAACGTGTAGACTGCGTCCGTGTTCCATCAGTACGGAATGTGGTCTATCATTATGGATCATATTTCGTACCACAATAAATACTGAACGTGTAGCCTTCGCCTTAGGGCTCTCGCGCACTAGAGGCCAGCTCCGCGGCCCATCTCGGCCGTCGAGTCGCGGTGGATTAGTGCGCGCGCTGCGCGCAACCCATATATCCCGATAGCCGCGCGGCAATCGAGGGTTGTATGCAGTGCGCGCACTGAGCCGCGTGCGCAGCGTTTTGGCGGAATTTGTTGATGAACAAAACATTACCGCTCTCTTCCGGTTATATGCTCGATGGGAACACATTATAAGAGGGGCTTCTAGAAATAAACGACATCTCAATAATAAACGTCGCCGAAAAACAAATTTTATAAAAATACAGCATACCTCTTATTACTTTGACTAGTTCTAAGTCTTTCAATGGGATTTTTTTATTTTTCCCAGTCCAATTACAACCAACAGCCAGTTTATTTGTATAAACCTTTTCTAGAATTCTTCTTATTATAATAGGTATCTTGGTGTCACCCACAAGGCTGAGATACGATAACTGAAAATGTAACAAAATAATAATCTAGACACGCTGTAGTATGTCAAGCCAAGTTCAAAAGAAAAAGGAACTGGCGACGCAACTATTAGCTAATTACACGAACCATTTGGAGCCACTTTTCACCTAATAATAACTCCGAAAGTATTTAACATAAATGCCCAAAATTTTGTAGGTACATATATTAATGGCTAGCAATAGGCTATTCTACGATTTTTTCAAATATATTTTAAAATATTCGTATGAAGCCGTTCGAAAACATAACACCGATTTAGTCAAAATAATAATTATTGAAATTTAAACGTAAAAAGGTCGCAGTTACTTGCGTTAAATATAGCTAAGTTAAGCAAACTTTTTTTTTTTTTATTAATATCTGGAAAATGCTCCTCGGCGCCACAATGGTGGCACCCCGGGGTTGGCTCCCTCCCGATGCGGTGCAGGTAGCGGCCAAACGAGCCGTGACCGCTTAGCACCTGCACCAGGTGGTAGGAGAGTGACCCGTGGCGCCGGTTCGCCCATGTGGTGAGGAACGGATGGAAGGCCTCGACGCTCCGGCGCAGAGTGCCGGAGACGGAGGCCGAGACCATTAGGTCGCCCAGCTCCTCAAACCACAGGCGAACTACCTCCATTGTGGCCTCCTCGGACGCGGAGGCCCTCTCGCGTCGGCGCCAGGCGCCGGTCGCCGCTGCGGGCGGCGTGGACGTGGGCGACATATTCCCAAGGCGGAGCGCCCGCAATAAGGCACGCCGCCCTGGGCGACACGGTGCAGTACGCGCGCACGCAGGGAAGCCACGACTCGAGGGCCAAGGGCGTCGGCCCAGACAGGGGCCCCGTAAAGCGCCATACTCTGGACTATGCCAGAGTATAATCGGCGGACACTCGCGCTCGGGCCCCCACATTGGAAGGAGGCGGCCGAGCGCGTCGGCTGTTTTCATTAGGCGGGGTTCGAGGCGGCGGAAATGTTCCTCGAACCCCCAGCGCCCGTCAATTGTCAGCCCCAGATAATTAAAATGGGGCTGAAGCACGATCGACACCCCGTTGACCGTGACAGAGGTCCCGGCCGGGGGGCGTCGGCGAGGCCCGTGAAAGATCAGGGCCTCGGTCTTAGACAGAGCCACTCGTAAGCCGAGCGACTCTATCCTTCGTACGACTAGCGTCGTGTACACCGACGCTAGCCGCACAGCCTCCTCAGCGTCCCTCCCTCTGGCCGTTACCAATGTGTCGTCTGCATAACAGTACATACGGACACGCGGCGGGAGGGACACGAAGTTAAGCATACCTACAACAGCAATTCTCAGTCTGCAGTCTCCTGATCCATAACATAAAAACCCAATCATGCAGTATTTTTATTTCGTGTTAATTATTTTCTTGATTATATATATATATATATATATATTGCAAAATTTAAATCTGAAAATTCGCTTTTATCTGAGTGAGAGAATTAAAAATAATTTAAAAACTGTAGATACTTCTTGTCGCAGTTGAAAAAGAAATTTGTTTTACGATATATGTAATCCCACGCGCTGCTAAATAAATGCAAATTTCGTAAAAGACGAACTCCGTCACATTACTCAAGCCTACAAAATATCTCCTCTCATCTTGGAGCATATTTATGAAAAGTTTAGTTATTCTATGCTGTCTCTTTCTATATTTCTATCAACAGCATAAGTTAGATAAAGAATAACTAAGTCAGGCTTATGAAAACTTTATAGTTATGGGACCATAAACAATAGAGACAACTTAGAAAAAAAACAAGAACATTGCTATCATTTTTTGTATCCAATTAGACGAAACGACAACACCCCACTTTCGCTTGCACATGTGCTGGGACGACGCAGATATACTATAGTAGACGCTGGGATTTCGTCGAGACCGCTCGTAGCGATACAAATGTGGACATTTGTCAGAATAAGTAACTATCGGTGTTGGTGTTAGTTAATAAGAAGTGTGACAACGTGTTGTTCTAATTTATTTGTTGTGGTGCGGTACTGCTATTAATTCCACAGGTAGGAATATTTGAAATTACTAGTGGTTAGCCAATTTTATGATATTTTAAACAAAAGGCGGAACTTCTGCAGGTCTAAAAAAGTGCACATTGTTTTTATTGTTTGTTTAACAGGTATTTTCGTAAAATGCTATACAACTTGCAATGTGCAGCATTTCATTTATTCCAATTAATTGGTAGATTCTGTTTAGAGGTTGTTTCCATATTGAAATGATAAATAACCTAATAAGTTATAAGTTTACAAAGGATATTGTTTTTTGCTGATTCCGCGCAGTTGATGATGACTTGTCCAACAAGCAGACAAAGTCTTACTTTAGACTTTTAGACTTTGTCTGCTTGTTGGACAAGTCATCATCAACTGCGCGGAATCAGCAAAAAACAATATCCTTTGTAATACAATGGACTTCCGCAAAATAACACCTGCTACAATAGAGTAGTTATAAGTTTGATTGTAATTTATCGGTATTTATTTTATTTTTCTAATATTTATAATACTGTCCAATGAATTCACAAAACAATTCCACTTTTCAGACATTTTTGTAGGCATAATTTAGTCAAGTTTATGAAGTCATAACTATTGTAGTAAAATCGCTTTTAAAGTAAAAGATTGAAATAAAAACAAGATTGACGGTGTTTTAAGTAATTCAATAATAAACTCAATGTCACAACAGCGAGCTGACTATTTAAGTGAAATATTCACACCACATTTTTGTTTCTAAGACTAATAGTTTTTTAATTATCAAGGTACGATGATAATATAAACCTTTTCGTTACGGTCCACTTTTTAAATCTGGTACCCGTATGTTTCGGCGCGATTTTAAAGACGTTTCACGTAAAAATCTAGGAATAGAATATTAAGGATCGGTAGGCAGGCGTATCTAATTTTATATCAATAAATCCCAAAATGTATCTGGACCTATTAGTCAGTTCATTTCTGATAGCTCACAAAAGAAAGGATCCGATATTTTAGTGTTGTCGGGAATATTTTAATAGTTTGGCAACATTACAGATTATAATCGCGTTTCATAATTACAAGTTTTTGAATGAGTAAGCTTTTGACACACTACGACGTTACGATAATATTTATCTGCGTATAAAAACTTAATTATCTGAAAGTATCACAAACTACGCAGTTAGGATAATATACGAAAAAATACATTCACCCGGAATCCTTCAGACTGAGTAGATATATTATTTTTTTAAAATATTTTTAATACAGAGTGTTACAATGAGTTCGAGAGCTGGATTTATTAGACAGCTCATCAGAAGATGATTCTGATTTTGAATTTGATATAAGTCTTGCTTTAAACGCAAGTACTAAAACGCGTAGAATTTAGATATAACGCCATATAAAGCTTAAAAAGGACCGAGGCGAATTTAATATCTTCCAGAATCTATCAGAAAACCAGAGGGCAACTTTTATGGAGATTCATGATTTAGTTAAAGAAGATATAAAAATAATAAATAGTACTAAAATGCGAGAATGCATTTCCACCGAAGAAAGGATTGCTTAAGGTATGCAGTATTATTTCTGTAGGCCATACAAAATTGTCGTCTTAATTAAGCTCTGTAAGACTTGTGTTACAAAAGTAAGCTCTGTAAGGCTTATGTTAATAAAAGTAAGCTCTATAAGACTTATGTTATAAAAGTAAGCTCTGTAAGGCTTATGTTATGGGATCTAGGGACAACGGATAAATATACATATATTTTACTTACAATTAGATAAATATTTTTGATAGATATATAAATTGACATCCACGACTAAGGCACAAATATTCGTGCTCATCATACAAACATCTGCCTTCACCGGGAATCGAACCCGAGACCTCAGAGATGGCACTGGCGTTCTTACCACCTCGGCTACGGAGGCCGTAGCTTCATTAATAAGGTAGGTCCCGAAAGTATTCTCTGTGTAATTGAGTGCAATAAATTATACATTCATTAATACTAATTACATTCGCTTACATCATCATCACCAGCACGTAAAGTGTTAAACAAAACAATATTATTTTGTACACTTTTTTAGTGCTCCGTACTTCAAATGTAAAAAACGGAACCCTTATAGAATCACTATTAAAATAACACGGTAAATCACTCAGTATTGTGTAAATAAAAAAAAAATAAAACAGTATCGTGTGACATAATTATTAAATGAAAGGTGTCACATATTGCGAAGATTTGAATTAAGTATAAAGTGTTGGAAGTTAATAAAACATATTAAAAAAAATCAATTGAAGACAAAATTTTTAAAACTAATCAAAATGGAAGGTCTCATTCTCCACATAGGAACGAATATTATTCTGTGATGCGAAGAATTTGGAATTTCTGCTGAATATTGTGGAGAATAGATTTGTACACTCTGTCTCACCCTGCCTCCGTGCATTCATCCCTGCATTTACATGCAGGTAAAATATTATGCCATTTTGTATCGGCACATGTTATCTGCAGATATATTTGTATACGCTGATAAAAAACTCACCATCTTTTTATATATGTCGGTATCCACAGATACTTTACGGTAAAATATAATTTATCAGCGGTATGTGTATCATTCATATGAACCAAATTCATATGAATGATATAGAGAGCGATATTGAAAGATATCTGCACAGATACAGATATCTTACCGTATCTGCGTAGTCTGTGAAAACCTTAATTGTATCGTATAGTAAGTTCGAGTGCGTGACATTTTGTCCCATACCTGCGTAACGGTCAGTACAGAAGACAAGTAGGTATTTAATCTTTTACATAATTGCGTTGAAATAATACTATGTTGACTTCCATTATCTATCAAAGCACGTGCTAAATGAAAGTTGTTTTTTTTTAATTGGCCACCTCACAGAGAAAGCCACGATTTGTTTATATTCGACGTCTCCCTGACCTTGGATTGGAAGATAACATATGCATCGCACGAGATAATTTAATGAAGATTACTTCGTTGAATAATATATAAACTTTATTAGAAGTTCCTTACTCTATGAGTACAATGATGATAGTGAGCAGGGATGCGGATGTTTAAAATATTATGTAAATCAGAGGTGTCAAACTCAATTTTGCAGAGGGCCACATATTAATGTGCAGGCGGGCCAGATTCAAATAAAAAAAACTTAATTATTATAACATTTTATTTATAATAACTATATAGTATATGAAATATACGGTTGTCAATAATCATATTAAAGTTATAAAAGAGGGTGATTGTTTTGAGTTGGAGGATCCAGATACCTGACTTCTCTTGTTTTTGACAAGCTCATTAATGTCAGGTATCATATTTGTTGTAATTATTTTAAGAACAGATTGGAGATGTTTATTGGTAAGTTGTGCGATGTTTGTTCTTATTTATTTCATGACGGAAACATCCTGCTCACATTAATAGGTGCTACCAAACATGCACAGAATGCCTGCTGCATGCTTTTTTAATTGTTTTTTTTTTTTTTTTTTTAATGGCCTTTGCGGCAGACGAGCAGATTGGCCCACCTGATGGTGAAGTGTAACCATCGCTCATGGACATCTGCAATGCCAGGGGCACAGCTCAGTCTCTGCCTACCTGGAGAGAAATACTCTTTTTAGGCCTCGTTTGAAGACGGCCATATCGTATGTGCTCAGGAAACACCGCAGCAGGGAGCTCATTCCAAAAGTTTGCACGTACGCGGGAGAAATGAACGCTGAAACCGAGCTGTAATGTAATTCCGGGTAGTTATCCAAACTCTTGAAATATTGTGTATAAATGCCTTTTATTTTTTATTTTTATTTTTCTAAGGAACCATACAGCGATATACAGACTATATTTTCTACAGTATATGCCAACACCAAGGCCAATTAAAGGTTTCCTTACACAAAACCATTCGTTAGTAGTAACAACGGATGTTTGAAATTAAAATAACTTAATAAGAACAGTCTCTGCCTATTACATAAATTAAAGTTACACAAGTATTAAAGTTATACATAAATTAAAGTAACACATTCATTTTAGAAAATAAATACACAGACACACTCCTTCAAACACACAGCAAAGATACTATATAAAATACAATACAAACATATACATACATATATACACACATATATACATACATAAACATATACACACAAATAAACAAATCTTCATATCGAGTGTTAATGTTTGTCTGGTTCGTTTTGAGCTCTTAATATATTTAAGACACGGACTTTAAAGTTGGACTTGGAGCAGGCAAATATGTTCAAAATTGAATGGATTGTTGAAAATTGGGAATTCCATTTCATTCATTTTATGGAAGTCTTCAAAAGGATTGTTGTTGAGTTCCATTATCATATTTTGCAGAAGTTGAGAATATTATTCCAATTTTTTTTGCTTCACTGTGCCAAATGAGTTTAAATAAGGGAAATGATCCAAAGTTTGATATTTTACCTGATTTTCCCACAGTCTCAGCTTTGTTTCAAAGACTTGCATGAATACATTTGAGTGACTATCAGATTTTTACCCTGTAACTTTACATTCAGATCAGTCAAGTGTTTATTTATATCTACCAAAAAGGCACAATCAACCTACCAGTCATTGTCATAATCAATTGGGTTGCCTTTTTCTAACACGAAATCTTGAATAGGGTCACGTAACGCAAAAAATCGTTCTAAAACTACTCCTCGACTGAGCCAACGAGCTTCGGTGAAATAAGGGACATCAGAAAAATGTTCGTTCAAATTTTGTAAAAACTGCCTAAACTGTCGGCGATTTAGTACTCTGCTCCTTATAAAATTTACTATTTTAATTATAGGTTGCATGACATAGTCTATTTTTAAATATTTGGATGCCAATGATTCCTGATGAATTATACAGTGATCCCACAAAATTCCCTGATGTTTTTTGTTTTAATTTAGTTACAACATCCGAATATTTAGTCATGACAGGATCCGTTGTTGCTGCTAAGTATATTCCAGTCGAGTTACTATTCTGCTATCAAATGCTCAATCGCAGAATATATATCATTTGCTGTTGTAGTACCTGTCAGTGGAACGCACTTTAATAGTTCTTCAGTTATTTCAAAGTTACTGTTAATACCTTGTATAAAAACAGCAAGTTGAGCTGTATCAACAGTATCAGTGCTCTTGTCAACAGCCAGTGAAAAGTTAGTAAATTCCTTAATTTTCTCCTTCAGTTGAAGAAACAAATTTCGAGATAAATCATCTATTCTTGAAGCAATAGTGTTTCTTGACAGCGAAATATTTTGAATTATTGACTTTTGATATGGAAATGAAACATCGGCAACTTTCAACATACAACAGTCTTTCATAAAATCACCATCAGTAAAAGGTTTTGATCTCTTCGCGATTTCTAATGCAATAATAAAACTTGATTTCAGGGCATCTTCGCTCTCAGTATTAGCTTTAGTAAACATCAATTGTTGACCTTGAAGTTTAGATATTAAAGATGACAATTTGTCCATTCTTATTTTTTCAGTGTAACAATCGAATTTTAATTTATGGTTCGTATCATACTGTCTCTTCAAGTTAAACTCCTTACAAACAGCAACTGTTTGATTGCAAATCTAACACAGTGGTTCACCTTTCCATTCTATGAAAAAATATGCAATTTCCCATTTAGACTGCAAAACTCTGCACTCACTATCAACTTTACGTTTTTGCTACATTATTCCAAAATCGTAACAATTGTGGATTTTGACATTGCACGAGACAATTATGGATATTGCACACGCACGACACAAACAAATGCACAATATCTTCACAATCACTATTTCACAATACAACGAATATCCTTCTCCGCTTCAATTCCTCGACTCAACCGACTAAACTCAGCCTGGCCTAGGTTCTAATGACCATATAGGCAAATCGTGAGGGCGGTTGCCCCTCAGGAGAGGGACGATGCAGTTACGTCGCGCCTACGACATTCCTTTTATATCGCTAACGAAAATTCTAGTCCAGACTCGAAGCGCGTGGAATATTCCGCTTGTTGCTAAGGGATGGCGTTACTGTCTATTTCTCTCGCTTGTGTAGGCACGCCGCTGCCTTTGAAACTATTTGTAAATGTTGTGTACGCATTTTAAAACTTCTGTAAAGGAATTGAGTGAAGTCTAAAGGCTCTAAAAACACGATTTTTCTTTCTGTGACACGTTGCGTTCGGGGGCGTATTGATAGGGCCCGGGGGCCGGATGCGGCCCGGGGCCGTATCTTTGACATGACTGATGTAAATAAAGTCTATTAATGAAGAATTAAAATAATGACATATATAATTATTAACATTTTTATTGTAATCAAATCAAACATAAGTACTTATTTTTATATTAAACACCTACTGGTTTTTATATCAGTAAGTGAAATTAAAAATAGGAGCATTATACTTAATAAACAGTAGTACTGCCGCCTTTTCTGATTTAAGGCGATTACGCAGAGGTTCGTAAATTAAACCCGCGCTACTAAATAATTGTTCGCTAGGAACACTGCCCGGTGGAGAGGATAAAAATCTTCGTACTATCGGCGATAATACCTTAAATTCCTCTCGATGAACACTCCAAGAATTTAGAGGATTTTCATCATCATTTACATTTATTCTTTTTTTTAGTGCGGTAAACAAGTAACTTCTTTTTGAGTAGAGCTTCAATGCTATCTTTTTCTGGCATTTTTGTACTCTCGTCTTCACTCGACGAATCTAACATCATAGCAAGGTCATTTAGTAAGCATGGCTTTCTGTTGAAACCTGATGTCCCTGGTCCTAGTTGTTCTGTATGCTTTTTCGTGCAATCAGTTATAAAGTAATCTTTTAGCTCTTTCGGTATTGGTATTAAGAGATCCGAAAACATTCTTTCTCAGCATTTATCATCTTTAAAATGTCATCTTTAATCTTGTCTTCAGTCACCAGTGTAAAAAATTTGTACTTATAGCGAGGATCTAAGTAGGTGGCGATGTATATACATAAATTGTTATCAATAAATTTGTCGCTGCCGGAATCCCTTTTGGGTTTGCCGCCAAGGTATTTCCTCTTTGTAATACCGCGCCGACATCAAACGATTCCTCGCTGCCAAAATCCCTTTTGTTTTGCCGCCTAGGTCATTCCCCTTTGTGATACCGCGCCGACAAAGGGAACCGCGCTGGCTCGGAGGCGCCGACAGGGGACGCGGCGTTCTTTGGTGGCGTTACAAAAGACACCGACCGTGTTTTTAATTTGTCGTGCCTATTGTGTGTGGCGCTTTGATATGCCGCCACATAATTTCTTTCTTGTCGCTACTTGCATGATATCCGCATCCGCATGAACATCCGCACTGATTAATTCGGATGCGGATGCAGATGCCGATGTCCAATCTATGCGGAAGTTCCGCGTTTGCAGATGCGGATGCGAATATTCGCAACATCCCTAATAGTGAGTCTAATACAGTAATACAGACCTTATATACTAGTCTTATTCTAGGCGGTGACAGAGGGTTCTTTGTTTAGCTAAGACAAGTATTGTATTCAAAAGGATTTCTTTGTTTTACATAATTCGGGTGACAGAATAATTGGGGTGACAGAGGGTATGTATTCTTAAAGGGTTTTTTTGTTTTACATAATGCATTATAACATAGTCATAAAAGTATCTTAGGGTTTCTTTGTACTGCGTTCCACATGTCTTGTGAGTTATGACTATGACCAAAACGTGTGTGCTAACCATGTTAAGTATGGATCACTGGCAGCGGGTCCTCTGTGCTCCTATTGATAAGAGGGTTATCTATACTTAGCGTCATTAGAGTGGCAGATGGTACTTTTTGTCTCACGTGTTGATTTATATGGCAGGTAGGTTTCGCAGTCGGCGGCGTCTGCAAAGTTTACCTACCTTTTTTATTATCCGTATACTAAACTATACTGTCCTTTCATTGTATTGTTTACAAGGTCCTAACAGGCAGTCGTATAGCGAATGCCCGGTCCGTAGGTAGTATAGCTCGGCATAGGCATATTTTCAAAATGATTTACTGCGGTATGATTCTATATTTATTTATTATTATTTTTTGTGGGACATTATATTGCTGTTTTGCTGGTTAATAATATTTTTTTCGATAACTAACATGATATCATAATTTTATAAAAAATTGGCAATGACATATTAAAGTTTTTAAAACGTTAATATATTTAATTATTCCATTACAATAATTAATTGATTGTTATAGTTTAATTTTATATATTTTTATTGATATAATTTATTTATTTTTCAATATTCGTTGTATCGTTAATATCTTCCATTTTCAGGTCACAATTCAAGTATTAAAACATGAGTCTAGTTTAAAATAGGGTTTTGTTGTCATTTTAAAAATATCTCTATTTGGAAACGTGTGTATCTTCGTATCGTAACTTTGGCACTATGGCGAGGTCACATGTTGTTACAAATATTAGGTGCTTACATATGAATTTAGCTTTTTGTCGTACTGACCACTTTAATCTGAAATAGGTGTGGGCATATTCCTTTTATTATACATAATCATTATATATATATATATATATATTATAGATATAACGTCATAAATAAAATCCCGCGATCGACACGCCGCGACGCATGCGTCGCCGCGTACATATCGGCCAGGATGTCGAATGGGGGGAGCGTCCCAGAGGGCCTAGACAAGATGCCTTTCTATTTTCGTAATCGTATCGCTAAAATAAAAAATGTATAGTATTGACATAAGCGATCGCTTGACATTTCGAGTGGTTATGTCAATACCATACATTTTTTTTGTTAGCGATGCGATTACGATTATCGATAGGTATCTTGTCTAGGCTCTCAGAACCGTTGCCGCCTCGTGCGAGATGGTACGGTAGCCTCGTACGATCCGAATACCCATTATCCGCTGCAGGCTCCGTAACAGAGGGGCCGTACTGGGCTATTGCACGGTTACCCATACGGCGGCATGCCTGATTGCGGGAACTCCGCCGTAGGCGTTCACCGCCCACATCCTCGCCGCCGCATACCGCGTCCGTGCGGAGGCGCGCCGCGGGAGAGGGCCTCCGCGCATGAGGAGGCCACAGTGGAAGTGGATCGCCTGTGGTTCGAGGAGCTCCGGGAGCTGATGGGTGCCGCCTCCGTTTCGAACATCGGAACGGGCGAGCCGGCGTGTACTTTGTGTTGTCTTCGACGGGAACAATCGGAACAGTGGTTGAATATCTAAATACTTCCATTTGGCATTGCGGTGCAGTGGGTGATTCTATTTTCTACACCACTTGAATGGATTGCATTTGCACAATTTTATGCATAGTAGTAGTCACAGTATGCTCCGAATTTTAATATTAATTATTGAACATTTTGTTGAATATTGCGTGAAGAATTCTTTTTATGGCAAAAAAACGACCGTGGTTTAATCGGTCTTGTAAGGATGCTTTGTTTCTTAAGCAATCTGCTTACGAGGCTTGGACTACGGCTCGTAGAACACATGACCCCAATGCAACTGATGTGAAACGTAAGTACAATGCGGCCTCGAGAGCCAGTAAGAAGATTATTGCCAGAGCGAAATTCGACTTCGTCGGCAGAATTGGCGAGCGGCTAGCAAGCTACCCTAAGTCGTGCTTTCTGGTCGCTGGCCAAAGCTGCCGAAGGAAACTTTTGTCGGTCGTCCTTACCACCACTCCGAAATGCCAGTAACAACTTGGCCCATAGTGCTAAAGGGAAAGCCGATATCTTGGGTAAACTCTTTGCCTCAAACTCGACTATGATCGACGATGGGAACGCCACGCCACCTACCATCCCGCGGTGTGGTTACTCCATGCCGGAAATCCGGATAACACAAAAGGAAGTCCGGCGGGAGCTACTTTCTCTCGACGTTCAGAAATCGAGTGGGCCAGACGGTATACCGGCAGTGGTGTTAAAACAGTGCGCTCCAGAGTTGTGTCCTGTACTAACGCGACTTTTCATGCTTTCCTACCATTTAGGGCAGGTTCCGTCTTCATGGAAGACAGCAAATGTACACCCGGTGCCCAAAAAGGTCGATAGATCAGACCCATCGAATTACAAGCCTATTGCTATAACCTCCCTTCTCTCAAAGGTGATGGAGCGTGTGATCAACATTAAGCTCCTTAGATACCTAGAAGAACACGATATGATCAGCGACCGCCAATACGGCTTTCGCCACGGTCGCTCGACTGGTGATCTTCTAGTGTATCACATACACCGTTGGGCATCTGCCATTGAGACTCGAGGTGAGGCATTGGCAGTTAGCCTGGATATAGCGAAGGCGTTCGATCGGGTCTGGCACCGGGGTCTTCTATCGAAGTTGCCATCTTGCAGACTCCCCGAGGGGCTATGCAAATGGATTGCTAGCTTTTTATCCGGAAGGAGCATTAGAGCCGTAGTTGACGGCAGCTGCTCTGAAACTTGGATAATAAATGCTGGCGTCCCACAAGGTTCTGTGCTATCTCCAACACTGTTTCTGCTGCATATCAATGATATGCTGTCGCTTGGCGGCATCCATTGCTATGCGGACGACAGCACTGGAGATGCTGTTTACACGGGCCGTGCAAATACCCCTCGTTCCATTGTGGAGGAAAGTCGTGAACAACTTGTGTCTGAAATCGAGAGAACACTAGCCACAGTCTCCGATTGGGGGCGGGACAATTTAGTCCGATTTAACCCCTCTAAGACACAAGTTTGTGCGTTCACCGCTAAAAAAGCCCCATTCACTGTAGCCCCACAATTCCAGAACACAACCTTGAACATCTTGAAGAGTATTGGGATCCTCGGTGTCAACATCTCCAGTGACGTCCAATTCCAAAGTCACTTAGATGACAAGGTAAAGTTGGCTTCTAAAAAACTAGGTGTGCTTAACAGAGCTAAGTGGTACTTCCTTCCGAGGCAACGACTACTATTATACAAATCGCAAGTCAGGCCCCATATGGAGTACTGCTGTCACATGTGGGCGGGAGCACCTCGATACCAATTTGATCCTTTTGATTCGGTCCGAAGACGCGCTGAGCGTGTCGTTGACGATCCCATACTCACATGCGGTATTGAGCCCTTAAGTTTGAGAAGTGACTGTGGCTCTTTGTGTGTATTCTATCGCTTATACAACGGGTTGTGTTCCAAAGAATTGTTCGACATGATGCCCACGGCCACATTCTACCATCGCACCGCTCGCCATCGGCAGGGTGTTCATCCTCACATGCTGGAGCCTAAATGGTCACGCACAGTGCGGTTTCAACGTAATTTCCTTCCGCGCACGCTCCGATTGATGGAACGAGCTCCCTGCTGAGGCTTTCCCGGGGGATTACAGTATGGGGTTCTTCAAAAAGGGAGTAAATAGGTTTTTAAAAAGGTCGGCAAAGCGTTTGTGATGCCCCTAGTGTTGCAAGCGTCCATAGGCGACGGTGACTGCTTACCATCAGGCAGGCCGTAAGCCTTTTTGCTACCGTTGTAGTATAAAAAAAAAAAGGTATGTATTATATAATATTTGAAAAACAAATGTATTTTTTTTAAAGAATTATGTAAAATATTATGTTAATGATATATAACATATTGTGAAACTAATGTAGAGATTATTCATGATATCATTAAATTTATCCGTAAGGCTATATAACCTTAAATAACACATATGTATTTATTGATAGGTAATTGTGCAGTAAGATTTGCTTTCGATTGGAGTCACCTATTATGATATTAAGACTAATGTAAGAAATATACCTATACTCCAGCCAAATCCAATGAAGAATGTTTACTAATAAAGCGTTGCCTAGCAACCACTGACAGGCATATATTAATAACCTTTTTTAAGCAACAGTATAAATATATATTTTTTTTTAATATTTCTTATTTTACCAGGTGGTAAGCCGTCTGACCTATTAGGTCCTACCACCGCAGTGCCAGATATTTTTTCATGAAATATACATACCTATGTAAATGCAAGTGAGGAACTCAGTGGCGTATTGGTTCGTGCGCTTTGGCTTTGATTGAAAACAAAGCAACCCTCACCATGGTCCTTCCATGACCACGACTTTTTTATCTCGAGTTCCTCCGTGTTTCGGAAGGCACGTTAAGCCGTTGGTCCCGGTCACATTTGTGACAGTTTCTACCCACCAACCCGCATTGAGCCAGCGTGGTGGTGTTACGGCCCATTCTTCTCATATGTCCATGAGGAAGGCCTGTCCCAGCAGTGTGTCGTGTATAGGCTGAGGACGAATGCAAGTACAATATACAAATACAGTCAACATTTAAATGAAAGATATTTTATTGGTCTAGGTATTTTGTATGATAAAAACATTTGAAATTACTATTTCTTTTTAATATAGCTTTTCAAAAAAACTGTAGTGGTCAAATAGGAACTTTGTTGACTGTACTTTGAAAATCTAGTACCTACTAGAAATAATTATAATAAAAAAAACAACTTTAATTTTAATATTTACGAAAATGTTTATTACTTCTGCATTTCACTTTCGTTACCCAGATTATAGGGATGTCAACTAAAATTTATTTAGATTTTATTTTATTATTTCAGTTTTTTACATAAATGTTGAAGTTTTTTGTGTGTAATATGTGATAGAAAAAAAATTAATATTGAAATAGCTATCAAAATCAGGCTTTAGATACAGGATACGATAACGACGAAATAAAAAATGTTTCTTGTGAAATAGGTTGTGATAACCCTAAAATTGGTTTGTTTACATTTATTCGTCATCGGATTTGGCTGAAGTATAATCAATGTAAGAATAAAGTATATTATAAAGCTTAAATGAATATTATGATGGTGCGTATATTATGGTGCGTTTAGACTACGACACAAATCTCCGACATTAGCGTCTGTACTGTTTACACTTGTACGGAATTTTTGTGCTTGACGTTGTGCAGCCGCTCTTGCTACTATAGTGATAAATAATCGCAAAAGACGAGAACGCAGAAGAAGTATCTGGGGACATCAATGGATTAAAAAAAGGCAAGAATTAGGAGCCAACCATAGATTGCTGAATGAGTTACGCGCTGAAAAACATCAAGCTTATAAAAACTTCTGTCGAATGAAATACTAAGGTTTTGAATATTTATTAGAAAAAAATCAGTCGATACATTATTCCAGAGCTCTTCTGGTCTACAAACATTATCAGAATATTTGTACTCCTTTTGCTCCATGTAAGTCATTTTATATACTCCAATGCGGTGAAGTGTAACTTTCCGCGACACTAGACACCAGGCAGACACTCCGACACAAGATGTTCACACAGCGGCTGGCGCGACACTAATTATGGTGTCGCAATAAATTTTGCAACCAGACACTCGTGTTCACACAGAGACACTTCGATGTATACACTGAGTGTACGGTGTATGTGACGTAGTCTAAACGCACCACTAGACGAAACGTGCAATGGTCGCCACCATTTTCCATTAATGAAGGAAGGACATTTCATTTGTCATTTAAATAATTTGGATTTGATACTTTCAATATAACTTTGTTGCCTGCATTGCTTTTAATTACGTTTTTAATATTGTTATCGTATCGTTCGTTTGCACTTTTTTCTCTCACTCTATCTACGTTAGTTATGCTTCGACACATACCTTGAGTCGTTAAGATCGCATAAATAATCGCAAGTGGCGTAATCAGAGTTTTCTTTAAATAAAGAAAGTAATCGAGGTTTGTATATAAAAAGTAGTTTGGGAGGTGTATAGCCTGTTGATTGGTTAGTTGGCCTGTTGTAACACATGACAGAGAATTTATTTCAACCCAATTTGATTAGTTTCTTTTGCTATACGTATGAATATGATCACGAATAATAGTGGAATCGTTCAAGTAAACTATTTGTTTGAGGGTGGTAGGCTGTTATATATCCATATTCCCACGCATGTACGGCGCACCGTGTCTACGAGTTATCACCCCTAGCTCAAGATGCACTTCAGGATATCGCGAGCTCTGAGATAAACTCAACACTATCTTAAGTTGCAAGTTGTTAACGATAAGTTCCTAGAAATAAGTCAATGTTTCTCAAAGTATCTGAGCTGCGACTTATCTGATAAAAGCCTGCAAATACTCACTAATTATAATTTGAGAGACCCTGTGTTGAACGTTATCTGTAATGGGCTCCGACATTCTATTTTTGTTTCAGATAATACTGTTAAGTTGATAGTTCTCAGAAACTCTCGTATTAAACTCTGACATCGTCTCCTCTCACACTGTAATAAATTCCAGGATCTATCCCTGATAAGAATCGACGCCGTGTCCTTTCCCTCTCCATTCTACCAACCCTATATAACAGCTTTTTCCATCACATACGAGAACAGTACTCCTGATGACATCATTCTGTAACATAGTCTCGCATCTTAGCCCGTAAGCTCATAAGTTTGTAAATATAATAAACGAATAATTACGAAAAGGGCAATTTCATTCTCACCGCGTAACAGGCAGTACTCAAAGTGTGTATACATCCAAGAATATTCATTAGTTGCTTAGATATGAATGTTTACAAAAGATTAATGGAGATTCGGCTACAGTTGTGGCTTGTTTATCTTGGATAGGGTACGCCAGTACGAATCGGGTTAAATCATCTTGTAAAGTTAGCACGTACTTGTTTGATTCATTTGTAACTTCAGAATATGTTACTGTCTATTGTAATGCGTTCATATGACTCTGCACAGGAAGAGGTAATAACTGTCGGGCTTTATAGGACTTACGTCGTATTTTGCTATGTTGGACAATTTGACAACGTTCTACATACTCTAATAGTGCCAAACATACCTTTCCAATAATATTCGTTCCTAGTTTTGCGAGTGGTTTCTCTATAATACTTCTATGACCGGCATTGTGTTTTAGATGTGGAATGTAAAGTTTTTGTAAATTATGTAAGCAGAATAGACGGGCTATAAAATAACTATCAGAATTCCGTGCGTCAAAGTGAGTGAGCGTCATAAGGTTATTTGTTTTTATCTAAATATGGTTCTACTTGAGAGCATTTGGAGCACCATTTTTATGAGAAACTTCACAAAAAATGGTTAAATTATTTTTTTTATTTCTTATTTAAGAGGCGACCGGGAGAGACGGTAAAGTTTAGAGCAGGGGTCACCAAATGGCGGACCCCGGTCCGCATACGGACCGCCGCGACTGCTGCGGACCGAAAAAATAAATCCCCCATAGTATTTTTTAGTGTTGTTTAGTAGTATTGATTATTAAAACACAGTTTTAAAACACAAACATGTTGAAGTTTCCGTTGAAGAGTTCTGTATAAAGTGTGTTGTAATAAATATTCAGAACTACAAAAGTTTGCTTTGAAACTTCTAAAGGACATTGTTCAATTTTGGCCTAAGAACCGATGTTAATATAAATTATACTATAATTTTCATTTATTTATATATATATATATATATATATATATATATATATATTATATATATATATATATTATATATATATATAATAAATTCCAAATAAAAAGTTGGGTCACAATTACTTTATTTCCGTCAGCCAGTGCTGCCAGTTTCGGAAGATTTCGCGATTTCGGTAAATACGGATCGAATTGAGAACCTCCTCCTTTTTGAAGTCGGTTATTAAAATTAGTTGATAACACTTTATTCATTTAAATACCTAATTTAATTACTAGCTAGAAAAAAACTAGTATTATATATTTTTTTAAGCGAATTTCTAGCTTGGCATTTAAGTTTTAGTTTTCGTAATGGCATCACTGGTGTACTTCATACCTTATCTGTCTCCGTTTCATTCAATTTTTGATTGCTTTGCGACTATCGTTTATTTTGTGATTTTCTATACGTTTCATGGTTTTATTCTAACATTCTATGGCTTGATTACGGATTCCGATTACATTGCGTACTTGGTAGACTCGGCTGTGTGTAAAGGACTGGATTTTGTAAAATGATAATTGTCAAAGAATTATCTTAAACTTGACTAGGTACTTATCTCTTTTCCTAGTATCTGTTAGAGTTGTCCTTTCCTAGTTCTAGAAGAGCTGTACATAGTATTGTTAATATTACTTTGATATTACTACTCTGATATTTCACGCAAGGTTGGTTATTTTTTATTTATAACCTCAAAATATTAACTTTTTTCGTAATTATTTTAGTTTCCTGAAGTGTCCGTTAGTGAAAACTTATTTCATAGGATTCCATATAATTTTAAGAGTTTATATAAGTCACTTTCGATTCGAACGGTTCTTAGGCAGAACATGTATGGAGCCGGAACAATGTCCTTTGTTTGTGTGACATATGTAACATATATATGCGAAGCAGCATTTTCGAAGATGAACTTCGTTAAGAATAGATTTCGATGTCGACTTACTGATGAATATCTTCAGGATTTAATGTCAATAGTTTGCTCCAATTCCACTCCAAACTTCACACAGATAATTCATTCATTCATTCATTCATTTCAGCCAATAGACGCCCACTGTTGGACATAGGCCTCCCCCAAGGATCTCCACGCAGATCGGTCCTGCGCTGCAACCATCCAGCGCCTTCCCGCGATCTTCATCAAATCGTCGGTCCACCTTGTGGGAGGCCTACCAACGTTGCGGTGTCCAGCATATGCCTGCCACTCCAGGACCTTTCCGCCCCAACGGCCGTCAGTCCTGCGAGCAATGTGCCCCGCCCATTGCCACTTAAGGTTCGCAATTCTTCGGGCTATGTCGGTGACCCTGGTTCTTCTGCGGATTTCATCATTTCTGATTCGATCACGCAGAGAAACTCCGAGCATAGCCCTCTCCATTGCCTCTGGTGACTTTGAGGGCTCAGGCGCAAAACGTTCACTTCGCAAAATGTCCACTGGTCGCAAAAGGTCAATTTCGCAGTATGTCTCTTTCTCAAACGGTCCACTTCGCAGAATGTCTCTTTCTCAAAACGTCCATTTCTCAGAATGCCCATTTCGCAAAACGTCAATTTCGCAAAAAGTCTTTTTCTCAAAACGCCCACTTCTTCAAATGTCTCTTTCGCAAAATGCCCACTTTTATCTCTGCTTGCTAACAGAGACCAGAAACAAAAATCAAACGAATGCATGTTATTAACGACTTTTTATTTACTATGTACCATATACCATACAGATGATTTTGATGTAACAAGCAATCAACATCGTATACAAGAAAGTATGATTGTGTAAAGGCTACTATATTTGATACCTTACGGTGTAGAAAAACCTTAGATTTATTGTATATAAAAAAACACGAAGTATAGCTGTGATGATAGAAATATCTATAATTATACAAAGAATCAACATCAACAAAAAAAAACCTGATTAAGACAATCCTCTAAGTCATTAAATATTTGTAAATACTTTTTTTATTTATAAAGCTGTAAAAATATTATTTTCTTTAAAAATTGTTGCAATCCTATACGATTGCATTCTAATTTTTGCAGCAAATTGTTATAGTTTTGGTCAAAATATATGTCTTTTTGTCTTCTGTTACATCTCATTTTTTTGAATAAGCCGTCTCTTATTTTTCTGTCCCAAAATTTGCTCTCCTTCTTCAATTTGAAAACAAACATGTATACACTAGGTTTTTTTGGTATGCGACCAGTGTTAATGCGTCGATGCCAGCCCTCCAATGCGTTTGTGGTTCGATGCCGCTGACCAGCACAACTAAGTAATGTAGGCGACAATTTCGGGTACCACTGACGTTCATAGTACCGTTGGAATCGAAGCATCTCAGGACTATTTGGTGCTTGGTCCAAAATGTAATACCACGCAGCAGGAATTTGGCTGGATGGTACTAATGGTATTATAGCTGCTAGCCTAGCTACATTTCGTCCTTCTCGTGTGTCTAATAATCCCTTTTTCTCGGCATTTTTCCAAATGGCACTATTATAGTGACGGTAACAGCCGCTAACTTGTGCTTCAGGGAATACTATTTGTATCGCGTTAATCTGTGCCAGTTCGTAGTCGCATTTGAATGTCCGAATCTTAATGTCCAAATTTTCTTTCAAAATTGTAAAAAGGCGGGTGTACGTTTCCTGTGATTTATTCGGTAGCAAGGTGTATATAACTGGCACTATATTAGTGTTCTTTTCACTTGAATCTATATCAAAATGTAATACATACATTTGATAAAAAGGTGATGGACATGACAAGAAAGTACCATCTGCATAATAGGATCCCGGTGTTTTTAATATTTTTTTTACTAAACTAGTTGCAAATACTATAATTTTTTCGCATTCGCCGTCTTCACATATCAGGAAATTCTTTCCTAGTACTTCCGGAATACTTACTGTTGCAGTAGTAGTGTGATGCAACGTACTAGTATTCAGGTAAGATTTACGCGTCCTATACAAAGTATCCTTAATAGAATAAAATGTTGGTAGCAAGTCATATTTTGAAGCAGACACTTTATCTCGTAATTTACTTTCGTTTTCTTCGAAAATCTTTTGTATTGGTCGGAGATCTTTACACACTGCCTGTTTTAAATACTCTATATGGTCATGAATTATATTTTTGACGTCATTTGATTTGCATGTATGCCGAGCTTCCTTTTTAACAATTTTTCCTGTAATGTCGAGTGATAATGATGCACTGCATTCTCGTCTGTTTATGCATCGCCATAGAGTGCTTCCACTTTTATTCGTTTTATGTTTGTTATACCTATTCACACCACGTATAAGGGTTGATTGTCCTTTTTGATTAGTGATAAAGCGTATTTCTTCCTCCATTTTTAACAAAGTAACACTAATTATGATTATTTTCACACGGAAAACCACAAACTTCTGACATTTACAACTTTGCGAAAAAATATTGAACTACCTACATAACTTTTACAAAATGTTGCCAATAAACTAATCGCAAATGTGATGTGCAAATATTAATAATTAATATGTAACAAAGTCAATTAACTTATAAGTGTACCTATTTAATGTTAAATTTAGTAAATAAGCAGTTTAACTGAAGAACTATGTTTGTTAACTATGTGTATAATTATAATTGTTGGCAGGAAATATGCGATGTATTACGAAACAATTTCATGTTTTACAATAGCAACATACTTTTCTTAAAGCATTGGACTTTAAATATAATAATTTTGACACAGTTTTACAATCAAGAAAAATAATTATATTAAATTATTACATACTTTTAAACGGTGTTGTTTACTTGCTATATCAAAATTATCTGTATGGTATATGGTACATAGTAAATAAGTTAATAACATGCATTCATTTGATTTTTGTTTCTGGTCTCTGTTAGCAAGCAGAGATAAAAGTGGGCATTTTGCGAAAGAGACATTTGAAGAAGTGGGCGTTTTGAGAAAAAGACTTTTTGCGAAATTGACGTTTTGCGAAATGGGCATTCTGAGAAATGGACGTTTTGAGAAAGAGACATTCTGCGAAGTGGACCGTTTGAGAAAGAGACATACTGCGAAATTGACCTTTTGCGACCAGTGGACATTTTGCGAAGTGAAACGTTTGCGCCTGAGCCACTTTGAGCCGCCTTATAAGGCCCATTGTGAGTGGCCAGGTTTCTGCTCCATATGTCATCACTGGCAACACGCACGAATCGAAGACTTTCGTCTTGAGGCACTGCGGTAGATGGGCCGAGAATATGCCGCGTAG
This sequence comes from Scirpophaga incertulas, assembly GCA_036419045.1. NCBI lineage: Eukaryota > Metazoa > Arthropoda > Insecta > Lepidoptera > Crambidae > Scirpophaga > Scirpophaga incertulas. Next base: position 11,764,497 of record CM071641.1, read on the forward strand.
CTTCCCAAACGCTGCCCAGCCGAGTCGGATCCGCCGATTTACCTCTTTCTGGAAATTGGACCTACCTAGTTGGATTATTTGTCCCAGGTAAACGTACTCGTCAACAATTTCCAGTGTAGAGCCTCCAACCTTCACAGGAGTGGGTGCTACATGGTGATTCGACATGATTTTCGTCTTGTCCATGTTCATTTTAAGACCCACTTGTTGTGAAACTCTACTGAGGTCTTCGAGCATTATGCCCAAGTCTTCCATGGTGTCGGCCATGACTACGATATCATCAGCAAAGCGAAGGTGCGTCATGTTCTCGCCGTTGATGTTAATGCCCAGTCCTCTCCAGTCCAAAAGCTTAAACACATCCTCCAGCGTAGCTGTGAACAGTTTCGGCGAAATCACATCGCCCTGTCTGACACCTCGCTGGAGGTGTATTGGTTTCGACTTCTGGTCCGGAAGACGGACTGACATTGTGGCGTTTTTGTACAGTGACTGCAACACTTGGATGTATCGATAGTCTATACGGCACCTTTGGAGAGACTGAAGCACGGCCCATGTCTCGACGGAATCGAAGGCTTTCTCATAATCCACAAACGCCAAGCATAGTGGCAGGTTAAACTCTTCGGTCTTCTGTATAACCTGCCGCAGCGTATGTATGTGGTCTATGGTACTATAGCCTTTTCGGAATCCGGCTTGTTCGGGAGGCTGGAAGTCGTCAAGCCTGCGCGCGAGACGATTCGTAATGACTCTCGAGAACAGCTTATAAACATGACTCAGGAGCGTGATGGGCCTATAGTTCTTCAATCGAGTTCTATCCCCCTTTTTAAAGAACAGTGCCACCACGCCCCTGTGCCATGCTTTAGGCGTTTTGCCATCGAGTATGACGGAGTTGAAGAGTCTCTGAAGGGCCTTTCGTACTGGTAGTCCGCCTGCCTTCAGTAGCTCGGCTGTAACTCCATCATCACCCGGCGCCTTGTTGTTCTTGAGCTGCTTGAGAGCCACACTAATCTCATACAGGCTGACGTCCGGGATGTCTTCGCTGATGTGCCGGGTTAATTTGGCTCTAGGGTCTGAGGCCTGAATAACAGGTGGTTGCGTCGTCGCGTAAAGTTGTCCATAGAAGCGTTCGATCTCGGCCATAAGCTCAGGTCGGGATGTGACGACTCTGCCGTCCTCTGTCTTCAGCTTCGTCAGCAGACTCTGTCCCAGTGACAGATCTCTTGCGAGCACCTTGGAGCCTTTGTTTCGCTCTATTGCCTCTTTAATACGTTCAGTATTAAATTGGCGTATGTCGCGAGTAAGAGACTTCGAGATCTGTTTGTTGAGTCGCCGACGAGCATCCTCAGAGGTCTGCTGGTCCATCGTACGCCGTTTCTCCATTAGGTTGAGAGTTGGTTCCGAGATCTTGCTTCCCTTCGTAGTACGGCGGGGTTTGAAAAACTGTGAACCCACCGTAAGGACAGCTTCCACAACCCTGTCATTATAAGTGTCCACATCCGTGCAGTCCTCTAGGCAATCGAAGCGATTTTGCAACTGAAGTTGAAAGAGTTCGGGGTTTTGGATCTGGTTGGCGTCTGGACGGAGCGTAGACTTCATCAGACGATACCGTTCGGCTTTAACATTAAGATTCAATGTGCCTCTTACCAAGCGGTGATCACTGCCTGTGTTCAGTGAATTGATCACTGAGACATCATTGAATAACCGAGGCTTAGTCGACATGATGAAGTCAATCTCGTTTTTTGTCACGCCATCCGGACTTTTCCAGGTCCATTTACGATGTGGTCGTTTTTTGAAGAAAGAGTTCATCATATAGAGTCCCTCTCTCTCCATGTAATCGGCCAGCATTTGACCACGGAAGTTCCGGTGTCCAGCTCCAAATTGCCCCACTTTCAGCTCATTATCACTCCGCTTGCCCAGCCTTGCATTGAAGTCTCCCATGACAACGGTGTAATGAGTTGTAGAAGCATGTATTGCCCGAGAAATATCCTCATACATTGCTTCCACTTCCTCATCGGGCCGCGTCGAAGTTGGGGCGTACACCTGAATGACCTTCAACGAATACCGTTTGGTGATTCTGAGTATTAGGTACACTACCCTATTCGACACGCTTCCGATTTGTACAACATTGTTTACGAGAGACTTGTGGACAATGAACCCGACACCACCTTGGGACAGATTTTGGCCCTCCCGGAAATAGAGCAGGTTGCCGGATTTCAGGACCATCGTATCCTCACCCTCTCTTCGGATTTCGGATAGTCCTACAATACTCCAACGAATTTCGCTCAATTCCTTCTCCAGTTCCAGCAGCTTCTCCTCGGTCCGCAGTGTGCGTACGTTATATGTTGCCAGGGCCAAGGTCGTTCGACGGCTAATGTCCGCCGCCCGGGGATTCTTAGCACCCCTGGCACCGGCACCGTACCAACGTCCGTCGCCGTCGGCACGGCCTCCGGTACCGCCGGGCACTAGGGGCCTTTTCTGTTGGGAAACAATCATTTGGGGGATTTGGGCCGTCTCCCACCACGCTGGCCCAGTGCGGGTTGGTGGGGAGCGTCAGAGCCTCGTTAGTTGATTGGCAGGGTGCACCACGAGCAGGTGAGGTTGGCTTGGGTCCCGTTGGGTGTAATTTGGAACCCCTTACACCCCGATACACACACAGATAATTAACAATTAAAAAATGACATTTTTCTCATTGATATGTTAAATAATAATACCTTTAATTTCTGTAATTACCTTCAATTTTTTTTAAATTAAATGTGTGGACGCGAATGTCATTTTATTTCTTAAAATGGACCTTGAGCGAAACTTTGAAAATTGGTGACCCCTGGTTTAGAGTATTGAAACTGAAAGGTTGAGAGGTTTCTTAGAAGTGTTGAAAGTTTAGTTGTAAATAATCTCCAAAGGTATTTGAATTTGACGTTGGGTCGTTGTTTATGGGATGCAAAACGTTGGTGTTAGGTATTGGAACTCGCGAGTGAGCATGTGAGCTTGTATTGTTTCTGCTGGCTTTGTTTATTACTTTGTATTTATTCTTCAAGTTTTAGTCACCAACAATGATATTAAATAAAAGTTGTTAAATATCATTGGTCACCAACGAACTAAGCGGCTGCTTGGATCTTTTATTGTATTTATTGTAACAAACCATAACCTCTAACTTGGATGTTCCATGTTAGAGGTTATGGTTTGTTGAGTATCACAATCAGTTTTTCGTTTTGTTTTTGTTCTAGTAATGTATGTTAATAAGGTACTTGCAGGACATATTTCAGGTTTCTCTAGTAAAAAAGGTAGGTAATGTAAGAAGTGGTTGATGAAAGCCTGGCCTGGATATTTTTGTTAAGTTTAATATTTTTATTAAAACTTTTTCAATATTTTGCTCAATATTTTTTATTTTAATCAAGGATAATGTTGGTACCCTGTTGCAATGGTGCTGATGACCCGTTGCAATTGCTAATAGTGTAGTTAATTTTTTAGTTAGGTTTTCCAATTTTAGATTTTCATTCGGATACCATGTGAACTTAAAATGTTCAGTTTTAATAAATTTGTTCAAGTTTTTTTAAATTTAAAATAAATATGTCCTCACCATTTGGTTTTGGAACAGTGAATATTTTTGACAAAAATTGATTTTTGCATGGTTTGCAATTTATTACTGCACCCATAGATATAAGTCTCTCTAGATTAGATATCAATTCTTAAACTTTCTTCCAAGGAGAATTTATCATTCTTTGGAATATTAACCTAAATAGGCATACAGTTTTATTTTTTTTTTTTTTCTCATCAACAGGTTTCTACAGCATTTGTGACAATAAATATATAAAACAATTAACACTTAGACAGTGCTTCAGCCAATTACAGAAACCCACTTTGTATTTTGTTAAAAATTTGCAAAAGGGGTCGGGGGTTGAAACTAATTTCACATTGATAGACATAAAAAAACTAAAAACAAATACTTATTTAAAAATTACAAAAAAACGTAAAAATAATATAATAGGTACTGTAGGTGTGTGTTCTGTGTGTGTGTGTGTGTGTTTGATGTAGTGTATGTCTGCGTGCCGCGAGTGTCATTATTCCACGTAGGTAAAGAAGATTGGCAGGCCTGGTACCCATTACATTGTTAAATGTACGATTCCGATTTTTTAATATTTTGTAAACGGTAACTGGTTACCTATTTTTCTTTCACTGAGAAAAATCTATAACTTTTGTAAATAAAGAAAAATTGAAGTTACAATTTCAGGGAATATTGATAACAAAACGTATTTATGCGCCAAGCAATATTAAAACGCAATATGCATAAGAAAAATAACTATTTCATTCGTTACGGATATATCGATTATAGATTAATACATATTCTGATTATTGATTAATGACAGTTAGAATACCGATAATATCACTAGAATTTATGAATGTAATATTACTATTCCTAGCTGAGTCCTGTATTTTTAGATATAAATGAAAAATCTGTCACTATTATGTCAACTGGCAAAGTCAAGTTAACGTCACAGATTAGTATATTATGTTAACGTACGTAGCTTCTACTACTTCGTCTGTGGTCACATGCAATATCATTTATGGTCGTGTCGTGCATAGATTATGTCAATATTAAATCAATCACACACATATTTTGACATTTACAACGTTTTGATAACACATAGTTATCGACAAAGCGTTCGCAAAAGTCAAAACATAAGTGATTTATAACGTTTCGTTACCTCTATGCTCTATTTTTTAAATGAGTTTATCTTTTGACGTGACAACGTCTTAAATTAGGTTGCGGCTGGGAGTCACTTATGAAAAAGTGTAACGCTCGGTAACGTTACGATGAGTCACCGAACGAGAGAGAGGCCCGCCGAATGCCTTGCGTCTGGGAATGTTTTAGTAAACAAAATATATTTCTATAGTTAAAATTTGTGCAATTCTTATTTTCATTCAATTCCTTGTTCCTATTGTGCAATTTAATTATATTCATATCAATAAATATTCTACCGAGAAAAAGACGTTGTCACGTAAAATCTTTTTATTTAGCAGTTGCAGACATATGGTGCGATTACCTTTTGACGTGACAACGTCTTAAATTAGGTTGCGGCTGGGAGTCACTTATGAAAAAGTGTAACGCTCGGTAACGTTACGATGAGTCACCGAACGAGAGAGAGGCCCGCCGAATGCCTTGCGTCTCTCTCCCACTCAACTATGATCGGTCTGCCGCGCGCGCAGCACTAGAGAATTAGGCGCATTGAATCGGCGCATGCTTGTGTCTCTGTCTTTGTCTTTCTCGAACGTTCTTGGCGTTGGAAAAACAAGAAAGCGTCATAATACAAGTTCACACGTGTGGTTAAAGTATCGTCAGCTGTGTCTGTAGTGAAAATGTGGAGTGCTTAGATTTCGTCATTTACAACAACTACAACAATAAAGGTAAATAATTGTACACTGATATTTCATTATCGTAAACTATGATTGATTGATTAATTGTTAGATTGACACAAAAGTTGAGAAACTGAGTTTTTTCATTCAATTCCTTGTTCCTATTGTGCAATTTAATTATATTCATATCAATAAATATTCTACCGAGAAAAAGACGTTGTCACGTAAAATCTTCGCCCGTAAAACCGACTTTACAGGCAACCATTTTTTTTTGTTATATTATTAAAAACGAAGAAATACATGGTATTTTTATCGCCGTACACTTAGTCTAACTATGGTACTAACAATGTATAGTTTCCTGCCAATCTTCTTTGTCAGCCGAGAACAGTGATCGAGATTGTGAGCCAAAGCAAGCGCGCGGTTGGTTCGGTAGGCAAGAATACGGTATACCCACATGTATTCACAATTTCGTGAGGTTTGGTTTACATGGCGACCGAAACAAATGTACAAAATAATTTTAATAAGATTCAAAAATAAATTTAATTATATTATTGAATTGTATTAAAATTGTACTAATTATTGTATTAATTACAATATTAAATCAATTATTTTCTTTCTGATTATAAAAGATATTTCAAATTAAATTATGATTAATAATGAATTATTATTTATTAAGTAATATACTCTTACGCAGAGCAGTTTTGAATGCATTTCTAGATAGATTGAAAATGTCAATTTCGGGAAAATGTCTGTTGTACGTTCTAGGCAGCCTGATCGTCATGTCATTAGCTTCGTAATTAGTTCGCGCTAGTGGTACGTGAAATAGTTGCGGGTGTCGCGTTCTTTTTACGGGTGCACTGAGGGTGACCATGCGGTTAGCCAACTCTGTACAATCCAACTTTCCAGTACAGATATCATGCAGAACCACTATGTCCTGTATACGACGCCTATCACTAAGCGGGGTAAGATTGTACCTAACACACGAGTTTTTGTAGTCGCAAATTTCTTTGTTTAGCCTAAAGTTCAAAATTTTGTGAATTTTATTTGCAACTTTTCAATAGCGTGTACATATGTTACATATTGTGGATTCCAAACGCTAGACCCATATTCAAGGATGCTTCGAACATACGCGTAATATAACATTTTTAAGCAAGTAGGGTCACTCAATTCCTTAGTTACTCTAAAAATAAAACCTAAGTTTTTGTGTGCCTTATTTATGATATGCTCAAAATGCCTCTCGAATGTTAATTTTGTGTCTAACCATAACCCCAAATCTTTTATTATTAGTTTAAAATCATATTCCATTGCATTTTGGCGTCTTGTAAACTGTATGTGTACACACTTCGTCTCATTCACCGTGATTTTGTTTCGAACATAATACTCTGAAAGTCGATCCAAGTCTTCTTGTAGTTTTAAATGGAATTACATAACCGCTGATCCAGGAAAGAATTATTGATCATTCTAATGAAAAAAATTTTAATTGGCCACAATAACTAACCATTATCCAATATGTGTGTCTTTTAGGCTTTCCTTAGTAGACTTTTCAAGTCCTGTAAGGATAAAGTTTTCCTAGTAAGAGACTGTGTGGTGGTAATCACATAATAAGCGAGCAGCATCACTAATAAGTGCAATATTTGCACATATTATTTAGTGCACGACCTAGGGCTGATATAGGACAAGATATTTGCTGTTGTTTAGCTTCTATCGCTTTGTCTCTTTTCAAAACATTTTCACCTGCTGCTGCCCGAGCTTCTGGGTTAAGTTTGGGTGCATTTAGAATTTTAAAATTTAAAGGGGGAGGATACTTTTTTAACAGGTCCTTTCTTTCTTCTTTATCCAATCCATTTTTAATCATTGCCTCCAATCTTGTCACAATGCTGGGTAACAAGTCAGGTCCATATTTTTCTTCTTGTGGGTAACCCAGTAAGGCTAAGACTTTAGAATCCTGTTATAACTGTAAGTTATTTTACATGTTTATACTTTGACCGCGGATCTATCCATCAAGTAGAAAGCAGGTTAGAAAGCAGGTTACTAAAAAAACTAAACAAAAGAACATACTAGTGTTCAGTGATTTTCAAAGAAAATCAAAAAATAAAGACAAGATAGTCAGGGATCTACCCTAGTAGTAGAACGCCAGTCCTACCAATTCGTTGGGATCTACCCTAATAGTAGAACGCCAGTCTTGCCAATTTTTTGGGATCTACCCTAATAGTAGAACGCCAAATAAAAATAAAAAAGGAGAGAAAAGAAATTCTCGCTTCACTAAGGATTATCATATTGTTGGATAATCACATCATTCACAATACCGTCAAATTGGGCAACTTGACCACATTTTTTTTATTTTGTGAAATAACTCCAAATTAGATAGACTTTTCCAACTTCATGTAATTTATTTGTGACTACAACGAATTCAGCGTTTGATTTTGCTAATTATTTCTGTAAGCTACATTGAATTATACGTTCCAGAAAAATAAACATGTCAGAGATCAAATTTACTCCGTTGTGGCATCTTGACCTCCTAACCAGTTTAGATAGATCTACAATATTATATATGTATCATATGTATGCATATGCTATATTAGGTATAGTTGCCAGTTATTCTAAAACTAGTATTTTAAAGGATAGCACCCTATTCGAATTCGTGATATATTAACTGGCAATCTTAAATCTAAAGTCAGAATTTTAATTCGAATCCAGATTTGACATTAGCTACTGTCATTTTGTGAAATAATGATACTACATATAATAGTGTAGTGATGAACACAAAAATCGATAAACCATCAGTGTGTGTGCCATCAGTGTGCCAATTAAAGACTAAATTATTGATTTTTATTTAAATAAATACATAATCGTCTATTATTCATAATAATTAGTTATTAATTAGTAATCGCTGCTCTATTTTATAAAAAGTTAATATTTTTGTTTTTATATTAAAAACAAAACGTATAATAAAAGAGCCTAGATAGTTTTCAGTATTGGCAACCCGAGCGCGCTCGCACGATAGCTGCTATCGTCATTTTGTTTATCGTGTCATTCGGCTTCATTCACCTAGTCTGACTGCACGAATATCTTATTTCATTGCGAATCGATATTTTGTTATTTTATTGGGTTTTTGTTAAAGTGTTGTTACGTTGTGTTTGTTATTACGTTTACAGTTTTTTGTGAACTTTGAGTGAATCTATTTGTTTTGGTTTTCCATCAAAATGGATCCTCAGCCAAGTACATCACAAAAAGACGTGGATGTTTTCTTGTCCCCTAGAAAAAAAAACGTCCACAAAAAGCTTTCACTGTTACTAAAAAAGTAATGATCCGCAACGCCTACAAATACGTGAAAACGAAAATAAATAATGAATGTAATAATGAATTAAAAGTTTAATTAAAAGTTGCTGACATATTGGGAATAACCTTACGTTCTGTTTGTAACGTTTTGAAGGAAGTAAATAAAGGTGCGCTGCCAACTCGTCCTAAAAAAACTGGACCAAAGCGAAGTTTCAAAGATAAAATTGATGAATTTACATTCTCTGCAATACGAATCGTTCTTCAGTTCTTTTACCGAAATGAACCTCCAACCATTGCAAAGGTTAGTCAATCAGTCGGACAGTATTATTTTATACCTACATCTTTTATATACATATAAGTAATGATTCCAAGCTATTATAAAATTTACTATTTTAGATTTTACAAGTGATGAACGATGATTCAGAAATGCCCAAGATTTCCAGAGACACCCTTAAAAAAATTTTGAAGCATCTTAATTTTTTGCACGGTTACGCAAGAGCACCCTTACTGATCGAAATCATATAATAACATGGCCCCAGCGTTACGTACTCGCGATCTATATGTCAGTTTCGACGAGAAAGGAGACATATATATTATCAAGATGAAACTTGGGTGAACGCAAGTAAGGCTAACATTTATACACAAAATGAATTTATATACATTTTACATTAAATTTAATAGTAATATTGAATGTTCATGTACTATATTTATTTTAAGATCATACTGTAAAAAAAACTTGGGTGGACAAGAAAGTCACATCATGTCGACTAGCGTTTTTGGAAGGACTGGCCACTGGATTAAAAAATCCACCTGGAAAAGGCAAACGTCTCATAATTAGCTATATAGGTAGTGAAGAAGGTTTTCTGGAAGAGGGGCTCATGATTTTTGAAGCAAAGAAAAATTGTGAAGATTACCATGATGAGTGCATGTAGTTTGTTTTGTGCAAACATGAATGCAGTTTGTTTTGAGGAGTGGTTCGATGGAGTCTTACCAAAAATAACACCAAACTCAATTGTGGTGATGGATAATGCACCTTACCACTCCCGAAAATTGGAAACGGCACCAAAAATGAGCTGGAAAAAAGCTGCCATTCAAGATTGGCTTTTAAATAAAAATATCATTACGAACCAGATATGGTTAAAGCTACGCTTTTAGAACTGATTCCACATAACAAGTCTTTTAATAAGTACGCTGTAGACGAAAAGGCACAACATGGGATCACGGTTTTAAGACTGCCCCCTTACCATTGCGAGCTAAACCCTATCGAATTGATATGGGCGCAGGTAAAGGAGCGTGTTGCTCAAAATAATAAAACCTTTAAATTGATCTGTCAATTCAGACGTGAGAAAATTATTTCAGGAAGGCATTCAAAAAATTACGGCTACCGAATGGTCTAAATGCGTATCCCATGTTGTCAAAGAAGAGGAAAAAATGAGTAGGCTAGATATGTTAATTGACAATATCACAGACACATTTATAAAAAAATGTTACAGAAAGTGACAGCGATAGCGATAGCGATGACGGCGACAATTTATAAAAAAAAAATATTACCATAATACATGTATTTGTTTTATTTGTCATGTTGCTTCATGATCACATTTTTTTATTTATTTTACACACAATTATAAAAGAAAAGTCTCAGATCGTTAATTAATCTTCAAAACTAAATGTCGGTTCAGAAATATTTAATTTCCTGATATACTTAGTTTACGAGAGTAAAATTATAAACGAGAAGAATCGATCCGGAAATATTCCATTTCCATATCGAATAATTTCGCAACGTCACTATTTAGTACTTGTCATAACGTTGCAATACTGAAATTGTCAAATCTGGAATCGAATTAAAATTCTGACTTTAGGTCAAGTTGCCATAGGATTTGTAACGATTATCATAGTAAACATAGAAATTGAATAAGGTTGTCACCAAGCTAACCCAATAGTTAAATAAAGAAGGGTAATGTTGAATGAATAAAAATACATTTTATCGTTATTTTTATTTTAAAATGTAAATTATAAAATAATTTGAGATGTGACTCTCACATAGGTACAAGTCATCAAAAATTAAAAATCTAGCAACATTATTATACCTACTTTAAATATATAAATTCAATCATGGACGAAAAGTTTTTATCAAATTGCAAATCAGTCTTAACTACGAGTATGTCGGTCAGAAACCTTAAAACTATATTAGGTAATTATTGACTCATAGCTAGGTAAGTGGTATTTCACTTTCAAATTAACTACGCATTTTTATAATCACTACCACCACACTACTCCTACCTATAATGTAATCTATACTAATATTATAAAGAAGTAAAGTTTGTGTGTTTGTAAATTGTAAGGGGTAATCTCGGGATCTACTGAACCGATTTTAAAAATTCTTTCACCAATAGAAAGCCACATTATTGCGGAGTGTCATCATCATCATCATCATCGATTTTAAAAATTCTTTCACCAATAGAAAGCCACATTATTGTTGAGTGTCATCATCATCATCATCATCATCATCATCAGCGGACGGCGCGCGATGGCTTCGGGTTTAATTCAGTTCGCTTTCGTGCTCGCTTCGGGGATTATTAATATTATGCCCAACGAAGTGGGCGCGGGTCAGCTAGTAATAAATATTTATTTACTTATTAAACTTTGCGTTATTTAAACATACTTATACGCGTGAAAAATAGTATAAATTAAATACCTGGATGCCTGACATTTCGGGCGAGTTACATCGCTCCATGGTCACAGGAAGACTGGCATGCGGAGCGGCGACGGTAGCGATGTAACTCACCCGAAACGTTAGGCATCTAAGTATTTAATTTATATCATTTTTTACGCGTTAAGTCCCGAGTATAAATATTAACATATTTATTTACTTAAATAAAAAAATAATAATTAAACAGCTTAGTCTAAGTCATGCAAAATGAACACATTGTTAAACACTCTTGGTTGTGAGTCTAATGTCTGAATTGTAATACATACAAATCGCCAGGCTCCGCCTCCGTGGTGATATTAACATAACCTTCATATAGTGTGCAATAAGGTAAGCAATTATGTTTAAAAAGAACAGATTAATTGCAGAGATATGATAAAGAAGAATAAAATTATTACTATAAAGTTTAGGACTAAGATAAGAATGAACGATCGCGTGTGCGTGTGTGTATGTTGACATAAATAGAAAACAACAACAAATAGTTCACTTAAAATCTTAAATTCTATATAATAAATCAATATTTTAATCTAAGGCATCAAAAAATCTTAATTTATACTCACTGGACTAGGAACTTCGGAAATAACTAATATAACTAAAAACCTACACCTACTTGGATTTCACTTAAAAATTAAACAACTTCCTATCACTAGGTACCTACATATTCCTGTGAGATCGTGTATATGCCTGATAAGAGTAATCGCAAAAAATAGCCACCCACTAAATCGGTGCTTATTAAAAATAAACCTCTGATGTAAGTAATCATTCTCTACTGTAAATTGTATTTACTGACATTAATATTAAATATTACTTGACCTCTTCGAGAAAGTTGTGGTTCGGGAAACAACAGAATGATATCACCTAATTGCCTGATAATGTCAATATCATCAATTGTTGGGTATGTGAATACTACTCCTCTCTTAAATTTTGTATTCTTTACTTTTCTAACAAATTTGACTTCTGGGATGCCGTCTTTGATAGCTATTACTTTTCCTACAAAATGTTTCACATTCTTCTTGGTAGCAAATTTTACTAAAATCCAGTATTCTGTCTTTAACTTATTGTCATGGTTTGTTATTATGACGGTTTGATATTATCTTGTTCTTCCCTAAGGTATTCCAATATAGACAGCGGTTCTATATTTTCTTGATCTTCCCTAAGGCATTCCGATAAGTAATCGCCCATTGATCCATCTGAGTCGTCTGTGTCAGCTATACATATTTCATCAGAGTTGGCATATGATAAACTCGATTCACTCTTAGATCTCTTCTTCCTTGGTTTCTAGAGGTGTGTTACTGCGTCCCTTTTTTTGCCATAGTGGTATTTTAGTATTTATTTTCCTTTTCCTAGGTACATCTTTCGGTTTGCCGACGCAGTCTGTCATTTCTTCTAAAATTTTGTTTTGATTTGGAGTCTTTTCATATTTTTTAGGCTATCAAAGTATTTTTTTAATTCTGCTACACTTTTTTCGGCAAGTGCTCTCTTAATATTTTGCACTGATCTCATTGTTAGTTTATCATGATGCCGTTTTATGAAAGACCGAGCCCACCATTCTCCAGGTAGTTTTCCGCCAAAAACGTAAGATTTATTACTCTTTAATAAATACCCATGTACAACTATTCTGACGTTGTGATCAAAACTTTCACAAAGTTCAATTCTTCTTCATTTAATTTTTGTGGAGATCCTGGTTTGTTCATATGTATTTTTTTAATTTTTCTTTCTATAGTTCTTCGAGGAATGTTAAATTGTTTTTTTGGCGTCATAGGTTGACAAATTTATCTTCTTGACCATGTCAATTGCTAGTGATAACATTTCGTCGCTGTAATTTCTGTATGCTCTAGCCCCAAGTTTACGACGGTCTCTTTTTTCAGGTGGCATTTTATTCTGAAAGAAATATAAAATATAAAGGATTAAATTGTAAACCATTGCAATAGGTAATGTCGTATAAAGTAATATATATTTTTCAAAATCACAAATTTCAAAATTGTATTATATATAAATATTTGTATGCCGATGCGTAATCAATAATCATACTACTTATCATAAAAAAAAGTTGGCTCAATGATTCCATTTATTTTTGTGTCAACCCTAGGGATAGGTCAAGTTGTCAAGCTATTGTCAATGGCAACTTCACCTTACGATACCTTACGATATAAAATACAGGATTTTTTGAGTCTTTTTTTCTGGTTTCGCAATCCTATCCACAGTCATAACAAATGAACGAACGAACTTATTTTATGAACCATACCACCATTACCCATCATGAATCAAAAACGGCCCACTCATCAAGACAAATCAAACTCGTGGGTGTATCGCTTAATTTGCCACCTTCTAGCTCCATTATCAGACTCATCTAGCACTAAAGTACTCGTCAGAACGTATCAAATGAGCCTCAACTCGATGGGGTTATACCGTTTAGTTGCTGAGTTCCAATGGCCATTTTTCAGTTCTATCATCAGACCTTGGTTACCATCTAGCATCAAAGTACTCGTCAAAACGGATCAAACGAGTTCAAATTCAATGGGGTTGTATTATTTACCTATAGAGTTCCTAGGGCCACTTTCCGAATCCATCATCAAATTAGCTCCATGACATAATTTGTAATCTGATTTACGTATGCATGCAAAATTTCAGTTCAATTAGTAACCGAGAAGTGGATCTAAAGATTATACAGAATAACACAATACAAAGAACTCTTTATTCTAAGTACAAAACAAAGGAACTACACAAATAAGTTAGACACAGTAAAATTATTGTGTCCCTACAGCATTTAAAGGGCTTATGTAGAACGTTGTCAGCATGTGTAATGGTGCGTCTAGACTACGACACGTACACCGTACACTCAGTGTATACATCGAAGTGTCTCTGTGTTGCAAAATTTATTGCGACACCATAATTAGTGTCGCGCCAGCCGCTGTGTGAACACCTTGTGTCGGAGTGTCTGTCTAGTGTCGCGGAAAGTTTTCGAAAATTATCTATACACTCCACCGCGGAGTTGGAGTTTATAAAATGACTTTTACATGGAGCAAAAGGACCACAAATAGTCTGAAAATGTTTGCAGAAGGGCTACCAGAGCTCTGGAATAATTTATGGACAGATTGTTTAAATTTCTAATAAATATTCAAAATTTTTGTATTTCATTCGACAGAAGTTTTCACAAGCTTGATGTTTTTCAGCGCGTAACTCATTCAGCAATCTATGGTTGGCTATGGTTGGCTTTTTTAATCCATTGATTGATGTACCCAAAATACTTCTTCTTTTGTTTATTTCTATATTCGTCTTTTGCGATTATTTATCACTATAGCAGCAAGAGCGGCTGCACAACGTCTATCCATGCTGACCGTTTATCACTAGTTTGTGTGTGAACAGCTCCGACACAATTTCCATACACTTACAAACAGACACTACTCAGACACGAAAATTTCGCACAAGTGTAACCAGTTCACACTTTGTGTATATAATCAAAGTTCATACACTAATGTCGGACATTTGTGTCTCAATTTGTGTCGTAGTCTAAACGTACCATTACACTTCAAACAGACACTACTCGGACACAAAAAATCCGCACAAGTATAAGCAGTACAAACACTAATGTCGGGCATTTGTGTCGTAGTCTAAACGCACCATTAGACTAGTTTAGTTACGTCTACGTTAGTATATTTATATATATGTATATGTGTACGTATGTATAGAAATGTATTATGGGTAAGTATATTTATGATTATGTGTGATCTATCAAATTAATTAATCATATCTATTTTAATAATGTATGTATTGTATGTAGTATAAATATTACTTTTTTTTAAACAATTATATATAATATATAAATACTAGATCCTCGCAAATTTTTCTTTAAAAAATTCACATAACCGTCTAGGGTTGGCTAGAAGAAGTCCGCCATTGGACCATTTAAATTTGTACCTCTTAATATTTTATTGTAATGTTGTTAAATTATTCAGTAAAGAGTTTATATATATATACTTAGGTATTTAACATGACTAACCTATCTAATCATGTATTATTTGAAATCTTCGACTTCAAAACTTCTTCAACTTCTTTTAACTACAATCGCTACACTACACAAGTCTCGTAGAGGGATCGTATCCTATGAAGGTACGGTCAGCGCTGCTCTATAAAGAGAACATATGAGCTGAAAGAAGGTGCGGCACACCAAATTAGTCCCGGCCTGAAAATCCCTCATTCAGAACGTGACTAATTAAGCGTGACTGCCGAGAAGGCGTCTTCTGGGGTAGTTGAAACGGCGCAGATGCCGCCTCTAGTAGGGCTTGAAGTTTCTACGTTAATTGATTAGGAGGGTCGGCTAAGTATATCTTGTGAATGCGGTGCCTGTGGGTCAGCGGTGTTTGTGCTCGTTAGGTTAGGTACTCTTAGTTATTAGCCTGATTAGATCACATCATCGACAATATACTATACTATAAGAGGAGACAAATGCCAAACGGTTTCCAGTAGTATGTAAAAATAATATTAGATGTCACGTATGTTTTATGTAGTAGAGTACGGCGGGAATCTAACACAACTAATAATAGCTATGTTACGTCGTATTTAAGTTGATATTAAATGTTAATAAGTTGTTTGACAAACATATTTTTAATTGTTTCAGGGTTGCAATATTTTGGGTAAGAAGGCACAACACGAAGTTAAAAATGAGTAATGGTAAGTTTTACGTACATTACAGTATTACGTTTTGTTTCTTTGAATGTTCTTTCTTATTATGATCATCATCTATCATATATATGTCTGAGAACAACCGCCTATATCTTCTTTATGAATATTCGATTTATTTGTCGATACAAATTTGCATATGCACTAAGCAATAACCAATAGTTGTTTTATGTAGACGAGCAGCGGGTTCGGTGCACCGGTCTAACTTGACCGGGCAACGTACACGTCAAAATTGATTTATCCACTTCGATCAACCAGCATCACTTAAAATTCACAATAGAAATATGATACTTTTTATTACTTTGGATGACGCCTCGACTCCGCTCGAAGCATGCCTCTGCTCAGTTGACTTAATAGAATATCTATTATTTTAATATTACTGTACCAGGCACCTCTATTGCTTCAATCCATTTGCATCCACTAGCACTAGAAAACTCTTCCAGGTCGGATTCAATTCCCTCTGAGACCCTTGCTTCGTCCTGTACATCCGCTGATAGTTGATATAGTTTCGCCGTGCTGCTGGCGCCTCTGTCGACTCTGCCTGTCTGGCTATTACTGATAAATTTGGTTGGAGATGATCTTTTATTATCTGCACAGCTGTGTCATATTATATCCAAAATATTTTTTCGTATTAAAGTAAAATATAATGAATTATGAAAAGTCACAGAATAAACACCTTAGTAATAATCGTGTTAACTAAATTCCTGGTGTATTAGAAATATGTACTATGATATGGTGTTACTAGTTCTTAATTGTTTGTATAACTCTTACCAATTTTGATTAAATCTGAAATCAGTAATAAAGTTACATTTTACATCAGTAAAATTATTTCTGTGATTAAATTATAGACAAATAAAATTTTCAATTATTTTGTTTCAGAAATTGATAAAGTCTTAAATGAAATGGCATTATGCGACTTCAGATCTCCCATGTATGTAACAATCACTATTGAAGATAGTGATGACGAAGAAAAAGTTGTTAAGGAAAGCAAAAAATCTACGATCGATAATTTTTATGAATGTCCAACACCTAAAATAAGCGAACATTATAGTTTGCTTAAGGCTGTATTAAATAGTCCAGTTAGGATCAATAAGAATCTTCAAACTTTTACCGAAAGTGAACGTAAAAGACACATCTTAATAGATCAGATAACTGACGATAATTCAAAAAGCAAACAGATAAAACAATCCAAACATTCAGAGAAGAATATTGGTAAAGACAAAAAATGTGCGTATGATAATTGTTATGAGTGTTGCTCGAAGGACTTGATTAAAGATTCAGTGAAAAGACCGCTTAGTTTTGATGAAATTACTGGCCAAACTTTTACGGAAATTAAACGTAAAAGAAATAGTTCAACAGATCAGATAATATTAGAGTATAATTCAAAAAGTGAACGGATAAAAGACACAACAGATCGGAAAAATCCCCTAGAAGAAAAAAATACAATTTCCACTGATCTCACGGGACATGTTGGCAATGTCACTTCCAAACAAAAGCAAGATTCTGTGAACACGCAAACTGAAAACAAAGAATCCAATGCACCAAATAAAATCTTAAAAAATATTAATACAAACAATCTAAGACAAATTAATGAGAAAAAAGATGATAAAATAAATGAAGTAAACAATTATGTAGAGAATCTCTTAACAAAAGTATCTAAGGCTCTATTATATGCTATGGATGCATATTATATACACATTGGAAATGTTATGAAAAGACAAAATGATACATTATTTATACAAAACTCAAAAAGAAGGTACGAGCGTATCAAACAACATTATTTTCAATTAGCATATTGTACTACAGATACAATTATACTTCCCCAGGAAAATAATGATGAGTTTACTCAAGAATTTCTCAAAAATACCATTAAAATAGCTCAAGAACTGACTATGAAAACATTGACTTTACAAGAAGTACAGCCATTTTATTATGATTTAATATTGTGGGTCAAAAATATGAAAAAGAAAACTGTAGAATTATCTCCGTCTAGTTTATTAAGAGATAAGACGCCTGTTCAACAACAACCACAATATCATACCATAGTTCCAGTAGAAGAATTAAACATTGCTCAAATACCAAAGCAGTCGGAATATGACCCTGTAGTAACAGTTGAAAAAATTAATACTTTATCGCCGTGTTCTAATACTATACACAATGCACATATAAAAATCGCAATCGAGCCAAGAATACCACCATGTCAGAATACACAACATATTACTAGGAATATAGCACCTAAATCGTTAAGCTCAGATGTTCGTAAAACTGATCCGAAAACTTTTTATAATGATCAAGAAAGATATCGATTAGAAAATAATTCGCAAACTGATATATTGTATAATTTTCGTAAAGACGTACCTAACCAAGTTAATGTCTACACACATAACATCAGTAACAATGTTCTAGGACAATATGCATATGGAAGTAATACTGATCGTGTCAATTCATTTACTAAAATTCCTCCTTATCAGCCACCCCCAAATAATGCTCAAATACATTCGTTTTCATCGTCTCAAGCTATTTATGGAAGTAATCTAAATGGGAATTATGTCACACAAACAGCAAAAAACGCAGACACTTATACAGAATGTCAACGTTCTACGTCCACAGATAGTGGAATTTTAAGTCCATTTAGCCAAGGGGTAAGCAAATTGTTAAAGTGTAATTAGAACTAAGAAATAAATACGCATTTTATCATAATTACTAGCAATGTTTGTCTTTGAATGTTGTTAATTTTGATCTGGTCACCATTGACTTAAATTAGATTGTAGGAGTATATGGTAAATTCTGTACAAAGGCTAAAAATTACTAGATAAGGTTTTTATTATTACTCGTTTACATTCTGTTTATATAAAATATTTATTTATATATACGCTTGACTAATATTTTCCATCATATAAATAGTATTCTTAAGTTATAAACACGATCTAATGAAACTAATAAACAACTTTTTAGGATATAGAAAATGTTGAAAATCAGCAATTTACTCCAATAATTACACACGTTACATCATTGAACCCTAACGTTTTACGACTCGTGAAAGGACAATGTCATGTGTGTGGAAAGATGACTGACAAGAAGTGCTTACAATGCTACGGATCCTACTATTGCAGTTATAATTGTCAGGTAAATTACCTTAACATTCCTTATTATAAAACTAGTTCATATATGCCGATGACCTCAGAAGCTACTAGGGATATAGAATAAATAACCTAATTTAAATATTATTTAATGCCTGATACACACTGGTTGGTAAGAAGTAAATAATATATTTATTTATATTGTACATTTTGGCTTTTTAAGAAATTAGGTACGTTAGATTTAATTTTACTTTAATCTCAAATTAATATTTTAAAAAGATAACATGCTTAATACTTGTAGATATATGGTCGAATCCAGCTCAGATGAACACTTAGATTGTGCAGTATTTTCTGTCCTTCTACCATAGTGCTTGAAGAAGAAAGTTGCCACTCCTACGTTTATTCAAACGAGATCGATCGATTACAATGATACATCTATAGTAATGTTATATGAATGACAATAAAAATATGGGATACACAGGAAAACTAAGTCTTGTAATGGTGAAAAGAATTGTAATGATAACGCAGCAACAGGCAGGCATTTTTCATTAGAAAGTTATATTATCACTGAGTAACATAGGCTATATTTAGTACTAGATTACTATAGAAATATATAAACAATGCAAATCGTCCGCCGGTCACAGCTAGTATTTTATATTCTTAGAAAGTTGACGTCATTCTTTTTAATAATCCAAGTAACTACAATCAGACAAAGTATTTGTGTCCTATTGTTTATAAAAGTTTATTTGATCCCTGCTACTTCGTTTTGAATTAAACGGCAAAATCAGCGTGTCGCGATAATACCTCTAGAGACGATTCAGCATTCTAGTGAACCAAATACAATAAAGCAGCGTCGTATTGTATTTGAGATTACAAAACATTTATTGCCAAACAATTTCATCATTGGAGTAAAATTTCATGTGTAGCATATTTATTAATTCTTAGAATTGGTAGTGTGTATTAAGAATTATCGTTGTGTAGTATTTTCAATGTTTATTATTTAACATTCTGCTTAATCGGTATGTTCGTTCGATTCGAGAATCATATATAATCAAATCAGTATTTTGCCATTTTCCACAGTTAACAGCTTACGTTTATTCATTGTCGTTACACTGCGTTCATAAGGAGTCATATTTTACCGAATTTTATTTTCTTACAAAAATGAAAGCTGTCTGTACACAGCATGCTTGCGTTACCGTATCCGAAGAACTTCAATCAGATTCCGTGTGAGTGAACACACAATTCGGTTATTTTTTTTTTGTAGAAACACGCATTTGTACTAAAATTGTTTAAATACTTTAGAATGACTAAACTACATTTGATAAACAATTGCGAAAAGTGAATAAAGATTAGAAATACCGTGATAATAAAAGCATTAGACCGTAGGTACCCGACATATTCGGTTTCAAGATCCAGCAAATAACCGAAAGTACACCTGCTTGTATGACCTTATGTATTGAATACGCTATACCATTGCACAGCAGGTCAAGTTCAGCAATAATAGCTTTTTTTGCTATGTCTTGAAACCGAATCCATCTATTCAAATACTGTTGCTGCTAAACCGAATCATGCAAATAGTCGACTTGGTAGGGAAATAGGGAAATTTTAATAAATAATATATCGCTAAGGTTTATTTAACCGTTGAAAAAGATAATTAGAATAGATATCGAAATAAAACAATTTTTCCAAATTAATTCATTCCGTGATCCCGAATACTATAATGGGTGAAAAAATGAAAGACAATACTATACAGAATTATAATACTTATGGATTAAAAGAATACTTCTAACTTTAAATTCATACGTGTTAACTACTCCCGACCACTCGAGAGAAAAATTGTAAATCCATATGTTGTGTTTTGAGGGGCGTTTTTATAACTGAATCAAGGTTCAACTTTTTATAACTGAGGCAATCGGAATCTAATCGACTAGGTTAATCTGTTTGCTTCGAATTCTTTTATTATACATTCAACATTTATTATTTGGTTATTCGTGTGATCTACCTTATATTTTTTTAATTGAACAATATTACACATACAATGAAGATATTTCCGTTTTCTTTAAACAAATTATCCGATTTGATTACGTTTCCGAATTAATAGATTCGTAGTAATCGCTATCTTGCTTCGCTGAATTTTCAGGATCACTACACTTACCACTTTTACAAATTATACAAGAATCAGCCCCCTGGAAGCTTTATTTGGATGTAGTCCTCTGTATCATAAGACCGATAGTTGGTTATGCTCTGTTCTTATTCTAATTTTCTTATTTACTTACATATTCAATCTTTTATTTTCAGAGTACTGATTGGACGACACATAGATATCAGTGCGGTCTACTTGCAGCTCGAAACAGAATTTAAAAACTAAGTAAATATGGAAAAATATGAAACATTTTTTTTATTTGCCCTAAGCAATATATTTACTTACCATATACATAACTAACTTCTTTCATAAGCTTGAGTTAGTAAGGAAAGATATCCCTTTGAAATAAACAAGGATTAAGTAGCTAGTGGTGCGAATATTTACCGCACATTGCCCTGACATCGTTGCATTATCTAATGACACTCTTCTTAGTTGTGATTGCGTCATATGGTTGAATGCATGTATAAGAATTTAGATGTGCATACAATACAATTATATTGTTAAAATTTTGACAAGAACGTGAAGATATTAACAATAATCTTTCTTTTAACAAATTGTTTGTGTGACATGTTTATATGACACGCCTTATTTGAAAACTGCAAGTAATTTTTATTGTCTTTAGTAATTACGAAAAAATACTGATAAAAACGTACAAAATAATTATCTTTTATAAGACACTAAATTAAAACCAAATGCTGGTTAAAAATAAGCAGAATACCAGGTAAATGTTAAGCAAGATGTTTCATAACAGAAAGCATCTATTGGAGAAACTTGGAACTAACCGTTACTGGTCCAACTCAATTTCGTATAATCCTCGGAAGACTGCTTTTTAGGGTTGAAGGTGAAGCTATAATATATAACATTTACGGGGTGAATACATAGATGGCGTTGTTAGACGCTACGTAACAGAGGAACAAGTTTCCTTCAAGTGGTGTAAATAAAAAGCATTTGTGATAAGATAAAGCATTATTTGTGTATTATATATTTATTCTGCTCCTTAATTATTGTATATATATGTCTTATATATATTCTACTCCTTAATTATTTTACTCACGGTACTGGATCGTACAAGAAATGGCAAAGTTACGTTACAGAAATCTGACTGTGCTTATAAAAATAATAACAATTCTGTTATTATCATTTGTCTGAAATAGACAGAAATAGAAACAATGAATGCTGTTAAAACAGAATGTGCACAAAACGTACGTCAACCCGCTCAAGATCTCTAATTTCACTAAACGGGTAGTCAAAAGTCAACTTAATAGAGCAAAGGTTAGGTCATTACATACAAGATGTAATTGATTCTACCCATGTGCCAATAAATTGTTTTAAGGGTGATTTATCTAAAGCTCCGACAGCCTCTTCCTGTAATCCCATCGTTCCGGCTTAGATACGATAAAAGTGAATGGGAATTATTAATAACGTTACATACGCAATTGGTTTTGAGATCTGTTGTGATAGCCGTAAAGTAGAAATTCTGTTTGAGATTAGTAGGAGCAGGATTGTTGGTTTCCTGTAAATAGGTGAGATTATTGACAAAATAGAGGACTATTGAGGCATCAGTGAGATTTATTAGTTTTTTGTTTGCTTTGAGATGTATTTATCTAAGAGATGCATATAAGTTTATTATCTCAAATTCGTTTATTTAATAGTTTTGATATAATTCTACTTGCAGGTTGCTTAGATACAGGTTTCCAAGGGAAATTTAATCTCAATTTTTCCAGAGATAAGATACTATTTTGGCAACTGTTTAGAACGGGCCATGTATTCTAAAACTGACCATAATATGTAGTATGAAAGGTTTAGATCTGGGCATGATTAGGCACAGTCTACAGCTATTGTCAACTTCGGAGTTCAGAGACTTGCTGGAAACTTTAAATTTTATGATTCCTTAATGAATCAAGCCGTGGTAAAACGTGATCAATTTCCTGCGTCAGTTCCCAACTAATATTTTAGTAATTTATTTTATAGCCTAAATACGATAAAGAACGAGCAGCATTGACTAGACATGGTACTTTGTTAGAGTTTGTATTGTTTATACTATTTATAGATAATAAAGAAATAACTATTTAATATTATAGTTTTAAGAGGTAGTATATGGAGTATCGTCGCTATTTTACAGTTATAAATTAATAATAAAATACTTTGATAAATGTTAATATTCATCATCTTTGAAATCTATATAGGAAATAATTGGGACTATTAACTGCGAAAGTTCTACTACTATTGATGAAAACAATGAATAATACATTTCTAAAAGTTATATATTAACACATTCTGGAAAACTTTTATATAGGTTTATCTACTATATTAATAATGAGTTATAGAGCTAATGAACATTTATATAGAGATAACTTTTATCTTGACTTTATTTAACATTTTCTAAAACGAAGAAAACAAATCAGTGAAAATATAAAGTGTCAAAAATGACAGGTTACGTATTGTATTTATTTGTTTGAGAATACCAACTCCTTTTCAATTCACAATTTGAAGACTGTTTTGATTCACATTAAGTAGCGATGATGAAATTAATTAATTCTGTATTCTAGAACCAACCGATTAATAGATTTTCGTTATTAATAATGATGTAAAGCTAAACAAAAAAATCTATATCAAATTTGAAGAAAAATAAAATTGTATACTGACAAATTTCTGACCAATGACTTCGAATTAGAAAATGAAGGTAGGCATATTGGTATAATTTTTGTTTGGCGTAATGTTTTCTTCATTCATTATTTTTCCACGTTTTCTTGTTTTCCTAACTCCTTCACTCAATCCGGGATAGCTCCTTAAATACTTGTGTGATTTATATGAATTTGGTATAAATTTGAAGTCAACAGTTGAACCTTTAAAATGGTACCATTTTCATTATTCTATAGTAGTTACTTAGTACTCAAGATCGCGCGGAATCGATTCCAACTAAGTGATTCCATACTTTTGCTCGCGAGTGTACCTAGTATTAACCATAAATATTATAAATAATGCAGAGTTGCGCGTAAATCCTACTAAATCTCGTGTGTTGGATATAGAGATATTTATATTAACAGACGGCTGAGTCGGCGGGCTGCACATAATGACGTCATCCGCCGCGAGCAACAATACCTTCATTATGGTCTAACAGCTTGCTTACCATTGTGACTGTGGCGAGTGATGGAAATAGACCGCGCCAGGCGTTTTATTCTGCTGCTATTAGAGTTCGTTTTCCAGAATCATGTAACTTATAGTAATATAATTAAATAGTTCATAAACTATTCTAATAAATTTATAAAAGTTAAGACAACAAACTTATCATTCTGTGTTTTTTGCAGACATTTAACTTATATTTTACAGACACATTAAGATTGATATGTACTTACGGCATAGGCATCGTTACATTACCACTGCGCATCCGACCTTGACTCGGCCCAGCACACGCTGGCGGAGTGCCCCGCGTGGGCTTCCGAGCGCCGAGTCTTGGTCGCACTCGCAGAGATCGGGCGAGATCTGTCTCCGCCGGCATTGATTGCGGCAATGCTGGCGGAGGAGGGAGGTTGGAGGGCTGTAGCCTCCTTCTGTGAAGCAGTGATGCTCCAGAAAGAGGCCGCCGAGCGGGGTCGGGAGGTGGCCGGTCCCGCTCGAAGGAGGCGGCGCCGGGTTCGGTAGCACAGCTGCGGCGCCGCCGTGGGTCGCCGGCGGGCGCGAGAAAATCCGACCGGGAGGGACCACGCCCCTTCCGTGGCCGGGGGGCGTCGTCGGTGGTGGAGATCGGGGGAGGTGTTGTGGCCTCCCTCGAAGAGGACTCCCCTGTATCGGCGGGGGAGCGGAGGCTGGGGGCTCCCGGAAGTAGCTTGGTGTTCCCAGGGGCTCCCTACATGCCTGAGGAAGGCCATCCCTGAGGTTTTTAGTGGGTAGGCCTCCCCCTTGTGGGAAGGAGAGCCCCCACATAACCGCCGGCTCGCCACAGCCGGGGTATGCAACTTAATGCATTTTCCTCAGGGGGAACAAAAAAAAATAACGGCACCGTTACATTGTTATGTATGAGGATAAATTATGAGGTGATTTAGATTTAAAAGAAAAATATTTAAAAGCTGTATAAAGTGAAAATTCTTAATCTGATGATAATTTTTAAATCCATTTTAATATGTCATGGATTAAAAATTTTAAGAGCATGAGTTAAGCCAATCAAAATTTTATAATCTAATTTCAGATATAAAATTGTTCAAATTAAAACAGAGATGAAAACTTTCAAGAGACTAATTGAAATACTCTTCGAAACTTCAAGTTGTTTTGTGCTTCTATCTATTACGATATAAGACCGCATCAACACGAGTGAACCATTTTTGCACTTTAATAGTCTGCAAGCTATTAGAGAGAACACGGAGAAAATAGTAAAATGAGACCGCAATCAATATCAAAGCTATTTTCATTTACATATGGAGATGAATCATTTGTTTTTATTCAACCAACTGAACGGTTGTCTATATGGAATAAATAATATTTTTAACCAATGAAATTTTAATTGCAGCATAACTCCCTAGTCATGCTGCAAGTATAGGCCAATGCTGCATTATAGGGCCCCTACCTATAATACAATACTTAAATAAGCACAAGACTCACAATCACAAATCTCACTCATCACAAATAGAATTAAAGTAAACAGGAACAGTTATTAATGTTGTCTTCATAATTAAAGAAGCAAGTTTTGACAGTTGTTATTGTCATAGTTTATGTGTTAAAACTGATAAACCTATACCTAACTTAACCCTATCTAACTCGTTTTACTGTAAAACCTGCAAGAGGCTTTTAGTAGGCTGATCCGCCGAGAAAGTGAAAGTCCTCCAGCCCCGCGAAATGCGGTGCTTCAGGTGGTTCTAAACAGGACACCTGAGGAACGACTGCACGCCGGAGATACTCGTAGATCGGAGCATGCTGTGCTACCGGTGTGGAGATGAGGCGCACAGGGCTGCCGTATGTGCATCAAAGCCCAAATGTCCTCTTTGTACAGCGGCGGCAAAACCAGCCGATCATGGTCTTGGGGGCAAGATGTGCTCTGCCTCCAAGGCGAATCTTAAAAGGCGGCGTAAAAGGGGGCCGGGGGCACCATCCGAGACTATGGGAGAAACAGCGATGGAGATCACCGAGGGTCCCATAACACCTAGTCGGGACTCTTGGGAGAGAGCTGCGCATGTGCATCTGCCCGGCTCCCCATAAGATGTCTAGGGAGTTTTCAGGAGAGGCTTGCTTGCGAGTTGACGCCATCGGGGCCGTACCTCGTGCTACTCCCTAGAGCACGAGGTATGCGTAATTGCATTTCCTTACGTATAAAAAAAAAAGGTATAGGTAGGTGGTATTAAGTAAAATTATAAGTTCGTATATTGTTATAAGGTGGTGCGAGAGAGTTAGATTGTAGACAAGTTAAGTTAATCGTTTAGATTAGAATAGGTTAGGTTATAACGTTATAAGTAATAATGTCACACTGCTAGGAAAACTCTTTTATATTTCATAAATATCGCATTAAAATACCTATACTTACACAATTGTAAGTTAATACATTAGTGATTTTAGTAGATGATTTTTGCCGATTTGTGCCAATAATTTAAAAGCTGTGAGGAAGCGTAAATAATCAAAGTTGTCATCGAAAATATCTATCCATCTCGAATAAATACATGAATTACTAAAATGTTTCCATTTTGTCAAATCGAAAATGTTAATGGTGATCGCACAAAAAGAGGTCGACTTTTCTCGAAAGATGAACAAAAGGTCCCTTTGTTACGTTACCTGAACAATGAGAGGCCAAGTAGTCCCGATTAAAGGAAGGGGTCGCTAGAACATTATTGGGACTAAATTACGGACCTTTGTTGCCGTCGCTACATAGTTACGGATGTTTCATTCTAGATTCGGGGATTGCGACCTCACGATTTATGTCGTGCTATATACCTATATAATGCCTGACTGTCTTTCCTGTCAAAACACCATATCTGAAAACGTTAGAACAAACTTAGTAACTAAAATTTTACCCCCTTCTTATTCTGATTATAGTGATTCTCAAATTTGGAGAGCTGTCAATAAAAGTGGCTTCAATCATTCATCTTCAGTCTGAATAGCGTTTGAATCTCCACGTATGATTCTAGTTTCTTTAAATCAAGTGTCCAACTGGCTAAGTGTTGTAAGGACTCTTTCGCATCGCATCTGAATAAGTCATCAATCAGATCTTTGACTAAGCGTTTACGATAAGAAGGTGTCATGCCAAGCGATGACTGCTATGGCTACCGTATTAATATGTGATTGACCCCTATGACCGCTATAACGAAGATTCTTCTGACTTTAGTGAGTCTTTGTTCAGACTCAGGTAGCGAGTGCTAGTGCACAGAGCCGGCTTATTACCCGGAGGATCGAGGTTAACAGGACCAATAGCGTGATGGTGATGGGACTGTAAAGAACTCAAACCTATTGAGTAATTGTCGTTGACCTAGTGTCATAAAAAAATGCTAAGTTAACTTCTTTTGCGGAACTATTGATGTGCGACTCTGATTTGCGTTTGGTCGGGTTGTTTTGTTTCATTGTATTTCTCGTAAATTTAAGAAATGATAGACGCTTAGCCTTCACTTCCCATGTGTTGCTGATATGAAATAAAGGCGATATATTGTCGCAAAATTTAAAGTAATATAATACCGAGATAACTATTTACCTGTTATTAACTATACACCTGTTATTTTTTTCAAACCTTTACAATGAATTACGGTTTACTCATATTTGCAGTACTAAAATCACTCAGTTTATGAGTATTATGATCCGATATATGAATATTATGTACATACACAATTCTAATACATAACAGCAACAATATTAAACATAAATTTATTTCCAATAAAAATACTAGCTGCTTTCCCGTCTTTAAAGCTAGAAGATAGCTCAATAAGGCACGCTGTACGTACGACTGTGAAAACTTCATAATATACCTTAAGTTAACGGAAAGTGCATTATAACTTCCACCTGGAAGCGAACGAAGTGATGGCTCGAACAACGAGCACCGTCTGAGAGGTTTGGATTACTTGCTCCAGATTAATATTTTGAATGAACGGGAATTAATAACATTTTTAAGTTGAACATGAAATTACTACGCGAAAAAGAATACGAATTTACAATTTTATGATCTTGTTTGTTTATGTTACATTTATACATATTATGAAATCCAGAAGTCTCTTCAAAAAGTTCTAATGGTTTTCATCTTGTCCTCTTAATGAATGACATAACTATTTCACTGTAATTTGCTATATACTTATTTATCTCAAACACATGAATTTATAAGGATATTTACACTTGTCATGATTATCATTTAAGCCAGTAGACTCACTGTAACGTATAGGTACCACACCATGTACCACAAGGTTATCGACACTGGGGGGCAATCGCACTAACAAATCGCAGCTGAAACGAAACCAAATCGTTCCATTCAACCAATCCGAGAGCTAGAATATCACGTCATCGAACAGATGATGTGATATTGTGGCGTTCGGATTGGTTAAGCCGAACGGTTCGCTTGCGTTTCGCTTGCGATTTATTAGTGCGATCGCCCCTCTGATCGGTTCTACGCTTTTAACCCACCTTGTGAGAACCATGATTGATTCTGCAGCGTTAGTACGCTACAGTGTCCGAAATATGGCTGTCACTCGATTTTTTTCTTCCTCAACGGCCATCGACTAGGTCAGACGAGCTATGTATTGTGTTTAGTTACACTTAAAATTTGTAATTCTGCAGAATATGTCGCTGACCATGGTTCTTCTGCAGATTAGACAACATAGTACTTTTGGATGACTATACGCCTCCTTATAAGGTCTATTGTGAGTGCTTAGGTTTCAGTTATAAATGTCAATTTTGGAAATATAAATCAAAGAATATAGTCTTGAGGTATTGCGGTAGATACCAGTTATCGACAAGGTACCACGTAACTTTTCAAATGCTGCCCAGCGTAGTTGTATCCGTCGATTTACCATATTCTGGAAATGGGATCTACCTTGTAAAGCCTTTATAAAAGTGGGTGAATAATTTTCATTTTGTTCATATTCATTTGACCCACTTGAACTACCCGAATATTTTACCCATAACCCACTTCCTGGGAATCCCTATTGAAGGCTTTGAGCATTTTGACTTAGGTTTTCATGGTCTCAATCATGACTGATTAATGTTGTTACTCAGTGCTCTCCAGTTCAAAAGCTTAACATTTCCAGCGCAGCTGTGAACAATTTCGGCGATATTACATCATCTTGTCTCATACTTCACTGGAGCCATATCGGTTTTGAGTTCTAGTCTTGAAGTTGGATTAATATTTTGGTGTTTATGTATATCGACTGCAACATTTGGATTTAATAAATGAAGTAAGTTTAATAAATGAATGGTTGGATATAAGGATATCCAATCGTCGTTTCGTCGTTTAGTCGTTTAGTCGCAAGCAAAATGTTATAGTTATTGCCTGAATGTTGAGACTCACGAGTACATACTCATGGTCTGTGCACCATTTTTATTTCTTATGGCCTCCAGTAGAAAATTAAGTTTGTATGTATTGCTTTTACTGGCTCATACCAACTATGGTTACTCCTCAAGTTATATTCTTTGGTTAAGTCATATATTCTTTTGTATCTTATTCTTTATTCTTAAGAAAGAATCTTAAGAATACGTAAGGTGTCCAATGCGATGTTATTAATGTCGTTTGGAAGCTTCGACGTTGATTTCTTATCACATTTTTCTTCTATTGTTAATGTTATTAACGAATGATTTATATTTATCTCATTATCTATTTTTAATTGTATCGTTATTTGCGGATCATGTAACATATGGAGTATAGTGTTTATTCTTTTATATAGTTTCCGAATATAATACTAAGTCAATGCTTAATCTTTCGAATAATTCTGTAAAGATTAAAGTTTTAGTTATGGGTAGTTTAAATATTCTTCTTTGTTTTTTTTTTACGCTGGTAATATTGCTGCCTATATATAAATATGTTGCAATATTCAGTCTTGTTATTTACTGTTAAAATATATCCTGATCTTATTTTATTTATTGTTTCTCGTATACCTCTATGATCTATAGAGGGTCGGTCATCGAGAAATATCTTTGAAATTTTCAAATGATTTTAAGAAGAGGTAATAATAATACTTTTTATGGGTATGTTTTTGTAGGCAACTAAGAAGTTCCAAGATTTTAAGTTTTTCTAAATAAGTGTAACCTACTTAGACATATTGTCTGTCTCTGTTTTATCAATAATTAAAATATAAGAATTAGCTCTGAAAAGAGCTGTTTTATTTATCACAATGAAGAGACGTTATTCTGAACATTTGAAAAAGATTTAGCTGAAAAGAGCTGTTTTATTCGTCGCACCGAAGAGGGTGTCGCCCGCAAAATGGACAAACGCGTCAGTATAATTATTATAACGCAGATGTTTCGTGCTGATTCTTTAGTTTCGCGCCTTAAAGTCTCTTACACTGAATTGGACTTGCACATCACGTGTAGTCTAAGCAAGTAATATATGCCGCAGACATTACCTCCTGAAGTCCTGTTCCAAATTTTAGATTACATAAAACACAAAACTCATTCTTGGGGAAATGTATAACTTTTTATAACAAGTTACCACAATATTGTTAATCTACCTTTTAATGAACTAAAAACTCGAGTAAAGAAAACTTTAATGAGCAAAGGATATTATCGAGTCCAGGATTACTTGGATGATCGAAGTGTCTGGGACTAAAAAACCCTCGCTCGATGAAATAAACAAATTGTTAATAAATTCTTAGGTAACTGCGTAACATAATAACATGTATATTTAACTGTACCTATTATAATAACACTTTTGTTACTTGTATTATAATAAATGATTTCTAGTTCTTAAATGATTGTATGCGCGTGTCTTGCGGTTGTTTTTTTTTTAGTTGTGATTATTTACGCGGGTACTTACCTGCTTTTTGTAATTTGTATCCTTTTGTGGTTTAAGGGTAGTCATACTGTCATTAAAATCTCTTCGGCAGTGTCGTGTGAGGCGGGTCGTTACGTTCCCTAAAACATGGTTGAGCGAAGCGATGGCTGGTTCATGCGTCATGCTCGTGTACGGGTGCTGCCAGCGGAGATGAGTCTGCTCTTTGCTATACCGGGTACTACTCGTATTTATTATAATTTTAATTTAACTTTAATATATTCTTTTAAAACTGTATGACACGGCATTCCTAATATAGGCATGTTTTCAAATTATATTTTTATTAATTGTATTTCCTATATTATGTAATGGAATGTGACTTCATGAATTATCAATATTGAAGTCATTTCCAAATTGACGACTCTGTATCTATTTAATACAGGGGAAAAAAACAGCCCTTGCTGAGTTTCTTGCCGGTTCTTCTCAGTACAAGGTCTCCGGCCGTAGATTTGCGAACCAATGGATTTGAATTTGAAGTGCCACATCTCGCTTTGTTGTTTTGTTTAAAAGTCTTATAAGTAAAAATCTCTATTTGTTGAGATTGCTTGTCTGCCATCAATAGCGATAGAAAAAACGCACTTTACACTCTTGTACGTCATACTGTACGGGTACATACACGGCCGAGTAAATAGATCAACATAAAAATTTATCCTACATATATTATTACGCAGTTTTTGTCATGTCACAAAGAAAACATACTTTTTCCAATGCAGTGATATTGTCAAAGCGTTTCGGGTACAGCCCATTAATCTGCCAGGGCCAAGGACAAGTCTGATTGATGGCTGATACGACATTACCTATGTATGTACCACAGAATCAATCAAATTCTTGCTCCGGTTGTTATTGGCTAAATCGATTTGTATTGTAGGTATCTTGAAATATCGTACTAGTCACTCAAATCCATTTTCGCCTTTTAAAAATTAATTAAATTAAATACCTCGTATGTACGGTCAGCAACATCTTTGTGTAACTATACATTTGCACTACGAACCACTGCTATTACAAACGAGCAGCTGTTTCAAGGTCAACAAGTAAGTACTGACAAGTTGCAGTCTGTACCAAAATCTTACTAAAAGAGTTAATTGTAGATATCAGGTGCAGGGTGATCACGCCGAAAAGGACAAGCGATTTTGAAATCAAAGTCGGTTTGGAATAGAATGTCCCACGAAATTGATATCGTTTTATTCTTGATCGCATATACGCTGTATGAACATTATGCGTGGGGAATCTTTAAGTGCTACTGTAGTACTACGCACAGGAGCCTCGCGTAATAGTGTAGCACTAGGAGCAACTTTCTAAATCAATAATTCTTGGGTACTTCTTTTTAGGGTTCTTGTTCTGGTTGATATGCTCCGCTCCAAGGTGGTATCTCGAATAACTTTATTTTTCCCTCCGACAAAGAGAGGCAGAGAACCCTTACATAGGGAAGTCCACCCAGGATGCCCGGCGCAGGTGATGCCGCCAGAAGGTTACCAGCAGAAGGTTAGTTGGTCGGGTGATGTGAAGTTGGGCGAGTCGGATTATATGTATATAATTTTTGCGTACTACAACTTCTGCCTCGGTATAATGAGCAACGTTTTTCATACATTTTATGTATTTCTAGGTTCAGAATATATGTTTTTAATCTTGTTGGACTTCTTATACTGTTTTTATTTGCATGTTTTACTAGATTATACAGATGTGAGATGATGTGTAATTATCTATTTATATATATTATAAGACTTTTTTAATTTGCGAAGAGCAATTCTTAATTGTGTATTGTACTTATTATCTATAGGGAATAATACACTATAAAGTATAATAAACATAACAATATTTTAAAAGAATCTAGACTAGATTCTATCAAAAGATTGTTATAATTATTTGCAAGTTATTAGTTAAATTTAGAACTGCCGTTAAAGGTAAAATTACAAATAAGATAATTAGTCGCTCATTATTATTTTACAAAGCCTTTATATCTTATGTGTAAATAGATGTGGTAAAAAAACTGCACATACGTAATCAACTAAGTTATAATTTCTGTCAAGCTTAGACGAAATATTGGAAGCATGCGTTCGTATAGTTCCAGAGACATTAATTAAAGGCGCCTGCCAGCGCAAGAAGGCGTCTACGGGATCAGACACGCTGCACACATCCAAGATAAGAAGAGCCTTCTTGTTAGCGAAGTGTGAGTTGATGTTGGAACCGATCGAAAATTTTCAATGAATTACACGAGAATATGAGAGAACATTTTTTTATCGACAGGGAAATTCTTTTTTATTTTGTCTGACTTGGTAGCGAAAATAGCTTTGTTTTAAATTAGAATGTAAAAAATGCATGAAAATAATCATCATAGTTCTAATAAGTATTACAAATTTGAACGATATTGTATAAATTTAAAGACCTTATTAAAAATACACTCATGCAGTAAGCGATTGTCTAAATGGTTAAATTGAACTAAAACATGTATTTATTGAGCAATGTCCCGAAGATTGTGTATTTAAAATGCTGGATTCCTTTTGACATTTCATGTATATAAGCATACATACGATTGTAATATATTGTACTCGTTAAGGTTTTTGAAAAGGCTCTCCTAAGTTCCGAATACTTGTACTTATAGTCTTCATTGTTCTTTTTTTCCTATATACGTGCATAAGTTGTTCATTGTGTTCTCTCTAAAGGACATGGACAAAAAGTGGGCCTCAATCATGTGCAGAGACGTAAGATATATCAATCGACAGGTAATTTTATGTTCATCAATTTACAATTTATTATATTTTTTAAATCCCCCGTTTTTCTGTAAATGATGTTTGAAAGTACCTAGATATTCAAGTAAACACATCCACATAAAATGTTTTAATTAAGTATATAAAATGATAATTTATTTAAATCTTGAAAAATGGTTATATAGTTAACAAAAGAAATGTAATTTAATAATTATAAATTCATGAAGTTCTAGATATGTTGTTACTGACCACCCTGAATGTACATAGTCTGTGACCAATGATGACACTCGTCCGCTGTCAATGCGACTCCGCCCCCGTTCTGGAGGGCGGGAGCGTTAGTTCAAGCGGATAGGGTCCCAGGCCTTCCGCCCGACCAAAGGCTGTAGGTAGTGTTTAGTTGGTAGGCTGGCCTTCTGCTAGATTCCAACATAACCACCCGCCGTAGATCGGTTGCGGGTGGTATCCGGTGCGAGGTTGTCCAACCAGGGGGTTGTCATAGCGACCACTGTGGTGGCGCGCCCCCTATGAGGATTCACTACCATCCCCCGTGGGAAAAAAAAGTCAATGCGACTTTGACAGCATGTCTTGCGCAAATTAATAATAAAAAAAACTTATAAAAATAGATTCCATCAACTTGCTAGTATTAAATCATTTAAATTATTAATTACAAAAAAAAACGGGAGATATTTAAAATGTAATCTTTATCCAGATGATCTACAGTAATTTATACTCTTCTCTGGTAAAGTTTCGTCGCTGCACATTACTCAGGCCTACCTTCCATACAAATTTTCACCATCACCTTTAAATTTGTTTTGACGTCAATAAGTACCTGTAAAGATCTGTAAAGATTATTTTGATTATGATATTAAACACTAATGATAATTGTACTGCTAAACCATTTTTTATATGTTGGGAAAATAACTTGGTGCATACTTGCTTATGTTGGACTCTCGGTGGCTCTTCGTGTCCTATCTCAACAGTAGATTTGCCACCTACCTATCTTGTACCTTGGTGCAACCCAGCACAGGTACAAGATAGGAAGATAGGTAGACAGGTGCACCAGACTAACAAGACCGCAGTTGCTAAACGTTAGAATCGAAGGCACAAAACCTACCTTTGTTAAAAAATACTAGGTAGAAATATTCGTAACTAACGAGTATGCATGAAAGTTTTAGTGAACGTTGAGGAAGCTAGGGAAATTTGTTGGTATCGTAGCAAGTAGAAAACGATGATCTCTGCTTACCCCTCATGATTGATGATGATTATGATGACCCTACAGGCAGTCCCATAGCAATGTACTTGTTAATTATATGCAGAGAAGCAGCAAGCCTTGTCAAGAAACAACGCTCGCCGAATGGAATACACGGCAATAAAAAAGTTAAATCAGATATCTTATTTTCATTTTTGGTAAATTGTAAAGGTCTCTAGGCACCAACTGTAAAATTGTGGGTAGTTGAAGAATATTTACGTGCTATATGACCTTGTTTCTTACAAATTAAGCAGGGAATCGTTTCTATAGTCAAATAAATCTAATTCAAGCTATGATTCACTAGAGAATGAGCAATATTTAGGTCATTGAAACAATTAAATTGCGTATTTCTAAGTAAAATCTTTTTGATCTATGTACGCAAAAACACAAAACGAATTGCACAATACCGGGACATTAGCATTGATATTTTAAAAGTAGAACACGGTAGTAAAACAAATAGCAGCTAATTAGAAAATTGTTAAATTCGCATAAATTCTGATTGATGCAGATCGAATATTTGAAACGTGTTAACAAAGAATAAGGACTAAAATATTTATTGTGCCGAATATACAACATTTTTGTGAGAGAAGACTTGTTGTGTACTAATTACAATAAGTACCTACAGTGAATTCCGTATTTAAGGCGATCAAATTAATATTTTTTTTTATTTTAGAAGAGAATATTTATTTTATGTGTATTTTCATGCAGCGCACGGTACAGAGTATAAAATTTTGACAGACGTCTTTCGTATATTAAAAAAAAACTATCAAATTATTTCGTACGATTTATTCATAGGAGTCCTTTTAAATATTCTAGAAGAGAAGCACTTTAATTCCGAGAGGAGCTTGCGGTGGTAAATCTAAGCACACACTCTTCTAATAGATTAGGTTAACTATAACAAGCACGAATACTACATTATCTTTGGTTTTCTCATCGGTGACCACAACATTATTTTATTTATAGATAATAGTTTTAATGCATAGCATGGATATGTATTCGTTATCTAAATTCCTAAGTATCGGTCTTTTAGTGAATTAAAAACAATTTATAAGAAGGGGATTACGATAATCAAGTTTGGACAACCTTTAACAAACTACAATAATAAATAGTTACTACAAAATTAATATATTATGGATGACTATGGCATAACTTTTATATTATTGTCTCCCCGGGTGTATGTCCTTTATCGATACTCAAAGAAGCAGAAACGATACAGCAGAGTTACTTTGACTTTTCGGTGGTTTTGGTCCGATGATTACTATAATGTAGGCGGTTACACATTTAATGCCTTACTTATACTTCATTGAGCTTCTTCACGTTTTATTGAATCAACAGAAAAGTTCTTTTTAACTTGATTTCGTATTATTATTTCTAAATTGATTATAAATGACGCTAAGGCCTAAGTTGGATTCGAACTACTGTGTACGACGAGTACGTTGTCAATTTTGAACATAACGTGTAAAGTGACAGTAACCAGTAATTTCACTGCCTATTTTATCCTTCACAATAGAACACAGCAATGCGAACACAGCAGCAATGCGACGTATAATAGATGTTGCATAGACCCCACCTATGAATGGAAAAATGGCGGGATTATGACGATGTTAAAAAAAATAAACAGTAAAGACCTATTATTGGTTATTATACATTTTTTTTATTTGATAGTGAAACTGCTGACTGATTCTTTAACGTTCTCTTTCTTTTGTGCCCCAATGTAATCTCACCTGAAAATGTTAGTTCTAACTTTAAAATGACGTTATTTCCCCCAACGCTCGATTCGATCGATGAGATATTCTGATACCGATTATACAGTCATCGTTGCATTGCATTATTGTTTAAATACAATTGTGTAGATGGCATTAGAGCAGACGATAGAAATGCTGACAGCTTCATAGTTTTATTTTTGGGTAAGAAACATATTGAACGTGCTTGACGTTCAATATGTTTGGAAATATGGAATAACATTCATGGTTTAAATATTAATTCGTCCAGACGCAAAATATACATTATAATGTACATGCTGTGATATCTTTTTTAGAATTATTCATATAGTGAAGAGTACTTTATGTATTGAGTGCAAATCATGGCATAAAGCGATTTCACACAAGAACGTGTCAGGCTTTACACTACATGTTTACCTTGAGACAGCACTTATGTCGCCCGAAATAACAACGGATATGTAGCGCAAATATAGCTGACTGACGTGTTGCTGACTGTACATACTCAGAATCTTGCCACTAATAAAATACGGCACTAAGTGATCCCAGCGCTCCCTCCATTTCTAACTAATTATATTAAATTACATAGTGCAGTTAGCTTGAATAGCTATTTATGCACCGAGCTGCTCCAAGTAAGTGCTCCTTGATATCAGATCTTTCCATCAGGTGGTAGGTATTATCTTGTTTGCTAACATAGATGTACCTATAAAAAGTCTTCATCAACTGGCCGTTGAGAGGTTTAATCCATAGCAACCTGCGAAAGTCAGTTCATCCGAACTATGGCCATGTATAGATTTTATGAGCAATATGAGATGTTGATATCAGGGAGCGTTTACTTGGAACAGCTCGGTGCATAAATAGCTACTCAAGCATCGTTTACGACGTTAACTACTAGGTTATCGTCATAAAAGGTGCCGGCAAATATAATGCGGGGCGGGATGGAAGCGACATGCCAATATTCCTCTACGAGACATCAAAGTGGAACTTATCGTCCTCGCAATCTGGCGTGACGGCTTCTGTCTGACGTTCTCCATATATGACTCTTTACTTTCTATCTGCTGGTGTCTTCATAGAGCGTGTTCTTGTATCATAGTAATACTTGTATTACGTTTACAAACAGTGACTTTTCTTTAATATAAAATTTTAACAAACATGAAGACTGAGACAATCCTAGTGGGTACGGAATATTTTATTTTTTTTTCCAAACGCACTGGTAACTGCGGAGCAAAAAAAACGACCGTGGTTTAATCGGTCCTGCAAGGAAGCCAGACTTCAGAAGCAGACCGCATACAGGACTTGGATCACGGCTCGTATCAACAAGGATCCGAACATCTCTGATATGAAATGCAAATACAATGCTGCTTCGAGGTCCAGTAAGAGAATTATTGCCAAAGCCAAATTCGATTTCATCGGCAGAATTGGTGAGCGACTCACGGGCTATCCCTCTGGGAGTCGTGCCTTCTGGTCGCTTGCCAAAGCTGCCGAGGGGAACTTTTGCCAGCCGTCCTTACCACCACTGCGAAATGTCGATGGCAATCAGGCCCACAGTGCAAAGGAGAAAGCCGATTTATTGGGTAATTTTGCCTCAAACTCGACTTTGAACGACAACGAGGGCGATTTGCCGCCTTCGATCCCTTGGTGTGGATTCTCTATGCCAGAGAAAATATCTCACAGAGAGACGTACGGCGAGAGCTGCTTTCTTTGGACGTTCATAAGTCGAGTGGGCCAGACGGCATACCAGCAGTGGTGCTCCAACAGTGTGCCCCTGAGTTGTGCCCTGTGATAACGCGACTTCTCGCGCTTTCTTACCACACTAGTCAAGTGCCATCTTCGTGGAAGACTGCCAATGTGCATCCAGTGCCCAAAAAGGGCAATAGGTCGGACCCATCGAATTACAGGCCATCGAATTAATTACTGGTGACCTTCTAGTGTATCTCACACACCGTTTGGCATCAGCCGTTGAGAGTCTAGGTGAGGCATTGGCAGTTAGCCTAGATATAGCTAAGGCGTTCGATCGGGTATTTTCGGGTTCGATTTATCTTACGTTTTATTTATTATACCTTAACTAATTAATCGTTCAAAGTGATGGCTCTGATGGATTGTATTTTATTTAAATCTGTATAATGAGATAACCATTTATTTAAAACACACATAACGCCGATTCTGTGCCACACTGGTGCCCAACGTGGGGCTCAAATTAACTGTGATGTTTTTTAAATAATTATTTAAATTTATTAAATAATTCTTCAATATATATTCAATATACGGTTAGATAAATATTTATAGGTAGGCAATGGACTGTCCAATTTTAAAAATGGTACACAAATCAAAGAAACAAATATAATACGAAATTAGCACCCTTCCTGATGGTGGAGGCTCACAATGTCCATTCGCGCGGTGGTTATTCAACAAAAAAAGTTTGTAAGTGACTCCGCTAGGCGGTGCCACTGGTAATCTGCTGCACAAAGATAGGATAGAAAGGTTTCTGATAGATATTAAAACAGTGATAACGCAGTATTATAAGTTTGCGTAACCAACACATATATATGTAAGTTATACGCATTATTGTGCAGGAGATCCGCCTGCATCTTCTACACAGGATGCAGCGAGAGAAGCGTGAGCGCCAGACGTCTAAAACGAGTCAGAAG
This sequence comes from Scirpophaga incertulas, assembly GCA_036419045.1. NCBI lineage: Eukaryota > Metazoa > Arthropoda > Insecta > Lepidoptera > Crambidae > Scirpophaga > Scirpophaga incertulas. The sequence goes on from CM071641.1 coordinate 11,803,992, forward strand.
CTGGCCAACTTGTGGGCAGTCAAGAAGCAGCAAATGGAGGTCAGGTTGGAGCACATCAGGAAGAGCAGAGACCGAGGTTAGTAGGCTTTTTTTGTAATCCTGAGGAAAATGCATTAAATTGCATACCCCGGCTGTGGCGGACCGGCGGTTATGTGGGGCTCTGGGGTGGCCTTCCTCAGGCATGTACCTCGTATGGCCTGCCCGAGGGTATGTGTAAATGGGTTGCCAGCTTTTTGTCCAGCAGAAGCATTAGAGTCGTGGTCGACGGTAGCTGCTCTGAATTCAAGGACATAAATGCTGGCGTCCCGCAAGGCTCCGTTCTATCTCCGACGCTGTTCCTGCTGCATATCAATGACATGCTATCCATCGATGGTATGCATTGTCATGCGGATGACAGTACCGGAGATGCGTTTTACACGGGCCGTGCAAACATCCCTCGTTCCGCTGGTGGAACAAAGTCGCGAGCAACTTGTGCCTGAAATCGAAAGAACTCTATCTAGAGTCTCCTATTGGGGCCGGGACAATCTAGTCCGATTCAACCCCTCCAAGACTCAAGTCTGTGCGTTCACCGCTAAGAAAACTCCATTCACTGTAGCCCCTCAATTCCAGGACACACCCCTTTCCATCGAAAAGTGTATTGGGATCCTTGGTGTTGACATCTCCAGCGACGTTCAGTTCCGAAGTCAGCTGGAAGCCAAGGCCAAGCTGGCATCAAAAAAACTCGGTGTGCTCAATAGGGCGAAGCGGTACTTCACACCGGGGCAAAGACTTGTACTGTATAAGTCGCAAGTCCGGCCCCATATGGAGTACCGCAGCCATCTCTGGGCGGGAGCACCTATGTACCAGCTTGGGCCCCTAGACTCGGTTCAAAAGCGCGCTGTGAGACTTGTCGACGATCCCGTACTTACAGGCGATATCGAGCCTCTAAGTCTTAGGAGAGACATTGCCTCCTTATGTGTGTTTTACCGCCTGTATAATGGGTTGTGTTCTGAAGAATTGTTTGACATGATGCCCACGGCCACTTTCTATCATCGCACCGCTCGCCATCGACAGGGAGTTCATGCCCACACACTGGAGCCTAAATGGTCCCGCACAGTGCGTTTCCAAAGGAATTTCCTCCCGCGTACACTTCGTTTGTGGAATGAGCTCCGTGCCGAGGTTTTCCCGCAGGGCTACAGTATGGGGTTGTTCAAAAGGGGAGTAAATAGGTTTTTGAAGGGTCGGCAACGCGCTAGTGACACCCCTGGTGTTGCAAGTGTCCATAGGCTACGGTAACCGCTCACCATCAGGCGTGCCGAAGGCCTGTTGGCCACCATCGTGGTATAAAAAAAAAAGAAGACTGCCCACCCGGTGGTAAGTCGGTACAGCCGCTTAAGAAATGTCGTTCTTTGGAAGTCCGCAGTAAATCTGCAGCGCCCACAAAGTACAGTGTACCTTGTCAATATGTGGTATAAAATCAAGTCATAATATCCAGTTATTTCACTGCCTATCTAACCCGAACACAACAATGAGAAGATTACTATTTTGTGGCAGTAATGATCCATTACAAAATGTATGGACAATTGATAATAAAACTTTGGCCGCTAAGTGACAAGGATTTGCGAGCAAACGCGAACTGGTACGTCGATTACAAGGCGAGCTGACGATTTAGTGAACTTCGTAGAAAAACGCTAGACTGGGTTGGCGTCATGCTATTATTCGATACCGGGACGAATCTATACTAATATAATAAAGCTGAAGAGTTTGTTTGTTTGTTTGAACGCGCTAATCTCCGAAACTACTGGTGCGATTTGAATAATTCTTTTTTTGTTGGATAGTCCATTTATCGAGGAAGGCTATAGGCTAAATAACATTACGCTATGACCAATAGGAGCAAAGACAGAGCGGTAAATGTGTAAAAAACGGGGAAAATTATTCATTTTTGAAGGCTTTCTTTGCGTGCGCTGCGAAAACGGTTCAAGATACACAAAAAATATGTATGAAAGAATTATTCCTCTATACATGATCTAAAAAAAAGTCCGCGACGGCATATGTCTATCTTTTAAGGTTTAGTCACAATGACCGTTTTTATGGTACCAAATTTGGTCGAAATAATTTGTTTAAGTTGTATCAACATAATAATACTAAAAATTCTGCGGAAACTCGACCATTCCGAAAATCCCGCAAGAACGGGAACTATGTGGGAAAAACCAAAAATCTGCCGGAAGTCACTATTCCACGCGGACGAAGTCGCGGGCAAAAGCTAGTTAAGAATACGTGTGTCAATTGCTGTTTTTTTTCCTGTGGAAATTGGAGACACGATTTATCACAGTAATATCTCTATGGAATGCGCGGACACTGGCAATAGATCTGCCCCACGCTCCCCGAGACTTTTATCATTTGACAACGTAGCGACAGTTAAACGTTTATCTGACACTCTTACGTGAAGGAACAATGCATACTTGTGAAGAAACTGCCAACCCACGCTAGGTCAGCAAGGGTTTTTTAGTTTTATTACCAAAAAAAAAAAAAAAAAAGGTCAGCAAGGCTAATGCGCTCGTTAGCTTGGGTTGGGGTTGAGGAGCTTCTTGGTTGTTCATATATTATTATGAGCCATAATGATAAAAGGAGCCAGCGTGCTGCTGTATATATTCCGGTAGTCTAGATGTAAAATTGTTGTAATAAGCAGTAGAAGGCTATTTTGCGATTCTTGTATTTATTAAAGTGTATTAATAAAACGCATAAAACAAAACTACAACTACATATTTATTTAGTGGGTGTAATGGATTCGATTAGTTGTAAAAATAATGTAAATAATGTAGTTGTAAAAGTAATTTCTTCTGAAAATGTTAAATTACGTTAGAGATCAGTCTGTCAATGAAAATCGAATTCTGTAATCAATTATGCTAACAACTTATAGGCTATTGATTTTTTCTGCCTTGATACTTTCTGACCATGTACCGAAAAACTAGAAGCAAATCTCACTATTTATCTTGTTAGTGCTATTAATAACTGTAGTGTATTATGGCCGTTTTCACTAACTTTGTCTTAGCTTAGGCGACTCCTAAGTGACATGCTGTCACTTTTTATATTAACTGAAAAGAGTGAGACAGCATGTCTCTTAGGAGTCGCCTAAGCTAAGACAATGTTGGTGAAACCGGCCACTAGTCTAAGAAGCCTGGATACATGGTATTGTGTAAGTGGTCTCGGGATCGATTTTCCATGGGGGCAGATGTTTTTTCTCGGTTTAATTTGGGGAAGAATACCTGAGCCTACTAGGATCGCAACTACAGTCTTCAAATATTGCAAATAGTTATGCAATAGTTCCGACAATTAGAGGTGAAGGGGCCATTTCTTCAATATTATATGAGTCTACTTCATGAGTTTGCTAAAGTTTTCGATAGGTATTTGATGTCAAATACCTATCGTTAAATGATAATAAACATGTGATAGAGCTACAGATGTAAATTTTAATAGCTAAGATTAATCTGTTGAAAATCACCTGAAACAGATTCGCAACAATCACTAGCAATCTTTTTTAATTATAACGGTATTCTTGCTTACTCATGTTAGTTTCTTTAGTCTTTGTACTCTGTTATTCGGTTGGATGATACCCTGAGCGGGACGTAAATAGGCTTTGTGATTGATTAGGAAACGAAAGTGCGGGTTGATGAATAGGCCGTCAGGGATATTGTAGGTGTGATGACTGCGATCTAGCGCCATTTCCGATTATTTTTATGAATGGCAGATCGATATTAATATTTGGGGGCATATTGGCTTTCAGAGCGCACCTGAAACACATTCACGTAAATTAAGATTATTTGCACATAAATTTCTTGTGTTGCGGGTAGACCGTAACATCGTTTTATCGAATACAGTCATTGCTTTCAGACAAAAATGTGAAACCACATATTACATTTTCGAACAAATCTTTTTGTGGGACTTAATCTAACATTATTATATTTTACAAATTTTGGTGGCGAATGGTGATATATTTGAATGGTAAGTTCCTATAGTTGGCAATAAAAATCAGAATGCATAATTTTGTATTTTACAGGGTTGGTTACTAGGTTCTGCTCATATTTATATAACTAAAAATATTGTCGAGTATAGGTTTGACTGAACCTGTATAACATAAGCAGTAACATAATAAATATCGGAATATGCCAAATTCTCCAATACCCAACAATGTCTAGTTATTTTGGAGAGCAGTAAGCCCCAGTAAGACGTGCTTAGGAGCTAAACCACCAATGGTCCTATCATCGGCCTGCGAGCCCTGTGGCTTACATGTATGCTGTAGATATTCTGTTCTGGCTGTGCATGGACATGCCGATAATTCTTAAGTACTCTTGAAATGGGTTTCGTTCGTACTTCATTTTACACAATTTCTTGTTACGAATTCTTGTTGCAGACACAATTTTCATACCTAGTATTTACCAAATATAGATAAATATAAAACAGGTTTATTTATTAATCAATGTTTATTTTAAAATAAATGTAAATCACAAAGAACAGACTTAATGGAAAATGGCAATCTCTGTCGGTAAACCGAATAACAAATTACAAAAGAATTGTCTTGCACCGTAAAAGATTAAAATAAAATAGAAGTGAATATAAACTTGATAAATACTATTAGAGTGTATTCTATTAATGTAGTGGACTGTATATATTAAGCTAATTTAATAACAAAACTACAAGGAAATATAATATTGGTCAGTTGATCGTAAGAAAAAGGATTGCAAATCTGCAGTGCTGTGATTGGTTCAGTTCGTTATCGCGCGATGCGCACTTCTCCTGATTGGTTATGCGTGACTTTACAGACGCAGCGCTGGCTTCTTAAACTGGCGACAGCGGTTCCCGTACAAACGATGCATGTTCGCCATTCTAACCTCTTTCTGTGTTCTGTGGGTACAATTATCTAGCAGCCGATGCGAAGTTTTCCTATTATAAGTATTCGAACCACAACTAAATAATTATAAATAATGTTTCATTGGAATAATACCCTGTAAACCGTACATATAAAGTTTGTTATTATATCAAAGTATTTAATGAAAATAAACGAAAAAAGGTGGAGTCAAAGAATATTACGATTTTCTTGATTGTTCTTCTGGATTAGTATTCGTGTGCCAGTCATATAAGTTATGATTGGGATGACATGTAATAAACACATTTATTAATCAATTTATTATTTTAGCTTAATACATTTAAGTTTACTATTTTCGTTTGTTGTAAAGTGACGTTTTGTGTAAATGCATGTAAACTGTCAGAGAAAAACATTCATTCACCATTTTATCAGCCTTTTATTTTGATGTGTGTTTGCGTGAAATTGATTGAAAACAGGTACCGCTTCGTAATCCAGCCTTAATACCGGTAATTTCCAATCTTGTCTAATAAGTGTGATATTAATCAATCGAGGTATCTTTGATGGGGGAGGTATTCTTTGATGTCAAAAATTAATTGATTTTGAAATATATTAAGAAATAATGGCGCCAAATTTATTGAGTTTGAATAGGTAATTGTTGAGAAAGGAATTATTACCTTGTTTGACTTTTGTAAACATTTGTCCGTTGTTTGTTGATGTATACCAAACTTAGCTACTTTCTGTAACAGTTTTGTAAGGTAACGTTCGTTTGTCAAAATGAAAACTTAGGTATGCACTGATGTATATATTCTATTCATTTGATACCTAAAGTAAGGCAAAAATTATTCGTTGCCTTTTTTCTGGTAAAAGATCTCTGCGGCAAGCGTAAATAATTACGTTAATCTGAAAAAAAAAAATAAACAGGTATGCCTTTCTATTACCATAGGCACGCGAAAAGGGAAATTATTATCCAACAACAAACGCCGATTTTACGACTGTCTCAATTGTTCCAAATTAAAATGAAACGAAAAGGTGAAAAGGGAAACAAATATTTACGACACATTTTATGATTCCCATTTCCCATTTTGTGCATTAATGAAAATTTTTCCCATCTACGATATGAACTGAAATGAACGTTATCCCCCTTGAAATATGGTGGGTCATATGTTGCCGCCCTTTCTTTATGTAATTGACTTTGGTGTAATGAAATGTCGCCTTTCAAAATGCTACATATTATTCTGTGAGTTTTAAATTGGATTTTATTTATACCAAGCTGATTTCGGGTACGCCGCTGAGCTCAGCTTAGGATATGAAAAAGATTTGAAAAAAAAAACATGGATTATATGTAGAACTTATCCATAAAAGATTGCTTAGCAATAACAAATAGCCGCCTTAACTTCTATGGTATTGATATAAACAAAATAATTTCATCAATTAGTCCCGCTACCTACCGCATTCAATAACATTGTCATGTGAGCCGTTTTAACTTTTATGATATTGATATATACAATAATTTCATCAAATAGTCCCGCTACCTACCACATTCAATAACATTGTCATGTGAGTCGCCTTAACTTCTATGGTATTGATATAAACAAAATAATTTCATCAATTAGTCCCGCTACCTACCTCATTCAATAACATTGTCATGTGAGCCGCTTTAACTTTTATGGTATTGATATAAATACAATAATTCTAACAATTTTGAACTCTATAATCGAATATTTATAAGACAACGTAAATATCCATACTAATATTATAAATGCGAAAGTAACTCTGTCTGTCTGTCTGTTCCACTTTCACGCCAAAACTACTGAACCGATTTAAATGAAATTTGGTACACAAATAGTCCAGAGCCCGAGAAAGGACACAAGCTACTTTTTTTATACAAAAAAGGTTGTAAAGGTTTGTAAAAGGTTGAAAGGAAGGATAATAGGTTGTATGAAAATATTAATATTATAAAGAAATAAAATATTATAAAGAAGGGGTTGAAAGGTTGTATGGCAGTATTGTTAAAACCACTGAACCGATTTAAATAAAATTTAAATCGGTTTAATTAAAAATAGGTTGTAAAGGGTTGTAAAAGGTTGAAAGAAGGGATGCTAGGTTGTATGGAAAAATTGTTAAAACTACTGAACCGATTTAAATGAAATTTGGTACACAGATAGTCTAGAGGCTGAGACAGGACAGAGGCTACCTTTTAAAGCAGAAAAGGGCTGTAAAGGGTTGAAAGGAGGGGGTGAAAAGTTGTATGGCAGTATTGTAAAAACCACCAGGAAGGACAGGAGGACCCAAGGAAGGAAATAAGATAATTTCACCGACGGAAAACATATCCTTCCTGTGGGAAATTCAAATATAACGCGGGCGAAACCGCGGGCGGAAAGCTAGTTTCATAATAAATTTTATACGATACAGTATTCTTTTATTTACCTACTTAAGTATATATCATACCCTTGATATTGGAATAAATGACATTAGTTAGTGTGCATTGTGCTTATAATCCTTATCCTCATAAAACATTATTTATTTATTTTATTTTTTATGAAGATTCAATGAAACCATGTGGATTATAAAATAACACGTCTTAAATTTAATCATATTCTGTCGAAAGAAATAAAAACCTTATATTTATTAATATTTCATTTACTCTTTTGTTAAATATTTTTTATCTGGAGAAATAAATAAAAATAATTATATTGAATAGCAAAAAATGACGTAATGTCATCGTCTAACTATATGTATAGGCTCCATTGGCAATTACCCAATATTGGTAATTTTACGGCGTTACTGTCCTGTATTTTCTATTTCTCCGTCTCGTTTTCCACAAGTTAAGGTCTTATATACAATACACACACACACACACGCACACACACATATATATATATAGCTATTACTTCTCTACAATACATTACTCCTATATTGTTGTCTATACTAATATTACAAAGAGGATGAGGAGGAAGATTTGTTTGTTTGTAATGAATAGGCTCCGAAACTACTGAACCGATTTCAAAAATTCTTTCACCTTTGGAAAGCTACATTATCCCCGAGTAACATAGGCTACTTTTTATCCCGGAAAAATCGACAGGTCCCACGGGATGTGCAATAAAGGCTTCGCTCAAAAACTACTGCACACATTTTCATGCGGTTTTCATCAATAGATAGAGTGATTCTTGAGCAAGGTATTGCGGTATTTTTTATCTTGGAAAAACGGATAGACCCACGGGAAGCGCGATAAAACTTCGCGCCGTAAATCGACTTCCGCGCATATGTAGCCGTGGGCAAAAGCTATGACCCTTAACCCTCCATAGACCCAATCCCGAAATCCACGCAGGCGAAGCCGCGGGCAGAAAGCTAGTAAACAATAAAGTCGATGAATGCTTAAATAACAATATTATGAAATAATTAAATAATAATATATTTAATTTTCATGTTATCAAATAAGTTTATATATTTTTACATTATAGTAAGTAAATGCTACACGTTGCTATTGTGCCGAAAATGATTTTTTTTATATCACGATGGTGGCAAACTTGCCTACGACCCCCCAGATGGATAGCGGTTACTCTAGCCTATGGACACTTGCAACACTAGAGGTGTCAATCGCGCGTTGCCGACCCTTTAAAATTTATTTACTCCCCTCTTGAAAAACCCCATACTGTAGCCCTCCGGGAAAACCTTGGCAGGGAGCTTATGTATAAAGGAAACTAGCACTTACAATATTGTATAGGAATTGAGGATCCAAATTTCTGTTTTAAGCAACTTCTTTGACATTCCTACCTGATGTTTCTAAGGTGAAGGGAATATACTGAAAAAACCTATATAACCCGCGAAGAAACTTAAAGATGTATGTAGTCGACCAGTCCGCTGGGCCAGTGTGTTTCACTAAGTCTTAATAACTTAGGAGATACTTCCTTCTTAGATTCTTCGTTAGATGGGTGTGTTTTTGGTTTCCAATTTTGAAAAAATGTCAATTTTATTTTTTTATGTCGATTCCGTTAATCTTTAATTTGAATCATGCAGTATAAGAATCTTATGCTTGCACGTGTGTAGAAAGTGCATACTCAAGTACCTACGAGTATTTCTCGCGACACGTGTTTCTAGCTACGAAAAATGCTTATTACCTTGAGTCAGCGTGTACTTTGAAACTAGATCAAAATACACTCGATATATTTTATAACGGCTGACGCATGTATAATAAATTACTTTGTAATTAAGTATAACAAATAACTCTTAGTATGACACTGTATACCGACACTGCCTGCTAAAACTTACCAACATGATTTTGAGTTATTGCATTAACAATTGAAACTTGCCATATACATTTTTACAATCCCTGTCTTACCGATACCTTTATCGTTGAAAGATTCCAAAGAAACCATTCTCACTAATTCCATGCATCGTAATGATGTGTTGGATCAGCAATAACGGCAATTAATTAAATGAGATGGAGATTGAAACTCAGGTGTATGTATTAGTGATGTGCTGGAGTGTCGTATCTGTATCCGCGGATATCCGTGGCAGAAGAAAGATCCGTATCCGTTACTTTTTGGCGGATCTTTTAACTTATTAATTTTAAATTTATAGATAATATATTATTTAAGACGAAGGGTAAGGCGCAATAGCGAAACCAGTTGCCGAGATTCTGACGATCGACAATTATTTAAAATAAATGTGGTTTAGTAACTAACAATTTCAAACAATTGCCGTCGCTAGTGCGCCTTACTCTTTGCTGTAAATAGGCTAATAGGTAGAAATAAAAAACTATTAAATTCAATAGAGATATTTTTTATTTTTTATAGTGAAATATTTGGCTCCTTTATGTTGCAAACTTTGCCGTAGTTATCATATTTATCATTAGTTATTATACCAATAATATATAACTCCAAGGTGCTAAATCAAGTAGCTTTTTAATGAGATCAATATTATAAAAAGTTATGAGATCACTTTTTATTAAGAAAACAAAACTACGAAGATCTATTGAGTATATAATTTTATTTGTTTATTGATTAACCACACTTATCTATATAATCTGTATTAATTAGCATCTACTTTATATATTCTATGATTTGTTCTCATCTGTGATACATTATTCATTGAATAAAGTGGAAACGTTTTAGTGCAAAAGAAAATCTCTTTTTCTATTAAAGAATCCTATAACCCCAATAGGTTATGGGCCCAGGAAATCTGTAGAAATTGAAGATCAAAGTAGAAAACAAAACATTTCGTAGAAATATCTTGTCACGAGTATTTATTGGTATAAGTGATAACCTCCAAAATGGACACGCGGTCAATGAGTGTTGAAAAATTCGACGGAAATAATTTCCGGCAGTGGAAATTCCAAATCAAATGTGCTTTAAAAGCCAAAGGTATTGACATAAGTCAGCCGAAGCCAGAAACAGATAGTTCTACATGGTTAAAAAACGATGGAATGGCGATGTTCATAATAACATCCAACATGGACTTGAAGCAAATAACCTTAATAGAAAATTGTGAAACCGCCAATGAAATAATATACAAACTCGAATCAATTTACGAACAAAAAAGTGAATTGAATAAAATGATAATACAAGAAAGGTTTTATCAGTACAAAATGTCACCTAATGACACAATTGCTCAACATATTTCGAAAATTGAAAACTTAGCTAAGCAATTGAAAGAAAGTGGCGAAATTGTGAGTGATACAGCCATCATGACAAAAATACTTGGTACTCTCCCCTCTAAGTATAGGACACTTCGCCAAGCGTGGTTGTCGTTAGATCCTTCAAAGCAAAATATTATTAATCTAACCGCTCGTTTACTAGATGAAGAAGCGAGCCTAACTTGTGAGGAAGAGCGAGAAACAGCCTTGTTAGTGACTAATTCTAAAAGCGAAGGGCAATCTAAACAAAATAAACGCAGTGATGATGGTGCAAAACAAAATACAAATACTAAACATCGCTTCGAGTGCTATAATTGTGGGAAAAGAGGACATTTCGCAAAGGAATGTCGTGCTCCAAAGAAAAATACAAGAAAACCTAAAAATAACATGCTTGCATTCAATATCGAAGACAAAGATATATATACTGATGACAACATTTGGATTTTGGATAGTGGTGCCTCAGCGCATATAACCTATAGAAAAGACATATTTATGGAACTAGAAGAATGCAATCACAAGTCGTTGACCCTTGGTAATGAACAATCGGTTGAAGTATGTGGAATAGGAAAAATAATGATAGAAAGGTATGTAAATGAACAATGGCATCCAAGTATATTAAGTGATGTATTATATGTTCCAACTTTACGAAGGAATTTATTTTCGGAGGGTATTATAATGCGTAAAGGCTACTCACTTGTCAAAAAAGGAAATACTGCATTAATTTACTTGAATGAAGAAGTGGTAATGAGTGCACAAATCAAGACAAATAATTTATATGAATTGAACATTAAAACTGTAGTTCCTGCAAAATGTAACCTAGTGCACGATAATATTGACATAAAGAAATGGCATGAAAGACTAGGACATATAAATTTGAAAGAAATTAAGAACATGAGCAAGAGCAATGTGGTTGAAGGTTTAAGGATTAAAGGTAACACTGAAGAAAAATATACCTGTGAAGCATGCGCTTATGGTAAACAACATCGTATATCATTTCAGAAATCTTCCAGAAGTGAAATACAGCCAGGTGATCTGGTGTACAGTGATGTATGCGGCCCGATGAGTCACACATCAGTGCGAGGTATGCGATATTTTGTATTGTTCAAAGACGCCAAGACAAGTTTTAGGCATGTATATTTTATGAGGAATAAAAGTGATGTATTAGAATATTTTAAAATCTATAATGCTATGATAAAAAACAAATACATGCACAGTGTGAAGATTTTACACACTGATAATGGACGAGAATATATAAATACTGCATTTGAAGAGTATTTAAAAAAGGAAGGCATAATGCATGAGTGCACTGCGCCCTACACTCCCGAACAAAATGGTCGTGCAGAGAGGGAGTTGCGAACCATAGTTGAGAGTGCTCGTTCAATGCTATATGCCAGAGATGTGCCATTATATTTATGGGCTGAAGCTATTAATACAGCAGTGTATTTGCTCAACAGGACCTCATCAAGTCAATCTTCTGATAAAACACCTTTAGAATTATGGACAGGTGTGAAGCCGCAGTTAAGTCATGTGCGGGTATTTGGTAGTGTAGGATATGTACACATTCCTAATCAGTTTAGAAAGAAACTAGATAAGAAAAGTGAAATGATGATACTGGTTGGATATGATAACAACAATTACAGAATGTACAATACCAAAAACAAACAAATAAAAATATCAAGAAATGTAATTTTTGATGAGGATAAAGCCCCAGAAATAAAGAAAAATGTTTCAAAGATCTTCATAAATGAAGAAGACACATGCACTGAAGGCAATGATATTGCAATGATATTAAGGAAAATATACAAGAAAATGAAGGCAATCACAGTGACAATATACTATCTTCAGAAGATTCAGATGAAAATCTGCACAGTTGTCAGGATGACAATGATTCCACCTTCAAACTATCTCAGGAGATAGAAGAACCAAAACTAAGATATATCAATCTAAGACCTCGACATAACAGAAATTATGAAGCAAACTTTGTGGAATTCACAGTACCATCTACGTATGAAGAAGCAATGAAGCACCCTCAAAAGGATCAGTGGTCTAAAGCTGTGAGTGAAGAACTTGAAGCACATGAAGACAATAAGACCTGGACACCAGTAAAAAGAACTGACCAAAGGACTATGACAACAAAATGGGTTTTTGCATTAAAGAGAGATGAAAATGGAAAGGTTACAAGATACAAAGCTCGCTTATGTGTACGTGGATTCAAGCAAGTGAAAGGAGTAGATTATGAAGAAATATTTTCTCCAACTATACGATTTGATTCCATAAGAATCATACTTTCTCTTGCAGCCAAATACAATTATGAGATCCAACAATTTGATGTCAAAACAGCTTTTCTCAATGGTGATCTTGATGAAGACATATATCTGGAGGTGCCCGAGGGAGTGTCAGTGAGTAAAGGTTATATCTTAAAATTAAATAAAGCCTTGTATGGTCTGAAACAAGCCTCTAGATGCTGGAATAAAAAATTTACAAATTTTCTTAAAGAATATGGTTTTGTACAATCTCAGGCAGACAACTGTGTTTACATGGGAAATTTCAATGGCATCAAAATTTACTTATTGATTTTTGTAGATGACTGTCTTATAGTTTCCTCAAATAAGAATTTAATTAAAGAAATTATAATGTATCTAAAACAAGCTTTCAAAATTAAAGAATTGAATTTAACTTACTTTGTAGGTATACAAATAAAAAGGGAGAACAATTACATTGTTATTCATCAAAGAGATTATATTGAGCAAATCATAGTAAAATTTAATATGAGTGATGCGAATCCTGTAAAAACCCCATCTGATGTAAATGTAATAATCTCAAAGAATTTAGACGAAGAAATTGTAAACTATCCATATAGGGAACTAATAGGCTCATTATTATTTTTATGCTCAGTCTCAAGGCCAGATATTAGTTATATAGTAAACTTACTAAGTAGATATGTAAACAATCCGAAACAACAACATGTAAATGCTGCTAAGCGAATAATAAGGTATTTGATTGACACCAAGGATTTATGCATTGTTTATAGTGAGAGCAGCAGTCTTATAGGATATTCTGATTCAGACTTTGCTAGTGATGTAGACACGAGAAGGTCTACCACTGGATACATATTTTTGTTAAATGGAGGACCAATCACATGGTCCAGTCAAAAACAAAAGACTATTGCTCTCTCTACTACTGAAGCTGAGTTTGTAGCTGCCAGTGAGTCTGCCAAAGAAATTATATGGTTGAGACAATTGTTATCAGACTTAGGTGAAGTGTATGATTCTGTTTTGTTATATGTTGATAACCAAAGTGCAATAAGGCTGATAAATAATCCCATCTTCCACAGAAGAACTAAACATATAGATATAAAATATAACTTTATACGAGAAAAGGTTGACGAGGGTCTAATAACAATTAAATATATATCCAGTTCCAATCAGTTGGCAGACATCTTCACTAAGTCATTACCAGCTCAAACATTTATATTTTTAAGAGATCATTTGCTGTCTAAATATTAAGAAATTGCGGGGTGTGGAAAATAAAATTATAGAGAGGGTATTGAGTATATAATTTTATTTGTTTATTGATTAACCACACTTATCTATATAATCTGTATTAATTAGCATCTACTTTATATATTCTATGATTTGTTCTCATCTGTGATACATTATTCATTGAATAAAGTGGAAACGTTTTAGTGCAAAAGAAAATCTCTTTTTCTATTAAAGAATCCTATAACCCCAATAAGATCTACTTCGTAATATTTTAAATTCAAATTAAATGATTTCTGTGAAACTAAATTAGTTCTGCGTGACATATACAGTGTTAATGTTATATTAAAATCATAATGACAATACCAAACACAAGCGTTATCTATGCTGCCCAGTGTTACATTAAATTAAAACAAAACAAAAAAAGACCCGCCGCGCAATGCAAGTCGAAACATGTTTCAACTCAAGATCGCGCCTACCGATTCGCGGATACTGATTGTGTCAGAAAGTTAAGATCCGTATCCGTATCTGCGGACCTTGACACCAAATATCCGTATTCAGATCCGCGGATCTAGATTTTTTAACGATCCGGCACATCACTAGTATGTATCCACATATTGATTATTGAGTTTATTTTTGTCATTCTTGACGTTTTCGCAAACACTTGCGTATCTTTTTTATATATTTGATAATAATTCGAGTTTCAACATAAATAAATGAAATAAATATGTACTGTGTTAGAATTTTATATCATAATAAATATGTGGGTGCATTAAAATGTATTGAATTAAGTATCACACAAATAGTTCAGTCTGCATCCAACCTGTTGTATAAACACATTCTCCCTACTTAAAAGTAGAAAAGTGAGATACTAGTGATTCGCACGTACATTTTATTTTATAGTCTATATCTATATACATAAGTGAATTTCACCAGTACACATCCTCTTTAGAAGTTTAAATAAATAGTACAGATTTGCAATTCTACATATACATCATTCCAGCTGCTACTATCAGAGCTCTAGGTTTAATACGAGTTATTTTTTTACCAACTTCAAAAAGGAGAAGGTTGTCAATTTTGTTGAAAGAGATTGACTCGTCTTTTCGATAGCCATGTCGTTTTTCTGTTTTACTATTCACAAAAGCCAACCGCTATATTCAATGTTCATTATTTGTTGCAGCTTGATTTGTCAGTTGATTGGTTCATGTTGCTTATTTTGCTGTTGCGAAGTCAACTGTAGAACGAGAATCGCAGCGAAGTTGCGCTTGAAGCTGTGCTTTTGCTTAGTTTGCCCATAATATTGATACAATTAGTAATTTTTACTATAGATGACGTATATCCATATTCTATAAAATTTAAAAACTGACATCCTTTACATGTACATTCTTATCTCGTGATGTTTCACTAGATTATTAGCGAGAAAAACGGATCATACACAATGTACAAGACAAAAATCTAGCCAAACATAAAATCGGAGCAACGAACGATGTCTTATTTCTCTCGTTATCACTTTGCAACTAAATGAAATTACAACAACTAACCGAATTTATGAGTCACAGTTTATGTTGTTTGTATGTATTATTATTGGTTAAATAAAAAAGAAACGAATTATTACATTTGAATTTGGAATCTGTCATTCTTGAACTTATGAATGTTCATTACGTTTCTTATTTTCGCTCCAATCGGATCTCAAATATTTTTATGATATTAAAATGCACTGGGATGATAAAGAGAGTTGAATCTTGATTGCATCATACAAAGTAGGTATAGGGTCAATAGAACATTTGAAACACTCCATCCGTTAGGTATAGTCAATCGCGTGTGTTTGTGTGTTATGGCCGTCCACGCAGTGTTCGTTGGAAAAACCCGTTCAAAGTAGTAAGGGATTTAAAAAGAAGACTTACGACTTGTAGCCTATAATAAAAGACGCATTGCTCATTACTTAACTGATAATTTAAAAAGAATAGGGTGATATATTCAAAACAACTACTTAAGTGGTGCGCAAATTGTAGTATTGTATTACAATACTAATACATAACACCACACTACAGTGTGGTGTTATGTATGTAGTATTGTAATACAAGTATTGTAATGAATTCATACATAACACCACACTACAGTGTGGTGTTATGTATGAATTCATAAGCACTTGTGTATTTCTTCGCAGGTGTATATATGTAATATTTAAAATGTTGTTATTTCATTCTCTCTAGCCGTAGAATACAAATTACTTTATATGACTATCAATTTTAGCATCATTTTAAAAATTTCGTGATTGTATTAAATGTATAATATAGTAGCCCTGCTTATAATACAGTAGTCCTTGTTCGGGTTCAATCTGCTGTTGGCGAAGAAGCACCATGTAAGAGGACTATTTATCAGCTGTAAATATATAGTTTGCAGAATCAAATTGTTTCTGTGTCAATATTTGTATTGAAATTCTTGAAGGCGGCTTCTGCACTACTGTCAACAATAAAAACGTTTATGCTATGCGCTAAATGATCGATATAAGTAACGCATGAGTAAAATATAGTAAACCTTGCATACATTTGAGTATGAGAAAGGTATCCCACACAAAGCTATGGATCCCACACAATTTGACAGATGACAGAAACATAATAACAAGTAACAAAATCCCAAACGTGATCCCGGAACAAAGCTGTAAGCGAGCGTATCGGTCTGGACGATAAAACTGAACATGTGGCTACTGTTGCTTTCAGAAGTCGTCGTACAGTGAATAGTTTGTAATAGACCATTTCATTACCGCAAATTATTGAAAAATTTATTGAAAATAACTCGAAATCTATATTTGGCGTGATTGTCGTTCTGTAAGATTATTCTTACACAACGACAACCCAGATAAACAAATCAGTTTTTGATTCCCAAAAATCAAGAACCAATTACGCGATCAAAGACTTTCATGTCCAGAAGAGGCTGTTAAAAAGTATGAAAAACATGTAACTAATATCACTACACAAATATTTTCCAAATTCGTTCAGTGGTAGGAAAAAGGGTATTGACGCAAAAGGATGAATGGGGGAATATTTTGAAAAACAACAAATTCATCGTATAGTCACGCATGCATGTAGCTTCATCACACTTTCCTTTACCATGAGAGTGTCAGATCCATGTACGACCTATGACATACCTATGAAAAATGAGAAACGAAAACATAATGGTACATGGAAAGATCGACTCTGGGCCTCCCGGTTCGAAGACTAGTGCCGAGACTATAGCGCCTACTACGCTCCACAATGTCGCAAATTGTTATTTTTTAAATGCACTTTTTATACTTTGATTATACCCGAACCTTGTACTCGTATACGCGTTAGTTTATAAAAGTTTATGCTTACGCAATCGCTTTGAAAGTTAAAAAGAAGCTCTTGACACAAATAATGTCCTCCAGAGTTTCTGTGACTTTACTGAGAAAGTTTATATAGTTTCGATGGAGAGACCTCGTATTTATGGATCTTTATTTTAGTTAACAGAAAACACACCGTAAAAGGTGCGTATCTAAAGCATTTTACGAAATGATTTTATTTTATTAAAAGGAACAAAAAGGTTATTATATCTTCTTAAGGCTTATAAAGAATAACGTCATATATATATATATATATATATATATATATATATATATATATATATATATATATATATATATATATATATATATATATATATATATATATATATATGTTATACATATATATATATATATATATATATGTTTCATTTGCTTCCTAACCTTCGTATTTTGTAAATATCATATTTCACTTTTTTATATTATCCGGAACCATCAAATGCCAAGCTGATCTAAGACAATAGTTAAGACGAAGTTTCTATCTCGTTTCAATAGAATTTACAGGACTATTACACCGGGATTTCCTTCTATTGTTTCCAATAAATCTTCATGGATGAGGTAGTTTGATCACGAAGCGTAAACGATGGAATGGATGAGCTCATCCACATCCTTAGGTCGCTCATAGAGTTCTCAGGCATGTCTATATTTGATTATAATTTAAATAGGTAATCTCTAGATTACCTTTTATACTTTCATATTAAATTCTTTTAGATAAATTTATTAACCTATTTTAACGTATTTTTTCTTGTGCTAATATCGTTTTTATTTTATTTTTTGTATGAGAAGGTCTCTGTAAGTTATTGAAAAAAAGGTGACGCAATCTTAAGGCTTTCGAAGATTTTCTTTTATTTGTCGCTCATGCCAAATTTTATTATTTTAGGGTAATGGGATGTACTCTACAAGTTTTGATTTCCATGCTAATGTCAAAATTTGCCGCAACCCAAACATTTCTATGCTGACCACTACTACCAATATAAACCATAGGAATTCACAGTTTAATTGTTAAGTAACGTCCATTGACTTTATAACTCTTTATAAATCAGCGGTCACACCTGTCGTCATGTATGGGATCGGTATGTTGGCCCGTTTAGCGGTTGGATGAACAAAGCTTGCATGTTGCTGAAATGCGTATATTATAATGGATGTGTGGAGTGACAAAAAAGGATGGAGTGAGGTATGAATATATCAGGGGAAGTCTGAAAGTAACCCTTTTTTTTGTTCCCCTGAGGAAAATGCATTAAATTGCATACCCCGGCTGTGGCGAGCCAGCGATTATGTGGGGCTCTCTTTCACAGAAGGGAGAGGCCTACCCACTAAAAATCTTAGGGATGGCCTTCTTCAGGCATGTAGGGAGCCCCCGAGAACGCGAAGCGACTTCCGGGAACCCCCAGCCTCCGCTCCCCTGTCTACTATCTATGCCTACCGCCGGGGAGGCTACACTACCTCCCCTCGATCTCCTCCACTGACAACATCCCCCGGCCACGGAAGGGGCGTGGTCCATCTCGGGACGCCGTACCCGCGGGCGCGACTTCCTCGTGCCCGCCGGCGTCCCGCAGCGGCGCCGCAGCTGTGCTACCGGGCCCGGCGGCCTCCTCTAGAGCATCACTGCTTCACAGAAGGAGGTCACAGCCCTCCAATCTCCCTCGTCCGCCAGTATTGCCGCAATTAATGCCGCCGGAGACAGATCTTGCCCGATGTCTGCGACCAAGAGTCGGCGCTCGGAGGCCCACGCGGAGCGCTCCGCCAGCGTGTGCTGGGCCGAGTCGAGAAAATAGAAAAGAATATTATCAATATCGAGTAGTATTATTGGAGAATTCCCTATATTTCCTGAAGCATAATTCACAACACACAAAGGTGGATGTGATAACTACCCACATTCGACTGCAACACAAAGGGGGGCAACATATGAACGGGACGAATTATCTCTCTACCGGTTAGACTCTGCTATATGCGCGTAGCAGACTCCGGAGGTAGGGACGTTCGACATAAATTTGGATAGTTGGAGGGATCCTACTACATAAGTATTAATAGAAGATGAAACATAATAGAGTTATATGATTAATATAGATTCTCTTTTGCTGGAGAGAATGTAACAAAATATAGTTGTATTGAATTCAAGAAATATTTATAAAGCCTTTGTAGAAGTGTACTGCAAGAGTAATTCGAAAATAGAAACACGTAGAACTCGGGCGACATTAATTTTACACGTTGACTCACTATTCACTTATCTGCAAAGGCAGCGTTGGCTTACGGTGAGACGTAGTTCGTTTATAATTAATGAAGCTTTCGCATTGGCATAATAAAAGGAAAGAAGTACACAAACTTGGTGCAAGGTATAGATTACTCTCGGAAAGATGCTATTTCCTAAAACTCGTTTTACAAGCCAAACTCAAAGGTGGGTTGTATTGATTATAAATATAATGCAATATGATCACGATTACCAAAAATATATTAGATATTCAAAGTTTAATGTAGTCTATTAAAACAACGATGTAATGTACTTTGAGGTTTCTCGCTAAAAGTAACATTCCGTAGTCACTCACAGGTTGGCTGGAAGTAATATCTGATAGAGATAAGTCCACCTTTGTGAACAACATTATGTAACTTTTAAAATTATGTAAATTATGTCATTAAAGTATATATACATTTATTAACATTTTAATGTGCTGCTCAAAAGATGAATAGGTGTCCCTTAAATCATAACTAACCGTTTCTGCCCGTTGAGTGTCGAAAAATTAGATGCCAACCCAATTACTGATGAGACCACAATCGATATTATAATACACACGAACAAATTATTCCATCCCGTCAAATTTATCATATGATCAACATTAAAGTTATAATGTTACTGATGTGTGTGTGTAGTGAAGGGAATAGCTTCTTTTCTTTGACTATGGCATTGCTTCGATGCAGCGGAAGGCGTGAGGTGGTGGGCACTTCACATCCGCTTTGGCGCCTGTCGACCGGACGTTACACGTAGTCCTGTCCTGCATATTGTAACACTGCCGTGCAAACCTGTATTTGATACTTTTAAAATACAATATTTCAAGCCTAAGATTTTAATAGTGTTTTGTAACATATTAAAAAATATATTTTGACCTAACCTAACCGTACATAAAATCTTTTCTAACCAGCAAATTCCTAGTAATGTATGTAAAATATGAAACTACCTTAAAAATACCATACACTTAATAATAAATAAAATTGTAAGTGATGAATTATAACTGACGAGCCCATCGCCCGCCGGTGGGGTATTTAAGCGAAAAATAATTGTCCCATTAGTGCAGTCAGCATCTCTCAATGCACCTTGTTGTAAGCTGTTGATGAGTTACGACATCATGGGTTCAGATATACTTTAAGAGAATGTGCCACCCGCCTGTCTTGCCTAAGACACCCGGCCAGGGAAGCTTATTTACATCTTTAAAGTATTGTGTTCAATATCAAACAAAGAGTTACTCATCCAAACTTGCCAGGCACTAGCTGAATCTGTTATTTATTATTGTATAAGTTCATGGGAAAGTACCGCAAAAACTTTGCTAATTAAAGCCGAATGAGCACAAAGATCTTAGCTTAAAGTTCTTTTGAAACTACTCTACCGGTATCCGATCGATTCATTGTACGAAAGCGCAAACGTTCTCACTGTCCGACAAACGTATATGTGTACCGATGTGTACGGAAATTTGACAAGACTGTCAACCCAACTACACCAAATTCTTGTTCAGATAATGCTGGTAACATCCCATGAGTGAATAGCACTTTTGTATTTAGAAGCTACTATTACTATGCTCCTAATCTGTATAAACATTTCAACAATATGTATAAAATTCGTAGTCTAAGTAATTAAAATTAAAAATGTGGATAACTAAGCACGATGACAGAGAAAGACTTTTAATATTTTGATATAAAATTCCTATATTAACGGCCGGTTTCTGAAACGCATTTTATGTTAACACGCTGTTAACACGTTTACTACTTATTAAACGCCAAATATATGAGTAAATAACGAAAAAATAGTCAATTAGATAATTTTACTCTATAAACCCATTCAGTAACCAGCCGTTATCCATACATCTAACATTTAATGAGAGATTAACAACGTGTCAACAACGTTTTAACGCTGACATGTGTTTCAGAAACTAGCCGTAAGAAGCACACACACACACACACACACACATACACAAACAGACTCACAGCTATACACTTAAGCACGAGCACTGATATTAGGCATATTGTACATGTGTAATTTAATTAAATGTTTTATCTTTTTTTATATATATGATTGTAAGAAGAAACTTTGTAAGTTATATGCACTGAGCATGAAACAAAAGATGGAAAAGAAATGTCATCTGAAACACAGCTCATATAACATCAGAGGACAGGACGACAATATTTTATACTTTTTGCTATAGTGTAGTTGATAAAAAGATAATCTCATAATCAGAATTAATATTTATTTTGTAGAAAGTCTTAACGCTGTAAACAATCTTGTATTTTATGTTGTTTATTAAATACTCTCCTAATTGATACGAATTAGGAAGTTAGTAAATAACATTATCTTTAGTAGTGAGGCTGTAATAAATGAAAATACTTTCTAAGCCATTAGTAAACAAATCGCCTAAGCCGCCGATCCATCGGTCAGACGCGTTTTAATGAGCCGAAATCGTTACGTCCCATTTCTTTTAGCCTTTCCTTAATTCCCTTTCGTTCGGAACATTGTAAAATGTAGGAGTTTAACCTTTTTGTGGACTGTGATATATGACAGGGTTTTTAATCAACACAGCCCTAAATTATATAGAGCAAAAAAATATTTGTCATTTGGACAAATATGAAATTTTATTTATACAAAATACTTACTCGTTGTATGTGAGTGAATGTGGTTTACGCATGAATGAGTTACTTGTCAAATGCCTACTGTACGCTGATGACCAAGTAATATTGGCATCATCGGCCAGTGAGTTGCAGGAGATGGTAACTGTTATGAATGACGCTTTAAATGATAAAGGAATGAAAGTGAACGTAAGTAAGACCAAGGTATTGGTGTTTGAAAGAGATGTAAATATGACATTGTGTGACATTATGATAGAAGGAGAAAAAGTAGAACAAGTAGAAGAGTTTGTATATTTGGGATGTATGTTTACAAGGGATGGAAGGTGTGATAATGATATAGAGAAGCGAGTGAAAGCTGGTAACATGGTGAATGGGGCCATGCATACGTTTCTGAGTAGTCAGAAAATTTCAGAAAAAGCGCGACTAGCATAGCATGAGGGCGTGCTGGTCCCGACATTAATGTACGGAAGTGAAAGTTGGGTATGGGAGAAACGACATGAAAGCAGAATAAATGCAGTAGAAATGAGAGCTTTGCGGAGTATGGCAGGAGTAAAACTGAGTGACAGATTGTATAATGAAGTGATTAGAAAGAAATGTGGTTTGAAAGAGGATATCGTGACAAGAATAGAGAAAAGGATGCTTGGGTGGTTTGGGCATGTGGAACGGATGGATGAAAGTAGACTGACCAAAATGATTTATAAAGCTGGAGTGAGTGGAGACACGGGACGAGGAAGACCTAGGCGAACATATTTAGAACAAATTTAATCGAAAGTGTCCTCAAAAAAGGCCAGGTCAGAAATACCCGCAATCGTCGAGCATGTATGAGGAATGTTATGAAAGTAGATGAAGCGAAAGAGATATGTAAGGACCGTAGCAAGTGGAAGGACGTAATCTCTGCCTACCCCCGTGGGAAAAAGGCGTGAGTGTATGTATGTATGTATGTAAAATACTTAATATGAAATATATTTTTGTTATATTTTTAAATTTATTTTACCTCACCTTCAGTAATTTGGTGTGTTGGTATTTGTTTACCTCTAGTTGCATATATACACTGTATCATAATGTCCAGTGTATTGCAGTAGCATGTGACAAAACTTATTTTGTCTTATGGACTGCCTACGTCCATAACAGTGTGTTTTTATAGGAATTTTCTGCGTCGCACTACCAAGCAGTAGAATTATTTGTCGGCTGTGTTGCTTAATCAGGTATACTATAATTACAAAGTATAATTGTGAATATGAAATGACACTTGACTATCCTAATAGTGAAACCATAGTTCTTCTCTTTTAATTACTTAAGTTATGCAAGTTATTTCATTTAAAAATGCGAACAATCCAGAAGAAATTATAGATTAGATATATTTTTTTGTAGAAAAATTGGCAAATCACAGAATTACTTGTTTATCCATGTTAACTTTCTTTTACTTACAGGTTAATGAATGCTTTAGCAATACTGACAGTAAAGATTAATTAATAATTAAGAGACTATACCTAAAGAGAATTTAATTAAATGTTATTTTCTTTAATTGTGGTATTGTTTAATTGAGTTCTTAACAATAAAAAAAATATCACAGGATTTTTACAAAGGATCACAGGTTTGATAGCACAGAATTTCATTCAATTTGTGATAGAAATAATAATTATTCTATATAGTTGTTTTTGAAAAAACAACAAATATAAGAAGCCTTTTATTTCTACGAAGTATAAAAAAATTCTTAAGGAAAATAAATATTTTATATGTTATTATTATTACTAAAGATTTTTTTTTGGTGGTCGGTGTAAATATGCAGACGTAAAATTATTAAAATACATAATTGTTTATATTTTTACTTTATTTAATATCTACTACACTGTATTGCCTTTTATTCAAGATAATTAGGGCTACTTGCATTTGTGAATAATTTAATGTGAATTTTGTGGAGTAATTTTGTGCACTTGCTGACTCACTATAACTCTGCCATTCACCATATACTAAAAGAGTACTATGGCACAATTGGATAATATTTTGTTTGCACAAATAAATCTCGAAGACCGAGTTTCTAAGAAGATGTAAGAGTTTCAAAAGCAATTGAATTTTGCCAAATTTAATTGCTTTTGAATTCTCTTCTCTTCGAAAAATCCTCACACTATATCGAGGATTGCTGAGGAGTTCCGAATGTTCAGAGAACTGACATTTAATATGTTTGGGCTGCTGCGGATACAAATATTTGAATGTATGAAACAGCTTTATATGTTACAGTTTGTATGAACAGACATTTCTGATTTGAGACTTAGGCAAAATGCTTTGGTCTTTTTGGGGATACCAGAGGGGGAGAAGAAGATTGTCACAAATTGCTTCTCAACACTATCCATAACAAAATGGGTCTTTTTTGAACGAGGTGGAATGCGGTTACGCACCGTACCTGTCGATGGCTAATTAACAGGCGTGTGTGGAACTCACCCGGCGGGAAGCAGAGAATACCCACTTAACCACCTCACTTAGGGCGATCTAGGTATTGGAAGCGTAATTTCTCCAGATCACCCTTGGACAACCCGGACAGCTACGGGTTAGGTATTAACGCCTCCTGCGTGGGTTTGCCGTCCCATACCAGGCGCGTCCCCAGGTGGTGGATAGGGGAACGCCCCCCAGATATGGGGGGTACCGGCTTCGGCCGGCGCGGGCCAAAAACGGCGGGGAAGGGGCGAAGTCCCCCCTCTTTCTTAAGAGGGGGTGGAGCTCTCGCTCTTTGGACCCTTTATGGGTCGTGGGATGGCCGGGTGCTACCCGGCGGGCCGCTTCCATGCGGCCAGCCGCTTCAGGCGGAGGGGTTGAGGTCCCCCCTCTTTGCTGAGAGGGGGTCGGAGACCTCGCTACTTGGACCCGTTCAGGTCGTGGGATGGCCGAGTCCTACTCGGCGGCCGCCGTTCTGCCGGCGGCGTGACAGGTGGCGCGTTCGCGCCTTGGTGCTTTCGCACCGTTTGTGGGGTCCCTCTCGGGGGGCAGTGGCCACCTTCGGGTGGCGCGGGACGTCGGACCTTCAAGGTCCGCGGCGCGGCGGGGTCGGCGGCCACGGGTGTGGCTGCCGATTAGGTCTTTGGACCCCCGTCGGGCAACCTGTGCGCTCCGGTCGGTGTCGTGGATCATGTCTCGCGGCCGATCGGAGTGTGTAGGGGCCCTGCCTTAACCGGCCGGGCCGAGTGGAGAAAACCACGTTAAAAAACCGCAATTCCCTGCTGTTGGGGACCGCGGCAGCAGGGGGCCTTCGGGTGGTGGGCGGCGTACAGTCCACCAGCTAGCGCCAACCTGGGGTACCTCCCGACCCCCCAGTGTATATAGGGTTACCCGGGTGCAGGGGGCACCGCCCGGGTGGACTATCTCATCCCCCATACTCGTGGGATTCATCATGAATACTCTAAAATTAACAACACACCAAAAAACCGAAGAGAAGGAGGCGAGTGCAGGGGAAGTGCCTGCTGAGGAGAAAGTGGCGGAAGTTCCGGCGGCGGCCTCGGTCGTAGCCGATGATCCCACTAGGAGACGGCGTGTCCGATCCCTACACCGGGTAGAGGACGGGAAGGCGAGTGGGAGGTCGCGATCCCATTCACGGGGGTCCACCTCAGGAGTGGAGGAAACTGGCCGCGGCGGGGACATCGTCCTGTCGTTTTTACGACCGGACACGCCGCGGCCAAGGATGTCCAAAAACATCAGGACATCGGTGG
The DNA here is from genome assembly GCA_036419045.1 of Scirpophaga incertulas. Lineage (NCBI taxonomy): Eukaryota > Metazoa > Arthropoda > Insecta > Lepidoptera > Crambidae > Scirpophaga > Scirpophaga incertulas. The sequence continues at coordinate 11,829,835 of CM071641.1, forward strand.
CGGTGGTTGCGGGCGACGTCGACAGTGATAGCTGTATGTCGGTCGCAACCACCGATAGCGAGACGCCGCGGGTAGCGCGTAAGCGCAAATCGCTGCGTCCCCTGAACGGCAGGGGGAAGAAGGGGCGGGCAGATGGGGACGAGGACGTCCCCTCTAATGACGCTGCCGCGGAGAGGGTGGCCTCCGCAACAGACATCGGAGCGGGCATGTTGGCATGCCTCTCCGATGTCGAAAAAACGGTGGAAAAGGCAAGAAGCACGAAGGCGGAGGTGGTGGGCGCAACGAGAACCGCGCTCACCACCCTCAAGATCGGGACGACCGAGCTGTGCGAGCGGGCGGAGAGGAGGGACCGGGAGAACTCCCAGGTCACCTCTACCATCGAGCAGCTCTCCGCTCGAGTCCTGGCCCTGGCCGAGGAGGTGGCCTCCCTAAAAAGGGAAAACGTGGCTCTAAAAAAGAGCCTCCAGGCCAGACCACCGGAGCCGTCCCCGGGGAGCGCGGCGTTACGAAAGATGGGAAAGGCGACAGGGGGTGGGCAGAAGGGAACGCCCGCTCCCGCAGCATCACAGTCGCCCCAGGAGGAACCAGCGAGGCCGGCCTGGGGAGAGCTCTCCTCTTTAATGGAGAGAGAGTTCGCCCGTTTTCAGGCCGACCTTATAAGCCGGTTCTTCCCCGAAATGGGAAGACGGCCCCCGCTGGCGCATGAGCGCCGTCAGGCGGAGGAGGCTCGTCCCGGCCCGCCTGCCGCGCAGGAAGGGGGCGGGAAAAAGAAGAAGAGGGGGGGGAAGAAGAAGAAGAAGGCGGTTCCCCCTCCTCCCAGGCCCGTCACGATAGCCCCGCCGGTGGCACTTTCAGCGCCGGCGCCCGAGATCCCCGGGGTGACCACCTGGGCCACAGTGACAAAACGCCCAAAAAAGGCTGCCCCCGAGAGGGCCGCGGCCCCAAAAGTGGCCCCTAAAATAAAAGTGGTGGAGCCCGGTCCCCGGAGGCTACCCAAACCACCGGCCTGCGCGGCGGTGGTTGTTACGGTGCCTCCGGATTCTGGGACCACGTACGCCGCCGTCATGGGGACCGCCAAAGCAAAAATTAGCTTGGCGGCCCTAGGGATCACCGGCGGCGTACGGACCAGGAAGGCGGCTACCGGGGCCCTCTTATTAGAGGTGCCGGGCCCGGAGAGTTCCGCAAAGGCTGACGCCCTGGCGGAGCGAATGAGGGAGGCCCTGGAAGGCACGGGCGCGAAAATCACGCGCCCGTGCAAGATGGCGGACATGCGGGTGATGGACCTCGACGAGTCCATCGCCCAAGCGGATGTGGCGGCAGTCATATCCGCTGCCGGCGGGTGCTCCCCGGCCGACGTTAGGGTCGGGGAAATACGCGCTGGGCACGCCCGCATGGGGACCGCCTGGGTCAGGTGTCCGCTCGCGGCCGTCAGAAAACTGACGTCGGGGCGGCTCCTGATCGGGTGGTCCTCGGTCAGGGTGCAGGCGCTCGAAGCACGCCCTCAGCAGTGCTTCGGGTGCCTCGAGAGGGGGCACGTTAGGGTAAATTGCCCTAACCGCCAGGTGGACCGGAGCACTCTGTGCTACCGGTGCGGAGAGCCGGGGCATATTGCCCGTCTCTGCACCGCGAGTGCTCCCTCCTGCCCGGTCTGCAAGGACCTGGGTAGACCGGCAGGCCACCGGGTGGGCAGCAGGAGGTGCTGCCCGCCCAAAAGGAAGGGGGGGGTCGCCCAACCTCCCGCCCCGGCCCCGGGGGCGAGCGTAGCGATGGACGTCCAATCTTAACATGGACGTCCAAAGCACAGGGTGCAGGGTGCTCCAGGGCAACCTCAATCACTGCCGCGCGGCGCAGGATCTTTTGATCCAAGCGCTCGCGGAGGGTGAAGTTGCCCTGGCGGTCGTCGCAGAGCCCTACTCTGTCCCGAACCACCCAAGGTGGTTTGGGGACGACCAGGGCTTGGTCGCCATTTATTGGGCGACCGACCGACCGCACTGCACCCTGCTCGCTACGGGGCCGGGTTACGTGGCCGTGGAATGGGGGTCCACGGCCACGATAGGCTGTTACATCTCCCCGAACTGCGGCCTCGCCGCATTCGAGGCATTTCTGGACGGGGTAGCGAACTGCGTTCGCTGTTGCGCTCCACGTCCAGTCTTCGTCCTGGGTGATTTCAACGCCCACTCGCGAGAGTGGGGCGACACCCGGGACGACGTAAGAGGGGAGACACTCCTGGAGTGGGCGGCGGGACTGGACCTCCGGCTTTTAAACCGGGGGTCAGTCAGCACCTGCGTGCGGTGGCAGGGGGAGTCGATCGTCGACCTGTCATGGGCGACTCCCTCTGCTCACCGGATGGTGTCAGGTTGGAGGGTGGCGGCGGAGGTGGTTACACTCTCCGACCACCGGCACATCGTGTTCGACGTGTCGGTGGCCCACCGCCGCCCTTCCCGCACACTCCAGGAGGACAGCCGTCCGCGACGTTGGTCCATCAAGCGGCTGGACCGGGATGCGGCTCTAGCCGCTGCCCACGTCGCGGACTGGGCAGAGGAGGCACGGATTTCGCCCGACCTCGATGTGCATGCGCGGGCCGCCTGGCTCCGGGACACGATGACGTCGATCTGCGACGTCTCCATGCCCCGAGTCAGGCCGCCCCGGCGGCGCTCTGCGTACTGGTGGAACGAGGAGATCGCGCGGCTACGGGTCGTTGTAGTAGCCGCGCGCCGCCAGTACCTCAGAGCCCGTCGAAGACGGCAAGCCTCAGTCGACGAAGTCCTGAGCGCCAGAAGCGCGTACGGAGCCGCGGCCAAGGCGCTCGGCGTCGCCATCGCCGACGCCAAGGCGCGGTCCTGGCGCGAGCTGCTGGGGGGACTGGAGAGGGACCCATGGGGGCGCCCGTACCGGATGGTACTGGGCAAGCTCCGACCGTGGGTCCCTCCGCTGACGGAGACCCTGGACCCTCTCGTCGTGGGAAGAGCGGTGGATACGCTCTTCCCGAGGGTCCGGGACAGTCCCCCCGCCGCCCCGTCGCCCGGCCCTTGGTCGGACGACCTCCGGGTGACGGAGAGCGAGCTCGCCAGGGCCGTTTCGCGGCTCTCTGCGCGCAACACTGCCCCGGGACCGGATGGGGTCCCGGGAAAGGTGCTAGCGCTGGCGCTCAGGGCGTTCGGGAGCACGGTGAGGCAGCTCTTCACGAGCTGTCTCCGCGAGGGCGTGTTTCCCGTCGACTGGAAGTCGGCCAGGTTGGTGCTCCTCAGGAAGGAGGGAAGGACTGGCAACGCTCCATCTTCGTTCCGTCCGATCTGCTTGCTGAACGAGGCGGGGAAACTCTTCGAGAGGGTTATCTCCGCTCGTATCAGCGAGCACCTGTCGCGCGCGGGTCCCGACCTATCGGACTGCCAATTTGGATTCCGGCGGGGGCGATCAACGCTGGACGCCATCCAGCGTGTTCGTTCCCTGTCAGAGTCTGCAGTCCGATCGGGGGGGGTGGCGTTGGCGGTGTCGTTAGACATCGTCAACGCCTTCGGCACTCTCCCCTGGCAGGCTATTAGGGAGGCGCTCGTATACCACGAGCTGCCTCCCTATCTGCGGGCCGTGGTCGGGGACTATCTGCGCGACAGGACGATCGGCGTGATGGGACGGGACGGGATGGAAACGTCGAGGAGGGTCGAATGCGGCGTTCCGCAGGGGTCGGTGTTGGGACCCCTGCTATGGAACCTCGCATACGACGCGGTCCTTCGCACCAGCCTTCCTCGCGGCGTGAGTGTCGTCTGCTACGCTGACGACACTCTCGTCGTGACGACTGGGGCCGACTTCGGGCCGGTGCTCAGGCTTGCCGAGCTTGGGGTGGCATGTGTCGTGCGGGCGATCCGCCGGCTGGGCTTAGAAATAGCGCCTCACAAAACCGAGGCGCTATGGTTCCACGGCCTTCCGAGGCGCCGGGAACCACCCAGCTGCCGGATCCGGGTGGGTGACGCGGTGGTCCCGGTGGGGCCGTACATCAAGTACCTGGGCCTCACCCTGGACCGCCGCTGGAGCTTCGAGGAGCATTTCGTGCGGTTGGTCCCCCGAGCCAAAAGGGTGGCGGGCGCATTGCATCGCCTGCTGCCCAATCTCGGGGGACCGAGGGATGGAGTTCGCCGCCTGTACGAGGGCGTCGTGCGATCCGTGGCCATGTATGGGGCTCCCGTGTGGTCGCAAGACTGCGCGAGGTCCCCCCGCTGCAGAGCTCTGCTACGGAGCCTGCAGCGGATAATGGCCATACGGATCGTACGAGGCTACCGTACAATCTCGTACGAGGCGGCGACGGTTCTGGGACGCTCCCCCCCATTCGACATCCTGGCCGACATGTACGCGGCGACGTATGCGTCGCGGCGTGTCGACCGGGGGAGCGATGGGGGGAGCGCCCTGGAACCCGCGCACGAAGTGCCTAAGCGGGAGTGGCACCGACGGATTGTGGCGGCCTGGCGTGCGCAGCTCGAATTACGGATCTGCGCGCGCCAGCGGGCCGTCGGTGCCGTACTCCCGAACCTCGAAGCTTGGCTCCACGGGAAGGAGGAGGTCACCTACCGATTGACTCAGATACTCACCGGGCACGGCTGCTTCGGTGAGTATCTGTGTCGAATAGGACGGGAGGGATCGACACATTGTCACCACTGCGCATCCGACCTCGACTCGGCCCAGCACACGCTGGCGGAGTGCCCCGCGTGGGCCTCCGAGCGCCGAGTCTTGGTCGCAGAGATCGGGCGAGATCTGTCTCCGCCGGCATTGATTGCGGCAATGCTGGCGGACGAGGGAGGTTGGAGGGCTGTGGCCTCCTTCTGTGAAGCAGTGATGCTCCAGAAGGAGGCCGCCGAGCGGGGTCGGGAGATGGCCGATCCCACTCGAAGAAGGCGGCGCCGGGCTCGGTAGCACAGCTGCGGCGCCGCCGCGGGTCGCCGGCGGACGCGAGGATATCGCGACTGCTTCGGCGACCCGGGATGGACCACGCCCCTTCCGTGGCCGGGGGGCGTCGTCGGTGGAGGAGACCGGGGGAGGTAGTAAGCCTCCCCCGAGGAGGGCTCCCCTGTGTCGACGGGGGAGCGGAGGCTGGGGGTTCCCGGAAGAAGCTTTCTGTTCCCGGGGGCTCCCTACATGCCTGAGGAAGGCCATCCCTGAGGTTTTTAGTGGGTAGGCCTCCCCCTTCTGGGGAGGAGAGCCCCACATAACCCCGGCTCGCCACAGCCGGGGTATGCAATTTAATGCATTTTCCTCAGGGAAACAAAAAAAAAAAAAAAAAAAAAAAAAAAAAAAAAAAAAAAAAAAAAAAAAGGTATTAACGCCTATAGGGGATTACCGTTGACATATAAGTAATCCCCAGACGGAGGAGCCTTTGCATGCGCTTGAGGAGCCGCCTAAGCGCACAGATCACACCTTGGGTAGTCATTGAGGGGCTATAAATGCTTATCCTCTACCATCCAGACAACAAAATGGGTCTAGATGATCTTCCAAGAGAGCAATACAATGAGTATATAACCAGTTTGGAAAGAGAAGACTCGTCTTAAGAGCTCTAATATATCAATTAAAGAGTTTCTCACAAAGGCAAGCATTTGATATTTAGTAAGGTTACTTTTGGCTTCTGCTATATATATATATATATATATATATATAAGTTTCTTCTGTGTATGTATTAACATCTGTTTCTGTTTTTTGTTCATCTACCTCTTTATATATCTGCATCACTTGAACGTTCACTGGTAAAGAATGCCTGAGGCATTAAGTGCGCCTTTGTACTCCATTGTATATGAAGTTTAAATAAATAAATAAATATTCACATTGTCATAGTAAATCCTAAATCTATAGGACCAGACAAAAACTTCATTAAAAACAATAATAACGCGTTTCAGCCTGAATATTGTGTACTGCAAACAAGTGGTCACTGAGCGATTTTCGACAAAATCCCTTGTAAACATAACCGACGGTTTGTGTGCTTGCTGATGAAAAAACGCTCACTCACGTTCCCATTATGGAAAATAAATAAAGCGTAAAGCTGAAATTATTTCAACTCTTAAACGGAGCGGAGGTGCCGGCCGTGACTTGCAAACATAACGGGCTGTTTGAACAATAGTTTCAGTCGAATAATCATTGTATTTATCGATAAATTGTTTTGCATCCTTATGTTGCGGCATGTGTAAGAAAAATATGGCTTGTCATTCATGTCATCACCGTCAACGCATTGACATCGAGCAAATCCGCAAATGACATGTAGATTTGCTCGATGTCAATTCGTTGACGGTTTAAGAGATTTTCCTGTTACCTAAATCATCATCATTCGAATTAACTCTCCTCTATATCGTAGCGTGTCTGTGCTGACACATATTTCAAGTACATAATATTCTTCACGTGATTCATAAATAACTTCATCTGTCTTTCTCTTGATTTATCTCCATCTACATCTTCTTGTAACGTGTGATTTTTCCTTTCTCATGACATGCTTATATATAGCGTGGTGTCTATTACTTCTTAACATCTTCGTCACTGGTATTACTTTGAATATTTCATCTGCGTTATTTTCATGACGAATTAACATTCGTCAGAAAGTATAACTACTTCACTCAAATCATGGTGTTTGAGCGTGTGATAAGTGTTAAAAAGGAATCAAGACTTGGGGTGTGAGTTATGGTAAGTGCTCGGCACTCATCATCGAACCTCTTGACCTACTACTGGCATATACAGACTGACATGACCTTATACATACATATATGTCACGCCTTGTTCCCAATGGGGTAGGCAGAGACCACCTCCCTCCACTTGCTACGATCCTGGCACACTTCTCTTACTTCTTCCACTTTCATGAGCGTCTTCATGCATGCTCGTCGGTTGCGAGTACTCGTTTCAATTTCTAATCCTTCTTTACTAACATCTCTTTCTTCTTGTGCGTATTGAAGTAGCCTAAAAAGTTAATACTGAATGCGATTAGACGGACAGTTTGTAATAAATACAAACAAAATTAGCGTAGATTCGGAGTATACGTTATTGTGGCACTATCATTCTAATCGGCAGGTCGGGAGTTCGTTCCTGCCATAAACCAGTGTGTTATTCTTTGCTCAAAATTTGTATATATTTTCATCTAAAGCTGAAGGCGAAAGCCGAAGGAGGTAAACATCGTTAGTTTATTTGCATAGAACTTAAAGGAACATGAGAATTCATGAATCAGTACTAGATCAGCACCAGCAGCACCAAGTTAACTAAGCATAATCAACTTTGATAGGTTGACCTGTGTTCCTTGGTGGAGATATACTTATGTATGTTGTGATTTTGAAGACGAATACGGGTTTAATGGTTCAATGGTGCTATGATTATTAAAGGCGTCCTGTCAGTATTTCTGTCCTATCCTGTTTGTTTGTAGTCTGTCAGTCAATAAGTGAGAAACGCATGTATATCTGATTGTAAGCGTCATTAAGATTGCTGTAAACCATAACAAATGTAACCTGTAAAATATAAAATCGTCGACTTTGTATGGTTTTGTGTATCAGTTAGGTCTTATCAAAATGTAGTGACTGTTGTATGCAAAATAGAATTGATGCTACTGTGCAATTGTTTGTGCTTATAATCATATTCATTGTATGGTAACTCATTTCAACAATTTACGCCTGAAGATGAAGGTATAACCGTATATTGCAAGATATGAGATAGCCCCTTGTTTTTATTTTTGATTTTCATAAAAAGAAAAAATATTGAGTGAGTATTAGAAAAATAATACAAGTGACATATTTTTGTACGAAACTCTCAAAAGCTTTTTAACAGCTGGGGTTAAATTACACAATTTTTGGATATAGAAATATACATATCAGGAACAGTTAGGGATTAGAATTATATTTCCTAATACATTTATCAATATTTATTATATTCATTTTTTATATTTTGACAACACCAAAAATATTGCATTATTTTTCGCACCACAATCCTATACATCCCATTCGGCTCCGCAATGCTGCAAACATTCGTACAACAATCGCACTGACCGCACGCTCATTAAAATTGGCGCTTACAAAAAGCCTATCGAGTTTTCGGTGCAAAAAAGCTCGACAATTTATTCCGGGGCGGGTTTGGGCATCACTAATCGGCGTCATCAATCAGCTAGCTCGTCCGGCGATCGGATCAACTGACGGACACCCCTCCCCCTCGGACCCCTTTAATGCCCGTGGCAGTTAATACGCCGTACAAGTGCCAATTCAGATACGAAAAATGCCCATAGAAAAGGTTTCACTCATCAGCAGAATTTTAACGGCGTGGGAAGCTGGTCTTCTTCGACGGTCATAATGTCATTCAACTATGTTACTACGTATGGTATGTATTGTATATAGAAATTAATATAGTCAGTGTGTTTTGATCAATATTTGATAACTTTTATCCTAGTTGCTAACAAACAATACTAAATAAATATAACATTTGTGTTTTATAATTTGTAACACATTTTTTCTAAGCAACTAATTATAATTAATTACAGACACTCAAACAGAATATTTAGACATTTATAAATTTCACAAAATAATTTCGTAGTAACTACGAGGGCTGCATGAAGAGATACCGTCTTAACAAAAAAAAATATAATTTTGTCAACATAATTAGTATTATTTATCAAAATAGTTTTCATGCAAGTGTATACAATTTTCCCAGTGTACGGTGTACAATTGAGTATGAATGTGATGGGGTTGAGTTTGGTCGGTGTGCAGAGAAAGATCACCATAAGTTACTGACGTATATTGTCGAATAATAATAATAATAAAAGTTATAAAAGTAAAGAGTAAAGTTAATTGGCTAATGCTTCCTCTGTGGCTGTTAATCGCACACTAAACTTACTTATTACACAAAAAGAATATTGATAAAGTTAAGCATTACAACTCAAGGTTGCAAACGCAGCTAAAATTATATGAAAATTTAATTACAAAATATTGCTCAGTATGTTGGCAAGATGATATGTACAGTTTAAGACTGTACATGCTGGCAACCCAAAAGGAAATAAAAAGAATAAAAAGTTACTTAAGAAGAATCAGCCATAACAAAATTTATAAATCATTGAAATTAAATACGCAGTTGTCCGTTTCCGCTCCAAGGGTGACTCTCCGCGATGGTTTGGGCTGTCGTTCCTTTCCCAGGTCCTTGAGTGATGTTGTTGTGATTTCATCCTTGGTGGATAATACTCGTAGCTCTATGTTTTCACGAGGATAGATTGCTGCTTCTTCAGTTGCACGGAGACGTTGTCGATGTGAACAGTATTTCTTCGTGACTATTACGATACCTTTTACTATTGCTGCCGTGACCAAAATATAACTGACCACATACTGATGTATGTCATGTGTCTGGTAACTGATACTCAAATTCCTTCTGATTAATTATTTTTTCTTGAATCCTTGCTATCTCGGCACTCGACGACACAAAAACGGCAGGAACGGTACGATGTGTCAAATTCACTAATTTGTTAATGGATGTGTTTATTGTTGGTATAGTGAATTCATAGCTCAACTGTGCGTTGTTATTATATTGATTATGTGCAGCTATGGTCATGTCGTTAGCTTGCAATAGGCATCTTTGCGGTATTGTGATGATGACCGATGACGTCATCGTTTGAGCGGAGATGTCTTTATCGCATATGATTCGTACGACACATGAATCACAGCATATCACTAACCAGCTGTTCGATGAGTGTAGTGTTCAATCCACTTGTCCTTGCATTCCCGTTGCTCGACATTGCAAGGAAACTCATTTTGATGTGACAGCAGATTTGTTTCGCAAGGTGAATTATTGTTATGACAATTATAGATCGGCAGATTCTTGTTGCATAATATGATAATTCTTTTCTGTCTCGTATATTGATCATAATCTTCGCTTGACATCAATAATCCAATAGCGCTGCCGGGTGTAGTTCAACGTCAGCCGCGCTCCTCCATGCAGAGTCATCATATGGTTTAGTTGAATAAGAAGTTCAGTAAATCTTCCTGAGTGAGGAATGATAATCGGGTATTTCATCTCCAGAGCTAAGTTAGAATGTTTTATTCGCCCTCCAACTCAAATGATGTTTTTCTCATCTATATAGGGGTCCAGTTTGTAGATAGGACTCGTCTTCATGATGTTTTCTTTTCGTACTAATGTTTTATATTCTTCGAAAAAATATTGTTGTTGAATATATTTAATTATTTCATCATTTGCGGCGTGCAGTTCGTTTGTTGTGAGGTAGGCAGTATCCAATTTCTTCTTGTTCCGAGTATTCGTAATGAATCGCTTGACCCAGCTGGTGATTCTTATTACACGTAGTAACGAACTGTATTTTTCCAGTAAATTAGCATGACCTTGTTTGCTGTTGTTATGAACCACTTGTATGTGATTTATAAGACTCATGTTTGTTTGTAATAAAGTTGATAAGTTTTCGCTATCTTCGCAATTTTTTAGGTCTGTCAGGAAGGGTGGACCGTTCCACCAAAGGCTGCAGCTCTGCAGTTTGCTTGGAGTTAATCCTCGCGTGGCGCAGTCCGCTGGGTTTTGCTCAGTTTTTACATAACGCCAACGAGAAGCTGGGATTGCTGCGTTGATTTTTCTTACTTCTTCTTCTTCTTGTAGCCTCAATTTTGTAGCCTTTTAATGATTCTGTATCCTTCGTCATTGAGTCTGCGAGCAGTACAGCGCCACATAATTCAAGTTTCGGTAGCGTAATTTTTTGTGCCACCGCGGCTACTCTTGTCTTAGATGTTAAAAAGGTTATTTTTGGTTGACCTTCATGGTTTGTAGTTCGGGTATAAATGGTGCAAGCGTAAGCTTTCTCACTGGCATCACAGAATCCAAGTAACTCGATACCATTTTGTATCTCGCCGATCCATCTCGATAAAGTTATGTTTTTAATAAGAGGTAGTTCAGATTGTAATTTGACCCAATCGTTTTTTATATCCGTCAGCACTTCATCATCCCAGCCAAGTTTGCTTAGCCATATTTTTTGGAACATAAGTTTCGTAGTTATTGTTATCGGTGAGAGCCAACCGATGGGGTCATAAAATTTGGAGATGATCGACAGTAGCATTCTCTTCGTTAATATAGATTTTGTAGAGTTAGTTACTGGCCAGTTAAAGTGAAATGAATCTGTATTATGGTTCCACCGAAGTCCCAGGGTTTTGGACGCAGTTTCGGCCTTGAAGTCAAAGTCGTTAGTTGTAGAAATTTGTTGTTCCTCTAAGTTTTCTAATAGAGCTGGGTGGTTGCTTAGCCATTTTCTTAAATTCATTCCTCCGCCTTTTATCAGGTTAATAAGATCTTGTTGTAAGTTTATAGCACCCTGGAGTGAGTTTGTTCGGCCAATCAGGTTGTCCATATAGAAGTCATTTTTCAGTACTTCCGCAGCATTGGCAGAAGCAGCATCGGCAGCAGCCGAGTAACGTGATCTGTCATCCATAGCTAACTGCTGTAAAGTTCTCATTGCTAGCTATGGAGATAATTTCGTACCGTAAGTGACGGTACATAGCTGGTATTCCTGTAGGGGTTCATTCGGGGAGCTGCGCCAGATAATCTTCTGTAAGTTTTGTTGATCTTCATTTAACCAAATACACCTATACATTTTTTCAATGTCAGCAGTGTAGAGATATTGGTAAGTTCGCCATTTAATTATTAGCGATTGTATATCTTTTTGCAAGTTCGGCCCCTTTTCTAGGAGATCGTTTAGGCTGTATCCAGTTTATTTTTTCTGTGAGGCGTTGAATACTACTCTCAGTTTAGTTGTGGTTGATTGCAGTTTTAGGACTACGTGATGTGGAAGATAGCAGGAGATGTTTGAATTGTTAGGAGATGAAAGCTTCATATGCCCGAGATCTTTATACTCTTGAATGAATTCTTTATACATGTTGTTTAGTTGATGATTTTTTTCAAATCGCTTCTCTAGCTGTAGAAATTGGGATATTGCTATTTTTTTTCGATTCGCCTATCTTATCTTCGTATTCGTCGCTAAGCGGCATCTTCACTATGTATCTCCCATCCGAATCTCGTTGAACGGTGTCTTTATAGAATTTTTCACATCTGTCTTCCTTCAGACTATCGTGGGAATTATGAATGTCTTCGGACTCCCAAAATTTGGTAAGTTCTTCCATGTTTATCAGGGTCTCGTGGTAGTTAAGAGTCTTAAGTTTTCCGCAAATTATATATCCAATTTGTGTATTCTGTGCAACCAAAGTGTTATTGTCACCTTTCAAGACACCATCCAAAATAATCTCCGAGTATACATCCGCCCCTAGCAACAGGTCTATGGGACGTGAGATATTAAACTCAGGATCAGCAAGTTTCAAATTTTGTAAATGAGGCCAAGAATTTTTTTAAATGTCTTTATACGGCAGGTTATTAATTAATTTCTTCATAATGAAAGAGGAAGTTTCAAAATTATAATTTGAATGTATCGATGAGCACGTAAGATTTATCTGCCCTCTACAATCTCCAGATGCGTTGCCCAATCCCGAAATCGTTGCGTTTAGTTTCCTTCTAAATATTTGCAACAGTTGAGCCGCATTTTCGGTGATCAAATTGGCCTGTGCCCCTTGATCCAAAAGTGTGCGTAGCGTCACGTAATGTCCTTTAATTGATTTTACTCTCAGTAATGCGGTTGTTAGAAGAATCTCTGTGTCATGATCAGATAAATGATTTGAACTTGGTTGCTGAGCTGTTGACCCAATTTTACTTGCGTTTGTCGAAGGTAAACACTTGTTTTGCCGTTCAAAGTTATGCAAGAGCGTGTGGTGTTTCAGGTTACATACTTTACACGTTTTAGCTGATTTGCATTGTTCGTTGCCGTGGCTGAATAGACAATTTTCGCAAAGTTGCAGTTTTGCAATCGTGTTATTTCTTTGAAATGTGTTCATGTTAATAAAATTAGCACATTGCATCAACACGTGACTTCCATCGCAACGTGGGCATTTTTCATAGATTGTATGATAACTTTTCGAAAATGTTTTCTTGAAATCAAAGTTGGTATTCTTGGCGTAGTTTTGCTTGTATGCGGTTTTTTGAATTGACGGTCTTTGTCCAATAGCAGCTTCTTTCTTCAATGATTTCATTGTTTCATAAGCCAAAAATTTGCTTTCCAAAAAATATCTGACTCCCGATGATCCCACCGCCAAAGGAGGGACTGTCCGAGAACCCCTGGACAGTCCCTCAGACAGAGAGACTTCACCACGGCGTGCGGGCGTAGCCGGACGCGCACGCAGCCTCACGGCAGGGTCACTAGACAGGCAACACCGCGCTTGCGTGTGCCCGCCTTCGCCTATCAATCCGTCTGCGGCGGAAGGGAGCGGCCTCGAAGTCATCCTCCCGCTCCCTCTCCGCGGCCTCCTTCTGCGAGATGACGCTCTCGCAGAAGGAGGCGACAGCTTCCCATTCCGCCTCGCCGCGGAGCATGGCCACGACTACGCTCGGCAGCGAGAGATCGCTGTTTCCCAGCGCAGCGGTTAGTTCGCTGCGCTGTTGTTGCCACGCCGAGCATACTGACAGTGTGTGCTCGGACGGATGTTAGGTTTCCTAAATATTTTGTTGGTTTCACGAGGAGGTAAGGAATTACAATTCTCGGAAATAATTAAATGTTAACCTTAGGAGACATTCCCATAGAAGCGAACACAGCTACTATTCATTTCAGACATGCTTAATTGATAGTACAATTCTGGACATTTCTATTGAGTACCTAATATCGTTATCATTTCTTGGGCATGAGATGCACCATTCCCAATTGGTCTGTGCTTCACATACACGAGTTCAGTTAGAAAAAGGGGTCTTATTGAAACCATTAGCACCATCCCTTTTTAACTGTCAAATAAGACTCGAAGTTGCAAGTCTTATTTAGTAATACGGGCCTTAGATATTTAGTTCTTGTAGTTTGTTTTGTGTCAGATTTAAAATAATTTAGCTGATTTCCTAAAAGTAAAAGCTAAACAATTAGCATCTAATAGGGGTCTTGTTTAACGGACAAGCCCGCATCCGGACCATAAGCTGAAGTCCCTCTCTAAGAGGAATATCTCCAATGTTTGCGGAAATTGAGTGAAATTTGAATGATATTTTTTTCAAGGAGCTTGATTCTTACTTATCATTCTTATTTATCTGTTCAAGAAATTGTATTATTCCGAACTGAGTAAGTTATGTCGACTATGTGTATCGACTGTGAAGTGTTCGTAATTTATCTAAATCTGTTTTATCTTATTAGGGGGTTGTGAAAGTATATTTTTGGAATAATAGACTTTGTGTTATACGTTTAAGCACATTAATTGTTTTATTCTATAAAATATTTGTTCAGGGTCATAAATTTAGGTCATCAGCATCATAATGTTCAGTACGGCAGACTATCGTGTTCTTCAAACAGGGGTACAAAAATAAAAGCACTGTTGCTATATTACAAAACCAAATAACAGAAGTTTTAACCTTTCATTATAAAATTTAAAACAATTAAATTTAGGACCTAAATTTAGTTGAAGCGTTATTTCGTTTTACAAAATATCGTAAACAAAATAATTATGATAGATTAACAAAATAATTAATTAGATTAGATAACCTTAACCATAGTTAGAGTAACCTCTTACCCTTCAATGGGGAGGGATACGAGCTGTGATGATAAACTATTGGAAATGTCATACGAATGCAAAAAATGATGTTACGTAATTCATTAAAATTGACTTTATTTAAAGTTGCGCAATCAAAGCAGAGAATAACGTCACTAACGAGATTCGAATAAAAAAGGATGATGTTATAAAAGAAAATGATAAAGTACCTATATAGAAATGAATTTGAATCGTTTGTGTTACGAATAGTTTTTATCATTATTAACCATTTATTAACTCAATGTTTTTTATAAGATTAACTCTATGTTTTTATACTTTTATTATATCAGCTCTATGTTTTCTCTCCTTCTTTTTTATGTCAAATATATATTTCATGTGAAATAATAACAAACATGATTTGTGAAAGTCAGCTAGTTTCTTTTTGCTCTCCAATTTGCTATTAATCCTCAATAGTTTGTTTATTATTAATGCTAGGCCTCCCGGTACAGTGTAGCCTTCCCCGAGGAGGGATCCTCTGTATCGGCAGGGGAACGGAGGCTGGGGGTTCCCGGAAGTAGCTTGGCGTTCTCGGGGTCTCCCTACATGCCTGAGGAAGGCCATCCCTGAGGTTTTTTGTGGGTAGGCCTCCTCTTTCTGGGGAGGAGAGCCCCACATAACCGCCGGCTCGCCACAGCCGGGGTATGCAATTTAATGCATTTTCCTCAGGGGAACAAAAAAAAGGAAAGGTCTCCCGGTACAGAAACTCTCTTTGCAACATGAACGAATGTTCATTTAAAGACACGCAAAGTTACTTCAATATAGGTACTTTGATCCCGACATACAATAGACTCAGAGAAAAAATAATAAAAGAGATATTCGAGCAACATCTCGGAGGATTAAACAAAGAATACTTGAAATTTCATCCGCATAATATTTGACAAAGCCAATGTTTACCTCAGTCGGAACTAGCCGCCCTGTTTTCTGTGACAACAGTCGTTCGTCCCCGATGGCGCGCAGATCGCGATGAACACTGAAATATTGTTTCGCAAGTGAAATTTATGTCCCTCAGATAGGGTTCAAATCAATTTTGCACAAAACAATCGTGGCCGGTAGACCTCCGCGCTGACGCGGGTCATGTTTGCAGCCTGCTTCGAATTGATTTACCCACATCTGTTAATGTCACAGCTTTTTTTTTGGTTTACGCTCTGCACCTATTATTTGAGGGTGTGTATTATTTATTGGGAATGGGCTTGAAGTAAGTGGATATTGATGTACAAAGTTCCGATTTCAAATTGACCCTACCGTATGTGTATCTATTGAATATTAGTTTTATGAAAGTACAACATAATATTGTGCATTACATATTTTACAAACATATATATACCTAGCGTACAGTAATTGATATAAGTTAGCAGACACGTATACTGACTTCATTTATTGGGACTTATAGTAAGTATTTTTATCAGAAATAAAAATGGCAGTTTATATATATTCAATTTGATCAGATTTCAAAGGGGCAACCAATCAAACGACTACAGAAATATAGTGAAGATATTGTATTACTAAAACATTTTGGTAACTCTCACTGTAATGGTTTCCACGCGATTGACACATTTAGTGAGTTATTGAGCGGCTTATCGAGTGTACGATAGTGGATATTGAAGTAGTACAACCAATGGCATATAATGTTAACCAAAATAATAACTTTTTGTCAATGTATTTTGAGTTTTAAGTGCTTGTCCTAATGTAAAGAATTGTTTGAGTAATCTGACAGTGTTGTGTAATCTAATGTGCTGTTGTTCGTACATAGTTATCGTAATACATCGATCGATCATCGATGCCTGTCCTGAAGAAAAAACATGTGACACAAAAACTATCATAAATATTATGTTTGCTTATGTTGAATTAATATATCAAATATTTTAGGCGGAGATATTACTTTGGCTTGAAATATACTGTGTACATATTAGTATAGCCGAGTGTTTAAAAATCTCATATATTTTGTCCTTGCCGCTCGTAATGCGTCCGCCTCCTTTTTTATTCGTGATATCCGCCTCGCGCTTTTATTTGTGGTGTCAAAATGATAGCTATGATTGTTTTTGTTACTCCTCCTCCTTGACGAACGGACGTGTAACTGAAAGATTAGTTTTTAGTGGTTGACCACGGAATTTGGGCACCTTACTATGCTTACACATGTGATAAACAAGTGAAGTCAATTGTTTACGTGTGTTAGCCTATAATTGTATTGTGAACGGAAATGAGGTCTTGTATATTTTATGGTCGCCTGAAATTAACAAACTTTTGGTGAATGGGTAATGTGTATGACATCGTGTTTACATTAGTATTATACATTACTTAGTTGCAGAGTGTGATTTTATTCACTAATATTTTCATATTTTACATTGAGGAATTGTGTTACTCACGATCGTTAAAGATGAAGCCCAAGAAATTCCCTTTCAAAAATATAAAAATATTGCTTTTCGTCAAAAATGAATGTATTAGATCAACTTAACCATAATTGTCAATTGACTTTTGACGACCTTCGTAGTTGAGTGGTTAGCAAGCCGGTTTGATCTCTGAAGTCCAGGGTTTGAATCCCGGTTTGCATTTGTCCTTAGTCATGGTTGTTATTATATATTTCTATCAAAATCATTTATATATGTAAAATATATGTATGTGTATTCGTTACCCTAGATCACATAACACAAGCCTTACAGAGCTTACTTTGCGCTAGGCTAATGGTGTAAGTGTAAGAAATATTTATTTAATAATTATTTATAATTTAACCATATGTAGTAAAAAGTGATGCTTTTTAATAAGGATAACGTACATACGAAGAAATTAACTGAGTCAAAGTACAAACTTATATCACAAATCTTATTTATAATATGGGAGAAAATATTTTGGCCACACAATAAATAGAACCTAAAAAAATACACTCTCTCACTCATCGCGCTCGTCGGCGAGCGCGATAACCCGGGCCACGCCTACGTCAAACATATACCCGGTACCGTCATGTACCGGGTAGATTCTCACCCTCTACTACACGGCGAACTTGAGCGTTCGAGCCATTAACGGCGCGCTCAGGCTGCGTCGACTCCCTTTGCTTCGACCATAACGATACCGGAACGGTCGCCGGTGTCGTTAGTCGGCTAGGCGTCAAACCTTCCGTTCGTGCGTCTTCCACAAACACACTCATTGCAAAGCTGAACATTGCCATCTGAGGCTTCAGCATAGGTCCGTCCAAAAAAAAAACCGGCCAAGTGCGAGTCGGACTCGCGCACCGAGGGTTCCGTACAAACCTGCAAGGTTTACAAAGTTCGTTCATTACGACAATCGAGTCATTTACCTGTGCTGTAAGCTATTGCTTCTTACCAAATTTCGAGATTCTATGTCAACGGGAAGTGGTCTTTAGGTTTTAATTCCCTTGCGTGTAGTTGCGAGTTTCAAAATATGCGGTATCAATGGTTGTACTTTTGCGTTTTGCGTTTTTGCGTTGACTTAGAATTTTTTTTTTTTCACGGGTTAAAGGCAATTAGATCTAAGTATTTGATATGAATTTCAACTTGATAGCTCTACGCGTTCATGAGGAAAAAAGTAATAAGTTTACATTTATTAAAATTATATATTTTGTAATGTAACTAAAAATTTAAGGTTTTCGGAATTTTTCCTTTATGTGTGCTATAAAACGTTGCTTCATGCCAAATTTCAAGATTCTAGGTCGACTGGAAGTACCCTTTAGGTTTTGATTCCCTTGCGAGTACTTGCGAGTTTCAAAATATGCAGCTTAAATTGCTGTTTCTTTTGATTGCGTTGACATAGAAGTTTGATTTTGTTACAGCTTAAAGGTATTATAGACCTGAGTATTTGGTATGAATTTCAATTTAATACCTCTACGCGTTTATGAGGAAATGGGTAGTAAAGTAAGTTTAAAATTATTAAAAAAAAATATATTATGTGATGGGTAACTAAAAATTTATGGTTTTCGTAATTTTTCCTTTATCTATGCTATAAGACGTTGTTTCGTACCAAATTTCAAGATTCTGAGTTCACGGGAAGCACCCTGTAGGTTTTGATTCCCTTGCAAGTGTCGAAAATTTGCGGCATAAACGGCTGTATCTTTTGATTGCGTTGGCTTAGAAGTTTGATTTTTTCATAGCTTCAAGGGACAGTAGACCTGAGTAATTGATATAAATTTCAGCTTCATACCTCCACGCGTTCCTGAGAAAAAGGGTCTTGACAGACGGACGGACAACAAAGTGATCCAATAAGGGTTCCGTTTTTTCCTTTTGAGGTACGGAGCCCTAAAAATCGTGCACAAAAAACGGTATTACGAACAAGTGCAAATTAAAGAAAAAAGAAACAGTTAACAAAGACAAACTCTCCTCTGATGATAAAAATGGGTTGATAAAATAATGTGATCGTTACACACATGTTTTAATAAAATTAAATTGTTAAGTATATTTTATGCACGAGATAAAATGATGTTACAAACGCTTAAGATGTTCCAGTCGGGTAACATCAGAAGTTCTCTCGATCACACTGCTCATTAAAACTTCGGTGTTTGGCGTGATAACAATCAATACCTGGTGCTGAGAATCCGTTAAAGGCGTCTCTTTGAGCCTCTTATACGTTCATAGTCCTCGTTATAATGTCTGATGTCTATTTGAATTTTTTGATTTTCTTTTAATTTAATCTGTCGCATAAAATTACGTCTATTGTATATTTTTGTAAGTGTGTTTTTGTGTATTAAAATTATAAGTATACTAGCTGTGCCAGCGACTTCGTCCGCGTGGAATAGTTATTTTGAGCATCATATTTATTTTTGCAAACAACCACCTCAGCTGTTACCCGATCTTGACAACGCAACACAATCCAAATTTGATTACCATAAAAACGATTCTAGTGAGTTAACATTAAAAGATAGATATATACTGTCGCGGACATTTTTTTAGATCATTTTAAGAGGAATAATTCTTTCATACATATTTTTTTGGTATCTAGAACCGTTTTCGCAGCGCACGCAACGGAAGCCCTCAAAGATTAATTATTTTCACCGTTTTTTCCATATTTTTACACGCTTTTTATTGACTTACTCTGTCCGTTTGTTTGTTTGTCATGATCAAATCTTGTAATCGATTTTTCGACCACTTCTACTGCTCCAATCGAGCTCAAATTTTTTTTACATGTGTATTCTAGATGACAATACAATATTCAATCATTTTCGAATCATAAAAATACATAATTATGTTGTAATAAATTAAAAACTTTTTAATATGAGAATTGGTTCAATGAAGCAAACAGATAGAATTTGATATAATGCATATGTTTAATTCTAATACTACATTTTCTGAACAATTATGTACATTTCTTTATGTTTGGTATAATAATCACGAGACTAAAAAGTAGTAAATAAAAAAAAAATTAAAAAAAACTTTTTAAAAAACACGCTTTTTACGCAAAGACTAAAAAACGTTTGAAAAAACTTTTGTTTGTTATAAAGACTAAAAAACATTTGATCTAAAAAGTAGTAAATAAAAAAAAAATTAAAAAAAACTTTTTAAAAAACACGCTTTTATTAAAAAGACTAAAAACCGATCTAAAAACTTGAAAATAAAAATAAAGTCACGCTTTTAGAAAATTTGGGTACATATCAAGAAAAATTTCTGATGACAAAAAGAAATGTAACTCAAAAATTTGTCTATAAAATTTAGCAAATTAGTCCAAGAACTCAATGACTATAAAAGCGTGGGGTGTAAATGTTAAGACCATTAAATGAGTAATGTTTAATTTTGAACACCCCACGCTTTTATAGTCATTGAGTTCTTGGACTAATTTGCTAAATTTTATAGACAAATTTTTGAGTTACATTTCTTTTTGTCATCAGAAATTTTTCTTGATATGTACCCAAATTTTCTAAAAGCGTGACTTTATTTTTATTTTCAAGTTTTTAGATCGGTTTTTAGTCTTTTTAATAAAAGCGTGTTTTTTTAAAAAGTTTTTTTTAATTTTTTTTTATTTACTACTTTTTAGATCAAATGTTTTTTAGTCTTTATAACAAACAAAAGTTTTTTTCCATTATTTCTTCGCTCCTATTAGTCGCAGCGTGATGTTATGTAGCCTAAAGCCTTCCTCGATTAACGGGCTATTCAATAAAAAAATAATTTTTCAATTCGAATCAGGAGTTCCAGAGATTAGCGCGTTCAAACAAACAAACAAACAAACTCTTCAGCTTTATAATATTAGTATAGATTCAAATGCTGTCTTCGTAATATTTACTTATTGAAAAGCATTTGGATAAATGTCATTTAACTTTAGGATAAAAATAAACTCCGATATGTTACATACATATGCGTTTTACATAATCAGGAGGGTTATTTTTCAATTAAATGTTTAATTGTCATTTTTTACAAGCTTTTAATTACTTTCACCTGTCCCGTTGTCTGTCGTTCTGTAATCAAATCTTGCAACTTAAATTTGATCCACTTCCCGGTTTCCGATTGAGCTGAAATTTGGTATACACGTTTAGTTCGGATGACAATGCATGACTAACTGTGTGACGTCATTCTAAATCCAACATGGCGGCGTATCCAATATGGCGGACCAATTATTTTTAATGCACTCCTACAATATTGGTATCAAATAAAAGGGCTTGCCAAGAATAACTAGAAAAAAATAATGTGACGTCATTCTAAATCCAACATGGCGGCGTATCCAATATGGCGGACCAATTATTTTTAATGCACTCCTACAATATGGGTATCAAATAAAAGGGCTTGCCATGAATAACTAGAAAAAAATAATGTTACGTCACTCTTAATCCAATACGGCGGAACACCAAAAATGGCGGATAATTTTCTTTTATTCGTTCCTACAATATGGGTATCAAATGAAAGAGCTTGTTCTCAGCAAGCCTGTAGAGGTACTAAAAAGTTAAAAATAAAATTAAAGAAAAAAAAACCTTTTTAAAAACAAGCTTTTATTATTTGTTTATAAAATGAACTAAAAAGTTAAAAATAAAATGAACTAAAAAGTTAAAAATAAAATGAACTAAAAAGTTAAAAATAAATTATTAACACTAAAACTTTTCACCATACATAATTATTCAATCTCGTCCCCCCTCTTTATCATAGTCCTCATTTATAAATAAAAAGCGTGTTACATTGTGATAGTTTGAGGAAAATGTTGTGTTGTATTAAATGTAACACGCTTTATTTATAAATGGGGACTATGATAAACAGGGGGGACGAGATTGAATAATTATGTATGGTGAAAAGTTTTGGTGTTAATAATTTATTTTTAACTTTTTAGTTCATTTTATTATTTATTTGATTAATTTGTTAAACTAATATTAAAATAATAATTTTATTACTTTTCCTATTTCGTTATTGCGTTGCCCGGCAGATTTTTTATGAATTGACAAATAGAAAATGTGGTCTTTTTATATTTCTGATTGTTAATCAGTCGAACGATACAAATTAGTCCGCTACTGTTACTGGTAAATACGTGTTGTCATTTTTATATAAAAAGAGTTGTTTTACAAATTAGAACGTGAGAGTGAGAGAAATATTTTATTTCCATATTATTCTTTTAATGCATTCTTCGCATAGCAATAATTTAATACTTTGCACATTTTGAAAGTATTAATAATTAGCTCTTCCTAGTCAGGTACTGTTTAAAGCTTCGAAAGGATATTTTTAAGTTTGAAACTCCTTGATATTCCTAAAGAACAAAGTACTTTCTGTTAGCGATTCCTTTTGTTTATTTCCTTAAAAAAGTTTGTTTTGAAACTGGCTATAATTGAATCATCATGTTATTAATTACAGAAATTTCTTTTGAATAATATTATCAATTATTATCAATTATTGTGTAATAGTTATTCAATTCCTGTTATGTTAAAGCTCTTTATTGCATTAAATAAAATTGTGTGGGCTTATCTCTATTAGAGACACGTTCGGATCAATCCATTGTTTCTAGTTTTATGGTTGCACTAGAAGTAACATCAGTGTGACATTTTCAAAATGCATTAAATTACGTAATCTCTGCCTACCCCCGTGGGAAAAAGGCGTGAGTGTATGTATGTATGTATGTATTAAATTACATACCGCGGCTGTGGCGAGCCGGCGGTTATGTGGGGCTCTCCTCCCCAGAAGGGGTAGGCACCCACTAAAAACCTCAGGGATGGCTTTCCTCAAGCATGTAGTGAACCCCCGGGAACACCGAGCGACTTCCGGGATCCCTCAAAACCTATTATAATGTTCATGGCTAATAAATAATAATGTTCATGGTTTTTAGATATTACTTTTATCATTTGACACTGTAGGCGACGGGCTGGCCTTCTAATCGGGAGCTCCGCGTTTGGATCGTGCCATTTACCAGGCAAAGCACGACAATCAAATCTTAGGTTTCTGGAATACTAGATTATTCCAGAAACTTCACAAAAGAGCGTAAAAGCGATTTATGATTTCTAATTGATTCACGCTGCAAAACAATTTCAACCTTTTCAGATCTGCAGTGTTGCCAGCTGAAACTATGTGTGTTATAAGATAAAATCAATGGATATCAAAGGACATGGAATGGATACTATCTCACTAATATTATAAACGCGAAAGTTTTTATGTATGGAAGTTTGTAACTTTTTTATGTTAAAACTTTTTTATTTTTTTTAATTCCGAGTTTGAGTGCGTTTGACAACGATCTCACCTGATGTAAAGTGAAGATATTGCCCAAGGTGGAACACGCAAACTCAAATAGTGCCTATTTACTCTTGCCTTGAAAATCCCTATATATGTATACCCCTATATTATAGGTATCGGGGAACAAAGACGCAGGTAGGGAATTCCATTCCTTGGCGGTTCGCATAATAAAGGACGAAGCGAATCGAGAGGTACGAAGAGGTGGAATGTCGACCACATACGGATGGAATCTCTGGCCTCGTCTCGTCGTCCGATGGTGGAAGGGTGCAGGCGGAATCAATTCATGCAATTCCTAAGCACACTCCTCGAAATGTAACCTGTAGAAAACGCATAGACAACCGACTTGGCAGCGATGTTCGAGGCTATGGAGAGTTTTGTTTGTTAACGCCTCGTCGTTTATTAGTCTTTTGGCGCGTCTGTTAATAGCTTCCAAGGCCTCAAGCTGGTAGCGGTACTACTGAATGGATTATAATAAAATTTACAATAATATAGCTGATATATCAGAATAATACAGGCTATAATTTATAAATATATTGTGTCAAAATATAAGCTACTCAAAATACTGATCCTGCGCAGACGAAGTCGCGCAGCTAGTTATCTATAAATTAGACAAGGATTAAAAAAAAATAATCATCATCATCATTTGACTTCTCACATCTCACATCTTCTTCACATTGACTTCCCCTTAGGATCTACATACCCATCGGTCTGGCATTGTTAGCGTCCAGCGACTACCTGTGACCTTATTTGATTCATCAGTGCGCCTTATGAGAAGATTACCAACGCTATGTTATTCCTTATATGCTATTCTTTGTATATGTGTTGTTCTTATTTTGTATATTTGCGACTCTAAGACCTTTCAGCTACAACAACCTACAAATAATCTCTTTTATATTTTTTAATATTACATACGAGTATATTAAAATTGCCATGATCAAAAATTCACACGTACGTAATAGACGACGTTCGTATTTGCCTTTTTAATGAAAGTGAACATAACGAGTATTGTGAATTATTCTGTCGTATTGCGTGGGTAATATTTCGAGGTGGTAACTGTAGGTAGGTGCTTATTAAGAAATGTTGGTGCCTTATTACGAATAAGGGAGGGAGAATAATTTAGATTTAATGGTGCAGAAGATGTTATAAGCTACCTCCGCTATAGGCATGATGAATTGGACCAAAGTTGCGTGGGAATAGGGCTGTGAATCAACAATCGATATTTGCTTTTATAATGTTTACCCAAGCGTTCACAGCTGTTTTGGAGAAAAATATTATTTGTACATTCTAAATCTTTACATCATGCAGGATAACATTTTTGCTGGAAGCTAAAGCAGGTTGAAAACATATAATATATAATACCTCTAAGAACTGTCTACCTTATATGATTTTACACGGGTGATATAATAACAAAATATTAATTTCATAATATCTATAAAACATCTCCAGCTTGTTTTTGTGTACTTAACTATTATTTTATAGCAATGCGTTAATTGCTAGATTTTCCGTATTTGACAAGTATAAAATTTTTAATTTATTTATGTATAATTATTCTAATATTTTTTTTTAATGTATATAAGTACATATATATTTATTAATTTTAAGCTTTACCTTCATGGTTTAGCAGTTGACACTACTGGATATTAATCAGTAGATTTGGTACATCGATCCTCATCATCGATCGATGACAATCGATTCCTCATGCGAACATTTGGGTATGGTTGGTGGTTTGGTTTTTAAGTCCGCTTACTTAACTACACCAGTCTTATCTAAGTATAATAACATAGCATTGTTAACTAGACATGGAACAACAGGTTCTAGGTAGCAACTATTTTAACAATTATGTACAGTTGCACATTATCAGTTGGTAATGTTGTTAAAGTTGTAATTTAAGTGCTAAAGTAGATGTTATGCTTCGAATGTAAAATAAAAAAGGTAAAGATTTCGCTATGTCATAGAGAAAGCAACAGACCTATTAATTATTTGTTCATTTAAATTAATTAAAATTTAATGTATTATATAGTATGAGTATAAGGTCACATAAGTATAACGTTTCGCTTCACTGGTTCCGAATTTTCTGTGTTTCAAGAATTCTGCGGTCGACCGAAAGCGCATCGAAGCGTTTCTTTGCAGCGGAACTTGCTGTAATTTTTGAAATATTGATCCAAGTTGTGCGTGTAGTTTGAACTTAGAAGAGTCGTTTAGAGTGAAACTCTGAACAAATTCATGTTTACGTTTTTACTACTATATTACAAACTAAATTTTCAAGACAAAATAATAAAATCAAATACACTCAAAGACCATTTTGGCCCTGATAATGGACATTAATCAGATAAATGTTAAAATATACACTAAAAATGTTAGTTTTGAAATTACAATTCTTAATAAATAAAAAGCTGACGTTTCAGAAAAAAATAATATTATAAATAAGATTCATCATCTTATCGAAGAAGTATTAGTTTTAGTTTTCGAACGGTCCTCATTTCTTTTGAGATGCTTTACTGTTCTGGACGAACGCAATATTTTATTCCTCAAATATTAACAAAAATTGATTTTTAAGTTTATTTTTTACAAAAAAGGTATTTAAGCAGCTGAGGTATAACTATAATTAATTAAAAGGTACCCGTTTCATGTCATTATTTCTTAGATTTGCGTATAAAGGAACGTACAATTTTACTAAAACGACGGATGTCATCGATTGTATTTTTTTGCAGTAGTTCTTTGCGTTTGCTTTGATACGTATGGTGCGATTTATGTTCATAGAAGCCGTCTTATAACAATATTTCGTTGGGTGGTTGAAGTTTTAAACGGGTATTTCAAAAGAGATTTAAGTATTAAACATGTTGAATAATAAAACTGTAATCCTAACCTCAAAAATTAAAAATGAATATATCTCCGAATCCTGAAGAAAAACAATTTATTAGCTATAGTTTTCATTGAAATAATATAAGGTCGTAAAACAATACAAAATTCTACATGCCCATGGACATTGAATTTCAGGTCTAGCTACTATGCGATTTTGGCCATTGTCGGTTGTGTATCTTCATTCTATTTGAAATTAGAAATATTAAAATTATAATAAGCTTTTTGACAATGCGAAAAATAAAGTGTCAATTACTGTTAACAGTATAAATTAAGAGTTAAAAATGATTATTTATTAACGTAAGTTGAAAATAATGATTAATTTATTTTAAAATCCGTAAATAAAAATTGCATTTTTTAAACGTTTGTCATGTGACACAAAACGCTTCTGATTGGTCGAGTTTATCATGACGTCACTTGCTTGTTAACTTCGTTTGCCTACTTGTGTTGCGCCTAGTTGTGGTAGATTATCTCCGTTATATTAAGATTTTCTTTACTATTCATTGTTATTTTTTGTTTATTTGCACTATTTTACAAGTACTTTCAACCATGGACAACGATTTTGTAAAAGCAGACAGCAGACACCTGCCGCAAGTCGACGCAATCATGGTCGGATTATTTTTCAAAAATAATTCTGACATTTATGTTTCGGAGCTAAAAAAATGTAAAAACAGCAAAGTAAGTATAATTACACTTTACTGGTAACTTATTATATCATAAGAAAGTGAAATAATGATGAACTTCCACAAGAACTTATATAGGTTATAAATAATGTTGTCGGGGATGAAATTTACATCCACATTTTGTTCTTCATTATATCTCTATTTAAATACAAGATAAAAACAATTTAAAACATTACAACCCTTGCACTACAAATTCCAATACAACAATCAAAATCTTAATGCCAAACACATTTTCTTTTTCACAACCTACCAAAGACAAAATTTCAACCTCTTCAACAAATAATTAAGTTTGTGGTACAATTCCGTGAACATAAACAAATGCAGATCGGGAAGTAGGTACACATTCTTCACACATTCTTTTAATGCGATCTGGCTGGCAATGAAATTTAGAAGGCAGAACTTTATTATTTAAAATTATTTTCTGACTGAAACCCATTTTGTACTGATAGTAATTTGCCATCTGTAACGAACAAACAAGTTTTAGTCGGGATCTTTTAGTGTAATGCTTATTGAAATCATAGGACTCTGTAGCTACAAATTTTAACAAATATTATGGAAAACAGCGGAAATATTCGAAGTGAGTTGCAAGAGACATTCTGTTAAAAACATTAGAAGTATTATAACCTCAAATCAATAACGAAAATATTAACATTCTGAATGTAATTAATTATTACAAAATATAAATATTATGTCCAGCAGTGGACGAAGAGGGGCTGATGATGATGATGATGATGATAAATATTATGTTTACTTAGATCGAAATGGTCTTCACAAAAGAAAATATTGTACTATTCGCTATGTCATTATGATCCCTCCGAGAAAGTTGCAACCACTTTCGGCGCACTTCGATATTCTTTGGAACACTTACAAATAGTTTTTCAAGAGTTTTTAACGACGTATTTGTACATTTTGGAAGTACACACCCTTTGTAACTCATTTTGTTACATAAATCACAGATAAAAAGTAAATCCATCCAAATCGCACTTTCGTTTTTTGTTTACAACAAACAAATATATATGCCAGCTGTCACAGATCAGAATACAGGCAAGTGACGTCACCGACCTCATTGCAGCGCCATATTGTCAAAGTAGCGTTTTGGCACATTATTAAAATATTGAATTTTTAATTCGATCAGCATAATTCCATCAGCTAATATATACCAGAATTAAAAATAACAACTTTTACTGGGTTCCTTAGACTCTACTAAATAATATAAAATGGATTTTAAAAACCTGTCAAATAGCCTGTTGTTTAAATTGACTGGATATTTTGTTATTATTTAATCATAGTATCATTTAAATGAAATGTTCACACGTTAAGTTGATTGCATATGTTAATATTGCTAGTCATATCTGTCATAGAATCTTTTTGCAATGACCGTATAGCGTACAGTTAAAACAATATTAAAACAGACATCGGCCTTGCAGCATATAGAGATATTTCGATTTTATTTCTGCTTAAGCCACCACCACAATGCGTTTTTCCAGGATTTTTTTGCCACGCACTACTGAACTGTGGAATGAATTGTCGCCTGTAGTATTTCCGAACCGATGTGATATGGAAACCTTCAAAAAAAGAGCATATTCCCATTTAAAAGGCCGGCGACCCCTTTGGTGTTGCGGGTGTCTATGGGCAGCGGTTATCGCTTACCATCAGGTGATTCGTTTGCTCGTTTGCTGCCCTATCCTATAAAAAAAAAGCTATTATAGTAGGCCTATAGATTGCGAAAACATTATGACAATAGTATATTTGTGAATTATTTATATAAATTCTAATTTCATTGATTTAAAAAGAAAATATTAAATATATCTAAATTATACTAACTAATATAACTATAACTAAAGTAAATCTAAAAAATTCGTCATCGTACCCTGCATCATTGTACCATAGATGATGGCAGTGTTTCGTCACTGAATAACTAGACTAATACATTGAGCAAGAAAACTTCCAGTTCTTCGGTCTTCTATGACCAAATCAACATGAATTGTTTTTGTGTGGTTTGCAGATATGCGAACCTTACAGCGTGTACAAAAAAGAATTGTAGCCATCTGGTAGCAATCTTCTTGTGAATCAACAAACTGTGTAAATATAAGACCAGACATTTTCCATTATGAAACGTAAAATACATTGACCCTGAGGAAATGGGTGACATTTAATACCCTACACATCAAAGCACCCTTATTGTTATATAAACAACGTAAGCAATTTCGATGTTACACAATACTATAAATCACTGTCTTAGAACTAGCAGAGCTTCCATCATTACTACTTGTTATAATGTCATGTGACATTTCGAAAGCTATTATCAAGTCTTTTGTTTGAGAAAGACCGATATTTTCGTCAATATCTATCTAATGATATGTTTCCATGGTAGAGTAAGGTGTAATGGATTATTCCATTAACTGTCTAAACAACATACGAATAGATTTGAAATTGGCTTCAAATGTTACGTTGTCTTTGTAGGTTCATTCATCAATGACAAATTAGTTAGAATACACTGATGAGAAAACCCACTTCTAATCCATTCATTCGATCCATTTATACACATTATACTGGACAGTTTTAATATACTTAGTATACCAAAGTTTAGTATTATAAAGCTGAAATCACCAACTGGACTTTGTACATACTTAAGATTACATCCGATTATAATGAAATAACATATGAAGTAGGGTAAGTAAACCAAATAGACAAAAAATATATACCTACCCTAATAAATATATTAATAATGATGTACCAACTAGGTATTATTTGAAGTCGGTGCCTGCCCCGATTATAGGAAAGTAAGAGTGATGAAATTAAAGCATACAG
The DNA here is from genome assembly GCA_036419045.1 of Scirpophaga incertulas. Lineage (NCBI taxonomy): Eukaryota > Metazoa > Arthropoda > Insecta > Lepidoptera > Crambidae > Scirpophaga > Scirpophaga incertulas. Next base: position 11,859,406 of record CM071641.1, read on the forward strand.
ATTTATCTAACCAAACACGTTACCCCTCCCCGCGCACCGACTTCAAAAAATACCTAGTTGGTATATCAAAGTTAGTTTATTTAAGACAGAAGCTATCGTTTTTATTTTTTACTTTTAAGATTTAAATGTAGCAGTGGTCAGGTACTCTAATCAGGAACATTCTGAATAGATCATCCTAAGGGTATGACCAAAGTGAAGAAAACCAACTCTTACGGACGAACAAAAAATAATTTGCAGAAAAGGGAATTTTTTATATGAAATGCAGCATCAAGAACGCAGCTCCTCATCGTAAATACATGTCGTAGGTAGGTAGTCAAAGTATTTAGAAACGAGATGCTGTTTTTTTCGGATTTTGGTATTGGAAATGCATTAAAAAAGTCCTAATGTGTCCATATATACGTCCAAGGGTATATAGATGTGGTGTTTTATGGAATGTTATAAATAAATACAATTAATTATTAATCAATAATAAGTAAAATGAATTATGATTCTTATGAGAGTATTAACAATATAAAATTTTCATTTACCCTATTTTGTAAATAGTATTCATCTTACAAAATAACTTTATTAAATATATTCAATAAGTCTGCGGAAACGTCAGATTATAACTTTGACAAAGTTATTTTACAAATCACACAATTTTAGTTAGTTTGCACAGTATTACTATACTTAGTATTTTATCGGCATTGTATATTTTTCATTGCTACAAAGTAATTTAGCCACTTCTATTTCACCAAACTCATCAACGTCTCCGTCTGTCTGAAAAATATTAATTTAACCAAAAATCCGAGATGCGGCATTTTCTTTCATAGCGGTGCGAGGTACAATGTTGTTAACATTCATTTTTCCATAAGATTTATGTGTTTGACGTAATATGTTCACGCCTGTCGCCGCCCCAGTGCGTAATAAACAGGTGTTGAAAAAAAAAATGTTTGCAGCTTATAATCGTGCGCATTGACGCATGTATAAGCAATGTTTTGTCGTAAACCATAAAGTTCTCGGTAGTGAAAGAATTATTATTTGTGAGTAATATCCTAAGATTTTTTATTATATTCAAATTTATTATTTTGGCTAATTGCAAGTCCCATTTACATTATATAAAATTGTAATACTGCTCAAATAGGAAAATTACATTTTTTATAAACTATTGTTGCTTACGAACTAATCTCAGAAATTAATAATTATTTGTAGTTGCACTGGATTATTTTTATTCTGAACCTATCATTTTTATAATTAAAGTTTAATACAGTTTTCTATCAATACATTTGTTGAATAAATTATTATTGAGACTATTAGTACTTACTACTACTATTGCATAAATACTTGATAAGATATTTAAAAATTTGCTATAAATAAAGTACAGGACTAAGTGAAATGTGTTTGATATTCAACAATTAGTTTGAACGATGCATATATATTTATAATGCATTTCTGGTTTATTTAAATATCATTGATAATAATATTATGGGATCATTGAGGTAATCTGATTTTGGTGTTGATCGAGGGTCATTTCACAAGCCACTCGAACAATAACGCCTCTTCATACTTTGACATTAAGTGTTTACAGTTATTATGATATGAATTCATGTAGTTTATTGATTTGTATTTAAAAGTGTTTTTGTCTGTTCACAAATATATTAGTTAGCTAGAATTTACTAACGTTATTAATTCTGAAACCAATCAACCCGATGATAGAAACCTTATATATATATATATATACGACCTCCATAGTCGAGTGGATAGTACACCGGTTTCAAGGTGTCGCCATCTCTGAGGTCCCGGGTTCGAATCCCGGTGGGGGCAGATGTTTGTGTGATGAATACGAGCATTTGTACCTTAGTCATGGTTGTTGATATATATTTCAATAAAAATTATTTATATATGTATAATATATGTATGTCTATCCGTTGCCCTAGATCCCATAGCACAAGCCTTACAGAGCTTAGTTTGGGCTAGGCTAATTGGTGTAAGTGTAACAAATATTTATATATTATATATTTTATTTATATATATATATATTATAGAGTTATTCTCAAGTATAAAAAGTTTATTGTGTTATATGTGAAAAAAATTCAAATATCAAAAAATCTCTTTGATAAACACGTTTTTTCGACAACACACAGTAGGACCGCACTGACTATAGGCTATACTCACATTGATATAGACTGGACTTGGTAGGCAGCCAGTAATCAGGGCTGGATGCGTCTAAACAGCGAATGATAAATCACTGTGTGTGACATTTTAGCCAGCGACGGCGACATGTCGTTAGTGGCACTCCTAGTCCGCCGCTGATAACACGCAAAAACAGGAAAACTGCCTAACATGCTTTCTTAGCATAGGGCATTTACACACTACCGAGATTTAAATGCGCGTATTTACCGACATTACCGACTGTAAAGGAATAGGGATAAGCTTACCTTCGTAAAATCATTTTTGTAAGCACGGGTTATAGCTATATACAAGTAAGGAAACTATCACTGTGATATCATTGCTATTATGTGGCAGTAAAACGTCGTAGTGTGTAAAGGTTCTTATACTCGTACACGAATGAAGATGGCAAAACGCCAATAAATCTAAACGCTAATAAATCAACACGGAGCTTAATTTAATAGGTACAGAATAATACCTGCAAATAATATGAATTTGGGTGCTGTGAAAAGATAACAAATTTTAGGTCGGGCTATTGTGGTAACGATTTTTTCTTGTTTTGTCTTTTTTAATGTTTATTGTTTGTTTCATGTTTATTTACAACGCATACTTTCTGTTTGTCTTTATCGGTAGATAGAGGTTTTATGGCAAAACAATTCTTAAAACATAAAAGGTGAAGAATGTTTTTGTATAAACACAACCAGACGCTGATACAATACCTGCGTTAAAACTTTCTAGCTGGTTACTACTACTGGTCACTGATAAACGTATCTCATACACCTGGGTGATTATTGATCAGTTCAATCTTTCAATTATTATTTCAAAACGCAATATCTATCTATTGTATTAAGAGATTTATTTCATTTATTTATTCTGTGTATTTAGTTTTCCTACTGTAGGTGTAAAAATCGCACTACAGAGGCAGGGTTGGTTATAAGAGATCTCTTCTAGAGGTACTCGTAAGTCCACCCTTGTACATTTGATAAGTTCAACTGTTGGTAGTAAGAATTGATAGTAATCAAACCGTATAGATCAAATAAGAGAAACTGAAAATATTACATACATCAGTGGCCAAGTGGTTTGTAACGCCGTTTTCAAGGTGCGGTTTCGAGAGGACATCTTTGGGCTCCGGTTTCGAAAGGATAGATCTTTGCATGATGAATACGAATTTCTGCCTTTTGTTGTTTATTGTGCAAACATATATATACAATTTAACAAAATATATGATATGATATATAATAACCATAAAAAATATTTACCAAATATTAGTATGCATAGATTCTATATTCAATTTAATTATGTTTTACAACTTCAATTTATTATAGCTTTCGGTATTGTACTAGGTAAGGAACGTATTACGGTAACCGGTACGCAGAATAAAACATACAAGTTAGTAGAGCCTGCGTGCAAAAAAAAAATATAATACGAGTAAGAACAAGTTTACTAAGAAAAATTACTAATAAAATGTATATTGTTCCATCGCACAATTTTTATCATTATTGTTATTGTTTGTGTGTAGTATATTGATTAACCAAATAAATCTATTTATATTGAACACTTTTATTACAACAGATTCAAAGCAACTAATTATAATATATGTTGTGTAGGGAAGTGACGACCTCGTCGCCCGTTGGTGAGACATTCAGACAGTTAGTTTTCCTCGGGGCAGCTTGTGTCGACCTGTCAGTGAGTCGCGATACCTTGGGTTTCCGATATGCTCAAGGGGGATGTATGCCACTCGCCTTTGTCTTTCTTAGATGAATGATTGTGATACTTTGAAGTATGAGGATATAATGAGAAATTATAACTTACGTATGGGAAAATGTAACGTAAGTTTATGTAATAGTATATATCAATAAAAAAAAGGAATATCTAAATAACAGTAGTGCGATTCATATACCATTTATTTTCAACTTAACTAATCAATACAGTATAGAAAGTTTATGTTGATTAATTAAACAGGAATAGTATTCATTATTCGTTTTCGACTATATGCGGAAGCGCTAACGAAACTAATTAAAATTATTTGACGTCGCTTACCTACCGACATAGAGACATGGTCACGCACCCTTTGGAGAGCAAATTATTAATTCCGAGTAAGGCTGCGTATTACGCATCTAAGTGCTACATATTAGCATAATTTTGATGTGACGGAATGTCGAAATAAATGTATCTACATGTAAATGTCATTGGTACTTTAAACACGCTTTCATCTTAGAATATGAGAAATGCGAAAATGTGCGTACGTACACGAATAATTTGATATCGGTGAAAATAATTACTGAATTAAAAATAATTAATCATGTACAGCGGAGTACCTAATTCTTACAATTTTCGCAAATCGTACATGTTTTGTGTTATTCTTCTCATTTTAAAATACATAAAGTGAATTCACATTAAAATGAAATTTTTAAGTACCATCGGCATCGGCCAAACGACACTGAAAATGTGGTGTTCTTTTCGATGGAAATCAGTTTGTTGACAGAAGAGATTTATGTAACTGACATACATTCCAACAGGTAACCTCTTGTGACTTTAATAAGTATGGCCCTTATCCGACCACGCTAGTTCAGTACATGTACAAGTACTTCACATATATATTGAGATTCTTTTCAGTTGTACGCACACTCGCGGTGATTTTGTCACCGTAGGATCAAAGTGCACCGAATAACTAGTCAAACTATCTGGAGACTACTCGGCCATGAAAACGCTCTTGTTGCCATACTAATAGAAACCCTTATGGCCAAGGCTAGGCTGAGTTTAGTCGTTAGGTCTGTTGGGTCGAGCCGCCTCGATTCACTAGGAGTCCGACATAAGCACAGTATCTCTACTTGCCGTTGCGGTGGTATCCATGAGGATTCTCAGCCTCCTCTCCCGAGGAAAAAAAATCTTTTCATCATCATGGTTGAGGGTTCACCAAAGTTCTCCATTCTTTCAACCTGATCTGAAAATAACTGATGATATCATGGTAAAGTTAAAAGCTTTACCTTGAGATCATCAGTCATTTGCACCCAACGCTGTAATTGATAGGTAAAATAGAATAATAAATTATAGGTAAAATAGAAGGGTCCTTACACTGTCAATACAACATTGTCGTTTTAGGTGCAGGGATGAGGTTAGTACAATAGAGAAGTCCTTTAATAGAAAAACGAAGCCGAAAACCTCACGTTGAATTTCTAGAGCGAGCGAGTCCGCTTTAGTACCAGTTGAGGGAAGGTCTGGTTTTCGGGTCTGCAAAGTGCAAGTAAATGTCTTGATCAGATCGAAGAATGGTAATATCTAAACATTACGTACCCCAAATAGCCAAACAAGCTTTAATGATAGCGGTGAATCTGTCAAAACTTTCTGAACCTATATAGGTTATATGTCTATATAGATAGAGTAAAAACTACGTAGAAATTATCGATAAACTATTTGGCACAGTCGATAAATCAATGTGATATTTCAGTGACGTGGAGTCCAGCCGTTAGGTTGTCAATAGCACGCAAAAACAGAGGCACTGAACGGCATGACGACGCGGCAACTACGAGTATATAGAATACATAATATTTTATCACACAATATTTATCTTCAGAACATAACATTCTGTAATATCGTGTTCTTACAGTAACAGATTCAGAATATGTTATGTCACCGCTCCTATTCTTAAGGAAGACTATTGCGTGGAAAACTCAGAATATATATTTTTTTAATATGACTGCCAATTGTAGTGATATCCACAATAATTAACACTTTAAGGCAGTGAAATGAGTACAGTTTGACAGGGATGGCGCTATGTGGGCTCAATAGCACCATCGTTTCTAACAATATTTAAGCAGAAATTTGAGTTTGAGTGTCATTCTGTAACGCGGTCATAAGTATCATGATTTTAATATGAGGAAAGATTATAAATTTCATCAGCCAAATCCAAATTTATTATTATCAAATTGAGAAACTTTTCCTCTAGTTACGCTATAGTATATATGTATGACATTAGGACTATAAAACATGTGGTTAGTTTATTTGCAATAAAAAAAAAATCTCTTGTCATTATTAACGTTTCTACAAAAATTTGCTCATATATATATATATATCTCGCACATCGAAAATATTTAATTTCTAAAAATAATAAATATTCTAGTGTGTCTGTGCATATGGTAAAAGTGAAACTCTTTCCACATAGCTCAATTTACGTAACATAATTTCACTTAAAACCATAAGTACATACCCAATATTCCTCTACTTTTTCTTATTAACTTTAAAGTCATTTCACGATTACACCTGAGCCGGCTCAATGGTAATTATAGTCTATTTATATCCTCTTTTTTCATTCATATTCATTGGTTCTATCATTATCTAATGATAGAACCAATGAATAATACACATTTCTTCGATCTCAATATATATTCCAAATTACATTTGGATATAGTAGCTAATAGATTATATTACAAAAGCGAGTTGTGTAGTTTATTTACAAATTGAAGGCTTTTGAGCCATTGCGAACTAAATTGGAAGTAAAGTTATCGGAATACAGATGTTGCTATCGCTCTACATTATTAAAAACGTTATATGATACAAGAATATACGCTGTAATATTAAATAAAAACTGATTGCTACAGCAAGGATCAAAGGCTTCACTGAAAATAGTTGCCCTAAATATGTTATAGTTTGTATCCAGTGTTGCCGAATTAGTGAAAATGTATAACCGCTTTTTAAGTGTACATAAAAAAAGATAATAACCCGGTATAGTAAGCTCCTCATTGTGAATACCCGTGCTCGGCATTGAATTGTATGGGTTGAATTGATATTCCAATTTATCTATACTGGGTGAAAATATTAAGTTTATTAAGCTTATTACATTATCGTAACTGCATTTCAATAAAAGTTTCATCTTACTCTCCCATAGGCAGAGCTATTTGGCTAGCCAAATGACGTAACTAGAGATAGGCCGTTTAAAACAGGGATAGCTTTTAAATCTATATTTTGCTATCTTTAGTAGCAAAAAAAAAAAGAATAAATAGGTTATTAAAAACGGCCGTATGAAACACTGAACCTTTTTGTTGGGTGATTTTGAACTGCCTTATAAGATCTGTTATAAATTTAGAAACCTCTTTCTGGAAGTTGAACTAACCTAGTTGAACCATACTTGTCGACCACTTCCAAGGCAGAGCCTAAAATCGTCATAACGATTAGAAAGGGAAAATGGTAATTTGATTTATTTTGTCTGTCTATGTTTCTATAAATATAATATAATGCCCAAGTGTTTCATGGTCTCAGCCGGAATAAAATTATACAATATTTTTTTTTGTTTCAACTATACTATCTTACTTTTTTATTAGAACTGCAATATTACAAGTATCACTGTGAAAATGTTCCATTTGTACGAAATAAATGAAGGGCATTAAGTAGAACAAGTTAAATTGAAAAATATTTTATACAAATATTATTTTATAAATATACTATTTTGAACAAATTAAAATTGTTTCTAAATTGTTATAAAATTACAAGACTATTGGCGAAATTTGGTGTACACCTAAAGAATAGCAAAAATACATTAGAAAGCTAAGAATAAGGTTACTAGATTCATACCAGAATATTACTGAACTCAAGAAATATTCCCCTTCAGATTGTTAATCCATTATAACGGTATAAAGGCACGGGCCTTACTCTACGGATGATCGTAGTATGGTTTTGCCGATTATCTTAGGTCATGCGTGAAACTACCCGGCGCTGGTGTCCCACATCAGCATCAATTTGCATACTGCCTGAAACACAAGGCTGCGAGTAAAACATTCATTCACAATCTGAATTGTATGCTCTGAAAGTTACATAGACATAAAATGTATTAGATGTCTATCACGAGGAACTTTGCTTGTCAAAAATAGGAGTAATCATAATATGATAAACTGAATAACTGAATCGGCTTATGGTAAATGCCGATAACTGTGAACTTCATAGTGATCGGCATTTATCATAGAGCAAAATAAAATATGACTGGTTTTTCTAGATCAATACGGTAAAATAACCAAACAAAGATTTTTCGAAATTGTATAACATCTGATGATCTCTGGTTCTGGAATCCTGCTTATAATTCTTATAAAATAAACAAAAAAATTTTACAAAAAGTTTGTACTCAAAGATATATCGTCATGATCTATCGTCATGAGGACGGTTTCGTTTGCCAACTTATTTGTATAAAAAATATTTAACATGACACTTAACAAAGAAAAAGGTCTAGTTATATTTGTATCTGCAGCAAGTTGTATCTCAGCAAACTACGAGCGAAATAGAAAATGTGACCTGAATTAATTTTTGACCCGACTGTTTGAGCGGCGGGCTTACATTGGGCGGACTTACACACAGTAATTTTCTATGAACTCTAATTTAGCAAATTAGTAGTCGGACCCATTCTCTAGAATATTTAATTGTGGGGTCACGATGAATTTCGGATTATTACATCATGTACGAGACTTAGCAATTAGAAGCCGGAGGTAGATAGTTTGAATTTACTATAAGGTTTTATATGTTCCCTTGTTTTTACATTGATTGGAAGTTTTTTCTTACAACAACAAAAGCAATAATGTACGAGTACTTTGTTTTTCTATCAAGATTTTGATTTTGAATACAAAATCAAAGTTGACTTTTATTTATGTATTATAAATGTTTATAATATTTCATCACATAAAGAAAAAGTAATAATAGAAGCAGCTTTAGTGTAAGGGCATTGTATCAAACGGGTCCGAAGTCAACGTCATCTGCCAATCGTCACGATTTTCGAATAAGACTGTGAAATGACAATCGTTGTGAAGATTATGTTGGGTTGAGTAGATATGGAAACGTATGTCCATACGCCATTTGCCAGAGATGATGATTATAATGATGAGTTTGGCTTTATATTAAGTTTGGTCTAAAATAGTTGAAAATTAATTCCAATTGCAACTCAACATGCTATCTTTTCATACCCCGTGCGTGAATTGATTTCACTTCTATTTATTTTGACCAGAAAATTGATACGTCGGAGAACTCTAATATAACTCTAACTTGCATAAGGTTTAAAAAAAAGTATAACGGAGCCGCCTTCATTGTAGATTGCCACATATTCCAGTATACTTGTACATATATCTTATTTTGTTATCGATTAAATTATGTTAAAATGATTTTGAAATTTAAAAGGAAATTGTCCTTAGCAGCTTGATTCTAGCTTTACTTCAGATAACTAGATGTCAGTGTAGATTAGATAAAAAGTAGGTACAACTAGAAGAGCTAAAATTGCGAAAACTGTTAGCCATTGGGTGTGCTGGCTGAATGAATTCTAAACGGAAAAAGGTAAATACGGTTGTTCATCGGACCGAACGGGAAGGTGGCATTAAATATTTCATTTTAGAGAAGTTTTTATTACAGCAGCCGAACGTGTTCGCGATAAACGTGGAGGACGTGACTAGAGAGCGTTGCTTAGATCGGTGTTCACCTATCGTGTAAGGCTGTAGAAAAAATCTAGATAAGACATTTTTAGGTAGTATATAGTAATATCCAATATATATTATGCATAAAATATATAATATAATCTATTCGGAGAGGGTTTATAAGATACTCTTGTGAATTGTCCAACTTTTTTCTCACCGCCTTGTCGATTTTGGATATAGCTACCCTGTTCGATTCCTAGTAAAAAATAAACAGTAGTTATCTATGTAACAAAATTAAGCACAAGAATTTATTCCTAACACATTATACGACAGTATAGCTATACGACATGCCCAAATTAAAATAGACATAAATTTTTTAATGTGATTTTCAAAGCTCGTATGACCTAGTATTATATAAGCCTAGTATTATATAGATATGATAGTATGACCCACACTAGGTTTAAAAGTAAAAGGTTTTACTGTTACTCTAGGTTCCCGTCAAGCTACTATTAACTAGATAAGATAACTAAGAGAGCTGACATCGTAATAAAGATTTTATATATATAATGTTCCTTTTAAATTATATGAAATTGTTTTTGTTCACGTGAACGAGACCATAAGAGGGCAGTCAGTATGTTAGAAATACATTAATAATCAAAAGTAGAGACTCCCTTTCCATAAATTTGTAAGCTACGTATGTATAGATAGATAGACATGCACATAATAACCACAATATGTCTTATATAAATATGTTGTGACCGTCAACGCTTCCTTTTTTAGAGTTTTCATTTAAGGTCAGTTATGGATATTTTGGAGAAGTTCAGTTATGGAAATTCATATAAGTAAGTGGTAACTTGTTATTATAGCTTAATTCACGCGTCCACCGCGTAGAGGCCATTTAAGCAAAATTTAATGAAAGTGTGCGTGGAGTGTACCAATTGGGTCTAATCTCTATCTGCATCATGAAAAATGCAGCTAAAGACACACCCAGTTAGATACACAGAAACTATTGTCATTTGTGGTCAAAAAGTTTGTGAACTATTGCATTTCGATTTTGGTGGTAATGAGAGCGGACTATGGAAGAGACTCCGGTCACCTGCCTTCTCAAAGCCTGCTAATTGATTTCAAATATGGCAGTGGCCACGCCGTCTTATGACATTATTACACTTCCACCCTTCGAGCATTTGCTCTTGCGACTCCACTCTGTCCGGCTGGTTAAGGCAAGACAGAGGCGGGTGGCATACGCTGAAGTACATCGGTACCCACGAAGACGCAACTCACCGACAGCTCGCCACAAGGTGCCCTGAGGGAGACTGACTGCACTGATGGGGCATTTATGGCAGTCAAGGGGCATTAAATGCCCCACCAGCGGGCGATGGGGTCGTCACTTCCCTACGCACGTTACTTGTTATTATTATTATAAACTTAAAACGGCAGAAAAAATACTTCTCAGCATATCTCAATTTAAACAGAGTACCGAGAGATTGACCAAACAATAATTGTACTATGTATTCACGTTCGATTCTAAATTTGAGTAGTCTTTTTGGCATCAATGAAACATTACGCTAGTACTGCCACTAGTATAATCTAAATTCATTATACAATGTGATTTTTATTATAATCGACAAACGAAATATCAACCTTAAGTTGAAATTTTAATGAATAATGTTATTATATAAGAAACAATCATAAATCTTTTGACTGAAGGATTCTGCGCTATTTACTAATATTTACTTAAAAAAAGTTATAATTTTTGACAAGTAATTTGGAGACCGCGCCCATTTATTTAAAAATTTATATGGTGCTTAGCATTTGCAAGAATCTTCGAGCTCAAATTAATTTTTAATGTATATTTTATTTAGTAACTAATTACGAAACTTATGTTTTTGTATAATAAGAATAAGAAATGTTGCAGTCTTCTGAAAAATTCTGAAATTTTGAATTAAGACAATTCAGAAATCTGCCATTTTAACGCAATAGGTAGGTCGTAGATAAACGTATGTTTGGGGAAATAAATAAACGAGGATTTTTTAAAAAATTACTCTGGCAAAGAGTCTAGTTCTGTAAATACTATTTTTATGTTTATTATACATAACTATATAATGAATAAAGGAGTAATCATTTTTAAAGTTTTATTTTGCTATTAATAGCGATCAAAAATATACATTCTTAGTCATCCAGTAACTTTATTGCTGTTTTTAATCGACCTGTCCACTCCGCCTCGACCAAACTTTGTCTAATACACTTTCCAGCGTATAATGCTATGTACTTTCATGTCTCATATCAATTTAGATTTTCTTCGACATCTTTTTTATTTATAGTCAAGTATTTTTTCACCTATAGTGAATGGCTTCCTTGCATATATTTTTGAATGTCTTGTTTTATAATCACTAGGTGGGTCTAATAAAACCACAGACCCCATACTATTAATGAGATGTAGGACTATACGTTGATATAGTCCTACATCTCATATTGGGTTTTTGAAATATCGCGTCAATATTGTAAGCAAGTTAAAGTCTCATAAAAATGCATCTGCAAATAACCAGCTTAGCGTGATCTGGTTCAGGTTGTCATATGCTTCTACTGGCTGGTAAGCTACTACTGGCAGCTATCGAGGGAAAGAGATGACTGTATACTAAAACGAGAGAGCTATTTCCTAGTTTAATAATTAATCAGTAACTTTCATTTGTTTAGTTAGTTGATCTTTTTTTCATTAAGCGAGTATCCTCCTTACTGATGTTACAAGTGCACTTTTTACTTTCTTGAGATATGATTTAATAAAGTATTTTTTAAACTAAATTCACTATTTTCTAAAAAAAATGGTTAAAAAAATTCGCGTTAATTATAAACAAAATCTCATTTGGCCAATGACAGCCAGGAATGATTTCAATATTTCGCACGCTGTGACGTGCTTTTTTTATGAATATTTTAAAATAAGTATAAAAGATATTTCAAATCTCATTCTTATCAATAACAAGCAAAAGTTGGTAGTTTCCGTCGGAATAATGTCTTAGATAGTACTGATTTTGAGCCACCCCATCCTCTACTGTACACCCTCCCTAAAATATGTACTTATGTACTTGCACTAAAAAAAACTTACAAAATTATCTTACTCGTATAGTAAAATTTATTTCAAAAAATTTATTCATAATCATTTTATAACAAAGAATGGGGTTAAAATAAACATTTAACGGAAAGTGTTGCGAAAATTGCGTGTAGCAAGATAGATTCAATTTCATGAACAAGACGAAAGCATCACCGCATCAAGCGGTATGATAACATTACTGTTTTATAAGTATGTATAATACTTTTTTAGAGTACCGTACTCCGTACCAAATAAGCTATAAGGGTTGCTTTTTTACTACTTTGAGTATTACTTTGTTGACAGTTTGTCAAGACCATTTTTCTCAATAACACGTATACACACGTCTACAATTCTTTGTAGCAGTGGAAAAACGATACTTCTTAGTCAATGCAATCATAAGGTTAGGCCTGTTAAGTCAGATATTTGATACTCGTTTATGATGTTAACCTGTTTATTTTTTTTTTAAACTAGGTTTAATTTTATTTCTACTGAACTTATTTCTACACTATGGAATGATTTGCAGTAGTTGTGAGTGTTAATTGAGATGCATTACTAAGTTTATTCAAGTTTTTGCAATAAATATTTATTAAAATGATTTCGACAATTGAAGATGCTAGTGAAGCTTTTCTGCGAAGTCAAGGTTCTGTATGAATATTTGCTTCGGCTAGAGTTAAGCATGTCATTGCCGCGCTGCAATAAGCCGACCATTCTCAATTTGATCGCTGTCACTGAGAAGCCTGACAGATGATAGCTGCTTGCAACGGCTCGTAGTTAAGTGTATTACGCTCGAATCATATTTGGCTGGCTATATGCAAATTTAAATAAGGACATGCTCATCCATTAGGTAATTGCATTAATTATTCTTAGGAACGCTAAGATCTGAATTACAGTATTAAGCGAGGCCGAGTACAAGTGCCATAAAAATGTATTCAGAAGGGCTATTTTATTAGACAATCGCTATTTTATATATTTTGATTACAGTGTTATTTTAAAATCATTAACTTAGTGCATTATGCTGTTATTGTGTTGGTCTGAGTAGTCTGTAAAAAAAAATAATGAATCTATCAAAAAATAACTTTCTTTTACCTTTTATGTTATTGTAATAGAAAATTCTTATTGAAAAAATCTTAGGCAATAAAAAATTAGGCTTAAACTTATACGATTAAAAATATGATTATATTTATCAAATAAAGATTCTGTAGACAAAATATAAGCTCCAATTTTCTTTTTATTAACTACTTATACTTAATTAACTAAAAACTAACGCCATTGGACTCATTGTAGTTCCTAACATGGTGACAGATCAAGAGTTAGAGGATTAGAACACAAAGTGGCGATAAAAGACCAGAATATCGAAGTCATCTAGATGCAAAAAACCAGAAGACTATCCTGATCGATAATGCACAATTTGCAGACGTACCTATGCCATGTGACTTTATTCACAGTCATTGAGCGCATTTTATATGTACACTAATTAGCCAAGCCCTAAGTAAGAGCTGTAAGGCTCTTGTTATGGAATCTAGGGTAACGGATGGAGATACATATATTATATAAATATTTTTGCTAGAAATATATATATGCAACCATGACTAACGTACAAATGTTCATATTTATCACACAAACATCTGCCCCCACCAGCACTCAAACCCGAGACTTCAGAGATGCCGACACCTTGAACCACTCGACTACGGAGGTTAATTCGGTACGTAACATTATCGTATTAATTCCCGTCATAGATTTATATTGATTATGCAACACGAAAGATTGAAAGTTAGTACGGAGGTCGTCTTATAAACTTAGTATTACACGAAAACATAAATATTAAATTACTAAAACTTATAATATTGCGTCAAATTAATTTATTGTTGACAAAGAATCGTCACGCTGTAAACAAGTTACGTGATTAATGTTTTTGTTTTCTCAAACATTTGACGCACGTACTAATATTAATTAATGACGTACATACACATTGAAAATTTGTATTTTATCCTGCCAGATTATATAATCAATTATGGCCGGTATGGTTTTAACTTAACTTCAGTGACTCGTTGTCTTAAAGTCCATCCACTAGAGTTACTTCCTCCGAGACAGTGAAACCGATATGTTGTTCAGTTCTGGAAAGCGATTTCGAAGCATTATGCTAACCAAGCATCGATCTTCACGAGATTTAGTACACCTGGCTCTTCCCGGTGCTCGTCTGCATAGGTTACAGCCGGTTTTCTCGCAACAGCGGAGAACTATTTGTACTCTTAAGGACACGCCGACCGTCCTTGTTGTATTACACTCAATCATTACATCAATTTTTTTCACACTTTCGAGGTGTAAGTGACATTGCGATAAGAAAAATTATGAATATTGTACACTAGAAACAATGTTTACATATTTTTTTTATGTTATAGGAACGAAATATAATCAAGTTCTATTTGTAAGAGCACAAATTTTTAAAATTTTTAATTATATAAGTTCACAATTACCAAAAAGTTTTATTATTTTATTTTAAGGAGTATTGAAATGTCTATAACATATATATTGGATTGGACATCTTTATGTAACCCGGATTCATTATTCAGTTAGTTAGTAGAAATTAGTTAACATGACAATGTCTTTCACAAACACTTTTCTATTTAATATTTCTTACACTTATACAAATTAACCTAGACAAAAGTTAGCTCTGTATGACTTGCGTTATGGGATCTACGGTAACAGATAGACCTACATATATTATACATATATACATATTTTTGATAGAAATATATAATATTAACCATGACTAAGGCATAAATGCTCGCATTCATCACGCAAACATTTTATTAACTATCAAGCCAACAAGTATAGAGGCAGAAAAAGTCTTTTTGGCTGCTGCTGCTGGCAACATATGTAGTTTTATAAGAAGTAGGTTGGGAGTTAAAACCATTGATGCCATTTGTATTTAAGATACCATTGTCAAACTGAAACTGAGAACTGACTGATTATTTGATAATTTCATATTTTTAACGTTACGTAAAAAAATTAAAAGACTATTAGTAAACTAAATTTATATGATACTCTTTGTGCATACAAAAGACTGATTATAACTATTACCTTAGATACAGATTACATCATTATTTTAGTTAACTAATAATAGTTGACTAAAATAATGATTCTAATCATACTTAATAGTACCTACAAAGTTCTACCAAATATTGATATTATTTAATTTTTCTGAACTGAACCTTTTATTAATAAGTAGCCGAACTGGTCAAATAATAAAAACTAATAAACAAATATTAGAAAGGCGTTGTTGATTTTTGTATTTTTAATAAAAAGTTGATTATAACCGTAATATAGGTTGTTAATTTGAATTTCATAAAAAAGCGACGTCAATCCAGTAAATATCCCGCGAGATTGCAATTCCTAGATATAATATACTATAACAACATTGACATTTACCATGATTGTCAATAAGTACGACATATTTAATAATTTATTTAATTGATTGCTTATATTTATTTTTATTCTGAACGCACATCTATGCTTATAATTAATCTGCAGAGGGGTCAATTCTGTACATGAAATATATTTTCAAAATAACTATCAGGGGGTGATTAGGGATCGATACTGATGCCAAAAATGCAATCAGTAAAATTTTTGTCTGTCTGTCTGTATGTTCCTTATAGAAACAAAAACTACTGCACAGATTTTCATGTGGTTTTTATCAATAGATAGAGTGATTCTTGAGCAAGGTTTTGCGATACTTTTTATCTCGGAAAAACGGATAGACCCACGGGAAGCGCGATAAAACCTTCGCGCCATAAACCGACTTCCGCGCATATGTAGCCGTGGGCAAAAGCTATGACTTTAACCCTCTATAGACCCAATCCCGAAATCCACACGGGTGAAGCCGCGGGCAGAAAGCTAGTACATAATAACAATACAACAACGTTACTATGTATTTAATTATTGAGTCTAAACCTAATGATAGACGCAGGTTTAAGCAAGTTTAGATCTAGCTTCAGCCAAACCAAGGTTAAGTTCCCCCATGGGAAATCGAATCCCGGATCTCTCTATGAATACTTGGTAGTTTCAACCACTTATTAAATAAGGATCAATACCATTTTGAAATATTTTGTATGCATTCAAAATTTTGACACAAATTATTACCATTTGTTTGACCCTTAACATTAACCTTATTTATTTGTTTTCATCAATTGCTCTATCGGTGGGGTAAAAAAATACACTATGTAAGTCAAAGATTTGTATTAATATGTCCGTATATTTCGTTGTCAACAGCGTTGCCAACCTGCAAACTTATCGGCGGTGAAAATCGGCTACTTCGCACGATGTACGTACCGTGTACCGAATCCGCTGCCTGTTTGGCGCGAATCCAAACGTACACCTTTTATAAGGGTCTATCTGAGCTTGCCGACGGAACCCTCCATAATTATTGATGGGTTGGCAAGCCTGAAGTGTGGATTGAAAATCTGTTCGACGCCATGAGTGTGATTGCTCGCTTGAAATTAAATTCGTTTTGATATCCTGAAAATAATATTTGTTCTTTTTTATCGCCTTTATTTATAACACTTTATTTTGCTGTTAGCTACTATAGTAAAAAATTATTTAAAATATCCTTACGTTAAATTCTAATACACAAAAACATTGTTACGCAATTACGGCGCTATAAGCATTCAGCTGATTACTGTTTTGTTCTGCTGTTTCCGTTCAATAACAAAGCAATAAAGTTAATATTTGTAACACTATTCTGCTGAATTGAAATGTAGAAGGGAGATAAAATAAAATTCGGGAAACTTGAATAAGTTGAAAACTCTCCAAGAGTCAAAGTTATATTGAAGCTATGCTGAAATTTTCTTACGGATATATTCCTTAGGAATTGTACTTTTTCATGAACTACTAAAAACTTGCACGAGTGAATTTTCAAGTTATTGCTTCGTGACATAAATGTATTAATGAATTAACGTTGTTTGAAGAAAGCATAATCTTCACAAAATATTTTATCTTGTTATTTGGAGTTTGTAATATTTGCTATATGAACTCTCCTTGTTTTTACAGCATGGCAAAGGAAAACGTTCTTAATTTTGTGAACGAAGAACAAAAGCTGTGTCATTTCCTGCTATATAACGTATTTATTTTTAACTACAATAATAACTGAAGCTGGCAAAAACTATATGCGTTACAACTGAAATGTTTTTTATTTCTATTTTCTTTGCATACCTTATACTCGAAAATATATAGAAAAAATGTCTACCACAATTTTATCCAGTGAATTGAATTCTAACAATAGATAAAAAACTCATATAAATGATTTATTGAGAGTAGTATTTTCTCAGGACCAAATTTTGATTAGTGCTGGAAATTTTATGGCGTTTACTTGTCGAAGCCACACAAAGGAAAGTACAGATTGCGTTGCAGTAGAAAATGTTGTTCACAAAGCTGGACTTATCTCTATTAGAGATTTGTCATTATGACATTATTTCTTATACATGTCTATTATCTTATAAGCATCGATGTAGTTTACCTTATAAATAGTTTTATTGCTTTGTTCAATCTGTCACGTAACAGTTCCAATTACGGGCAGGAAATTTGGCACAGTAATGCTCCTTATGGGAAAATAACAATTATTTAGCGGAAGTCTAATAATTTTGGAAATTTGACTCTTAAAGGAATTGTTTTTCAAACAATTTAGGTCCTTTGTGTATCTCTTTAACTGGTCAAGTGTTATTTGAGGAATAACTTATAGAGAATTAGGATGGTTGTGCATTACGACTCTTAGGTAAGTCATTAGTGTGTATACTGTATTATATTATAGTACACCCACGAAATGGGTCACGGTCATTAATAATGCCTAACCTAAAACCGGGAAACCAACTTTGACAAATGATGGGAGCAGCTGAGGTGTCATGCATACCCTTAACATATAGCGAGGATGATTTTTCAATCCGCCCCCATTATCTAGCGATTACAAGGGTGGTCCAGACAGATTCGGGATGTTTTTGCGTGGCTCGCGATGCGTTGACGAGGAACCTAACGACCGCCATGATTTATTGGAGCTAACGGGCTTGGTTTTCAATACTTTTCCCTCGGCACAGGTTTTGAGTGGCAATTAAAAGACCGATTTATGCGGCAAAGTGGAGGATTTGGCATGATGCGTTTTTCAAAGACCGTGTGTTGGATGAATGCACGGATTAAAGATAACAGCACTGGAATGAATTTTAATTGTCGATCCATAACTGAGTACTATACTGCATGCGTTGTATAATGACTACATGGTTTTTAAATAAATTAAATTATGTTTATCGACTTTTCTATTGAATTATAAATATCGAATGACATGCTATGAGTGAAACATTTAAATCTATATTTAATATTGGTTATCATGGATAGCAAAATCCATACCTAAAAACATGGACAATGTCACCTGCAGTTTATCTACGAACTAATCGAGTGATTTTTGCAGTTTATCTATGAACTAATCGAGTGATTTGTAGACTAAATACTAATCAAGTTAGTAAGGACTATCGATTCGTATTTCTATTTGCAGGAGATCGAGATACTTGTTAATTGTAGCCACGACAATGAATAAAACATCTAGAGGATTATTCGTTCAATTACTTGGCAGCATGAATTTTGATTCGAGTACACACCCAAAGTTGATTTGCATGCAAGAGACATTACGCTGGCTCACTGAAATTTCTGATTATTTTATCTTAGACCAAATAAAATAAAATTACGCTAAAATTGCGGATACCTTTACTAGCTTGCTATAAAATTCAGATATATTGCGTAATTTTTCTATTTTAAAGTTATTGTGTTGCAGCAATTGTGTAATAAATAATAATAATAATCTTCTCACACACAAAATATTGGATACCACATGGAAGCTATAAAAATTATTATAATATCATAATCTTTATATGAAAGTCGGCGTATGAAAAAGAGTAAACCTCCTCTACATGTCTCCAAGCGTCTTCACGTCTAAAGATTTTTGTTTTTGTTAATAAGTAATACCAACAAATTACAATCAATAACTTATGTGTTAAAAATTAACAAATGTAAAATTGTACACTTTACGAAATACCCATATAGCAACAAAAATTGTTAACTATACTTTAGTATAATGAAAGCTGTGACTGTGACAAGGTCATCAAGATATAGATGGAAGCTATAAATGGTAATATAACGGTATATGAATTACATGTATATGAGATAATAAAAAATAAGTCTTAAAGGGTCTAAGGGCTTGCCTTAAATCTATTAAAAATTCTGTTTCAATATAACTAAGATTTTTGGCATTTAGTTGTTATCAATAAACACGGTTGGCTTCAGAAATAGGTTTAGTGCTTGCCGTAGTTTATGATTAAGTGAATTTAAAATCTAAACAAGTCTTATTTGTGCAAACTTATATACACCAGCTTAAAAAGAAAAAGCAAAAACCGTGTCATAAGCGAATATATGTTTTTTCTCGTATGTAATATAAGATAATAATTCATAAATATACGCAAGGAATAAAGTGGATTCCAAAATATTTCCTTCAGACAGCCTATACGAAATAGGATGGAAGTCTATATGCCAGTTATTAGTTTTTACGTATTATGATCGATTTATGAGGTAATCTTCGAAAACATTCAGTGGGATTCCCGTAATGTCCGTCGTTTCTATTTATCAAGATATGAATCGAGACTGTATCAAACACCTTAGTCCGGTCAATAAAAATAGCCAATAGTTTCAGGTGATGTGTAATTTTGTTACTATAAAATTAGTATCTATGTAATAATAACGTCCAGATCGGAAGCCATAAAGGAATAAGTAGATTTCAAGATATATATGAGGAGAATTAAGTAATCTCTCTAACAATTTCAACAAGATAGAATTAGAGGTATAGTTCGCTAATTGCTTACAACCTTTCTATTTTCACTCTTATATATCAGGATTGCAGTAGCTTCGTTGAAATCTGAGGGCAAAAGTCCAGTACTTAATGAGAGGTTAAATATATGGGCGAGTGAGCATATTAAGTAATCTTTCTTATCACAGATAATATTATAAAAACCAGTCACAGATGATCTTTTTATTTATTAAATTGAATTTTCCACTTTAGATTCATTAGTAGGAAGTAATTAATAGGGAGCAATTAATAAAGATTAGGAACACGGAGAAGAAGTAAGAGAAATACCTCTTATAAAATGGCTACTATGAATAAAATACCATCATTTTTTTGGGGAGATAAAAGTTTCAGCTGAATGTTTAGATTTAAAAGTAATAGTGAACGTCTTTAAATTAATCTATACTAATATAATAAAGCTGAAGAGTTTGTTTGTTTGTTTGTTTGAACGCGCTAATCTCCGAAACTACTGGTGCGATTTGAATAATTCTTTTTTTGTTGGATAGTCCATTTATCGAGGAAGGCTATAGGCTAAATAACATTACGCTATGACCAATAGGAGCAAAGACAGAGCGGTAAATGTGTAAAAAACGGGGAAAATTATTCATTTTTGAAGGCTTTCTTTGCGTGCGCTGGGAAAACGGTTCAAGATACACAAAAAATATGTATGAAAGAATTATTCCTCTATACATGATCTAAAAAAAGTCCGCGACGGCATATGTCTATCTTTTAAGGTTTAGTCACAATGACCGTTTTTATGGTACCAAATTTGGTCGAAATAATTTGTTTAAGTTGTATCAACATAATAATACTAAAAATTCTGCGGAAACTCGACCATTCCGAAAATCCCGCAAGAACGGGAACTATGTGGGAAAAACCAAAAATCTGCCGGAAGTCACTATTCCACGCGGACGAAGTCGCGGGCAAAAGCTAGTAATACCATAGTTTTTTGTTGTTACGTCTAGCACCGTCTATCGACATATTCTCACATTCGATTTGAATTTGTTAATGATATAGTTTCATAAGATCCTTCTCAGTTACAATCCACATTGGCTGTTGTTTGTCAGACTTATGTAAGAAAATCAATTTCATTAAATACAGATTAATTAGATCTGATAACAAGGCACTTGTAACATTTGCAAGTAGTCGACCGCAAATGCTATGCCTACAGATAAAACGGATATACTGTATTACTTTTACATACGTATGTGTAATATAACATTGTACCATAATTGTAATGTATATATTATACATATAACATTATACCCAATATAATTGAGCTAGAAAATAATGCCTTACTTGGTTTTAATCTATGTTTATATTATATGCATGTTAGTATTTATATAATATTGATTGTAAGTGTTTGTTTATGGAATCTAAATACTTTTTAAATTGACTGATATAAAAATAACAGCAAAAGTTTCAAATGACACCCGTAGTTAGTTGTTAATACAAACAATTCAAACAAAATTGAGAGCAAAGAAGAGAAAGGATACATATAAGTACTTAGTTACTATATGCATTATTTCAAATTAGTTTCACTTTGAAGTACGTAATATTAAATATAACAACTAGCAATTACTTTTCGTATTGATCCTTGTAATATGTTTAATAATATAATAATAACATCATAATCAAACAATAGGCGAAAAAGTATGTAAATGAATCAAAAAGCAACCGTTTCAATTACTTCAATTACCGCCCATGTTACTGTGATTAAAAAGATGTGATCGACCATGCTTAAAACGTGTGTTCATTGTGAAGTCATTATTTCAATGACTACACACTAAACACACTCGCCTTTAGAACTGGCAGTTCATCCTCTGTCTGATGCTCGGATATTACTCCGTTATATACTGTTACCCGGCGTCTTGTTGTTCTTGGGGTGGTCGTAAGTTCAGGATATAAACAGTGAAGTGATTTTCGATGTTTTCGATTAAGTGTATCCCCCTAAGTGATTATCACATATTTTTTATTATTATATCAAGAGAGAATAGATATAAATATAAACAAAATAACACATGAATTTTGTTAAGTTGGCAGAATTACTCTTGGGTAATTCGAAATAGACACAGAAAGTGTTTCTTATCATACCTACATATCCTTAACAAAATAGCATAAATTTCGGGTAAACGTCAAATCATTCAAAGAAACGGACCCTTTGAGCCACCCCATCGTTGTTAAAAGCTGATTGCGCCGAATTAAAATTGGCTCAATAACCTGAGTGCGATAGTTGCCTCGTCCGATGGGGCCAGTTATACGAGGCGTCGTTAAAACCGGCCGGTGCATGCGATAGACCGGTAGTGTGATTACCCTCCACGCTCATATGACACGCTTGATTGCTAAATTATGCGTATATCACGTACTGTACGAAGTCTAAATTTGAATAAAAAACATATATTATATACGATTTATATTATATATATTGAATCCCGTACACATAAGCTGTAGCGTGCCGCTCCCATTCTGCTTATAGGTGAGATTTGAAGGTAGTTCGTAAAATTTCTTTTTTGAGAAAATAAGCTTATTCTCGGTGGTATACTGTATATAAATATTAATACTCTTTGCATAGTTTATTTAATCTCGTTATTATTTTCATATATTTATTTTTGTAAATACTGAATTCAATATATTATTGAATCATATTTACGCTTTTGTCAGTTTGTATCCACCTAAAATGCAATGTTTCACATCTGTTTGATAGTTTACATTTTGCTATCCTCATAAATTATGAATTAGAAGACTCGTGTGCTGTGCACATGATCAAGAATTGTAGTGCTGGACCAAGTGGTGGCTTCTACTGACTGGGTGTTGTACAAGGTTGCTGGTGAGGTGTTACTATCCTCCTTGGGACACAGGAATTGTTCATCGTCACACATTATGCATTGTTGTTTACATTAAATCTTATTTGTCTTACATATTATTTTTTTTATAATTTAGTCCACTTCTATATATAAACTGCAGCATCTGAGATGAAGTAATGTACAATACTATAAATCTTCATGATGGTCAGATACTGCAAAATGGGAAAATCAACCTTACACATTAGGAAAATAAAGTTATTTAGCGGAATGTGATTGGAGCGAACCCCGTATTCGATTTCTCCTATACCTTCATATATCACTATGCCCACAGAACATTATTACTCCTAGCGGAGACTATGCCTCCGTAGGCATAGTGTAAAGTCCCGTTTACTTAGATCTGCCGACATGAACCGTGGATGTTTAAGTGATGTATTCACAATGGTTTTATACCAATGCCAGACAACAGATTTTTGTTGGAAATAAAAAGTAAGTCCAAAGTAACTCCGATTGAAACTCCCTCGGTTTATGCGATATTTGCTAAAGAGTGCTATCTCGTTACCGATAATTCCGACATGTGACGGTACCCATTGCAGACGGACATTTGTCCCATTATGTATTAGGTAATAAATACATTTAATAATAATGTTAGTATGATAAAATATAATTACACAAAAGGTATGATATTAACATAATATGTATAGTTTAATAAACTTTCAATGATTATATTAATTTGCAAGGATACTTGTGAGCCTTTTATATTTAACAGCCGTATAAAAGTATACCGTAGAATGTTAAAGGATGCCGCATTGTACATATCATTTCATATCGAGTATGTTTTTTCCGTTCTTGGAAGAACTATTAAATTAATGTCGATCAACAGGTATTGTGTTGAAATTGATATATAAATGAAGCTTTAACACTCCTTATACTATATCAGAATATGTAATTATAACACCAGTGTGAGCAAGTATACCGACTGGGCCTAATGTACTTTTACGCTTTCTCTATGCTGAATTTTAAAAAGTAACAATTTTTATATCATAAACCAATGTTAAATGTACTGATAACTTCCCATAACTAGAAAAACTCAATAATAAGTAAGGTCTAAACTTTTAATAAAATACTTTTTTCTGAAATGTGTATCTGATAAATTCTCAATATTTTAAGCTCTTACCAAAACTCGACAAAACTTTCCGTTTATGAAAATATTCATTCATATCCGGTGGCATTCGTAAACCAAATAGCCATTCTTTATAAACGCAACTGGCAAGTGAAAACTTTTCGAGTGATAACATCTGTTAGAACCATAATGTTGGGTGACTTGCTACGAAAGGCACCTCAAATTACGTAATACTTTAAGCAAACTTAGGAGCCCAAGTTGGTGACTTCGGAGCGAGCAGGTGCTGCATCGAATAGTGTCTGATATTCACGAGTTAGATGCAAGTGCGGCGGTCTGTGGATACGCTAATATACTTGGAATAGTTTTTCTGTAAACTGTTGTATCTCAAACATCTTAGTTCACAATTGTATTAAGTTGTACTTTTTAAGCTTGTAACCCTTGTAATTGTTCTATTAAAGATATTGCAAAATGTGTTAATATATAACGAGAGAGGAAAATAACATTGAACAATCGAGCAACTTATAGAACACATTATTAATTTTTATTCTTTGTGCTATGAGACCTGAACCTGAAGAAAATTGAATTTAAAGATTCACTTCAATTACATTTAAAACACGATTTAATAAATGCGAATCTGAAAAAAACATTGTTAATATCAATAAAAGCTGAAAGCTAGACCGATGACATACTAAGATTGATTATTTTACGAATTTCTACTTTCAATAATTATTTACAGAATTACTGATTACTTGAATTATTAATTTAATATAATTTAAATAATATACTAACCATTAATGGTTCAAATACATTCCAAAACACGTAGAAAGCCGCAGACAAGACAGCAAGACCGTGCATTATCCTATACTTAGACTAAATTACAAAAAAGTAATGTCAGGTATGAATAAATTAAAAAAAATGTACTGGATATAGAGATGTGGCGTTTTACTTAAACGACAAGCATTTTAACTCTTGAATATAAATGAATCAGGACATCCACTGATTTGTAGTTCCTCAATAGCTACTACTAGCGACAGGGAGCGTGAAGCGCGTAGTTTCTGCGAGATAACGAAGCTTTAAGCTACGTGATCTTCCATCAGACGGTGTGATTGATTATTTATACACGTTAGAACAAAACGAATTTGTGAATATTCTAACGGCAAAGTTTCTATAGAATTATATTTTAAAATCCTACAGAAAAAAAGTTACATTCGTTGAATCCTTAAATAATGTTTGTAATCTTATAAGTATTTCCTATCTTTGAATAATCATGTATAAAATAATAATTAAGTAGACTAATTTATTTATCTAAGCTGTGTGTTTAGTAAGCGCTATTTGTTTTGATTTTAATGTTATACATCACTACATAGTATTAAACAAAGTTGCTTTCTCTGTCCCTATATTCCTATGTATGCTTAAATCTTTAAAACTACGCAACGGATTATGATGCGCTTTTTTTAATAGACAGAGTGATCATCATTGAAGAGGAAGGCTTATATGTATAATAACATCCATTAAATAGTGGAGAAATACTGTTATTTTTGAGGTTTCTATTGTAATATCGTAAATAATTACATTATTTCCGCTTACATTGCAAATGCAGGGTGAACACTAAGAGATTTATCAAAATAAAATACTAAGTACAGAAAACTCCGCGATGTTATATGTCTATCTCTTATGGCTATCCCACATTAACTTTTTTGTAATTTACTTTTTACGACAAATAATGGTTAATTTTCGAAACGATTTTAACCAATACAGCATTAATCCTTATACAATTAAATACCATAAATACATTGTTGATTTAATATAGATCTATATGACCCTTTATAGCATAAGTATATATAATATATTTAAATGAATATTTTCAAAGATATTACAAATTTAAAAATTGTGGGACGTAGAGTTTGCGGCGATACTGGCCGGCCGGGGCGGCGGCGTCAGCGTGCCTGTAAATAGCGCGTCGGAGGTATATTGTTTGGTTCCGACCTATGCGACAAGGAGCTGCCATCTTGCGTATATATGTCAGTTGAACTTTGCGGTATCTATAGAATGTTATGGTGTTATGGGTTAATGTATGTTATTGGTCTTCTTATATATATTAGATATATTATTTATATAATTTAAGCTCTACAAATCAACGGGGAGAGCTCCAAGGAACTGTTTGACTTGGTACCAGCGGCACCATTCTATCAACGCACCAACGACGCCGCAATAGACTTCACCCTTTCTACCTGGATCCGCTCCCGTCTAGTACGGTGCGTTTCCAGCGATCATTTCTTCCACGGACATGTTAGTTGTGGATTGATCTTCCTGTTGCGGTGTTTCTCTCGCGCTATGACATGTCCCTCTTCAAACGAGGCTTAAAGAGAGTAATTTCATCACGGTTGGCAGCGGCTTAGCTGTGTCCACCCCTGGCATTGCTTAAGTCCATGAGCAGCGGTTAACGCTTCACATCAGGTGTACCGCTGCTCGTCTGCCATGTACGGAAATAAAAAGAAATCTGTAATTACACACCTGAGTTTGTAAAATATGGATTATACCTACTGAAATTGATATTCAAATTTCTTTTTTCAGTCTTATCTGTGAGATTCTTTTAAATCCTCTTTGGAAAACAGAATATAGGATAAGCTACGAAGAAAAAAAATATTTAAAATTTAGTAAATAGAAATTGAGCGTCGGTGGCGCTGTGGTCTCCGCACTGGTCTGTGCGCCGCATAGAATCGGGAGGCCCGCGATCTAATCCCCACCGTGTACCAATGTGTTTTTCGTTCCGAATTTCATATGCACATTTATCCGACGCTCCTACGGTGAAGGAAAACATCGTGAGGAAACCTGTGTACATCTGCGAAGTGATTCAAAGGTGTACGTAGTCAACCAACCCGCACTGGGCCAGCGTGGCTGACTAAGGCCTAATCGCCCTAACGTAGGTAGGCTCGTGCCGCTCGGTGGGGACATATATGAGCTGTGATGATGAAATAGAAATTTATATTTCATACTAAGTGCAGAATTTCAACAACACAATTTAAAGTTATCGATGATTGCTGCCTTATAGGGATGATGGGTAGTGCGGCGCAGATACTACCGCGTCGGTTGAAAGACGTCGCCTCGTGAAAAAGGACGTCAGCATGCTCTTCAGAGGTGTTAAATAATTTTTTAGAGCAGTTGCATGAGGGAAAGGTCCATATTACAGGCAAAAGTTATTTTCAACCACTTGCATTTCATATAAAGTATTCACGTTCGTGTAGTGAAATACCGGAGACATGTATGACTGGGAGGTTGAGCCTGTGTAAATACATCGTTGACAAGATGAGAACATTACCAGGGATAATATGTATATCTAAGTGACTCTAGAGCGGCAGAATGCTCCACAAGTGTTAACCGTACCGTCCTTAGAGATATCTAATATTGCTTATAGTTTTTTGTCATTGTTACCTCATCTGAAATCGTATAGGAAAAATTCTAAGTTTCCTCAAAGATGTCATCAAAACGCAACCATTTTATCGAAGCAGGAAGGTCTACATCAAAATCCGTTAAAACTCGATAAAACTTTCCGTACAGCTCCTTCCTTCCATACTACCTTGCTGAGTCTTCAACGCGTCACCGTTTACACTAGTTATAAACTGCCATAGAGAGAGGGGAAATCCCTCTATTTTACCAACGCCTGGACTTTTTGCTTCAGTTAATCAATACGTTCTGTAAAATTTTCCAAACAATCTTAACGCTGAATACCCGTTCCAGCAAATGTCTGATTTACAAAATGTATTACACGGGACCAGGTATTACCTCGACTGAAGCAGATAAGCTTTCCGATAAGAACTCTGAATGAGTCGATACGCTTTTCTAATTAAGTATATCGCACGTACTTGATCCGATAGTCGTTGGGCCGAGTAGGTGACAGTCGGCTTAAGGGTCTGAAACAAATCAGTATTCAGCCAATTAGGTGCCTCCCTGAATTGGATGATTCAAAAGTGCTTTCTATAAAGTCATATTTGAATAAAGTTAATTTTGATTTTGATTTTTGTATAGCCTTACATATTGTACTAGACCAACGGTAGTGTGAGCCTGTTGCGAGGCAGATTGCTAAGAAGTAGCCAAGTGTGTCGGCAGCGGAAGATGGAGATAGTGCGCTTCTAGATTTTGCTCTTGTAGATAATGCCTTAGACCTCATATTTATATGTTTTTATGTCTTTATATTTATATTTATATGTCTTTATATGTTTAAATTATCTATAAATAAATTTAATACATTTTATAGAATATTAATATGTGATTTATTTGGATGGATGTAACTTTTATGCTCTGTAAGTGTATTATTTTTTCTTTGATATTTTTCTAAAAATACATATTTGTTGTTGATCACGAAACTTTTTTTAAAGGTTAATATATTTTTTATGAAAAACGCAGCGGGAGGCTTACTCCTAATGGGTCCGACAATTTCGTTAAGATTGCAGCAATGGTGAGCCAGCTAATACTAATTTGTGTGTATCTCCCACAGATCCAAAATAATTTTAGTGGTTCCGCTGCATATTCTAGTATCACAATTGCTATAAAAATATAAATAAACTCCTTTCTCTATTACAACACTTGACTATTATGGCTTGGCTTATAATATAAACGACGCTAAGCTTGTTCAGGACGGCACGTGAACCATAATCTTGTTATATTTTCCTTATAAAATGTCTGTACATTTTTTGTGGCAATATAAAATATGAGCTTATGCGGGGACGGCAGACTATGCAATAAAATACTTTTGTATCGTTATTTTTAAGGTTTTAAATAATTTGGCTGTTTTGCTAGTAACAGAAACTATTACTTTCACAAGAATGACTATTATAAGTGTGCATTCAATGCATAATATTATATTGGAAATCAGTAGATGTCTCTTTTAAAACTGTCCAAGGTAAATTAAAAGCATAAAGTATCAAAAAAATAAAAAGCTTGTACCTTATTAAATTGCAAAATATTATTCATAATGTAATCATTGTTAGTTAAGATAAGTTAATTAAGAAAAGAAATGTCTTATTTGTTAATTGCTGTGAAATAGAAAATTTTGACTTCCACGCCGTTTCTAGCGCATATGCTGGCCTCTTTTATGGGTCAGTGCTGCACCGTGCCCTCTCCTGA
Source organism: Scirpophaga incertulas (assembly GCA_036419045.1). NCBI lineage: Eukaryota > Metazoa > Arthropoda > Insecta > Lepidoptera > Crambidae > Scirpophaga > Scirpophaga incertulas. The sequence continues at coordinate 11,888,942 of CM071641.1, forward strand.
GGAGCGGTCGCCGGCACTACAAGCCGTAGGGTCACTAGGACCAAGGGTTTTGGCTTAGTTCGGTCGGTAGGTCAGATCGGTCGAGCCACCTCAATCAGTCCTTGGTTGCGGTGGTAGCCATAAGGGTCTCAGCCTCTCCTCTCCTGAGGGAAAGAAAAAAGAAATACTCACACAGGCACATTCATTGGTCTCGCAATGTCTTCATACGTGGATTGTCTCATAGTAACATTATATATTTTTCATTAATTTATGAAATTAATATTATCCTTAGTGTTTCGAATCCCCATTTTGGTAAGTTTGATCAATTATAACAGTAATTTTTCACTAATAATAATTAGTCGCCACTGGTATGCTTTGTATTTCATGTTTACCTACATCATTTATTAAATTGTATATTACCCTATTTTATAACGTTCACTATTCATATTTCATCACTTTATCACTTTGAACTCTGATCTGATTATTATAATCACATACCACCATCATTAAGTATTTTCATTTTTGCTTCTGTTGTCGACGTGGTCATAATCAAGGGAGTCTCCTGGGAGAATATTTTTTTGCGACACTGGAAATTATGTTTTCAGTGTTCCAAGTTTAGAGCTTGCAGAACCAACATTAATTTGGTGGCGCGCATGATTGCACTGTCGCATTCCAGCCTGTTCCTATTGCAATAATAACACCTTCTTTGTACCCTATGAACCCTACCTGACTGCATATACCACCTATCAGACCCTCAGGGGAGTAGTTAACGCTTATATATCTTCACATATTATGTATATTAATCTTTACAGAGAACTAACCGCTTAGATATATTATTCAAATAAATTTGTGGTCAACTTGAGGAATCTCGAGCAGAAAACAAATTTATTTAAGTAAACTCAACGTAGCATCTTCAGCAAGAAAAATCTAAACTACAGCCAGTACAGGTGGAGGTAGTCAGGGTTCATCGTCATAGCTGAAATAGAAAAGATTATTGGACACAGCTGCAATTTATAATTACAAACGTTTCTAGAATCTAGGAATGAGAATACGCTAGCCATGATGAAGGAGCTATTTGTTTTTGTTTAGGATTTTTGGAGGATGAATACATCAAAGTATACCGTAGAGTTGCCAAGTCTAAGGTCACCTATAACATCACGATCACGAAATATACTGGTAACATTTTCTTCCTCACGCATCAGGTATCTGGTTCCTGTTTACAGCACAAAAGTATACGAAATCACAACCTGGAAGCGACTTAAAATCCTCTGATTTGATGGTTCCCGGAGAGTCATGCAGTCTTTGTCACTGAGCGTTTGTCTCCTAAGCAAAATAGTTTGCATGCGGTGGCGCGAAAAATGCTTAAGGATCAAGGCTACAGATAAGGTTCAGCAAATAAAAAGAAAAGATTTATATACATATTTATATAGAATATAAAATCACACCACAACTATAGGACAACAGAACATTTTCAGGCTTATAATTTATTCACACCATAAGATACATATATTGGCTAGGCTTTCCGATACAGCGAACAACAGATATAATCTTATTATAAACAATCGAAATGAAATCATTCGTAGTGTTAGTTGGAGCAGACGATTTAATACGATACTATATGACACGATAGTATATGATAAAGTATAGATATAGAAGACATAGATAATACAGAAGTAATTTCATAATACATATTTACATTTTATACTTCATTAATTAGAAAGTTCGAATTATATCTATTCTTTGGAATTACATTCGTTGCCTACACTGGGCATTGACAAAGTTTAGTTAAATTTGTATGTTACCACACCTCAGCTTTATAACATCTGTATCTATGCATAACCCTTCAAGAAGCACTAACATAATTTTGTATATGTATCTATATTCTGTGTCAACGTTATATTCATTTACTGATTTCACAAAAATATTCCATTACCTGCCTTTGACAGTTTTATGAAATAACTTATTTACATTGTCGTTATTTTTACTTTAGTTTATGTTCTTTATTCAGCGACTGCAATTTTGATAATGCTTTCTATAAGCCGTCGTGCATAATGAAAATATCAACCACCTTAATATTGGTAAGTAGTTATTTATTTAACAGGAATCTACAAAGAGAATAAAAAAATAAAAATTATTTTGTCATGGTTAATAAGGAATTAAACTTCTTTGAGGAGGAAAGAAAGTACGTATATACCTATATTTATATACCGTATGTTTATCAACCTTCATATCTGTCATTTACTACAGTCGCTCGGCGTAGCATCGTATTTTTATTCCGAAAACAATGGAAAGGTGATTAATGATTGCTTTGCCTTGTCTGACAGCGGCATAACATATGACATTTTATGAAGATTTATCACCAAAAAAAGCAAAAATCAAAAATTGATTGTTATCGGCCTTGTAAATGTATAGTAATCTTATAACATTTTATGTAAATCATGTGAAAATCGTACTAGTATTAATATTATATAGTAGTCGGACTTTGTAAATTTACCAACAAATATAAGAAAAAAAAAAATTAAAAAAAACTTTTTAAAAAACACGCTTTTTACGCAAAGACTAAAAAACGTTTGAAAAAACTTTTGTTTGTTATAAAGACTAAAAAACATTTGATCTAAAAAGTAGTAAATAAAAAAAAATTAAAAAAAACTTTTTAAAAAAACACGCTTTTATTAAAAAGACTAAAAACCGATCTAAAAACTTGAAAATAAAAATAAAGTCACGCTTTTAGAAAATTTGGGTACATATCAAGAAAAATTTCTGATGACAAAAAGAAATGTAACTCAAAAATTTGTCTATAAAATTTAGCAAATTAGTCCAAGAACTCAATGACTATAAAAGCGTGGGGTGTAAATGTTAAGACCATTAAATGAGTAATGTTTAATTTTGAACACCCCACGCTTTTATAGTCATTGAGTTCTTGGACTAATTTGCTAAATTTTATAGACAAATTTTTGAGTTACATTTCTTTTTGTCATCAGAAATTTTTCTTGATATGTACCCAAATTTTCTAAAAGCGTGACTTTATTTTTATTTTCAAGTTTTTAGATCGGTTTTTAGTCTTTTTAATAAAAGCGTGTTTTTTAAAAAGTATTTTTTTATTTTTTTTTATTTACTACTTTTTAGATCAAATGTTTTTTAGTCTTTATAACAAACAAAAGTTTTTTCAAACGTTTTTTAGTCTTTGCGTAAAAAGCGTGTTTTTTAAAAAGTTTTTTTAATTTTTTTTTTATTTACTACTTTTTAGTATCGTGATTATTATAACAAACATAAAGAAATGTACATAATTGTTCAGAAAATGTAGTATTAGAATTAAACATATGCATTATATCAAATTCTATCTGTTTGCTTCATTGAACCAATTCTCATATTAAAAAGTTTTTAATTTATTACAACATAATTATGTATTTTTATGATTCGAAAATGATTGAATATTGTATTGTCATCTAGAATACACATGTAAAAAAATTTGAGCTCGATTGGAGCAGTAGAAGTGGTCGAAAAATCGATTACAAGATTTGATCATGACAAACAAACAAACAAACAAACGGACAGAGTAAGTCAATAAAAAGCGTGTAAAAAACATTATATGTTGGCTACTTATATGTCTGGGATAAGAAACCATACATTTTATCGTCCTAATTTCGGTTTAAAAATAAAAATAAAGTATTATGCTAGTATTGCACCTGTTACATGAGATTAACTCGTAGCAAAGTTATATTTTCGGATGATTAAAATAATATCACGTGAAATATAAGCTACATTATCCCTTATTAACTTAAAAATTTCTTTTTCATATTAGTGTTGTTTTTTTCTTTCATGTTTTTAATTTCATTTGATTCAAACATTACTTTCAGTTATTGCTCACTGCTTTAACTATAGTAAATACTAAAAGAGTACGGTATAGTATATGTACACTATGGCACGATACCCAAAATGGCAGGGTATCTACGGTTGTCTAATAATTAGAATCAAAACAGTACAGTACCAAATACTTGCGTACTGCCATTTAACAATTCTAAAATTAGCAAAGTCCTGGGTGGTTATTTAGTAACCCGTCGATTAAATAAAGAGATTATGTAAAACTGAATAATGATCATCGGATCTACTTATAGCTGGATTGCACAAACAATTACTTATGCCAAGATGGCTCGGAAAAAGAAATATCAAAATGGAAAAAAAAATTGGTTTCTAACAAATAGAATTATCAAATAAATTCGATTGCCATTATGCTCAGAAAATTAATTCTTTCGTTTGGTTGAATGAATTAATATTATATAATATACTCACGCCTCTTTTCCGTGGGGTTAGACAGAGATCACAATTTTCCAGTTGTTACGATCCAAACATGCTTCTCTAGCTTCAACGACTTTCATTAATATTTTCATTCTTGCTCGTTAGTTTCGGGTACTGTTGACTGTATGAATGTATCTTAAGTGTTAGTTACAGATACCCTCTTAATGGTAAACTTGTACTGTCATACTGTTCACCATTAGAAGGGAGCTTGCACTTCAAAGATTTACTCGCTAAAAATTTACACGCCACACACTAAGAATTTTAAGTTGCTTCTCCCTTTGAGGCCTTAGATAAGGTCTAGAGAAAGGAGTTCTCGAAAACAAGGCATGTAAGGCTATGTTGCAAGCGGATTTTCCTTATTTTCTTTTATATGCAGTTCATATTATTTAAGTTTGTTTGCAATACAATGTTTATAACTACAACATACTTTACCTCCACGTGTATATACTTTAAATTATTGTGTAGATATTTGCAAATTAAATAGTAGTTTTTACTTTACTCATAAATCTTCCTGAAAGTAATTTGGTAATTTTTGTTCTAAGGTAGTTAAAACTTTTACTAGGTAACTTTCACTATTCATTGTTATAATAGATGATTCATTGATAGGTCTTTATCATAGACATGGTATATGTACGCAAACTTCTTGTCAGTCAATTGTATCGTAGCAACCGTATTGTTTAGCCTTGACTTTGTGTTTTTCATATATAATCGAAATGTGTCTACTAAATTAAATATTACAATACTTTTCAAGTATAAATATTGTCGTTATTTTGCACTGTCTGCAAAATTCATGTGAAATACTAATGCTTTGCCTGCCTTATATAAAAGTTTTTGTTTTAAGTAAGTTCCAGTCACCAGTAATCATAGTTTGTTTTAGCCACGTGCTAGATTTTGAAGACAATAGAAAAACCAAATATTTTGCTGAACACCCTAATAAATAAAGTGACGACCTCCATAGTCGAGTGGATAATACACCGGTTTCAAGGTGTCGCCATCTCTGAGGTCCCGGGTTCGAATCCCGGTGGGGGCAGATGTTTGTGTGATGAATGCGAGCATTTGTACCTTAGTCATGGTTGTTAATATATATTTCAATAAAAAATTATTTATATATGTAAAATATATGTATGTCTATCCGTTACCCTAGATCCCATAACACAAGCCTTATAGCGCTTAGTTTGGGCTAGGCTAATTGGTGTAACAAATATTAAAGTAAGTGTAACAAATATTAAAAAAAAAAAATGAATCGAACGGCATCTTCTACCAGAGGAAAACTATTTTGTACATTACAAACAGTTTTTGTTTGTTTGTTTGTGTAACTCTTTATTGCACATACACATAAATAATACACAGAAACATAAATAATACATTTAACATATTATGTATATGCAAAGGCGAATTGATTTTTTGCCCGGAAAATATTTATAGTTCACAAATATTATTGTCTATTACGTCACTCGCATATGTATTACATAAACTATAAATTACATCTGATTAATACATTATTGATGTTATATCCATAATAATATCACAAAGAGGTAAAGTTTATGGTATAGGATCATTGGGGAAATCACTTTTAGATATTACGGACCATTATTGGGAAACTTGTCTATTAAAGTTTAAAAGACAGCAAAATGTCAGTACACTACGTTTTGCTGTGTTTTAAACTTTAGTTGCTGTCTTTTAAACGCATTCGAAAAGTGACACATCAGAACACATCAAAATGTAATTCCTGCCAGTCGTCATTTTGGGCACCCATCATAATATCTGATCATGATTAATAATGGTTGACTATAATAATCGTTAGTGATTCATATTCACATTCAATTTACCTGTATTCATTTTAAATTATAAACATAGTTCGCTAGTACTGTCATAAATACAGGACAATCTAGGCTGATCTAGGTTATCGCAGTTTTCATAATACGTTAATTAAAAATGCACCATAGTTTAACCACACCACCCGAATTTTGTTTCACCACACGTCGTGTGAAGTTTAACGCAGATTAATGTTAGTCCGAGTTAAGCTGCACTGAAATTTAAACTTTATATATAGCATATTATAAGCCCAATCCACGTCAGCATTTTGTAACCCCAACTGTGATGTATTCAGGATTTAGTGGTAGTTTATTTCAATAGGGCAATTTTAAAAGTTTATTTATTCATTACTTTGACACAATTATAAATCGATTGTTAATATGTTGAATATTATCAGACTTTATTTTCGTCATCAAGCCTTCATCTGATACATGAATTTAGAAAAAGATTTTGTTTTAAAATTCCCTTTTAATTTTCAAAAAGGTAATACGTTTTTTGAATAGCTAATTGATTGAATTGTTATCGTATGGATAAATTAAAGTTAGTCATGGCATAAGCTCAAATTCCTCATTTTATGAGGGATTTGAGCTTATAAAAGAGCTTGAGAGAGCTAAATAAAAGCAGCAGTGGCTCAGAAGCTTGTGGTGGTCCTAGACTTGATAAGATATAAATACCGAGCTGTTTTGTGCTACCTGTATCCATCTACCTGCATACAACTTGATGTTGAAAATCGGCTAAACTTCTAATAATTAATAATAAACCATACTTACAATCATTGGTGTTTTATTTATGCAACAAGTTAATCAGAAAACAGCAAAAAACATTTTTAATATAGTGTCTCTATTTTATTACATCATTGACATATAGATATATGACAAGTATTAAGAAAAAACATAAAACTAATCTTCTTTGCTATTTGGGTGAACATTGACTACTCCAACACTTGAGGCCACCATACGATAGCTACCCAGTTCACAGTGTTAACCAAGGTATCTTTGCTAGATTTCGCTTATGTATAATGATAAAAGGATATTGATTATGTGTCTTCTAATCGGGTGCGCAGCATAGATTGGTACATGAACTGGATCATTAGCCTGCTCATGTCCCAATTTGTTTATCGAGATTTGAATTATATATACGTTTATCAGATTCAACTACGGCCAAAGGAAAATATAGTAAGGCATACATCTTCTGCTATATGTTCATATACTCTTTTACGTGATATAATGACGAACAAGCAAACTGCCCACTTGTAGGTGTATGTGCGAGATTCGCAGCAAATTTGCAACCCCTATTAAAACTACAACATACGTTGCCAAGAACGTATTCCTTACTCTTTACTTTGCGATGCAAATACTTCTATTTTACGGCAGAAATAAGTAAGACGGAGAAGCAAATCAGCCTATTATAAAGTCTCCCCAACTAGACTGCTTAAATACCTATATAAAGTCGGCTAAGTGTAGGTGGGACTCGCGAAGCAAGTTTGTAATCGTTTTTAGGTGGAACAACAAATTAACGATTTTTCTTGTACGGTAAAACCTTCATTTGATCATTATAACCTCTAAATAAGTTTACATTTTCCTGAAAAATATTAGAAAATGAGATTATTCATTCGTTCAATATTTTTTTATCAAGAGACTCCACACCAATCAAACATATTTCTCCGATCTTCATTAAATCGTCAGCACCATTATCAGTAGCATATAGTTTTTAATGCATCCCCTAGCAAATGCTTACCACTCGAGAAATTTTCGGCTTCAACTCTACTGCCATTATTATGACTAATGTGCGTTGCTCATCACTTAAGGTTCGCAATTTTTTGGTTTATGTCAGTAATCTTGGTTCTACCGATCCTCAAGATTTCAATCACGCAGAAACGCTCAAACCATTACCCTCTACATTGCCTATTGACTTTCCATTCGATTAGGTTTTCGGTCCCATATGATATCACTAGCAATACGCAGTAATCAACAGCTTTGTTCTTGATGAAGACTACGACAAGACCCAAATGGATGTAATCGAAAACGTTAGTATAGAATATTGATTGCTTACAGTAAGTACAGTTCAACTTGATATTTTTATGCGTTCCTGAGAAATGACGATCATGATTGACAGACAGACCTTTTTTAGGTCGTAGAACCCCGAAAAATCAATGCGATTTTCTTTTCAAAGCTCCCTACAATGTTTGATTGCATCCGTAAGATTGTCGTCAATAAAGGTAATTGTTAAAAATCATGACTTGACAAAATTGACTTGTTGTTGTCATAATGCACAAAATGAGCCGTGAAACCACTTGCTGACTGGCTATTTTGATAATTGCTTCAGCTGGCGACGTCTCGACCGCGCAAATGATGCGTCGCGATTGCTTGCAACGAATGTTTGTGGCTACAAATAGTAGCGTTTTTAGTCTTAAACTATAATATGAATATTATATAAAGAATTAAAAAATATATTTATGTACTTTATGAAAAAGGAATATTACACAACTTAACATAATGTAATGTGTTGTGTTAACTTTCAAACTTTCGTATTGCATAATCAATATAAATCTTTGACGGGAATTAACACGGTCGCAGGCGGACATCAGGCCGCTGTAACCTGGTCGAAACGTCAGGCAATAAAATTGGGTATGTAACAATATCGTGTTAATTCCCGTTATATATTTATATTGAATGTGTTGTGTGTTCTTTATAAACAATAATAATTTATTCTCCTGTAACTAATATTTATTTTGCACATTAGACTGCGAATTAACCAAGAGATTTCATTATAACCGACATCAGCTGTCTGTAGCAATCGAATATTATAAGCAGCAATTAAAACTCAGAAATGTGATAATCAGAGACAAAAAACAAATTAAAGTGCTTAGGCCAACAATTCACTTTGTGCGTACTAGTTACCTTCATATATGCCCTTTAATCTATGCCTCGTGATGAACGCCTTACACATTCTTAATGAGTTAATTTTAATAATTCTTTCAACTTACAGCTTCCAAATACAACAGATAACATAGATGGCGCTGTGGCCTCGACACATATCTTTCTTATTAGTAGGTTCAGGAGTCGATCTCAGGGTTCGATTAAATACAGCATAAGTCTACAGGCCTTCTGGAAGATGCGTGTGAGATTCAAAGTAAAGTATTATTATCACTACAGTTAAAGGTACTAAAATTTTCTACAACCGCTCGGAAACCTCAAAAAGGCCCCAGCTCACGTTGAGGAGGTTGAAATTGCTATAAGTTATGCAATTTCCCTACGCACCATTAGCTACAGGCTCGAGACAGGGAATTTAGTACTCAATGTTCACTGCAACGTCTGCAGCAGATTCCTATTATAGAAACTTTTGCTTTAAGTATATCATTTAAAATTATAAACTCTTATTTTAAAATGTCTACTTATACCTAATTATAATAACGAAATGTTGAAAAAATATGAAAATGTCTTTCCTAAAAATATTTTAGCGCCTTAATTGACAACTTATGTTTCGTAAAAAATATTCTGTATGAAGGCTACTTAGGATTTGTAATTTTCATACACAAATGCTGTAATTATAATATGATGAAGATGTAATTTTTTGTTGCTAATTCATGATCAAGGTCAAGCGACATTGCCATTATGTTTTATAGCACCTATAATCCTTGTTACCAAAATACATAATATCTTTAGTATGTTCTAAAATAATAATTTCCTATGTAATTATACTAACTAGTACATTAATAAAGTTGTTTTTAAGGTAACTTTGATACATGTGTCACCGCTCTTGCAGTGGAAGTCGCAAAAGTGTACTAAAGAACTCTACCGCAATTATATAGTCGCGAAGTATCTGAGCAGTGGCGAAAAGTTCACCATTATCTTGCCGTAATAAAATTGGGAGTGTGATTCTGTACTACAACTCTCCATGACCAGTCGGGGAGAGCCGACGTTGTTAGGTGTACGTATTATAAATATTTAAAATACTAAGTGTACAATTATGTCGTTCGTTATGACACAATAAATAATTGACACAATGTATCAAAGTACTTACAGTTTCAGGTGTTCATTATAACGGTTATTTATTAATGAGCTCGGTAGAGGTCTCAGTAACGGCCAAAACTGTAAAATGTAAACTTTACGACGTCATAAAAAGAAGCAAGCGACAAGCGATACTCTGGCCGTTGACGTTTACAGCTTGCCTATTCACCGCCTTCATAATTTTTTTTTTCCTCAGATGAGGAGGCTGAGAATCCATCATGGATACTAACGCAACAGGCAAGCAGGGATGCGTTGATTATGTTGGACTCCTGGTGAATCGTGGCGGCTCGACCCAACAGACCTACCAACTAAACTCAGCCTAAGCCTTTGGTCCTAATGACCCTACTGGCTTGAAGTGACAAGGAGCCGCACCGCAGGAGAGGTAAAGTTAGCGCTGCCCCATGGGGAGGACATAAGCGCTAGAAGAGGCACGGTTCACCAAAGTGGGACCGGCCTGTATTGACGGGGAACCTACGCGTGGCTGAGCAGAAGGCTGCCGATTAGGGGGATACAAGGGGAGCAACGGCTCAGACGCCGCCGCTTGCAGGTTTAGAAGGTCCTGCATGAGTTGATTAGGAGGGTCGCTAACGATATGTCGCGGTCTACGTATCCTCTGCCGATATTGACTGTTGCCTAGAGATAGGCTCGCTGAAGGCGATATTGACGGGGCCTTCATAAATTAACGTGTGCAGATTATGAGTGTGCATGATTGTAGAGGGGACAGAAAGACGAACGCTTGGCTAGGAAGAAAGTCTAGGCCACGTAAATAGTGTAAATGGTGGTCTAAATTACTTATCTACTTTTTCGGCGGTGGAAGGTTGAATTTGGCGACATTTTAAATAGTTAACTCTTAAGATATTTCATTCTTTTATTCAATGTCCTGGTTGATTAGTAGAATAATAATGTATAGCGAAACGAAATTGGTACTGTGATTTTGAGAATTATCAAAACGACATCAACAATTTAAAATTTTGAGAGTATGTTTTTTGAATACGAAGAAATTGAATATCTACCTAATCAACTTAAATATATTGTTATCTTTAGGCAGCTGAACTAATTTGAAAATTTTCCCGTTAGAGTTAAATTTTATTTTGAAAGGTGAAAATTAGACCTTAAAGGTGTATAAAATATGTGACGAAAACTTTTACGAGAAATCCTGCTAGTGCCAATGCAAATCAGAAATGTAGAATACCGTATGCACTAATTCCATGTTCTTCTTGAGGAATACTTCGTGTAGGTAATTTGCTCTTGATTTTCCTGGAATGAATGTCGGCTTTAAATATACATAGAGGTAGGTGGGCTGCAAATCTCCAACAGAATACAGAAGTGAGTAAACGAGGGAGGGAAAATGACATTCATCTCACGTGCCCCCGTGAAACATCAAGCATTGCCTTTGCCAGTTCCTAATAATCTGAAATCGGTGCAGATTTATTCACGTAATACCATTATTGTGTTCTCTGGGAGTTTTATAAGCGTGCTAATGTGACACATAAAACCTTTTTACATCGATACATTACTTTTGTTATTGTTGTCGAATTTTCTCTTACGCTTCACTTACGGCACTTTTTCTAACAGAAAACGAAGGTATGACAGGTAATATTTAAATCGTATAGAAAGTATTTATGGTACTTGCGAAATATGATAATGAAGTGGTAGAATTTGTGGAATTCACTACATTCTTGGGTATTACGTTGGATCCGACTTTGCAATGGGATCCACATATTGAGACCCTATCAAATAGACTAAGTTCTGCAGCATATGCTGTAAAAAAAATAATACAACTTACAGATGTTGAAACGGCAAGATCAATTTACTTCAGTTATTTTCACAGTGTTATGTCCTATGGTTTACTATTATGCGGGTCGGCTGTAGTATAGAAAGTATTTATGTTCTTCAAAAAAGAGCAATCCGCGCTATTTATAATTTACGAGCAAGGGATTCTCTTAGAGATTTATTATTTAAAGAGATGAAAATTTGATTTATATGTACAAAAATTGTAACACATTTCATACTAATTTTCAAATGCATAATTTAAATACAAGAAATAAAAATAAACTTGCCGTTCCAACATACAGGCTACAAAAAACTAAAGGCTCGTTTTTTTCGGCGGCGCCTTTTCATAAGTTCAAGGTACATGTTAAATAGACATTAGCGTCTTTTTAACATGTATGATAAGGGCTATTACAAAGTCAATGATTAGCTATTATTGAGCTAAAAAATACGTCCTGAATGGGTGGTAGGAAAAAAAATTGGACGATTCAAAAGAGCTTTCTATAAAATCATATCTGAATTAAAAAAAAAAAATTATCACCTAACATTGTGCAAGAAAAAACCTATGAGCTTCAGGAACTCCTTGGATTTGATGAATAAATTAAAATGTTTTGCAACTAATTACATACAGTTTTAAAATTACTGACATCTGTCACTATCTGTTGCTGTTTCTGCATAGATCAACCAACTTATCTGTTCGGTTAGTAGCACTAGTCATGCGTTTACAATGAAAATGTTAACTCTTAATCGTTCCCACGAGTGATATGAGACTACGCTAAATATATTTCTACGACTAGGCCTTAGTCAACCACGCTATCACATATACGTCTACGTTCTATTTAGGTGTATGCATTTTACTTTCAATCAATAATGAAGGATAATTTTTAACAAAATAACAACTAGTACCCCTAGCGACAATAATATACCTCAGTAAGATGGTACATTTTAGTGACTTACAATACCTACTATCGAACTGATTACATCTTTTCTACAAATTAGAATTTAAAAAAAAATATTATTTTCCGTTTTGGGTTTTTATTTATTGACATTTTAATGTTATCAATAATCCAGGCGATTATTAAGCAATTTAACACAAAGAGATACACAATTAACAAAAGGCGACATTATTTTTTAGACGGTAATTTCTGCTATGCAACCCAAGGGTAGAACGGTGATTTTCGAAATATTCAATAATGACGTAATATACAATATTACTAAAAGGATTAATGATTAATAAATGTCACAAATTAATGGTTTATAATGTACTTAATAAAATCTTACTCAATATAAATCGTATATTGTGTATAAGTGAGTACTAAGAGTTCGTTTTCAATGAGTACAGTGGGGCTGCGATGAGTTCGTTGACAGTCTATATCTACAGTGTTCATTTTTGTATGGAAAATTGGTACAACAACAAGCGAATGCGTAATTTACTAAAGCGGTACAGATGTCAGTTAGTTTATTGACATAATTTCTGTAATTTACTACGCGTTAATGACCTATCGATAAAGATAGCTGTCATGAGTGTTATGATAGAGCCACTGATAGAGCCACAGACGTAACTCGCGTAACGTGATGTACGAGTACTTCTGCCGCAGTCGATCTTCTTATTTAATAAATAAACTGGTTTTATAAATATCTCTTCGACTTAAGACACCTGCGAATGAAGTAGTTGGGTACTTTTCTGCTATTATATAATATAATTGCCTAATCCAACTGTTTTGATATATTAACTGTATATCAAAACAATGAATTCGTTATTGTAAATGTATTTATTATATCATTTTGGGGCATAATAAGTTCAACACCAAAAGATGTTACGCCATAGGCGTGATAAGATTGGAATCCAACATGGTATTAAAACTAAAGCTTTACTGCTATTATATTTTTAAATTATTATTATTATAAAATAACATTGTTTCGAGCCTACTGTACATCGTTCTATACCAGCAGCCTGTGGGTTGATTATAGACGCGGGGCTTACAATGCCCTTCGTGTGCAATACAATAATGCTTTTAGGATACTGCTTCGGCTGCCTCGGCGCTGTAGCGCGTCTGGCATGTTCGCTGAAGCCAGAGTAGATTGCTTTCCCACAACTATGCGCAAGCGAGTGACATCTATGGCGCGCAGGACCCGAGACAGCCGAAACAGCCTCCTGTCAGTCATAGCGGAGAGGATGGACGGCCCGTTCTTGAAACACTGGATGTTCGTTTATGCACCCGTGTCTCGAGAACGAGTACGGCAATATTAATATATTTAAATGGACATTATAATTATTTAGATTTAATTTTATTATTATGGATTTATAATCTGAAATAAAATTTTTATTATTATATTATTATTATTTTATGCGGGAGCTTCACAAAAAAGTTATAATTTCTTGGAAATGAAAAAGAAATTTAAAATAAAACATCAATCCAAATATAACGCAATATAATAAAAGGCCATGGTGTAAGTGTATTTGTCCGTATCGGCGATATTGCATGCAGCTCACGTGTTCTGGCAATCGTCAAGAGCGTCCTTACACGTCCACGGCAAACGGGTCCGGACTGTGATCACATAAGATGGGGGTGACTATTGTCACGATTGTACCTCTAGACGGATAGAAATCGAATTCTGAAAAGGTTTTGTAAATATCATTGGTAATATCGACATAATTATTAATAACATAAAGGTCAGTCTAAAAAAATAATTTAAACGGAGAGTTAATTTGATTATTTTATTAGTAATAATGTAATTGTGTATTATATAATATGAACATTGAATAAATGTATGCGTCATTAATGACTCTTGTTAATTATACTTTTTCAGTGCTTATTTACAGAACAAAAATATATTCTTACCCTAAAATTCTCTCTCTTAGCCTAAAGTTTATGTATATAAGTAAATATTAAAATAACAATATTGACAACAGAGTTTGATTAATGTAACAGAAATTGATTCCATAAACAAATAAACTAAACAAACTGGTATTCCAAATAGAAAAAAAAATTCACAACGTCACTTATATCGATAACGTGTTGATATTGAGGCGGATACATAAATGCCGAATAAAGGTGATACGGAAAAACGTAGCTCCAATTGAATTTACCCAGTAGAATGGAAGAGAAATTGAATAGCTAGGATGGTACCAACGCTAATAAATCACAGCTGGATTGTTATTATTAACTGCTATTTACGAAAAATAAAATTCCGAAAATGCTGAATCACGGTTTTTTTTTATTCAGAAAACACAACACGCATGCCACACATGGGAAAATATTGTCTGTACTAAATGTATGAGTAGATTTTCGACTGACGGGCTGTTTTGAACGAAACGATAACATTATGCTTTGTTACATTAGAATAACAATGGCGCTTTCGGATACAAATTGGACAGATTTATTGCAAGTTCGCTCTTGGATGTTGCGTAAATTTGCCGTAATGCTTTATTCTTTGATTAATATTGTACCTTGATTTTTCTTGATTTTAGTATGTACATATTTTATTGAAAGATATATCGTTATTATGAAGGCTTTTAGGAAGGTAAAATCTGTCGGGGGTGGATATTATGATTATGATAACGTTGGCTGATTACAAATTTTTCTAAGCTAACAAAAAGCGAATTGTATAAATTGCAAAATATTGGAATTATTATAATTTTTTTTATTCAATAAAATGAGGTATATCGTAAATTTTAAACAAATATTAAAATATTTGTAATCATTTCCAGTGATACAAGTAAGGCCATCTACTATAACTTTTTAAATCATAGAAATTCAAAGAAACAGTTGGAAATTCATCATTTCTTTATTTTTTTTCTTTATGAATTTAGAAGGCATAATTGTGGCTTAATTATGCTCCATAATATAAAAAAAAAAAAAAATTTTCAGAGGCGTAATTTTAACTATATATTGTATTCCTCCTGCGGATGTTGTATGAGCAGAGAATATATCTTCACACTAGCCTTTCATAAAATATGACTAAGTGAAAGTGTTTATTATAAAAAAGGTGTCTCACAGGACAATGTGAGTTATTCACAGCTGTCCAAGAGTATGTTTAAGCTGTACTGGAGAGGATTGGGCATCATTATCAACTACAAGGAAATGACGCAACTACGTTTTAGTTATGATATTCAAGCCATGACTAGCACCGTAAAAGCCTTGGGTACAATACCCTAAGTCCTAAGTGGAGTTTCCCAACAAGTAAAAATAATTATGGAGGAGATGAAAATTCATGTAACATCCACTGTTGAGAAGGACATCCACTGGTGAAGAGGCTCTTCACTGATAGTTATTGACAAGTATGTTTTCCTGGGACAAGTAGTCCAAATTAACTACTGGACCGCATCCTATTAAGGTCAAGTTCAAGTTGGCTTCTAAAAAGCTAGGTGTGCTTAACAGAGCTAAGCGGTACTTCCTTCCGAGGCAACGACTGCTATTATACAAATCGCAAGTCAGGGCCCATATGGAGTACTGCTGTCACCTGTGGGCGGGAGCACCTCGATACCAACTTGATCCTTTTGATTCGGTCCAAAGACGCGCTGAGCGTATCGTTGACGATCCCATACTCACATGCGGTATTGAGCCCTTAAGTCTGAGAAGAGACTGTGCCTCTTTGTGTGTTTTCTATCGCTTATACAACGGGTTGTGTTTGTTCGACATGATGCCCACGGCCACATTCTACCATCGCACCGCTTGCCATCGGCAGGGTGTTCATCCTCACATGCTGGAGCCTAAATGGTCACGCACAGTGCGGTTTCAACGAAATTTCCTTCCGCGCACGCTTTGATTGTAGAACGAGCTCCCTGCTGAGGTTTTCCCGGGGGATTACAGTATGGGGTTCTTCAAAAAGGGAATAAATAGGTTTTTAAAAAGGTCGGCAAAGCGTTTGGGATGCCCCTAGTGTTGCAAGCGTCCATAGGCGACGGTGACTGCTTACCATCAGGCAGGCCGTAAGCCTTTTTGCTACCGTTGTAGTATAAAAAAAAAAATAGTTAAGAGGTATGTTTTCGATCCGTTAGTGCGTGTTATAATTGAACCGAAACCTGGTTCAACCCAAAAGACGATCATCATATTACCTACACATATCAACTTCCCACGATCTCTGTAGGTACGACACCTACTGGTAGTCGTCGGTCCGGTGTGTTATGTAGCACACTCTTCTCTTTTCATTCATAAACATTCATATGTGGTGTAATTGGTTTCGCATTGTACTGTTATAAGTAAAATTTTACGAGAAGGAATGAGAAAACGCATAGTTAGCTAAACAAGACTTATTTTTTTCATTATATATAGTATAAGTCAGGCTATTCAGTTTATTCTGTAATTGAATACTAGCTTAATATTTTTGGTATGTATATTATATGCAATATGATATAAGAGGATTAATTAATTTCTCGTTAAATAGTTCAGATCTTTTAAGGTAAGTACTTATTTTTTATTAATTCTATTTTTTAATTCAAACATTAAATCATTATTTTCATATTTCTTTATTAACGTACGATCGTAATTAGTGGCAACCAACGAAATTATAGAAAACAAGTTTTAAAATTATCGATCTACTTCTATAGAAGACCCCTTAAAACAAATTAAGCCCGTGTTTCTCGACAAGCCTGGGGACTGCCAAATGGTGCAACAACAGATTTTTATAATGCCCTGTATTGGTAAGCTAGGTCTGGCCAGTCGCCAATGCAGCCATCGATTCGCAACTTCTCTTTATGCCTTCCTGAAACTTTTATCAAAAAGGAAAAATTGAAGAACTCGTTTCCTTTTTGTATTTATCTACTCACGCATTTCATTATACTGAGGAGCGATTGATACATTTTGCAAAAACAGCGCCAAGTGTATTATATATAATGGTGTGAGATAAATAGATTCACATATTTTTGTTACTGTACTCATTGTGATGTTGGTTTTTAACACAAAGCCAATAAGGCTGACATTTTATTTTCATTTCACAATTTTCATACAATTTTTCAAGATTCTTTTATATTTACATACATATTTCTAATCACGACTCGATGGGTTTCTGACAGATGTAACAAACAGCAACAATTTAACGACTTTTATAAATGGACATAGTAAATAGAATAATAATATTAATAAATATTAATAATTATTTCTTATACTCATACCAATTTTTATAGTAAGCACTATAGTAGTAGTAAGCACTATAAAACTAGAGTAACAAATTATCATTATAGCCACGCCCGCTGCAGTACATAAGCGTCCACAAGCATTAGTCCAGCAACTTTCACCAAATAGTTTGTCTACTTTGTGGGGGCCACTTGTTGGGAAGCGTTCTTCGAGGATTGTGTTCAAGTCTTCCATGCTTTCAACCATGACTACAAAATCGTCAGCAAAATGAAGGTGCGTCATCTTATCACCGATGTTATTGTTGCCCACTCCCCTTCAGTCAGTACAGCTGTGAAAAGTTTCGGCGACAAGACATCGCCTGGTCTCATACCTCGCTATTGTCGTATCGATGATTTATGTAATGTGTAATTGTTTTTTTACTTAATCAAAATGTGATTCTAATTTAAATATAGTTTTCGTTTTACCTGTAAAACTTCATCCACAAGGGATGAATTCTAACACATGAATAAAAACATCTTAACTCAACCATGTTAAACTAAATTCGAGCTTTAATCTAGTACAGTCATAAAGTAGCAGAACATAAATAAATGCGCGTCTAATCAGCAGATATTAGTTCCGGGTGGAGCCAAACCTGCGACTGGCTTTTGGGCGCGCGCACCGTTGTAGCAAATGGTTGCTCATTCATAAAACTAATTGACAATACTGGAAAATGGATTGTATCCTAAATAAGTAGCTGGCGACAAATTAGACAGTCGGTACGGATGACTAAGAATAATTATGTTTGTTTATCACGACGATGACATGATCTTTATGTGAAGCTCAGGAATGAGGTGTAAAATCAGTAACTTATTTCTATAAATAGCTGCTTTATATTTGACAAATAATATCTTCCAAAATACGCGATGTCAACATTGCGGAGACGAATGGCCGGGTGCGCTATATCTCAAGGATGTTTCACAAGTGTTCATTGAACAAGTCAACGAACACTTGCGAAACACTCGGGCTGCAGTGTCGCCAACAAAGAGTACAAATTCGCTAAACAGCAGAAAAAAAATTGCCAATATAATGCTAAATACTCAGAGACAATCCTAAAAAAATATTGCAAATGATTTTTAATATTAAATTTTTAAATAACTTGTTTGTGTATGCGTGCATATACGTGTGGCTATGTATATTATTACTATACATGAGAAATATAATATTCTATATATTTCTCAATATCCTCATGATTCTAAGACTGATTTTACATAAGTAAAAGAGGTAAATTTCTGTGTAAGTAGGGTAAAGTACTATTAAATTCCCGTAACGTAGTCTTATCTTACTGTTGTCTAGTTTACTGTTATTACAACGGTTTAATAATTTTACAAATTTCAATATTATTACATTACTACGAATTTCAGTTTTACTCCATTAATAGTCATAAAACATCTTTGAGCATTGTAATTAATCATATTCTAAGTATCATTAATTTAATATTCGCATTGGAAAACAATGGATAGAAATTTTACCGCTCGAAATACGAATCAATCACAATTAAGCATGATAAAAAGATAGCGAGCAGGCGCATTGACATGAAAATATTGCGTTTGACTAATGAACGGACGAAAAGTCAAACGGTAAGGATTTATCACAACAAGATAGAACGACGTTGAAATATCGACATCATTAATTGAATCGCAATATTGCTTCGCGAAACAAAAGCTGCTGTGGATGACAAATTTGTTTCCTTAAGGCATCAGTTGCTTACGAAATTTGATGGGGATAACTCCCCGCTCACCCCCCGCAGTACGATAACAAATAATAAATTGAATCCTGAATGAGCAGCGGCTTAAAATATAATTTTGCATTTTTCTTGATTTGCGAGATATTTTTACATTTGGCATAACAAATGGTGTTGTTATATTTTTGTTTTAAGTATTATCTCTTCCTATCACAGAATTTTATAAATATGGTATTTTATATATCACAGTTTCAGCTTAATATAAAATTGGAGAGAAGTTAAGCTTATAATGTATAATGGGATTAAAGTGTCCGCGTTAAAAGCTGAAAGTGTCTCCACTTGACGACTCTGTAACATTTACAGTAAGAGAAATAAAATTAAAGAAAAAAAAACCTTTATAAAAATAAGCTTTTATTATTTGTTTATAAAATGAACTAAAAAGTTAAAAATAAATTATTAACACTAAAACTTTTCACCATACATAATTATTCCATACATAGTTAATAATTTATTTTTAACTTTTTATTTCATTTTATTTTTAACTTTTTAGTTCATTTTATAAACAAATAATAAAAGCTTGTTTTTAAAAAGGTTTTTTTTTTCTTTAATTTTATTTTTAACTTTTTAGTGCCTCTACAGGCTTGCTGAGAACAAGCCCTTTCATTTGATACCCATATTGTAGGAACGAATAAAAGAAAATTATCCGCCATTTTTGGTGTTCCGCCGTATTGGATTAAGAGTGACGTAACATTATTTTTTTCTAGTTATTCTTGGCAAGCCCTTTTATTTGATACCCATATTGTAGGAGTGCATTAAAAATAATTGGTCCGCCATATTGGATACGCCGCCATGTTGGATTTAGAATGACGTCACACAGTTAATCATGCATTGTCATCCGAACTAAACGTGTATACCAAATTTCAGCTCAATCGGAAACCGGGAAGTGGATCAAATTTAAGTTGCAAGATTTGATTACAGCACGACAGACAACGGGACAGGTGAAAGTAAATAAAAGCTTGTAAAATACTTTTCATTAATTTTATTTCAAAATAAAAGCCATTTACATATAAAGTGTATCTTTGAAGGTTAATAAGTATTGTTAAATCATAAAAAAAATAAATGTAAAGTGATGTGATGACTGATAAAACGATTTTCTCCCATTAAAATTGTAATGGACTGTTACCTTTAACTGGACAAATATTTTAGCTCTTATAGTAATAATAATAATAGTAATTATCAATTGGTACACTCCACGCACACTTTCATTAATTCGCTTTAATGGCTTCTACGCGTTGGATCTATACACCCGCGCACGTTATCCTTATAAAGGACCGTGTCTTATAAGGACGCGTGATATAAGTGACAATAATAATATAAAGGACCGTGTCTTATAAATACGTGTGATATAAGCGACAATAATAATAATTTTATTTCAGACAGGATCCATACATTTTATAAGTTAGTAACAATTTAAATACTTATTAAACAAGTTGTTAGTAAAAGCTTTCAAAGTAACATTGCTCATTTAGCATATTAAGAAGCTAACCTCTAAAGCTTTTATACCAGAAACAAAAGTCTTTAAAAGTCTTTAATTTTAAATGGATTACTTAAAGGTAATTAAGTAGTTACATAAAAATGTACAAATTTATTGCTTACAAGGGCAAAAATAATTTTATAGATATAATCATATTGCGGTACCAACATCCAGTTTCACGTGGCAGGTGTATTAAATGCAAAGCGTAAGAATCCTTCACTCCGGGAAACTTGCGATGCATTACCTACGGCAACCGAGATCTCGGTAAGGAATTTATGCAAATGAAGCGCATATTGCTTGATGAAAGCCTGGAACAATAGGTAGAGCATCCGCCGTTGTAAATAATTATAGTCCTCATGTTTTATTGTCATTGTATTAACGTATCTATGATACAATAAGGTTGATTTATGAATAACTAGTTAGTGTTTTAAAATGAGATCTACATTATATACACCCCTAAATAAACATAATGGACACTTACCATTTTATAATACAAGAGATATTAATAAAAAGATGTTAACTAATTTGTGCTAGATACTGTTTGTTATTGGCTAAGTAGGTATTTAAATATCCATTTAAAATTTGAAATCAACTTGAAATCTGCTTAGCTTTAAAACTTTCATAAGGTTTAATTTCATACAAGATTGTTCTAAACGGAAACAAGCTTATATTATTTTTAACTATGGGAAATTTGGCAGATAACTTGATACGAAAAACTAGAAAATGAATCATAATGCTGCCCTAGTTCATTATTAAACAAACGGATAGCTAAAAAATTATGAAGCTAATAACGGATCATCTTTGTATGAAAATGATACGAAACTCTGTTTTTTTACAAATGAGGTTACTTAAGTACACTTAATTTTTATTTTCTTTAAGTAAAATTGACGATGCTTGCCTAGGGCTGCAAATATGTTTGACGATTTATAGCAAGCGAGTTTTGTCAATATGTACAAACATTTTTGTTCAATAATATGTAAAGACTAAATGGAAAAGGAGAAAGCAGTGATCATAACTTTATAAGCTTAAGTGTAAGTAAAGTTACAGTACATTTAATAATACAATATTTCAACACTACATTATAACGAACAATAAGCTAATAAAAATAATTACTTTTTCAATATACATTTGCAATATGCCTATTATTCTTTAAATCAAAATTTGTTATTAAAATTATAAGATAGTAAGTAGTTACAATAAGCAAATAAAACAGTCCATTAGTTACAGACTGTCAATGCTGGACTTGTTTAGGGATACAGCAATCGGCACAAGCGAACACAAATATAATGCGGTATAAATTTTAAAGGCACATATTTCACCGTGCAGAGCTTACATTTCTAATTTTAACGTGCAGGAGCGAAATTTATGCCCGGTACATGTGTTGCCATATAGAGAGTGCTGTAATAACATTCGGCATTCGGCGCTGCACACAAATATTTGTTTATTCTATTACCTACCAAAATACCACATCTATAAAATACATGTCATTATAGATTGACACATTAGCAACCGGCTCATATTTATAGTGAACTGCTTAATTGACTTATCTTTATGATATTGACCATTTATAGGGTGTCAATACATATACTGTCACCGTAGAGCCAAGGGTGACCTCCGGCTAGCTCCGGATCCTCGACTCCCAGTGAAAGGGGTGTAGGTAGGAAAAAGTGACTTACGGTTTTATAATGATTATATTCCAACTTCACAAGTTTTAAAAAAATTGTTTAAATAATTACACTATTTCTATATTTGTGACTTATACAATTTAGCCTGGAATTATTAACATGTTTTTCAAAGTTTTGGTATAGTATGTTATATATCTTGATAATCAACAATCAACAATAATAAATTTATAGGAACACTGTCAAAGCGGGAATTTTGTTTTGAATCATGGAGTAATAAAGAAATAGGCCGGAAATCTTAAGGTTGGACAGAGTTCCCGTTACAATACATAGAAATTTGTTAATTTCATTTAGGTCATTGACCTGCCTTCGAAAGCAAAAACCCGATTTATCCGAAAGACAAAGAGAGAGATAGACGGAGACATGTATGGTTATATTCACGACAATATTTCGAAATTCGACTTCAACATTTTTTAATAGAACTTAACTTCCTTTTTGAAGCATACTTTTATGGTCATAATTAAACAATAAAAACATATTCATCATAGTCATCTAGCCTATTTCATGTACAATCAGTGACACGTTAAGGCATTTAATTAAACTACAAAATCTTACTTATTAGCGAATATAGGCGGTCTCGGGGTTTGTCAAGTCTGACTTGCAACCATGTGTACTAGACGTAACTTACGAGGTAGCAATATTATTTAGTCTTCTTATTCTTATTCGTAATTTGGTCAGAAGGATAGGTTGACCTAATTGTAATTGCACCTTGTCAATTAATATTAATCATAACTTGTAGTTATGTGTAAATAATGTAAGTGCTAAATTCGATTATAAATTCATTATTGAATCAAAATTATAATAGTAGATCAGTTCCAATTGATGTGTCTTCAAATTTTTATTTGTATAAGTTGTCAAATAACTATATCATAGTTATGTCAATGCCCAAATTATTTCATGTATTTAATATATTATACATTAAAATGTTCCTTTCATTATTCGAAATTAACAAACTCAAACCAAACTTAAACTTAAATTTAAACGAAATTCATAAACAAAAGGTTTCGTACTTTTACGAACGCTTCATCTACGAAAAGAATTTCATTCGCTTTTTCCAGGCTCTCCCGCGAACAATTTGAAACTGGAGTGACCGAAAAACGTAATATTCCTCAAGTTAAACAGAAGCATGTTAGCCTGTGGCGCATGTAGCATAAAGACACAAGTACGTAGAAGTACGGTCTGTTAGAACTGGCTAATATTAATTTTTCCAATACCTACATTCTTGCGGTTAATATTATTAGACAAATACAGAATGGAGGTCAGTTAATGTTTTGTTGTTGAAATGTATGACGGAAATATACAAACATTTTCAAGCTGGAATAAAACGATTGGATAGTCGTAGGTAAAAAGATTTTTATTAGTGAATTCGGGATTTTGAGCAAATGAGGCTAGATCGGTATATAATGGGAGTTAAGATACCTTATAGGTATAATTTAAACTTATCAAAGCTTTAAGATAAGTACAATTTAAAAGACAAACATACATATGTACTCTATTGTAGCAGGTGTTATTTGCGGAAGTCCATTGTATTACAAAGGATATTGTTTTTTTGCTGATTCCGCGCAGTTGATGATGACTTGTCCAACAAGCAGACAAGGTCGACACGTGTTTCGTCTCTCAGCGAGACATCTTCAGGATCTGTTGCCCGCTCGGTGACTCACGAGCGGCTACCGCTAGCCGCTCGTGAGTCACACGTGTCGACCTTGTCTGCTTGTTGGACAAGTCATCATCAACTGCGCGGAATCAGCAAAAAAACAATATCCTTTGTAAAACATACATATGCCATAATTTTGATAAATTAGTAGTCTAATAATGTTGGTAAAAATATATAATATAACAATCAACTACTTAAGTAGGATAAATATATTTTACACAAAGAAGTAAAAATTCCAAATCAACAAACTTTTGAGAATCAAAAGAACTTATCTCTCTCTCACAAAAAAAAAAAAAAAAAAAAAAAAAAAAAAAAAATCTTATGTAAAATAAATGTACTCGACTTTCGCTTTTACCTGTACCACGCGCAAATTGGCCGACTCGACGTCATGTTTTGCTTTGTGTACACATACCCACTTCTTGTTACTACTAACTGGTTCTGCGTTAAATCTGCTTACTTGTTAGGCGCATAGAGTACTACCTTCAATATTAAAAAAGCAATGTTAAATTATCCACTACATTTTATTAATTGGTTTTCTGATTGTTATTTCTCAGGCAACCATATGTTAAATATTAATCTCATGTTATTTCAAGATTTAAACAAGTAAAGTAGCCTTAATTGAATTAAAAATGATTAGTTTTAGTTTATTTATAAATGACCAGATGTAAAACTGTTTTGTAAAAGTGTTTACTAGAATAAGTTTAATTATGATTCTACTTAATTGATGGAAGAGCGAGGTCTACCTGACACAGGTATTTAACTATACCTAAAAGGTAGCCTCCAAGTGTACATTTTGTTGTCTTTGTGAAGTTAAATAAATAAACTATTATTATTATTAAACTATTATTATCTAGACGATTTACTCCCCTTTTGAACCTCAATCCCATCTCGTCCGAGCAGCAGTTTAATCAGCCCCATTTTTTCCCAGTATCCTTGCTTTGTTTAAAGTTGAGCACAAGTTTATTGTCTGATATGATAGGGGAGTTGGTTGGATGCCGCAGATAATGATCCTTGTAATTTGAGTGCACTACAATGTAGCTTGGTTTAAAAAAATAAAGGGTACATAATTTGCATTTTATAACAAATTTTCTAATGCCTTATTTGTTTGTTTATTTAAATACTTACACCGTGGTTATGATAAGACACGTGGACAATAAGAAAAACTGTAGGTAAGTGTAAAGTTATATTTATATAGTCAATTATAGTCATGTAATGTCTGAAAGTGTTGGGGTGTCATAGAGTGAAGATAATTTTATTTTAATGTCTAGTGCTCGTGCAAAAAGATATCATTCAATGTGGTCATTTGTTGTATTTTTTTAAAATAGTGAAAACGAATATTCCTACCTAAACGCTATTCTACAGATATTCCTAATGTTTGCCTTTCTTATGACTGTTAGAAACATAAACGTTTGCATATGAAATAGAATTTATTGTAGGCTTAGCAAATTATTTATAGATGTTATCGAATTATGGTTAATGTAGGTCATGTAATCATATATTGAAGTGAATTGGAGTATAATTTACGATTCGTAAAAGATACATTAAGAATTTTATCCCTCAGCTTGGTCGTTATTTTAAAAATAAATGTTTCCTGACACCAATAAAGGCAGCAATGTCAACATTAAAAGCACATCTTATAAAAATATCCAAATACGCAGTAATTTGAGAAAACGAGGATACAAACAGTATAAAAATCTGTTCAGCAAAATCCTACACTTTATTAATTTTATGCGAGTCCCCATCAAGCGAAAATTCTTCGTGAACGGGAAAAAATCAGTTTTCTTATCTTCGTACACGTGGATATGTGAGGTTTGTTAAAGAACCTTATTTCGTCACACAAAGGGCCGTGCTTTGGAATAATGAGGTTGTGTACGGAGTACACTCAAGCGTTCTTTCTATTTCAAACTTGACTTTAGAGCGTCGTAAGAAGTGAATTGCGGTTGGCAATTATTGTTGGGGCTACATGATGGAATCCGCGGTTATAATGTCCAAGAGTATGTATTCATTATCCTCATGTGGTTCATATATAGTAAATTATTATTGAAAATATTGAAAAGTGTTATTAATTTAAATGTATTCTATTTATTACACATTTCTAAGATACAATTAAATTGTCTATTGTATTAAGAATATTTATATCAGCGCACTCTATCTTCCTGTGGATGTCATAAGAATCTATGGACGAATTTTCTAGGATAGTGGCAATAGAGCCAGCCTCTATTACACTGGATCTCAGAAAATATTGCATAAGGATCGTGTTTTTTGCCTTTGCCAGTCCTTCACGAAGCAGGCATGATATATACATGTGTCGGATAGGAGGGATCGACACATTGCCACCACTGCGCATCCAACCTCGACTCGGCCCAGCACACGCTGGCGGAGTGCCCCGCGTGGGCCTTCGAGCGCCGAGTCTTGATCGCAGAGATCGGGCGAGATCTGTCTCCGCCGGCATTGATCGCGGCAATGCTGGCGGACGAGGGAGGTTGGAGGTGATGTGGCCTCCTTCTGTGAAGCAGTGATGCTCCAGAAGGAGGCCGCCGAGTGGGGTCGGGAGATGGCCGATCCCGCTCGAAGGAGGCGGCGCCGGGTTTGGTAGCACAGCTGCGGTGCCGCCGCGGGTCGCCTGCGGGCGCGAGGAAATCGCGCCCTCGGATACGGCGACCCGGGAGGGACCACGCCCCTTTCGTGACCGGGGGGCGTCGTCGGTGCTGGAGATCGGGGGAGGTATTGTAGCCTCTCCCGAGGAGGGCTCCCCTGTATCGGCCGGAGAGCGGAGGTTGGGGGTTCCCGGAAGTAGCTTGGCGTTCCCGGGGGCTCCCTACATGCCTGAGGAAGGCCATCCCTGAGGTTTTTAGTGGGTAGGCCTCCCTCTTCTGGGGAGGAGAGCCCCACATAACCGCCGGCTCGCCACAGCCGGGGTATGCAACTTAATGCATTCTCCTCAGGGGAACAAAATAAAAGGCATGATATATACATATGTATGTTATTGTAGGTTTTACAAACTTTGGTGTGTTGTTATATTAAAATCACAGTTTGATTTGAGAAGAACAGCTCTATATAAAAAAATACACTTGAACATTATTTATTATTTGTAAATACTCAGCAATTCTATGTATATTGTCTTAAGATGGGATGTGAATCTTAGTTTAGTACGAGGAATGTACATCGCTCAAAACTATATGGGACTTGAATCAACTATAATGAACATATAAGACTTATGTAATGAAAGAGTGTATTTAATACTGAGTGCATAATCGCTAGTGTTCATGGCACTGTGTTTTGGTACTGGTCTGTGGCCCGACTAGAATCAGGACGCACGCGATGATGCTCCTGTGGTGACAGAAAACATGATGAGAAAGTCGTCCAATCGGCACTCGGTCAGTGGGGTTGGTTTAGGCACGATAACCCTAGGGTAGGCGACTACAACTGATTATCGCCGTTATTATGCTATTATTATCTGATTTTAGCAACTTATATCTAATAAAAGTATGACAATATAGAAATTTCAGTTTAATTATTAATTTATATTGTTATTGTATTATTCAGATTTCTAAAAAATTAGCAATTATTATTTACGTAATTCTAATGAAACGAATACATTTCTAGCATTCTCACATTAAATGTAACATTATTTTATATAGAAAGTATACCTATAAACGTACAAATAACAAACTTATTTTAAAATTTGTTTATACGCTCTTACTGAACTTGAGCTCTTGAACTGATAGAAAATTCAATCACAGATATTTTATATATAGTATATACAGTAATTTATGACTAAATGAAAAATAATATTTCCATCTCATATGCGAATTTTGAAATAAAGCGTCAATGTGTATAAGTGTCACATCACTTCCTATTTCCTGTGAGAATCTATCAGATTTTACTTTCTAGTTATGAATCTCATCATCATCAATAAAAAGTGATATTTTAACACAAGAAAATATTTTATTCAAATATGAATATTTGTAATATAGTTAATTATTTATAAAAACATAAAAAATTCATACAATACAATTCTTTATGTAATATATAGATATATATTTTCTATTGAATTATAATAAAATTAAAAGAAAATACACAGCTATGTAGTGAAATTAAAGAAAAAACAATATAAATTCTATTTAGTACACAAAGGTGCCGTAACCCTGCAGCTTATCTTTATAGATCCGTGAATCCAATATGGCGCTCAACAGAAATGTGAAGTCATTGTTTATGGAAAGTCATTCAATCAGCTTGTACAATGGAGAAACATATCGTCCACATCGCTTTTCTCTCGTTAATCTTAATCTGCCCTTTGTGCAGGTCACGCTTGACTTTGCGAAATCAAATAATCAGGATCAGGAGTAATTACATGTATCTAGACGTTTGAATCGTGAGCCTTTGTAGTTGGGTAGTTTATTTTATATTAATTTAGTACTGTTTTGTTTAATTAATTAACTTATCTTTAAGTATTTTTGATAATAATGTCCGCTAGTTATGAATTATAACCATATAAAAAATCAAAAAGTAAATCTGTGCATTTAAAAACATTGATTAAAGTAATTTATTTATTATACGCTGCTTATAAA
This sequence comes from Scirpophaga incertulas, assembly GCA_036419045.1. Lineage (NCBI taxonomy): Eukaryota > Metazoa > Arthropoda > Insecta > Lepidoptera > Crambidae > Scirpophaga > Scirpophaga incertulas. The sequence continues at coordinate 11,918,050 of CM071641.1, forward strand.
TTTATAACGTTCCATTTTTATGTCTTGTGTTCAAAGTCTTTTCCGCTTTTAATGTTGCAATATATCTGTATTACTTTAAATCCAAAGTGAAAAAGCTTTATATGGGGTGAACGAATTAATTTATCTTTGTATCTATTAATCAACGTGATTATCACAAAATCTCTTTTACCTGGACGTTTAAAATTACATTTTCTTTTTTGTATCACTCGAAGAACTTGATTTATGTGGTAGCGAACTGAAATAAATAACTGCGGCACGTGGACCTCCGATTCTCCGAAATACGTTGAAAGCAGAGTCGGATACCTTTCGTCGAGGAGATGGCTGGCATATTTGAGCGCTTGACAATGTAGTAATTTACCAGGTGCGCCAACTTTGTCTGCTCGTTTGGATCTCGTGTGATCAGAAGTTATCTTAGTGCATCGAAATTACTACGTCACTAAGGGTCGCGATTCAGCTCTTGATCTGTGAGGTGTTGAAATATATTTCCTGGAAATGAATTATGGAATTGCTATCTATTTTCTACAATTATTAAGTTGTTTAATTTCGTATTTTATTGTGTTGTAAACTATAGTTTTATAACGAGTATATATAAAGCTGATTGATTTTTATAATTGTTATATATTTTATTATAAAAATTTAGACACAAGAGTCCTCTTTATTAAAATTTTGTGGAATAAAAATGAAGTCTCTTTATACAGTTAAGATGTTAGTTCACTAAATATAAAACTAAATTTTATTCAAATTTTAATGTGAGTGCTTCTGACTATTAGAATTGGTAAAAGGTTTGTAATATAATAAATTTTCACGAATAAAGCAAACCTAAAACTTAATGAAATATAATTCAATTTATTGTCTATTCACATATACACAAACTATTGAATAGATTTCGTCAAAAGTTAGTATAGAGATAATTTGAAACTCAGTTCGGGGTAAGATAGAAGGTGATTTTTTAACACAAGAAAATATTTTTTTCTGTGGGAATATCCGATAAGGACAGCTAAGCGGAGTCTGATGTAATTTGTTATGGGCTTGGTTGGTGTACAGGGAAGTACATAAGATATTTTCCTTCCTTTTGAAAATCCGATATAACGTAAACGAAATGAAAGGAAAGTCAGTACATACAATAAATAAAGGCAGCGAGGTATGTGAGGCCGACAAGCGAAGCAGACAGCACTCTGTAGCAATATATTTTTCTGATAACGATAAGTAACGTGTTAGATACAACACGTTATTTTAGCAACTGAATTATTTAACACAATTGACGTATTAATAACTAGCTAAACTTGCTTAGATCACTCAATTAGTGGTATGATTTGTTTGGTTCATCTAGCTAGAGTTTTATCTCTCTGTCCTAGAAGCATATTTGTGTAAAACAGTACGTGCTAACTCTGAAGAGATACCTACGAGAATAAGCGAAGTTTGAGTGTGCTTGAATGATAAGTTTCTAGTAGAATGGGGAGTTCTCTGCTTAAGAGTTGATAAAACGAAGGCTTTAAAGTTTTGTACGAAAATTTCAATAAGCATAGCAGATTAGTTGCATTTGAGTATGGTGGTGTTTGGAGGTGCCTATTCGAATGAACACAGTTTATTTAAATACTATTTATTTGATCTAACGTGTACGCTTTTGTGTTTTTCTTTGCAGAAAAATATGAATTTAAAGATTAATGAAACAATCTTTATGCAAATAAAATTGATTGCTTGCTTTCTGTGTTATAATTAAAATTATTTTCCGTTTAGCAAGTTATAAAAATAAAATGTTGTTAGTTAAGTCGAGGCACGTTCTCTTATTTTAAATTTACTGCAAAGTGTGCTCTAAGTATACTGTAAATAATGTTTGTAAAGCATTCTTTACTGCCTATAAAGTTCAAAAATTTTACTATTAACTTGGTTGTAAAGTTGGGCTGGTACGTAGCCGGCGCACTGCTAGTAAAATACAACTTTTCTTTCCTTTTCAAAGAATTCTCAGTTTTCTAAACAATTTAATACACTAATTAATTAAACTTGCTATTCTAGCGTTTACTTGGCGTAGTTTGTAAGTATAAAAGTTGTGTGATATCTGGTTCTAGTAAATCTAGTATTCTAAAATATAATATATAAAACTAATAAGGTTTTTAGGAATTACCATGTATGCGATTATAGTTCGAGAATAGTTAGAATCTTCATGCCAGCTTCAACATAGCACCGCGGTATGGGTGGTAATGCGCGCTGTATTCTTATATTGAATGTATGAACGTCACTTCAGCCCCTGTAGCAAGACCACAGAAACGCGATATGATAGAGCGACTTGTCACTGAACTGTCAATACAAATGATAAATATGATAACTGCTGTATCATATCTTGTTTCGTTGTTCACACTACATGAGCAGAGTCGCACCTCGTCGATAGGTAAGTACAATTAACGGAAGTTTTACCTGGTAAAAAAGGTACACTTAACAACGGGTATTCGCTACGCTACCGCTACGCTACCGCTACGCTTTCTGTTTGACAGAGGCTTTTGTGTCTAGGAGTCAACTTTTTGAAAATTACTATAGCTTTAGATTACCTAAGGGCACTGGAAAAAGTCAGATAGCACCCCGCCGCTGCGGAGCTATTGTAGCGAAATCGCGAACTATTGACAACATTCTCTTTCCTACAGCGCAATATGATCTGCTCAGTCACCCAAATAACACTTCTGCGTTAGAACTAAATGCTTAAGGCACACATGTATAGCCGACTTCGTAGCAGACTACCTGATTCAGCGAGCGTAAGAGGCAGCGCTATTGTTTATTCTCCGCGTTGGAACAGTTTCACTACTACAGTGTCATCATGAATACTACCAGTAAAGCTCACATCAAGTCTCCATCGACGGACACAAGTATAACCTATGTTAGGGCGATTACTCGTAGGCTTTAGTCAACCACGCCGGCCCAGTGTGTATCATCCGATTTGTAGACCAGTCCCAATATAATAATACCACCGACGCTTATGAGTGTTAACAATTAGCTCTTCATTGGACATATTGATTCATGTTGCTATTATTATTGACTATATTTAACGCCATTAAGTGACAGTAAATATGAATATTTAAAAAAAAAAATGTGATGTTCTTAACTATCAGTCAATAAGGAAAACTTGAGCTAAGTGGGCCATGAACTTGTTAGACGAATTTAGAAACTCCAATTTATCTATCGGTGAACTGAATACGAACGAGGCGCTAAGAAAATGTGCAAAAGATAACGGTATTGTTTCGATTTTTTAATACTAAGAGTTTCACATTAATCAGAGCCCGTGAAATCTGAGTTGTTTAAAGAGAAAGAACGCTTTTAATTGACAGCCATGTTACAGGCGTTACAGTTATCAGCGTCACCGTCGAAAGGTGAGAACACAATGGCTTTTGAATATTTTGTACAAATGAAAGTTCCCGTCAATATTTTCATCGCACAATAGGAGGCTTTCTGAATGGAGTGAGCACTCGCACAGAGTAACAAGAGACACAGGGCTGGCATCAACTGTTGTTGATTTGGAAATAAATATGAATTTTGAACCGTTGTCTTAAATCAGTTTAGGTACGTCTACAAGTATGTTCTAATTTTTTGTTTATTGATTAACTATTTATTGCTCTATATATGGTAATGATTTAATGTAACTATACATTCTCTATTTATCAAAATATATAATCCGCAATGTTATTTTTATTTCTTAAAACAAATTAGTTTTAAATATTAGTTAACAAATGCCGCTACATTATTATAAATGAATTTTCGAACTGAAAACAAGACATATTAGAATAATTTTACCAAAAATACATTAATATATGTTAAATATTTCTATTCTGTCACCTTTCAAGAATAATATTTTTGTAGTTTCATTAATATGGTGTAGACATATATACATATCTAAGCTTTAATTTACAATTTGTATATCTAGTTTTCAATATAACTTATTTACCTCTCAGGTCCAGGTCCTCCTCCAGGAACTGTCTACTTATTTGTAAATATTCAATAGTTTATCGTCTAATGTATTCTACTTAATTTAGATTTCGCATACGAATAAATTTTACCACTAATTATCTACATATGTATATATTAAAATCTCTGACTAAAACAATGTAATCGTGGGTAGAAAAAGTTTTGTTGTTGGCATACTTTAGATACTAATAAGAGATATTATTTCAGTTTGGCAACATAAGTTTATAAGATATGTCTTACAACTAGCGTATTTAAATATGTAATAATTTTGTTAGTTTAGATAGCACTCATTTAGATGGGTTAGTAAATTGTATACAGTTCATACAGTAAATGTTATGCATTATACCCGTGGTATCTGAGCCCAGAATCGCCTGTACACTACTTCCTTTGGTCCGTAGACCCTTTGGTCCGCTGTTCGGGGTTCTCGCCATAAACAACCTCAAAGTACTGGCCAACGTCGTGAGTGGTGATGGTATAGTCAAGTATAGTGCATATGGGACAAGTACATCATCGTAGTCCACCTAGTGACTAGCAACAGGAAGTTAGGCTCTATCGGTGAAGTGTCATAGTGGTTCTGTGTACTTTAGCGGCGTCTAATTTCTTTTTCTGGGCATTAATGAAACCACTGTAGTGATTTTTTTTATACCACAGATACAGAAGAATGACCGTTTATTCTTGTTCCCTCTTATGAAAAAAAATTACTGTTAAGAAAATAACAATTATTTTCTTAAGAATAAGCTTACTTGTCAACCCTGAACGTTGAGGGAAAATGAAAAAGTTGCCCGCGGAAATGTCGCCGATACGGGAATCGAGGCAAATGGAAAAACTTTGTCGGATACGATAATTTTTATTTTGCAACGCTTTTTTGATTTGTTGTCGCGGTGTGTGCTTAGCCATTGAAAATACTCTGTCATTGGTGTTCGGTCACTGATTTTAATTAACTTCTAGTCGTTTTTCGTTTTACACATAATCTTATGGAGAGTTGGTTGATATAAACCATTTAAAAGCTATACTTATTTTATTAACGAGGATGATTCGCAACAGTTATTTAGGATATTTTTTTTTGTAATTATAAATATTGTAAAAGAAACACAAAAAACATCATGCATGGATGTATGAATTATTTGTCTGTAATAGAAACTAGCTCTAGAAGAACACTACATATTTCATAACTAGTAAGTGATCCAGAAAGTTTCTACAAAGATATCGTTCTGTTCATATATGAATAAATCAAAAATCGTTCTTTTACAGAATTTTTACAGATCAAAACAAAGAGACATAGAAATTTTTCAGTTTCATAGTCTGTATATATAGTATTAATTATTTATACTTCTCAATCAGGTAAATTATTTACATCAGGTCAACAAATAAAAGGTAACATCCAGCGAAGGCTAAAAATAATGTTTCCAAGTTGAAATAAGGAAGAACTACTAAATCCTATGGATTGCCATGTTATATAACGGAAACTTCACAGAGAGTGTAACTAAGTTTCTGGTCGGCACAGGCGCTCAAGACCGTGAAATCGTGCAACCAGAAGTTAGAAATCAGGGTTAGCAGTAGAGCGCCGTGCGTCACGTAAATTTTATGTACACGGCTGCTACAAACGGTTTACGTTAGTCTACATCGGATTACTCGGTTGCTTACAGAATGTAGCTCGGAATTTTAACTCTCCCGAAGCTTGGAAGAATAAAAATCATTTCTGTGTTCTTAATTTCAACAATCCCAAGATACGAAATTTTTGAAATATTGAAAGTGTAATAAGTATTATCTCCAAGTCTTCCAAGGATTCCACATCGAGCAGTCCTGCATTGCCTAGTATGCAGCACCTTCTCATGATCTTAACGGTGAAGAGTTACTTGCAGTCTGTAAATAGATATTATGTTTTCGATATTTTGTATAAAGTATGCCATAACTAAGTTTATTCATCACTTAGTTATGGCAGACTTAGATATAAGCATATATTTAGTGCGCTACGTATTACTCAAATTAGGTTAGTTAGTTATCACTTTGATTATTATGAAACTTATTAAGATTTATTGTGATTAAACATTTTCATGTAAGTATTTATTTGCCTGAAACACAGGTTTAACCTAGTTCAGGTATTTTTATATTTATTGAAATTTTATTTATACCAATGTTAATAATAAATAAAATAAAAAAAAAATCTTCACCAAATCGTCAATATAAGGGTAATAACCTACTAACGTTGCGATAATCGGCATATGTTTGCCTCTCAAGGATAGCTCCGTTATAGCAGCCGTCTTTTCTGCGGCCAATATGACCTTACCACTACCATTTTAGGTTCGCAACTCTTTTGAATCTATATCACTGGACAATCTGGACACTCACATCTGGCTTATTATGTATTTTACATCTGGATCTATTGATATGAAATCATTCATCGTTCGCATCTATCTACAGCCTTTATCTATTGTGCAGAGTCTGCACACGTATAATTATAGTAGAGCTATATAATCTTGAGCTTTTTGCACTAATTAGCTAATTGTGAGGAAGGCTATGAACATTCTAGTAGTTGAAAAAAAGAAGTTGCTCAAATCATTGTGTACAGTTTCGTATTCGCCCGAAAAGATACAGAATAAAATCTAAAAACTTAAATTCTTAGTTATTCTAACGTGACCACTAAATCATTTAAGACCCCTATCACCCCTTATTATGGTTGTCTTGCTGTCTTTTATCGACGGAAAATAAACCGTATTCTGGATGATTACATGATTAAAAATGCAGTTAACTCTGTGCGAATAAGAATACATCTGTGAGCGCTCTCATTTCTCCCTCGCATGTCACAAGTACAGAACTATGGTACTACAAAACCTTAATTATATTTCTGTTTATTTCCCAGATAGTGATACTAAGCTCGACTGGGGCGGAGAATAGGGAATTGGTGAATAATTTGCATGTTTAATTATACTTCTCCTAAATATTAATTCTCCTATAAATCCTACAGGTTGACATTGAGTTTATTTAAATTTATTATTATCGCTTGAACCTATATTTTTATTTGTTATATCTAGATGGCTTTACTATATTAACAAATTTGGTCTACATAGCGTCATCTGTCGACTGCTTAGATATATAATGTAGTAAGAGAAACAATGAAACGTATCTCCATACTGTGTTTAACTGCATATTTTTTGAAAAGTTAATGTTTTTGTTATATAAAACTAATTTTAAATTATGCTTATTTAAAGGATTGCGATTTGAAAAAGTAAATAACATTAATTTTATTAAAAAATGCGGAATTTCATAAATTTCAACTATTATATTTTCGGTTAATTTAACTATTTCCAATGATCCAAATAACGCCATCTACGACGAGTATGGCTCCAAACTATTAAAGCACGAAGATACAAGGAATCTGCAATCTATCTTTTTCTTGGTCATTTATGTCTTTGTCGGATCTTTAAAAAAGAACAGACAGGAAACACGTCTAAATAGAGTGTGCCATTCTAATTCATAAAACGCAGATAAATTAAGAAATCCCATAGATGAAGAACGTACGTCACATATTAATTTACATGTGCGACAGTTGCAAGCCAGCAAAATCCAAATGCGACGTGGACCGGGAAGTGGAAGCACCGAAAGCAGCTTTGAGTTTGTTCCGAACGGATTAAAAGCGGAAAGTTTGTTGCATTTTTAAATGGAAACCCCTTTTGCGTCACGTTGCAGTTAATAGTTCGCCGTATTAAAGTTGTCACAAATAAGGATGTTTTTAACTCTTATCTCGTTACAATGAACCATGTGAATTTTGCAGAAAAATAAAAGTTAGAAAGTTTACAAATGAGCTGAAATAATTTTTTTTTGTGTTCAGGACGGAGTAAAAAAAGTAATATTATTGTTTTGCTCTATCTGGTTGTCTGTTAATCCTGTTTTAATACTAAAGATTTATGTACTTTATATCCAAAGTTCAGACCGAAATACATTTTTACTAATAGGAAGTAGATTTTTCTTGGTCCCTGTAATTTTTCCCCTTTTTTAAGTACATATTTATTTTACTCTATTAAAGGTCTTGAATAATTTGTTTTTAAAATCTTGAAAATGACATATTATGTCAAAGATTATGAAACATAGAAAGCTAATAATTAGTTAGATAACACACACTATGGCTATTAAACGTATGGAGCTTTTTTATTGTTTTCTTTTATATTTATAATTAGGAATCCGTTGTATGAAGAAGTTATATTTAATTAATATTATTAAGATGAGGAGCAACTACCTTTATGTTCAGTTTAATAGGCTGCAAAAATATGACTATAATGGGTATGTGCTTTTTGGTTCATAAAAGTTAGAAAAATGTTTAATATATTTTACTTTTCAGGCCGTTTCACTAGTAAATTCCAATCTTAAAATGGTAATTTGTGATGCAATTAATTAAACAAAACTATTTAAAAACTGATAACGTTTTTATTTGGCCATATATTGTTAAACAGTCTTTATTTGCGATGTTGGACAGAATGCACGATCTATCAAGTTACTTAAAGTGTTTATTTTATTACGACCAGCTAAAGCTTATATACTGCCTTTACCTATACCTCCACGAGCCTTTACCATTGTATATTATAATGGTATTATGTGTCTGCTTAGATTAGGTACCATAAGAGTATCTTGAAAGCTGATAGCAAAGCTGGAATTTAGTATATCTTACTGTATAATATCATATCTTGTAAATAAGACACATCTAACGATTCTATATTTGATGACAGGAGAAGCTATGTACGTACACATTAAACGCTTGTTGTATGATAATACAAACACGATACAGAAACACAACGCAATGTGTTAGATTTAGCATGGTTTTAGCAGTGCAAACATAAGACTTGACTTTACACAACGAAACCTGTATCTTTACGAGCGATATAAGATCTGTCTTAGACAAGCTTAAATGTGGTTAAAGATTAGGAATAATAATCAAACATGAAGTTCTTAATAGTGTAATGACACCTTGAAGAATTTTCATTCTTCATTTTCTCGCAACGGTATGAAAATGAAGAAGTGATAAGCAAATAAATAAAATCTGCAAACTGCTCTCCTAACAACGTTGGTAAGTTAAGTAAGAATAATGATTTATTACTAAAAAAGTAATAAAATAAATAATGTTCATTTATTTTATGGCTTGTATATTTTGTTTGTCTATAAACTGTTCTGTAAAAGTAATACTAACGAGATTATCATACAGTAAAACGTATTTATGGTTTAGGCTACTTAAACATAGTAACAGCCAACTAAATAAATTTTACCGAACTAGTCGCGTAGTCACTTATGTTGCCAGAATATTGAAACAGTAAGATTGGTCTTGTTTAGTTATTTTTATAGTATCATATCATATATATCGACTATTCTGGAGATCTGTTGCGAACGTCGAAAATATTTTTTAGTCACAAAAAAGCACAATTCTTTCTATTTACATTTTAATACTCAAAGAATCTCACAGATACATATCTAAGGATATAAATATTACATGAATTTTTACATACTAACTTACCGCTTATTTTTGGATTTTATATATTTTCTGTGTTAATAATAAAGCTTACCATATGTTAAGATGATTAGGTCTTAGTCAAACCATGCATTAGTCTTAATGTTAAGTATAATATTAAGTAACCAGTAAAAGCATTAGATAAGTGTTAATTTGAAGTCGATTTCAAATTGGCATTATCAAAAAACGCTACCGTAAAGCTGCAAAAGTTTCTGGGGGATGATGGTTGATTTTCAGATGACATGATTTTCTGTCAAACGAAGAAAGTTCGAATAATAATTTTTTTCAGAAGAATTTCACTATCTAGCTAGCTTGTTTATATATTTATATACACAAAGTAAAGCTCTGCTATTGAAATAACGTATAACTCAAGAACGGCGGAACCGATTTAAGTGATCTGAAAACCGTATCAGTAGTTGCATTATGAAAAGATATTTGATAATTAAATATAATTATATACTGGGTGGCCCAGAGCCGGCTGACACATTTCAAACAAGCATACACTATAAGCGGGAGCAAGGAAATAAAAAAAAAATAACATTTTTAGATAGAGGCAAGTATGCCATTTAAGTTACATAAATTACAAGTTTATTTTTTAAAAATTACATCAGGTAAATGGCCTCCGTTTACATCAATACATTCTTGCAAACGCTTCTGGAAGTTGGCGTACGCGCCTCCGCAGGTCCCCATCGATAGCTGCAACTTCGTCAACAATGGCTTGCTTGAGTTCTTGAAGATTCATGATGCGCCTCTGGAACACACGCTCTTTCAAGAGCCCCCATAAAAAAAAGTCTAGCACACTCAGGTCGGGTGATCGAGCTGGCCAAGTTATTTCACCAAAACGAGAGATGACCGTTCCAAACATTTGTTGAACTACGCCCATACTAATTCGAGCGGTGTGGGCTGTGGCTTGTGGGTAATAAAATGGCGTCGTCTTCTCTACTGTTTCCCCCTCCTGAATACTACGACAAGGTATTGCGTTGGCACACTATTCACATTTGAAATGTGTCAGCCGGCTCTGAGCCACCCTGTATAAAACAAAATTGTAAACTTTTATGTAAAATCCTCGTTGCGAGTTGGACACGCACTTTGGTTTTCTCCTCAGAAGAGGAGAGACCCTCATGGCTACCACCGTAACCAAGTATCATGGTGATTATGTCCGATTCTAGACCGATCGAGGCGGTTCGACCGATGGGACCTACAGACCAAACTCAGCCGAATGCCTTGGTCCTAATGATCCGACGGTTTGAAGTGAGAGCGACCGCTCCTCAGGACAGGGCGCGGAGGGTGGACACGCACTTGTTTTTTTATTTACATAAGAATTATAGTTATTGTCATTACTATAACGTATTTTAATATTTGGTTATTTTTTTTCTATACTATACTTAATTTACTATACTATAGTACCAATCTACATAAATAAAATATGGCGTCTTAAACTAGACCTATTTTCCATGTAAATTAATTGTTCTATTATTGATTTATTTAACTATCTGTATTAACGATCGAGGCCAAACCGGAACTAACTGAACTCATGTCTATTTCTGTTTCCATAGTCAATTACGTTTCCTTTGGAACGGATAGGTAGTTTGATTAGTTTGCAATAAGATAATAGCTTTTGGGTTTGGTTTGCTTCGATAAATATCCTTCTATAAATAGTCTAAGGTACCCGTAACCGTTACATTTCAATTAGTCAGGAACTAGTTTTACAGGAGCTACTTAATATTAATTATAAAATCAACTAGATGCTGGCTACTAACTATATGTACTACGAAAGGTAGGTTAGAGATTATACGTAATTTATACTATTGTTATAAAATATTTATTACACTCACACAATTAGCCTACCCCAAAGTAAGCACTACAGGAGGCTTGTGTTAATGAGATCTAGAGTAATGGATAGACATACATATCAATCCTCTTACTCCGGTAAATACTACTTTATATTCATAATAACGATGGACTAAATACCATTTTTGTATTATTCTATATACATAATGATAACACTATTAGCTGAGAAATATTGTGGATGCAACAGAGTACACTGCTAATTATAATAAATGCACTTGATGTTGTATAGCTATTAATAATAATTGACTTTATTTTTATATGATTTTATTATTATTTTTTATAAGTGGATTGTTACTTTATGCGCTATTCTCCATGCTAATAAGGGCTATAATTATATTTTATTATTTTTTAAGACTGTTGAAGATATGTTTGCTGCGCTATCGCGGTTGACTCAAAAAAACTCAATATTCAATGCACTGTAATCTTGAGATCTCGCCGTCACCGTCGTAATTTCCCATAATTTGTAAGAGTTGATTTCATAGTATTTGTTGATGCGTAAAACTTTCCAATAACTTGTTGTTTGTACATTTATATGTATATTTTCTATATTAAATAAATGTATCTGAGAAAGCCTATAATGTGTTCGTATATTATGTTAGATATTTGGTTAATTTTGATAGATATAAAAATGAAATTATTTAAAGATTCGATATATACTTATAAGATTAAAATGACTTAAATTAGATAATTGTATTATAAAACATCAGTCAACATTAAACAATAAAAATTTGTAGTCGTCTAGCCAATTGCGTTGCGACGATTTAAGGTGTAGCAGGTAATTTCTCAATTATTAGTTTTAAGTAAAGTTTGTTACCGTATTCAACTTATTGAAACTATCACGTGAGATAAAATCCAAGTGCGGTTAAAAGTTAAAAAAATACCAATGAAATATGTAATTAAGTGATAATGATCATGTAGAAATGTATAGAGCTATAAAACAATAACTCCGAGAAACTAACCAAGTGAAAGATTCTTCCCTTTCCCAAGGGGATGTTCACTCATGCTTAAGACAATAACGAACTATGTATAAAAGTTTACCGAGTAAGAGGTTATTGATGGAGTGGTTTGTTGTTAATGTACTGCTAAGTATTAATCATGATTCCAAGCGAATCATCCGTAGAGTCCTTATCGTATATGTCGGTTGTACATACATAAATATTAATATCATTATCGATTATATTGATATCCGCAGATTCGTGAATACCTAGGACAATCCTGTCATGTACCAGTGTGTTATTCGTTTATAGAATTCCATATGTATATTTATCTGGCGCTGATCCGAAAGGAAACATCGTGAGGTAATCTGCTTATTTCTGCGACAAAATTCCAAGATGTTTTTTTTTGTTTTTTTATAGGATAGGGCAGCAAACGAGCAAACGGATCACCTGATGGTAAGCGATAACTGTTGCCCATGCACACCCACAACACCAGAGGAGTCACAGATGCCTTGCCGACCTTTTAAAAGGGAATAAGGGGGGAAGGGGGGGCTGGGCCTCCGGTACCCTCACTCACTCGGCGAAACATAGCGCAAGAATTATCACTCTGGTCGAGCCGGCCCAATTCGTGTCGAAGCATGACTCTCCCACGGTAAAAAATGTATTTGAAGTCGACTAATACACACTGATCCAGCGTAGTTGATCAATACCTGCTCGCCCTAAAATAGTTTTATCTGTATTCAGAATCTGGATTAGAAATACTTTATCGTCATTAGCTACCCTCATAAACCATCTTTACAGTCGACGACAGAATTTCCGAGTTTTCGATTCATCTGCTTTCTTATCCTCTTTAACACTTTTAAGGGTGTTATATATATCAAAGTGTCGCTGATTTCACCTATATCTTCTACAATGACAACGTCTCTGGCTTTGATAACTTTTTATGGATTCTATATAAAAGCTAAACAGCGACCTTTTGTTACCGTGAAATATCTCACTATTCAAGTACAAGATATTTATTTATGAATAATATTTTATGATTCTATTATTTCAGACCGAATTGAACCAAAGGGTGATTTACAATCAAATACAATGAAACATTTTCTTACGCATCATTGAAACAACAGAATCGTATTTCTAAGAAAGGGTTAAGAAAGATATCCCGTGGTAAACAAACATAGGTATGTCTATACGAAACCTATCTGATAAAGCAGTCTTATGCCGTTACAATAAATGATTCAATTTCCTTTACGCAAGTATCGGATCCACTTAACTATTATGAAAGTAATAGAGGAGAGGGAATAGTTTTCTTGCTGACGCTCCTTTTACGATAATGACAGAAAACGCGGTCCAATATCTATAAAATATTACAACCTACTCGAAAGCAGCTAGCCGGACTGGACGGGACCGGACCAAACGGGGTTTGAATGAAACTACTCGCAAATTGTCTATAGATTAAGTGACAATTGCAATTTAGGACAAACCAAACCCTTTTAATATCTTATGTTTAATCGTGTATTTATGTTATAGTCTATAACTAGTTTAAATACTAAGGATTTAGTCACGGTTATTTTCTTGTTTGTTATCTTGGTTTACATTTGGATAACATTTTGTGCCAATAAGACTCCCTCACCCACATGAAATAATAATCCCAAAAAAAATTCACATTATACCAATCTTAGAGATGACACTGAGTGAGATGAAATTCTATTGATGATAATACTCGATATTGTATTGATGGCAATACTCATATACTTTTTTATTAATATTAAAGGCTTAAACTCTTACCGGGGAAGTAATGATTATTTATCGTTATCCTTTCCTTTTATTTGTGCATATGAAACGACGTTTACTTAGTCGTTAATTCTGTATATAGCTTGATCTCCGCTTTACTCGCCCTTTCTTTATTTAAGTCATAAGGTATGTCGTTGATAGTTGTGCGGTTAGGGATTGTTAATACATTTATGTCACTGTTTTGCCTTTCATCCCGGAAAATGGCAATAAATCTCCAGCATTTTATAAAGCAAAAAACGAAAACCCTTTTTTCCTACTTTTGACCTTTGATAAAATATATATGCACAAATACATTTTTCGAGTGGCTACCTGATTAAACTGTATGGACACACTATTTTACGGTAGGTTTCATTGTCAGAATTTACTTTAACAAAGAAAATTGTACGCGATCACGATCAAGAACGGATTATTCACAACGTATGGACTGAACAATATAACAAGTATTTTATTTTTCAGATTCAGAAAGTAACTACAAATTGAGTTTTGTTGAAATATTTTTAAAATACTGGCGTTTAACGTCATAAACGATCAATAGGTATCGTATTCGAATCAGGTCATTAGAGTAATTATTTTTAACCTTCTGTTTTTAAAGTATATTGATTGACTTGAAGAGTATCTTTAGTAAAACCAGTTTGTAAAATGACAATCAATGGGGAACATGCAATTATAATATTTATGAAAATTATGTTGTTAAAATGCTAAACAAATATAAAACTAGGGCCACTGTATGGTTTATATTTAAAATAATGTTGTTTTTTAACAATAATGACGAATCAAAAGTAACGTGAAACGGAACGGATGTCAAACACCAATCAGCGTTCAGTGACGTCGTTCCTGTTATGACAACTTATTGAAAAAAGTGAAAAATTAAACCAAAACGAATTGCGTTTTTTGAATAAAAATGGAAGTTGGATTTGCCAAAGCAGATTGTAGGACTCTGCCAAAGTTAATGTTGACATGGTAGTGACATTTTTTGTTGAAAGTGCAGTTTTCAAGTTTAGAAATTAAAGGGACTAAACAAAAAGACATTGAAAAGTTTGGGTAAGTGTTAGGTAGGTAACTGTTTCTTTTGTGTACAACAGATTAACTAAGTTCACAATAAATATATCCGCCGACTTACGTCAAAGTGGTCTTCACAACATTGAATAAATAAATAAATTAATAAAGTCTTTGGGGAATAAATGTCATTCCTCTTCGCCGCTTGAAACCACATTTTTCTCAGTTTTGGGTCAGAAGGTCCAGTCAAAAACAATTTATTAGGAAACTTATTTGAAATAGGTGGACACATGGCATAGTTATGATCATCTGATGTTGATGGATAGTCCATTGTAAATTTTTACAAAATAATACCTTGAAAGTCGAGATAAATGCAAAAACAACTAAAACCAGTAATGACACACGCAGTACAATCATTGAGCCAGTGACAATGACAGACAGGAGTGACGTAATACGAACTATAGGTTCGTATTCGCGCGAAAATTTAAATTGACAATTTTAAACCGCATTTTTCTTTTCAGTAATATACAGTCTTTTCATTTTTTAATATACTTGTGGTCTATTCTACGTGTAGTCCTTTAAAATGAGCACAAAAATAAAAATATTGCATCTTCCCTATTTGAAACTACATTTTATGGAATTGCCAATTCATCATTATCGAACATGTATATTAATATTGAAATTAATATATATATATGTCATTACAGAAATAATATAGGGTTATTGTTTGTGAGTTTAGATGTTCATCTTGCTACTATACTATAAATCTGTTCTTTGGTATAAGGGTTTACACTTTCATACTAAAGCGATTCAAATTACACCTAAAGCAATCCAATACTTACCTGCTTGTGTTGCTTCCTGATAACTAACAAACGACACTTTGGGATTCCCTACTAATTCGCACTAGGCCAACGTGGTGAGTCAGAACTTGACTCCTTAATCATTTTCATTTAGAAAAAAGCCATAAGTTGCCGACAGTGCATTGGCGTGGTGCCGTTACTATTGGTGCTAAGAATCCTTAACCCTGGCAATCTATAACGTAGGTACAAAACCGGGGAGAAGCTACTGAAACCAGAAAAAGAATTGAGCAGGATTTTCTGGAAGACTATATAAAATCGGAAGAGAAGGAGCGGATACGATGTTTTTGAAGTCCTACCTGCTTTATTTCAGGGAGTGCAAAAATCTGTCACGAGTTGGTGTCGGATTCATTATCAACAAATGCTCGTGAATATCATGACAGATAGACAGTCGGATGGGTTGAATAAGGTGACGTAACTAAGAATCATCAAATGATATTCGTTGAAGGTCATTCAGGTCTAAACCATAATTACATTGAGTGAGGGAGAAAGGCACTCTATATGATGAAGTCATTCTTCAAATAATGATTTAATTGAAAATTGATCTAGAAAGGTCTGAGTGGCGTGATCAAAAATTATACAAATTGACAAGAGCATTGTTTACAAAATTGCTTCGATCGCATAAATTACAGCATTTTGAAAGCTGTCTTTACGGTGCGTTCGCAGTTTTTATGACTCCATTGTATTAAGAAGGAAAGCAAGGTCTCGGAGCTGACCCTTAAGCTAATAGACATGTAATGGATCAGCAGACCTCTGAAGACACTCTTCGGTGACTCAACAAACAGATCTCAAAGCCTTGGCTTCGTAATATGTTGATTTAATTGAGAAAGTATGAAACGTATACATATAAACAGAAATAATCACTCTCAAAGTTAGATGTTTAATTATTTTATATCACAGCTACTTGAGTATTTTCTTCTGTGTCCATATTTATTACGGCATTTATGAAGACTTAAATAATATTTTGTACTTACATATTTTTTTATTGACTTATAAGGATTCGTATACAAAAGAAGCGTAAAATATTGAATAATTCATTTTAACAAAAAGCGATTTACTGCTTACATTTTTAATACAACAATTCCTTCCTTCCGTTCCTTATTTTAGGAATTCTACGTGTTTTCTATTTATATGCAATATTGTGAGCCGTCAAGGAGCTGCACAAACTAAGAAACATTTTGAGCGGAATCAATCAAGTATAGGTAACATTAATTGAGCGACGCCAAACATACATCACTAGGCTTCGCAGGCATCTCTTAATCAGGTGTATCGCTCACTAATGATCGCATCTCAGCGCTAATCTAGCTTCATCCGGTTGGAAGGACGGACCACTTTTTCTCTTTAATCCATTCATTAGCGCGTGTCTGCTTAGAGCCTCGCAAACAAACGGCTTAATCCCGTTTCGTAAACTACCGGATCGGAACGGTATGCGGTGCTCTTGACTGATCTGAATGGTATACATTCAATGGTTCAAGCGAAGCAGTTTACATTTCAGATTTTATCTAAAGCTTTGAATTTTTTTTTTAATATAAGATAATCCAACCAACAACAGCTATCAAAAATCTTTTCAAAAAGAATCACGGTTTGGTAAATACACACGTGGCAGAAACAGATTAGGTATTAGACGTTGTACTAGATGTATGTAAGTGATGTACCTACACATGCAGAGAGTGTTAAAAATACAGCTTAACAAAGATATATGAATTCAGTCTAAAAAGTAGAAAGGAGAATTAGGTAAATAACTTCTAACAAACAAAAACACCTTGTATAGAAACTGATATAATTTTCCCAGCAAAGTAGAATATGACGTTGTTCTAGTTTGTTGGGAGGTTAACACTCAAAATGCGATATTATGTTTTGCGAGTTTTACCTTTTCGTTTGAATTCAATTGTCACTGCCAAATATTTACTTAACAAATAAACTGGAAATTAAATTTTGCGTTAACCTTTATACGTATTATGTACAAACGTGTGTATTCAACGTATCATATTGTATAGTTATCATAATTTTTGGTAGTTATTTTAAGATGATTATATTAATACTATATTAGAAATAATAATAAGAATATTTTTATTATTACAGTCTAATTTATTATTACTCTCTATTTTATATAGTAACTATTGTACCTATTAGTAAATATTTTAAAGTTATTTTTAAGTCTCTGATATAGCTTTTGCAATATCTTTGGATTGGAGCATTGGATTTAATGGTGATGCGTATGGCATTCATCAGGCTAGTTGCAAGATGGGAGAGAAAGTGGAGAGTATTGAATACATATTCTGTCACTGCGATTCTCTATCCTGCAGGAGACAGAGCTGACGGTAATGACAGTTACCCAAGACTGGCAGAATATAAATGACTATGTCGCCAAAAAACATTGTCAAGCTCGTGGGTTTGATAGATTGGACCGATGATTGAGGTTGTACAGGTAAGATATGGTGATCGCGATGATAATATGAGACAGCATAATAGATCCACTATGGGTACAAGTTGGAACGCTCCCGCCGAGAGCCCCACTTCCAAGATATGAGATAACAATGCATAATGCAATATGTTGTTTGAAAGGTACTGCCCGTTAAATGATATGGATTTGTTTTTTGTAAATTGAAAATAAAGTATTTTGTAATTATGTACTTTTGAAATTCCGGTGTAATAAACATTAAGATATTTTTAATGAGAAAAATACCATACAAATACAGCAGCGGCTTATAATATCTTATGACCAATAAGATACTATTGTCGGTGCTATTCTGATTTTGGATTTGGGCTAGGCTCCGAACTACACCTGGCTGGCACCAAGCTCTGCCTACTTGCTCGCGTTGCGTCTTGACAATTAATAGTCGAGACTCCGACTCTTCCTATCAAATAGGCTAGCGTGGTGGAAGACGACACAAAACCTCTTTACTATTATTTTTGGGGTAAGCTTATGTGTGTGATGTAGATTTTAAAAACGGGCGTATCGACACAAATTATGTTTAACGCTCTGGTCATTCAAATGAAGTAGGAATACTCGTATAACCACACATTAGCGTGCTTCTGAAAATTATAAAAGAATATAGACACGATAGTGTGCGAGATAATTGAAATACTAAAAGTTAAAGCTTTGTTTTATATTGATGTCGTATTTGTTATCCACTAACCAGAAGCTACAAAGTATCCACGATTCTTAACGTTGTTTGCTGCTGTTTGTTTCAAAAATAACAATCATTATTAAGGTTGGCAACTATTTTAATACAGAATGCAAATAGCAGTCAGCAGAATAGAGCGCGGCCAGTGAAAGCCGTTCGATGTGGTCAAAGGCACAAAAGTCTGCGGGTATGATAAGATGCAATAAGGCATCTATATTTTGGAATGAGTATAAAATTCTTTCCATAAATTACCTTCGTAATGTCAAAAATATAAATAGCAAATAAAGGGTTATTGGATCTATGTACGGAAACACGTTAAAACGACCTCATATGAAGAAGAAAAAGTAATCTTTTATCTGGACATTACGCCGTGTCACAGATATGGATCAATTAACTATGGATCATCAAATAAACAAATTGGGCTTATTCCTTAGATTCCGCCCTTGCTGTTGACAGGCCTAAAAATACTTCCAGACAAGAGATTTTAAACGGGTGGTGAATTATCGTAGCAACTGAGGTCTATTTAGAATACAAAGGTATAAGCACGGAATAAGAAAATTAGAAATGTGTTGGAACATCTTGATTAGTATCATCAGATAAAAAAATTCACAAATCTTTATCCTAATAAATACTCGTCTCCGTACTTTTTGATCTATGTGGCCTTATTCGATTTCATACCACTTTATATATTACTTTATATGGTGACAATATGTTAATTTTCTAATTTATATGACGAAAATACTGTTTATTAAGGACGCGGGTCGACAGCTGGCCCGATACTAAAGCTTAACTTATTGTAACGTAATAGAAACATATTTTTGCTATGACTAATTTTCTTTTGTTGTTTCATTCAACATTGCATTCTGGCTGCTACATAAAGAAGTAGTAATAAATCTCAGCATTGTAAAAAAATACTTTTATTAAAATAAAAAAGAAAAATAATAACATGATATTTATTTTATTTATATAATATTCTAACTATACAAGTGAAATTCCTAAGCTAATCAATAACTTATAGAAACTATATTATAAACAAATCTACATTATAATAGTGCAGAATAAAAATGAACATAGTCAAGTTTAGCCGTGGTTCAATGCTGCTGATGCTCATTGTTTCACTAATGTTAACAAGTTAGAGAGAGACCGTTAGGTAAGCGAAGATTAGCTTCAGACAACTATTAAACAATGCTTTGTAGTAACATCGCTAAAGTTATGACATAGTTGTTTACCGGTCATAAAAGCTTAGAAATGTTTCAAAGCGTTTCGTGTAATTGTTTTCTTCGACGTGTCTGTGAACGGATTCCATCTTGAATATGAGACACGGCAACTGTTCGGAAATTGAAATTTCTCGTTGAGCGTACAATTCCATTTTCAACAAGCTCTGTGTTACCAGTGACAGTGACTGTACATTTACGTGAAACAAGATCAAATTGTTTTGTCGAAAACATCTGAAGTTGGAATTGATATAAGTATACTACTACTTTACTACTTTCTGTAAGCGACTATAAAGTGTCATTGAAATAATATTATTACATACAGACATATTTCGGTTATATACATGCATATAACCGAATATATCTTAACCTTCACCTAGTGTGGTTATTTTCACTATATTTTAATCTTTACCTATATTTTATATATAAAAAAAGATATTTCTCGATTTTTATACAGCCATCCGCTTTCCCCAAACGGTTAGACTGAGGTATTATAAACAATAAATAATAAATATTTATCATAAGACACTAATTAGCCTAACTCAAAATTAGCACTGTGTTATGGTATTTAAGGTACCGGTCAGACATACATGTACATATATTTCATAATTATCTAAAATAGTTTGACGATTTCGTATATTTTTTTAAATCTATGTGGAATCTCATTGCTTACGTTATATTAGAAACTGACACAGGATATCAATTTCCTGACTTCTTTTTCCTTTTGAGTGAGCCGATGTGGAATTAGAGCGTCTATGGGCGGATAGATATTTTAAGCTGTTTGCTCGTTTCACATCGGCTAGAACGAGTGAATCGAATACGTCTGAGATAAATAGTGTGTTTACGTTATCTTTTCAAGTAATTCCTCAGACGTTCGAAGCTTCACGAGTTTGTTCTCGCTTCCGCCTCGAGTGCGCTGTATGAATCAGGGTTTGATGAATTAGTTTTGAAACTTCGTAAATAAATATGACGAACAGCGAAGATATATATATATATATATATATATATATATATATATATATATCTATATATATATATTGTGTATTTGGTCAAGGTTCAAATTTATTTATTTCAATTTGTTCGACCTAAGGGCTTATCGACTATTCATTCGGCGTCAATAATATACACAACCATAGTTTGCCAATTATGCCAATTGGTCGGTGATATAAAACGTAATTCTATTATGCACCGCCTTCATATATAAATTTCCGACGGCTTAGCTCGCGTTATATCGGATTTTCCAAAAAGGACAAATTGATATTCAAGCGGTAAAAATTGTCTTACGTTTTTCCCCGGGTCTCCAACCATCCCCATATCTAATTTCATCAAAACCCGACTAGCTGTTTATACCAGATTTTCTCGTAGGGAAATATTATCCCATTATGTCATTTTCCTTTTGTACTTCTTCGAATCCTAAACTATTCCTATATCAAAATCGGTTCAGTAGTTTCGGAACCTATTCAAACCAAAACTTTCATTACCTCTTTTAATTCAAAGTTTGTAAAAATATTACTCTCGTCTGGGTAATATTTTTACAAACTTTGTATGTTGTATTAATTTATATCTAATGAAAAGTCAAAAAAATGAGATTCCAACTCTTAGATTTAAAAATTATGTGATTTCCATAGACAATTTCCTATTTCCAATTCCTATTTCAAACGCTTAACCCTTTTTTGTAAAGTATTCTGTCTTATTTCTGGTGCTAGACTATCTTCGTGTAAAATTTCAGTGCAAAAGTTATGGCGTAAAATCGCGAGAGACAGATAGGATAATAAAATAAATATAAAAGTAATTAAAACAATTTCAAAAATCTTAAATCCTTACTTCATATTAAAAAACTTAAAATTATACTCAATTATACTTAACATTGGAAATAAACATTTTAAAATAGATTTACTCACGTATACATTTAACACGTAGTACCTGCCTGTTCTCCTCGAGAAGGCTCTCCCAATTTCCGAACAGGTGTAGAGTCAATATTTTTTTTTCTTTTCCTTGTTCGTACGTACGGACGTACGAACGGTTTTTGTTTTTTTTGCTTAAGCCTTTTTTTGTTTTGTTTGTTTTGACGTCAATAAGTGCCTGTAAATTTGATTTGTACTAAAAAAAGGTAAATTAAAAAGTGACACTAAAAAAGAAGAAATATCGGTCGCATTAAATCATTAAGTGTAAGTTAAGATAATATTTTATGTGATTAAATAGTTGTCTTTAAATAATTACAATACCTCAAGCGGAGCTTAGTCCAAAGTTCCTTTATAGTAAGGAAGCCCAAGCGGGGATTCCTAAATATATTAAAGCTTGGCAGATTATACAGAGTATACCTTGTACTTTGGGTTAAGTACCTTCACCAAATATGAGCTTCACATATATAGCCACCCGTCAAGGATAAACGATTAGAGGGCTGATTTTATAATTAAATCCGTAATAGCATTCAAATCGATTTGATTAATCTGTTTACCTGGAAACCTATTTTCAAAAAAAATATTATTTCCTTTTTTTACCATACATCTAGTTATGATATTGCTATAGTAGTCATAAAGAAACGCATTAATTCATGTAACTTAAAAGATTATTACAGAAGTTGTAAAAACCACATCAATAAATGAGTGACCCTAGGAAATTACTTTTGAATGCAATAATTTCAATCGCCTATATTTTAAAGTTCATAGTTAACAAATGCGTGGCCTTCGGAAAGGCACGTACAATGCCTGTGATTACGCATGCCTAATCTCTTCCCAAGGCGTGATAACAAGAACCATTTTAATATACAATGGCCAATAAATTATAACTTTACGAGTTTTCCACATATGTGTAACTCATAATGATAAACCAGAGAAATCTTTGTTAATAAGGAATATATAAAGCACTGGTTGAACTCTGAAGGATCATTCCATCCACCACGTTCAAGCAAGACACTTGTTCCTTATACAAGTCAGACTTTTCGACATATTTTCTATTAATATTGAACTTCCGTATTCAAGCCAGTGGATAGTTAAGGCTAATATTAAAACAGTTTCGATTAATTAATTCAAGAATTATCATCAAGCCGTATTTTCTAAATAGCCCGTGCAGTTTACCCTCGAAACCCTCGACAATTTCAACATCGTAGCACCATGACGATTAACGTAACTACCGACTGCGCCAGTTACGGTAATCATCGTGGTGTGGTAGGAGATTGGAATTGTAATTTTGTAACACCTTATCTGACACTTAGAAGTAAAAAAATTGAATTACCTTGAACTGATTTATATGTATTTAATAAGAACAAGAATCTAAGATTCGTTACTAAATAATATATATTTTTTTTTTTGAGGAGTTAGCAAATAAAGTATCACGCACTAACAAAAATATAAATGGTTTAAATTTGCGGATAAAATATTTATCTTACACAATAATGTAAATACATTTATTTAGTTAATTGAAATAGCATATCAAAGTTTTAACACCAACATACACACGCAAAGTAATAATCAAACAATGCAAACCGTTACATTACATTTCAGATTATTTACGAAGCGTTAACAGTCGAAATATATTTTGGACTCATTAATCGGGTTGCGATTCCGTACGTACACGCGCCGCCGGATCTCCTCGCAGTGTTATGCAGTTAAACGGATTAAAATCTGGCCGCAGCCGGATTGTACGGGTAATGAACACTTGTTATTTCGGCGGGCATACGCTGCCAACGAGCTTTGGCCAGATATGAAGTTTGCATCTAATTATATCTTATCAATTTAAAATATTCAATGAAATATACACAACTTAAAAAAATATTTCCGAAATTTTCAATTTGATTATTTGGTTAGTTAAATAACAATATTATACCAAAATATGAATTTCTTGTTTGATTCTTCACTGTAACCTAAGCATACCTGGTCGCAGTAAACAAAGATCTGGCAATTACAAAATCCCGTTTTAAAAAGGCCGCGACGATGACGTGATTAAAAGTTTAAGAAAATAATTTCCACCTACGTTGAGGAGGCTCTCGAAAATTTCACTCGTAAAACTCGACGGGCTACATTAACCAAATTGTACAAAACAAACATATCTAATAATTACGCTCCAGGCACGAGCCTCGTTTTCTGAAATTATGAGACCGCCATAACTTTTTCAATCTTAACTTCGACAATTAAATTTACCCGGCCTGAACATTACATTTCAATAAACTGTGGATTGGTTAATATAATGTTAACGTACTATGTCTGCTTGGCGAATGTACGTAAGGTGTCGTGCTGAAAGGTTTTAAAAATGAACTAAATTAGGGATCTAAAGGTCAAATAAGACAATCATGCCTTGTAACATCCTCTACCACGAGTTGAGCGAGGCACTTTTAGTGTAGATACCTACTTATATGAATATTTATCAAGTTGGAGCGATGGACCTATTTCCATACGTTAAAAATATTGTCATCTATCGTATTGTTAATAAATATCTCGAAATATGCGAGAATATTCCAGTCTCACGGTGACGTTACAATATATGAAGTCAACCAACCCGTATTAGGGGCTTATTGAGGAGGTAATTGAGGAAAGGCTTGAAATACATTTATGAGCTGGTGATGAAAAATATATGAAAATATATTATATAATAAGTATTACTTCATATTTAATATATAGTTCCCTAAAATATATTCTCTATAAATGTATTTTTTTAATTGAAATTTATTATCCATATTTATAATATAACATGTTTATATACTGCGGCACTTGGTCTGTAACACCAGCCCTCCGCAGGTAGATAGGGTTCGTAATAAGACCACCAAGTAGGAGGTACTATATTTATTATGCCCAAATATTAATTATGGCCGCCTCACGTCTCGACTGTAAGAAGTTAAAAGTGACACTGGCCTGAAGTTGCGATGATGGATAATGGGCCGCTGTAGTCCAGGTCAATCTTCCTCCAACCAGCGCTGGTAAACGTTTCCTTTCAATCCTCGGTATTAATTCTGGATTGTAGTACTAGCTTATAGTAGGTACTAAATTGTAGCAAACTGTAATAGCTGTTCTAAACTCCTGGAATACAGACAGCAAGGGTGTTAGCGGTTTATTCGCGGCCAGTCACCACGCATAGCTCAAAGGTCACAGTGTCACAGTAAAAGGAACGGAAGGCAAGCGTGAAATGAAGTTAACAGCGATAGAAACACCTTACAATAAACACTTCCAATAAACATGTAAAACTTACCCCAGCGGGAATTTATAGCTGTGATAGAAAAGAATTCGTGAATATTGAATTTAATATCTAGGCCCCGTCGTCAGGTGATAGCTTAGTACGCGACTGCGCGGTGAGCGTCGGTAACGCGGGAACCAGTTTGACCGTTTGCCTAATACTGCGATAGATTTTTAGGGATGCGTGAGCGCACAACACCGCGAATCCTTGCGGCCACGCGTACTTGATGTTCCGTAGAATAATATTTGGTAGGTCGAGAGGGATGATAAATAAAATAAAAGTTCCACTCACGGTACCCGAAGTTATAATTTTCTTCAACACTTATCACTAGTATTTATGCATATATATATATAAAAGAATATAATTCAATCAGCCAGGAAGCAGAAGCGAAAAGCAATATATATATATTTATAAAAGCACAACAACAGAGAAATACAAAGATACAATTATTCAGAAAGCACATATAAAATTAAGCGTATTACTGTTTACAATTCCCGTTAGCTAACTACTCACTAAACCACTTTGTCTATGACTATCTAATTAGTGGGCAAGGCTTGTCGACATTGGCTTATCGATAAATGTATCGACAAGTCGATATTTATAGATGTCTATAAATAGTGTAAATATAAATAATGTAAATAATTATAAATATATGTATATTATGATTTAAATTAAATAAATAAAAATATGTAAATAAATAATATTTTATTTTGGTGTGTGTAGTGTAATATATAGGAAAGATTCCTACACCACCCCCCTCCAGAGACCGTCAAGGGCGATAGAAGTCTGTAAATTTCACACGGCGACCAGAGCGTGTGATATAAGATTTTGGAACATCTACAGGTTCGGGTAGCATTTGATCAGTTAATGTGAAGGCAGGCTTAACACGGTCGATAGTAACTGTTACCTCCTTGCCTTTTTGCAGTAACTTAAAAACTTTGTCACTTCTGGAAAGAACTTTGTGTGGGCCTGAATAGGCAGGTAGGAGGGAACCGCGTGAAGCGTCTTCACGAAGGAACACAAAATCACTGGTACCCAATTCCTTGTATATGAAGACTTTAGGACTAGCGTGACGTGAAGCTGGTGTGGGTTGCAACCTATTAGCAATTTGCTTAAGGCGCGCAGAAAACTCTGATATATCTGTTGTCCCACCATCAGAAGGTACAAAAAACTCACCAGGTAGTCTAAGTGGTTCTCCATATACCAGTTCAGCGGATGAGCTTTGGAGATCTTCTTTAAATGCGCTTCGTACGCCTAAGAGGACCCATGGTAAGGACTCTGTCCATTTGTCATTTTCATGGCAGACTATTGCCGCTTTGAGTTGTCGGTGAAAACGTTCGACCATGCCGTTACACGCAGGATGGTAAGCGGTAGTTCTCTTATGATCGAAACCAGCAATTTTCGACAGGCATTTAAATAATGCAGATTCAAATTGCCGGCCACGGTCAGTTGTTATTTGGGTAGGACAACCAAATCGAGCAATCCAACCTGTCAGAAGAGCTTTTGCCACCGTTTCAGCCGTGATATCTTGAATCGGTATTGCTTCCGGCCATCGAGTGAATCGATCTACAGCCGTCAAACAATACCGATAACCTTCCGAAATAGGTAAGGGGCCAATTAGATCGATATGGATCTCTTTAAATCGCGCGCGTGGTAAGGTAAATGTACCTAACGGTGCGGTGACATGTCGATTTACTTTAGCTTTTTGGCATGCGATACAGGCGCGTGCCCATTCTCTGCAGTCCTTTCGGATACCAGGCCAAACAAACCGTTCTGCGATTAGTTTTGCAGATGCACTAGCCCCAGGGTGACTTAGGGAATGTAGGCTTTCGAAGACCTGTTTTCGGTAAAATTTGGGGACGAAAGGCCTGAAAGTCGGTGTACTGACATCACAGTACAAAGAAATACGACTTTCTGGTATCGTCAGTTTCTCCAACCGTAGAGACGAACCTTCGGTCAAAAGAGTTTTAAGTTCAGGGTCAGATGGTTGACCTTTTGCTAAAACTTCAAGATCGACCGGCAGTCCCAATTCTTCTACTCTAGACAGCGTATCGGCGACAACATTATCCTTACCGGATATGTGTCGGATGTCAGTGGTGAATTGGGATATATAGTCTAGGTGTCTGAACTGCCTAGGCGAACAGCTTCTCTTTCTTTCATGAAATGCGAAACTGATCGGCTTATGGTCGGTATAGACAACGAAGTGACGGGCCTCAAGCATATGCCTGAAATATTTGATACCTTCGTAAATGGCGAGCAGTTCTCTGTCATAGGGTGAATACTTTATTTGGGAGGGGCTAAGCTTGCGTGAAAAGAACGCTAATGGCTGCCATGCTCCATCTTTGTATTGCTGGAGGGCTGCGCCGATTGCCTTATCAGAAGCATCTGTTACTAAGGCAAGTTTAGCGGCACAGTCAGGGTGAGAT
Source organism: Scirpophaga incertulas (assembly GCA_036419045.1). Taxonomy (NCBI): domain Eukaryota; kingdom Metazoa; phylum Arthropoda; class Insecta; order Lepidoptera; family Crambidae; genus Scirpophaga; species Scirpophaga incertulas. The sequence continues at coordinate 11,945,859 of CM071641.1, forward strand.
AGCAAAGTGGCCCTTGCAAGGCTGTCTTTACATGCGTTGAAAGCTTCGAGGGCATCACCTGAAAGATTGACTGGTTGTGAGCCTTTTAAAGTGCCTTTAAGTAATGCATGCAGTGGAGCCTGGACTTCAGCAGCTCGCGGAAGAAATCTCCGGTAGAAGTTAAGCATGCCTAGGAATGCCTTGAGCTGTCGTACTGTAGTAGGAGTTGGAAACTCTTTAATTACCTGTACCTTGGAGTCCAAAGGTTTCGAGCCGCCTTCAGAGATGGAATAACCTAAAAATGTTACCTTTGAAACTCCGAAGACACACTTTGCTGTATTTACCAGCATGCCGTATTCTTTTAGCTTGGTGAAAAGTTGACGGAGGTGCTGCTCGTGCTCTTGTGCATTCCGGGAGAACACTAAGATGTCATCTAAATAAACATAAACGAAATTGAGATCACGAGTGACTTCGTCCATGAACCTTTGAAAGGTTTGACCCGCATTCCGAAGACCAAAAGTCATAAAAGGAAATTCGTAAAGACCGAATGGAGTAGTGATTGCGGTCTTCGGAATATCTGCTGGGTTAACAGGTATCTGATTATATGCTTTTAGTAAGTCTAAAGTACTAAAAACTTTGCAGCCAACTAAATCATGAGCAAAGTCATGAATGTGTTTGATCGGGTACCTGTCAGGCACAGTTCTAGCATTGAGCATGCGGTAGTCGCCACAAGGACGCCAGCCATTATCCTTTTTAGGTGCGAGGTGCAGTGGAGATGCCCATGGACTGTGTGAAGGCCGTGCTGTCCCGTTGGCAATCATAGACTGAAACTCCCGCTGTGCAATTTTCAGTTTGTCGGGTGCTAATCGACGTGGAGTACAAGAAACTGGAGGCCCTGGAGAGGTGCGGATGTGATGAACTGTGTTGTGTGTTATATTGCGATGTGTACCAGTTGGTCGAGTGATCTCGGGAAATTCCTGGAGGATTTTATGATACCGAGTTTCACCAGTCAAGACTTTAACAGACGCTACATTACTACACTTAACTAATTTAGCATGAGATGAAATAGAAGTCATAGAATCTAATAATCGTCTGTTTCGACAATCAACAATAAGGCTATAATAATTTAGGAAATCTACTCCTATGATAGGCTTAGTTACATTAGCTACCACAAAGCGCCAACTAAACAATCTACGTAGACCAAAATCTAAATTAAAGTGAATATAACCGTAAGTAGCTATAGACGAACCATTCGCAGCACACAAGTTGTATTCAGTCTTCGCACGTCGATCACGAAGAAGAGACCTGGGGTAGACGCAGAGATCGCTTCCTGTGTCGATCAGGAACTGCACCTTCGAGGCTCGATCCGTGAGAAACAGGCGACCAGTTGAAGATGTTGGGCAGTCAGCAGTCGCCATTATCGACTGCCCCTTGCATTTCCCGCCTTAAAGTCGCAGGGAGTCACGCATTTGTTGGCTTTTTCCCCGAATTTGCTGTGGTACCAACAGATCGGGAACTTTCTGTAATTTGAGTGAGAACGCCGAGGCCGGGATGTCGATCTTCGTTGAGTTGACTTGGCAAGTCTGGAGTGTGATCTACTACTCCTTTCTAATGCCAAATTCTGCAACTGTCTGCGAAGTTCAGCAACTTCTTTCGTTAACGCATCTATTGCTGAGCCAGGACTGGATTGTGAATAGCTGGTCGACGCTACGGTTGGTGATGGGGTAGCCAGTTCATGTATGCGATCGGCTAAATCTGCAAGGTCATCGGTGCAAGCTGAAGTGGGCTGTCCTGCAAGTACTGTCTGTATCCCATGGGAGAGTCTACTAACCCAGATGGTCTTCAAAAACTCATCGGGAATGTTTTCACCGGCGAGACTTTTCAAGTGGCGCAGAAATTGAGAGGGCTTGCGATCACCGAGCTCCTCGTGTACCAACAGCTGCTTTATCTTTTTCTCCTTTGACGCCGTTAATCGCTTTATCAATTCTGATTTTAATTTTTGATATTTGTCACTAGATGGTGGATTAATGATGACATCTTTCACTTCACGCGAGAATTGGCTATCCAGTTGTCCAACTACGTAGTAAAATTTGGTGGAGTCGCTGGTGACTCCAGATATTGCGAACTGCCCTTCTACTTGTGCGAACCAAAGCTCGGGTTCCTCAGGCCAGAATGGTGGCAGTCTAGTGCCGACTTTGAAAATATCGATATCATTTGTAGATACATGCCCATCACTAGCTTTCGAGGTTCCAGATAACGGGATTCCGTCACGTGCATCTTCAAATTCCTTATTCATTGTCCAAGCTGGGGTCACCACTTTGGTAGGTCGAGAGGGATGATAAATAAAATAAAAGTTCCACTCACGGTACCCGAAGTTATAATTTTCTTCAACACTTATCACTAGTATTTATGCATATATATATATCAAAAGAATATAATTCAATCAGCCAGGAAGCAGAAGCGAAAAGCAATATATATTATATATTTATAAAAGCACAACAACAGAGAAATACAAAGATACAATTATTCAGAAAGCACATATAAAATTAAGCGTATTACTGTTTACAATTCCCGTTAGCTAACTACTCACTAAACCACTTTGTCTATGACTATCTAATTAGTGGGCAAGGCTTGTCGACATTGGCTTATCGATAAATGTATCGACAAGTCGATATTTATAGATGTCTATAAATAGTGTAAATATAAATAATGTAAATAATTATAAATATAAGTATATTATGATTTAAATTAAATAAATAAAAATATGTAAATAAATAATATTTTATTTTGGTGTGTGTAGTGTAATATATAGGAAAGATTCCTACAAATATTTTAATTTTGACATTGTTTAAGTGTTAATTACAATAATATAATTTTTATTTTAAGTTTAGTTTTATTTAAAAATATTTATTAATAATTAAGTAGTTATTATTTTCATATAGTTTAAGTACAACGTTACAATACATATTTATGGTTAATATTTTAAACGTATATATTTGAAACTTATATGTATATAATAGGACGAGACTCAAACTCAAATCTCTGTTTAAGTATAGTTAGAAAGAGTTGTGGCTATGTAGGCTAAATAGCAGCTTTCTATTTATACTTAAACATATATTTGAGTCTCAGTTTGATTTTAAAATATGATTTTAAGTAATGGCAGTGATCATGTGTCGACAGTAAGGCAATATAGGCGAAACGAATTGCGCGGGAAAAGTTTGTATATTATAATAGAAACAACTTATAGTACTAATAATGTATTTTATGTACTTTAAATTATACAGGAATTCTTTACATTATTATATAAAATCACTTATGTATACATAAAATTAGAAACGGAAAGATATTCATTTAAAATTCATCACAGACTTTTGACTTATGTTCAATATTTATTTAATGTCTCTATTATGTGTATTATGTTGCTGTAAAACTTAAATAGTGATATAATACGTCTACTTTGTTTATGTGAACTTTAAGATTTATATGGTGATCATGATATATTTTATGTATTTTTACCAGAATAGTGTTGTCCCACATTATTGTAGTAGCCACGTCCTACTAACTATCCATTATATAACTTATTTATTTTGTAGAGTTTTCTAGTCACAGTTGTAGCTGCTAAGTAATTTAAGTAAGATTTCCTCTAGGTGTCCACGTAATTCCAGTAATTTCGTAAGTCCAGTTAGGATTTTATGATAGATCTTACACTCATATAGATTTCAATATGCTAAGTAGCAGTACGCGACTTTTTAATGTAGTATTATTTTAATTTTTACTGGCTTCATAGCGATTATTTGTCAATATTTATTGATGTCTTTTCTTATTTATCAATGCTTATTATTTATGATAAATACAGCCTAGGTGACGAACAAAGTAAGCAAATACAATGTTTTAAAAAATGGTACTAGACGTCGACGCTTCGAGCCTTTGCCAGAAGAAACCTATAAACAACTTTTAGGAATTGATAAAATGAAATACAATGATAATTTTTACAAGACCAGTGACAGGTCATAAATCTAATAAAACAATTTTATAGATAATTATAAAATAAAATATACATATATATATTATTAATTAATATAGTTTAGTATTAATAATGATTAAAATCTACATCGTATAGCTATATATGTTGCATAGTTATAATAATCACAATTACAGTGTTAAGATATTTGAAACTAAAGTTGTGTGAAATTAAAATTTAATGAAAATTAATTAATTATGAAAAACACTATGAGGTGTTTTTGTTTAAGTTGTTGTTGATTGATCTCAAGACTTATAGTACTTACTAATTGTAAAAATTATCGCTTTTTAATAAGGTAGGTACTTTATATGTTATAACAATTTACATTAAAAATAAAAATAAACAAAATCAATATCTGATGTTGTTTTCATTCGACTTCCCGGAAAAAATCATAATTACATAAGATTTAAATTATGTATTATTTTATGCAAATAATTTAATTAGAGTAATTAGGACTAATATTATGATTTTTTTTATGACTGGTATGAAATAAAAACGCCAAGTACTTTTACATTCAACTTACATTACGCTATGTATTTGTTAGCGTTTAGAAACACGGCAGACTATTTTAATGGTTGATGCTTATATACATTTATAAATCCTGGTACATGAAGACACTCATGAAAGTGGAGGAAGCAAGAGAAGTGTGCCAGGATCGTAGCAAGTGGAGAGAGGTGGTCTCTGCCTACCCCATTTGGAACAAGACGTGACATATATGTATGTACATTGGTCAATACTTCAGGTGCTGTAAATGAATATAAAAAAATATAATAAAAAGATCTTCTTAAAATAAAATAAAAGTCTTTTTAAAATGGTCTTAAATTGGTTATACGAGTATAGCGTTGTCTATTAGATCTTAAGCACAAAACATATCGTGAACACTTTGTAATTAGAAATATATGAATAAGTTTAGTTTTTCAAAATTCCATAATTATATTTAATGTATGTATATATGTAATTACTTCTTAAATGACGAATAAAACGTCAAATAGACATTTTTAATTAAATCATTTCAAGTAACTTTGTTTTTCAATTACTATGAAAAAATAACTAATAAAATAGAAGTGGATTTAAGCAAGCTGATTTGATAGTATAACTATTTCATTGTTCATTTTCAACTTAGTTATACCAAAGTAGACTTGGCCGTAAATTTTACACAAAAATGCTTCATAAATGTGGAGAGAACAACGCAAGGAAAATCCACCAAAACGAGAGCGCTATTTTGTATATTAAATTTAAAATGATTTATCTATTCAAATTGTATATATAAAATAAAATAATTTAACTCCACTTTAATATTAAATATTTTTACATAACAAATCATTAAGAAGAGGAAACAATTTAATTTGCGAGAAAACCTCTTAAAACGCTTACAAAAGGAGAGCATTGATAAATATGATAAGAGAGGCCTTTCAGAGAACTTGTAGCATATATCATTAATCTTTACATTACAAATTCATTCAGTAAGAACTCACTCACTTGGATTAAGCAGAATTATAAATGAAGTGTCACGGAGCAGCGCAAAAAGCGCCAAAGGAGGAAAACCTCGAATGAAGTGAGGGTGCGTCAGTTTTGACTCAAAAAATAGCGGAGAATTCTCTACGAAGCTGCCATTCTTAAGATATATTAAAATGCTTAAATATAGGTTTTTATTACGCATACTTTTTGTGTAATATTATTGTGATGATCAAGATATCTATTGGTTACAATTCATTATTATAGTTAAAGCGTGACTACAATATCCATGTGTGAATACAATTTACATTCAATACAATATGAATGTGATCACCTTTTATAGATGAGATTCCCCTTGACTTTAATCTGAGCCATAACTGAATTAAGATTTACGATAGAGCGATTGGGCTTTCCTACGACTTACCTGTCTAACCTGACTTTACGTAGTTGTTGATTATATGCCTAAGCACCGTTGATGTAGCACTTGCATGACGTAGCGGTATTCGTTTGAACTTATGACCTTAACACCTTATAAAGATTCCCTTTAAAGGTCCTAAATAATTACTTTAAAAAAAGTATAATGCCATCTTTCTGTTTTCATATCATGCCAAAATATAAAAACATACCTATGCAAGGAATATTTTTCTGTTTTCAAGACAACAGGTCCATTTCAAGTCTAGCATGTTGTCCGTCATTCCGCAAATAAGTTGGTGTACTCTGCAGTTCATTAAAATCAGAAATAAATTCTCCTTACACGATAAATTAATTATCTATTGGGTAAATTGGAAAAATATAAGTGAAATACGTGCTATTTTCTGTTTGTATACAATTTGTATTGACTCTAATTCCATAAATATAAAACACACACTACTAAAATTGATATTTATCATAGTTGAATTTATTGTTTTATGATATTTAAAGACAGTGAAAATGATTACCAATATTTTAATTGATAATAAAATAAAACTATAATGATATTTATAATTAAAAGGCATCCTTAAAATATTCAACTATCAATCAGAAAAATATTTATGTTAATCTTCTTGATATATATAACATAGATATAAAAATGATTTGATGTGCATTGTTCACTTTGTGTTAGTCTTGCCAAATCCCGATGGGGTCTATTCAGCAAATTTTGATATTGTAATGTTTGTCGTAGTCCGAGCAAATAACGAAAAGTTGTATGAAGTTAAGTAAAAAAGTAGATGATACCAATTTCAAATAGTTCTCTAGCAAATTATATAAAATTTTAACCAATAAATATATTTTTTATTATATAATTATGATATATTTTTTTGTAGCAATAAATTAACAACAACAGTCGCCTATAGTGCACGTAATTATTGTAAAATGTCCAGTAAAACTTTATGTGTGTTCTACAGCTTGTATAACAGGTTATGTTTCGTAGAATTGTTTGATATGATGCCTACAATCATATTCGATCATCGCACTGCTCGCCATCGCCAGGGTATTCATCCTAACACGCAGGAGTCTTAGCGGCCTCGAACAGTATTTTTAAGAGGATGTTTTCCCGCACACAATTCAATTGTGAAATGATCTCCTTGCTGAGGTTTTTGTCGACGATCCATGCCTGGTGGACAGAAACACCCTTTTTCCTACAAATGAACTACTTTGGCGTATAGGCCTCCCTCCGACTAACTATATATTGATACCAATTGCAGTAATAGATTGCATAAACATATTTTTCATTTGGTTTTGTTATCTAGCATTTCAAAATAGTTTCTGGTGGTTAACACAACATTAGGAGCTAAGCAAACGTAATTAACGTATATTAAACACATTATATTATATATCACCATAGTCTATATAATCTGTATATATACTAATGATTTTCTACAATGTAACATTTATTGCAATAATGAGCTGCCATGAATAAATTTCCGAGAAAATATTTTTATGTGATTATGTCTGGTTTAAATATCAATATATTTTGTATTTATTGCGATCATCTATATAAATAATGGGTTTTAGGTGGTTGTCCTCTTCACTTACATAATTTCTTTTGAGTGCCATTACGTGTATGTATTAGTACACACAGCAACTCGTAAGACATTACATGTTGACTTTAAGATACCTCATTAACAGCAGCGATTTCCGCAGTACAACAATAAATGTAAAGTTTAACGTTTTCTGGATACAAAATATTTTACTTTACAGACAAGATAAAATTCATAGGTGAAAAACAAATAATTAGTCGGAATAGGAGTCGATAATAAAGGTATTTTATTTATAAAAAAAATTCTTTCATTACGTATTTCAAGCAATACGATAAATTTTTTATTTATTGTTATTACTATTTACGTCGTTTGAGCTTTCGTTAACTATGCTGGCCTAGAGGGGATTGGTTGATTTCATATATAATAAATCAAGCAATCAGCTGTGCGCCAACCAAATTTTTACAATTATATAATTGTAAGAAATTATTTGGAGGTGTATGCAGTATATCCGACAATGACGTAAAGAAGCTCTGAAGTTTTTGTCTAATATCCATGCAAATGGAATTAGTGTGGTATTGGCGCCAATAATATAATACGCCTTACACTTATATTACAAAAACTGAATATTACGAGCCTTTATGTTATAAAGACTCACAATCATTACTTAAGCATTTAAGAAAATAAAGTACTGACTATGTTAAGTGTTAACATATTTCCACGTAGCTGGACAAATTCATAATCCGGATAATTGGAACTTCCCAAACAACTTCCTAAACGCGAGAGACGAACTTTTAATTCGTCCACAACAGCAAAAGAGAGTTCAAGACGCTAATTTACAATCCGCCATCGTTATTCAAAGGAGGTCGGTCGCAAAAAGAGGCAACGTCGCACCCCGACAGCCTTTTGTCGCGGCGACATCTGCACAACCGCGACTGACAGCCACTCCGATTTGTATGTAGATAAATGGAAAGACGGTATTAAATCGATTCCTCCAGCCGGATGCGGGAGTACATTGAGATGGAATTAATAGAAAAACTCGGCTATTGAGTGCGGGGCGGCTGGCTGGAATTACCGCCTACAATCTGTTGGGTTATTTAGTAGACGCAACTGTTTGTATCGTGAAGGACGATAGCTAATACTAATTTCTATTGTGCATTTTCTTAAAGTAGGTGATTGTTTATCAACCTTATATTATAATCTAAAATGAAATGAATACCTTGTGTTTTAATTCTAACGGTATTTGTTGCATTGCTATGACAGACCCATGAACATGAACAGTTTATTAATAACTTATTACATATATACGTATATTACTGGAAAAAGACGCCACTGCTCACTCTTTTTTTTCTATGTTTTATTTTCAACTCTTTCCGGTAGGGTAATCAGTTTTTTTTTTAATTTGATAATGCTCAGAAATATTGACTTTATTCATAATATATTTAATACTATTATACATACTCGCATAAAGAAATTTAAAATTATATATTACTAGGTGAATATTCAGATTTGATAGGATGTGAATCTTAATGGCGATTTGTTGACGGCCTAACGGGGCGGTCTTTTTATTGTTAAATAATAAAGACTATCTGCCCGTTATGTACCTATCAAGCGGGGCTAGTTAGTTGAGCATGATCATTCTATAATAGTCTAAGAGCCAGTGCAAAGCTACCTGTATGTATTTGACCAGACTTGGGGTTTTGTACAGGAAGGCCCCTATACCTACCATATATGAGATAGCGGTTCACTAAGCCCCAAGCGGTGGATACGGCGCGCGCTCAGGTAAGACAGATATCGATTTTTGGCGATTTTTTAATGCATTTGACGACGTTTCATTAGCATTTGTTTCATTCTATAAGAACGCTAAGCGCGGTCTAAGCTAGCCGCTGCGTTGTCACCTGAGTCATGTTTCTGTATTCTGTGTGCATTGATAGTTCGTTTCTATTTATGCTGTAACTCGAGTTGAAAGTGACTGGTCCAATCCACCGCACTGAAACGCTTCAACTTGTGCACGTCTACGTTACCATTACCAATCAGATTTATGCTGTGTGACAAGACAGTAATCTCGTTAATAATAAAATAGATAGAGCATTTGTGCTTGCACAACTACTGATCTATCTATGCAGATGACTATACTTCCGATGACATTGGACGCTATGACCAAATTGGATAGGAAGAAATCTCGCAATTGCAATTATCACATATAATAATCGCGGCCGCGAATTCGTCAGGTCTCCTTGTAAACATATCGTAGTTAAGTAAGCAGGGATTTTTGTAAGTTTGGATAAAACCATCCAAGCACGATGACGTGATTATCTTGTGTCATACGAAACAAAGATCACATCTGATTGAGTCCCGTGATCTGCTGTCAAAGTGAAAACCCATAAAGCGCATAACCCTCCATTTATGGTTCATTGACCTTTGCGATGTATAGTAAAGGGGTGCCTGTTTTATTGCACGAAATGCCGTTTGCTCAAGATTTCATGCGTATCCTGATATTATAACCGTGGGTTTTCTCATATATACATGAAAATAAAATATTATTTATTTATAATACTTAATTTAAAGCTGATACTGGCTTCACACGGGTAACGTTAATTAATATACTACATTCAAATATAAAATATTTAAAATATAACATTAACTTAATAAACAGCAACACGTAATTCTTTACAATTTGATCTTTAGATAACCCTAATGCCGCTCGTAATAGCGGCGGGTTTTGTAGTATAAATGTAAACAAACGTGTCGTTGACTGCACAAAGAATTTAAAATGCATGTTACGAATATTTTCTGCTGGATCCAACGCTACGTAAACTCAAACATTTACAAGAATTATAACACGTTAATACATAGGAAATGAAAATATTTGCCTTAGAAACGGATACGTTCGCAAACGGCAGTAACCAAACAGAACTCAAATGCGTCACGTTAATTTGGCATCTTACGAGACGCTATAAGCTGTTGCCATAGCTGTTATCAATTTTTTATCAATTTTTATCAATCAAAATCAAATTCTTATCAATGAAAATGACAAAAATATGTATAGCTAAGGAAGTATTTTTGGATCGTAGCGAGTGGGAAATTGTAATCTCTACCTAGTTCCATGGGAAACAAGGATGAGTATATATGTATGTATATTGTTCAGAGATATTATATTAGAAGGACAATAATAATGTAGCATAATTATATGTTTTTTTAAATTTCATCCAAATGGTTTATTCATAACAAACAAAAATACCAATCTATATTAGTAGTATAGACTTTAATTATTTAAAATAAAACTAATAATGTTGTAATTTCTATATATTAACACAATTATAGACCAAATAAGGTTATTTGGTCTAAAGTTGTCTAAATGGTGTTATTTCCATACTAATAAAAGTATCAATTTCAAAAATTGAATCGTATATGTCCTATAATGTCGGACATTTATTACGCGTGTTTGGAAATCGCATTGTTTATTGTATGTTTATGTAGTACCAGTGTTATATAGTTGCATATAACACTACGCGTATATCCATGGTTAACACATAACACTGAAATTGACCTAACAAGGTAATTTCAATGCAGACGAGACTAACGAGAGAAAATAAAAGTATGGCGCTGCAAAAGCTATCTGCTATCGCTGCCTTTGATTCATTACTGTATTCGATTAGTCACCTGCACACAGACTGGAGCGGGATTTTTCGGAATACTTTTCATCCAATATGTATTGAGCGCCATATTGGCCGCTCTCAGCATTTTTAAATTGATAGAGATGATTAAATATATACAAAATATAGAAGAATTGGTTTAAAAATAACATTTAAAATACAAGAATGTTGTTTGGTTCCTTAATAACGAATTAAAATTCTTAAATAATTTTATGACCGGCAGTTACGAAAACATTTTTACATGAGTATTTAAGTTTATTATTGAATTTTTGATTTATATGTTATCATAAATATAAATAAAGCATCATTTTTCGCAAGAGACATGACTTGTATTCTCCTAGGATTTTGATCGGTCCTAAATTATTATTTTTTATAGCTGTTTTTGATAATCAATCAGACTGCCTATCTGATGGTAAGTGGTTTACAGTTGCCTATTGTATAGTCAGCAGCACACCAAAGTAAAGTAGTTGAATTAAGATAACAGCATTTATTGCGTAGGGAATAGCGGTCTGCAGATGTATAGTCTAAATTGTAGGCGTATATTAGATATAAATAGTTTCTGTAATAATCGTAGCAAATTTTTATCTACCCTAGTACCATAGTTTACAGTTAAAACATTTAATTTGTAACACATTTTCTTGAATTATCCTCAGACACTGACAATAAATTTAGGTTGCATATTTCAGTTCCGTATTCAGAAATGTCAAGTACCTATCTGTTACGGGTAACCAGAGCATGCAATGTCATCTGAGCAGCACATGGAGCCAGATTGCTATACGTTATTTAACTTAATGAAGGTCACAAATTCTTTGGTTGTACATTGCTGACTAGTGACATAAGATGTAGTAGTAAGGTTAATTCACTGCCAAATTTTTTTTTGTATAAATAATTGCTATGCGAGCACTGGTACTTTACGGTAAAAACAGGTAGAGATAGCCAAGCAAAGGTCTTTTTAATGAGCATCCAGCTCCTTCTAAGAAATCCATAAGATAAATATGCACAGGCCAGTTGGTAGACGAACATATTTGGACCAAATAGGTGATGTATTGAAAGAAGGTCAGGTTAAGAGTACCCGTAACCTATGGGCGTTCATAAAACAACAATTTATGGTGGTAGAGCCTTGCTGTGATTCCGATTACAGTACGAATGGGCAGGCTCGACGGATGTGAATACCACCCTCTCACAGAAGACGGGCGTGAAACAGCAATGCTTGACATTGCTGTGTTTCGCCCAGTGAGTGAGAGTCCCGGAGCCCACTACACACCCCTCCTCCTTTTCACCAATCATGGCAGCGGAAGTAAATAGTTTTTTACCCCAGGGGGGTACCAACTCCTCCGTAGTTGGAGAATCCCCCCCTAAGCTATTTAGCTCAGGCTGCCCTGCGTATTCTGGACATTCATGAAAGGCCGGCAACGCGCTGATGATACCTCTGGTGTTGTTTGTGCTATGGGCGGCGGTGATCACATACCATCAGGTGACCCGTTGGCTCGTTTGCCTGCTATAATATAAAGAAAAAAAAAGTGTAATTGGAAGTCGAGGAAGCTTGGGAAGGATGTTTGAATCGTAGTTAGTGGAAAACTGGATCTCTACCTATCCTCATGGGAGATCAAGAGATGTGAGTATGCACTATACTCGTATGCATTCGCCACATGCTGCGAATGCTGAGGCGCTCTGTATGGACTCTAAAATTGTTTCGAATCTCACATAAACCATATTTCACAAGGTGACAATGTGTCGCTATTACTATGAGCAGAGCAATCTACTTGTTTGTTTGTTTGTTATTAAGATGTTATACCTTTTTCGGATAAATTAGCTATATCTCTACACAGGTTAAGCGGGTGATCTGGAATAAGCAAACTCAGTTACATACATTTTTTACAGTTATGGAAACATCAATAATATGCTTTCGGCTCACATAACTGAAAGAGTAATAATTATTATCTCGCAAGAACCTAAATTTGTGAAATGGAATTGTTATATTTGACATGATTTTTATGTAAATCTCCATTCTGAAATCTGAAAATTCATGTACAATTACATACAACGCTATTCGTGATCGCTGAATCTGCATTATCTACCCTCACGTCCCCCCTCACAATTATATTTCTTGCTGTCAAGCTGCCACGTTAAGTCGAGACGAACTGCATAAGCCGCAACTGACAATTCAGTCAGTCCCTCTTCAATTTACGTTGGAATAAATGGGATCTCTCGAATCGTATAAACGAAAGCGGTGGAACAAATTGATTTCTCACTCAAACAGAACCGTGCGGGAGTAGTGCTCGCCCATATTGGTTTCCATGTTGTTGACAAGCGGCTACTATAATGTAGTAATTAAAGAAATATGTAGAAAGGTTAACTGTTAAAAAAGTATAATAGTCCTGAAGAAAGTACAAACTTTCTTATTTTTCTAATTTAAGAACAAGCTCTAAGTCTATTATGTATGAGAAACATTTATAAATTCTTTCAAAAAATTAATATAATAAATCCTTACCGATTATTTCTTAAATAATAATTAATAATCGGTAAGGATATATATGATAAATATGATAATAAAAGATAAATATGAGAGGAGGATCACTTTAGCCAAGAGGGAAAGGAAGATTCTAATATTTTAGTCTGGAGATTGTGCTGCTTCCGTTGCGGGGTATGTAAAAAATAAATAATATTATGTCAAAACAAGCACTTTTAGAAAATTATTATAAAACTAGCTTCCGCCCGCGGCTTTGCTTGCGTGAAATTAGTTACTGTCAATCCTGGTATCCTAACTTTCAACCCTTATTTCACCCCCTAGCTGGTCGAAATTTTAAAAATGCTAGAACAAATGTTTAATGATTTCTTATCAAGTGCTTAAATATAAAGTTTCATGGTTTTATCTTTTAAAATTAAAAAATCCCATACAAACTTTCAACCTCTATTTCAACTCTTTCCAACCTATCAAAATCGGTTGCGAGGTTTAAGCGGGAAAGCGTAACAGACAGACAGACAGAGTTACTTTCGCATTTATAATACGAGTATTAGTTGGGATACAATGGAAATTATTATTTTTATTCATCATCGTTTCAGATAGTAGACGCTCACAGATGGAAATAGACCGCCCCCAATGATTTCAACATTAGTCGGTCCTGCTGCGCTAATATCCGGTATCTTCCCGGTATCTTCACCAAGTCGTCTGCCCATCAAAGCTGCGGTGTCGGGACGTTTCCGCTCCAGCGGCCTGTCAGTCCTACGAGTAATGTGACCTCCCTAGTGCCACTTACGATACTTAATTCTTAGGGTCCTATATGTCCTTGATCCTGGTTCTTGAACTTTTTCTGATACGTAGAGAAACTCCGAGTATAGCCCTCTCCATTACAGTTTGGGTGAATTTGAATCTTTTTATAAAGTTTATTGTGAGTGGCCAGGTTCCGGTTCCATACGTCATCACTAGCAACACGCACGAATCAGACTAGTTTTGAGGCACTGTGGAAAATGGGCCGGTAATACGAGTATGTTGAATAATTTCCCGAATGGTGTCCAGCCAAGTTGGCTCCGTAGATTTCGTTATTTATCTGATTTATATTGAGATAAACGTGGAACTGTAATTTCAATAATCACAGGTCCCAGAATATGTATCTTTTATATTGAAATTATAAAATAATAATCAAATGTAATACTGGATAACTCTAGGTGGCCATAAAAAAGAAATTAAATCAAACTAGCCAGTAGCTTTTAATAAATAATTGTGCGGAGTGCAGACGTAAAAACCTTTACGTTCACGTCAAATAGCAGTGTGATTACAATTCCAGTCTCGTAATAATTACAATAAATCTTGTGACTTCCAAAAGAGTCTGCCACGGACACACTTCAAAATCTTTTCCTTTAATAGGGTTGCCCGTTAAATAAAGAAATGGGAATAAAAAGTAGACGTAATTTTGTTTCACCGCTTGCGAAATCTGTGCGTCATGAACCGGGCTTTAAGCGCCTTGCTCCAATTTTCCCTTAATGTTGCTTAACTATAACCTATACTTATATACAACAACTTAAGATTACAATTAAGAATATAAATAGATATTCTTTACATGTTAATACTTTATATTGCATTACTTTTCGTAATAATTTAATACCAGTGCTTTGCTCACATTTTATTGTGAGTAAATTCCAATCACTGAGTTACTACCATATTACACTTTTGCACAGTACACAATTGTAGTTTGTACTTGGATATTATTTAAGTTTATATATTTTTAAGTCTCTTTATGTTGTTATGTTTTTGTGTAATGAAGATTAGTGTAATTAAATATTTTATCTATTTTACCAGGCATCTATTTTTGCTTAAGTATTTTAAAAGTTAAAAAGTATAACTTTGTATATTCCTACTCTCCCTATAATTTCTATTTGATTTTTTTTATCTTTTAGCATATAACAGAAAGGATCAAATAATTATTACGAAAAAATACTAAGTTATAATCGTATCTGATTCATCATAAAATTGCTTTTTTAATATTTTGCTGAAATTCCATGTCGGTAAAAGAACATTGTTTCGAAGATTAGATTGGCCTTTAACATAAAATATAAGCTAAAATTTGAAATAAATGTTACGAACATTTAATCATTCATAACATATAGGCAATTATAACATAATGTAATAATATTCAATAAATGCCAGGATATATTTTAATTGATTTTTATATATTACAGATGATAGTAATATGTTATTTTATTATCGGCAAATATACAATTTCTTTATTTTGCTGGACTACTACTACTACTTGATGTTCAAAGAAATTTATATATGTATATCTAGTTTTGATAAATTAAAAAAATAATCAAACGAAATCCGTTGTTAACTTTACAATTGCAAACTAAAACGACTACTGCAGCACAATTTGGCAGTGAGGCTATTGACATTAAACAAAACAACTCACAATATACTGTTGCTATTGTTCGAACTGCGAGATTTAATGTGAGTTAATAAATCGATAATCAATAATAATATACAAAGTCAACAATAGTTCTATTAGTATAATAGGCTACAACGTTTTAAAAGGTACAAATGTAAAAAAATATACAAAAATAAAAAATAAATCTGCCGCATCCTCCAAAACTAATGTTTTATGTAAAAAATATAATGCTCTCTAGCCTTAATAATAAATTAATTTTGATATTTAACAATTAACCTTAACCTTAAATAGTGCCCAATATAATGTTGTATCTGACATTTAGAATCACTCAAAGCTACTCGATGAACCTCATTCAGGTTTTCAAATTTCAACCCGCACCTACCATTACAAGATTTACGTTCGTCGTTTCGTGTGTATGTCTTAAAAAAAGAACATGAATATGTTCACAAGTAAACATCACAATAACAGAGAATGGTATTGAATAATTTTCAAGTCCGATAACCCTGTCAGAGTCTGGAGTACATGAAATAAAAATAAGCGTAGTCACCTACGAGAATGCCGAGCTCGTTACGCACGACTCGTTCGTGTCCAACCAACCAAAGTAACCAAATGCTAAACCTGATTGAATTTTTAGCCACAATACTGTGATCACAAAATTATCAATCCTATGAAATAAAATATAAAGCTTCTTTTCTGAATGAAGACCAGTAACCTGACTTTTTAATACATTACTGAAAGTTAATCTTTCAAGCGTATTCTGTGAGGAATATTAATAATGTTCGAAGGGACATGATTCAATTTACGTACGAAAATGTACGTAAAGTCGTTGACCGTCTAGTTGGTACAAAAGCGTAACACCAAATATTATGAGTATAATACAAGAATTAAATACATGATACCAAATCACGAACATCTTACTTTGTAATAAATTGATGATTTGAAAAGGACGAGGAAATAAGACACTAATACTAATAATATTAACGGCCCAGCCGAAACTCTCCTCGTAGATATAATTTTTCACTACTGCTCCGCTCTTACAGCCGGCGAACAAAATCGTATGGTGCTCTCTTATAGGACGTGTATAAAATCGTTACGTGATTTTATACCCCATAGCCTTTTTCTATAAATGGATTATTTAGCAAAAAAATTTTATATGGATTTTGAGAACGGACACAACGTTTATTTAGTGGAGTGATTCCCTAGAAGACCTCTTGGGAATCATAACCTGCAAGGGGTTTACGTCTGTGAAAAAATAATTTTAATTTATAATGAATTTCAACAAACATTAATAGTACCTATTTATTTGGATTATACTATCTTCTAATATAAATACATATACGTATGAAGTAAAAAAGTTATTATATATGTTTATAAAGTTTTGTAAGTTGTAGGATGTAGGCATTGAATATCAGGTAAGTAGGGGGTCTACCCAAAACTGAAAAACATGACAAATGGTCTACGACACAAAAAAGGTTAAAACCTCTGATTTAGTGTTTAAAACGATATACATGTTATTTTCACTTTAGAAATATAAAGCAAATAGGTATTGCGTAGAATATTTCTAAGTAAACAAGAAGCCTACATACAAATTCAAGGTTAAAGTGGTCAGTTTCTACGCCATATGGCGAACTCCTATTTTTCATATATAGTATTTAACTAATACCCGTTGTACTCCAAGTTGATACTTTCAGCAGTAGTCACCAACAAGCTGAGAAACCATGTATCAGTTTTTGAAACAACAGAAAAAGATGAAGCACTTGGTTCACCACCCATTCTACGAATCTTAAAACGTTGAATAGGATTTTACACAATACGGGATGATATTTACGAATGTCAGACAGATTCGTGCTTATCCATTCTCCATGGCAATCTACCTATTTTTCAAATTTAGTTCAAAAAGTTACTGAAAATGCAGGTAAATAAAAGTAAATGAATCACCAAGAGGCATCCAAATGGAAATCATGTACCAGTTGCTTTAATAGTTCAGTAGGGCACTACAGTATTGTTTTCACGGCAGTGAAAAATGATAGGAATGTACGTGTGGCCTTGACGCAACTTAGGTAGCGCTCAGGCCACCACCATGCTCTCAGTGTGTTTGCTCTTCAGTTAATCTCAAAACGTGTGTCTGTAATCGCGATATCTATAAGAGGGTTAATCCCTGCCTTTGTGTTTTTCGAATATCATTATTTACACTTATATCACGCGCCTAAGGTGAAAGAAAACATCATGAGGTAGCCTGTATTTCAAAGGTGTATGTGAAAACAACCGATCGTATATCGTATACATTTACAGCATAATTCGGTTTGTACATAATTTCCGTTTGTAGTTTGGCGTAATTCTATAGTTATTATAAATGTAGTATAACTTAGTAGCTAGTATATAGATTTTCGATAATTTCGAAAGTAATACTCGCCACACTTTGTATGTTATTTTTTATATTTTTGTGCACAGGTGGCTAGTTTAAATTTTGAAACATTTGCTTAAGGAAGCTGACAGTGTGTGACTCCTGACGGAATCCAAGCCAGCCTCACTCGCTCGTAGTTCACCCTGCCAACTAACAAACGAGGCTTTGGTGCTCCTTCCTTCACACTTGACCAGCATAGTGGGAGACAACATAAAAACCTGGTATAGATAAGCGTCCTTATCAAGTAAAAAACTTGGGATTATATCATGTAGTAGTGGATATCGGCCGAAATCTATAACTAGCCTAACGTATTTTATTGTGTTAGAATGTAATATTACCGTATTTATAAGAAGTTGGTTTTTATAATTATCTTAAGGAGTTTTATACGGTAGCTATAAAAAAATACATGACTAAAAATTAATTGCATACATTTAATATTGCATCAACATTAGTTTTCAGCATAATTTATACTATACATATCAGAATACTAAATGTTCAGTCGTATTTACAAAATGTTTGTTCCCACTTAAGTGTTACACAAGAGCAACGTGATACTTAGTTTCTTGGAGCTTACCGGAGTACAGTGCCCAACCGTGTCAGCTTATCATTGCACAAGGCACTACTATAAACAGAATTCCGTCCCGACGCCATACCCTCACATTTCTCCTGTAGTAAAATTTACGATCACCCGTAGACCGTGTCGGCAGCGTCCTGCTGATGTAAGATAGTTTATTTAGTAGCTTGTTCATTACAAACGTAAATAGGTCTGCGTATACGGATTTTGCTTAGAATACTTCCAATGAAAACAATAAATTGCATTTGGTGACAAACAAAGATTTAAATAAAAATGCAATGTATTGTTATATTTGTAAGCGCTATTAACGTCAAAATATTAAGCAATCGATATCAATCGTTAAATCTTCGTATTATGCTCCATAACCGTAATCAAGGCGCATGTTAATCAAATATAAAATGAAAGTGCCTTTTCAAGAAGAGTCAAGAAACTCGTCAATATCTCAATTTCTCAAACTTCTCTATTCAATATGTCAATTTTACAGATTATGATTTGATTTACCGTCACTATAGATTATATAAGAATATAGATTAATAGATTACTGTTAAGTAATTAATTTGTTATAAAGTACTAGCTTGCCGGTTGCTGCTTCGCCTACCTTATATCAGATTTTCTTATAGGAAACAATTAATATACAAATTATGCTACGTGAAACGGTTGAATAATTTCAAGCTAAGATATATTACTAAGATGTATGAGTATAGTTTGAGACTCAGGAAAGAGCCCGGGTCTTAATCTTTTCTAAATATAAAAATAGAAATATTTGTTATTTGTAATATTAATTTCGCTTTTCCTTAAAACATAGTTTATCAAGATGAAATATATATACAATACATTTATAATACTTTTATAAAATAAATAAATTTTGTGTCACAGCGTTTGTTATGGAGTTTCTCCGAAACGGTTTGACCGCTTTTTATGATTTTATTTGTGTATATTTGAATAATCTGGCAATAGGTCGTTGAGTATTTTTTATATCCTAAGATAATAAAATAAAAAAAATATGTGTAGGTATCTCATGTAATAATCATATTCATACAGAATATCTATTTACAATATTTATTTATAATACATTTTGGTCTATTAATCAAAATATGTTTAAATATTTTCACAAATACATAAAATATACAAATTATACATACAAAAATTACAATTAAAAATAAATAAACACTATTTACAAGTTAACAACATTTATGCAGGCATCTAAATATCATGTTTTATGATTTGGAAAGTTCGATAAAATAATAAAAGAAAAATAATTTAGTTAAGAAAAATAGTAAGCTTTATTTATTATTAGATTCATTAACGTATATATTTCTAGATAGAACAGTTATTGTCAGGTGACGTAGTGTGGGGTGTGACGTCAGACAACCTCCTCGTGGTGCACTCTGGGCAACGTCGGCTAACTAACGGCTGATAGTCTAACGGGCGGGCCGCTTCTAGCGGGCAGTGGCGGAGGTTCGAAGCTTCTCCTTCTTCTTTAAGAGGGGTTAGCTGTCGCTCAGGGGATCTATTTTGGGTCGGGGATTGGCCGGATATATCCGGCGGTCACCTTCGGGTGCTTGCGTGTGGGCGACTCTGTCGCTATAGGCCGACGAGGTTGTGAAAGGTGTCTCATAGCCTTTAAGCTCATTGGATATGCCAGCCATGGCAATGCAGCGGCAGACTGGGAGGAGCACCTTTTCTATGGGCTATCTAGCCGACTAAAACATAGCACTAGGTCTAGCTTCTCTTAAAATTTGACGACACTTGCACAGTAGTAGATAATAACAAAAAAGCACACTAAGAGAAAACCATGACACCTGTCTTAATTATCAAAAGTACTATGAAAATGGAGAACGAATCGAAAACGAACACAATTCCATAAAACTATTCGCTCACTCGTTAATCAGCGACTATTCCGGCGCATTACTCTACTAAGCACCCCATAAAGTGCGCCTTCAATTGGAAGGCCCAACTATTTAAGCTACAAGAGTAATTTTTTTGTTATCAAAATGACGTTCGCTAAAAATAGTTATCAATTAGGGTTCCACATAAGTTTTCGTGCGGTTGGTCCCCCGACCCAAAAGGGGCGCATTGCATCGCCTGCTGCCCAATCTCGGGGGACCGAGGGATGGAGTTCGCCGCCTGTACGAGGGCGTCGTGCAATCCGTGGCCATGTATGGGGCTCCCGTGTGGTCGCAAGACTGCTCGAGGTCCCCCCGCTACAGAGCTCTGCTACGGAGCCTGCAGCGGATAATGGCCATACGGATAGTACGAGGCTACCGTACAATCTCGTACGAGGCGGCGACGGTTCTGGGACGCTCCCCCCCATTCGACATCCTGGCCGACATGTACGCGGCGACGTATGCATCGCGGCGTGTCGACCGGGGGAGCGATGAGGGGAGCGCCATGGAACCCGCGCACGAAGTGCCTAAGCGGGAGTGGCACCGACGGATTGTGGCGGCCTGGTGTGCGCAGCTCGAATTCGGATCTTCGCGCGCCAGCGGGCCGTCGGTGCCGTACTCCCGCACCTCGAAGCTTGGCTCCACGGGAAGGAGGAAGTCACCTACCGATTGACTCAGATACTCACCGGGCACGGCTGCTTCGGTGAGTATCTGTGTCGAATAGGATGGGAGGGATCGACACATTGCCACCACTGTGCATCCGACCTCGACTCGCCCCAGCACACGCTGGCGGAGTGCTCCGCGTGGGCCTCCGAGCGCCGAGTCTTGGTCTGTCTCCGCCGGCATTGATTGCGGCAATGCTGGCGGACGAGGGTAGGTTGGAGGGCTGTGGCCTCCTTCTGTGAAGCAGTGATGCTCCAGAAGGAAGCGGCGCCGGGCTCGGTAGCACAGCTGCGGCGCCACCGCGGGTCGCCGGCCGGCGCGAGAAAGTCGCGACTGCTACGGCGACCCGAGGCCACGGAAGGGGCGTGGTCCCACGCCCCTTCCGTGGCCGTGGCCGTGGCCATGGGGGCGTCGTCGGTGGAGGAGACTGGGGGAGCGGAGGCTGGGGGTTCCCGGAAGTAGCTTGGTAGTTCCCGGGGGCTCCCTACATGCCTGAGGAAGGCCATCTCTGAGGTTTTTAGTGGGTAGGCCTCTCCCTTCTGGGGAGGAGAGCCCCACATAACCGCCGGCTCGCCACAGCCGGGGTATGCAATTTAATGCATTTTCCTCAGGGGAACAAAAAAAAAAGGTTTCCACATAAGTGCAACAAAGCGCGCTCTTAGTAATTACTCTATACACACTACATAACATTTTAATCACATGTATTAGAAGTTATTGATATTATAATCACTTGTCACGAATGTGAATAATTTCTCGTTTAATGCAACTTTAACTTCAACAAATTCAAAATACAATATGGTCAGAAAACAACATTCTAAAGCCCAGATTTAAACACTTGACTTATCAAATTACGCTAATTTGATAAGTAAAGTGTTTAAATCTGGGCTAATCAGTTTTCAGTCTTCAGGTCTTATAACGTTCGGAACCTTGGTTTCGAGACAAGTTTGGGTAGATTGTGCCTTATCCTACCTATATTTTAAAATGATTCCTTGTCTCCTCTTGCTAAGATACTTTCCACCGAATCTTTACTGATGAGAATGATGTCGACGTGGAACATATCCGACCATTAATGCAGCTTCTTCAGTTAGGCTCTTAGTAGTACGGGTATTTCCGGAATCGGTATTGAATAGTTGGTTGCCAGATCATTCCAGTCATCCTAGTTCTTGCATTATTGTGTGTCACACAATAATTAACAGGATTTTTTATTTATTTTTGATGATGAAAAGATTTTATATAACACAATAAACGCGTTCTAATTTCTATATAATTAGTTAATCTGTAGTCATAAAAATGACTACAGATAGTTATTAGTAAGTTAGTTATATTAAATTTATCTAGAATGAATAAAACTTATTACGCATCGCTCAGAATCATGTAAAAATATTTTTATGGAGCTTGTGTGTTGTGTTGTGTTTTAACGTTGTACGTCATTATCACAAACACTTTTTTCCTTTAAAATATAGATTGGCATCTACCGACATGGTTACATTACCAAAAAAAACACGAAAGTAACTGACAAAAACACGTGTTTACAAAAACATACGCAAGCTAATGAAATTACAAACTTAAGGGGAATTAAATGCTTCAAAGCTGTCATCACTCATCTGTCCCTAACTCCAAGGAGAGGGGTTTAATTAGATTGGGCTTTACTTGATTTTAAACGGAATACGGCAATTCTGGTTACATATTTTAATTATCTAATATAAATTCCTTTAGGAAGTTATTTCCTAGGATTGCATAACAAAAATTGCATAAATTTATACTTTAGCATAAGACCAAAATTTTATGTTAAGTTTACTATGTGAAATATTTGTAGTGCTGACCGCATTTTAATTTTAGTGGGTTCAAACCACAATTATACAGTCGATATTACTCATTAGTATTATGAGCCAGAACTGGCTAAAATTGCCGGTGAAATTAGCAGGTTATCGAATATACCGCCAGTAAATTATGACACCAGATAACTGAAACGTGTTTATTAGAGAGATAGGAAACAAATCGATCTGTGCAAAGCCCTGAGGGATGGAAGGTATTAATTGTAGAAGTTGTACGCTTGTTAGAGTTCTATTACAGTAGGGTTGTTGAAGAAATCTCTGGATTTTTAACAGCACATCTTGATCGTTACACATATTTGTGGTCTTAGTTGTGTTTATATCAACATACAAGTAAAAGAATTAAATGTGCAAGAATAAAAATTAAAATTTGTGACACAATCTTCTTAAACTTTGGCAGAACATTTAGATTTACTATGCTATATATGTATTAAATATACTTGATTTCTAAGCCTTATGCTAACCCGGTAGTAAAATAGAAATAGCAGCCGAACTAGTACGAACACTAAAACACATGACATAGTCATCTGTCTCGCTAAATCGTCAACAATAAAATAGTTGTATTTTTACAGTTCTTCTTGACATACGTTTTATATTGATGTATTTCATGTTTTCGTATTCTTGCTAGCCAGGTAGGGTGGCATGCTTGGGTACTTCCGTGGCTACTAATCACTGTACCAAAGTTGCAGTATTCACTATTATTTATACTTATTTCACAAGTTACATTACACGCTCTCAGCCTGTCTACTGCAGTGTCAGAAATGATAGTACCTGATAATATATGGCACCAATATATGTCCACTTGCAATAGTCCATATTAGAAGGCTGAAGTCAAAGAGCAGTGGAGAGGACTATGCTATGGAGTTTATTTGTGTATATTATAAGATTTAGAGGATGCTCAGTAACCTCTCGGCTGATTTGGGGATTCATTATTTACTATAGATGTTTTAGTAAATTATTAGAATGTCTTGAAGTGTCAGCCCTACGAGTTCAACTAATCTGAGGCGGGAACGTGTTGCGGCTACGTGTGGTCGCGTCCAGCTATAATGATGTGAACACAAGTTCTGCACGACTCAATTTCAATATCTACCACCTCCCAAATGTCGCTTATATTAACATTAGAATTTAGGGTATCTAACTCGCTTACGCCAAGAATTAAAAAAGTAAATATTCGAAAGAAAAGAGACATTAACCTCAATTAACGAGTGATTTACGAAGTCTACAGCCGGAGGCTCCAAAAAAAATCAAACTTTATTTTAAAACTATTTAATTTTAACAGAATTACAATTATATTATAAACTTCTTTTAAGTGCTAACCCTTCGATGTTAGTAATTATATTTATTTACTTAATTCGTCTATTTAAGAAAAGTAGGTTTTGCGTCATCTTCTGCTGAGTCTGCGCCTCGTGCAGAGTAGTGCCGTGTGCAGTGTTGATTTGCGGCAATGCTGACAACGCGATCCTAATACATTAGGGTTGCGTAACAAGCGTGTATATAAGCGATAACAAATGTTGAAAAGGCGGTGTGTTAGTTTAGAGTCGGCGGTTATATATAAGTCTTAAAATTATATGTATATGTCAAAGTAAATTATTTAATTATTATAAAGCCACACGGTAAACTGAAATAAATCATTAAACAGTGTAAATATAGGATCCCCTTTCATATACCATTACAATACAAATAAATAAGACAATAAATATTTACATTGCATTTACCATAGATTCGAGGTCTGTCGATTTATCTTACATTTTTTTCTTTTCAATGTATTTATTAAATGTAATGGACTAACGCTTACATTTAGTTTAAGTTGTAGAACTTAATCGAATAAAAAATAATATAAGTTATTATTTTGTCATGGCAGAATGACAAAAAAGCAGTACCATTTATTATAAAAACAAACTACTAAATTGACATCAAAAAGATAACGATTCGTGTAAACCGTAACATAACTTAGGTCTAATAGGATTAGATAAACTGCATAAGAATTAAAAGGGCGAAGACGCTTATTCTCAATTAGGCTCGGCCGGCCTACCTCGCCTGGGTAATTGCGCGGGCGTGCACCCACGGGAGTTTTTAATCCGGCCCAACGTCCAGAGTCGCATTAATGAGGAAATAACACCAAATTACCACCCTTATTTCGTTCACAAAGTTAGATTGAATAAAAGCCTGAATTTGAACATCGTTCTTCGAAACTCATGATTCCATTTGCCGCATTGTTTTTTGTGCTGGATATTTTTGATGAGGTCTTATGATATAAATTTTTGTACATATTTAAGAGTGGTTCAGCACTATGGCCTAGTGAGAGATCCTATACACGCATGTTCGGTTCGCAAGAGAACAAAAAACCCCCAAAAAAGAAAAATAATTAAACAAATATTTGTTCAATTATTTTTCTGGTATGACCTGATCTCATGGTATCATCATTTGATGGGAAGTGATGTCGGTTGTCAGTACATATGATTTCGTAAAAGTCGCGGTCAAATTCAAATTCAAATTCAAAATCATTTATTCAGTCTGGGCTGTTACAAGCACTTGTGAATGTCGAAAAGCTACGCCATCGATCGGTTCGCAAATCTACGACGGGAGACCTTGTACTGAGAAGAACCGGCAAGAAACTCAGTAAGGGCTGCTTTTTTTTCCTGTATTAAATAGATACAGAGTCGTCAATTTGGAAAATGACTTCAATATTGATAATTCATGAAGTCACTTTCCATTACATAATATAATTAATAAAAATTTATTTTGAAAACATGCCGATATTAGGAATGCCGTGTCATACAGTTTTAAAAGAATATATTAAAGTTAAATTAAAATTATAATAAATACGAGTAGTACCCAGTATAGCAAAGAGCAGACTCATCTCCGCTGGCAGCACCCGTTCACAAGCATGACGCATGAACCAGCCATCGCTTCGCTCAACCATGTTTTAGGGAACGTAACGACCCGCCTCACACGACACTGCCGAACAGATTTTAATGAGAGTATGACTACCCTTAAGCCACAAAAGGATACAAATTACCAAAAGCAGGTACCCGCGTAAATAATCACAACTAAAAAAAAAAACAACCGCAGGACACGCGCATACAATCATTTAAAAACTAGTAATCATTTATTATGATGCAAGTAACAAAATGTTATTATAATAGGTACAGTTAAATATACATATTATTATGTTACACAGTTACCTAAGAATTTATTAACAATTTGTTTATTTCAACGAGCGAGGGTTTTTTAGTCCCAGACACTTCGATCATCCAAGTAATCCTGGAGTCGATAATATCCTTTGCTCATTAAAGTTTTTTTAGTCGAGTTTTTAGTTTATTAAAAGGTAGATTAACAATATTGTGTGGTAACTTGTTATAAAAAGTTATACATTTCCCCAAGAATGAGTTTTGTGTTTTATGTAATCTAAAATTTGGAACAGCAACCTTATTTTTATTTCCTGTATTTAATTTATGAATATCGCTATAATAATATATCATAATATCGCATCGGTAAATCTACATCTCCAAAAAAACCATAGTGTACGTTGCCAACAGGTTATGTGATATACGAATAAGAAGTAAAGTCACAGTACACAGTAATTTTAACTGCCTATCTTAATTTTTAATACTGCAATGCGAACATCACTGATATTTTTTATGTGATGTTTTGACAAGTAAGCAGATTATTTAATGAAGAAGTGTTTATATTTATTTTGTATTAAAAAGTGGTTATAGTCGCTATAGGCGACTATAACCAGGTTTACTAACCTCGCAGAATAAGCTATTTTTTTAATAAACATACTAATACATATAAATTTCATTATAATAATTAATAAGCTAACAATTATGCTGAGTTGGCAAGATAGGTTAGTGTGCAAGTGATGAAGAGAGAAGCACTTATGGATCTAATTTCCAAAGTGATAGCATATATTCTGCATTCATTGAATAGGGTTTTATCTATGATCGACAAGGTCAATGAAGTGTTAAAAGAAACCATAAATTATCAAAAGAAGGCATAGTCCTGTATTTAGAGGCACCGCTGGCAATATTAAATGCAACAAGTAGTTTTTGTTAAGCAAAAATATTACGATAACATTCTATTCAGGAGAAAAGTTTTAACGAAAAGAGATAGTACTATACTGCAATTTCTTATCAATCATACTTATACTTTATGAGTAATCAACAGATTGATGAATTGATATATGAAGATGAGTTAAAGTAAAAAAAAAAACCGGCCAAGTGCGAGTCGGACTCGCGCACCGAGGGTTCCGTACAAACCTGCAAGGTTTACAAAGTTCGTTCATTACGACAATCGAGTCATAACTATGGTATTTTTATTGCAAAATGAAATTCATAACATTACTCTACGCGTTCATGAGGAAAAAAGTAATAAGTTTATATTTATTAAAAAATATATATTTTGTAATGTAACTAAAAATTTAAGGTTTTCGGAATTTTTCCTTTATGTGTGCTATAAAACGTTGCTTCATGCGAAATTTCAAGATTCTAGGTCGACTGGAAGTACCCTTTAGGTTTTGATTCCCTTGCGAGTACTTGCGAGTTTCAAAATATGCAGCTTAAATTGCTGTTTCTTTTGGTTGCGTTGACATAGAAGTTTGATTTTGTTACAGCTTAAAGGTATTATAGACCTGAGTATTTGGTATGAATTTCAATTTAATACCTCTACGCGTTTATGAGGAAATGGGTAGTAAGTTTAAAATTATTAAAAAAATATATATTATGTGATGTAACTAAAAATGTATAGTTTTCGTCATTTTTCCTTTATCTTTGCTATAAGACGTTGCTTCGTACCAAATTTCAAGATTCTGAGTTCACGGGAAGCAACCTGTAGGTTTTGATTCCCTTGCAAGTGTCGAAAATTTGCGGCATAAACGGCTGTATTTTTTGATTGCGTTGGCTTAGAAGTTTGATTTTTTCACAGCTTCAAGGGACAGTAGACCTGAGTAATTGATATAAATTTCAGCTTCATACCTCCACGCGTTCCTGAGAAAAAAGGTCTTGACAGACGGACGGACAGACGGACAACAAAGTGATCCTATAAGGGTTCCGTTTTTTCCTTTTGAGGTACGGAACCCTAAAAAGGAACTAATCCCTCGTGAATTGTGGTAACCAAAGAGAAATACTATCTTAGTTGATTTTAGGGCACAAAATGTGGATTACATTAAAATTAAATGTTGATATACTAGTAATATACAATATTTTTATTAACGTTTGAAAAATTGGAACAAATATGGGGATTAATTTTTAACCGCTATTCGATAGACATCTGGTGGTGTCACACATTGCTTTATAGTTATATTTCTCTATAGTTGCAGCGTTCCAACTATCTCTGATTTATTTGCTACCAATAATTCTTTTATCTAAAAGGTGAGTCTTCTTTG
The DNA here is from genome assembly GCA_036419045.1 of Scirpophaga incertulas. Taxonomy (NCBI): domain Eukaryota; kingdom Metazoa; phylum Arthropoda; class Insecta; order Lepidoptera; family Crambidae; genus Scirpophaga; species Scirpophaga incertulas. The sequence goes on from CM071641.1 coordinate 11,974,553, forward strand.
TATCATCGACTTGTTTTCAGTATATTATATTGTGTATCATTTATTTCTTAATAAATTTTTCCACGTTGTTGTTTAAACATTCTGCAGAGTTTTTAGGTTTCAGACTTATGTATTATACCTTTTTTTAAAAGAATAATAAATAATACTTTTTTAATGATAACAATTATAAACCATTCATATAAAGCCCTACTAATATTATAAACGTGAATGTTTTTATGGATAGTTTTTTGACAGCAAAAATTTGTTACTTTTTCACATAAAAACTACAAAATGGATCTTAACATTAATATAGCTGATATATCAGAGTAACACATAGGCTCCAATATATAAAGATATTGTGGGAATTGCTTTTAAGTAAACTTTTTAAATCTCTAAGTTACAGTTTCGCAATATAACCGCCATTTCTTGTATACATATATTGGCGTAATTTTTTTTTTCAAATAATTAAGTTATAATTCAATATTTTACTTACTTATTTTGTACATTGATCACATGCGTTAGGTATACCGGGTATTATGTAGTTAACTAGTTTCACAAATCTTACAGATGCCATCATATTAATTATGTAACTCTACAAATTATTACCAAGGTTAAATATATTAAAATTATTTAAAAATTGATTCGATATATACCACAATAGAGGGAGTGTTCTGTACCCAGCACTGGGCGTATTATTAAGGCTTGTGTACCATACTTCGTTAATATATTTATTTTTGATATTCCTCACAAATATAAGCGTAACCTCGTTTTTAGGATTCAAATCGAGATTAATGGCACAAATTAAGAGTCGCGTAAAGCGCAGAACTGCTCCAATAAACCGCTTTATTTCACCGTTCACCAATTTGCACTCATTCGCCGCCCGGTCTAATTTACAGCTGATATTAAAACCGCGAAGCTTCACACGTGTCCTGTCATAAATTGCTGGAGCTGCGAACATTTTACTATGCGGTATAACCAGCTCTAGAACGTCGTACTAGACGTAAAAGTAAACGTCATTTTAATTTTAGACTGGTCTACAATATGGTTTTAGGAATAAAAGAATAAATGAACCAGATTTTTTTCCTGCGATGCATACTCTAAACATCTTCAGCAAAAGTCTTTAGAATTTTCGTCGATTTGGAAAAAGCCGACTTATAGAGTGCAGGAAGGCTCAAAAAGGAAATAAAGGAGTGTATTGTAGCCTGACGCGAGCCTTGAAATCACAATATAAAGATTCCAAACCTTGTAATAGAATAAATGGTATTCACATAGACGGTTTGTTATTATAAAAGGTGTCAGATAAGAATGTGGCTTCGCCGCTAAGATGACTGTAACAAATGAAAAATTATGACGGAGGAATGAGAATGAACGAGTTATCTGTCGAGTGCTCCTATATATCCTATATTATATTAATACTTTCTTGATACGACTTTGACATTATGAAGGAAAAATTCGTGAGGCATCATAGGAAGAAATTATTGGCGTCAAATGACCTCCTCACGGTCACTCTGAAAGGTCTGAAAGGGTTTATTCAAACATGTGTTTGAATTGAACAATCAAACAAACTTACCAGTGTAGTTCGATTGAGATTATGCTCCCTGTTGTCTCGTCCGAATATGATGAGAATACTACTTGTTAGTATCAAGTCTCAGCATTCGCCGACGCCACATAAGTTTAAAGAACCTAGAAAAAAAACCTGAACGCGGCGGTCTTAGTTTACTAATCTATCCCGCGCTTGCGACTGTCATTCAGTTTAAAGTTGTTGGTCCCTGATGATGATTCTACAACCTTGGGCAGCAGGTGTAATATCTGCAAGGGTGGGTGGGACTCATCATATTCGGACGAGACAACAGGGAGCATAATCTCAATCGAACTACACTGGTAAGTTTGTTTGATTGTTCAATTATGCACCCTGTTGTCTCGTCCTCTATGATGAGAATACTACTTGTTAGATGTTCAAAGTCCTGTTGTAGAATCAGAATATTATTTATTTATTACTTTGATAATGCACATGTTCCTTTAATCTTAGTAATAATAAATCAGTCTTCATAACTTAATTAACACTATTTGGTTAATATTTATCATTAAAAACAACTATGTAACACAATATTGGCATATTCCTTAAAGCTTAATAATCAGTCAATTAATAATCACTATTATGTTTATGTCTATGTTAAAAATATATATATATATATTAAAATATTAACAATGACACGATAACATGAGGGTCACACATTTAAATTAATAAAAGTACATACAAAGTTTACAATATAACTGCTTCAGCAAATCTATTATCGTTCAAGATTGGACGGTTATAAAACTTAGCAAACGTTTTTGATGAGGCAGTCCAGCCAGCCGTTCTACGTATCTCATCAATGCTAACGCCCCTCGCAAAGGCGGCTGATGTAGAAGCGTGTCTGGTGCTGTGAGTAGAGAAGATGGAGGTATCAATTCCACTCGCAGCTAGAACTACCTTAATCCAACGGCTGACTGTACTGGCTTTTACTGGTAGGTGGGGGTTTCTGTGGGATATAAACAAATTTGGGTTGTTTCTGATATTAGAAGTAATTCTTAAATAATTAACCAAACATTTTGCTGGACAGATGTTTGGTCTATCAAGAAAAAATGGTAATATCAACACAGGTTGGTATCGATTAGGGGCTGATGTTTTAATTAGTTTTTCTATTCTAATGATTATTTTACCATCTATTATTTTAATCTGATCAATCACAATGGAGACTAAGGTTTGTAATCTTTGACCTGTAGCTAATGCTAGTAAGGTACATGTCTTTAATGAGCATTGATATAAATCATTTGAATCATTATAATTCGATTCCAAGAAATTGAGTACTGTAGAAACATCCCAAGTTGTATTGTACTTAGGTTTACTTGGACGTAACCTGAAGAAACCCTTAAAGAGCCTTTTAATCCTTTCATCTGAGCCTATGTGTGGTCCTATTACTAGTGACAGCGAGGATCGTATGCAATTGAGTGTACCATAAGATGCACCATCATGGAACTTATTTGTAAGATAAGTAATTATGTCTACCACATTTGCTTTAATTGCATTAAGCTGTTTGGCACGGCAGTAAGAAAACCATGAATTTATACAAGGTAAGTATTGCTTAAGAGTGTTGCTTGAAATAGATGAAAGCATTATTTCCACTGCTTGTTCGTTGATGCCAGAGTCTAAGAACACCTGCCGGACAATTTCCCTGCCATTAGTGAAAGGTTCTGGTGTAGTGGGTGCACCAGGCTGGAATTACATAAATGCAGTAAGTCATTACTAGGTTTAAATATAATTGGTTTTAAAACCAAAAGTTTTATATAAGAGGGAAACCATGGTTGTGTTTCCCAGTATGGTACTACCAGGATTCCAGTTGCTCTATCTGTAACAATTTTTTCTATGCATTTCAGTACCATAGAAAATGGTGGAAAGGCATAGAAATAAATGTTTTTCCAAGACATTGTGAATGCATCCACATTATAAGCAAAAGGATCTGGATACCAAGAGACATATGTCTTACACTTTGTGTTTGTCCTTGAGGCAAACAAGTCTATGTCCGGAGTACCAAAAGATTGTACTATTTTATTGAAATATTTGATATTCAATTCCCACTCTGTTTGACTTAAATGCTTTCTAGATTCAATGTCTGCCACTATGTTGTCTTTTGTATTAATATAAGATGCAAAGACAAATATGTTGCGCTCTTCACACCACTGCCATATATTTTTAGCAATCTCGTGTAAGTGTGGATATTTAATCCCACCAAAACGGTTAATATATGCAATGGCAGTAATATTGTCAATTCGCAAAAGAATTTCACAGTTTGAAAACTCTTTTGCAAAGCTTTTGAGACCGAAGAGGGCAGCTTTAAGTTCTAAAGTATTAATGTGAAGTGTGCACTCATATTCTGTCCATGGACCACTGGCTGTCTGTTTACCACAGGATGCACCCCAACCCGATAAGGATGCATCTGTATTTATTTCTAGGATATATCTATTTTTTCTAATTGGTGAAAAACAGTTTGGTATATTTTTTATCCACCATTCAAGTTCTGAGTAAAGATATTTTGGCAATGAAACAATTGTTTCATAATCATCATTATTCTTTAAAAGATGTAAGTATTTAAATCTTTCTAACTCTCTAGTATAAAGTAACCCATACTGAATAGCTGGACAAATAGATATAAGTGTTCCAAGGACTTTAGCAAAGAATCTGATAGAAAAGGAGATCTTAGACATTAAGTTTTTTATAAGCTTTAGACATCTTTTTCTCTTATCATCATCAATAGAGATAGTATTTGTATTTGAGTTAAATACTAACCCCAAAAATTTACATTGTTTTGAGGGAATAAGCTGGCTTTTATCTGTATTGATAATGAATCCTAACTGAGTGAGCAAGGTAACGGTTTCATTAATATTATAAAGGCATTTATCATAAGTATTCTCTAAGCAAAGCCAGTCATCTAGATATTGAATTGACTGTAAACCTTTTCCTCTGAGGTGTGCCACTACAGGTTTTAGTAATTTTGTGAACACATATGGTGCGGTACAAAGGCCAAATGGGAGTACATTAAATTGATATAATTCACCATTAAATATAAATCTTAAATATTTTTTATGATCCTGATGTATACTACACATGTAGTATGCATCTTTTTTATCTATTGTTGCCATATAAAAGTCTTTTTTAAGCAGTTTACATACTGTACGATAATCTTCCAACTTGAAATGTATTGGTGATATGAATTTATTTAATTTCTTTAAATTTAAAATGAATCTATAGTCTCCATTTGGCTTTTGAACTAGGAAAATAGATGAGCAGAATTGTCCATTAGTTGCTTCACACTTCTCTATCACTTGAGATTCCATAAGCTTACTGATTTCAGATTTTATTTGAGAAAATTCTATGGAAGAGAATGAGTTGTTCATGGGGCAGAATGTTTGTGATGGTATCTCGTCAAATGGAATTTGATATCCAGATACCCATCGCAAAATGGTAGGGTCCTGAGTTATAGTTTTCCATTTTTCTATAAATAATGGAAGTCTGCCTACCTGAAGTTCTAACGTTTCTGAAGTTGGTTGTTGCTCCGGAACGGCCTCTTGCTCTTCTTCTCGTCCTTCCTCGCATGTTTTAGTGGGTGGTTGGCTCTCCCCCCTCCTGTCACTGTTCGGGCACTTGGTCGAAGGGGGGCCCTCCAGTTTAAAGGTTTGGTTTTGTTCTGCGTTTTATGAACCATGGCGGTATTTTTAAGATCTCTTACAGAGTTAAGGACTGCTTTCGTATTTTTAATTTTTTCTAATAAATTTGAGCCAAATAGGAAGCTATCTGCTTCACCAGTTAAGGAGTCCTTCATGTCTTTGTTCACAGCAGCCGCTATTAAGGAACGTCTGTTGTTTGTGTCTATGTGAATAGTATCACAAAGGATTTTTGCAGCATCATTCATGTTTTTAATTATCTCAACTTTATCCCCATTTTGAAGGCACAGCTGTAATGATTGGCCAATTGCTGTAAGTGCCACACCCACCTGTTTTTGCCTCGCCACAATAATCGCATCTTTTTTCTTGACAAATTCCGACACGGCCACAATTATTTCTGGATTGAGTTTTGGTGGCAGCATTGGTATATTTTCAAAGGGGGTATATTTATTTATTATCTCTGTTTTCACATCCCTGGGTAATCCTTTTGTAAGTATAGGAGTCCAGCGTTGAGCTATTTCTATGTGAGCTGTGGGTCCTATTTTAGGTTTTTCTACTGTTCCTAAAGCATTTAATAGATCCTCCTCTATTTCTACCACTTCTACCACCGGTGGTGAGGACGCCTGTGGGGATTGAACCTCCACCTGTTCAGTTAGAGGCCCCTCATTTAATTCGACATTTGTCGACAAATCCTCTATATCTATATTGCTCATTTCCGAATCTGAAACAGACATAGTTACTGTTTAGTATCCATGTCATAGCTGTTTTGCAGTTCTTGGCCCTTTGACAAAGCAACTGCAATTATTTTGTAAGTCATGATATTTCTTGCGACTATCCACAAGACAAAATTTCAGATAAAATGTTTGTTCTGTTCTGAAATGTTTTTACACCGCCTCACCCCGCAGGTGGGCCTAAGTGTACATAACAAATGTAAGTCGTGATATTCCTTGCGACTATCCACGAGACAAAATTTCAGATAAAATGTTTGTTCTATTCTGAAATGTTTTTACACCGCCTCACCCCGCAGGTGGGCCTAAGTGTACATAACAAATGTAAGTCGTGATATTCCTTGCGACTATCCACGAGACAAAATTTCAGATAAAATGTTTGTTCTATTTTGAAATGTTTTTACACCGCCTCACCCCGCAGGTGGGCCTAAGTGTACATAACAAATGTAAGTCGTGATATTCCTTGCGACTATCCACGAGACAAAATTTCAGATAAAATGTTTGTTCTGTTCTGAAATGTTTTTACACCGCCTCACCCCGCAGGTGGGCCTAAGTGTACATAACAAAACACTGGGTTTGTTTTATTAACTGAAAAGAAAAATAGAACTTACCAGAACTATTAGAATTGGCTTCCATTGTTCGTAGTTTTTTGTTGAGCTTTTTAAGTTTCTTTTCGATTTTTTCTCGCTTCTTTTGTAATTTTCTTTTCCCCATATTAGGAATATTTAATAATTAACACGATTAAACAGAAAAATAACACTTTTTTAATAAACTTAAATAAACTGTAGCAAAAAATGTGGCGCCGACAAAATGACATAAGAAATGAATGACAGTCGCAAGCGCGGGATAGATTAGTAAACTAAGACCGCCGCGTTCAGGTTTTTTTTCTAGGTTCTTTAAACTTATGTGGCGTCGGCGAATGCTGAGACTTGATACTAACAAGTAGTATTCTCATCATAGAGGACGAGACAACAGGGTGCATAATAAACCCTAACCGCCATTACTCGTACATTGGATAGAATCGTGCTCTTTAGTAGGAACTTATAGAACCTATAATGAATCAAATACCAGATTTGTAAGTTATTTCTATTCTTTTAATACTGATTTTACTAGACACATTAATACGCAGGGTTATAATGCTTACGAAATGCGCGAACAACCGCTGTAGCTATAGAGATTATGTTATTTACCTATTTTCGAGCATAATGTTTGATTCATAACTATCACGAGTTTCGCACATATATCACAAACTTTCCTGTTACTATAGAGACGATTGTAATAAATGTCTGTAGAAATTTGAGTCTGTCCTTTGAAGCGTTTGTACTGATGTAACTATGTCTACGGTAATTATACTCAGCAGAATAAATTATTATGTAAACTTGATAATTTTGACTATAATGAATCGAGAATTGGAATTATAATAGATTTTATAGCCTTCGTTATATAACAATTATTAATTACAACACATTCGAATTAATTAACAACTCGACGTTGTAATTCTATATTCGAATTATCTAACTTTGTTGCAAAAATAAGTAACTCGTTGGATGAGAATTTGTTAAAGATTGCAAATGTATGTTTACAACTTTGTATTATAGTTTTAATGTCAAATAAATATGAAACAATGCAAATAAAATAATCGACTTGTGCCTAAGGGTTCGAAATTTACGGAGAGCCTAGCGAAATATCCAAGACAAACATTTTGTTTGTTGCTTTTTCTAAGCAGACTAAGCACAACACTAGAAATGGTTCTTTGGTATTTCTATAAGTTTAACATATGTAATTGTCAAAGTTTTTACATTTTAAACGATTGAATAGATATTTTAATGGTAACATTTGAATTTGGAATCTGTCATTCTTAGGCGCCTAGAACAATGTGGTGTATTTTAAAAGATGACTTAGAACTTACAGCTTATAAGAGACGCACAGCTCGTCACTTTATTGATAATAAAAAAAAGGCAGCAAAATGAAAACAACTACTTAAGCGGAAGGTCCCAGATAAATTTTCTATGGTGATATTTTTTATTATTATTGAGTGATATTTAACAAGCATAATGATCGTGTTTATGCTCAAAGCTTCAAAACAGCTCCCAGATTAGTCAAAAGACGTGAATCTTATCCGAATTTAGTGATAGCATTGTAAAATGTTAGCAGTGGAGAAGTGACTGAGCCAAATTTTTGTGAAAAAGAAAAAATACAAAGGCAAAGTACTATTAAAAAGATGGTAAAGCATCTTTTCAATTTCATTTATCATGATCAAAAATGTTCTGTACAGCAAGATTCAGGGCCGTGTCATAAAGCTCGATCCACCCATGTTTAGTTGAAAACAAACGGTCGGGATTCGTCAGAACTAGAGACCGGTCATTATCTAGTACCGATCTTAATCCGCTGGATTATGATTTAGGGACTGTTTGAGAAAGTATGATTTGTTCTAAGTGCCAAGATAATTTGGAGTTCTTAAAGTAAATCCTTTCATATTTATATATGTACATGTCTGCACAGCATCGTACATACCATACGCCTTTCTTAACTGGTGTGCTAGGTTTATATCGTAGTGATGGTTAAAGACCCGACTGTTAAACTATGGGTCATTGGAAGTAGGGCGGCCATTTGTCTTGTGATACAACCTGTGCAGTGGATACCTCGCATGTTCGCAATACGTCTCATCGAAATAAATATTGTAACATAAGTCCTAATTACATATTTGCTTTATCGTGCGTAAAACTATAGGCCACTATAGGGACTAGAGACAAAAGAAAAAAATTTCAGCGCTACTAACTGAGGTCGTTGACCAGAGGGTTGATATTAGTAGTTGACTCTGTCATCGAATTAGTTTGGGAATCTAAAGGGGTAACATTGCTAGCGTTCTAGTCACTGTTCCCATGAGCCTGAGAAACTAGAAACTATATTTCTAGTTTTATTTTACTTACAGAAGTAGTTGATACCTTTGTTATTACTGTTAACTTTAGAACAGCTTACATTATACACTGACGGACTCATAAACTGCATCAAAGTAATAGACGACTTTGAAATAAATATTTTAACCAAGTATGCAAACTTTCTATACAGATTTAAATTGAAACCTCTAGATTGGTTCGTGAACTTTAAAACAGCGTAGGGTCATATCTTTAAGTTTAAGTTTATGTACTGGAAAGGACCTTTAGACTTTTTTTGAAGAAAAAACAGAAATTTAAGGAAAATTGGTTTAATTAAAACATTGGTTTTAACAATAGACACAAACTTTCTGCAAGGGTTTATTTGTGTTTTAATAAGGTGTATTACCCCCACGTGCCCTTATTACGGATTCTAATCGGTTCCGCATAGATTTTATAAGGGTTATTAAAAGATCTTGCGGAATATTGTCCCATTCTTCTAAAAGTGTTGTTCTTAGTGCTGCCACTGTCGTGGGCGAAGGGTTTCTCGCATATACAGCTCTTTTTAAATTGTCCCAAACATGCTCGATGGGATTAAGATCCGGGCTGCGTGCTGCCCAATTCATCGTACGTATCCCAACCTCTTCGCAATAATGTTGAACTTGTGCAGCTGCATGCGACCGGGCATTATCCTGCATTAAAGTAAAATTTTCGCCTATGAATCCCATGTAAGGCACCACGTGATCTTCTAATATATCTGTTATGTAGCGATGTGCTGTCAAACCCCCGTCAAACCCTCTATTACCGTTTTGACGGACCATGTCTATGAACACAAGTTCTGTTCGCCCGTTCATCGATATGCCACCCCAGACCATACATGAACCGTCTCCAAAAGGAACACGCTCCTCAATGCAACTTTGAGCATATCGCTCCCCACGTCGACTATAGACTCTTCTGCGACCATCTGCACCATATAAACATGTCCTACACTCGTCCGTGAACAATACAGAGGCCCACTGCTCTTCTGTCCAATTCAGGTGATGACGCGCAAATCTTAAGCGAGCTTGTCTGTGAGCTGCAGACAACTTTGGACCATTTGCTGGTCTAAAAGGGGTGATATCTGCTTCCTTTAACCTTCTTCTTATTGTTCGTGCACACACGTTTACTCCACGCACTTCATTAAGCTCGGTTTTGATGTTAACTGACGTGAGGAAACGATTTCGGAGGGAAGTTGTAACAATAAATCGGTCATCACGACCTGTGGTTGCTCGAGTTCTGCCTGTACCACGTCTCCTCCTGTAAGAACATGTCTCTACAAACCTTCTGTATATTCTAGAAACCGTAGACTGGTTTAAATTTCAATTTCTACCAATCGTTCGTTGATCCAAGCCCTCCCGCACCAATGCTACAATTTCTGCCGCTTGTTCGGACGAAGTATCCATATTATGGTTCAAAAACTCTCGATGTGTTAAAAAACTTACCCAACAATTATGCTGGTAACAATAATTCAATTGACAAAACAAAAAAATCAATGAGAATCAATTTAAAATTTGCTATAAATTAACACGCAAATCTGATACTACGAGTAAATTTTCTTTTCCCGGCTATATTCATTTGTTTTACTGCAGTTCTATTTTTAATTTTTTTTTTAAGATTAAGAGCCAGTCTTTTCATATTTATATAATTTAATCTAAAAAGTTTGCATACTTATTATAAAAAATCCTTTTAGAGTAAACCTGAACTTTGATGCAGTTTATGAGTCCGTCAGTGTAATAGATTATATTCAACGTATGTTTAGAGTTTGAATAGGTATCAATTGGTGCTATAATGACCAATATAATTTTCATAATTTATTTCACGTTTCAAGTAAACAACACATTAAAAACATTTGTGTTTTGTTTATCTTGGAATGGAAACGTGTTAAGTTCCAAATATTCAGAATGATTAATTGTTTTGCCGCCCACACTGTATTGTTCTGGTATCCAGATATAGAACAATATGCTAGTTACGGGCGAATATTAAATAATTTGGAGTAGGATGTGAACGCTAAAGAGTTCCTGAAAATTTGCTTTAAAATATTGTATTCTGATTATATACATAGGTATTCGTATTGTGTTACATAAGTGAGTATGCGATTTACGGTTTTGCGACATTTATTTTAAAATTGGATTCGAAGTTCGATTTTTTATTCGATAAAAGTAGTGTCCGATAGTATCATTAGAAAAGATTTGTAAATAATTGGAAATCAATTGCTTTTGCCACCTTCTTATATTAGTCTCAGGATCAGTTAATTATTTTAAATTAAATAAATAAATATTTGTTACACTTACACCAATTAGCCTAGTCCAAACTAAGCTCTGTAAGGCTTGTGCTATTGGAACTAGGGTAACGGATAGACATACATATATTAAACATATATACATATTTTTTATAAAAATATATATCGACAACCATGACTAAGGTACAAATGCTCGCATTCATCACACAAACATCTGCCCCCACCGGGATTCGAACCCGGGACCTCAGAGATGGCGACACCTTGAAACCGGTGTACTATCCACTCGACTATGGAGGTCGTCATAGTCGAGTGATTGATTCAAATTGATTAAATAAAATACATTGTGCACATTAAATAAAATATATTTCAACATTCAAAGAAGAAGCAAATTGGAAAAGATACATTTCTAAATCTAGACTAGAAATGTATCTTTTCCAATTTGCTTCTTCCCCTTTAAATCAACATTCTTGCTCAATTATAATCACATCTCTACGAGGTCTTTCTTTTTATTCAAATTCAAATTTAAATTCAAAATCATTTATTCAGTCTGGGCTGTTACAAGCACTTGTGAATGTCGAAAAGCTACGCCATCGGTTCGCAAATCTACGGCGGGAGACCTTGTACTGAGAAGAACCGGCAAGAAACTCAGCAAGGGCTGTTTTTTTTCCCTGTATTAAATAGATACAGAGTCGTCAATTTGGAAAATGACTTCAATATTGATAATTCATGAAGTCACTTTCCATTACATAGTATAATTAATAAAAAAATATTTAGAAAACATGCCTATATTAGGAATGCCGTGTCATACAGTTTTAAAAGAATATATTAAAGTTAAATTAAAATTATAATAAATACGAGTACCCAGTATAGCAAAGAGCAGACTCATCTCCGCTGGCAGCACCCGTTCACGAGCATGACGCATGAACCAGCCATCGCTTCGCTCAACCATGTTTTAGGGAACGTAACGACCCGCCTCACACGACACTGCCGAAGAGATTTTAATGAGAGTATGACTACCCTTAAGCCACAGAAGGATACAAATTACTAAAAACAGGTACCCGTGTAAATTAGCACAACTAAAAAAAAAAAAAAATATCAACCGCAGGACACGCGCATACAATCATTTAAAAACTAGCAATAATGTATTATACAAGTAACAAAAGGTTATTATAATAGGTACAGTTAAATATACATGTTATTATGTTACACAGTTACCTAAGAATTTATTAACAATTTGTTTATTTCAACGAGCGAGGGTTTTTTAGTCCCAGACACTTCGATCATCCAAGTAATCCTGGACTCGATAATATCCTTTGCTCATCAAAGTTTTTTTTACTCGAGTTTTAAGTTTATTAAAAGGTAGATTAACAATACTGTGTGGTAACTTGTTATAAAAAGTTATACATTTCCCCAAGAATGAGTTTTGTGTTTTACGTAATCTAAAATTTGGAACTAAAATTTAGATTATACAGTGTTTAAAGTGAGTATTCTTTTACATTTTTTGGATATTCCCAACTAAAAAAACATTACTTTGATGTCTCGCGTTAGTGGTTAAAAGGTAAACAACACTGTTTGTTTTTATAATAAGCAGTATATACTGTATCATGTGATCATATTATCATGTGATAACGGTACATGCTGCATTTATAACCCATATTTCGTAAGTTGTTAGATTTACACTGATTTCCAAGTCAATATGCCACGTATTTTTGTTGATTTTTCGACATAAAAAACCGAGACATATACAACTCGCACTTGGCTAGATTTTTTCCTATATGATTTGCTGCACGTGGACACCGCACATTATATCGGATTTTTAAGTAGAAAATACATATTTCCTGCCGTGAAAATTACAATAATTTAAATTGCCTATTTGGTGACAAGGCTACATTAACTCTGAGTAAATGCTAATAGAATTTACGAAATAGATATAGTAATTTTTGTTAAAAAACAAATAGTTTGTAGTTATAATTGCAGCACATGAAAATACTATAATTACTATTACTTCCTAGTTAATAAAATCTTAATGTAAGTATATTGTAATTTTATAGTTCTCAAAAATCATTGTAAGATTACTAATTAATTGTAAAATCTCAAAAAAAATATGTTATAAAAAATAGTAGTAGTATAGTATGTTATATGAACAGGAAATATTATCGCGATCTATAACGTAGCTTCATGTCTAAAAAGCTCATATCATTATTATGCATACCATTCTAAACATAGGTGGGCAGCTTGTGTGATTTGCTCTAGATAATGTTGAACCTTAACGCTCTAGATATAAGGCTTATTTGCAATTGATCTGACGAGCTACGTCCACTCTTATTAAGTTTGGTTGGTAAGCTTCTTATCAAGCACTGTATGGGAGAGATAAAGCGGGCCACCGATGGCCTCTATCTAGTGGAATGCATTTTGTACAGTCACGTACAGTTCTGTAACATATAAACAGTTTTAGAAATAAGGATGATGTTATCTAGGTTTTATATAGTTAGCTGTGTCGCAAACATAACATCATCATCCTCTTGCCCATTTCCCATTATCTGGGGTCGGCGCAGTAGATCTTTTTGTTCCATAACATACTTTACATATTTAGTTTTCCCCAATCCCTTAAAATACGAACGAGCTTTTCCAACAACCATATAAAGAGTTTCAAATACTACCCATCTAAGAGTAGTACTTAAAACCGGATAGTAGAATAAGTGTGCGAAAACCCTGTGTACAGTTTGTTTTCAAAACCAACTCTAATACTTAATTGATAGAAATCCTCTTTGCTGTATTCGCCAGTAAGGCTGAGGATCCAATTGTCTCAAGGTGAAATTGTTACAGTCATTTTACGGCTACAAGCATTAACAAATCCAAAAAGAAATGCCCACCTTGGCAATGCTAAAGTTATACAATCTTGAACCGTTATTAACCTTTTATGGAAAGTTTTGTCTTACCCACCTACCTAACGTCTTCTTGCGACTAATCTGCCTTATGAATTAATGTCTTAGCAGTCTTTCAGATTTCATTCGGGTTTGTATTAACAATAGAGCAGTGCATTGTGATAATCAAGTATTAATGGATATTACGTGAAAATGTAATGTACCATTTTTTTTTTGTTATATCCTGTTTCTTATAATCCCTCTCTTCTTTATCTATACTTACCTTCACTTAGTACTCTTACTATTATTTTGTGGAGTTCGCGTATAACAATTGTTTTTCAAATTATTCGACTCTCTCGGCATTATACTCGTAAATGTGTCAAACATACTTCACCACACTCACATTTCTCGAGCTTGATTCTAGAACAAGTCCGCTCGATTCACTCATTCGTTAACTCACTGGTTCTAGAATTATTGTAGTATCGATCTACAATCCTTCAACTTTACAAAAATAAGTTATGTAAAAATTAAGAGTATGCTTATATTTACACAGACACTAGTGCACTATCTTCTGTGCTTAAAGTAAAAAGAAAGTAATCATTTAATAAGGTCAACCAATAGTAACGTCAGCCAATTAATTCATCATCATTATCATCTAATGATGATGAATTAATTGGCTGACGCTAAGGCGTTGACCGATTTATTTGTGGTCAGCCATACCACAACCATAATATTACGTTTTACCTTATGCAACACAAATTACTTATGACCTTTATTAAGACTATACATGTAATCAAAATTCATAAAAATCGATTCAGTGACATGAAATTGTTACTAATATGCAGAACACAAATAGTTTAATAGTAATAGAATATATCGGATAGTTTGTTAGCGATAGCTGGTAATGACTGTACATTTTCAGGTACTAGGTAACAGAACTATAGCTAGAAGCTTTAGTGCATGAAATTTGACAGTTACCATCTACCTCCCTAACTGGTCAATTAATTTATTGTCGAATATTTACAATTTTCACACTTTTAGCCCGACGATAGCCTGATTATTGGCCACGAGATTCGTATCATCAAGTATACAATGTCTTCTTTGTTAAATTTATTAACCTAACTGGCCATAATAGAATGAACAATTTACTTTCTCGGGTTTCGATTGTATGTGATCATCTATTGTTATTATAATTTATGAGACATTTCCTTATTTACCGCTATAATATTTGCTTTAAATGTATGTATTATGGTTCTTTCATTGAAAATTTATAAATAAATAATTTTCCTATTACCAAATTTTTACATACTCTTGCCAATTTCATACTTTCTTACAGTTTTTATCAATAAGTATTCATCCGTGTTGGAGGAAATTGGATAAGAATCCACAACATATACGAGTATCTACCGTAAGCTTGATAGCTGTCAATTGTCAGTATCGATTGTATTTTTTTATAAGGAAATATTATTTGAATCGCGGAAATGAGAAAATTTCATCTAAGTGGTGTGGGAGAGCTTTCAGACTTGTATAGTGCAAATGTGAAAATTTTCAAGTAAATGTTTTGTACACTTTTATTATTATATATTTACGTCTTTTTGTTATCGTTTTTTGTTTATGTAAGGATGACATTGGTCGTGTATAAGGTCGCGCACAAGTATAATATATATAATATATAAGACAAAAGCAACGTTAGAATTTGCCAACAAACAACATGTTTACTGGAATTTTAGAGCATTCATAAAATAGGTTGTCACCTATATTTAATAAAATAGCGCCTTTAAATAATTATAAATCTTTGAAACACTTTAAATAGGTGGTTTTGGTAAAATATTGTATAAAACTAGAAACTAAACAGCATACTCTAATGATTCATAAACTCAAATCCATTTATTTATTTATATTTTAAGCAATTTTAAGCAATCTATATACATAGAAATGAAACAGCTTTTCGTATGCTCAACGTTTCTAATGTTTTACACCATTTGCAGTTACGTAATGACCACGAAAGACCGCGGTCCGGATAACGGACTATTTCGTTTACCCGATAAATTTTAAAGTTATTTCATTTTAATTTGTTAATATTCATTAAAAATATGCGCTACGTGAAGATCATAGTCGCGAGCAAACTTTGTATCATATAAACTAAACATATATTCGTATAGTTCTTTATAAATTTCATTCTGAGATGTTTTTAGAATGTAATTCAACATTTTTATAACCTAATGTAATTTGTTAAACTTTAAATCTAGCCCATCATCTGATTGGACACCTTTATTTTACTTATTTCTGTCGCAAAGCAGTAATAAAAGCATTCCGGTTTGAAGTGCGTGAAATGCACGCGTTAGTGAAATGACTAAGTACCATAACTTTATATTTTAGTACATAAGTTGGCAACGTAAAAAACTTGTGACTAGTCTAATTTTTAGCTAACAAAAATTGAAAAAGTGATAATTCTAAAAACAAAATACTTTTCTGATGACATCACAATGTCACACAAGTCAATCAGAACAATTTCACTCCTGACCAAGCTTCTGAGATAAAGTAAAACAACAAAGAACAATAAAAAATTACAAGATCCGATGTAAATTGGACTTCTCTGTGTAAGTATAACAATTCGGGGCCTGGCTATAAACTTGTAGAAACTTTTAAAGGGAAACATTCGGAATCGTTACAAAGGAGAGTTCATAATAACGCCGCAACTCCATTCTGTGTACTGTAATCATGCTCCATTCCCGATTCCTGAAAACTTTTTTCATCTTTGTTCACATCTGTTCTTTCAGTTTTCCAGGATAAACCTTATGTGTATGTATATTTTGTGAAAAGTCGTTATTTGAAATATTAATAGGCCGACGCTTCTTCAACTTCCCCGTTTTGCATGAGATTTTATTTGAGAATCGACGCAGGCGTTTGTAATAAGCTTAACGCTGCGAAGGCGTTTTACCAAACTTTATTATCTAAATTGAGAAATGTATAATACTTACGTATGTATAACGTTTCATATTCTATCTTTTTATGTTATAACGTTTATAAATTCAATTATAATTACTAAACATAGGCCTTTTCAAGTACTTTAGCTACTTACTTTTGTACACACAAGGAAAAACCTACTTTACATGCTCTAATAAATAATGATATAAACATACACTTTCTAAAGGGATCTAACAATACCATTATAAACTCTTTACTGCTCGTAATTTTTTGAGCAATCACTTTGTTATGACGTATTTAAGAGAAAATATACATTGCTATGCACATACTCATCATAATACTACTTATCATATATTAGGAAAAAATAATATATCCTTTTTGAATTTTGTAAAGAGACATATAAATTATATAGATATATCACACATTATAAAACTTTAAGCATTATAAATCATTTAATTTTTAATTTTAAGCATAACTGTAAATTTTCTAACAGCATTTTTCAGATAGTGCATTTATTAATTGCATAGTGATATTGGTGATGCTTATTTACACACAATAAAAAGAGCGTTAGTAAAACGTCGTTTGTCAATAAAAAGGGCGAAAGAAGGACTTAAAGAGGTACCGCTGCGGTCTCAGCACTGGTCTTTGAATCGGAAAATTCGGCAGTGCGGGCTCGATCCTGTATGTATGTATTTTCCGAATTTCAATTGTAAATTTATCTCACGCTCCTACCTTGAAGAAAATCATCGTTAGGCAACCTAAATATGAAGACATTTGAAGGTTTTTGTAGACTAATCCGTTTTGGACCAGCAGGTTGACCAAAGCCCTAAACGCCCCGATGAGGTAGGCTCATGCCCTGTGCTCATCGGTGAGGACGTATGTATATGAGCTGTGGATAGGAACATATCGTTTTAATTTCTAATAATATCTCCCCACACTAAGATTTTTATCCTGTGTCGTGGGTACAGCTACAAACATATATGTAACATGCACATATACCGAAAACATACAACATTTCTGAAGGTTATGTAAAATATTCGTCCATACGGGAATGAACCCACCGCTGCGCCAACCGTGTCGCCTATAGTGCCTGAATATTTTCTGTGGGATCAAAATGCGAACGATATCGATTTAAAATCATTTTCTTTGAGCATAATTTAAGTTTTCATACAGTTTGTCTACTTCATTTACTGTGAGTGATGTCTAAGAGTTTACAAAGTCGATATTCACAAAAACAAATGTCAAGGTATTTGATTTTATTAAGTGTTTGTTACCGAAAGTACTTGTAAATAGGCTTATAAGCGAAAGAGGATACAGGAATTGGTTTATACTCATGTTAAAAGTTCAATCTTATTTCCTAACTTTATTGTGAAGATAAACATCGTGATCGTTACCTGAACACACTTGCGATGAGAATTCAATATTTATTTATACACAATAAAAATACAAAAAATATATAATTAGTACAGTATGTATGTATAACGAAATATTTTTCGTTTTCATAAGTACCCGTAACTAAATAGTTTAGATAATTCATAAATACTATAATAGATACACTACGTATATAAATATTATAATATTATACATATATAATAAATGATGTCACCACCTTTTAAATAAATTAAGAGACGTTGAGAAGGCATGTGACTTCCCATAGGCCAGTTCTAATTACTATCCAAATCAAAATACAATAATTCATAAAGACTTACAGTGAGGTTCACCACAAGCATCAGCCTGATGCATCGAAGGTAGGTGCATTAGAATACATATTTTTATTGAGATATATATTAGCAGCAGTGACTAAGGTACAAATGCTCGTATTCATCACATCTGCCCTCACTGGGATTCGAACCCAGGGCCAAAGAGATAAAAACACGTTGGAACCGGCGTACTAACCACTCGACCGATTGTCATTTCAGAGATGGATTCGCAGACGTTGTTCCGCGGATAATCTGAAGGTAGGAATAGTAAAGTACAAATAGTAACATTTTCTTAAATGAGAAGTAATGTGTACGAGGAGGAGGTGAAATCATCATCTTATCTCATTTTATGTTAGTGGGGTTGCACATTTGCTGCGAATCTCATAGGAGTCACATGTACTATTGGCGACTGTAGCCACTTACTATCAGATCCGCTTGAGCGTATCTAATTATAGTGCAACAGCAATAAAACAATGAGAATAGTGGAAATGTCGAGTACTACGTAAACTTTTTTTCTTATTTATATTAATAATAATTAAAATTTAATCAATAATAAAATGTTAATAATAATAAATCTTTTCCTATCCTGTTCCATTTTCCAAATATATAAATAAAAACCGGATGGAAGTGTTTAATAATTTAACTCGCTTGGGAAATAATGAAAATTGCCTTGCACATTTCATAATAAATCAATTCATGCAATATTCGGCTGTTTAAAGTGTTATGAGCTACAAGCACAGCGAATAAATCGTAAGCGCTTGTAAAGTACGGCGCGCCATATGTAATTAATGTATGTTTTCATGCAGCATTTCGTGAATGTGTTAAAAACAAAACAGGAAGAATAATTCTAAAAAGAATATCACTATAAAGCATATCTGTCTGGGATCTAGATTACATTGTCATAGCCAAAGATCTTCTCTACAGAAGAAATGCTAGAATTTATTTCATAAGTAAGTTCAGGTATTACATTCTCATTACAGACTTTGTTATAATTTTATGAAAAAAAGATCGTATATTAGTATGTAAAACTTTCTATATACATTGTGTTTAACCAATACCTACTAGAGTCTGGGAATCTCATTCTCTGTATATATTATATTTCACAACGAACACATATGCTTTATCAGTGTGGTTTTATGTCATGTGTGAAACTTGCATCGAATTGATTAAGTGTTGACTTGACGTTTAAGTTGTAGGCTTAGGAGGCATGGCAGCTATGAGCAGAGCTTCATAGCTTTCGGGATACGCTCTCTGGAGGATGGTCATTCGTACGATTGGGTTAGTCTATGATGTAGTCAAAACTACAACAAGGCTGTTCAGCAGTCCATTATGGCTCGCTCTTTGCGCCTTAGAACAGGCGCACGGCAGGCAGGTGCACGAGACGAAAAAGCTCATTGTATGTTCTATCAATTGAGGTCAAGTATTCCGTATTGAATATTATAATACGTAATTAATTCTTAAATAGTATTTTAAGCATTCCGTCAGATTAGTTAATGTACTATTTATATATTATTTAAACAGTTTTATATGATCGACTTTTATTTTTAACTCCATGTTTTGGTACCTACCTTAGAATCAAATTTTTATGTTAAATTATCACTAAATTATTTACTGCATCCCCTGTAAATGTTAAGTCGATAAATTTGCTATTTATTAGCTGTATATGTTACTGAAATAAATTTGAGATTCAGTTAAATAATACAATGTGTCGTTAAATTTGCTTAGCAAATGAATAAATGAAACTAAACAATACTTGTAATGCTTTTGTAACATGGCGTAAATATTTTCCAGAAGGAAAATAGTCTGAAACTCAATACTACAAAGTGCTTTAACTTGTGATAACTATCGGTGATTGGTGGAACAGTTTGCCAAGGCACGTGTGGAGCATGAATCTGGGACGACGGCAGGTAATCTCACTCTAAAGCTGGCCTTATAACTCTTTAACAAGGTTGGCTAACTTACAATTTCAAAATGTTTTATAAGTAAGTTATAGCAATTTAAGTTACTCTGAAAAAATAGGATTTGTTTTAAGTTCGCTAATGAGCATATAGAGCTGGACTACGACTATAGAATTTGAGTCTATTCCATCGAGTTCTAAGACTCTAAAGTATCTATAAATTAAGTGTGGATATTTTATATACTTATCCTTTTGAGATTCGTAAAAAATAATATGCCATTTGACATAATTTTGAGATGTCAATTCTACCCTACCTCTCCCCAGCAATAGAACAAGTTGTTGGCCCAACCAAAATACCGCGCACCAGTATGCTATGCGGTATTTATGTCAATGTTTTATCTCCATATAATACTTGATAGCTACCGATTAGTTTAAATGAAAGCTGGTGAAAAAGAATGTACTGCGCGACAATTTTCTCCGTTACCCTTTTGATAGTTCTATTGAAATACATTTTAGATAAATATCTCTATTCAAGTTAAGTAAATTGAAAACTTCTTTTAAACTGTTAAATTAAATCAATGTTATTCGACCAAAGTTAGATCTGCAAATTATTACCCTTTGTAAGTATTCTGAATCATTTCCAAAATAAAGCTTACGTATATAAATTTCTACTAAAAAGACATTGTATTCATCACCTCCATTCAGTAATGCCCATTAATTTCACACAGAGACTCACTAAAGAAGCTAGATAGCTTTTATATAGCCCAGTAATTACCTGAGAAAATTGGACTATTATTCGGAGAATAATACCTATGTGCTATTCAAGAAATATATCTGCGATATAAATGATAATATAATAATCTGAGTTTTATTTATTTGAAAAGTGTGATTAAAAAAAGACAAACAAAATTGTATCATATAGCACTCTGACATATTATGTTAAAAGCTAAAGCAACTATTTTATAAAAAAAGTATATATTTAATACACAAATATGGTAATTTGTAGTTTTTCATGTAAATAGGTACTTCCGATGTTTATTAATGACTGAAAATATCTTTGAAAAAAGTCTTTCAAGCTTTATTACTTTTATAATCGCCACATTTGTGTAAACTTAGCACTAGGTGCTTTATGCTGTGCCCGCCACGCGCCCCGATTTGGGCTGGAAGGATACCGGGGGGTTTTCAGTGGGTAGGCCGGTACTCTACCACAAGGTGCGTGTACCACTACGTGACAAGGTGCTTATGCACCTTGTCACCCTCGCATTGTGCACCCTTGTGCATTTTCCCCTCGCAAAAAAAAAGGTGCTTTATGCTGTGTCAGAGTGGTACAAAGTGGCATGCTTGCAGGGTAATTCGAAGTGAAATTATTGGATAAGCCTTATATCATACCATATATGACTTTAAGTTAACACCTTGTCTCAAATTGGTAAGGGTCCCTATAAGTCTCATGGAGGTTGCTGATCTGAACTTGGAAAAAACCGCATGTCGTTAATTGTAACCACTTATCACCAGGACGGCAGCATGGCGTATGTTCAATCCTTGCCTTTCGGTGGTTAATAAACCCTGAGACCGCTAATTTTTCTATGCATCATCGTGTTTAGTTC
Organism: Scirpophaga incertulas; assembly: GCA_036419045.1. Lineage (NCBI taxonomy): Eukaryota > Metazoa > Arthropoda > Insecta > Lepidoptera > Crambidae > Scirpophaga > Scirpophaga incertulas. The sequence continues at coordinate 11,996,606 of CM071641.1, forward strand.
AACGCTAGCAACACCAGCGCCGCGCCTAAGTTAGTTCGGATCGCCTCGCCGTGGATGCAAGAACAAACGTTTTGTCGTGCCTCTTCGTGCTGGTAAATTAAGGTTCCTGGACGTTCCTGTGGGCCTGATTGGAGTCTCGATCATCTTAGTGCCGTGCACAAAAGAAGTTCCGCCCAAAACCGAACATTTTAACCATCGTACCAGCCTGATACGCCGTGCGTGGTTAGAGGTCAAAGTTCGAAGCTTGATCCATCTCGAGGGTGCTGGACAGGTTAGTGGTTTTTCTTATTGGTCAACTGGGGCAGCATGAACTCATAAAATATACAGTCCACACACTTAGTTATAAATTGTTACTACACAACAGCGTATGTGTATATTTTATACAAAAATTACAAATCCATCGATTTTCATAAGAAGGAAAAATCTATGTTATACAAAAATAAATCTTTTTGTATTTATTAACACACGTTGCACTTAACAAATGTTGTCAGTAGTGGCTATGTAACTAAATCCTGGCCACTCACTATAGATCGACGACCTTCGTAGTCGAGTCACATCTCTGAGGTCCCGGGTTCGAGTCCCGGTGGGGGCAGATTTTTGCGTGATGAATTTGCGTGATGCATTTGCACCTTAGTCATTGTTATTATAATATATTTCAACCTTTATTTATATATGTATAATATATGTATGTCTATCCGTAACCTTTGATCCCATAACACAAGCCTTATTGAGCTTACTTTGGGCTAGGCTAATTGGTGTAAGTGTAAGAAATATTTATTTATATTTATAAATATTTATTTAGATTTATAGGTTTTATAAGGAGGCTCAAAGTAACTCAAAGAGCAGTGGTGAGGGCTAAGCACGGAGTTTCTCTGTGGGATTGTATCAGTAATGTTGAAATCTGGAGAAGCACCAGGGTCACCAAAATAGCCTAAAGAATTGCGAATCTTACGGCTACTGGAGCGGAAAGATCCTTGATTGACAGGCATACACCGGACACTACATCGTTAGCAGGGCTCCCATAAGATGTGCAGACGACTTGGTAAATATCGCGGGAAGGCCAGAGCTGCTATCTAGCATATATCTAGCGATAGAGCATTCAGCAAGGCTGGTGGTGAAGGTCGGACCAGTTGAGATCCATTGGGGAGACCTATGTTCAGCAGTGGCCCTCTATTGGCTGCAATGATGAATGAATATATTTAAAATACAATAGTGTACGTTGGTCGTTGTCTTTGGTGATTTTATAAAAAAAAATATAGACTAACATGATGCTATCATTTAAACTAATCAAAAGTAATAAAATCAACAACGCATAGTATCATAGGAAACTTCAGTCAATAGAGAGGTCATTACATAATTATACTTATAAGTTCAAGTTTTCAGTAATTGATTCTTTAATTTGAATTGTTATAGTATGTTAAACAGAATATTCATGGCATGAGGCACCAGAAAACGATGCTCCTAGTTATGAACGGCCACTTAAAATTATAAACCTTTTCATAATATTTCATAACTAGAATAAGAAAAATTTTTGCTAATAAATATTATTATTATTATATTATTTAACGGATAATAATTTGAAATATAATAGAGATAAGTTATGAGATCCTATTTCCATTATAAGAGGAAGTAAGTCAATCGATAACAAGGATTATTAATTTGGTTGTGTGCTTAGAGCGAAAAGTCGAAAAGTTAAAAGGGACGAATAGTAGTAAAACAACCTTTTAGAAATCCTTATTGAATATAGAGAAACAGTTAAAAGAAAATTTTAATAATAATCTTTTAGAATTCCTTATTTTTTATTGAAAATTGAATATTATGGACGAAATTTTTCTTTACTTAATTTTGCCATAAATATTGTTACAAGGAAAATTGTTTTTTTTTTCTATTGCATATAACAAATTGTTACTGAAGTGTATGTAATTATTAGATAAATGTCAAATATTACATATATATGAAAGTTATTTGAAATGATCTCTAGTAGCTGCAATACAATATTTTAAAACGTTTACGACGGTATTTCTATGAATTCCGTTATATTTATGTGATAATTCTTAACTGATAATTTTAGGTGTTGCTTTAAGGATTTTCAATTGCCAAAATTTAGAGCCTTTAAAGCATTTAGAGCAAGTCAAATTCCGTAAATTTGTTCATAAATCATAATCCAGTGGATTAACATCGGGAATAGATGACAGCCAGTCTTTAGCTTTTATTCTGTTCGGAATCTTCGTTTCCAACCAAGCTTGGGTGAATCGAGCTTTATGACCCGCTGAGTCTTACTGAAATGACCATTATTGATTATGGAAATAAACCACCTTCTCAGAAATAGTATTTTGAAATACTATTTTGATATCTTTTTCACAAATTAAGGCTCAGTTACTCGTTATCAGCTAATATCACACCAAAGCATCACTGAAGTCTGATGAAAATAACTGGAACGATTCATAGGAACTGTACCCATTTATATAGACGATTATAATAAGTAATATTTTAAATTAAACGATAACATCAAAGTAAGAACAATATTAATAAATATTTTGAAATAAGAGATAATAATATTCATAAATAATTTTTCATAAGGTTTTTTATTTGAACAATACAAATATTTCAAAAGAAAAAATAAACAAGTTTCGTTTATTCTATATAACGTATATAAAATATAAACTCATTTTTGCAATATCTACCAAAAGTCTTACGCGGCAGTAAATATGAACAGCTTAAAGGCATCCCGTTGACAAAAGATCAGTACGCTTTGTTGTTAAATTCTTGATGGATAGGGTTTTCAAAAAGATAACCTTTTAAAATCTCCCCCATATGCTTCGAAGCTCGTTTAGCAAAGAAGAAATTGCGATTAAATTAAATTTCCGCTAGTCGGAAGTCTCAAAGGGTCGGACGATCGTCGCAATATCTTAAGCTGCTGCCCTTACACCGGAACCGGTCGAAAGTCTTTATTGCATTTCAAGCTGTGCTTTTGCAGTCGGGACATTAAATCAGTGAGTGGAATTTCAAACTCAGCTTCATTCTCTTCGATCTTTAGTTGAAATAACTGTTGAATTTTAAAACATTTCAATTTTAAATTTAAAATTATTTACTTGAATTTTGTATTCCAAAACAAAAATTAACATCATTTACAATACTGTTTGTCTGATAGTTCTACATGTTTAACCGACTGCGTAACATAGCATGTTTGTTCCCTTGAACTCTAAATACCCAATGCATGGGCCAATCAATTCATGTTTATGTTACGAGTGTCAGCGAATACGCGATAGTCATTAAAGATAGTGGGAGGGCCCCAGAAGCGACTTTGCTTGCGAATAAGCTCCATTTACTCATGTAGTGTCATAACTGCTGCATCAACTCGTCGCTTTTGCTATAAATGTACTTTGTCAAGAATTTTGTCAATGAATATGAGTACAAAATACACTGTATTTTTAGTAGAAATTTATATACGTAAGCTTTATTTTGGAAAATGTTCAGAATACTTACACAGGGTAAAAATTTGCAAATCTAACTGTGGTCGACTAATAATGATATTACTGTCTGAAAGGAGTTGCCAATTACTTAGTTTTAATAGAGATAGTCATCTAACATAAAATGAAAAAAACTGTCTAAGAGGTAACGAAGAAAATTGTCGTGCAGAATAGTCTTTCTCATCAGCTTTCATTAAAACTAATCGGTAGCTTTCTTTTAAGGAGATAAAACATTGACATACATAATAGAATACTGGAACTTACTGGAACTGTATATTATTAAACTGGGAAATCCTGTGATATATTTAACTATAGGCTGATTTCATTCGTAACCGTGGAAGTTTTGGATAGTAGGATTAATACAATGTCTTGTGGCGGAATGGCGTGCGCAGCTCGAATTACGGATCTGCGCGCGCCAGCGGGCCGTCGGTGCCGTACTCCCGCACCTCGAAGCTTGGCTCCACGGGAAGGAGGAGGTCACCTACCGATTGACTCAGATACTCACCGGCACGGCTGCTTCGGTGAGTATGTGTGTCGAATAGGACGGGAGGGATCGACACATTGCCACCGCTGCGCACCCGACCTCGACTCGGCCCAGCACACGCTGGCGGAGTGCCCCGCGTGGGCTTCCGTGCGCCGAGTCTTGGTCGCAGAGATCGGGCGAGATCTGTCTCCGCCGGCATTGATTGCGGCTTTTATGGTTATATTTAAGTTTTGATCCACCGTAACACTTAATAATTTGACATCAGAAGGATATGCATAAATAAAACAACCGAGTTAATTAATTAGCACGAGCGCTCAGAGCTGGCGTTCTGAAGCAACTGCCAGTACTCTGTGCAACTGACTTTATTATCCCAGTAAGTTCAAGTGTTTGTGTGCTACGGCGTATCTACAGTAGCCCCCTTCTTAAAAAAAAAATAATATTATTACATTATTTTTCAATTCCTTAAACAGTATTTCATCTAACTTTGTGACGCACGCAATTTACTATACAACATTAGTTACTTGCTTGGTCAACTCCAAGTATACATTGTTTACAAAATGTAACATGACGCTGATTGATAAGGTACTTGAAAGTCGACGTGACAAAGAGTTGATTCAGATTAAATTTAATTCTCATGGGAACCAAACTAGTTATTATTTCACACTGTTCAATATGTTTACTTAACACTTAACACTAATTATACATGATTGTTTAGACGTTAACAATAATAATACACTTATTTATTACTTTGGACTCAAATGACAACAATGCGTCATTGATTTCGTTTCAATATTGCTCTTTTGGTGTTTACATGCGTGAGGTACCTACTGTAACATACAATCATAGTTAAGGTTAATACAGTAATACAATTTATCACACTACAGAAAAGATACATAATAATTAGATGATTTTTTTTACACACAATAGTAATTAATATATTGACGTATATTACTATAATGGTTATACTGTATATTTAATTTTGGTAAAGTATATTACGTTAGATATTTATTTAATTTTAATTACAATATTCTTGTAAATTCAAAGTCTTCTTCTAGTCAATTTTAAATCTTACTGGTCTTTTTATTAATCTGCCGCTGCGAGTGGTAAGGGTGTGCTCTGGTGGGCACATAACGTTATCACTTGCAGAGGTTGTACATTGTTGATTACAAGAAGTTATTTTACTGTTACTTACATCTATATTTGTATTTGGGTTGCTTCCTTGATAAGTTGGAATGAGTACTCGTCGTTAATTACGTAACCAGGTTTGAACCTTTCCACAGATACCTTAACTTGTCTACCTGGCATCTGTATAACAAAATATTTATCTGACCTTTCTATTACTCGATAAGGTCCTTCGTACGGCGGTTGCAATGCTTTTTTTACTAAGTCAACTCTCACGAAAACGTGTATACAAGTTAATAAATCTGAATGTACGAAAATGGTAGGCGAATCTCGTTGTCTCAGAGGTTTCGGCTTAAATTTTCTTATTGTGCGTTGTCATCGCACTCTCTGCATATTCATACGAATCGCTAACCGTCATACGCGTGAATTCGTACAAACCAAAAGGTGTTGTTATAGCCGTTTTTTCGATATCCTCAGGTGCAATTAAAATGTTATGATAAGCTCTGTTAACATCTAACCTAGAAAAATATTTTTTATTACTTAATATATATGTAAAGTTGTGTAATCATGGAATCGGGTATCTATCCGGCTTAGTAATAGCGTTCAAGGCCCTATAATCTCCGCACGGTCGGATTTGTCCGTCTTTTTTTGGCACTACGTGTAAGGAACTCGCCCACGCACTCTTTGACGGCCTGCAGATACCAAGTTTCTGCATCCGGCGGAATTCCTCCTTCACCACACTATATCTTTCGGGTGCTAATGGTCTGGCACGCGTGAAAACCGGGGGACCAATAGTTTCAATATGATGGTACGTGGCATGCAGTGGATTTTCCCTAAACGATATCGGTTTAGTAATTTCTGGAAACTGCGAAAGTAATTCAAAGTAGGCATTATTATTATCGACCGTATTTAATGACGACTCATTCCACCTTACAATTGACCCAATTACACTTAAACTTGTAGTTTAATCTAAAAGTTTACGAGCGCTTAAATTTACAATTAACTTATGGTGCGATAAAAATCAGCCCCTAATATAGGTTGATTAACATCCGCTACAATAAATGTCCATGCATAAGGTCTTCTTAAGCCAAGGTTTAAAGTTAAATTTTTAGTTCCGAACGTTTTAATCACCGAACCATTCGCGGCATAAAGTTTATAACTATTACGATCACTATTAATTTTTCGCGCACATTTTTTATTTACCGGCAAAACCGACACATTAGCTCCAGTGTCAATTAAAAATCGCATACCTGATTCTTTATCTTGAACGATAAGGCGGTTGTTCGTAGTACAGGAGCCCGCCACCGGCTGTACTACGTCTAGTTTTCCGCCGACGACACTGGCATGTTGACTTTTTCACTGCCCCAGTGGCATGGTTTAAGGCATTTGTTGGCCTTTTCTCCATATCGGAAATGGTAAAAACACAGCCATTTCGCACTCTTTTGCCTGGCTCCCCGCGACTGCGATCCTTCTTTCCTCGAACTGGATTTAGACTGAGGTCGCTGATAATTAAACCGCTGTCTTGTTCTGTCTCGCTCCAGGTTACTTAGGCCCAAATTAATCTTCGCCAACAGATTTGTGAGGGTATTGTCCCTTTGACTATATTACTTGAGTTACTCCCGTGCGCCAACTCGCTTCGAATGTCCGAATGTCGTCGTAAATGTGAAGTCCTTGTAATACTCAAAAAAAATCACCCTACGTTATTTAATTAATCGGTTATTAGTGTTCAATTTAAGGGTCACTTATATGGTTATATTTAAATTTTAGATCACGTCGGTGTCACCACTTTTACGGTTATAATTAAATTTTATCCACCGTAACACTTAATAATTTGACATTAGAAGGATATAAATAAAACAACCGAGTTAATTAATTAGCACGAGCGCCCAGAGCTGGCGTTCTGAAGCAATTGCCAGTACTCTGTGCAACTGACTTTATTATCCCAGTAAGTTCAAGTGTTTGTGTGCTACGGCGTAGCTACACGGCAATACTGGCGGACGAGGGAGGTTGGAGGGCTGTAGCCTCCTTCTGTGAAGCAGTGATGCTCCAGAAGGAGGCCGCCGAGCGGATTCGGGAGATGGCCGATCCCGCTCGAAGGAGGCGGCGCCGGGCTCGGTAGCACACTGTGCGCCGCCGTGGGTCGCCGGTGGGCGCGAGGCAATCGCGCGAGCGAATGCGGCGACCCGGGAGGGACCACGCCCCTTCCGTGGCCGGGGGGCGTCGTCGGTGGTGGAGATCGGGGGAGGTATTGTGGCCTCCCCCGAGGAGGGCTCCCCTGTATCGGCCGGGGAGCGGAGGCTAAATATGGCTTTATTAATGAGGTATTGCAGATCTAAGTAATACTGCTTATGTACTTCAGACTTCGTGCGCTTGTATCTATTATAAGCAACACTTCTTAGAAGTGTCTAAGCTATATTACTAGTCAGCTAAGGCGTTGGTGCCTTTTTCGCTACAATTGCCTTTTTTGGTATATATTTATCAGAGACATTCAATAGAAAGGTAATTGAAACACCTAACCGTATTGTCCAGCTTATCATTTATCTCATTAATATGTATATTTCTTATAGGTCTGTAGGTGTACGTTTTGAAATAACCTTTGGTTTTTAACATCAAGATTAATGGTCACACGTCTGCGAAATTTCAATATTTGATCAACGTCACAGTTAAAACTCATCAATAAAAAGATCAGAAGAAAGTGTAAAGTTAATAATGTATATATAAAGGCCATCATTGTGGGATAGTCACTACGTTAGCTTTGTTATGAAGCTATTACATAAAAACTCGTACGTTCAAATAAATTCGAGATTGTCCAGTGATATTGCTAGTTACAGTCCTTCCTCTTAGCATTTACATTAGAAAAAATTAGACATGACCATTTTGTTTTAAATATTATATATTCTTATTGTATTTTTTACATTTATTCAAAAGTGTGTAAAGATAATAAAAAAAAACCCATTCTGCCGTTCTTTCTGGTGTGCCAATTAATAGAATACTATGAATCCACACAGTCATCTGCCCATCAGGTATTATGATATTTGAAAGATATGAAATGATATCAAAATGTAAGGTTATAATCGGAAACAAATGCTGGAAACAAGCAATGTGAATGGGGCTATATAAATGGCTTAATTGACAGTCAGATTTTGTCAAAAAAGGCGCGTCTGGTTGTGCATGGAGATCGCTAGAATGCTGATGGCTGTAGGATCCATACGATTATGTACAAAAGTGAATGATGGATACGATAAAAAAGGATAAAAGCAACAATAATACAGTAGAAATTAAAGCTTTTAAAAGGAATGACTAGAGTGAGTATAAAGGATAAATTGCATTGTAGTTGTAATGTAGGTAGTTGTTATGTTATAAATATTTAGGGTAGATTGCTCGTTTTTGTATCGGCTGTCATCAGTCCGAAATAAACCACTGAAGGCTACATACGTGTTTCCCTAATTCCCTTAGCATTACCCCGGACGCTCTCTGAGTTCCCGATATAACATTTGGCGACGAGTTCTAATCGATCCTGCGTAGTAAATAGTGCGAAAAAATGTCAATCGATAAATTAAGCGAGTTTGACGTAAAGTGCGGTGCGTGGTCGTCGTACATTGATCGTTTGAATATGTACTTCAAAGTGAACAAAATTGAAAAGGAAATGAAACTGCCTATCCTGATCGCTTCCATGGTTAACGAGGCATACGAGTAGCTGGAAAATTTAGCAAGCTCCAAAAAACCCGCAGAGTTGTCATTCAATTCTGTAAACGAGATGATGCAATCATATCTACAACCGACACCGTCAGCTTTGGCCGAGAGATACCATTTTAGACAAAGGAGACAAAATGTGGGTGAAAATATATCGTTGTATGTGGCGGAACTAAAGAAATTAGCAAAGCTCTGCAAGTTTGGCGGAAATCTGAACGAAAATTTGCGCGATGAATTCATTTGTGGGTTGCGCAGTGATATTATTCGGCAACGACTTTTTGCCGAAGACGACACTGTCACTTTTTCACCGGCATTTGAACTTGCAACGTCATTGGAGGCGGCAGAGAGGGATGCAGCGGTAGTAGAGGCGATGATGACGATATCGACGGGAGCGAGAGAAACAGGCTCGATTAACGTGATTACGCAATCACATTGGCGTGGACGGTCGAGCGGAGATACTAATAGGAGCGCGGGATTGGCCTCTAATCGTGGCTATGAGGCTAGCGGAGGCACAAATTGTGAAGCTTGTGGAGCGCGTTATCACAATGTTACCAGCTGTCGTTTTCGAGAGTACGTGTAGCAAGTGTCAAAGGAAAGGTCATCTACGGCGGATGTGCCCCGGTGGGATGGCCTCGGGCAGGCCGTGGGGCGCTGGTCAGCGTCAGGACCCGGGCCGGGTGGCGGCGTGGGCACCGGCACGAAACGGACTACATTTCGGGGATGCCGATCGCGAGAGTAACAGCGAGGAGTGCGGCGAGGACCTCGAACAAGAGTTACTTCACTTGTGCTTGAATAACTACAAATCTGTAAGTCTATCGATTAAAATTGATAATACAGTGCTCCATATGGAGAGTGATACTGGCATAGCTATATCGTGCATTAGTAAAGTTATCTACGATAAATATTTTGCCTATTTACCTATTGTAACAGATAACACTGTGCTAAAATTTTATGACGGCTCTAAGATAAAGCCCTTGGGTATTAAGCCGTTAGTAAATTATAATGGCTACTTAAAAAAAAATTGAATTATTCATAATTGATGGGGGAGCAACGTCTTTATTAGGAAGACAGTGGCTGGCAGAGTTAAATATTAAAATACCACTGTTTAATAACAGTTATTGTAACATGATGTCAGATAAGTGTGAACCGTTAAGTAGCGAAATTGTCAAATTGTTCGATAGGTATAAAGATTTATTCGACGGCGGGCTGGGACGATACACGGGTGGCAAGGCGACCCTGCGCGTAAGAGAGGGGGCCATACCGGTGTTGCACCGCGCGCGGCCGCTGCCATTCGCATTGCGCGAGCGCGTCGACGCCGAGCTGGATGCCATGCTGCGCGCCGGCATCACTGCTCCGACTGAGTCTCACCTTTGGTACCTATTAATAAACCTAATGGTTCACTAAGAATTTGAGCCGATTACAAAACGACTTTAAATCCGTCTTTATTGGTCGAATCCCACTTCCTAAGATTGAAGACTTGCTAGTCAATTTAGTAGGTTTTTCTGGGACCTCTGTTCTGAAAATTATACCTGGTGGTAATAGACGCTATGTCTAAATGGGTTGAAATATTCCAAGTTCCAAATACTTTTGCAATTTCAACAATAGAAAAATCGAGAGAGTTATGGGCTAGATGGGATATTCCAAAACAAGTCGTAAGCGATAACGGACCACCTTTCTCCAGTAGGGAATTCAATGAGTTTCTCAACAACGACGGAATTGATCACATTTTTACTGCCCCTTACCACCCAGCGTCCAATGGAGCGGCCGAAAATGCCGTAAAAACTTTGAAAAATGTGATTAAAAAAGCCGTGATTGAAAAAACAGATGTGCAAAAATTGTTAAATAAATTTTTGCTTTATTATAGGAGTACGGATCATAGCTCTACAGGAGAAAGCCCATCCATGTTGATGAAGGGTAGAAGACTACGCACACATTTAGATTTATTAAAACCAGATAGGCACAATAAAGTTTTAAAAAGTCAAATCCGTCAGGTAGAAGCTGGGGGATTGGATAGGAAACTAGAAGTAGGTTCCGACGTTTGGTATCGGCAGTACTTAAAAGGGGAAAAATGGCAACCTGGATCGGTCAGTCATTCGTTAGGCAGTACAGATTATAGCATAATAGATAAAAACGGTAACGTAATACATCGACATATCTACCAATTAAGACGAAGATCTAGAAAGTCTTTAGCTTGCACAGTAAGCAGCAAATTAAATGATTCGAACCTGGGTGAACCAAAGTCTCCTCAAACAATGCATACTCAGTCGCCGCAGTCGAGTAAGATGGTATTTTCGCCTGCGCCAGAGCAGACGCCACTGGTACGCAGTGTGGCGAAGAGGGAGAAGGAAGATAAGGATTGTTTCCTTACCCCGGAAAAAGAAGTGAGCCAACCAGTAGACACGGTTCCGAATACGTCCACTTCCACCCCTGCGCCGACCCAGCCCAGACCGATAAGAAAATGTAGATTAGTCAATGTGCCTAGGTATAAGTTTTAGTAATATAATTAGTCTATGTTAGTGTTATATAATAATCATAGAATTTAAGTGTAGAAGAGTGTAATGTAGGTAGTTGTTATGTTATAAATATTTAGGGTAGATTGCTCGTTTTTGTATCGGCTGTCATCAGTCCGGAATAAACCACTGAAGGCTACATACGTGTTTCCCTAATTCCCTTAGCATCACCCCGGACGCTCTCTGAGTTCCCGGTATAACAGTAGGAAGCTAAGTAAAATGGGCAGTTTGAAGGAAGACGTAGTGACAAAAATAAAGAAAAAAAAATGCTAAGAATTAGATGGTTTGGACACGTAATAAGGATAGATCAAAGATGACTAACGAAACTGAATAAACCAGTTGATAGGGTACGACCTAGGGGAGGTATTGTAGCCTCCCCCGATCTCCCTGTATCGGCGGGGGAGCGGAGGCTGGGGGTTCCCGGAAGTAGCTTGGTGTTCCCGGGGGCTCCCTACATGCCTGAGGAAGGCCATCCCTGAGTTTTTTAGTGGGTAGGCCTCCCCCTTCTGGGGAGGAGAGCCCCACATAACCGCCGGCTCGCCACAGCCGGGGTATTCAACTTAATGCATTTTCCTCAAACAAAAAAAAAGGGGTACGACCTAGACAAACATATTTAGGAACATAAGTAGGTAATATATTGAAAGAACGCAGGTCAAGAGTATCTATAACCAAAGAGCGTGCATGAAAGTATTAATTAAATGAATGAAGTTAAAGAAGTATGTTTAGTGGGAAGTGGAAAACTGAGGCGTAAGTATCTATATATATGTATAAGGAATCATATATTAAGAAGAATAACTATATTTTCCGTTCTGATTATAGCTGTTCAGAAAAAGATATAAATAGATCTATAGATATAGATCATAACCCAGTCCCAAAAAAAAAATTCCCAAAAAATATCTGAGCGCCATCTTTTTAAAAAGATATGGGTGAACTCGGGAATAATTTCAAAACGTGGTCAACGTGGTAGTACTTTTAAAATATGATATCCTAGTGTGAAGAAAATTATTCCATCCATGGCATCTCGGCCATTTTACACGCCCTTTAGAGCCCTTGTAGTATTATATATTTTTATCTCCAACGTATAGCCGTGTTGTAATATAATTAAAGAGAGTTCTTTTAATCCTTTCTTTTAAGTCTTTCGGCTGAAATGATTGCGATGGTGATGTTAATTATTTTAGATTTTTTTGCAATTATAAAAACAGTCTAATTTCCAGGTATTTAATTTTTACAATGATAGTATTAAAAATATGCGTACTCTTTGTAAGTCTATGGACAAGGCGCTGAATCGGCCGGTAAGTGCGGCGCGAAAAGAATGATCGCTCACTAATGTCCGCTCCGAAATGGTGAACAGTCCGTGTCGCCATGCAGTTTTATTGCAACCTTTCTCCGAAATGGTCGGGGCTCGCCAGAATTGTTTGATTATTTCGAGCGCCTAATCGAGTAGAGCGAATGCTTTTATCGAGACCGGATGACAGCACCGAATTAAAAGTGACAGAAATTCTTTTTTCGCGCACACAATAGGGTTTTGATTTTACTTTAGTAAGTTTATTTCTAGGTTTCATTTTGGTTATGTAGAATAATAAGATATTGCAGCTGTTGCTATCTGTGCGGTGACGGATTAAGAATACAAATGTCACCGCCGCCTTTCTTCTTGTGGATTTCGCAAAATCCGTCTAAGGGAGATTACCGAAATTATACCAATCTGTGTGAAGTGCCATCAAGTGAATGGCCTATACCCTGCGTTTTAATAAAATCGAATTATGGGTGTTTATTCTTTTAAATTAGCTTTTTTGATTAATTGTAAAACTGTGCATTTATTTTACTGTATTTACAATTAAAAAAAAGCAGTACAAAAACAAAGTCATTGTAAATTTGCAATGACGTAATGTCTTTTCAATATCAATTAAATCCTAGTGACTTTTTTATTACCGGCACATCAGCGAAGACATCCCGGACGTCAGCCTGTATGAGATTAGTGTGGCTCTCAAGCAGCTCAAGAACAACAAGGCGCCGGGTGATGATGGAGTTACAGCCGAGCTACTGAAGGCAGGCGGACTACCAGTACGAAAGGCCCTTCAGAGACTCTTCAACTCCGTCATACTCGATGGCAAAACGCCTAAAGCATGGCACGGGGGCGTGGTGGCACTGTTCTTTAAAAAGGGGGATAGAACTCGATTGAAGAACTATAGGCCCATCACGCTCCTGAGTCATGTTTATAAGCTGTTCTCGAGAGTCATTACGAATCGTCTCGCGCGCAGGCTTGACGACTTCCAGCCTCCCGAACAAGCCGGATTCCGAAAAGGCTATAGTACCATAGACCACATACATACGCTGCGGCAGGTTATACAGAAGACCGAAGAGTTTAACCTGCCACTATGCTTGGCGTTTGTGGATTATGAGAAAGCCTTCGATTCCGTCGAGACATGGGCCGTGCTTCAGTCTCTCCAAAGGTGCCGTATAGACTATCGATACATCCAAGTGTTGCAGTCACTGTACAAAAACGCCACAATGTCAGTCCGTCTTCCGGACCAGAAGTCGAAACCAATACACCTCCAGCGAGGTGTCAGACAGGGCGATGTGATTTCGCCGAAACTGTTCACAGCTACGCTGGAGGATGTGTTTAAGCTTTTGGACTGGAGAGGACTGGGCATTAACATCAATGGCGAGAACATGACGCACCTTCGCTTTGCTGATGATATCGTAGTCATGGCCGACACCATGGAAGACTTGGGCATAATGCTCGAAGACCTCAGTAGAGTTTCACAACAAGTGGGTCTTAAAATGAACATGGACAAGACGAAAATCATGTCGAATCACCATGTAGCACCCACTCCTGTGAAGGTTGGAGGCTCTACACTGGAAATTGTTGACGAGTACGTTTACCTGGGACAAATAGTCCAACTAGGTAGGTCCAATTTCCAGAAAGAGGTAAATCGGCGGATCCGACTCGGCTGGGCAGCGTTTGGGAAGCTACGCGGCATATTCTCGGCCCATCTACCGCAGTGCCTCAAGACGAAAGTCTTCGATTCGTGCGTGTTGCCAGTGATGACATATGGAGCAGAAACCTGGCCACTCACAATGGGCCTTATAAGGCGGCTCAAAGTCACCCAGAGGGCAATGGAGAGGGCTCTGCTCGGAGTTTCTCTGCGTGATCGAATCAGAAATGATGAAATCCGCAGAAGAACCAGGGTCACCGACATAGCCCGAAGAATTGCGAACCTTAAGTGGCAATGGGCGGGGCACATTGCTCGCAGGACTGACGGCCGTTGGGGCGGAAAGGTCCTGGAGTGGCAGGCATATGCTGGACACCGCAACGTTGGTAGGCCTCCCACAAGGTGGACCGACGATTTGAAGAAGATCGCGGGAAGGCGCTGGATGGTTGCAGCGCAGGACCGATCTGCGTGGAGATCCTTGGGGGAGGCCTATGTCCAACAGTGGGCGTCTATTGGCTGAAATGATGATGATGATGACTTTTTTATTTGATACATGTAAATTTCGTCACCAGATTCATAAAGTTATGTACTGTTTATCGAACCGAATATATTGTCATTTTTGTAACCCAGAATCATACCTGCATAGTGAATTCATTCTATATTATAACAGTATTAAGGACAAAATTATCTCAGGGCGTAATAGCTAAGAGCTAGCTAGTAGCTCAGACAATATTTAAAATCGCAGACTATCTTCAATGTATTTGGATAAACTTCAGCGACCAATATGTACCGATTAATTAGCATCCCCGGATTATTACTCCAGGATAATTTGTTATATAAGTGCCCTTTAAGTAGGTATCTTTTTTAGTACTTTAACGTAAGTAAATAGTAAAAGTATTGAAAGTAGAGTGTGTTTGGAGCTTTAGCTGACTTTGATTTTAATTGGAGTCTATAGTAACGTAAATCAAATTAAAATATTAAATTAGTAAATAAAAGCAATATTGAAAACAATATGAATTAATGATTATTTTATGATAATATCAATTCCTTTAATAATTTTCATGTAATTATTTTACTTGGTTACAGGCGTCCTCAGATTTTCATCTTAATTTATCTATTCTATATCATTGTATATATCTATGGTTTCACTACATTATTAGCTGTTAACGATCCAGTAAGGCTAGACTTAACATGACCAACTCATAAAGGAGAAAAGATACTGCTTTAATGAAAAAACTTTCGTGCATTTCAATTAGAGTCCTTTCAAAGACTGTAATTTTCCGACGTTAACGAGCTAAATTTTATCGAAAATTAATTGCGACATCTTCATTGGAAACTTTTCACTCAACTCTGATACCTAAATTTTGTTCGGTGAAAGTTCCACAATGCTATGTGTCTACGATAAAGACGAAGAGGGGTGACTGAGCAACTGCGTTGGAGTAAATCTTAAACAAATTTTCTCTTCTACTAACCATAGACGCAGAGCTACTGGTAAAATGTAATGTGAGCTTTCCATATGTTAGCTTTTAATAAAATCACAATAATATGCTTATTTACCATAAAACCTATATTTAGACTTGTAGATCAGTAGCCAAATTATTTATAAGTGGCAATTTACAAGTAGGATTTTCTATACTTAAAATGTTTGACAGAGCGAGATGCACACAGTCGATGATAGATACACTGCAGCACAGCTCATATATATCAGCGCATGAGTCTACCCTAACAAAGAATTTTATAGCGAATAGGTTGTAATCAATCACGGCCTATTGCTGATTGGTTTACTTCACACACAACTTTGAATTTCTTTGTAAAGAAAATTTTTGTCGTTTACCTGTATAGGTTACTGAATTTTCGAAAACAAAGAACACTTTGGTTCAAGGCAGGGTCCACCTTGAACCTTTAGATTGTTATCGGGCCGTAGACCAGCGACGAGATCACAGCGTCACAACGTAATCAAGAATAAACATTAAATTATCCCATAACCCACAAAATAAAAAATACACAGTTTTTTGTAAAATGTGATTGATATTAGAGATGATAATATAACTTTGGCAATCAACAAGCAACTGAAACTACATTATGTCTCAGTATCAACTATGAAATCATTAAAATATTTCCATCCGCTCCTTATCTAAATTCTATTCAAATAAGATAATTAGAATTATGGTTTAAGCCAAACTAGAAATATATGATTATAAAAATCCCAGCTAGTTATTAATAGATATTTTACTAGCAATATAATTAAATAAGTTTATAAGGAAAAAATTATATAATATTTCATCATTCTTGTTTTTTTCATCATTCAGAATTCAGAGAAGCTGAGAATCAGCATGGATACCACCGCAACGATGGCTCGACCAGACTGAGCTACCTCCTAAACGCAGCCTGATCCTTAGATGTAAGGACCCTACCACTTGGATGACAAAAATAATTATTGTTATAGAACATTTTCTCAAGTATTGTATCTTCATACACTTATGCCGATATTTCAGTCACTATTTCAACTTTTATAGTCCGCCATATAGTTCTAGGTGCTGTCGTGTCGTGTCGGTGTAGGCTTAAGGAGCTGCTCTACTGGCGCCCAATATTTATTGTATATAATGTAGGGAGTATTAGAAATTAGTTGTAAGTTATTAAATTCAATGGTATGTTATCCAGGTGAAAAGTTGCTTAAATAAATCATTGTGGACATGTCTGTGATGGGTAATCAAAAAATGTCAAATAACACGAGATCCTCCGTGCTTCGAAAGTTATGTTGATTATTTAGCCGTACTTAGTATTGTATCGTCCTATCTCAGTGCGAGTGTAGAAGCAATGAGTACACTCGACTATGGCGACTAATATCTGTAAAGAATGATGACAAGCCTATGCTATTTGTATATGCTGTATCATATTTATCGTGTATCATCACATATAGACAGACTACCGTAACTGTAAAATAAAAATCCGTTGGTTGTAGATTTGTAAGTAAATTTTGTTACACGTTTGCATCTAACCCCTAGTCTACGTTTACAATCTTCTAAATATAATTAGAGAATTTGGCCGTTTTTAAACGAAATTCAATATGAGCAAACCGAATAACGCAAAGGGACTTATCTAACGTACTTAAGTCGTTGCGCAAGTAGACTAATCAAATTTAATGTAAAACTTGGAAATGGCATGCTTCTTGCATTCTTTTTCATATTCAATACCTTTATGAAATATGGAGAAGAATGCAATAAAAATAATTCATTTGACATAATCCGTAATATGACAATAAATACATAATAAAGAAACTTTTGGTGTATGATTTTCACATAAACTTGGCAGTCTTTGATTTTCAGTTAGTTAAGTTCATCAAACTCTGCGCCTGAGTAATTTAACAATTTATTTTATCTTGGAGAATAAGCGAGTATTAGCTTAAAACTTTTCAATACAAATTTATATGCATAACCCACTTTCATTGTCATTAAGATAATACTCTATATAATAATAAATATCTAATACAATTCAAAACTCATTCCTGTTGCCGAATCCCTTAAATTCAAATCATCGTTAGGGATTACAAGTTTAAATCGCTTGAATGTGTATGGGCATGAAAGAAGTTGTGCGTTAATTCACAGCTGTGTGAGTAAATCACCATCGGTATACATCAGTTACAAGATCCAAGAGAGATGCTCTCTCTTTTCCTCCCGTCCAATGTAAGCGAGATGAATGTGTGAGTGAATGTCAGCCGCGAGCTAGGCGCGCGTGTGTGCGTTGGGCATCCGGGCCTGTAGCCCCCGCCAGTACCGGGCAAGCCGTAGCGGAGCTACGACGTTACTACGGCGTAGTCTGCGCTTTTCGGACAAAAGCGACGTTGGTTCGTGACAAGTTGTTATTTTTTGTTAGATGTGAATAAAAGACACTTATTGTGACATCAATTCAGGACACTACACAGTTCTTCGGGGCTTCCGCTCATATCAAGTACTATAAGTGGTTCAAATAAGTTTCGAATATTAATTTGTTGGTTAGTTAATTGGTCCAGTTCAAATTAATTATAATACATTTTGCGGGATGTTAGTTGTACAGAGAGTAAGTGAAGTATTGAACAATTAATATTTTACACATTATGGCAGATTAGCCTAAACAAGTGACATTGTGGTGGTGTACTAATTTTACAAGACCATAAACCACGTTGCGAGTGATGTAATGGAGTTTCTAATATCGCAATTAAAAGGAGCACTAGCAGAGAAGCGGTAATTATTATTAATATTAATTTCTATTATTTCCGCATGCATATGTATGAAATAGATGAAATATATCGGAATCTCAAACCATAAAATAATATTTGTGTTTCTTTTAATTTTTTCTGGTTCTACTTAAGATAAAACAAATTGTAATTAGCTTTCGTTTACAAAATATGCTATGAATCGTGTTTTATTTTAATACCTGTGGTGGCGGTCCACCACAGGTATTAATATTTCGTACCTACGAAAATATTTAATTAAGCTTATAAAATATTAATGTTGACTAATATGTATTAAATATAACTTCTTATAAAGTCATTATGAAAATTACATAAATGTTTACAATTTAAGAGCATGAATCATACTTCCTTGAAAAAAAAATATTTGTAAATTTTCGAGTTTGATTTATTAGTTGTGCATAAGTGCTATTCATTGTACCTAAGCTAAGTATATCTAGGTATGATTGGGAAATATTGTATCAAATATTAATATAATTTTAATAATGTAATAAGTATTAATATAATTTTAATAATGTATTAAATTTTAATATAATTTAAATAATGTATTAAATATTAATATAATTTAAATAATGTATTAAATATTAATATAATCTAAGTAGTAAATACAATTTTAATATAAAGTAAAAAGGAGAGAAAACAGAAAAATTATATCTTTTCATGTAAGATTCTAACATTAATTTGAAAAAGTAAATTATTGAGTTATTTGCTGTGCCATACAATAATTCCTGAATAAAATGCAAATACAATTTAGTGAGATTTTTGAATGCATATCTAATATTATACGTACGTGATATAACATCATTAGTGTGTCAGATATTCTACGTATAGAAAATGACGTTGTTTACGTGCTTAATGATTATCTGATAGCATGTATTTTACGAAAACTTTTACAGTTAAAGTAATGAAATTGAATGAATACTAAGAAAGTAATGTCAAAAGTAATTTTATATTATCTATATACTTTTAAATGCTGCTCTACAAAATATGTATTTTGAAGAGTAGGTACCTCTTACAGACATATTATTACTAATATGTATAGTATTATCTACAGAAGAAAAAAGTTTAAGAGTAAGTTAGCTTAAGAGCAAACTTAACAAAAACAAAAGGGCAACTTTCTAATACGACTATTAGAAGTAGAATATAGTAATAATAAGAGAGATATTTAGGTTATTGCAGAAATAAAATAAAATTGACAAGAAATTCAGATAAGGAATGAAATACGAAATTCGTCGGCACTGGAATCGGAAGGGGAGGGTTGAATCTTTGCTAACGTCGAAGTATTGGAATACTTGAAATACTTTGCTGATGGAGCTGCTTGTCTTAATTATTCTAACTGAATGTAAGCGAAGAATTGATACTTTTTTGCCATTTACCATTTTTTATATACCAATTCATAACAGACTGCAGATAAAGAAGGATTATATCAGGAGTAACTTCGAGAAGTATGTTGTATAAATGTATAAAATCAAACGTTCAATAAAGTATCGGAGACTCGAGGCTTCGAATTTCCGAAACGGACAAATATTAATAGTTTTGTTTTAGTTAATTATATTATATTTACTTATTAAATACTTCCAGGGTGAAAAAAAAAGGTTCCAAGTCATCCAAAGGGCAGTGAAGAAGTCTGAGAGATTTTCTGATGAAATCCGCATAAGAACTATGGTCACTGATATAGGCAAAAGATTTGCAAACCTGAAATAACAGTGGTTAGATAAAAAGATTTGCAAGTGACTGATATGTTGGAAAATGCAGCGCTGTATGTAGATCTCCCACAAAGTGGATTAACCGTTTGAATTTGGTAGGAAGGCGCTAGATGCTAGCAGCACAGGACCGATCGAGGTGAAGATCTGGGCGAAAAGGTGGGCTATTCCGGCCATGTCGGCTGAAATGATGATGATATAAATAAACTTAAAGAGTAAATGATAGAATGCACAATGAATCTGTATTAGTTACAACTTCCAAGTCAACAAAATTGATATTGAATATAAGATCAGCTCGCAGCGTTCGGATTAATTGGGTAAATTTAAGCTTGTTTCGTTCCGAGGGTTGCTCGAAGTGTTTTATTTCGTTAAAAGTATATTGATTCAGAGGACAGTCGAGTTCCGGTCACCAGTAGAGTTGGAGCAAAATAGGCCACTTTGCGGAAGAGTGGAGTAGCTGCAAATTTGCTGAGAGATATTGAACAAGATGAGGTCCGCTCGAATGTTTTGCGAAATCTGTTGTTGAGAATTGTATTAATTTGACAACAACAAATTGGATGAAACTTAATATATTTTCATTTATGTTGAATAGAAACCAAGTTTTTATACTATATACCAAGCGTTATATCTAGTAGGATTTATTTCACACATATGTATGTGAAAATTAACATTACAAGCCCTGCATACGAGTACAATGGATTAATGTAGGGTTTATATGTATAAACAATAGATTCCATTAGAAAATTAACATAAAAACAAGTAATTTACATGTGTTTTCATGTGTTTTTATTACATGTGTACTCTGTTTCTACTGGAAACTTAGACTTATGCGTGAATTGACGTATCTTTCAACTATTTCATCTATTTCTGAAAACATGACCCCTCTGGAGAGAATTCATTTATTTGTGGATTTGTGGATTGAAATAAATGGATTCAATTAGAATCCATTTATTTCAACTACATTATTAAAAAAAGAAGTTTGCAAAGTTCCGAAATCCACCTGACAAGCTCCAAGGCAACTTCATATATTAGACATTTGAAGTTTTTTGAAAATCTATATAAAATCAAGTGTTCATTGCAATTGTTTTTAGATAGAATATTATAAAACTATTCCAGTATTTCATGCTATCTGCTTCTTTAAATAAGCACTAAAAACTGTTCGACATTTCTACCAAACGACAACTCAAACAGTTCATTAACTCATACCATCAAAAATTAACTTAAAGTATCAACATTTAATGAAAAATAGCGAGTGGACTTCCTCTTGCACCAATCACGATAAGTTGCCTTTGCGATTATAATATTTTCTATTCTCAAGTCACCAAGTTCGCGATGAATTGAAACGTAGAGCTTGGAATTTAAATAGAACCGAACTTAAATGAAACTCAAGATAGAAGTTCAGTTTTGCAATAGTATTGTTATTAAGACATAAAAAATTGAATCTACATATGTGTAATGTGCTAAAAATCTTATACATTTGGACCCACTAAATTGTTTTGTTTTATTTTATTTACCAATAATACAGTTCGAGAATATTGCATTTTCTCATGTATAAAACTCAAAATTCTATTCTAAATAAATCTATTATATTATAATTTTAATATATGTTTTTCAATTCGTTAGAAGTCCTTCTTGAAATATATATTTTACCTACTGTGTTTACGTCGCTATTCAGTTGTAATGGCAAACGCATACTGCATTTGTTCTAGAAGTAGTATAACTCTTTATAAATAACTATTATATAATAAAAAATCATTCATATATACACATAAAATAAAGAATCCTTAGATTATTCACAAACATTGTATAAAACTATTTATACAATCATTATTAAAGATATTCACAGACTTTATTATGTGAAGAATGTTTAGTTCATAATTAACATTTCAATATACGTTATGTACCCAATGTTAACATCACAATCGATCGTAGCTCACATTCAACATAGCTTTTCATTCGTTCAAAATTCCTTTGCAATAGTGCAAACTCTGCAGTATGAACGAAGCGTAAACACAACAACTGTCAGGCGCCTAAACTACCAGAATTCTAGATCGGTATGACATTTTCTCAGTACAATGACTTCGCGGCAAACAATGAGGCCCGTCAATCGCGGTATCGCTGCGCAAACAAAGCTCTACTAACAACAGACCGTACAAGTGTACACCGAACTTTGAGTCAGTTTTAGCCGCTCATTGTTGTATACCAAATTTCCTATCGGAACGAACATCCAAATTGATGACTATTGCGAATAGTTTTGATGTTCAAATGTCATTCATTTATTGATAAATAAGGTAAAATTATATGACGGGTGTGTGTTAATTCCTGAATCGCAAAAGTGTTAAATCCCGAATATGATTTATTTAATGCAACTAGACAATCGCAGTATAGTTCTGCAAACAATTTTAAGGCAATTTTCAAAGTTTCCTGTCGTGAACAAGCATCCAAAAAAAGACTATTGTGAGTAGTTTTGATCGACAGTTCTTTTGAGTTGTACTGTCACTTGTGTATTGATTAATGAACATCACTCCTGGACATCACTCATATAATGAAACTAGTCTATCAAAAATGCCCTACAAGCAAAGCTCCATTGTAAATAGACATTAAAAACCTATATTAAACATTAAGGCACTTATTGGTGGTTATGGTTGTACACCGAGTTCTGTATTATGAGTGACCAACGAAATTGATGATTAATTCGGTTGATTTCGAGGGATAATTGTACAACTATACAGTTGTACTGTCAAAAATAGTTGGAATAGATTAGTTATGGGAATCTGTATCGCATTATAAATATGATAAGGAACCATGTGATTAGAACGTATTAAAGATGCCCCGCGGTCAGGTACATTCACGGCTCGTGACTGCGATCATTGCAAACGGAAATGTTAGTTCGCTATGAAACGCTTCGAGTCGCTTCGCTTAGGAAATTGAATCGGGTCCGGCATCCCATTTTGGAACGTCGTCTCAAACAAATGATCACAATTTTATTGTGAGATCGTGTTGTATTTGCACAACCGGTACGTGGGTAAATATGGTTTCATTTCGGAATTTTGTGCTATAAAATATTCAAGACTTAAGAATAACGAGATATATTTCACTAGAGCTGTGATTACCTAGTTATTGCAAGTTTATAGATTTCATGTTGTATTCACTGTGGTGGTTCATTTTCAATTTGATCACTTTAGCTATAACTCAACATGTATCTTGCCCCGTACCCATGATCACTGAAAAAAAAATTAATCCACTTCGATAATCCAAAGTGATTCACACATTCATCATCTTCAGGATCTTTCCTTAAGCAGTTTTAACGTTACAATTTGTAGATAAAATATTGCAAATCAGTCAAACGTACGTATGGCATGAGCTTATAATAAAGTGTCTGATTATATGGAATATAAGACTGCACAAATTTGATAAACATATGTAATAATTTGTTATTCATAATAATCTACACTTTGTCTGATTTGGGAAAGTACTTCAATCTCTCCGGCCGGCATTTCAGGTACTGAAAACTTGAAGTCGCGTGAATGAATTGTTGTAATGTCATTGCTTAAAAGTGAAATAAAAAATTGTTCTTTAAAGTGTCTTGCCTGTTCATCTCAGCTAGTCAGTTTGTACTTGACATCGATCTGCAAAAATATATAATAAAGATTTTCGAACTTTGACTTGATTCTCAACCGGTTGCGATATTATTCAGAGGAAGAAGAATTATACAAGAGAAGGTTTCTTTTGGAGATGAGATTTTCTATCAGGAAAGCCAACGCTAAAATAGGGTGTCGTATGATCACGCAAATGAGATCAAGTATTAATAAAAAAAAAATAGAAGCACAGATAATTGTCAAATGATTACAAGTTGACTTTACAAGGCCATATATTGTTTAACGTCAATTGTTAGTAAAAATTAGTTTGATCATTTAATATGTAATTGAGGAATTCATTTTAAATAATTAAATTAAATGTAGAGATATCTTTTATAATTATATATATATTTAAATACAATGCAAATGACTTAAATGGTCTTCACAACTTACAGCCCCAACTGGCAGTCTTATATGGCACTTATATGTTCATGACCTCGTGCTTTATGGAGCTTATGACCGCTGACTAAACTGTTATTTGTAACTATCGTAAAAGCAGTCGTTAACACTAACCAGAGTAAGGGTGAATTAGCCTTTTCATTTCATATACTACCCGTAACTGGTTTGCTATGTATGCCTATGTCAAAGGTACCGCTATAGTAATAATTTATTTATTTATCTCCTTACACTATTCTTATAGGCTAAGGTCTAATGTGACAGTGTATCAAAACTGTAAGAGAAAAACGCACATATATTCTAATCTCAACAATTATATTCATTAATTATTATCTATTTATAATTTAATTAACAAAATTTGTGTTTATTATTTTTAGTAATATAATAGATACATCCTCTAACCAAGTAAAATAATTTTAATCTAATCTTAATAGTTAGGCATTGCATAAGAAAAGCAGTTTTTTTTGGTGAGCATTTCAATGAATAATAGATATCATCACGCAGGACTCTGGTCAGAGGCACTTCTTTGTATAAATATAATAACAGGCTGCACAGAAAATCCGTGGTTGTGGCGTAGATGTCGCGACCGTTTGCGCGGAGTGGGGACCTTTTTGGTACCCATATACATTGTAGCTAAATATTAAGTTTATATTGATTGTGTAGCAAATAAAACTTTTTCTATCTTTCTTTCTAAACTAGTACGCGCTGACACTATTTTAGTGTTTAGTGTTTTCTTCGTCGGTCTATGTATCCATCCGGGACCTACTGAGCTACTGAACGCAACTGTTTCGTTTGTCACAAGCCCACGTACCAACTTAACAACATACATGACTAAGCTACA
This sequence comes from Scirpophaga incertulas, assembly GCA_036419045.1. NCBI lineage: Eukaryota > Metazoa > Arthropoda > Insecta > Lepidoptera > Crambidae > Scirpophaga > Scirpophaga incertulas. Next base: position 12,021,624 of record CM071641.1, read on the forward strand.
TTTTCTCCTAACATGCTTGGGTTGATTGTACCCTACTATGCCAAATACATACAATGTTAGATATATTAATGGCTAGAATATAATATTCATATATTATATTTTCTAGTCTACGTCACTTGTATTATATCAGAATTTCCCATAGGAAATACTTATATATTTTTCCGTGGCAACTCCTTATATACATACTTTATTGGATGTCCATGAAAATTGGTCAGTAGTAGCGTTGATACAAAAAACAAATAATATATATATATATATATATATATATATATATATATATATATATATTATATATATATATATATATATATATATATATATATATATATATATATATATATTTCTCTGTCTACCAACATTGGAAAGAAAGAAGGCATGAGTTTTTTATAATAAATTATATCCTTCTACTATTTCCTACTACTATTATAAAGGCGAAAGTTTGTAAGTATGGATGTTTGTTACTCTTTCACGTACAAACTACTGAATGGATTTGAATGAAACTTTACCACAATATAGCTTATACATCAGAATAACATATAGGCTACAATTTTTGAGGTTTCTAATGTGAGGTCGTAAAAAAAACATATTTTTTGCGCTTACATTGCAAACGCTGACTGAATCCTACAAGATAGATCAAAACAATTTACTACAGTATTGTACAACTTAAAAAGGTCTACAAAAAAGTCCGTGATGGTATATGTTTATCTCTTAGGAATAACCCACAAAAGGAAAAACATCGTTAAATGTAGTTTATAGGAGCATACTGCAGTAGCTACCTATAGGCCTATGATTAGGGCTCTGCAGTGCTTAGTTACCGTATTTCTTACTTATTACTAGACTAGACGGGACGAACCTGAAATCCACGCGAACGAAGTCGCGGGCAAAAGCTAGTTTATTATAAATATAAGTACGCCTTCAATTTTGTTTTATCGAAAAGCCGAATAAATTAAATAAACTAGATATGAAAGATATCTTCACTCACTACTCTATTCACTACTCTATACGCTTTAATTTGCAAGTGTAATTTATTATGTTGTAAGCTGATCCATAAACATGAGAATATATAAATAAATAGATTGCTTCCTATGAAATGTCTTGGCTAATAATTTGCTAGTTATTAGTTGAGACGAAAAGGTTTAATATTTTCTATAATAGATAATTAATATCATCAATATACATATACCATATTGCCATTCACAGTACAAATAAGTACTTTCATTATAAAAAAACGATAACCTTATCGTATCACCCATATGGGAAAACTGGCAACAGTTATTAATACAGATATAATAACCCCTCTTGTTGTGTCGCGAATAGCCATCGGTTACGCAATTAAGGCCGAAACGGGTCTATGTCCGCAGAGATTTGCATACAGATATGTCATTATGGTAAAAATGGCTTCATATTTGGAGTTATATTAATACAAACGATATTGCAAGATCGTATCCTACACAACGACGGCTCTGTCATTATCTCGCTTATCATTTGATGCCATATTAATGAGGGGATGCATTGTTGAGAAAATATGGGGCAATATTATACTAGAAAGTTATACCCGGAGCAGTTAGAAGAACCGTTACGCTGTAGCAGTAAGCGACTTAGCAGACTACTCTGTGTAATTATGAAACTGGACACAATGAACAATATTCAAGTTAGTTATCGATAAAACTAATATATTTTGTATAATATTGAAATATATATTGTATAATATTGAAAAATTTTATTACATGAATAGTCACATTGCAATTAGCATTATGAATATAAAATTAAAATAGAGTATTGGTAATCTGAAATGTGTATTAATAAATACACTTAGGTACTTCTAAAGGTCGATTTGCGAACACCAAAACTACAATCGTTCCGGCATAACAAATAACTTTTAAGTCAAAACTGATACTCCACACCAGTCGTATCTAATACCTTTGTCTAGTCGCTCTCAAGTTTTGCTAATACCTCAACCTGTCTGGCTGCATATTAGGTAACATTATAGTTTTTAAAAGAAAAGTTCGCCTTCGCACGTATTTTTTTTTACATAATTTATGTACAATAAAGATATATATAGTTTTATACCAACGTTTGGTACGCAAACTTATAATGTGTTTTGGCGTACCAACTGCAAAGTCAACCCTATACCAGTCATATCTAATGAACTAGTCAGACCTGATTAGTGATATGGACTTCGTCTACTCGCTCAGCAAATTGCTAATGCTTCAATATGTCTCTCTGCATGTCACTTATGATGTCATAGCATATCACTATCTTCGCCTTCTTGACCTAATAACGGCTACAGCCCCTGAAAAATCGATGCAAGGCTTCCAGCTCACAAGAAGTCGATACGGAATACTTACACTATTGAGTGATTTATATGACTCTCACTATTTGATTTAGTATATATAGGAGTATTCTCAAATTATATTGATGACCCCATAAGACTAAAATATTAATCCTAGAACTTTCAATATTTTTGCATTTTACTGTCGCTTATATCTGTAGGTTTATTACTTGTAAATTTATTAATGCATAAATATATAAATTTATAGCTTTTGTATACCTTCTTACATATTTAGTTATTTCGTCTATATTTTACATAAAAAAATAATATAATACACCAAGTTTACAATATGGTACAATGGGCGTCTAAGCATCACGTGGATGGACAGAATTTACAAGACCAACACGGAAAGAAATTGGTAACATAATAATTATACAATAATATCGAAATATATTAAAAAAATTAATAAATATATATAAATAACTATATGAAAAAGAAAGTATTTCAAAGGCAGAATAAAGAGAATGATTAGTAATATTTAGATGGCAGTAAATGATCGAATGAATGATTCGGACTGTCAGAATTATTTTTTGATATGAAATTTGTTTATGTACTCGTACGTAAACAAATCTTTGCTTATTAACAACTATTTTCGCCGTTGATGTTTAACGTGTTTATATACACTACATGTATTTTTGCAATTTATCTAATATGCGTTCGTTGCTATTACCGTTTAGATATTGTTTGATTACAAAAATCTTTATTCATTCTGCGCTAGATTTGCAAGATCAAACATATTTTAATAATAACAGTATAATATATTATCTGTAACTTAGCAACCTGCATATACGTGTCTAATAATAAGATAAAGAGGATAGAACACGCTCTGCTTAAAGTGGCTACTCACTCTTGCTTTGTAGTAAGATTTTCCGAACAAAGAGATAGAAGGGATGATTCACTACCGTATTACGTAAGACGAGGAAGTTTCGATTTTAAAGTAGCGGAAAATTAGTAAAATATTACGAGGCTAATAACATTTCGCGCAGATTTGTTTTACTATGACTGTGATATTAGGGATTTTTTGTGCTTTGTGCTGCATAAAAAAGAATGAAGAAGTTTTATATTTGATTATTACTTGACTCATAACATCGTGATAACAAATTTTATAAAAATAATTTCTCTTCCCCTAGAAATAGGAACCACAGTGTACAGAAACTCTATTATGATCTAATAATGTAAGTTACTATACGAACTAGAAATAATAAAATCATAATTAAAGATCGTAAGTACTCTTAAAAAAACCTACTTGAAAAAGTATTCAATCAAGCTATGCAAGTAAACAAAAGCTTTAAGCAGGTCAAGTATTTTAGTGGGAAAAGTTTTATATAAGTCTTCACTGACTAGATTTTTCCTATCTTATTTTTAAAAGTTGCAGTTGCTTTTAGTTTCAAAGCGTGTTCGAATGAATGAATGTTTTAAAATAAGCTGGATTAAAAATTTATAACAGCGGTATAGTGTTTTTTAATCTTCGTGTTTCATTCTAGGATTCATGTTTTTAAGATTGAAAACACAAATCCTAGACTTTCGAACTTTCGAATATATTTAATGTGAATATGCCTCTTGAGACATAAACTTATTTTACTTGTGATAAAAAAATATTTTAATGATCTTATGTTAGAATCCCAAGTAACAAATATATTTACTATTTACACTTTTCCTCGGTAATTTACAGTTTCAGCGGCTAACATCAACATAGATGGCGACGGCATGAATGTTTACGTGACGTAATCTCATCTTGAATAGATCTGAGAAGGTGGTGTAGAGCTGCTTTAAGCTTAGGCTCTAAGCATAGGTTCCATTGAATTCTAGAAGTTCATATCGGTCTAATAACGCATATTACCAGGCTGCTTGACGTAGACACGCGAAGGAGGTGCGCGAGACTGGCGGAACAACCGATAGGGCAATACTCTGATGATTCGAGAGGACTATCAGATTATTGCTCTGATCTGGTCGTGTAAATATGAATAGGCTACCAGCCGCTGAGACAGACTTTAGACCGATGTCACGTTAAGGACAGTTCTATCCGGAAAGTTAATGGTCCAAAACTTCGACTATTCTGTATGATAGGCATTAAAATTAGCATAAAAATCAGGTCAGGCAGGTAAATGATTCCGGAAGAATTGTATCGTTAACGCATTAACTCAGGTAGATCATCCAGACAGGGAGATTCCTATATAGCTCTCTAGTTGTACGCTTGTCATGTTGTATTTCTAAATATGGCCGTGTCGCTAATAGCTCAGATGCTCATGATAAGTGTGTAATGGAGGGTGGCGCGAAGGGACTTGCGATATATGTACTTCTACATATAATATATATTTGTATACTGATACACGGGATACACTTCTGTGTATTTACATTAAATTATTCCCAATTTGATTCAGGAGTGAGAAATTTATTAAGAAATTTTCTGGTTCTAAGTTACACAAGATGAAAACCGAATTCCTCACCATTATAAAGTTAAAAATATTATAAAAAAATTTCATTACGTCATACATCAAATACATTTTATTTATGCTCCAATTAACATAATGAGAGCATGATTGATTTACCTTTCTCAATTTACCTTTCATTATTGTTCCTATAGTCAATAATGAACCGAATACGTTGTTTGTTGTTGTCCGTTCGTTTTGAAATATCATTTATAATTTGAGGTATTGTTTAGGAAAATGTCACATTTAATGATTAATGGGTGCTTGTTATATTTAATAATTGAATAAAGCAACTTACCTAAAGTGAAGTTCTATCATAATTATACTAAGGCTTCATCAGAAGAGATTAGAAACTGTATCACAAATTTAATTAAGTCTCCAAAGAGTTCTTAATTTGATACATCGTTATGATAAATAAATAAAGTTAACTTTATATCAATAAAAGATAACCAATTCAGATCGAGTTGGTTATGTATTCAGTTACACAGTTGGTTAAAGCGTTCATTAATAAAATAAAATAAATAAATATTTCTTATACTTACACCAATTAGACTAACCCAAAGTAAGTTCTGAAGGTTTGTGTTATGGGATCTAGGGTAACGGATATACATACATATATTAATACATGTGGTAGAAATCTATATTGAACCACCATGACAAAGGTACAAATGCTCGCATTCTTCACATAAATACTGCCCCACCGGTATTCGAACCACGACACCGGCGACACCTTGAAACCGGTACTAACCACTCAACTACAGAGGTCAACGTTACAAATATATGGTGGTTTCGGTAATGGGGGCATTCTGGGGACCCGGGATTAAACCTGCGAAAATTTCAAAAGTGTTGTTCAAAAATGTATATATATATATGTGTGTGTGAGGGTGTGTGTGTGTGTGTGTGATATGTCTAAATCAATCAAAATCATGTGTTTTGATTGATTTATTATATGTATTAAGTTAACATTTCATTAGTTCGAATAATCCCCCTATGGGCAGCCCTAACGTCGGCGATTGATCAACTGACCGTACCAGTCCCTTGCTTCTGAATAAACGGACCCCTTTGTAATCAAAATAGTAATCAAACGGCACAAATTTCGAGGGATGCGAGTCAAAACTTTATTTGAATTTTAAGCGCCCAGTACACATGAATACTGATAGGCTGATCTACGAGTACAAGCGAGCTTTTGTGGTGACTATATTGATTGGTAAGCCGTGTAATCGTGTTTGGATATTTCATGGTAAAAGTAAAGTCAGCTTTGAAGTTGCTAGTGTTACTAACGTTTAGGTAAAACTCTCTGTAGTTTTACTTGATTTTTTTGATTTCGTATATCTTTTTATTTAATTATTTTAGTATTTATACTACTACGTGACGGTAAATATTTACAGTCGCCTAAAAGATATACTGCGGTTACTGTCAGGTTTGTACAAAATCTGTATTGCACAAGAACTGAGTATCGCATAGGAACCAAATATATCAAATTGTGACATAAGATATATATGTTACGGTACTCAAAAATGTTACTGAAGTAGGTAAGATACAGAAACTCAACTCAAGCAGTCAACCCTGATAAGAGGAACCTGTTACCAGGTACCGGTAAAAAAGTTGATAGCGAATCAAAGTATGCATAGTATTTTGGACTTAGCTTAAAATTTCCTGTTTAGAGTTTAAAGCTTAATTATTTCACTAAAGAATATCCAATGATTATAATATTTACAATACTAATTTTCATCTATTTTTTATTTATATAAATATTTATTAACCTCATCGATAATTCACGCTTTCAAAAATATTTCGAACATCGTGGCTATATCAATTAGTGATGAACGCAAATAACAGTAGGCCGTGCGGTCCGATGAAATATTTCCATCGCATTCGAACAGTAATTTTTTACCGACTGAATACAAATTAAATCCTATTGTCAGTGCCCTTCGTGTTTCAATGAAACGATCATTATTTGAACAAAAAGTTTTATCAATGGAGAATGGAGCACAAAGAAATTGTTATTGATTTTTTTTAGTTTAAATAGGATTTTAGAATGGGGCGTCTGTTGTAGGGGCACCGCTGTTCGTGTAATTTTGCTCTTCTATTAAAGACTCATTATGGTGTATAATACCAACTGTGTCCAATGAGATGCATAATAATTTATATGATGCACATTAAGTCATAACATTTCGTATAATGACGTAGAATATTATATTAAATGAAAAAAAATAGATATTATTAATTTTTCATTATTAATGAGAATCTGGGCTGAATTATCTTTTTTTTGTGCTGTTATAACTGCGTAATAATTTTTTCTCATTTTTTTTAATTTATTAGTATCCATATCCACGGTTCTTAACCAGGACTTTAATAACCAAAATAGTAATTCTGCAAATCTAATAAAAAATAACAAATCCTTTAATGAATGATGACAGATGAGCTAAGTGAAAAAAAAAAAAATAAACACAACATCAAAAAATTGTAAATGAAAAACAATACCAACAAAATTACGTATCTTTTTAAATTCTTTAGCAGGGATAATATAGCGTTAGTAAACTCTGTGAAAAGAGGTATGTATTACAAACATGTACTCAATATTATTGTGAATTGGTTTGTTCAATAAAATTAATTTGAAATTTTATGTAATATATGTATATTATGTATTTCTATACTTGGGGTAACGAGATTGTAAGGATTAGAGAATCGATGCTCTTTGTAAAAAAAGTTAAAAGCGAGGCTGATAACATTGATGAACCATATCTTGACTACAGCCACTTCATAATCCAATCGTACGAGCACTGTATTGCTTTGTGGCTTAACTTTTTTTTCAATTGACTTTTCATCATATTGATAATCATACAAACAAACATCTTAAATTAAATACTTGTAAATATTTGAAGCGAATACTAATTAGGTACTACTTACTTCATTTGTAAAATAATGGATTAATGAATGGAAAATAATAATGAACATTTGCTTTATTAAAACTGGTATCGATACAGCTATTCATTTGTTTTATGAGGCACTTTATATATTTTCTTTGACGGAAAAAGCTAAATTAAACAGCAATGATTATAATTATGACTACATTTTAACACAATATTGATACGTATGTTCATCGAGTACGTTTTAAAACAAGCAATATTTATGTTGTTTATATTTAGATATAAGAGATAATAGAATTGAAAAATCTATGTTAGCTAGATAGATTCCTGTTTCGACATGAGTTTGATTTTAGGGAAGCACTTGTGAAAAGAATAAGAATAAAGGATAGGACAATGAAAACGCCAGAATTTATTATTGAGCAAGTCTTACGTAATCTGAGTTATTGCAAAAAGCCAATTTTACTTATGTCTCAATTTTACGTCGACGATTTTTTCGCTCCCACTGCGGAGCTCGCGTGTTCGGTCATAATGTTTCATTTCTCTGACCTTACATTTATTTATTAGAGCTTTTATATGACTAAGTAAAGCTCATTGCGTTAAGCAGGCGATGGATTTTAGATTTTATAATGTCAAATTATATATGGTTTGTGTTATATTACTTGCCTTATAAGACTTGGAAGTTGTTATTCCCACACCAAGTGTTGGAAGAAATCCATATTTTTCATGATGTGTTTTGATTACATCCCTCCTACATACATCAGAATAACACATAAGCTACAATTTATTAAGATACTAGCTGGTGTCCGCGACTTCGTCTACACAGATGATAGATTTTTTCCTACTTCACACTTATCGTCGTAAGATGTATAAGCTAATATTATTGTAAAGTTTTATTAAAATTCATTTAGCAGTTTTTACATGAAAGATTAACAAACATCCACCCATCGTTACAAATTTTCGCGTTTATAATATTAATAGGGATTGTGTGAATTGCCCAAAATATGACGATAAGTATCTAGTAAGTAGGAAAAAATATACCATCTGCGCAGACAAAGTCGCAAGCATATATATAGTAATGTAAATGTTTAAAGTTTATTTTTATATCAAACTAGCGGACCCGACAGACTTCGTCCTGTCAAAAAGATTTGTACAGTGGCAGTTTTTTGTTCCTAATTATTTTATAGATAATGTCGCATAGCCAACCAAATCGCAAAAAAAGTCTAAATGACCTATTACATTTTGTGGCTATTCAATTTTGGAACGTGACATTAAATCCTCCAACGATGTATTCTGTGCTCCAACGCACGCATGCACACTGTTTTGATAGATATGATTGAATTTCAACTATATGTAGCGTTAATAAAGCGCAAATTGACTCTTTGATGTTAGGAACACACCTTCATTGCTTAGACAACAGTGAGTGCTTGCAATATGAACTTTATACAATAACAATAAAGCTCAATTCGACTGTACGTTTTAGTTAGAAAACGTTTGCATAGGAAAATAAAAGGGCTATTTTTAGGGTATTTCCGACAATAATTCGAATTTTACTCATTGTAAAAACCCTCCTTGAACTGCAACGAACATTAACAAAAAAGAATTGGCCAAATTGGTTCAGGTGTTGTTGAGTTATGAGCTTACCAACACATTTTGCGATTCATTTTTATATATAAGATTAACAACAGGTCCCTTATGATGTAAAAACCATGGAAATTAATAATCCTTCTTACATTGAATCTATCGATATAAAAACTTCTAGTTAATATTGATATATATTTTAAATATTGAAAATCGAATAAAATATGGTAAGTAAGAATAGTAAATGAATAATAAAAAGATAAAACAAAAAAAAACAATGAGTTAAATCAGATTTTTCCACTTAAAACTAGTGAAGTTGTTCTAATAATTAGGTTGGTTTTTCGAATTGCAATACTCATCATAGCTGCCCTTAGTAAGTCAACAAGCGTTTGTCGTAGTCTACCTGCAGAGCAAAGCTTCGGGTACTAGGCAAAAAAAATTAACAGACAATCCAAGGAAGGTCTGGTTAGTTGTGGGCTGGATCTTACGCTTGTCAGGTACGTGCATATCAGAGAATTCGCACTTGAAGAGGAACCTGTAACCGTGCACATAAGAAGTCAGCTTAGCAGGCATGTTACACCTAGATCTAGGAAACATGTTGTACTAATCTGAAGTGGAACTGCCAGGATAGAGGATGGTACGTTGGAGAAGCTTTGGGAGACACTTAGCCCGGTAATGGGTACACCAGGGAAATGGACCTATTGTAACGGAATCACATAGTATACATTTTGGGGTCGTCAACAATTTTTCAACATAAGTCTCAATATGTTTCGCAATCCTCGAGCCTAAAAAAATACTTACGACCCTATTACGGTACGAGACTCTAACTTAAATCTCTGTTTCAGTACAGTAAAAAAGGGACTATATGGCTATATGGACTGGCTATATGGCTATACTATATGGACTCAATAGCACCGTCCCTTTCTAACTGTACTCAAGCAGAGATTTTTCTAACTGTACTCAACAGAGAAAATTTGGTTTTAAAATACAAGCTTTAAAATGTTAGATAAACTGTAATTCAACCGACTATAAATTACTATAATAATTAGAAAGAAAGATTTTATTCTGACAACGAAGTGTACATTTTCCTAGTCAATAGTACCATTCGCAATATATTTATTAATGTAATGAAAGCTATGCCTTTATATATATATATTATATATAGCCATTCATTTTATTCGGCAAGAACACTAATTTTAAGTTTCAGTCCAACCACACAGTCTGTAGTACGGTTGACACCTTAAATAACTAATGAAGTTTCAAGCAATAGCGTTGTACAAACAGAAACGTTTCGGGTCTTATGTTCTTCTACGAGTATTATGAACGTTGTGTAGAGGTTTTCGTTGTGCAAATGTTAAGTTTTACGTGTTGCTGGCTGTATAGTTAGTATAGTATATATAGTTGTGTATGTAATCTATAATCTATACGGTAAATATTCAAAAGTATAATATAAGGAAGATCTGTCAAAAATAAAAAATAAAGGATACCAATCTAACAAGGAGAAATTCTCACTAAACGGGACCCATAAGAAGCAAACAAAGCAATACGTGTCATAATATTTCTAGTTAAAAAACAATACCTACAATACAAATATATCTCGTAGTGTTTTGCGAACACCCTAATCCCTGCGCTGGCCAGCCAAGCAATTATCTACGTGAAATAGTGAACATATTAGAAGCACTTACTTTGTAGAGGCTTAAGTCGGATCAACTTAACTGGAGGTTGCTTGGTGTTCGATAAAGTAGACTGTGTTTGCAAACTTTTTAAAACAGAGCTATGGTGATATTAATTAAGACACATAATTATATTTAAAAAACTTTAAATATCACTTATTTTTTCATAACGTCATATATCTTAAGTAAATAATCATTTTAATGTTAGCGGCAAAAATAATCAGAAATATGTATGATGTATCATACAAATTATGAATAGTGTGCGAAAAATCAATGGAAATATAATATTATATTATAGTTTATAGTTTCAAAAACATTTTGCTCTGTAATAAAAAAGAAATAATGGTTCACATTTTATTCAAGGCTCGAATGTCACTCGTATTTCTTGGACACAAATATAAATCTTAATTACAATAAAGTCGTGTTGATTATATCATTTACAACCTAAGAACATCCGAACCGTATTTAGCGTCCTGCCTGCTGTTCCTATTATTAATCATAGGTTAGATTTTAAGATAGTTTGTAACATATCTTTTTTGATAAAATAAGATTTATTTATTTATATCGTCCCCGTAGAGCGAAAAGTCATTAAGTGTAAAATACAGTTTTGAGATATGAAGGTTTAAAGTTTTTGAAAACATAAGTTGCTCCAAATTTCGTTAGCCGTTAGATATCTTAACGCTAACAATTTTATTTTAAAGGTTATATCATACATTATATATTGTTATATGCACACAAAATTAAAAACTTTAAGTAATTGGCAAATATATCCATTCCTTTAAAAAGGTCGACTTAATTATTTTTTTACTTAAAAAATCTCAGACTAAGTTCGCAGTTAGTTAATTCTGCACCAGAGTTAATGATTTTATTTTCAGGTCTATATTGTCCAGAAAAAAAAAATAAATCGAGTTAGGTAATATGGACTTTACTGTTTTGTACGAAATGAATAAAGTAAATATTACCTAGCTGAATATCGAATATCTGTATAGCAATTGTTTTATTCAATAAGATGATAATAAGAACAAAATCGTTTCATACAATCAAAAAATATATATTTTTTTAATTAACCTTGATTACGATTCTATGCATAGTGCGATCGAAAGACAGCAACGGCCTACGCCCGTATATTCTATGATTGATTGGAAGTCTATTATATTAGTTAATGCTCGATCTAAACGACATAGAGATTCAGCCCCACCTTACATTGTTAAGGAACTAAATTATTCAGACATGTTAGATGTAAAAACCCTTAACGAGAAAATGGTAAATAATACACGTACACGACAGATAAAAATGGAAATAAAATAAAATGGTTAAAAATTAAATGTCTTCAATTGAAAGAAATTGTCCAGGCATTGTGAAATTTACATAGATATTCACATGATGGCCTCTATTTAGAATTCGATGTCTTTGAATATCAGACAAAAACCTTAGTAACTAGAAAGAGGAGAAAACAGGATGAAGAAATTAATACACCAGGGAGAAAAGAATTGGAACAGAATTTAAAAACGACGTCATAACTAAAGCTTACTCATCACCACTACCATTTCAGAGGCGAAAAAGAAAGATTTTTGAATGTATGCACAAAGGGAATAATCCATAAGAACTTCATGCGTGGTATGAATCATTGCCAACATGTAAAGAGGCATATTGAGAATTTTGGAGCCAGACGTAACAGAAGAAACCATGATGGCTGCATGATGGACTAATTCCCTTGTAGAAGGTAGGTTTGAGTGAATAATCATATTTTATATATATTTTTAATTTATATTCATTTTTTTAGTTTTTTTTTCAGTTTGTTAGTTACCACTAGAGATTGCATTTTTTACTGTGGTTTTTCATAATTGATTTATTTCTTTAATTTAATAATGTTTCGTATTTTATTATTAATTATTCAACTTTTATAGAATTTTGTTTTGTGTGGTTTAGGAGCCATATAATTATGGCTCTCTAAAGAGTATTTCATATTACAATATGAAATATTATTTAGAATTTCTTTACAATTGAAATTGGTAGTGGTGACGAGTAAGCTTTAGTTATGACGTAGTTTTTTTAAATTCTGTTCCAATTTTTTCTCCTGGTGTATTAATATCTTCTTCCTGTTTTCTCCTCTTTCTAGTTACTAAGGTTTTGTCTGATATTCAAAGACGTCGAATTCTAAATAGAGGCCATCATGTGAATATCTATGTAAATTTCACAATGCCTGGACAATTTCTTTCAATTGAAAACATTTAATTTTAACCATTTTATTTTATTTCCATTTTTATCTCTCGTGTACGTTGTATTATTTACCATTTTTTTCGTTAAGGGTTTTTACATCTAACATGTCTGAATAATTTAGTTCCTTAACAATGTAAGGTGGGGCTGAATCTCTATGTCGTTTAGATCGAGCATTAACTATAATAGACTTCCAATCAATCATAGAATGTACGGGCGTATGCTGTTGCTGTCTTTCGATCGCCCTATGCATAGAATCTACTTCCATGTGAGTGGGAACACTCTCTAAATATTTTTGTTCGATAACATCGAATTGTGTGTCTGATCTTTGAATTAAGTGAACAAAAAATCCTGTAATAAATTGATTTCAATTTTGTCCTGCACATGTCACTGTACATTGTAATATCTTTAATATTGGGCGGAGTCTGACTTCTACTCCACCAGTTAATAGCACTAGCGATTTCCACACTGCTCCTCTTACCATTTACCTAATTCCAAGTTACGCAGAATGCCTCATAAGGTGGTTTAGATGTGTGTATTGTGTAATTTTGTACATTTAATTTCCTGGTATAATACAAAATACCAAAATAGACTGCATTTTGCTGCACCAGTATATGCAAAGTAGACTGCATGTCAGTTGTTACAACTAAATAATTGTCGTCATTTATAGAACGCTGTTTATTCAATTCTTTAGCTTTTTGCGCTGCATCCTTTCTAGCAATGTGCAAATCATACTCGTCTTGTAATACTTCTGAACGTCCAGAACTCTCATAACGTGTACATATTATGCATAAATCTTTTTCGGCGTGAAAAATTACAAATTGAAATTAGTACCGAAGACTTTTTTATACACGTAAAAGGAACATGGTTGTTGATTATCTGCAATAAGGAACATGGTTGTTGATTATCTGCAATAAGGAACATGGTTGTTGATTATCTGCAATAAGTTCTTTATATAATTCGTACATCTTAGCTATAGTTAGTTTACTGTCGAGGTATTGTTTTTTAGATTTCTTCCTAAAGTAACGCGATTCAACTCGAGGAAATGAGTTTATGTGATCAATAATTTTTTGTTCAGATTCTGTACTAGTTTTATTCGCAGGGAATTGAGAACCACGTCCATCCTTTCCTGTGTAGTTTCCAAATGCATTACTGTATCGTAGTGCTTCATTCACGGGTCCATTAGATATGAATAATGTTATGAGAAAAAAGTATTTTAAAGTATTTACAAACTCTTATTTGATCCCCATTTTTTTCAAAGGGACAGAAGTCTCGGGTTCGACTCCAGATCGGATAAAAGCCTAAAATACTAGAAAGTTTTCTAGGTGGGAGCAGGTTTATTGACCCTAGTGAGACAGGCAAAAATTATATTATACTTATATATCTTACAGTGGGAAACCTGATAAACCTGTAAATTTTTCACAGATGGTAACACAATTATTGAAACACTGGGCAATTGCAAATAATGCGTACAAAACAACGAATATAAATAGTTACAAATAGCTGAAAATCTGAGTATTATATTGTGCAAAAATTGATTAGCATAGCCATGCAATGGATTTCGTGCTAACACCATTAATAAACCACATACTTAATAAATCAAGAATAAACTTTGCACGACTCATTTTTACACAGCACTTTTAACTAAAAATTATAATAAGAGCGAATAGCGTGTTCATCGGTTGGCGCTATGCCCTGAATGAATGAAACAAAACACACTAACTGCGGGCGGTCGTTGCTTGAGCAGCGACAAACTCACTAAGTCGTGAGCGTAATATACCTACACTGTAACCTAACACCTCGAAATTGTGCAAATAATAACTAAAAGATTATAGTGACTATTCGTAATAAATCCTAGGCGTCATTTGTCTAGGGAAAAAGTAATTAAAACCACTTAGTGAATTTTCGCTTTCACAAAATAAAGCAAATCATTTCAAAATAAAGAATGAAAAGTCACTAAGTCGAGTTGATTAATTTTTACTTTTGTTTATCGCATCATACTACTTATGTTAATATTCATTAAATTGATTTAGTGATTTTATACTGTCTGAAACCTTGCTTGTAGAATAGTTGGCTGAAGTTAAAAATTACCTAAGTCAACTTAGTTTTAAAATGTATAAGACTTCGATATGCGAAAATCATTAAGTAAATTAGTTAATTCTCTTATTATGTACTATGCTCCAATGGGAAGACTTGGTTATTTTCACATCTTCATAAAACTAAAAGTATAATAGGTACAAAAATGACAATCACACTCATTTATAGAGAAAAGAATCCTGATTTTAAAGACATAAAAAAAATATTTTGACCATTTTCGACTTAACGACTTTTCGCTCTACGGGGACGATATATTACATAATTTTATTACACTTTGTTCTATATAGTTTATTTGTTCTCGTTATCATTTATACACTTATTATCAGCAGCCATTAGACAAACACAGCTGTTATTTTTTTAAAACAAACAATTAAATTTAAAAAAATATAGTTGTACAAGGACGTTACAACAAAAGTCTGGGTTAAATAGAAACAATTTGCAACCATTATAAGGTCTATTTTTAGTAAATCTGTATTTTTAATACAAATACTATAATGTAAATCGGTATTGCGAAACAGATAGTATGTTTTACAAAACTGATTTACATTTAAAAATGATTTCAATACATTTTCCTATTACTTATAACTAATACAGGAAACAACTGATGAATCAAAGTTTAGAAATAGTTGTCACTAGATCTATAATTTTATATAACAATCATCTTGCAGCATTTGTGTTTTAAAATTATAATATCTATGTTTATTTCTTCATTCATTTTAAATCTAACAGAACTAAAATTAAGGTACAGTAAAGTAAGATTAAACATGAATAAATCAATTGTAAATTTGTAAAAAAACATATTTTCTCAGAATACTTGCGCACGTACTTCAGATGTTAATCTTAGCACTATTACATAATTAAAGAGTTAAAACTACTATCGGCTGGCGCTGTGCTCCTGAATCTTTAAAGCGTGCACAATCACTCGCTACTGAGTTCAACTCCACAATCAGTGTTTAGAAATACCAAGTCAGAAATACCAGGTCATCGCAGCTAACGAGCACATAGTGAATGTACTTAGATCTACTGCGAATCACGAACTACTCGTAGATTGAGGACATAAAACACAACTTCTTTATGATTTAGCATTTTCTTTGAAAAATATGTAGGAATATGAACAGGTCCAATAAACTTATTCAATTTTTAAATTTTAACTTAAATGTGCGTCTTCAATAAACACTGTTAACGTTTTTAACAACGTAGGCACCGCATCTTTACCTAACAAGTTTGCAGTTTGCATTGTCTTAAATCCGCTCTTTTATTTTTTATTTAGCTAAATTTGCTTTTATTCACTGTAAATAACTATATGCAAACTTACAATGCAAATTGTGTATTCTCTTTAAAATGTTAATGGCCACCATTAACATTTTGGGGAAAATAATATGGGTATTTCAATTGGCTGCATATTTGCCAAATGTCACTGTACTTTGACATTTATAATGGACATTTATAGTGAGTTAGCTGTCGACTAGAAATAAAGCGGATACATATTTCAGAACTTAGGAACCGCTTATACCATTAGCTCGAATAAAAGACACACCAATTCCCAGGTCGAGTGATTGTAGATTTGAACTGGTCATCCAGATTTTAGAATCTAAGAGTACCAAACTTCTTCCTTTGGGGCGTTTTAAAATCTCGCGTTTTCCGCAACAAACGACAAACATTGCAAGTTTTAGAATCTAAGTTGAAGAAGAAACGGCCAATTTGGACCTAAATGTTATGCGCAACTGCTGTAAAACGAACGCAATTATACATCAACCCAGGATGTAGCCATTTGAGCGATATCATGTGTCCAAGTAATTTTATCAATTTTACACTTTAGACTAATATTTAAAAGTGAAAAATTGATGAAGTTGATAGTTGAAAGATTCGGGGGCCCGTTTCGTTCCTGAGAATACGTTTTTCGAATTCATTATGAACATTTATCTAACATTCTTACAGCGAAGAAAAATAACATTACGCAAACTGCATAACCAGGGAAGAAATAGAAAGGTGCATGTAGTCAACCAATCCACACTGGGCCACCGTGGTAGAGTAACGCCTAATCGCTCTAAAATAGGGAAGGTATCCCTTGATAATGTGATGATAAGCTTTTCATGGAAACAGAGTTCATTTTCTTAGTTTAAATAAAATCAGCAGCCATATAAATTATAATTTTACTTTTGTGCAACCTCGTATAACATACGAAATAAACAACATTTTACGTGATGATGTTAATTTGAATCCCGCCCGATTCGGAAACCTTTTTTTTGTTTTGAAATATTTATATATATTGATTTCTGCTCGTTCTTCTCATTACGAAGAGACCGTTAACTTTCTTGGAACTATTTTTGTAAACGGATTAAATTTTAAGTAACTTTATAAAACATTTCTATAATTTTTCATTTCTATTCTTTTTCATATTTATTTCACATATTATTCTATTTCATTTCATAAAAATGCTATTTACATATTTAACATGTTTTATATCAAAGAAAAGCTTGAATCTTAAAGAAAATGCTAGAAGTCCCACAATTTTATAATGTAACTAAGCAGTATTCGGATATCTCGTGATCGTCTTACAATACTTTTGTCCCTTTGTTAGATGCAGAAATGTAATGTAATATTATAGTGATCGGGTCGCATTTAACTGACAGTGCAATTTAATACTCATCAGCACATTACAAATAACCATGTTGGGATGTTTGGAACAGAAATTGTTGAATTTAATTAAGTACTAGAACTTTTGCTCATGTTCTCCTTTTTTTGACTTTAGATATACATTCGCTGCGGCAGGTTATACAAAAACCGAAGAGTTTATTCTGTGACTATCTCTGGCGTTTATGTACTATAAGAAAATCTTTAATTTCGTGGAGACCTGCACTGACCGCCTTCAGGATAAAAACACGAGACCAATATGGCTTCAGCGGAGTATGAGACGCGTATACACAAATGAAATAGAAGAAATAAGAGTAATGAAAAGCAATATCAACGGCGAGAATATGACCTTCGTTTAAATAAAATTTAAATTTAATTGCAATTTACGCAGAATTTCCTCATCTACTGCAGTTAGTATCTTTGCTTTGTGCATGGTACTACGTGTATTATGAAGTCGTATGGCACTAAAGTTTGGTCAATTACAGTGGGCATTATATGAGTAAGAAGGCTGAATGTCAATTAAACAAGGGAGAGAGTTATTCTGGAAGTGTCTGGAAGTGATTGAATCAGAAATTACGTAAATAAACCTGAGTTACCAATAAAGCCCGAAGAATTGAGAACTTTAAGTGAAACTTGGTGGAAAGATCAGGCTTGAATAGGGAAATGTAACGACATTATAAACTGATGATCATGAGATTCGACGAAAATATTAATATATATGACATGAGTTTTCTGCAGTGAAATAATTAAGTCTTGATACAGAAGCTTCTTCAGTCTATATATATACTTTATTTTTATAGATTTTGTATAGAATTCTATTTTAGTGGAACATATTTTTAGAGTTATTGCGATCATTTGAAGATTTGTGTTTTTGGATGATTGTTCCTTAGTCAAAAAATAAATTTACTTAAAGAAATTCACTCAAAAATACTGGACCGATTATGATGAAATTTTAATGTGAGAGCCAGGAGGGCATAAGATATTTTTTTACCACACACAATATTTCTTTTTATGGGAAATTTCCATTCCCGTTATCATTTGAGCGAACTGCTACTAATTCTGTTTTTGAAATATATTCTGTAGCTTAATTATTCAGTACTGGTTATACAATTGGCTTTGGATATTTATGAGACTGATCGCACTGATCCAATTTTGTCTTTTATCTGCGTGTTAGAGATACAAAAATAATTACGTTCGTAATCCAGGCTTAGGTAAACGAATAAAATGTCCAATTTCGCAATGGCATTGCTTCCCTAATGCTATTGTTGTACACCAAATAACAGTTCTGGATACAGTTCGAATAATCCCCTGTAAGCTTCACCTAATAAGTGCCGCTAATACTATTTTTGGAGTTATTTTCTTTGCAATCGCTTTGTGGACTTAGATTGGCTTACCAATATATATTATTTAATTATTGATGGATTATTTTAGTCTATAAAACAATAGAAACTTGCTATTTATATACTGAGCATAAAATCGATTCCAAAGTGTATTTAAATAAATACATAGATAAGTCATCTGAAATGTCGCCCAGACGAATTATGTCTCGCAATATTGCTAATGAAATGAGACTACGATATTACATAATCGGCAACAAGGAAAATGTGGAATGCAACAATGAACAAGATGAAAAGCATTATAACACGAGTTCTTGTTCACTTATTAAATTCCTTAGCGCAAGATAAAAAGCAAACACTGTGACAGCACTATTACGTACAAAGAATACGCTGGAACATTACACGAGAAATACCTATATTACCTACAGGCTGTTTGTGGGATAAGAAATCTCCGCATAATGGGTCCCACATGGGTCCTTAATATAAGAGTACACGCGATATACCAAAATGTTTTCCTAAAATGGCTCTTCCATTTCGGTGTATTGACACAGATAATGTACTGTAGAGAGAAGGGCACGATACTAGAAACAGTCGATATTCGAATATGAGGCACTCGTTTTTAGAGGACTTTGATAATGCATCGTATCTTAATTACAGTTCTATGGTCGTATTACCATTCGAATTTAGATTTAATAATTATGTAATGAAACATAGAAATAAAAAATATTTTATATATATCAAATATTTATTTTATGTTCCAAGTAAAAAATGCCTTTGTTGAAACTAATACGTTTTATTTCTGTCATGTTATTTTTCATTAAAATATTTCAAACATATATAACACAGAACTTTTGTGTTTGTCATTTATTTTCAATAAAATTTACTTACGTCTTCATAAAATTTTGTGTACACACATTGAATTACAAACAAATATTTTTTAATTTGTATCCACTCGAAGACTATCTAGCAAATATTCATATAAGACTGTTACCGCACCCCGAATATCTCGAGATTGTCGAAAAACAAAAAAGGAAGAGCTCTTGCGATGAGGAGTGATACACACTTATCAACCGACGTGCCATCTAAATTATTTTCTAACGACTAAGTCTGTGGACAGTAACGGCGAGATAGAAGCAATAGATAAATATATTGGTAGGTTAAGGAAAAATTTCCTAGTAAAATATTAACCTTTTATTGAAACTCTCTAATAGACTTTATGTCCATACCGTCACGGATCAATAACACCAAATAACTATAAATGTTACGAGTTCATGATTGTTAAAAATAATGAATATCTCTATTTAAAAAAAAAATAATGGACCTGATCGATGAATCCAGCATAAACTTTTAGGAATGTAATATAAATAATGAATATTTTAATATTGGTTTTTGATTGTAATATGACAATATAACTGATATATTAATAATCAAACGTGTGATGTGGTATACTAATTATATGTAGATTAACTGACTTCTGTCCGTAAAATTCTCTTGACCTATATAGAATTCACATTAAATGTTCCCTGACCCAAGAAAAGAAGGAAAACGTCTCAAATATATAAATATATGTTTGCACTACATGTTTATATATATATACATATACATATACATATACATACATATATACATATATATATACATATACACACATATGTTGTATGTTTGTATTAACATCTTGAAAAATTCGGAGAGAAAGAAAATATTTCAGTTATAAAACAAACTGGGTATAACATAATAAAAAAAAGTTTTAATATTGTATCATAAATAACGTATTTATTTTAAATTTCGGGCCTTGTCGAAGATTTGTATAAAAATATCTTAGAATATCCAACCACTTAAGTCTCAACAATGTCAGTCAGACATTTAGATCTTTGTAAGTTGTCTGATTGATCTTTTGGCTATAGTCACTTCCCATCAGATCCAACGCACAGTTTGTTTGTATTTCTGTAACTTATAAAAAATAAATATAAAACACTTTTGCGGTAAAACAAAACATCGCGGGACCATCTCTATAGATCAGCGAGGTTGGTATAGGCTTAATTCAAGCCTGGATCAAGTTTGGATGGACCAGTTCATTGTAAATAGCCAAGTTTAGATGATAATAGCCTTTATAAGTTTACAATTGTGATAATAAATAGATTTGTAGTTATCTAAAAAGCAATGGAGAAGACTATCCTCAGAGCTTAGGTTTGGTGCAAATCGTAGGAAGGCGGTAGATGCTAGCGGCATAGATCCAAACAATGTGAAAATCATTGGAGGAGGCTTATGTCTAGCAATGGGCGGCTTTTGAATGAAATAATGATAAGTGTCCAGAACATATATGGGAATTAACTACTGAAATTAATTTTCTAATTTAAAAACAAGAACAATGTATAGTTTACTTTTTATTGATAGTACTGAAGTATCACTAATATCACCAATTTTTTTGGATAATTAGTATCACAATTAAATGAATGTCTAATAAAGTTCACTCGAAACACAAGGGGCACTTTGCTTCGTTTAAGCCTCGTGACATGTGGCATTGTAAAAACACACCACGCATCCCCTTTAATCCTAGGGACGCCGCTGCGGAAGCCGTCAGTCATTTGCATAAACCCTGTCCCCTGGATGAAGATGGGTTGTAAACTTTAATAAGACCCTCACGCACCGAGACATCGCTGGCACGGGTCATAATCGGATTGGATAAATATGAAAACAATTAATTTTGTTTTTGTGCGTTTATATAGGAGTAACAGGGCAAGAGAAAGAAAGAAGATTTATAATATTATAATGGTTTAGTTAGTTTATTATTAACGTCGTACTTACGTCTATATCGATTAATAAACTTCACTTAGGGATCTTTACCGCCGAAATGCAAGTGTTTGGATAATAAAAACTTTGGCACATTTTTATATTATAAAATTTATTTTTTAACTATAAACATTTAGTAATTGATTTATAAAAATAAAATTTCTTTTATAACTATAAAAAAAATTGAAATCTTTGTTACACATATATAGAGAGAAAGATTAACCATTGTAACAATACATTTTATTTAATTCATTTATATTTATTTATTTATGAAATTCATCTACTACTTTTTTAAACTTATTTTTTTAAACATAAGACAAATAAATTGTTTACATTTCAGTTCAATTTACCCTACAGTAAAAATATTGATTTATCTTAATTCTTATAATTTTTATATAAAAAAAAGACTATCTCGAAAATAAGTCCTATTTTTGACAGAATTTTGCACGTAATTGGGTACAAAAATATTTAAAAACAGTTATTTTGCCTTCAAGTATTTATTAATTAGTTGAATGTTTATTGACGTGTGTTTAAAAGTTTGCTATTTTGGTTAACAAATAAATATGGGAATTTCCAATGAAACAATAATTTCATATTATATTAAGCACGCCGTATCGCAGGTGTATGCAGAGTGCCTTTTTTTATTTCGCCGTGCGAGCGCCAGATAAATGTACATATTAAATTCAAAAAACAATAACCACATTCTTACATGGCAGAATTGATACGAGGCCTTCTTATTGCTGCGATTGAAAGGCCAGTACCGAGTCCATAACGCCACCGCCCTATTTTCGAATTTACTGTTTAGTTATATTTAATATCAAAAAATTGTAACGGAATAGAATTAAAACAGAAATGTTGAAAGCAGAATATTTATTTGAGTATATATTTTTCGCTCATTTTTTTATGTGTGTTATATTAATTTTGTTCAGGGGAAATGTTATTTTTCACTAAAAATTACTCCTTGTCCATCCCCGGAACTAAATATTTCCTCGACGAACCAAAACTCAAAAAACTGCCTCTTCATAGTAATATTAGTATAGACAAAAAGTATAAATTTTAAACTATTTTTATATTTGAACTATATGTACAGTCACACTTAGCAATTACATTAATATATCGTAAACATTAGAACAAGTTACACTTCATTTACCTTAACGGAGACGCAAGCAAATTACCCTAGTACTATAGAGACTATAATATAGTACTATATTATAGTACTTGGGTCGTTTGCTTGCGTACCTTTGTTTTACCTATTTATAATATAATATATGCATTGCTGTGAAATTACTAGGGACTGTCACATATTGACAACGTACGCCGTAGTTGTTCTGAGGGTTGCAGATTTGCAGCGAATCTCACAAGAACCATATGTACTTTAAGCGAGTGTAACTACTTACTAATAGTGGGTAGTCTGCTTGTGTGTCAATATTTCACGTAAAATAAATTCTATATAATATCAAATATTGATTTTTAAATTTTAGGAAAGCAATATTACGTTCATATTAAATGTTATTTCAGCAAACAACCAACAAACTATTGAAATTACAGCTGTTTGTGTTAAGTTCCACCGTTTGATTTAGAGGTTACTAAACTACCGCCGTAATAGTTCACATTAAAATAGACCACGGAAAATTTTCTAAAATCGGAATAGCCATCGGGAACTTTTATAACCTCCGCTATTTGGGTCTGAGTGGAGGCACAGCGGTACAAAAATGGCTACAATTGGCTAAAAAGCGACGTCACGCCACAAGTTCATACAATAAATATTCCTAACTGCCGTTTCGTAAGGAAACAAATGCTCGAAAACACAGTGATGGCCCCAGCAAAATACAATACGGCCGCGAACAAGTGAACCATGGCCAACATATTCTGTTTGTTGCGAAAATTGTGGCCTTTCATGGGCTTCTCAATGTTCTGTTTATTCCTTTTTGAATGTTGTTTGTTCGGTAATCTAAGTTACGTTGATGGATGAAAGTGGGCGGAAAAAAATAAACGGTTATTTAAGCTCTTATGTGGTTCGTAAAATGAAAATAGACGCACGACTTTTGGAAACTGTGTTAGCTGTCGCATTTCTTTTCTAACGCTACATATGTAATGAACCGTACTACATTTTTGCCTTGAAGTTTAATTCGTGGTTGTATATAATTTACAGAAATATAAGGTAGAGACTTGGTCCTCTTTTTTGTATTTACTTTTACTAAATTAACGTGAAATCATCAATCTTTAGAGTACTGAATAATTTATTAACACTTTTACTGATTAAAATATAAGCGGCTACTTAACATAGTATTGTCATTTATTTGCACGAGCACTACACCTTGAAATAAAACAACGTTCGGATTTAATGGTGTCATTATATTTATTTACTTACCACGAATGTTAGAAAGTATTCACAGTCAGGTTAACTCAATAAATATGTCAACAAAATACGAGGAAAAAATAAAATACGAGATAAATCCGAAAGTTGTTTCATTTCAAAATTGTAATGTACTAATCGTAATTTTTGTCTATTATAAAGTTTAACGTATGCTGAAATGATATTCTTAGTAAATAGGACTTCTCATGGAATTATTTAGTAAGTGTTGGAAGTGAAATTCTTGAATAGACCTAAGCTCCAAATGCATAATACAATACGTATCTACCAACTTTAACTTTATCTCACTCATATCACTCCTAAGGGGACTGAAATTCAAATTACTTTCATGATGTCTAAGTCACTTGAGAAGCCCCTATGTAAATTGTCTTTGTGATACAATTTCAGCACGAAAAGTAAAAGTAAATAAAATACTTTAGGTTGAAAAATATGTATCTGTAGGAAAACGTCTGCTTTAATTTTAAAATATAGTGATGCAATTATCATCGAAACCAAACAAAAGGACTTTTCAGAAAAAAAACCATAAAATGATTCTATAAATAGAAGTACTATTTCATGAAAAGAACTTTAATTGATATATTTTATAACCAGTACTTCTTCTGATTTCCTTAATACTAGTAAAAAATTAGTAATGCCTCCTTGCCCCTGTTCCGAGTACAACCGAATAAACGAACAACTCATATAAAAAAAGAATATAAAAGTTACGGCTCAACAAAAAGATAATGAAAAAATAATGCTTGCCGTAATGAGCATCATAATTTACATGGATGCGGCTCGTAATTTCGTGGGCAAGTTGTCGTCTGCACCATTTTTTTCCGGTAATAAATAATTAAAGACTCTTTTATATAGAAAGTAAAATGTATATAATTCATTTAACCGCTATTAACTCCTTTCTTTGTTAATGGCTTTGTGTTGGCTCTATAAGCATAGATTATGTTTTGAACATTTAAACGGTTTTGCGTTTATAGTTAATTATCAATTATTGCTACCTCGTATTTTATATATTATTTTTATCAGAGCCTGCACTCTGTACGCAAAGATTCTATATACCATTGTAATTCTCCACTTCCTACACTAACGTACATATTTACTGACATGATATAGAGTAGGATAATAGATCATAAGTTTGATTTTAAGTTTAATTTACAAGATACAGAGTAAAAAGAATTAAGTTTAGTCAAGTATTATATTATTTATCACAAATAACAGTGGAACCCAATAATAGGTAGTTGGGATAAAAATATATTCAAATAGTATATGATAAAAGATAATAAATTAGAATTGTTAAAACATTTCATAATTATTGAGATTTAATTTCTCGGTAATAGCTAGTAAGTCGAAAGTTACCGATAATTCTAGGAAACACATAATATAGCAACCATGTCATACACGTGGTATTAATTATTAAGACGTTCTAGTAATTTTCATATACCGGTCGTACTTTTCTCCCGTAGCTGCGAAGGAAAGTTCTCTGATGAAAAATGTCGATCTATTTTTCCCCGTCGACCACGTAATTTGGATCATGTGGCTGGTTGCTCGATTGCGAAGATTATAATAAAGTTAGGAAAGAGGTCCATTAATTTTGCACAATCTTATAGGGAATTTAAAGGAAGACATGCTTTGGCCATTTGCGTCTAACTTCTAAATGGGAAAAAGAATTGATAAATTGTCTTCAATGAAATCTATGTTTGAAATACTACGTATTTCCGCAATAAATCAAATTAAGATTGGTTGACTAGACATTTTTTTATCTGCAATTTACTTGATCTTTATTGTTACACGCAATAAGTTTTATAGGATCATTTCCTTGAGCGTTTGGCTATTCATCATCATCGATTAATATCAATAATGACAATGTAAACAAAATACATATTATTACCATAATATTGTAAAATCTAATTGTAAATGCCTCAAGCTTACACTTTCTGTCTGCCGCCGATACCTTCACCTTCTGACAGGAGCTGGTCTGGACGCGCCAAGCAGCTAAGCTCAAACGTCCCTTGATCTTTGCCTGGCAATAATCATGATTATTAATATATATTGTATTAATAATATTGTGTTATAAATAAATATTTGTGTCGTGTCAATAATATATTATTTTATGTGATAATAAAGAAAAACTCTGATAGTTAATATTTGATTACTGTTTTCCTAACAATCATAACATAATTGTGTCAATAAATGTGACTTCATTTCGTTCATACCGTAATTCAGACTAATGTAATATTATTAAGAGATAATGTGAATAACTGTCATATCATTTAAGTAGATATGATATTTATTACATCATTTCACAAGTGAAATTGTCAAACCAATTCCAATATTTATAAATGACTTTAAACTCATAAAGTGCCGGTTTAATATTAGTTTTATAGCTTTAAATAAAATATTAAAATAAAACAATAAAAGAATAAAAAAAATTGCCTGAGAGAAAATCTGTAACTATTCCTAACATTATCGGTAGCAAATAACGTTGTGATGCTTATCGTTTAAACGGTTAAGATGGGAGATTTTCCAGATCATTTAATTCTACGTAATTCACAACAAACATAGATTGATGGATTGTAGACCTTATGGATTCCGGGCAATATAATACCGTCTCACAAAGCAATAACATTCAGTGGCATAAAATTCTCAACGTCGGATTTAAATGTGAGGTCGCGTTTCGAAACTTTTTCTATTTTGTGCACTAAGATAAAATATCTTGTTTTAATAAATGTCTTCGTGTTTCTTTTAATGCATATTGTATTAAGTAAAAGTACTAAGTGATAATTAAAACAACTCACAAGTTATTTTATTTATCACTTAGAACTTTTTAAGGTTAAACGATCTAAGTTCTATTTGAAATACACAGAAGCCGCTAGATACGAGTACGAGTATAGAATCTTGGAGATCCTTTGAGGGGACACGTATGTTTAAGAGTGGGAATATTTCTGAAATTACAACGATACAAGGAGATTCTTATTCTTTACCTTGAGAAAGGCAAACTAAAGATAATAATATTAAGTAAACACAAAAGCAAAGCAGTTATAAGCTTGTACTCAAGCTCGAAACTTCGGAGTATTTAAAACGTTTAAACAAATGAAAACTATCCTGGAAGTCAAGCTTTCGCCTGAAGTTTCTTTTAACGAGGCAAGATGAATATAATTTGAGGAATGTTTTATACCCGAGCGCCGAGTCTCATCTGGGGTTGCTTTGAATAATGGACGGCATTAATAAACAGCAATGGTTTGTTCTGCAAGTTGAAGTACCGTAGTCGTAAGAGCTAGTAATTAATGAGAGTCAAAGATATGTGGGCGAATAGGGAGTCTGAGGTTTTAATATTTAAGACTATCTTGAACATGTATGAATGTATAGCAGACAGCCAGTCACCGGATATGATCTCCATAGCATAGTCCTATCAGTCTTTAAATCTTAGTGCAGCGGGGGAGTTTTAGTTCTCTCGGCGTTTTCTATAAGCTCTTCAATGAAGAGAGCTATTGAAGCTGTTAACATTGGTGCCTTTGTCAGTTTTTTACCGTTACACCACTCGCGATCGCAGTACTTGGAACTATTTAGGAGAAGTATTTTTTTTAGTTCGTTCGAATATACTTTGGAATGAGCTCCCTAGCTGTGGTTAGTGCTTTCCACAACACCAGTCAGTCAGATAAGCCAAGTACGGTACGGTCAAAGATTTTTCATTATAGTTTATACACTGTGTAAGCGAAGAAAGTTTTTCCCTGACCTATTATTTAACAAGCAGTTGCCCATTACTGTTTTACTTAAGGTATTTCTTTCTGAGCTGAGCCGAGCATTGTTTCAAAGAAATATGCAGAATGCGTGGAAATGTGCACTTAATTTTCATGTAAAAAAATAGTCTAAAGCAAAAGTAGAACGAAGAATTACAATAGAAGCGTTGTAGAATATACTAAACAATCATTTGGTACGATATCATACAGGATTTCCTGCAAATAACTGAGATGTTTTGTAAGATTTGTTTTCAGAAAATATTATTAACACACATACAGATATAAAGAAAAATTAATTTTTATTTAAAATTGAAATTAATTACCTAACTTGCAAATTCACTTAACTTCATTCAATAACACCTAAAACAAGTGGTATTTATATTCGTAGAATTACCTCTTATCTACTATTTTTATAAAAAATATGTTACTACTTTCTCATTAGTTGTTATCCCTCAACTACGTGTTCGAGTATTCATAAATAATTATAACTATTCTACAATGATCCTATAATGAGCTTTCGTTTCATACCTAGTTCCATATACAAGTGGTTCTTCAAGTTAATAAAAATAATGCTAGTAATAATCTTAGCAAGGACCATTTCTGGCAAGAAATTAACATATAGGATGGAAAACTCACCTGAAGGTCAATCATCTTACATTTTGGAAACAACCTACAAATAAATACTACAATTACAGATTTTTTAAAATCACTCATATTAGTCAGAAGATCAGAACAGATAATTACATGGATCATGTAAAAATGTAATTATCAAAATGTAAATCGAAAGGGTTCTGCATTTCACAGTATACCATAACTTTTTGAGGCATTTGACAAACCAAACACATATAGAGCAATATATGTACTCTCCTGCGTTCGTTTTCTCCATGCTACATATTTACCTATATTTTGATGCTTTTGTCTACATAACTTAATTCAGAAAAAAAATTGTTACGATCATAAGATGTGACTAATGACCGATTAAATATAATAAATAAGCTAAGATAGCTCATCATCATTAATTATAATAAAATAATAGTTTTATCAAACATAAGTATTGAATCGAATCGAAAGCTATTGCAAATTTATTAATAAGGTTGACAGACTTATAAATGTCGGTCACAAATTTATTATGTTCAAGTTATTAGTTTGAAATTAATAGATCGAATAGATAGACAGTTTCAATATGCAGTGGGATACTTTAAAAGCTTGCGCCATAATTACAGAATATAATTTAAGTTGTCCTTAAATTTTTATTAACTAATATAGTGTCTATATTATACACTATATATTGTATTGTATATTATTATATATTATAGTGAAGTAGTAGAAGATGTAGTGACAAAAATAGAGAAAGGGATGCTTAGATAGTTCTGCCATGTTGAAAGAATGAATGAAAGAAGATTAACGAAAAATATGCACAAGGTAAGAATGATAGAACGAATCGGTGCAGGTCGACCTAGGCGAACATATCTCGATCAAATCGAAGATGTCCTAAAGAAAGGCCAGGTCAAGAGTGCTCGCAACCGACGAGCATGCATGAAGACGCTCATGAAAGTGGAGGAAGCAAGAGAAGTGTGCCAGGATCGTAGCAAGTGGAGAGAGATGGTCTCTGCCTACCCCATTGGGAACCAGGCGTGACATATATGTATGTATATTATATTGGAACTTTGAACTTAAATTTCACATATTTATCATAAATATGATTTTTTATAAATATATGAAAAAAATTGTTACATTCGTTTTCCTTTATATTTTTTTGGATAAAGCTTTTTACAGCGCAAACACGGTAAGAAGTTTCTGATCAAACATGATAACTGTTAAACAGTCGTTACTAATAGCTTGAAAGTAGGAAGCTTGTGCGTGTTTTAATTATATAAATCCTCTAAAGTGTTCCGTCGCATAAATAGGTAGCACCTACGCCCCTGCCGCTAGACATGCAACTATTACTAAAACAGTAATTTTAAATATATAGATGATTGGCACCACTTATCGTTAAATGGTTTGATCAATATCTCTAAGTGTTTATGATTGATTAAATTTATTTATTCAGTCTATATAATTTTTCTAAAGCATTATTAACAATTGATATTACGTAATATATGGTGTATATTAAATATAGAAATAGGAATAGTAGGTATACCCTTGTCGAAGGGTTGCATTCTACTCTAAAGCAAGCTAAGGGTTGGGTTGCTAAGACCGTAATCATCCAAGCTAGTAGCCCAGTGTGGGTTCTGTTACCATTGAATTCTTCGCAAATGGATAATGTTTTCATCAACAGTAGAAACGTTAGATAAATGTTCATACAAGAGTTAATAAAAGAAAATAAAAAATACACGAGACGTAAAGTACACGATCAGTCGATTTGAATCACTAATATCCCAATTAGGAGGCCTGTGGTGAGACCACAGATCTAATTACTCTTATAGTTTTATATGTTCTTATACGTGTTAGTGTATTCTTAACTAATATAATTTATTATATTTATTGTATGAAATGAAATAAAACTTGGCGTGTATGTTAATTTTTCTATTTTAGTATATTTCAAACTTTTAATTTTTTTCTAAAGACCTGATCTTTAATTTAATTTAATGATAATTTATTCCAAATCTCCGACGATTGAGAGATTACCTAACAAATCTGAAATTTTCACTATGTTATCAATTATATGACATATTTTTAAAACACGAATTCCAAGAGTGTTCAGACAATTAGGGCCTTATGCCATCAGCGGAATTTCTTTTATCTTTTCCGCAAGCCAAGCGCGACCTCGTCGATTGAAGTAGCAAACTGCTATAAAGTAATGAAGTGAATGTTTTACGTTTCTGTTTAATACCGACAAGAGTCGTTGCCAAAAAAGTTTTTCGTTTGGCCGACCACCACAGCCACGACCTCGTGATGTGGGAAAAGTCATAGATAGTATTAAATAGTATACTGCCTAGCCTCTTGCGCTTTTGTTTACGGAATCTTAGCAGTCTGTCAGTTTACATGTCATGGTGGCCAAAAGGTCGTTGTGGGTAGTACACATCTATTGCCTTACCTTTGATGATAACATAAACGATAATGTAATATGTTAATGTTGTAAGTTATTTTATTTGTTGTTCTAGTTACAATATTTTTTTATATAAATACTAAAGTATGAAATAATAATGTCTAATTCAAGTTATTTATCGAGCGTTTGGTAGAGAATTTACTGGTATCCCAAGGTGGATAAAACCTTGGTTAAATTATTTAATGTAAAATAAAAGTGTAATTTATTATCTCGATGTTTGATAAATAGGTTGTTTTATTTTTGTAGCTAGTTATATCCTTTATATTATCATTGTTTATAACCTTTATATTATCACTATAAACATTGGCATAAACGCCAGCCTACTAAGTATTATTTATACGAGTACAATATCAAAACCACCTTTAATGTTGAACTTCATCAAGAAACTCTCGTTATGAAAATTTGGTATGTTACAAGGTAATGGATGTTCAGCTGTGTAAAGATATTTAAATTAATTTAATGATCGCACTTAGATGAGTTTTTATTGGGTTGGGTTCTCTGTTTTTCAATGTAAATTGAAATACAATATATACTATATGTCCTGCACTAGACTGCATGTAGTTTGATGGGGCAGTATAAGATTCAGCCGAAACAAAGATATTATAAGCCGTCATAATATTATCTGTAACGTACGAGTATCACGTTTCGTATCAAATCTAGCTTACATAATCTGAGGTTTACTGAGATTCTGTGAAAGTGGCAACAAATAATATACCTACTTTATTTTATTATAACCAATAGCTTTATATCATACAACCCTTATTATTTTAAAGTAATCAAATACTCATTTACGTGTTAAACGATAATTTTAATAAAACAAAAGAATTTATAGAATACCCACAAAGAGAGATTACATTTAAGCGGTTGCTGTAATAGCTCACGTTGAATTTTATTATATAGAATCATGCCATCGCCATTTTGAAAGCATTCATGGCACGGAACGCCACAAAGGTTTATTTGCACGCTGACTAACTTTAACCAATTACAAGGCAGAGTTTGAAATTAATGCAATTATGAAGTCGCACAGTTAACGAGCTAGGTACTAAGTTGACAGGCGACTTTTATATTTGAATGAAATGTGCGCCTGAAGCTTCAAGTTGAAGTCTTGAATGACGTGTGTAATAAAGGCTTTCTTCGTTTATTTGATTTTTATAAGTATTGAATTAAAATTGAAATGTGTTTGTATAGCACACAATTTGTAGGTGGTACTATAATAAATCTATTCAATCAATATTTATTTTAAAATAATCTATTCATGCAGTTAGGACTAAGGATCAACATCCGGAAGACTAAGGGAATGAGGTGCGGGGCGACGAGCTCTTTGCCGTTGCTCATTGGCACAGAGGCTGTGGAGAAGGTCCACAAATTCACATACCTCGGGAGTGTAGTGTCGGAATCTGGGGGGACCGAGGAGGACATCACTTCGAGAATCGCCAAGGCGAGAGCAACCTTCGCGTGGCTGCGCCCTATATGGCAGTCACGGAAGCTCACTAGAAGGGTCAAGTTAAAAATCTTTCGATAAAATGTTAAAACCGTGCTGCTTTATGGAAGCGAGACGTGGAAGGTCACTAAAGACATCTCGCATAAGCTGCAGGTGGTAGTCAACCGTTGTCTTCGTCGTATTGTCGGTATTTACTGGCCCGAGAAAATCACCAACTTTGACCTGTGGGAACGCTGCGGTGAAACTCCAATCGATCATCAAATTAAACGTCGCAAATGGAAGTGGATCGGCCACACGCTCCGAAGGGACTCCGAACACATACCAAGGCAAGCCCTAGACTGGAATCCCCAAGGAAAGCGAAAGCGTGGCCGCCCTAGACAGACCTGGCGACGGACGATCATCGCAGAGGCGAAGAAAATCGGGAAGACCTGGAGCGAAGTCAAGCGCGAAGCTCAAGACCGACCGGGCTGGCGACGCACTGTGGACGCCCTCTGCCCCATCTAGGGGACATAGGACCTTAACCATTCATGCAGTTACAAACTAAAACGCTAGTTAATGCAATCGACATCAAAACAAAAAAAAAACATACAAAATGAAAAACCGACTACAAAAAAAAGAAGCTCAAAAAATAACAAGAATTGTATAAACATTATATTAACCTAATTACTTTATATTATCGTGGTACGGTCCAAACATACATCCCTAGCTTTCTCGACATTCATTATTGCTTTCATCTCTCTCGTCGTTACTCTTCACTTTGCCTTCCTTCAGGATATCTCCTATTTGGTCCAAGTGTATTCATTTAGTTAGTCGGTTTTAGTCCATTTTGTCTACGTGTTACTACGTCTACCAAATCACCTATGAATTTCCTTTTCCATTTTTGCCACTACATATTCTATCACACCGCACGCATTCCCTTATCACACTATTTCGTAATTTATCCTTCTTCATCACTCTAGCCATTCCACTTAAAGCTCTCATTTCCACTTTTATCTATCTTATGCCATACTCAGCATTCATTCCTATACATAAGAGTAGGGACAAGCACGCCACCATACACAGCCAGACATGACTTTTTTGACAAGACCTGTCTGCTAATGAAGCTATTTATTATTCACTTCCTGCTATTACTTTTCTTTTAAATTTATTTACATTTTATTTTGAGTTTATCTGAAGTACACTTACTTACACGCAGTGATATTGAGTTATAACTAATTACACATAATTTAATTCAGAGGGTGATTTTGTTTTCTTGTTCAAATTCTAAATAGTTCCTAAAACCGAAGTGTGATTTTAAAGTCTGATAGTGTAATGTTGATTATTCAAATATATAATATAGTTTTTGATTATTTACGGAGTTTTGTTAAAAAAAAAATACCGATTTGTCGAGGAGTCCATTGGACTCCACCAGACAAATTAAAGGATATTTCACCACCAGATTAACTGAGGGTTAATGCAAATTTAAGACATGGTTTTGTCATTGTCAGAAATAGACCAAATAGAAATGAGACCATATCGTATGTAAACATACATACGACTGTAATCGTATTAGGTATGATTGTATCTTATACTATATTGTATTTTTATGTTATATTATTATAATTATTAACATTGAAAAGAGGAGATAAAAAATAGACCTTCAGAGTTTCTTGCCTGTTCTTCTCGAGAAGGCTCTCCCAATTTCCGAACAGGTGTCGAGTCAATATATATTTTTTTTTCCTTATTCGTACGTACGGACAAGGTTTTTGTTTTTTTTTTATTTAAGCTTTTTTTTGTTTTGTTTGTTGACGTCAATAAGTCAATAAGTAAAGGTCAAGGTCAATAAGTAAAGGTCTATGTTGAATAAATATTATTTTGATTTTGATTTTGATTTTGATTTATAAAATAATAATAAAAAAAGAATTATCGAAATCATTTTACCAAATCAAAAGTTCCGAGATAACATGAATAAAAAAAATCACAGTCAAATTGTGAACCTTCTCTTTTTTTAAGTCGATTAAAAGTAACTTAAAAGTGTTCATTTGAATATAAATCTTAGCTTAATTATAAAACGGTTTTTTCATGGAGATATAAGGAAGTTTATACCTTAATTATCCGTGCAATAATATTTTCGTGTTGTTAAAATATTATATAACATTATAACAAAGCTTGTTACATGTGATAAAGTAGGGACCATGAACTTGTGTTTCGAGGGAGTATAATTGATAGTCTGTCGGTACAGTATGTGAATACCAATGTTAATTACATTTTAATTTATAGCTTATTTATAATAGCATCAAATGGCAATTATTTACAGAGACTGAAATTACGAAGGCGTTTGATAATTAACCTAATATATTCGATATTTAAGTTTTAAGTCAGTAGTTATAGTTGAAACGACTAAGCAATGATTTTAAGTTACAGAAAACGTATAATATTTATGCGTAGGGAACAAAATCAAAATATTATTTAATATATACTAGTATTTTGTCAGAAGCATCGTTACGCAAAGCAAAAGATTTTAGGTTTATAATTGAAGTTTCATACTATCTGTTCGATAGTATTCAACGCCAAGACATTAATTATCTCATAAGGGACGTAATATTGTATGGAATCCCTACACAAGACAGTTAAATTTGGAACATAGATTATTTTATGAAAGCGATAAGGATAAAACTGTTTGTAAATATTTAATAGATATAAAAGTATTAGTAATTTTGAGCTTTAATATCCGAACTTTGTATTTAAAATTTTATGCTTTACTTTCTAGCTTAAGTTTATATATATGTAGTATTCGAAGTCGGTTTGCTGGTTGACAAATTACGAAATTAACGAATATTTGAACGCTGTTTGTTTGGAAAAGCGGCCGTAGATAACCTGATTCTAACAATTTGTCAGTCATATTAAATTTGACCTTATGTTTATAGCTAAGTTTCTTAAAGGTCACTCCACCTAAGGCCTAATATATGTAGTTAGTATAATGTTTACATTAAAATAATTGAGACACATAAAATAATTTCGCAGATCCATTTATTTTTCAATCATGCAAATGTGATATATGGTAACATTCAACTAAGCGACAGTGAATTACAGTCATTTTATTATTCAAGCCTGTAGTGGCCGCTAACTATATTCCCTGGCTCCCAGCCCTAAGCCGGGCATAAAATAGAAAAAGTCCATTTGTTTGGCTTTAGAGACAGAAGGTGGAATTTAAATGGGCCAATTATTTTTTTCGGCGTGCCTTCGTTTGGTGGGCACGACGCTTTCAGCGGCAGTTTTTGTCAGTAGTCATTATCAAAGCTTATTTACTCATTAATTTATCACTGTCCCGCAAATTGTCTTGTTCCTTCGTATCAATGGCTCGATTTGTGTTTGTTGTGGGCTCATTTGTCTTCAGCCCCTTCTGTAAGTTGTTCGATTTTAAAAAAATCATTTGCGTGTATTAAATGTTATTAGCTGTGCAATATCGTATATTCTGTTCATTGTTAGCAAAAAATGGTATCACTTGAGTAGTTAACTTATGGTATCTGTTTGGTTTTTCGATGGCTAAAATACTAGAGACCATCGAGAGAGGGTATTATTTATTTAACGCGATTCCCTTTCCATCTAAAGTTTACCGACAATATTAAATCGCTATTTCTGTAATATACTAAAAAAATGATTTGACATTATGAGTGCAATTTTATTATGAATAAGATTTTAATTTTGTAGAGAATAAGCCTTAAAAATACAAATATAAAAAAAAACCTGTCCATATAAATAAAAAGAATCTTTGTATTGTACACCATCTTTTGTTAAATTGAACTTGACAGTTTAGTATATAAAGCTTATTAAGATTTTTACCTATTAATTTTTATTATCTAAAGATAATAACTATCATACTTCGCCATGAACAACCTCCTTAGCGAAAGCCTCCCAAAACTCTTTCCAAACCATTTGTTTCATGCTTTTGTCATTCAGTTAGGATCCACTCTTACCGTGGAAATATCGAGCAACCTCTTCTTCTAATATGTCTCTAATCTGCATATAATTCTTGAGAAAAGATCAGTAACTGTTCCATCTGATTAGAATTAGTATAGTTACAAGATCTTGAATTTAGTTTAATAAAGGAAACGATAATTAAAGTTAATTTTTTAATGTTATTATGATGAGTCATTAAAACTTTATACCTGCTGTTATTAAACCAATATTTTACAGTGTGAACGATATTAATCAAAAGTAAAATCTCTGTAGAAAAAAGTAGCTTGATTACCATCAATATTTTTTCACACCTTACAAAACCTTCACTTCTAATGGACCATACCTATAAATATTAATTCAACTTTTTGTTACACTATCATTTTTATATTGAAAACTCCTTTAATTAATATAGTAATTATTTTTACATCTGACTTATAAATTTGACACACAATCACAACAATGTGTACTGAATACATAATGACTAAAGCAGAGATTAATATGGATGCATTAATCTGCCTACTTATGCAAATATCATTAATGTCCACGTGGCTATTACGTGTACACAAATACACAAGGTATTACATTTGCTAATAAATTTGACCTGTTTAATGTAACGACGATTATAGTAGGATTATCTATATAAAGCCATAATACCTATACTACATATTGATATATCAAAAAATTCAAATAATTTAATTTCCAAAAAAAAATTCATCGTCATCATCATCAGTAGCATATTTACAAAAAAAAAATAGCTGTAGAATATTTCCTTTTCACAAGAATTACTTATCGTTCTACGTACGTTATGCATACAAGATAAGTTACTTTTTTTGGAACCTCTTGTGATAAAAAGCTTGTTTTGACTTATATAAGACTTCAAAGCCTGTGTTGCACAAGTATTATTTAAATTGATTGATAAACGTTCACGCCCAGTGTTCGTTTTTAAATACAACTTTGAAATCTTCATAGGTATATGCAAATTGCCTTGTATATTTTTTTTAAATAACGTACAGTACATTAATAATAGTATCAGCGTTCGATTAATATCATTCTAAAATGTAAAATACTTTAGCATATGGCAGTCTCAAGCCTCGGATTTTAAAGTTAGTAGATATATCTAATGAGTTTTTAAATATATCCTTTTTGTTTACTAATGCGATTGATGGAAGGCAATAATAATATGGTCTGATTGAGTACCCGCTCATCTAGGAAATGCTATTCACACTGGAATTAAATATGTCCAGATGGTCAATATAGGTGAGAAATTTACTCCTTAGCTGTTTACATAATAGAAGACACTTCTTTTTCACACAAGCACTCCTGTTGTCCTTTTATATACATAGCAAACTTGCATAAGGCATTACTTATGAAAAAAAAATTGCATACTCACAATAACTATACTATTACTCTCTGACAATAACTTACTATACTACTCTAAGTCTTAGTATGCATTTAGTAAATCAATTATGAAAAATACATGTATTCAGAAATCAGTTATGTAAACATTTTATTATTTAATATCTGCTATTAAGACATGTATTACTAGTTAGGTATGTTGTAAGAAAATGAACATTTTTAAACGAGAAGAAGCTGATTTATGCTCATCCGTTAATAAATCTTCAAGCGGCACTGCACTCATGAATATTCACTGCCAGTCGATGCAAATATCTATATTTAGTTTCCGACACATAAGTGCAAAAGTACGTATCCCGTCAAACTATTCCATCGGTTTTACATTTCACCGTATTATGTGCATCGTTCATATATAGAATTGCAAATTTTAACCCTTTGTAAGCTCTCTGCATTTGGGAACACAAATTCGCTTTTACGGCCATTTGCATGTTGCCGTGTTATGTTCGACGAGTCCCACTGACGTGCTCCAGAACGCTGTCTATTCCCACAAATGTAATGTGATTAATTTGATTGAATATGTAATTGATTCAATATTGATAACGTTGAAGGGATCCAATAAATCTAAGGCGCATATCCATATACTATTGAAGAGCCTTTACATTCTACGTATTAAACACTCTGCAAATGATTTAACATTATAATTATTATTTATTTATTTTTTATTGCATTATAATATTGAAAATAGTAGTTTTAATACTTCATAAGGCATTCTCTACCAATCAAAGAAGAACTGAGCTGAAAAAAATCATGTTCGTGCACTAATCTTTTGAAGGCATTTTATTTTGAGCACGCAATTGCAAAAGGAATTTTCTTAGATGAGAGAAAACGTACGAAGAGAAAAGAGAGCGATTAAAAATGAATGTTGAACAAAAACAGGTAGTTAAAAATTAACTATAATCATTGCTTTATTCACTTCATTACAGCCTACCGCAGTCTATTGAAGGAAGAAAGTTGTTTAATGGACTAACTCTAAAAGAACCCCTAAAATAAATTTACGATATGTGTAGTATTTATTAGTTAAGGCCTTATCATTTTATATAGAGATAAGAAAGACCAATGTGAATAGGATAAATAAATAAATAAATATTTGTTACACTTACACCAATTAACCTAGCTCAAACTAAGCTGTGTAAGGCTTGTGCTATGGGATCTAGGGTAACGGATAGACATACATATATCAATAATTTTTATTGAAATATATATCAACAACCATGACTAAGGTACAAATGTTCGCATTCATCACACAAACATCTGCCCCCACCGAGATTCGAACCCGAGACCTCAGATGGCGACAGCGACACCTTGAAACCGGTGTACTATCCACTCGACTATGGAGGTCGTCAAACACCAACAAAATAAGAACAGATAAACTAAATTATTGTCTCATAATTTCCTTATACCTATAGCATGAGATAGTATTGACTTTGGTTGATAACAATTACATCGTTATAGAATACAACACAAATGAAAACTTCCAGAAACAAAACCAAGCAGTTCGCTATGTCTCAAAGAATTTACGTTCTAAGCAACTTTACCACTATGTTCTAATTCAAACGCCGCGTTTCTTCGAGTAACATTAAACTTATTACCATAAAATGGACGAGGCAAAGAATCATCCGAATATTTTTCAAGTGAGCGCCAAGGAATCAGAAACCTCGATTTGAATTCTTGATTTCACCAAAGGATTGAAATGAAGGAATTTAGAAAATTTGCATTTGAACGGCGGTACGGAGCCGGATTACAGACGCTTATGATAATTTGTATTCCTTCTGTATCACTGGCTATGGTTGTATCGCTACATTTTGATGTATTTTCATTCATATTTTATATAAACTTTTACTGGAATATTTGGTTGAAATAAATAAATTAAAATTATAAATGAATGTTATTCTTGCATTGCCTACATTAACCAAATTTAATGCAATATTTCACCTAGTTTTTACAGTATATTGTAGTCTAAATATATATAGTAATAATAACCTCAAAGAGATATTAAAAGTAGTTACATCTATTGTTGTCTAAGTCATCCCAGTGTTAAACAAGGGATTAGATTTATTTTTTTCTTGACCCTTGATCACATCGTTATACGATATACACAATAGACGAGATTATACTTCAAAATGTATTGGAACTTCTTGGCGGAAGTCTCTTGATGAAATATATGCTTTTTAGCTAGCTAGAAATATATGCTTTTAGCACTAGTTGATAGCAGAAGAATCTTGCCTGCACCGAGCTTTTTATTAAGGAGCAGACTCTCATTCCCAGCCATAATGTCAAAAGAAGGAATTTAGTGAGTAAGTCATACCGACCTGGCCGTCTCGGTCGATATAGAATGCAAAATAATATCCATGCTACTTGGTTGCGGGGGTATCCTAGGTACGTTTCGTACTCATTGTCTCGGATTCTTAGTCTCTACTCTCCCGAAAGAAAAAAAGTTACCTTGTCCATTAATTAAGTCCAACAAAAGACCTTCTTTAATTCATGGCAAATTACTTATCAGTTAAATTTACCAGCATGTTTGTCTCGTGACAAAAAGAGGATATCGTGACAAGAATAGAGAAAGGGATGCTTGGGTGGTTTGGGCATGTGGAACGGATGGATGAAAGTAGACTGACCAAAATGATTTATGAAGCTGGAGTGAGTGGAGTACGGGACGAGGAAGACCTAGGCGAACATATTTTGAACAAATCGAAAGTGTCCTCAAAAAAGGCCAGGTCAGAAGTACCCGCAATCGTCGAGCATGAGGAATGTTATGAAAGTAGATGAAGCGAAAGAGATATGTAAGGACCGTAGCAAGTGGAAAGACGTAATCTCTGCCTACCCCCATGGGAAAAATGTATGTAATGTATGTATGTATGTTTGTCTCTTAAATGATGTTTGATTGTTGGTAAATGATTATTATGTAAATCATATCGCTTGCAACACAAACTCATTGCCGACTTCCACAATAAGTTACTTTTTCGGGCGGTACATGAAATTTAAATATAAATAAAAAAAAACGTTGCAAAATAAAATTATGCCAACTTAATAGTCTCACTAAAGAGTCCAATGCAAATGATAAAGCACTAATATTAGCACTTCTTTTCACAGCTCAAACAAACTGCGCCAATGGGTTCATAAAAAAACGCATTTGCGCAAAAAGAGCAAATCTCCATGCAAACGTTGGCGGGCACAAGTGTGAAATTTCAATCGACCCCTTGTAAGTAGGGCAATACATTCAGCCGCCCTTCCTGACATGTGCGGTGAACATAAATTATCTTGAGCACCTTTAAGCCAGATCAACCCTACGCAGATGGAAGTATACACGCTTTTGATGATACATTACTCTGATTTCATATAGTAGATGAAATATTTTGTTTTCTAAATTTTCAATAGTTCTTGTGTCGCTAGAATAATTAAGAACTTATAAAAATCTCTGTTCTTTCTTCATATATAATAGTATAATAGTGAAATCGTTATCAAACTATGAAACAATCATTTTATTTTCCACGTTATCATAATGGATATTTTAATTGTTATTAAAAAAAACCATAAATACATTATAATTTTTGCACATCGTAATTATCATCATTGCCGCTATTCGTAGTCATCGAGTGAGTCGACACAAGTCTACCCTATGTTAGGGAAATTAGGCCTTAGTTAATCACACTGGTCCAGTGCCGAATAGTCGACTTTATGACGTTTTCGGTTCATTTTTGGACTAAATCCAGATGTTTTTCTTTATCTTAGAAAAATCAGATACATGTAACAATCTAAAAACCTAAAATAAATTAGTCCATAATACTATTGAACCCGTGTTTCCTGGATACCGCGATGTGAAGGCCAATGCCGAGACCACATCACGACAAATGCTCCTAAATAATATATATATATATATATATATATTATATATATATATATTATATTTATATATATTTATTTATATATTTATTATAAGAAGATCCACGCTATTATTAAGAGAATGACGTAACTTTTCACAAAACAAAACACTAGATGCTTAAGGCTCTGAATTAATTTATGCAAAATAAACTCAACAAATATTTAATAGAAAATAAAGAGGTTATTTGAAAAGCAAGTGTTCATTCGTCGACTAGTAAATGAGAAGTGAAGTCGCCACGAAGCCTCTGAGCTCTCGAGAGCGCTCGGATAAATTCGGCTGCTGTCGAACGCACGAACGCTACATAGCACACGTAGCGCCATCTGTATTTCGACAGCGATAACACGCAAAAATGACGGATAGTAATGCCCAGGTACCCAACAGATTGCACTCGCTTTTATACCCTCCGTAGACATATTTTTTTAATATCATCTATAATATATATATATATCTTCTATAATATATATATCCACACCTTTTCCCAGGGGATAGGCACAGATCACAGTTTTCTACTTACAATCCAAACATACTTCATCGCCTTTCATTAATACTTTCTTGCACGTTCGTCGGCTACGGAGGTAACGTTTTAATCTGGCCTTCTTTCAATATAATTATGAAATTATGTAATTTGATAAAAGGTAAAAATATTTGTACATTGCAGAATCTATCTTCTGATTGGAAGTTTAATTCGGAGATCACGCTCGGTGATGCTGTTACGTGACGGTGAATTTACATTTTTCCTTTGTTTTGAAAAAATCAACAAAGCCGATTCTACCCTCACCACGAAGGGTTACAAGCATAATACATTCGCCACCCTTTATTTCAAATAAGAGGCACATAAATAACAGTGCACACCTGTAAGACAGATCAGGGATAGATAAAGAAATTTAATATAGGGACGCTTGTGCTAAATAAAACTGATTTATTTTTTCTGGGTAGATAGTTTGATTTACGGAATTTTGATAGATTTTTTTTTATACAATCACCAACAAAATTGAATAAAATTTGCAGGTTTTGTAAAATGTTCTATAAAAGAAATAAATAATTTTTTTCTTCATACCTGGGTCTATAAATTATAAACAACGATTTTGGGAAGTACACTAGTCAGGACCGCTACTCAGGACTGGGCGCGGTGCCCTAAAGTTCTCGCCTCTCGAGTGTACTTCCCAAAATCGTTGTTTATAATTTATAGGTCATTAAGACCAAGGCTTTAGGCTAAGTTTGCTTGGTAGGTAGGTTACATCGGTCGATCCGCTTCAATCGGTGTGGACTCCGACATAACCACCTGATGTGATGAGGTGATATAAGGGCACAGGAGACTTTCGTAATGGAAAAAATCTCTTTATCACGCATTGCTCAAATAAATTGTTACAATTAGTCTTGCATTAATATTTAAATTATGTTATTTATTTATTATAAATGTATATTATTATCAACCAATTAATTTTCGTCGAGCGCTGCATTGCGGCGCGAACCCATCGTGTGTTTTCCGCTTTTCGATTTTCATATCATTTATCTGAGACTGAGACAGTGAAGGAAACACCTGTATTCTCCTGCAAAGAAAGACATGGAGATATGTGACATAGGCTGAATCGCACTGAATGTTTGACTACTGTCTATACACTTTAACACAGAATAATTTCTCAAGGCAAGAGGACTAGTCCTCACAGTGGGGATCGATATGAGCTGTGATGATAATGGACATATGAACATTATCCGTCAGCAAAATCTCAACTCGTGTGCTGGTGTGGGAGATTATCGACTGCTTGCAGTGATCTCCAACTTCTCTAATGACAAGAAAAGAGCCGACTACTGGCCGAGAGATACGGCATCTTATGTGTCATCGATTTGAGATTTTCCAAAGATATTAAAGTGAAGATCTTTTCTAATAGATAATAATTTAATACAATCATAAATAATACAATACAATCCTGTATGTGCTCACATACCTTAAATACAGTACTATTTTAAATAACATATGTTGTTACCAGAGATGGCTCAATAACAATGTTATTTAGTTCTATCTAATGGCATCGTTAAAATTTTCATAATTGTATTTTTGACTAATTATTAGATTTAAACAAAGGTAACTCTTTAACACTTTTTGAAAGGAAGTGTAACAAGGTATTATTGAGTTACTTTTGATTTGAAGGCCGTAATTATGTTCTAATGCCCTTAGTACATTTTCGATTGGGTGTGACCTTAATTAATTTAGTCGTCATGAACTCAGTAGTAGGTGATAGGTTTCTAGATCACGTCATCATCAGAGACAATGAAATTATTTCTGATATTCAAAAAACCTGAACCATCATGAGTGTTTCGAGATATAGCAAAAAGATCGAAGACTTCGAAATATAGCATGAAGAACATCGAGGAAATCGTCAGTATCTACGAAGACTGATACAGAAACAGAGGCGACCACTGTAGCTTAATGCCGATAATTATTCCACTTGAAAATGATGATAGGATGTATTCGCCAAAGCTTGCAATGCAATGGCAGCTTAAGACACTAGTCTTAGTCTTAATGAAAAACTAAAAAAAAAGTTTACCGAAACTCTGCGTGAACCTAGTTTGCTACGACACGATTATTAGCTTTTAAGTGTACCAGACTTGATTGAATAAAAGTGGAGCTCGTCCCTTTAAATTAGGAGAGAGAATGAGCCATAATAGATCACAGTAGCACAATTGT
Source organism: Scirpophaga incertulas (assembly GCA_036419045.1). NCBI lineage: Eukaryota > Metazoa > Arthropoda > Insecta > Lepidoptera > Crambidae > Scirpophaga > Scirpophaga incertulas. Next base: position 12,066,091 of record CM071641.1, read on the forward strand.
GGTATCTTTTGTCACTCTTGCCAGATTAGAATGAAGATTGGTTTGCTGTTTTCATTTTATTTTAATTGTGCAATGCAATTATTTATATATATTATTGTTACGTTCATTTGCATAATGTTAACTATATCATATTATATTTTACGATAAGGATTTTACTTTCCTGGTGTTCAATAATTGTTATTTACACCAAGTAATGAATAAGAGACTGTACAATACAAAAACATCATTGCACTATTTTATCACTTAAACCTAATTACAACTTATTTGTAATAACTGATGATCTACATTAAATTAAATATTGATGATATTGAAACAGGTTGAAAGCTACTTCTTTCTAGATATATTACAGATCATTGAATAGAAATTGTAAAAATAGGTCACGAACAATTCTTATCAAAGTGGTTCCAGAATATTGCTCATAAGTATACTCGTAGTATTATTTTATGAATAATAACTCTCTACAAACCAAAGTAATAAGCCGTAACTTATCTCCACTGTAACTTATATTAAGCTCTAATTGTTTATGTTATCAAAACTGTTTTTTTTTCATTGTTACAGGCGCAAAGAAGATACTGCTTACGTCCGATAAAATGTTGTGACAGACATCAAATCTAGATGAGAAGGGTGGTCTTATAAAAATGTGCTTACTAAGGAAATTTCAGGATGTCACGAATAATAGAACCATTCTGTTCATAATAGTGCTACTAACGCTCAAGTTGTGTACTCCTCAAGATCTTACCGAAGAGTTTGTGAATGAAGACAGTATAGACACCTCAGATTTGAGAATGGTGCCAGTGGCTAAGGTGAAATTTCCCAGAGACACGGGCGTGGGTCCTTGTAGACTTAGTGAACTGTTGTGCGATACTGGCCAGTGTATATCGTTAGATAAGTTTTGCAATGGAGAAGATGACTGTGGCGACAAAAGCGATGAACCTAAGGCCTGCACACGTAAGTATTATATTACACTGTTCATTTAATTATTTATGTACTGTTTGTTGAACTACTCGTATATAAAGCGTAATAAGTGGGCTTAATGCAACAAGGCATCTACCAATCAAACTAACATAAGTATAATTAAAAAAAAGAAGTTATCACATTGACAACAGATGTGGTCATTATTTTATATGTGTAGTTTCAACTTTGTACTATATACTATAAATGTATGCCACCTCAAGATTTCGATGTTGTTACAAAAGTAATCCATTATGCGTGATTATATAAAATGAACTACAAATAATAATTCAATTATCTAGGTAAGTATGTTTAAATTGTATTTCACTACACTACAAACTTGCAAAATCGAAACAACCTTTCGATAAAATCTATTTTATCTTATCATTATATGTTCGTCGTGTTCATCACAAAATTATTCATTAAAATTATTCAAAGTCAAGCTAACTCTTAAGACTGAATACAAATCACTAAGCAACCGTGTACAAAGACCGTGTATAAAGTAAACGTAAACTAAATATGAAGAAACTTTCAGCCATACTACAAATAATGTATCCGCTAGTCGCCTACACCACTATTATTTGTATTACACAATACAATTAAAACAAACAATGACCAAACTCTTCAAGAAAAAGTTTTTTTTTTGTGAGGAGAAATACTCCTTATGCACCAAGACGCTGCGCTGGCAAGACGCTGCCGTGTGTGGGGCTCTCTGGTCTGAGAGGACCTACCCATTAAAACCCCCCAGTGTTCTCTGGGCCCATGGCAGAATCCGCTTCGCGTCTCCAGTGCCATGCGCCCCGGATATATTTTATTATAATAGTATTTTATCCGTCTTGCATAAATCGAAGAATACAGTATTGCTTTGCTATTCATAGATACATACATACATACATACACTCACGCCTTTTTCCCACGGGGGTAGGCAGAGATTACGTCTTTCCACTTTGCTATTCATTCACAGAATTAACTAATTAACCGTAAATTAATTAACCATGTATAGCAGACTTTTATATTATTATTAAAGAAAATGCAGTTTTGTAAAGATTAAAAAAAATACTCTCCTTAATAAGTTATTATACATAGACCAAACTTTATGAAACACTATTTAATAACATTATTTAAAAGCGAGAAAAATTATTTTCAGAAAATTATATCTAAATAAGTGAAAATCCTGGAGCGAAAAATTGACAGGGTATTGAAAAGTTGAATAGTTGAGAGTGGGTAAGTTGCAAAATAATGTTAATAAGGCATTGCTCTTACCGCAAGCGACCGAGGAAATACTCGTAGGTAGGACAATTACTTTGGAACACAGTTTTTTGTAAATAGTGACTATCATTAGTATAGCCCAGAACGCAGAATAGTGCTTTATATAAGTTATCATTCATCGTTAGCCTTATATCATATGTGATGTAGCCGAAAATACACAATAGCTAAACTTTGATTGAATTTATGTATCATACCTGACAAACTTTGAAAAATACTTAGATGTAAGTTACAACTACATAATTATTTTTAATTAAAGTAACAATAACCTGATAAAAAAATATGAGTCACGATATCTATATATATAAAAATGAAACCCGTTTCGCGTTGTCACGGCATCACGTGTGAACGGCTGAACCGATTTCGATAATTCTTTTTTTTAAATGTTTGTGGAAGTCCAAGGATGGTTCTTACGGAATAAAATATTAAGAAAATCTCTCAGAAATATTGAAAAGTATACATTTAATTTTGCATATTTTAAAAAACGCGCGTTACGAATGTCAATTTTTTTTTATACGAATGTCAACGTCATTCACAGCCATAGACTATATTAAAAGAGCATCGTTTCAACTATACAAAATAAAGTAGTGCATCAAAGCTACGCTAAGGCGGTACGAAGTTCGCCGGGTCAGCTAGTTTTTAAATAAAATATACACTGGATTTAGTAGAAAGCAATTAATAGTTTCCTTTACTTCATTTTCTTTCCACGTAAAACGCTACATACATCAAAACAGTTTTTTTTTATTCCAATCGGTGGCAGACGAGCAAATGGCCCACCTGATGGTACGTGGTAACCATCGCTCATGGACATCTGCAGTGCCAGGGGCACAGCTGAGCCGCTGCCTACCTGGAGAGAAATACTCTTTTTAAGCCTCGTTTGAAGTTAGACATATCGTAGCGCTCAGGAAACATCGCAGCTGGGAGCTCATTCCAGAGTTTACATGTACGCGGAAGGAATGAACACTGAAACCGAACTGTACTAGACAAGATCGGTTCCAGGTGATATGGATGAACTTTACTGCGGTGGCGGGTGGTGCGATGGTAATAAGGTGACGAAGGCACCATTGCAAATAGTTCCTCAGAGCACTCTCCGTTAAAGAGCCTATAAAGAACATACAGAGATCCAAAGTCTCTCCGCTGCTCCAAGATCTCTGTTGAGGCCGTAATATTGGGATCACCGATAATATGGAAAGCACGCCTTTGCAGGGAGTCAAAAGGGTCGAGTTGATATTTGGGGGCTCCAACCCAGAGGTGTGAGCAGTACTCCATATGCGGCCGTATTTGAGCTTTTTTAATAATAATAATAATAAATATTTGTTACACTTACACCAATTAGCCTAGCCCAAACTAAGCTCTGTAAGGCTTGTGCTATGGGATCTAGGGTAACGGATAGACATACATATATTATACATATAATAATATTTTTTATTGAAATATATATCAACAACCATGACTAAGGTACAAATGCTCGCATTCATCACACAAACATCTGCCCCCACCCGGACGCGAACCCGGGACCTCAGAGATGGCGACACCTTGAAACCGGTGTACTATCCACTCGGCTATGGAGGTCGTCTTTATAAAGCATCAGACGCTGACTGGGCGTGAAGTACCGTTTCGCTCTGTTGAGAACACCCAATTTTTACTTGCCGTTTTGGCTTTGTCCTCCAAATGACTCCCGATCTGCACTGTGGCTGAAATTTCCACACCTAGAATCCCAATAGACTCGGACATACGAAGAGCGACTCCCTGAAACTGAGGCACTACGATAAATGGGTCTTTCTTCGCAGTGAACGCGCACACTTGTGTCTTCGTGGGGTTGAACTTGACTAAGTTCTTTGCATCCCATTCCGAGACTCGCCCTAGAGAGTCCTCGACTTGAGACACAAGTTGCAACCGTCTTTCATGTAGCGACATCCGGGGGACGTTCTGGTGGTTGGTATACCGCACATCACCCGTGCTGTCATAACGTTGATGTGCAGAATGAACAGTGTCGGGGAGAGCACCGAACCTTGTGGAACGCCAGCGTTTATGGGCATGGTTTTCGAGCAGCAGCCATCAACGACGACTTTAATGCTCCTACCATCCAGGAAGCTGGCTATCCATTTGCAGAGTCCCTCGGCGAATCCATATGATGGTAGCTTCGCCAGAAGACCTGTATGCCAGACCCTATCAAACGCCTTCGCGATATCCAGTCCAACGGCGAGAGCCTCGCCTTTGCCCTCCAAAGATTCTGCCCAAAGGTGCGTCAGGTAAACTAAAAGATCACCAGCTGAGCGCCCGTGACGGAAGCCGTATAAACAGTCTATGGATGTTTTATTATTAACTTTATAACGTGAAAGTTATTAATAAGCAATAGTTTGTAGATCGTTTCAGCATTTATATGTTGCTTTTGAAACAACTCTTCAGTCGTTTGTAATAGCGGCGATTTTCGTATCGTCAATGTAATGCTTGACTTGTTGCTGACTGTCCATGAAAATTAATCTACTTGATTTGCTTTTCCCACAATTTTATACAGTAGTGGTAAATTGTACATTACTAAACATTTAAGTTGAATCTATTTTTATATTGTTATATTTTTACCTCAACATAATAAACATTCATTCTATGCTGAAACACAGGGGTTGGATGTTGTCATTTACTAATACGAGGTTTTTTACTATTCATAAAAGTCTGGTAGTTATTAGTGTAGTTGCTAATGTTCCCTCTTGAAGTAACTAGGGTCACAAATATAGTCAATCTGTCAAGTATAGAATTATGATTCACCAACGCAAAAATCGTACTACCGCGATCAGCTTGTCTAATAGCATGATCCCTCATCTTCTCTATAATATTATCACGAGATGCTTCAATTTAATTGCGATAGGAAGTCAACAAATAACTAAGTAAGCGACTAAAGCAAGGCTACAATATTTTATGAGAGTATGATGCTGACCTAACGATTCCTAGTTTTAATCTTAGCAGATTCATAGTTTTGTGCGCTTGGAAATATATAGTGTGTGAATAATGAGCGAATTTTTATTCCTCGATGATCTTGTCGATATATGTTTTAGACAATCCTCATAATTATTATAGCATCACTTTATTAGAGAATTTTTAATTATTGTTTCTTACTGCTGCCAAGTTGTTAAATGTAACGAATAAATGAAGCTTACAAAAAAACCAATTTTCTGCACAATGACGTAACTACAAGCAGGACTTTCGTTGCAGTTAAGGTTGGCTTTCAAAATGACCACAAAATCCTTGCTGCCTCTGATAAATATTTAACATCATTACAGTTCATATTTGTTCCGCTAAAGGGTGCGAGCCTACCCGAAGTTAGAGTTATAAGGCATTAGCCAACGTGAGCGCTGTTGGTCGACTTCACATGTACTCCTCGTACGATTATCTTTGAGTTCTTCTACAATGCTGTATCTACTACAATGTTGGAACGTCGGATAAATCTTTCATAATGTAATCGTTATCAAAATTACATTTGCTGTCTAAAGGTCAACACGTTTCTAAAACACATACGAGTATGTAATTCGAAAAACACAGTTTGAAGACCACAACGCCACCACGCTGTTTTATAATTATGACGTTATGTTGAATCTAAAGACAGTTTATCTTGAATGTAATAAATCAGCAAACTGCCAAAATTTTACTATAGGAAAAAAATGCATACCAATGTCGTCTACTGGGTAACCTCCGTTTGACCTATTTCAGAGGCAAAACAGAAGTGTTTAGTTTCTAATTACATATATAGGTAGTAAAATTACTGGATACCTTGACTTCAAATCTTATGTCAACATATATAATTTGACACAGTCACAAGCTGTGGTTTACAGATTTGCTGCGATGTCACAGGAAACACAGGCACTAAACGTGACTGTAACCAGTTACCATTAGGTGGGCAACTTACTTGAATAATACCACCAAAGATAGACTTCTTTTTTCTAGGAATTAAATTTTCAATTCAATTCTTCAAATTTTGCTAGGATGATTGTAATCTAAGGCAAATGCAAGGTGGATCATCGTAAAAGGTCTCGTGGACTTAAGGGCGTCGTTCAAGAATTAAATATTTAGCAAAAACAATAACTGCCAGAAAGTCCTGTAAAATTAACTTTAGCTTCCGCTTTAAAATAAACGCATATTTATATAATTTTAATTCTCCGTCTCATTACTGGCAGAAAACCTCACAAAATTCACTTTGCACACGGAATATTTTGCAGATAAATATTAGAATTTTATGTCGTTTTTTATTTTAAGGATACATTATTATTTAATATAAAACTTTCAAAGTAACACTACCATTTATTATAAATTCAATTTGACTATGACAGTTAAATGTCTGTGTCAGCGGAAGACAGTTTTGGCTTCCTCCATCACTTATGTAATATTCATCTCTTGGAGTTATGCGGGGACTTAGCCAAACATATAATAATTGATGGTTATGATTGTAGCGTAGTAGACCGATTCGTTTGCATCCTCAGCATATTTAACAAATGCATGATGATTTAGAATAAAAAAAAGATATTTTTTCTATATTACGTGACTTTTATTTCTGAGAACCTATGCGTAAGAAAATGGACAGTTTTAAAATGTATGTTAGTGTCTTAAATCGGGTATATGCATAAAATTCAGATTTCTATTTCATTAATATTTTTAAAATTCAAATAAACTGAAAAATGCAAAAGGTACTGTAAAAAATAAATTATTAAAATATTTCAACTTGTTAAAAATGTATGATGACTGATCCCATAAAGGGGTCTGACAATTATAATTTCACTTTAAGTTGAACATAATTAATTGTTAAAATATACAAACATTATTTTGATTAATATATTGTTATTTATAATGCATTTAATGAAATATAATCAATACACATATTGTTATTGGCGTTCACGTATTAAAAGTTGTGAAATTGAGTAGTCAGCCACTATATCGTATTCTTATTCTTAAGAAAGGTATTTGCCGGTAAAAAGAGCGGCATTCGTTTGTTGCGAGCACGACTGTGCAGACGTAGATTCAATTATATTTTCTGTAGTTAATTGAATGGTAATAAAATCAATAAGTAATAGTATTATTCTTTTATTAAACTGCTATTTATCCGATAGAAAAGTACATAGCTAGATTATAAATGAGAATAGAATTGCGAAAGCGGACCCAACCACGCGCCCCGATATGGGCTTAGAGGACACCGGGGGGTTTTAGTGGGTAGGCCGGTCCTCTCAGACCGGAGAGCCCCACACACGGCCGCGCCTAGCCAGCGCGGTGTCACGGTGCATAAGGAGCATTAAAGTTTTTTTACATCAAATATGTTGACTGATATTGGACGAATAGTCAGAGGTGTTATTTGTTAGATTTCTGATTATAATAAGATACTTATAAACATATTTACTTAAGTACTGTCAATGAGAGTAACGTTTACGATAAAAAGTACGATACATCTTTTTTTTATATTGTAATTAGAACTGTTTTTCACGATCATTTGAATTTTATCTTAAGACGTTAATGCCCATAAAATTTTATCCAATCTAAGTTCCGTATATTCCAATGTGTTCTCATCAGTTTTCGACTAAACACACTCGGGGTAAACCAGTTTTCTGCATCATGAACAAACACTTGACACTTGTTACGACCCGTTTTTTTGTTGTTTATTGTAAAAATACATTAAAATGTCGTATTTATTTACCATGTTAGTTTTAATAAATAATTCAAATTTGGTGACTAAAAATCTCACGCGATGGTTTTACTTTCACGTGACGCTAGAGCCGGAAGCGAGACCCTCGTGGAAAAATAAATAATACTCTAAAATGCTTATGTAACATAATTCAATACATACAACAAACGCTAAGCTATGGTGCGGTGAACGTGAGTTTCCCTTTAATAACACCGCATAGGTGGTCATTAACACAAAATATATGCTGCAATTAACAAAAAAGTCACGTTCCATTAAAATAAGGTGTTAATTCTACCGTGACGCCGTTTATGTAATAGGCGGGGTTTTGTCACGCACTCTTCATATTCCGTAATTTTGGTTTATACCTATCATCGACATAAAATTGAAACAAAGTAAACTAATTTTTTATCTACTGGGTTCTGAGCGTGGATAGGTTCTTCTATACTAATATTGTAAAGGGTAAATTATTTGTATACTTGTTACTAATAAAGTCAATATATAGATTTGGTATAAGTATAATTTATAGATTATATATAGATATAATATGTATATATATATAATATATATATATATATATATAATATATATATATATATATATATATATATATATATAATATATATATATATAGTTGCTAGCTAATAGTAGCTAGTTGCTTGGGCAAATTTGTAGGTGGAAAGATAATATTTTTCTGTATTCATAAATTATTCAGCGACATTATGAGTTGACTGTAAATATTTTTAAAATATGTTTTAGTGAAAATATATTGAAATTAGGAAAAGGTTTACACGAATCTTCGCTGTTTCATATATTCTTTTCTTAAATTAGATCCAACACAAAGTGAAATCGAAGAACTTGTTTTTATAGCTTGCGTGCTCATATACAAAATAATTTAGTACTATAATTTAGATAAAATACTGGCATAATAACGATGAAATTCGGACCTAAGTATCTCTGTGGCTATTATTCTGTGTAGCACGCTACACCAAACGTAGAAGGGATCGTAGTATGTGGTTAATGCCGTAGTCGAAATATTAACGGGGTGCTACACTATGCTGGCAATGTTCAGAATATTTATATCGTTATGAGTTCGTAGTTACGACAAAGGAATGTCATTAACAAGTTTTCATCTTTCCGACACATTGGCTTTGTCTTGACTATTTTACATACCGTCATATTTATGTGATATGGCAATTTTCAGTATTAGTAAAACATTATTTTTATGATCGCTAATTCAGAGCAATTTGACATTTCTTGATTTTTGTAATATTTTTAAAACTTAAGTATTGCACCAAATTGGAATGATGTAAAGGGTTCCACATCCCATCTAATAGGACCCTAGGAGGTCAACCTCGCCTGCTCACGGTGCACCTCGCCAAATAACAAACGAGGCTTTGGCGTTCCCCTGCCCGACGACCCGTATTGGACCTCAATATTTTTTTCAATACAGGGAAGGCCGACCGACTGTTGCGGGGATCCTTGGGAAAAGCCTATATCCAGCAGTGGGTAGCTATTAGCTGAAATAATGATAATTGATGATTTGAATAATTTAAAGTAAAATTAAAAATCACAATCAAGAAAGAATCACTCTTTTGAGTGTCAATATTTACAATTCATATAAATTTAATATGTATTTTTTTTTATGAATTCGTCTATTAAAAATGAAAGAAACAAGTACTTTCTCAAGACACGTAGCATGACATGACATCACAATGACACCATTTGTGCTTTAACAATGTCATAAAATGGCGCGAAAGCACGACACGGGTGTCTCAGTGGACCGGAGAATCCACAGTCAGAACTTCGGCTCCTAATGGCGTCTCCGCTAAGATGTCTCAATTATGTTCGCTTAAGGAAACACTTTTGTTCACGCCGTTTGCGCGTCGTCCCAGTTTCTTTTGTTTTGAATTAAATTTTTGCATTACGACCAAAACTGGAAATGACATTTTTATACTCTTTATCATTCCGATAGGCGTAACAGTTCCTTTTCTTAAAAAGGATTCTAAAGGTCCGTTAAGCTATCTCTATTGTTTAAAACCTTTAGGGTAACTATTAGTCTAGTTATCAAAATTTTAATTCAATTTAATTAAAGGAAATACTTTTATATTGAAAAACTTGAAGATAAAATAAAGTGGGAATTTTATTTAATTTTATTTATTTTTGTATTTTTATTATTATGTCATCTATACAATTAAAAAATAATGTCTGAAATGTATGTACGCATAACACCTTCAGAATTCAAATTGGATAATTCTTCTGTTATTGTGTGCATTATTCTCAGAACAAGAAAATGTGTAACAAGATATAATACTTTAAAATTGCATAATATTGATAGAATATTAAGAAATCCGCCACGTGCCACATTTGACAGCTCACGTATATTCATTGACTGTTTTTTACAAATTACTGTGCTCCTTACAAATTAGTAGCAAGAGTAAATATATTTTTTTATGTTGTTTGTTATCTGATTTTCAATGGAATACTTTCAACTTATTATTTTTCTTTTAATAACACTTCGCACGTAGGTAGCAAAACTGTAACATGGTTACAACACTAACGAAAGATTACATACACCATCAAATAATAATAAAATTTCATCTTACATTATTATTAATGACGTAACCAGCGTAAAATTTATACATCCAAAGAATGAATCCATTTTTTAGGTTTACACTTACAGTATTTTCTAGGTGTAGCCCTGAATACAAATAAAAAAAACTTATTGCTCTATAATTTATTTAGGTGCAAGTACCAGCTTAGCGTGCTTCTTGGTACTATTGCATGAGAAGCTTATATCGAGTTGTGTTGAATAAATTGCCACTAGTTTTACTGTGGACGTAAAGATTTAATGCTCTACTGCTGAATACATTTGTTATTACTGTGGAACATTTTATTCGGAGAGGTTCTACCGTTAACTATTGATAGGTGTAGATTACATAATTATATCACTCGCAGTAACTACAATATACCGTGTTCCATCAAGTTTTTGTTATCCATATTACTCCAGTAAGTTGCTTTCTTTCATCGTATACAAGTACTTACTACACGAACACGAAGGAAACAGTTATTTATTTTTGTTTATTATAATTAACTTCTTAACACTTGTGATGATACTATAATAAGATATACGAGTAATAAGTAGATATTTTCCTTGCGACTGATGTTACAGTTATACTATTAAATAATGTATATTGGGAGGTAAAACTTAATAACCTATTAAGTTTACTAAAACTATTATATTTTGAGAGATAAACTATAAAGATAACAGTCAAAATGGACTTCGATTATGTAGACTGATGCTGGTTATGCTAGTATATTGTATTATAAATATATATTTAAAAAAACTGTTATTATAACTCATAGTAACATGTCATTATATATAATGCATTGTGGATGACAGCTGTTCGGATCAAACCTATTATTAATTAAACAATATAACACTAAATGAAAACACAGTAAATTACTATTTACCGGAGAAAAATGCTATACCGGGGACCGGCATTGCAGGTATCTTGCCTGTTTCTAATGCGAAACAGTAGTGTTCATATTGCTGTGTTTCGGTATAAAGGATAAGATAAGTAGTGAAATTACTGGGAACTTTAAATTGTATGTACATCAACTGTGATTTCAGTTTCGCCCGAGCTGGTGATAGGGCACATTGCTCTTAGGACTGATGGCACTAGGGGCAGAAAGGTCTTTGAGTGTCAAACATATACCGGTAACGTAACGGCGATAGATTTCCAACAAGGCAAACGATTTGATGAATATTATATGGTGGCGTTGGATGCTAGCAGCCTAGTACCGATCGGATCGGATACTTAATTAGTTAAAATCAATTCATCTTAGTCATCGAACTCTATTATTCTTCTCTTTTTTACTATATTTGGTATACTTCTGTGTTACTCGGAAATCCTCTTTTATTTCCTGTTTAATTTTTCTGTATATTCATTCGTATTTTTAATATAAAAAATGTTATCTTGACAGGACAGAACAGCGATTAGATATTATAATAAAATAATATGTAAGTTAAATTACAGTTTCTTCTAGTTATCGTAAGTACTGTAGCTGACTGTAACCACAAAAAATCAGATTAGCAGTTTAATATATATTGCCCCGAGAATTTGTAAAATGCTTATCGGCATAGGTAGGCAGTTGAACCTATTTTTTAATCTTATATAATTCAGAAACCCTAACACTTTACAAAAATATTTCGTTAAATTAATAGCAAGTTAAACAACTATTATTAAATATAACTTTCATAAGCTAATTAACAGAATACTAAATACGTTAGCCTACTTTTGACGACTATCTTTCTATAGTACTCCTATTTCTTTAAACAACCACAACGGACATTTTGTGACGTAACATATTACGCAAGTATTCTCTCTCCCCTAGCACTTTTAGAAAAAGGAAATCTTAAAAGTGTCTTCTATTTAGAGGGTGGAACGTTTTACTTTATGAAAAAATGTGAAATAACCAACAGCCCGCTCTGCAGGCCGCAGAACACTCGTCTTCTGCCATGTAATGTGCTGACAGGACAAAAGGCGTTTTTTAAAGCCCGTGAAAATATGGCCGGTATCCATTGTTAGGGGCCGCTTTATTCGGATCTTTTTACTTCTCATTTCCTTATTTTTGTGTTGAAAGGATTAACAATAGTACAGGTACCGTTTCGGCGTTTATCATGACTTGCTTTATTTCATAAGTTAAGTTTTGTTTTCTGTTTAGATCTGTTTTATTTGATTTAATTTGTCTGATATCACTAATTATTTCATTAAACAGCGCACTATATAAAATTAAACGAATATAACAAACGTTATGAGAATAAATTTAGCTCGATATATAATTATAACCTTACAACAAAAATGGAACTAGCTTTTATTTTTATCTACTATCATGCTATTAATCCTCTATAAAAGAACCTATAAAAATTAGCTTATTGCCAACATTAAAACACTCAATGATATTATGATCGTTATATCATCCAAACGCGTGATATTATGAATTTCAAAAAAAGAACATTCTCATGCAATGATATTTTCACCACCAGATCGGAAAAATTTTGAAAACAGAACAATAAATTGTAGACTAATTCGTAATTTCAGATTCTCCTCTTATCATGTTATTTCCCGCCATTTTTTCACTCGAATATTGGAAAACTTTTATTGATGGTTCACATCACGATTGTGGATAGTCTTGTATGCAACTGTTATAATTAGGTATTAAAACACTCATGTGATACTATTATCACACTCGGCTACACCTCGTGTGATAAACCCACATTCGTGTTTTAATACCCCTGATTATACAACGGTTGTATAAATAACTATTAAAGTTTACTTATTCTTATACACTTTATTGTACAATGAGTTAAAGACATAAAACGAATTTAAGTTTACAATTGCTGAACTTATATGTAAAAATGTTTATTTTTCAGTCGACAGAAACATTGAAAGTAGTGATGGGGTAAAAAAGTATAGAAAACTAAAGTATTGAAACGGTTTAAGTATTACCTCATTTTAGAATTAAGTTAGTACATTTAAGAGTAGAAAACAAATAAAATAATATTATATAATTTACATATAGAAAATGCAATAAAATACATAAATAATAATACATAAGTATAACAATACAAATTAATGAATTATCTTGATAGATGTATACCACACAATGAATTTTAATTAAAATTAACTCAAAAATGATTGTAAATTAACAAATTTTATCCGGCTATAATTAGAAAAGGTATTATAAACATAAATTTTCTGGCAAATAAGCCTGCTATTATAATATACTACGAAAGCTAGCGAAGCACAGAACAATATTACTCTACGAAGCTCTACTCTACTCGAAGGTAATCAATAGAAAGCTTCGTAGTAGAATGCACCTATGTACATACATTGTTCACTCTGTCACGTAGCCAGATCAATTCCAACTGCCAGACCAAAACAATGATATAATTTACCGGTCAGTAACGTTAATATAAAACTGATCGTTGGGTATTTGAATTATACAACAATAACTATATAATTATAAACGGACGAATTTCTTAATGAGTGACAATAATTTATTCACGATTCAATAAGAATTAGAATCAAAAGCGGTTTATATAGCTTAAGTTATAAACTTGAAGATTTAAGAAACATAGTGGAGCCAACTTTCTCTAGTATCTTTATCGTTTTTTAGTCATAAGACTAGTTTATAATCATAAGTATTACATTACCATAATCTGCTGTTTTACACCAATTATAAAATTATAGCTAAACATTAAAATTCAAACTTATGTCCCGTTAATAAATAATTCATAATTAAACTAATAACATTCAATACATAAATTCATTATTATAAAAAAAACGAACAATAAAGAATTTACTTGTACTACATATGTATACATATACGTAAATTTATACTAAAAACACAAAAAATATTTTTGTAATAACTTTAAAGCAGGAGTCTTCCAGAACAATTTACAAAACTATTGATGCTTTTTATTAAGTACATAGGGGGCGGGCCCTCTGCTACTATCCGTCCAATTCATAGACATATGATAACCATAAACTCTCTTAAACAACTCCTATCACATTCATAAGATGAAAGGGAACGGTGACCACATTAATGTAGTGTGTATTAAGTTACTTATGTCATTGGGAGTTTTGTAGTATCGTCATGACACATTATGTTTGTTTTCTCATTGTTTCAGCATGCAACAGAACATACATGGGAGATGTTGGCAGGACATATGAGTTGGAAGTCAGGAGGCCGAGAGAAGACCACCTCCCATTCATATGCCACCTTAATTTCACCGCTACTGGTGGTAACTATGGAGATATCATTCAGGTAACTAAAAGATACTTCTATTCTTAAATATTTTTTTCATCTTTTATTAAGAATTAATAATATTAATAATTTCAAGATATATTTGTATGAAACGAGATAAAACATAATAACATGCTCGAAAAGCAAATGCTTTTAAAGTTATTTACTCAAGACTAAATAATAAAAACTACAGTTTTTTAATTTATCTCGTATCGTCGTATCGTCGTGAAAAATTATATCTGAAACTTTTGATAATAAAACACAACGACTATTACTTATTTTTATATGTAAAATCTCTTCATTATTATCTCAAGCAAGTCAGATTAAGTTACTTGCATAAATCTTCTTAATTAATGATAGCTTTTATGCTTCTAGTCGAAACACAATATTACTACCAATCACAATATAGCTAAGTATTCTAGTGGATTCATTCAAAAGTCACAAACAAACAAAACTAAGTATAAACACCTCGGGAACTCCGCAATTTGTACCCTGCGTTCTAAACCACTAACGAGCAGAAGTAGTTAAAAATAATAATTAACCGGAAGGAGACAATAATGTTATCATTGCTGTATTTTGGTGTGAAATTTCATTTTAACTTTTATTCATTTTAACAATGAGTGAAAATATTAAAGATCATTTTTATTCACGGCGTATGCCGCGCCATTTTCAACATCGCATCATACGTCTCGGAAGTAAAACATTTAGAGACTTAATATCTACAGCAGTGTATTTGATGTGTATACATCAAATCATTTTTATAAAATGACATATTAATGTATACTTGCCATATTAAGAAATCATTTATAATTTAAAAATAGGCAAATTAAAAGTTTTGTAACTAATTAGGAACTTAGTTCTAAGTATTTTTAACACCTTTTAATAACAAATTTATAATCTTATCTCATTAAAATATATTCAAAGTCCATTAATTACCTATTATTTCACTAAATAATGACAAATAACGGAAGACAAATGATAATCATATAGTGTTGTGATTCAATTTAATTAGCGACTGCAGCGCCGACATATATATTAAATAATAATTTAATTTCCAGTTAACATTCGACACGTTTACGGTCGGCAAGTTTGTGTCGTTTACATCAGACGGCTGTCCTGACGGTCATATGACCATAGTGGAGAGGAGTCCGGCGCCTCCCACTGGGCAATGGTGTGGCTCGGCCTGGGGCTACACTGTATATTTTAGTGAATCCGATTCTATAAATATGACTCTCAGATTAGACAGGTTGAGTCAACAGGTAAGATGCACACAGTAATTATAAGGTGTTTTTGAAGTACATCTCATTAGAATTTAAACTAGCTTCTAATAGAACTTTAAAGAGAAAAACATTTGTTGTCTGAAAGTTTCAGTCAATACACAAAACTTTGAATAAAAAATTGTAACTATTTTTGAGTGTTTTTTTATGAAATTAAATAAATAAATTGTAATAAAAAAAAAATGACAATTTACAAGTATAAAATGATTAATTATTTTATTTCGTATGAACAAGCACTTGTTGTCATGTCACCTGATGATAAATTTTAGTTGCGTGTCTACTCAAAATAAGCCTATTTAATTATTTCGCAATTCACACTTTAAAATGATTTTAGTTAGAATTAATACTTTAACATAAAGTAAGGTACATGAGTTAATGCGTTATATAGTAAATATTGGTTAAGAATAAATGAGTATTAAATAATAATTACTTTGAAAATTATAGTAGGTTGTAGTAACGGGGAATTACACAAAAGCTATTGGTGTATTGTAATATTCCGTTCGTAATAAAATATTTGTGGTTACGAAAGTTCATTACGCTAGAGTACCTTTTAACCAATACAATATATAATTAAACTAAAAGCCAGAACATGAGCCACAACTATAATTAGAGGATTATGGAAATTTACTGGAAGTTTCCACGTCCATGTTCGATATGATTGCAGTGTATTAACTTAGTGATAGTATCAAATATTCTTGGCCGTAATTTTGTGCTATTTGTTTTCACTGCGACTAACGTGTAATTACTAATGATATCGATTTCACATTTTGTCATTATTCTGTTCTTCAATATTGTTCTAGCTTCAATATAAACTTTGGTGTAGTAATATAGTAACGAAATTACTTTTATTTTTAAGTTATGAATGAATGAAGAATATTAGTTGCAGACTTTTCTAAAGACAAAAATGTCACCATCGTCATGTAACTGTCAAAATATCACCCGGAATGATTCGAAACTTCGCAATTCGGCTTTGCCCTTTAAAACAAATTATCGTTGATTACTGAATTGTTCGTGTTGACTGCCTGGACAATGGCCTAATAGATGTTTAGAAATACAGACTCAAGGTTTGATTTAGGACTTAACTATGTAGAACATCTCCAAACAAGATTGCATGCAATAATGCCACTCATTACATTACTAGTAATAAGGAATCAATTTCATATAAACAGTTATTTTTAACATTTAAAGATATGGGTTGCATACAAACTTACAACTTTAACAATTAAAGATGACCCATTATCCTTAAAATAAGGTTACAGTAACCAGAAAATTTTGCACTAATTTATAGGCAATTTGTTTAGATCCATTAATTCTGTTCATTTAGTACAAAGTAATAATATTAACGAATTACGTGAGATAAGAGGTGAGCTGTTTAATGAATATATTATTGTCTAGTCTGCAGATCTGTATCGTGACCGAGGATACCAGTTGGATTTTCGCTTCATATCTCTTTCGCCTTCTAACTCGTACTTTTAATTGAGAATTTTTTACACGCAATGTTAATCTGTATAAATGAACGGAGATATTTATCTTCATTAAGAGTCACTTACACATCCCTTTGTGTTTTGCTGACGTGACGTAACTAACTACATGTTTTCGCCTGTGACTCGACTAATATTTCACATCGCCCCGCTTTTAACGGTTCGGTGCCTTTCCTTTATCTTGTGTTAGCAGCCGTATTATGTGCACCAAGGGTTGAACTTTCGATCAATTAATTAAGCAACGATTAGGACGCCCTCTCGGGGCCGTCAGAGTAGACCTTCACAATTACAATAATGGATGTTATTATCTGGTGGTTCTGTAATTTAATAAAGGTAATCTGCTTTGGATGCCAAAACTTTATTTCTCCGTAAAGAAATGTTAATTATTGCGGCGTTGCATGTTTTATTAAAGCTGTTCCAATGAATATTTCCGTAATAGTATACATATAAGCAACCGTTGTATAAGCAGAGTGAAAAGATAATGGCATGGATTCAATGATAAAGACGGCACGAGTATTTTTTTTTTACATTCTTATACGTCTTTGCATACAATACTTTTTCTACGATTACTAATATGATAATGATTTCCTTCTTATGTTTTTATAATGTATTTCACAAATTCGTGATACTTGAGTGAGAAATATAATGCAATAAGAATTCAAATTTAAAATATTTAAAGTCTTCATATTTGTTTGACAAAATGTTGTAAAGGTTAAGTTTACTTACCAGTGATAATTATCAAAACATCAATGTTAACAGTACAAAAGCTCTCTGGAGAAATTGAAGGATATAGAAATTGAAGGATATATGGCATAAATATTTTTATGAGGACGAGTGTATAGATATTTCAGAAGTCTTATAAAATATATTCTTACAATAGTGTCGGTGACTATTTCATTTGATTAATAATTTTCATAGGAATATTATATTAATATCGTTATTTATACAATTGTACCATCTGAATGAAAATTACAGAGTGTATTAAAATATTTTGAAAAATATTTGTAATTATATGTTCAATGTATATGAATAATAAATTATACATTATATTATAAAATAATTATCATTTTATTAAATCAAAAATTAATTGTAAATCATTTTACCAAAACTAAAATATCTATACTTCAATCCGCTCATTTGCATGCTATGTTTTTTGCTTTGTTTTTTTGTGAGAAGTACGAAAGTACTTCCCTTTCCTATATTCAAAACTAACTAATTATAAGAAGAATAAACAAATTATTAAAAAATCTTTTAGCTCATTACCTTCTTAAATTGTACCTAGCTAACGAAACATAAAGTTACTCGAGTAAATGTCTGCACAATGTTAACATATTCAGTGGAAGCTTAAACTTAGTTGATAAGAGTTGATGTAGTTGCCACTGACAAATACTCTGTGAAACTTCAAATATTACTTGGCGCGAGTCCTTGCGCTCATTATGGAAACTTAGGCGAGCAATAAAACGGTTACTGACAGGCCTCTTTGGTTTTAGGGTGTGGGGTACAATTTCGACTTTAAGTTGGCTTACAAGTTCCTGAGGCGAAGTGAGGCGAGGCTGCGGTACGGTAACGCGACTGTGGGAGCCTGGAGGGGCGAGCAGGTCACTGGAACCTATTGCGACCGCATCCTTAGCGACTGCGATCTGCGTGCTTGTCGCATCCAGTCGCCAAACTTTCCTGGAGTATATCCTAGAAATGCGACGTGTACATACCGTATTGAACATACCAAGGTAACTAAGTAAACAAACTAAATGTTGAATAGGTAAGTTATCAGTTTTAAGCTAATGAAGCATTAATGACCTGCACTACATGGTAAGTAAAATGTTAAGCATGATAAGTTTAAGCCATAGATATAAGTATAGCAAAACTGATCCATATAAAGTTCTAAATATTATGATTATTTGAGCACACTTATAATTAATTAATGCTCTGCAAGCAATCATATAGAGTAAGTAACTTAAAAATGGGCAAAGGGACTCATACTTTCATATTGTAATGACATAGAAATGAAAATAATAAATATCTTTTATCAAAAACAAGGCACAGAATAATATACAATAAATTGTATATTAAATCACTAGAGTAGCAAAACAAAGTTACACCCAGACACAAATTTACATTAAAATCAAATTAAGATCGGTTCCAAACAGAAATTTAGATCAAAAGCAACCTTCTGTGACCAATTTCCTAAATTAACTGACTTCAGAGACACGAATTCAATAACAATAATGATTGATTGATTATAAACGCGTGATTTATTTAGGTTACTTGAGCATATATTTTAAAACAAACAATGATTTTCAGGTACCTGCAGACAAACACGTGTTGCTAGCTGTAAGACAGACAAATAGTCACAAAATACATATCAAAGACCAAATAGTGAAGTACGACAGAAGTCAAAGAGTTTTGAAGTGAGTATCATCTACCATATTTTAATATATTGAATATGTTATGCGATCAATTTCGACGGATTTGATGGACTTTCTACGGTGAAAAAAAAATGTAGTGAGGCTGTGGCATAACTCTGCAAAGAAACTTAAAGGTGTATGTAATGTTGACCAGTCTGTACCGTGTTTGACTCAAATCAATCAATCAATGTGTTCGAGTTATGCATTTGGGACGAGCCTACCCTAACTTAATTAAGGGAGTTCGTACTCTTTATTCATTACTATAGTTCATATATGTATGGGCCCTATGTATAAGTAAGTCGATAAACCCTTCAAATTTATTTAAGAAAAAATAAATAAAATTCGGAATAGTATATAGTGTCCAGGATTAAATGACATCACCAAATAAAAATAGTTGTTAATGTTTGTAATAATATATCTATGGCTATTTTGCCTTTTATCGAGAATCCCGCCCTGAGATCTCAACGTTACGGTCCTGGCAGAGGTGCATAAGCGGGAAGAGACATTCCAGGAGTTCAAGGGCTTCCGATGGATGCCTGCTTGATGGCTTCAGCGCCTGTATGAGTCTTTTGTCGGTCTTCAGACCATTGTGGTATTCCGGCTGTCTTGATGGAATAGTTATCGCAGCAGCATAAGGTACGAACCTTTCGACTCACCTACGTACACAGTATCTACGTACTGATCGAGTATGGCTACTTCAGCAGATACCTGTACCACATTGCCGGGAGAAAATGCATCCCTAGATACCATGAATGTGAGGCGGACGAGGACACCGCACAGCACATGCGAGAATTTTGCTCAGCCTGGGCCATGCAGCGTGCTGTCCTCGATGTCGGCAAAGACTTTTTGCTATTGACCATAGTCAAAGTTATGATTGGTAGCAAGAAAGGCTGAGAGGTGATAGCCTCCTTCTATGTGGAAGTTCTTGTATCGAAGAAGCCTGCGGACTGGGTTTGTGAAGACGATCCCAATGCAAACACAGCACCGGCTGGCAGCGCTTATGGCTGGAGCAGGTGATGCTAGGCACCCCTTTAGCTACCATAGGAGTCGTGATGACGGTGTGGTCTCTCAAGCATAAACCTTGTGCTGAAGGTGTAACTCGCCTGTTTTGAAGTCGCCTCTTATCATTAAGAAAGACTGGGCCTGGTACAGTTAACGACTTGATATTATAAGCGAAATATATCGTCTTGGTTTAAGTGACACTGTCGCTAACGGTCGTGTTTAATACACGAATTCTACTGCCATTCTGTTTAGTAATAAATGAATAATTATTAATAACAAAACATTAGATCTGAACTGTTTTAATAATTTAACAAAAACAATATTTCACTTATTTATAATATATTTCAATAAACAAGTAGTCACCACCGACTAGTTATTTGTTATGCATTAATTACCTTACTTACCTTACCCCTTTAAGCGCCCCTTTGATCTAATGGTTGTGACCACCAGAGTTGTTAATTCTAGAACAGAAATTATTCTGCTCGGATTGTTGGCGGCAAAGTTTCTAAGCTACCGCCATCTTTAAAAAGTTTGTCAGCATTGTCACAAAGTTAATAGCTTTGTTGTTGTTCCAACAATTATACGTTTTTCTTTATTTCAACCAACAGAATAGAATTTATACGCAATATTTGAAGATATGTTTTTTTATTTTAAAATACTTTAAATTATTTTAAGATAACAAATAAACAAAAAAAATTGCAATTCTACATTTCAACTCACAAGTACTGTTCCAAATGCTCCGTCCATACCAGCAAGGTCATTGGGACCACTATGCACCTTTATAATACATATCATATCATATCTTTGATCATATTATTTATACTGCCGTAAACCAATCCAAATTGGTTCGTTTCTACATCCATTATCATTTTTCCAAATGTTTTAGTCGATCTGTTATTCATTGTATGATAATGTTGTCATTAAACATTAATATTATTTACATATTTATTTTAAAAATACAAAAGAGAGTTTAATTCTATGTACAATACCTCAAAAAATATTGTCAGAATAATAATAATATTTTGTAATGAATTTGTATTCATGTTGATTATAAATTGAATAGGTAGGTACTAATCGTCAATTTTGCTCCAAATAAGTTTGCATTGAATTGAATTGCATTGACGCATTTGAATTATCGTAATATTATAATATAGTATTACTCTCTCATATTGATTACAAAACAGGTATACAAAAATAAGACATTTTTAGCTGTTAAAAAATGTTAACAAAAATAAGAATCTATAAAGAATAATTATTTGTAGGTAGTGTTTCATCTAGGAATAATATCTAGGAAGAAAATGTAATTTACCCAAGATAACATTTTTAAAATTCTAATAAGATATATAAGAAAATAAGATATATAAGACAAATTACTCCTATAGCTAAAAATATTGTAGAATAGAATCAGCAATATCTACCTTTATTACTTTTTAAGATACAGCTCTATACTAAATACATTGCAGGCATAACGTCATAATTAAGTCGCCTAATTTATTAAGCAAATTTCTAATTATGTGTACGTTTATATATAATCTTTTAATATTAAAAAAATCAATGAGGTAAGTAGAGTGCAAACAATAATAAATGCTTGGGGTATATTCAGACGTATTAAGTAGATATTCCACAAGTAAAATATGAAAATAAAATATATCACAAATATAATAGAATATTCTTTTACAGGATATGGGACCAGTGTAACGTGGTACAAGATTACTTGACGGTGTGGGATGGAGCGACTAGGGATGCGCCTATATTAGTTCGACTCTGCGGGGGCGACGCAGTGCCCGATATTATAAGCCGAGGTCCTAACATGCTTCTGGAGTTCCACACTTCACCTTACGATAATCCATTTCACCCAGTTCCGTTAAGCTATTTGCCTGGATTCGAGCTTGAAGTGCAAGTAAGTGTTTTGAGCCCCGGCTCATGAGAATTTGTCTTGTATAAATCAAGTAGTACCAATCGCCAAGTTCTACAATTAATATAAACTCACATGCTTAATCGAAATATTAAATGATGAAAAACAAAATGCTCATAATTATTGAGTAAAGGTAAACGGAAAACACTTATTTATCTTTTGTTATAAGGGTATATCAATTATAAGATAATATAAAATTTGGCATCCTGGCACACTGTTTCATTACCGTGTAGGGTTCATGATTTTAATTTCTCGGGTCTTCTCGGGTTGTCGAGAAATTTACATTTGAGTACATTTTCTCATAATTTTTCGTTTTCAATAATGTGATTAATCATCAAATTCATTGGATTTCTCTCAAATAAAAGTATCAAAACAATTATAAAACTGTTATTAACAGTTTAGCTTCACATTTCTTTAAAAAAACAAAAAAGATTTTATTCAACTTATAATAATTATAATCACAGTACCATTTATGGCTGGTTAAACAAAAAAAATCTACTTGAAACTTATAAACAGAGGTAGCTGCTATTAAACAAAACAAAAAATAAATAAAAATCTCAATATGAAAGACAACGTTAACATTATGTTAACTTATATTATAATTAAATTACAATTACAGCACCTTTTTTTGTCATAAAAAATAAACAAATCAAAACTTTGCGAGATTCTCTGGTCAGCTTACTCTGTCTGATAAAATATGCTTTTAGAAAAACTAAAGCATTTATAGCTTTGCCAGACAGTCGATTACTTATTTTGTTTACCGCATTTCCTGATATGGAAAACACTATCTCATTTTCTGTGGAAGTCGGCTTAACAGAAAGCAATGCCTTATACAATGATTCTAGATTTGGTGACCTCTTCCCAGTCTGTTCAAAAAGTAAAAACTCTTTCTTTATTATAGACTTGGACAGCACCATTGCACTTGCCTCCTCATTTGTCGAAACGCCTTTAATTGCTTTTTCTAATTGAGATTCAAAGCTGTCGGGTTCAGGTTCTGATGGGATTATTTCTACCAATTCCGACTCATTTTTGTCATTGCTGTAAAAAGATGTGGTCGTAGGGTATAATCGATTATATTCTTTTTAGCGTATCCGACCAAAAATGGCTTGTTGTTATCAATGAAGTAGCTGCTTTTATTGTGCAAGAAATTGTCAGGGCTGTTTAAGTATTTTATCAGCGATATTAGAGGCGTACGAGGTTACGGCGCTTTAATATTTTCAACTTAAGTGAATCTACTAATTTGAGGGCCAAAGGATCATCAATACTTTCCAATTTCTTTAGCAATACGTCTATTATTGCCTCTGCAGTCAATATATTGGCATCTTGCCTACTCAATACCTCTACTGCAAGCTTTGTTGGTGCTAATATCATCTGCAGTTTTTGTAGCAGCAATATTATCTTAATTCCATTTTTGTGAGCAATCTAAATCTATCAATGCCTTTTTGATAGCATTTTTTAATTTTAGGAAACCTTGTATCATTGTCAGCATAGAATTCCATCTAGTTCTGACATCGAGTAACAAAACTAGTTCTACTCCGAATTCGGCTACTACATGTTTCTGCAGTGCTATTGTTTTCAAAGAACTCTTTCTGAAAAATCTAATGATCGACCGGGTCTCACTCGTCACATTGTTTATGTCGTCAACAATTTGCGGTCTAGCTTCTTCATTAGATTTTTTAAATTCATCATAGTTTTCAGTGCTGCTGCTGGCCTCACCGGAGCTGCTGTGTTCATTATCGCTATGGGAGGCATTCCTAGCAGCTGTAACATCCGACTGTTTTTTGCAAAATGTGTCAAGAATAGCTAAATGAATGGCATGATTTACACATAGAACCATTTCACAGGGGCTTTCTCTACCAATTTTTTTTATAACGTTTGGCCCATCGCTTGTTACTGCAACAACATCACTCTCAAACTTCACTCCAAAATGTTTCAAGCGTTCCTCCACTATTTGTCTTACTTCCGTGGCGCCACATTTACCGGGTATATAGACTAACTCCAAATTATAATGTGTTGTTTCTGTAGTATGACAAATAACACTAAAATAGCGTTTGTTGCGTATGCTCGTCCACTCGTGAATACTCACACTTAGCCGGTTACCCGAAGAACAGATATCTGAAAGTTCGTTTAGCATTTCTTTCTCCTTTTCCTCATAGTATTTTAGTATTAGATTCATAACATCATTAACAGACCGGGGCAGTTTATATCCTATAGCAGAAAGTGAATCACGAATGAATTCACTTTTTGTGATTCCATTTATTGCAGTCCGTCCGTCTTTTGCAGTCAGCTTTGCTAATGTTTCACCCAATGCTTGTGTTCGAGGAATTTTGAAGTTTAGTTTCTGTTGCTGCATACTTTCAGATCCCAACCTGCCTTTTTTTGGTGCACTTACACCTGAACTTGTAGTTGCTTCTGATTCTCATTATTCTTGGGTCTCGCTTTTAATGTTGATTTTATGCACATGTGCCAAATGTCTCACCAACCCGCTAGTATTTGTACCCTTGCAAGCAATAGTTTTTGGGCACTTTTGGTATTGCGCACTTGCAGCATCCTTTTTTTTTTTTAATATTTCCAAACTTTTGATACTTCCATCTATACTGACTGTTGTAGTTAGGTTTAGGTAAAATCTATACTCGTAACAAACGCAATTCAAATTAAAAATAAGCCCTAGGATTAATATTTGTCAAACAAGTTCAAAATAGCACACTTATTAATTTTTAAATACCTAAGAAAAACATACGAGTAAAATTTGGAAAAATAAATAGTTGGTATATTTTATTTTTTATCCAACTCATCTAATGAACTAAGCTTGTGTGTTGTTGTAAAAAAGAAATAAAATTCATTCAAGTAGTATAATTAATGTACTATCTTTAGATTTTTCAATTATTTTAATTTCATTATAAATAATAGAAAGAACAGATACCTAGTAAAATTTGTTGAGATTACCAATTAATATTAATAAATATAATATAAATTAAAAAAGTAGTAGACTTACCTGTTTGATTTCAATTTGTCATTATCGTGGGAGAGCCATGCTTTGGCACGAATTGGGCCAGCTCGACCAGAGTGATACCACGGCTACACAGAAAACCGGCGTAAAATAGCACTTGCGCTGTGTTTCGCCGTGAGTGAGGGCACCGGAGGCCCAACCCAGGGGGGGTTATGCCCCCCTTATTCCCTTTTAAAAGGCCGGCAACGCATCTGTGACTCCTCTGGTGTTGTTATACAGAACGCTTATATACAGCTTATTATACAGAAATTTTTCCACGAAACACAAATGTCAAGAGGCTTGTAGTCTCTATCAATCTCTATCTAAATGTGAGTGACCCTAGTGACCACAGATTTTTTGTAATTTTGCTAGCAGTGTAATGTGGTATGAAATAAATGTAATATAAATGTAATTTGTAAATGATATTACAACGATAATATTGAATTGATATAGAATGAATCAGTCCCGACACCGGGCAACTATTTTTAATATTCTATTCTCATAAAGTTCAGCCCAATCGCCTTATTCAATCCGAATAAATTTGCGCCGTGTTTTGAGCGTCTTCCAAGAACTTAATTATGCTTCAAATATTTCACTAAATATTCTTATCTAGATTGAGATGTACTTCGATTTGTATGTAAGATGAGAATCTTACAAGGTAACTGTTACAAAACTCCTTTTCGTTCTAATTGTCTAACTCGTTTACTATTGAAACCATACTTTGTTTACCACTGGTAATATAAATGAAGCTATTTCATTTATATTACAAGCATGTTGAAATAATGACAGCTACTATAAAGTTTATTGTGATGAGATATTTGAGTTCAGACTGGGATAGTAAACGTTTAATTTTATCTGACAGGTTCTATACGTCGACAAAGATTCCCATTCGTATGTGAGTTCCGATGGTCGTTGCCGCTTTGTGCTACGTTCCTCGGACAAGACGAGTGGTGTACTAAGGAATCCTCGGCATTCGTTGCCTCCAAATTCGTCGTGTGTTTACTATTTTCAGGTGAGCTGCAATGGTTGACAAGTTTGTATATTTATATTGTTAGATGGGGCAATTTTCGAATTTATATTAAATAAAATATACGTGTAAAATAAAAAAAAACTATTGCCCCGTATTCTTTTCATTACAAGCATTATTTTTATCTATTCGCAAATATATATGAGAAAACATTAATATCAAGGAAATATTAACTGTTAAACTTGCAAATTTTTACATGAGATTTCAATTAAAACTCAAAAAAATAAATAAAAAAAGAGTGCAATACTCTTACTGTTTAAATAATATTTCATTAAATTATTAATGAAAATAATCGGAAATTATCATTTCCACGTAACGTTGTTGCCGTGAGACTCAAACAAGCGTTCGGTTTGTTTCTACAGGCGGCACCGGGGCGTTGCGCACTTGACTTGTATACGTGGACACGATTTCTTATAAATAATAATGCTTATAAGGAATGGAAGAAGGCACACTTATTTTATAATGATATGATTATTATTAACAAGTACTAAAGAAGAACAGGTTTCCACAAATTACATACAAACAATTCTCTTGCCCTTTTTTTTGTTTAAATATTCTCTTTGTTCTTTTTGTATAGATTTCAAATATCTCATCTCATCTAAGTGGATTATTATCGTTGGGCCGTGTAATTCATTTTAGATGTTATTTCAAGGGTCGACCGAACGAAATTGTGTGGGTATCGTTCGTGAAGTACCACTCTGCTGGGGCGGAGACAACGGGATTCGATCAACAGAAGGATTGCTCATCCCAGCTCACCATCTGGGACGGGGCTGCGCCTGATGCTGATCTCGACAGGAAGGTACGAATGTTTGACATTTTTTTAACACTATTGCACAGCGGAACTACCTTAATAAAGCTTAAACTTAATGTCATCAATAAGTCAACCATAATACTACTTAGTATTCTTTTTTATATAAAACAGCGCTAAACGCTGTGTACAGAATACTTAGTTTTATATAATTCGCTTTAATATTTAATAAGATACGAAAATATTACTAATATTCTATATTAAATATTATATATTTTATGTTATAATTAATATCGGACGATATGTCACGATACTTTATGATTACGTTATAAGATACGGGAAGATATGAACACAAGCATACATGCTTAATTTCTTATATTGGTTAAGTAGATTAGCTCACAGCTAAAGATTAAAATATATATAAACAAACGTATGTTTTTCATTATCTACAAGATTGTTGATGAACTAATAAATCAACTTTGTAAAGGCTAGATTGTATAATATGTAGTATTCTTAAAATGTTAATGAAATATAAATTATTAAATCATTTTCATTTTTTGCTGATCAGGTTATAACTAATAATTTTGTTAAAATATAAATTAACATTAATTTATAACAAAACAAAAAACAATAAATTAACATAAATTAACATTAATTTTACTTAGATATTTAAGTAATTCCATCAGTAAACTTGCGAATTCGTATTTCAAACTAAAATACCAGACTGCACAATTTTTTATCCACGTCATCCGGAATTCAAAGCGTATAAATCTCCGAAACGGAATGCTCGCTGTAGTCTTCGTGCAGAAAATAAAACAAAAAGACGTCACGGTGCGGATACACAGTCAATAAAATGTTCAACGCAAAACTAACGCACATCACCACAGAACTTGCATCCATAAAATTTTACAATACACGCTTTGTTACGACAAAAAGTTTGCATATATCACAATACACGCTTTGTAACGACTAAAAGTTTGCACACCGTAATGAAATGTGGATTAACTTGCTGGTGAAAAGTTTAGCATTTCACTAGACTAATGCGGCAATACGATATAGAAGCGATATAAAATTGGGTAGCGTTCTGGCGTTATTCGTGCCATTTCACTGCCAACTAACTGACTAGGTACCTCTACCCTCTTGACGTCGGCAAACATTAATTTTCTTTAATGTGTCTGAGCACTCTTACCGCCCGACCGACTGCACTGCGGTGTTTCGTTTCATTCATTCGGAATTCCTTAGTTTACATTTGTTCTCGAATCACACTGGGCGAAACTTTTGCAAAACTCGCAGCTAGCTGGTTTTACCTATAATATTTATAGGTTTTTCTAAGTGGAAAATGGCAATAGAATATGGTTGGTGTGTATGAAGTATCAAAATCAAAATAAAGAAACCCAATTAGTAACTACAAAGCTTGGTTAATTTATTATACTACAACGATTGTACTATTATGGTTTACATACGACTCGTTCAATAATCATTTATTTATAATTTCTATACTATTTAATTGTACCAAAAAGCAAGGGCAGGTACAGTTCGATTTATTAAATATATTAAATTTCAATATTTAAAAATCAAATGAAACATGAGAGAAAAAAAGTATAGGGCCAACGGATTTTCAATATTATTATTATTGATTGTCTTTGTATAGATGACCGCCCTGAAGTTTCAGTGAGATATATAGATGATGATAACCAACTGTTTTAATTAATTAGCATGTTGCCTGTCACATTTATTTCTCTATTTATTTATATAATCCTTATGGGAACCAACCAAATAACTAATTAGTCTAGCTAAAATATATTACAAATGTCTAGCTTTCTAGTTATTTCTGTCACACATTGATTGGCGAATTTAGAATTTACTGCTAATTTTCAACTTATTATCTCATGTTCAAATAATTAACAAATTATCGGTGCGGGTTTGTCAATAAGTCTACGTTCATGTTTCTAGTGTCAAGACCAAAGCGTTAAATTATGAAAATCAATATAATTATTTACTGTTGGAGAGTCGGCCACTCAAAATACTCTCTCGTGTCAATTAGATATGTGATATCGCACCTTTAGAATTGATGTGACCTAATCCAAAATTCTTGTTCTAATTAGTTATACAGACTAGTTTAGTGTACTACCATTAACAATAAAAAATATAACAATTAACATACAACTTAAAGCATCATAATAGAAAATAAAAAAAAATACCAACTCTTCAATCACATTTTTAGCGTTTACCAAAAAACAAGAATTTTGGGTTATATCACTTCAATTCTAAAGGTGCGATATGCAAAAATTATTTTTGTTAATTCACTAGATATATATTATATACTCCACTCAGAAAGATACCTGAAGATAACTAAAAATTAAATAAATATTATCCACATTAGCAAATGAATAGGTAAAGACAATTTTCTTTATTGACAAGCAAGAGCTGCCCGTTACTTTTTATGGAGTATTAGCTTACCGCTTTATACGACCTTCGTCCAACAACACATCAACGTGAATAATTATTTACGTTGTACCTATCTGTCTGAAAGATAACAACTGAATAATTATGATAACTAGGGAACAAAGTTAACCTGTCAATTCAGATTCTGGATACGTTTTTATGAATAAGGATTAATATTTACATGTTAGTCCATACAGCTAGGTTGAAATATATTCTATAACAGCAACAGACAAACGTGGTGTATTAAGCAAAAATATTATTCCAAACTAAATCCATCTAGTTACTTAAAAATATTAAGCGATGCATATAATTGTTGAACTCTCAAACTTGTTATTGTTATTCATATTGTTGTTATTGATTAACAATTACAATAATTTGGAAAAAACTACTAAATGTGAGAAATAAAAAAAAAATCTTTAGATGACACTTATTTAAAACTTGTTGGTTTTATTGATCGCTATGCGTCGTAACAAAAAAAAAATCCACAGTAAACTTAGTCAATCTCAAAGTAACTTTTAACTTAAACATAACGAATATACAAATAATAACATATATTTAGATATTTTTTTCTTTTGTTTTCAATTGTCATATACAATATCATATTATTTACACAAAACAATAATTATTTATTCGTCAGGTCCGTAAGGTAAGTTGGTAACATTGTTTAAATATGTCATGACAAGCTATATACTATATTTCTACTTAACGATAATAATTTTTCGAATGCAAGTTATTTTTTTATTGTATTTTTAATTTATATATTACGAAAGTTTTATTAAAATGTATTAAATTTCTTATAGCCATTTAAAAAAATTCCATAAGTTATTAAATAACGGTAATAACGTATTATTTAAAATAGATTAAATATTTACATACATAGCTCAAGATTCTCGTTCTGCGTTAACAAAATTATTTAAATTTTTCTGAATGCAGTCCAAACTAAGAATATAATTGTGAAGGTAACTGTTTCTGTTTTATTTTTACGACAAAATAGTTGAATTGCTTTCTATGGAAATTCTGAATAGTTCTGGTTGATTTCTGAATAGGTTAAGAACCTGGATATATGGAATTTCTTATGCAAAAATTTGATATAATCAACACAAAGCCGCGGGCGGATTACTAGTTAAGTATAAACGAGACTAAAGTCATTTACGTAATTTTCAAAGATAGATCTAGCTAAAATGGGATTGTTATTTTCCTCTTATACAAATCCTCACTATTTTCACCCGGTGTGCCAAATCTCTCAGTCCACATTAACAATGGATGAGCGGTAAAGTTATTTTTTGCTGGCACTTTCATCAGGAAGTTTCTTGGGCCCGTTCACTGTTTTGTAAATAAAACGAGGTGCATGAAGTCCTATTCTCTATGCAAAATCGTTCATTTGTTATTCCGCTATAAATACATTTCAGTACTTACATTCATTTAACTCTAATGATGTGGTTTAATAATTTTTAGTTGAATTGCTAATAACACATCCGATGTTTCTATATATTTATGGAAGAAAACTTTGAAAACAGATAAAGATAAACAAATTTATATCAGGATAAACATATTTAAGCACGTATGCTACATACACATCGCATTGCAATTTTGGTGTAATTAAGTCGATCGATCATAAATTAACTATTTTGGTTATACATTTTAATTCCCGGTGTTTGTTCACAGCTGGAGATGACAGATAAGAAATCACTTCTGGGCTCGTTCTGCAGAGAAGAATCGCCGAAATTGTGTGATCACGCGCTTCTGTCAAATGCTACTAGAGCAACAAGGCCATGTGCACCTTCAGAAAGCTATATCACTACGGGACCAGCTCTTACAATTCTACAGGTATTTTCACAGATACGAATCTAATCAAAGGAAGCCAGTCCTACTGTTGTATGAATGGTACCTATATGTCTTAAGTTAATTATCCTTCTTATTATGAGATATATATTTTAGCCGCTTTCGTGATGGCTACCTTTACAGCTATAAAGTAAATTGTACATATATCCTCCAGTGCGAAAAATAACTGTATTTTTAGTTCAATATCTGGATGAGATGAGAGAGAGATGTATATATGTATACAGCATAGCGAAATGCTAGCTTTGTCATCGGGTGTCGTCGGGTAATCATCAAAAGGGTTTGTTTGCCAACTTTGCTAAATCAATAAAGAATAGCAACTCACATGTATCAGCCGAAAGTGTCATTTTTCTTTATTAAATATATTATTTGAATGTGTTTATTTAATGACGTATTCATAATGGTCATACATAATCCTTTAAAAGCCATTTCGGTATTTTGCCATTGATTCAGTCTGTAAAATACTTTTGTTACTCGATACTGTATTGCTGTAATATTATAATGTCTATGGTACAATATTTTTGTCAGCTGCCTAATATTCTATTTACCTCTGTGCGTATTGATGTTTACAATTACTATGCAGCTTAAAGAATAATGAAAACATCACAAAATAGTCTAATAAAGTATGTCTAATTAAAACTTGTTATACAAAAATCCTTTGCAGTGAAAAAATTAATATTATATTTATTGTTTGTGTTCACACAACTGATTAGAAAATAATCATGGTATCGACTCTCGCGTAACACTATACTATATAGTAACTATAATATATGCACCTAATTCTTCGCTTTGTCGAGGTAATTAATATTTGTTATTTCGTTTAATTTACATTTGTAAGAAAATTTAAAGACGTTCACATAAACTTTCTCAGCTACAGTTCTCTTGCAACATTTATGATCTTTTAAACGCTATCCAAGTTTTTCGTTACCTTGATACTGGCACCGTCAATTCCATGTATCGATTGATCATTAATCCATGGTAATGCAATAATAATGGTTTCGTGTGTCACGGACAAATATCACCACAATAAATGAGCCACGAATCTCCCCCTGCGATCCGTCTAACGATTAGGTCATTAACCTGACTAAATGTAACATCGTTAATATTATGACTTTCTTACATTTCATTTGCTGTTACACTAGGTAGATATTCAGACTATGAAGATAAATCGCAGTAACTTTTATCAATAGTTGAAGAAAAAATAGTATCGTCGTAAAATTGGTCGACATACAAATGAATTTTAAGATTATTTAAGGACGTAATCTAGGGACTAAGATAACTTTACTTAGTTGGCATATTATATCAAAATGTTAATATTGCATATAATATTTATGACTTTAATATATATTATATAACAACAGATAATATATTTATATAACAACATCAATATATGTGAAGCTTAATCGAAATGATCTTCATTGGCTGTAAAACAGTAAAAAGTTGATGTCAAGTATCAATACAAACACGCACAATTTCCATGAGACAATTCTTTACAACCAATATTATGGATTGCTGTAGGGACTTTAAATTATAATGACTTTTAGAGTAAGTCATAGTCTCTAAAACCAAATATAAATCATAATCCAGCAGATTATAATTGGACCTAGAAAACGAACGCAAAGCTTGCTATTCTTGTTTTCATGAATTAAGCTTTAAGACTCAGTGCTGAGTCTTGCTGCAGAATTGTTGGTTATAGAACACAGTGTTACTAAGAGGCTTAACTACTTTCACAAGAGTACCTTGATGTACTTGTACTGATATTATGTCATTTTTTCACAAAAATAAGGCTCAGTCACTGCTTCTAGCTAACACCCTGCCAAATTATCACAGAAGTTTGATAATATGCAATAGGTAATTCGATGACTAATCGGCAAGTTTCTTTAGAGTTTTGAGTATATACTAGGAAATTCTGCTTGTTAAAATATTGTTCAATTGTAAAAAACTTCTCATCCTTAAATAAAAGTTTTGGGTGACCTCCCTTTGCGTAATGCTTAAATAGTTGTTTTAGATCTTACCACCCAATCCTTTTTGACATTATAAGTTATGAATTTATTTTATTTCTTCCATTATCCAATTTTTCAACAGGCCGGTACATTAATCTTCGACTAATACTATGCGAATGGAGAGTTTAAAATTTTTCCCTATACCTACTTATGTTATGCAATGTCATTGAAATTTTGTTTGTCATTATTAGGTCATCATAAATATCACTTGAGCTGAAGCTTTAACAAAAGAGAAAAAAAATCTTCAATGATCTGTTCCCAAATCGTCAATCAATATACATACCTAATTTAAAAAATATTTTTTTCAAAATTTAGACTAAATTTTGCAAAGTTAATCGTCTAACGCCTTAATATATCCACGTCAAAGGTAAAGCTGTACCGGCATAGAAGTAACCGGTGAGTTACTAATTAAAAAGCGCTAATGTCAGCGCTCCATTTTATCAATGTGTACTTACGTATGCACATAGCGAAACGAAACAGAGCGCGGAAATTGTCGTGGGGCACGTCATACGGAAGCTGACGTAGATGTCTAGATACAGTATTTTTTAAACTTATTTGCAGAGGTATACTTCGTATTTACTTGGACGTCAATTTTTAGATAGAGCACTTCTATTATAACAGGGAGGCTAGTAGATCCGTGTACTGAACAATGAGTCCGTATAACAATAATAAACGCACAAATCTACAAAGATAGTGAAATTATACGGAGATCAGGATATTTATCATAAAATATGTCGCAGTAAAATTGATATGATTATTTAAGCAATTTTTTTTACATATGGATGCCGTCATTAATTCCTTATTGAAAGTGTATACGTAATACGTACGTACGTACGTGAAAAGATATCGATTGACATCTTTTATTTTTTTGTTCCCCCTGAGGAATATGCATTAAGTTGCATACCCCGGCTGTGGCGAGTCGGCGGTTATGTGGGGCTCTTCTACCCACTAAAAACCTCAGGGATGGCCTTCCTCAGTCATGTAGGGAGCCCCGGGGAATATCAAGCTACTTCCGGGAACCTCCAGCCTCCGCTCCCCCGCCGATACAGGGGAGCCCTCCTCGGGAGAGGCTACAATACCTCCCCCGATCTCCACCACCGACGACGCCCCCGGCCACGGAAGGGGCGTGGTCCCTCCCGGGTCGCCGTATCCGCGTGCGCGATTTCCTCGCGCCCGCCGACGACCCATCGATTGACATCTATCTAAAACATACGACAGATGTCAGAATTTCTGTTTAGAAATCCAAAAACATACAAAAGAAAATAGCCTATGTGCGAACGACATAAGGTGTTTATTTTTTCACTGAGACATATGTATCTATTTACAAAATGCTTCAAGACCCTTTATTCAGGTATTCTTTTTAGTCGTTTCTATTCCCAGAATGCACTCGAAACTTTTCTGCCCGGTGAAACATTCATCCAACAGTGTAGATAAGTCACGCGCACCGAGTTGCATTTGCCATAGTGAATAATGCAAGGAGGACGTGCATAGTATATATAACGCAAGTAGATTGCTATATACGAGTTCTTTGGTACCCATAACTTACGGGTAATGTGAAACAGATCTATTACTGAAGGATTAACAAAACGCAATATACAGAAGTAAATTTTACACAACAATATTGGTAAACAAGAAAACTAAATACTCCAAGACAAGTGTTTACTATAAGCCACGTGTTTAATATAGTACACGTGGATATTACGAGACTCGCAGCTAATCTGTAAAGAATTAAGTAGTGATATTGCTATGTCAAAACTATTTCTTACCTTTTAAGCCGAAATACAAATATGCAAGTACTGCTGCATTACCACAGAAATTGGAAAGATTAAGTCTTCAAGCAGACGACCCACCAGGTTATAATAGGCAAAAACTAAGGGTATCTTTTTTTCTTTTTTATATCTATCCCTTGATCATATAACCCAAGCCTAACAGTGCTTACTTTGGGCTAAGCTAATTAGTATCCAAATAAGTTATATTTATTTATTACCTATTTGATATTTATTTGTATTACCTTCTTACAATACTGTATTAGAATATATATTACTATATACATATGTATGTTCTATAATATTATATATCTATTTTTTATATATAACAGCACAGTAACACTCGTATGCGAATGTAAAACGATACAGACAAGTTTAAGTTTAACGCCAGCGTGTATTTCACTGTGGAGCGTGTCACAGCTATGGCGACGATGGAATGCCTGTACTGTGACCTGTCAACCCTTCAGAGCACATTCCTCTCAGTGAGTGATATTGCGTAAAGGTTTTCAGTTCAAAATACGGGCGCAGTCCAGTGTATCTTAGATACTTAGATAGATTAGAGATCGTTGCTCGATAGACCGATAAAAAATAGAAGTGAGTTCGATTTATCGTTCTACAAGTCAACTTTAATCTTTCATTCATTATATGTAAAACTGTAGTTATTGTAAGTATTATCAATTGTATATATTTTGCTTTTGGGCTCATGTGCTACGGTGACCCCATAAGAGCAACGCCAACTGCATTGTAATTAATCCTTGTAGTTTGCCTGTTCAAAGTACTGACCCATATTACGTCAATCTCTGTTCGGCTCAAAGCCTGGTTACTTTGTTTAATTACGGGGACACCCGCTATCATGCCAGTTAGCTATACCTGAACTCCTCAAAGAAAGGGACACTTTCTATTTTACCTCTAATAAACGAAATTTTAGTATGGTTTAAATTGTAATATTATCGCTTCGTTTACATTTCTACCACCGGATAAATGACGCGAAACTAAAAACATCTTGTTAATATGAACAAGTAAGGTTAATACAATGAACCTTGATCTTATGCAACTTGTTAAAGTCACTGGCGAACTGCTTTATTATTCAATATTAAATTTAGCACAGTGTAGACGGGGTGAGTTGCTAACTAAATATTTGAAGTTTTACTACACCGCATCTCGGTAGCGTTGGGCTGGAGCGTATATCAGATTGTCTTTGTGTGATCTTAACGGAACTATAATCTGTTAGTACTACGGAATTATGTTTTTAAGTCCTCGGTTACTTCAACTAGTTGTGTAGTGTATGTGCATTTAGCACATACACTCAAATGTAAAATTATTGGAAACTAGCGGACCCGACAGACTTCGTCCTGTCAAAAAGATTTGTAAAGTGGCAGATTTTTGTTCCTACTTGTTTTATAGAAATGTAAAAAAGTAGTTATAGTGACGTAACTACAACAGTTAGACATATGGTCTCGCGAAGTTTTTTGTAGATATTGATATATTCTATAATATTGTCGAACATTTTTTATCCTGAATACTCTTCGCAGCGTATGCGATGAAAGACATTTTATGCAGCTTACCTTTTTTTACACCTTCGGTTAGTTTTAATAAGAATTTCTAAAGATTTCTATAGTAATCTAGTTCTAAATATAGCCTATGTTACTCAGTGATAATGTAAATTCCTAATGACAAAAGAATTATTAAAATCGGTAAAGTACTTTTTGAGTTTATTCGTTACATACAAAAATACAAATCTTACCTCTTTATAATATTTGTGTAGATATTGCATGTTTGTGCATACTTATTTATATATGTATATAGATGAATCCCTATTTCTCTTGATCTAGATATTATAAGTGAACAGCTGGACCAACTTTGCAAATTCTTTGTTGTGTTAATTATTTTCAAATGTAAGAAAAAAAAAATTAACAACTATCATCAGATATATCAGATGGCACAATTGAATAAATAAAATAAATTTACTATTTCTTAATACACATTTCATACTAATTTTCAAATGCATAATTTAAGCATAAGAAATAAAATTAAATTTGCCGTTCCAACGTACAGGCTACAAAAAACTAGAGGTTCGTTTATGGGCAAATGTATAATTTTTTTTAACAAGATTCCACATATTATAGCTGAATTGCCTCTTCATAAGTTCAAGGTACGTGTCAAAGACGCTAATGAGTAAGGGCTATTAAAAATTCAATGATTATTTAAATGATGCCAATGCTTGGTGTTGATTAGAAGATATTACATTCTAAAGTGTAAATATTTGTTTTCCCGTATAAATTGTAAACACACACACACATATATATATATATATATATATATATATATATATATATATATATATATATATATATATATATATATTGTATGATAACGACATAATTTATTGTAAATGTTATTATTACTTTTGATAAAGCTAATAAGTTTCTTACGCCCATTCTTCTTAACAGCTAAAATACACGTCCTGAATGGGTGGTAATTAAAAAAAATTTTTGGACGATTCAAAAGAGCTTTCTATAAAGTCATATTTGAATCAAGTTAATTTTGATTTTTACATATACATCAGAAAATGTGTTTTAGCCAAATGTAATAAAATAAGCCTAAAATCAAAAGTCCAATTTAATATAGAGTTTCGGTAAATTTCGATCGAATGTACGGTGTATCCGAATTGAAAAGACGGCATTACTTCTGTCAGGTATGCTAATAACTTATTAATATGGTGTCCACTTGTTTAACTCATTATTTTGTATTGCTGGATTTTTGTCGCACTATATTAATATAATATTTATTAGCAAGATAAAAATCCAGTATTCGTATTATTATCATCAAACATGATCTTTTCATATTCTTATAATGGAGTGTGCCATATGTTCGTCTTATGAACAAGGCCGTTCAACAAACAGACTCGATTACAGAACAATCTAAAAATTATGAACGTTTCTTCACTGTTATTGTAATTTTTTGTTGTTTTAAACTAAACAAACGCACTTAAATTCGGAATTTGGAGTAAAATGTTTCAAATATGAGTAATATTTTTTTGGAACATTTAGCTCATTTAGTCTACACTTGCCTACTTTTATATTATATTTAATAATGAAAAGATTATTGCTATTACATAGATTATTGTTATTATTATTATTATGAAACTATAAATTGTATAGTCCCAAACAAACAAAACCACTTCTGTAATGAAACTGAACACAAACTTGTAATTTTATGTTTCCCCAATTCGCCTAGTTATCTTTACCCGTCTACGTAATCCATCAATTAATTAGAAAACCTCCCGCAGGAGCTGCGTCAGGGTTCAGCGTTGTACCCGGTGTCTTTCCTACTTCGTTACGAGTTCGTGGACGTGAGTGAGCAAGGGCAGCCCCTCGTCGATTCCCGCTCGGCGTGCGACAGAGTGTTCAAATCCGCTCAGACCTACTCCGGTCGATTCCAAGCTCCCAGAGCAATATTCTACTATGGTCGGGGCGGCGCTCAGAATCTGACTTGCATTTTAAGGTGAGGCATCTTTTTTTAATTTTGTGCTTTTTGTGATAAAATAAAGTGATATGTTGCGTCAGAAAATGTTGCGTACTTCAGAAATTATATAAACATAAGGCTTTGTTAACAGATTCGAGGCTAAAGTCGGGGAGAGGGTACAATTAACATTCACGAATACATTCTTTGGCAATAAGCATTGTAGTACACACAAAGATTCGCGAACAAGCCGATGGAAATGTGATAGACCCGCAAAAAGAACAATTGGGGGCGAGGGTCTTGCTCAAATAATAATTACGGAATATCCCTGGGATGGGGTGCCCATACAAAGAGATTGTTTGTGTACAAATCGTTCTGAGCCTCTGAACATACACACTCTCACAGCCCCAGTTATTGAAGTAAATTTCACAGTAACCATGATGAATATAACTGAAGACTACGATGATTTTGCATTTGAAGGGGAATATAAGTTTGTACCGACAGTACCTGGTGATGAAACTATTTGCTCATCCGGCTGGGGTAAAAGACAACTTAGAGGCAGCAGTGGAGAAATTAAGCTTTACGATAAAAGACAGACATCAGTGGCACCAGAAATTGTGGGCGATAGAAACGTTATATCCGAAAGTGTCAGGGCAGAAGTTGCTTGTGTTCATAGACCATGGTTGATAGAGCCAGGGGGTGATGACGCCAACCCTGTTCAAGGAAGATACCTTTATGTTAAACTCCCTGGATATGAAATGACAACTACTACACCATTCTGTTCAACACCTAACAGGCTGTTTATATATGAAGCAAAAGATACATCCAAATATCGAGAGATATGTCCAGATGGCCCCAACTCTTTGGATCTTTTTTCTCCTGGTTGGTTATCAGCTCAAACTCCTTTAGAAAGTTCTCTGAAACCACACGCTCGAAGTTTTGTAATAGACTTTCTTCAACACGAACAAGCAGATTATTCGATAAAATGGATCGAAGTTATGAAAAAACCTGCTTTCGAACATGACCCAGAATCTAGTTTCCTACCACTGACAGCGTCTCTGGAATGTCGATATAGGTACGTATGTAGGATAAGATCACATACTAACACTATTTAATTTCAATACATATCACCTCGCAATCAAGTCTAGGGTCACATATCCAAAGCAGAGAACTAACAAAGTCGAATTATTTACGCTATGAAAATCCGATACAGTATAAATAGAATTAGAGATACGAGTAGTTTATTGTTTCCACATTTTACACATTTCACATGTTTTATATTAAAATACTAAACTATACCTGATATTTCTTAAATTCTAATTATTTGTGCAGTTGTCCTGAGCTCAACGCTTGCATACCAATAGCATTATGGTGTGATGGTAGTCCACACTGTCCTTCTGGCTATGACGAAGATGATGCGAACTGTTCCTTCAGAATATCATTGCCTCCACCTTACGTCGCAGCTGCAGCGGGAGCAGGTCTCTTGCTGTGTGCAGTCCTCGTGGCGCTATGCGCGTGTAGGAGACGAAGAAGAAAAGACAAAGAGTTCAAAGCACGACTTGACGGTGCTTTACCGCCGGAAGAAAGGCCGTACGACCGCGCTAAAACAAACGGCGTACCCGAGGCGACCCGACAATACGCCACAGTTCAAAAGTACGCTACTATAGATAAGTACAGCTTAAGTCAGAAATATAGTGCCGGATTGAACGACGCGAGATACTACGACGAAGTAGCACAAAGGGATAAGCTCGCTGATACTAGGTATGCGAGCTTAGGTCGAGCGGGTCGCGGCATCCGCGTTGAAAATTCCAGAGGCACTGGGTCAAGGAGGGCGGTGCCAGATCTTGGATATCCCGATTTGAAAGATGGCTTTTGTTGACCAGACATATTAATGACGACTTTATTGTTATTGTCAATATTCGGTATGAGTGCATAAAAGTGTTTCGTGTAACGTTCTAAAAAGACTGATCTGGCCAAAGTGCCTATCCAAAGTTTTGGTCAAACTTTTAAAACGTATTTGGTACTATCAAAAAAGCCAAAGCTAAGTGACGAGTTTTGAAATAGTATCGTAGACAAAAATGTAAATAATTATAAGTCAGTTATCAGTCTTAATATAAAATAGTTACTTTTCAAATCTTAATATTTTCACAACAATTT
This sequence comes from Scirpophaga incertulas, assembly GCA_036419045.1. NCBI lineage: Eukaryota > Metazoa > Arthropoda > Insecta > Lepidoptera > Crambidae > Scirpophaga > Scirpophaga incertulas. The sequence goes on from CM071641.1 coordinate 12,107,296, forward strand.
ACATATCTGGGTGTACACTTAAAGCTTGACAATACTATCTCCTTGATATTTATCAAAAGCGGTATTAGTAATCTTATCGCAATATATGCCTAATCTCGCTTTAAACATGTTGCATTTCCATATTTAGTTTTTCACAGCTAATCAAATAATTTTAAATAAAACGTTTTTCGGAATGTGTACGAATAATACAATTCAGCAAAATCATGTGAATATAAATATAACTACAAGATATAATTCTAGATATAAAATGAAAATGTGATATAGTTGTAAAAACTATAAAGTAAGTAAGAGTTCATGAACTGTTTAACTTAGCGTTACTTATAAATGTATAAAAATATTGGATTGTGTATAAAAGATTAGGAAAATTAAGTTGTATCTTAAATAAGTGGTCGGTTGTAAATAAATTATAGATTTAAGATTTTTAAAGTCTGTAACTGTTTCCAAGTAAATGGAAAATTAAAGTCATTTCTAAAAATAATTGTTTTTGTCTATTATTATTAATATCTCTTATATAATTTTATTTCATTATGCTCAACGTTAAATAATATATTCTATTATATATATTACCTCGATCATAGAGTGTCCAACTAGTGTAACTAGTTCCGCAGAGTCTCACACGTGATGCCGCTTGATGATCTATAATAAAGTAAAATCGTTCTGAATGTCAGAGAAAATATGTGATCATAATGCTAATTTATTTTCTAAGAGCAAGGTATATCATTATCGAGACAAAATCGGAAAGTGGTAATAAACTACAATTTTCATTCCAAAAATAAAATGTGTCTTTCTTCATGGATATTTTTTAAATATCCTTGTCATTCAATAGTTTCATTATATAATTAAAAGTCTACGAAAATTCTATAATAATTATGTGTTATCAACTCATATTATTTATAGAAAAATGAGATTGACCCAACATCCAACGACACCTACTAGCGCCAAATAAATTAGATTCTGAATAAGACTAATCCTGAAAAAAAAATACGAACGTACGTATTCTGATAGAAAGGTTAGACAAAGGTGTAATTCCACACACACAGTTGCCCAATTTTTATTAAGTCCCAATGAAGACAAGGCGAGCCTATTGCTCTGCCAGGACTCTTAATAGTAAATGTGATTGCGATATATTTGCTTCGTCGGCTCTTACGCTATATAAGAGAGGAACAGTAACACATGTCGTCAATTAATTAATAATAAATATATATATATATATATATATATATATATATATATCACATAGTGCCAATAATATTTTTTAAATTGTATTGTTGTTATTCGACGATACCTATTCTAGGTAACTAGGGATATACAAAAAAAAATACAGGATTCTAATAGAAATAACTATTCAATATATTGACTTTCTATTCTGTAGTATAGCTTACGTCAAATTACCTTCACGATTATAATGGAGGAGATTATTATGTTCACTTTGTGTTGTCAAAACTACTTAAAAAGTTATCTCTATCTTTAGTCCAGGTAACAACGAAATAGTTTCTCTATAATATTTAAATGAAATAAAGAAAAAATAAATTAACTATACATCTGTACAGAAAGGATAATGTTCAAATTAGTATGGGCTTCTGCCCCGAAACTCCGTCCAAGGTTCTATATACTATATGGTATAAGGTATATGGTTCTATATACTATATGCATATACAAAACGGATTAGTATTTAAACATTCTACAGATATACAGGTGTGCGTCATGTATAACAAAATAGTTAAAGATTTTCTGATTAATAATCTGGAGTTCTATTTCCCAAGGGACAGTACTTTTTCTGCTCAGTTTATTTCTATTCAGTTTGTTTTTTTTTACTAGTTTCTAAGTCGATCTGGTTACCTACTATCAACTTTCTTAAGTTTGTTATCAATAACAATATTAGTAACATTTCTGTCTTATGTTCTAATTCTATCACGCCCCTCACGAGTGCCCGTCGGCACGATCAGTCCTGCACCTGTAGAATATGAGAATGTTACCTCACATTCAAGTCATTTGTTAAATTGTTTAACTCCCCACATATATAATTAAGTTTCGTAGCTGTCTGTATTCGTATTGCTACGTCGCTATTGTCAAACAAATTTTAAAAGTAAAATTAACTATGTTCACGAAGTCTTTAACACCCAAGAAGCTCCACAGGTATAGGGCTAATTTGTATTTGTCTCGTTGGATAATTGAATTATAGGCTCAGGCTGCATTAGCCGTCCACTCCGTTGGCTTAACGAGCGCTGCGCAAACTAAATTATCTGATGAACTAATTAAAGACCGAGTCCCAACAGGACTTGACAACAAGGACTTGTGTACACTTCGTGTCGTTATGTACGTTCTTATCAAATATTTTATGGTACTCTTAAGTTAAAAGGTCACTGTATATTTTATTAAAGTTCCACACATAATACTTAATAATATAAGCATCATTAACGATTCAAATTTAATAAACATCAAATTTAAATCATTAAAAATATAGACAAAAATATGTTTCGTTAATAACAAGCGACTTATATACTTATTATCAAATATAATCATCAGTTTCTCAAGTACTAATAACAATATACAAGTACCATAGACTTGGGGTATTAAGTATTTGAAATTATTGTCTATTTTTGGTCAATAATCTATAATTATTGCTTGCAATTAATGCTTGTAATTTTATTGCTGTTTAGATATATTACTGTTTAATAGATAATAATTTAGTAATTATAGAAAACATTCAACATTTACAATTTTGCTATTTTATCATTAAATATACCTGTAATTAAACTTAGCGTTGTATCTCTCAATAATTTTGAGAATTTTATCAATACAATGAAAAAGTGTAAGTATAATTGTAATGACAGTACATCCATACGATATAGTAGATTGCTTTATAAGGGTGGAAAGGAATCAATCCCTACGAAGTTGTTAGACTATAGTCCGAGTAGGGTTTGATTCCTTTTACCCGTGTGTAGCACTCTACTTTTCATTTCATTGAATGTAAGGAAAATAAAAAATAGCTTCTCTAATCAAATTTATTAATAAAAATACTCCTAACTTGAATAGAACCTATTTAAAATTAATTTTTTTAAATGCCTAAATCACACAATCAAGATTTCGGTACAGAGCGTAACAGATTCCCCTTCCGACAAAATTATCTTTTTCACAGATATTTTTAAATTTGAAACACATCGCGTTACCTTTTACTGGCCATTCAGCTAAATACTTTTATTATCTTTGTACCAAAGATTGTATGTAGGCAACCTAATTCAGTTCTATTTTTTAAAATTTTACTTTTCGCCTTAGGGCGGGAAGTAAATAGTATGAGAATTTCCCGCCCGCTGGTGGGAACTAGCGTTTTCCTCCCAATACTCAGATTAAGGAAACGCTCCATTCTGAGCATGAGGAATGAAAAAGTATTTAGAATTTTCCGCGCGTCTTACGTCCTGTCTTCAATATGTATAAGTATTGGGGTCGGGTTCGAAATACTTTTGTTACAGTAAGAGGACAGCTACAGCTAGCTTTAAAAATGTCTACAACTTTGAATTTATTATGATTTATCGTGAAAATAACCACAAGGTTCCCTGCTAGAACTGGCATGTATCAAGCCTAGTTAGTAGTTTGGGCTGGGAAATTCTGTCTAACCGTAAAGTATTTTAAGTTTCATTTCTAGCGTGGGCTTCATACTTTTGTAAAGTTTGTTAGTTATTGATATAGAAAATCTATATCAATAAACCTTAATAAATCCAGTATATTAAAATGCATAGTTTCTGGCCTACAAAATCGACAATACCAAGCAATCGTAGAAATATTTTAGTGGCATCGCTTCGTGTCGTACACACTGTCAGAATTACCATATCTAAATGGAAAACGGCCGTGTACAATCAATTTTGTCCTCACATTCCATTTGGAGCTGCACCTGCGCTAGTGATATAAGGGTATTTTTCTATTTTTTATCGTCCAATTTTTAGGTATTAGATATTTCAATACCCGTTCCCTAGAGAGACTACCAAGCTTTTATTATAACTATTGAAAATATTATCAAATCATTGTTTAGCATATTAAGTGCTTGCGAGATTCGAATCTTATCTTGGCTAATCCGACCTCTGGGTTTCCGAGTAGCAAGTGTTCATCGAACGTTATCTTTTTAGAAATTCTTATCACAAGGAGTAATAATACTGCTGATTCTAATAACCGTAAAAAAATTGACTCAAAACTCTCCTTGAGTACAGTTAGGAAGAGGCAGAGATTTGAGTTTCAGTATCATTATGTAACACGGGCCTAAGATTAATGTAAAAGATTCGGTTTCTCATGGAAAACACCTAAATATAAGTGAAATATTTATTTTACTACATACATACACGCACGCCTTTTTCCCATGGGGGTAGGCAGAGATTACGTCTTTCCACTTGCTAAGGTCTTTACATATCTCTTTCGTTTCATCTACTTTCATTACATTCCTCATACATGCTCGACGATTGCGGGTACTTCTGACCTGGCCTTTTTTGAGGACACTTTCGATTTGTTCGAAATATGTTCGCCTAGGTCTTCCTCGTCCCGTATCTCCACTCACTCCAGCTTCATAAATCATTTTGGTCAGTCTACTTTCATCCATCCGTTCCACATGCCCAAACCACCCAAGCATCCTTTTCTCTATTCTTGTCACGATATCCTCCTTTCAAACCACATTTCTTTCTAATCACTTCATTATACAATCTGTCACTCAGTTTTACTCCTGCCATACTCCGCAAAGCTCTCATTTCTACTGCATTTATTCTGCTTTCATGTCGTTTCTCCCATACCCAACTTTCACTTCCGTACATTTTACTACAACAGGGAAAATCTTGCTTTTATTTGACTAGGCAATAAATGGCGATAAAACATAGTTACAGTCGGGTCAATTTAATAGGCCACATTTGACATTTGTTCATAGTGAGGTGACCTGCTTAAACACTCCGATTATGGTGAAAAAATCGATATTTACTTCAAACATATGTGAATCGAATACAGTTATTATGGAAAAGTACTTTTTTTATAAGATCCCTATCTTATAAAAAAAGTACTTTTCCACAATAACTGTAATAGGCAAACGAGCAAATGGATTACTTGATGGTAAGTGATTATCGCTGCCCGCAACAACAGATGTGTTGCCGACCTTTTAAATGGGAATACGCTCTTTTTTATAGGTACTGCATTAATATATTTTACGATTTTAATTGCCTTAAATTTTTTTAACATCAATTATTTCTCTGTTTATGAAGTTATTATTGTTTTTTATTATAAAACAAAAGAACAACATGTTTTACATACATACACTCACGCCTTTTTCCCATGGGGGTAGGCAGAGATTACGTCTTTCCACTTGCTACGGTCTTTACATATCTCTTTCGCTTCATCTACTTTCATAACATTCCTCATACATGCTCGATGATTGCGGGTACTTCTGACCTGGCCTTTTTTGAGGAGACTTTCGATTAGTTCGAAATATGTTCGCCTAGGTCTTCCTCGTCCCGTATCTCCACTCACTCCAGCTTCATAAATCATTTTGGTCAGTCTACTTTCATCCATCCGTTCCACATGCCCAAACCACCCAAGCATCCCTTTCTCTATTCTTGTCACGATATCCTCTTTCAAACCACATTTCTTTCTAATCACTTCATTATCAATCTGTCACTCAGTTTTACTCCTGCCATATTCCGCAAAGCTCTCATTTCTACTGCATTTATTCTGCTTTCATGTCGTTTCTCCCATACCCAACTTTCACTTCCGTACATTCATGGTGAATAATCCCTTCACAAGTAATCATTGCATTCATTCGATTTTTTGAGGGACATCACTTACATATAGACTTCATTGAACGCAACATTGTAACAACGGTCATTTGTGCATTTCCAAACTAAAAAAATATTGAATATTTTATGTCCGCCATTACAAGGTTAGTTGAGGAATTTTAATGAAATGTCAAATGTGGCCTATTAAATTGACCCGACTGTAGTCGATTCATTCTCATCTAAGCCCTTTAAAAAATTTAGCCATCTTATCTATACATTTATAACTAAATATATTTAAAACTAACTATATATATTTAAAACTAAATATATAGACAAACAAGCAAACTGTTCACCTGATGGTTACAGTAGGATATACTCACAGGAATCACGTGTATTGTACACGTGATTCCTGTGAGATTCGCAGAAAATCTGTAATTCTCACAAGAACCACTGCGATAATGCCAGTATGTAATCATGAATGGTAAAATCACTGTATTTAGAAATATGCTATATCTACCCTTCAAATCCAAGCTTAGTGCTTATAATTTGTACTATTTCTTGCAAAAATAGAGAAATAAGATGTACTCAAGCAGACGACCTTGGTAAAATAATCTGGCTCCTTCGGTAGGAGCACAACATTGCTATGAACGCTTTTATGAAAGTTTTAGTCGGTACAGTTGATATTGGAAATCATTCCTTTATAAAGTACAGAAGTAAATTGAACTCCTTTGTATTTCGCAAAACTTGTCAAAAACAAATTACATTGTATTAGTGGCGTCGTCAAGTTCTTCTCTTGAATTTAATTTATCGAGTTTTTAGAGTGTATATTTGTTTTCGACAAAGAGCCCAACATGAAATTAATAATTTTAACAGGATTCATCGTAATGCTACGTATGGCCTTCATCTCACCTGTTTGTGATGATGAGTTGAATACCTATTAACGATGTTATTATTGTGCTAAGCTTAGATAATAAAGGCCGTAGTAGTTAATCAGAGAGGTCAGAGTGTGCTCGTCGGGAAACGAACCCCGGATCTGCCTATCAGCACTGTGACTATCTAAGCTCTAAAAATACAATATCATCTTAAACTTATATTCTTAGTTGTATAGCCACAGATTGTTGAGATTTCGTTTAATAGATTTACTCAATGATATCCCAAAAGTACGCGCAGACTGTTCCTGCTTTAAAATTCCAAGAAAAAATAACGAATAACTACGAGTAACGAGTATTTCAGCAATTAATGTTGAAATGAGCCCTGAAACAGGAAAATAACTCATCACCGCGACCATCATGCCGTTGATTATATTCTAACTTTGAATTGCTGTATTGCTTAGTGGCCCACATAATTGCTCTATGACCGAAATAATGAACTTACTATTAACAAACTCCACGCTAGTTTTGTAACTATCGGATTATGAAGTCATTATGCTCATCAGTGACGTTACCAAGTAAGATATCAATTACGCACACAACTTTAATGAATGCAGGATATTAGAGCGTGATCAGACCATGAGCTATACACTAGTTAACTAGTTGTAACCAAGTTTAAAGTGTTTTGTTTATTTCATTCATATTATGATAAAATATTCATTAATCATAACGTACTAACTTCTGAGGGCTTATTGTATGCTCATGATTTGTGTACACAGGTTAGCATAAGTACACTTATTAATTCTATTATTTTTATGGAATTTTAGATCGTTAGTTTATGTTAGTTCTTTGTATCTTTACATGATATGATAGGAGAAAGAAGATTGACTGGCTGCGAGTCACTATATACGTGTTGATAGTGCAATATGCCAAGGGTACCTTCATATGCATATTCATTTTAATTTGCATAATATATCTTACAAATTTACCAATCTGCCTGATCGTGCCTTAACCAAACTTTCATGTTGTATCTTCATAGTTTACTGGTCTGAACAGTCATATCAACCGGTAGATACTATAACTTTCAAATCATAACGGGCGATAATTATCGCTTTTGGTAGTAAGACTATCTGGTTACTGGACTTGGGTTCAATCACCGGTAAGGCAATTTTATGACCATACACCTCATGGCTAAGCCGGTCGTTGCTTAAGGTTTGGTAGTTATCAAATCTTTTATAATAATTAAGTATTATCTTTATTTTACTCGTACATAAGGTATGAGATATTCACACAAGGATATTTACTTTCATAGAAAACAGACATAATAAGATTGGTATATATTTTTAAGCATTTTGTGTGATTGCACAGAATGAGTTTACCATATTACTCAGTTAAATGGCACAATTACACGTATCATTCATTTGAATGCACAATATTTCTCTTTGATGTAACCGTTAAATGAATATTCCACTCGGTCCGTATTATTTCGTTAATTACAAGCATTATGGAATGCAATGTGGTCTGTTAATTTCCGTTCGTTCCATGTTGTTAGCGGGAATTGCGAACTGCGATTGTCCCGAACGCTTTCTTGTAGTGGATACAAAAGAATTTTAGAGACGCTAAGGATTTCTCGTAGAAAGAATTCTTTGTGACGACTTCTAAAGGTACCTAGTTAAGGAAATAAAATGTGAGCAGTAATAATGATTAAATAAGTACATTACTACAGAATATTCTTTAGAGAATTTGTAACGACAAGTAATTTTAAATGCGCATTTCAGTGCCCATATCTATTAGATCGAAGAATACGACCTTAAGTGGTACTGGGTACATAGCTCATTACTCATAAAGCTGACGGTCGGAAATATTCTCACTTGGTGGAGTGACGATTTGGTGATGATCACAGAAAGGCTCTGAATGCTAGCGGCGCAGTACTTATCGATGTGGATATCCTTAGAGAAATCCTATTTTCTAAAGTGGACGTCCTAATTTTACCTTAATATAAAGTTTGTTATATACTTGATTGGCGAAGGTTGAAATTTATATTTCTACACAAAATTTCAACCTTCACCTTCAAACAAATGTTAAGGCTACCGAAGCTATTATAGTAACATAAATAAATAAAATCGCCCCGCCCTTGAGCAGCAACACTTGTAACGGCTTATGGGGCACAATTCCTCCCTAAATCGAAGTTATTGGGAGTTTTTGCGTCTCCCGAACGGAAGGGTTTCCTAACGGGAAGTTATTCGGGCGTTACATGAACTTTCGACTAAATGTAGCATGTGTTTAACCACGGCCATAATTTCAACGGTAACGACCTACTACGTGAGGGAGATAAGTCGAAGTTTTCGGAAGGTACTTCTACGGGTTTATCGCACGCACGTCTGAAGAAATTTTAATGAATGCGCTACAGTTGGTGAAAGATTTATAGGGCGAAGTTGTTGCGTGCTTGTAAAGGCGGATTAGTTGAATCGATCAGTGAAGGGAGCTAATGACCCCATTATGTCATATAGTCAAATCGTATCAAATCGTTCAAATCGTACTGATGGCAAAATTATAGTAAACTAGCTGCAAAAATAATCGAAACACTGCGTAATTTAAATCTAAACAAAAAGTATGGACACGTTTCACAATAAATCCTAGTTGATGGATGATAGTACATATACTTGACTAGCATAAAAAAAGTTTATATAAAAAATCGTAATCATCAAAATAATCATCAAATAAATATATATAATGTGATTTCGTAAAATTTTCCATTTAAGGTTATACGCAAAACTGAATTATTGTCTTTGTGTGTTTTGTTGTCTTTTTGTTCTTTTTTAAGACAATTAAAAGGTTAGATTACTTGCAGTGCAAAATGGAATGGCAATTTTACGGCCTGGATGCATTACAGGATTAGTTATTATCAGATTACAGGAGGATGTATAAAATGATATAATATGTATATTCAATTTGTTGTTCTATTAAAATATTCTCTATAATACAAAAAGACTGCATCTACTGTAGCAAAGTCTCAATGGAAACGAGTTGTTGTCGTTACTGACACAAATTCACTTGCTTACTGAAAATTCACTTGCGAATCGTACAAATAATTTCTCAACGATGCCAAATGGGAAACATTCATTTTATCTTTATTATCATAAAAAAGTAGGTATTAGAATGAAATGTTAGATTCTGTTTGAATGGAGTTTTATTATAATATTAAATATGGGAATCAAATAAATCGCTGCCTAACCCCATTGGCAAGACTTGGTTTTTGGATTTTTTAAACTGTTTTTATATTTATCATCCCAGCTTATCATATACATGCCCTTGAGATTATCGAATTAGTAGGCCTTACTTACTTACGGTGTTTTTTTAGTTCATTGCCCTGGCCCACTGTTCAACATATCACCAATCGGTCTTGCGGTGCTAACACCCAGCGTTTTTTCGCGATCTTCACCAAATCATCGGCCCACTTTGTGAGAGGCATTGCGTTGTCCGGCATATACATGTCACTCAAGAACTATTCTACTCCAATAGCCGTCAGGCCTGTGTGCTATGTACCCATGTTAGCCCACTGCCACATAAGCTTCGAAATTCTTTGAATTATGTCGGTGACTCTGGTTCTTCTGTGATTTCATTATTTCTGATTGACTTCCACAATGAAATTATGAGCATAGGTAAATGTATACTATTTAGGTAAGGTCGAAAATATTTGCCAAATTTTTCAAAAACAGTTACTCAAGAAATCCAAAATATCAAACATGAATGTATATTTAAGTTGCTTAATAGGTTTAGCTATGTAAATCCTAGTATTGTTAGTTTTGTACTTAAAAAGATAATAACCGATGATGTTGAGAAGGTTATAACTCAATTATCAAGCGATAAGGCGCCGGGTTCCGAATTAGGGGAATCCGCCGGGAATCGGGTCTAGGGATATTAAATTCTTATGTAGTTAACTGAGTCCAGTTTTAGCTAATTTCGTTAACTTGTGCCTAATTAAAACTATGACTAATTGAAACATGCTTTTATACGCCCAATATATAAATCTCAAAGCCACTTAGATAGAGTACGTAAATTATAGATTATGAAATTATCACATTTTTAGAAAAATATAATATCTTGAATAATAGCCAACATGGTTTTCGGCGAGGGCGCAGCACTAGTTCAGCTCTAAGTAGTTTTTCTGACTATGTCAATGAGTTCCTGGACTCCGGTAAGTAATTGATAGTCCTGTTTATCGACTATAAAAAAGCATTTGATACCCACGATCACAACATGTTGCTGAAGGATTGCTGTTGCTGGAGGAGTGTGGAATACGTGGCCCGACCAAGGATTGGTTTAAGAATTACCTCAGCGATCAAAAAATAAACACGAGCGTAAATGGCGTGACGGGTAAGGAGGATGCCGTAAAGTTGGGTGTGCCTACAGGGTCGGTGTTCGGGCTCATAGGATACATTATGCACGTCAATAGCGTGGTCAATCTTTCAAGCTCACCACTGACCATGCTGCAACATAAATATGGCGCATTTCAGGGCAGTTTCAGATATAACGCCACAGACTAGTGGTATGCCCACCACCTATGCGTGAATTGAGTAGTCTGCAAAACTTTAGACTTAAAATATATATTTTGCTTAATAAACAGAAATCCAACACTATTGGTTTTAAATAACAAATAATTGTTAATATTCTCCGTAAAGTCAATGTGTGGGTGCTAAGTATTTTGGATTTATTAGAAACCTAATAATAAAAAATTAAAAAGATGTTCTATTTATGTTTCGCGATGCTCGTAACTACTATTAATATTATTAATATTTAAATTTTATTATTAACCACGTATAAAGATCTGACTGAAAGCGGTAATCTAACTAGTTTAGCTAGTTTTTAATTTTTCTCATATGATATCCAATCCTTTCCAGTCCAAAAGCTTGAACACATCCTCAGCACCTGTGAGCAGTATCGGCGATATCACATCTTCCTGTCGTAAAACGTCGCTGGAGCGGTCTCACATTCTGGTCCTGAAATTGGACTAACGTACTAACATTTTCGTATAGTAACTGAAACTCTTGAATTTCTCGATAGGTCTCGGCGGAATTAAAAGTTTTCTAGTACATAAACGTCAATAGTGGCAGGTCCTCGACCTTCTGCAAAATCTGCCGCAGTGTAGTCATGTGTAGTCTAATGGTACTGTAGCCGAATGGTGTGTTTAGTAGGTTTTTATTATTTTCTGTATTTAGTTATATACGAGTAATACATGAACAATTTTGCAGATTTTAGGGTATCAGCCATTTTTATATTATTTAATCAATAACTTAACATAAACAACATATTACAATTTTTTTACTTCTTCATTTCTTAGTAAACTAAATAAATACACCAAGTTTTATATAAATTTGTATTTTCGTAATAAAACCCACTATTATTATTATATTTTAATAAATGTAACTCACTATGGGTCACTGGTCATGTACTCACTCACATTCATTATGCCCCCTTAAAAATGTATGTTCTATATTGAATTTTTGGTAACAGAGGCTATTTTCATAATAAGTTTTAACAGATGCATTTGCATTAAAAGGTTTCGTCTTTATGTTGATATCAATATGAATCACTATTCATATTGATATCAATATTTTTATATATAAACTTATTCAGTGATCTATCAATATAGATAATAATCAAATTTAACACAGTCTGAATAGATACTATAATTTTTAAATACATGAGCTACTTTTCATCTTAACATTTGGGTGAAATGAATAGGATAGATAAGTTTTAGAAATTCTATGTAAAAATGTTTTCACCAGAACGATTATCTCAATGCCTTATAGGTACTCAGGTAAGTATAATGACTAGCTCGAATTACGGATCTGCGCGCGCCAGCGGGCCGTCGGTGCCGTACTCCCGAACCTCGAAGCTTGGCTCCACGGGAAGGAGGAGGTCACCTACCGATTGACTCAGATACTCACCGGGCACGGCTGCTTCGGTGAGTATCTGTGTCGAATAGGACGGGAGGGATCGACACATTGCCACCACTGTGCATCCGACCTCGACTCGGCCCAGCACACGCTGGCGGAGTGCCCCGCGTGGGCCTCCGAGCGCCGAGTCTTGGTCGCAGAGATCGGGCGAGATCTGTCTCCGCCGGCATTGATTGCGGCAATGCTGGCGGACGAGGGAGGTTGGAGGGCTGTGGCCTCCTTCTGTGAAGCAGTGATGCTCCAGAAGGAGGCCGCCGAGCGGGGTCGGGAGATGGCCGATCCCGCTCGAAGAAGGCGGCGCCGGGCTCGGTAGCACAGCTGCGGCGCCGCCGCGGGTCGCCGGCGGGCGCGAGGAAATCGCGACTGCTTCGGCGACCGGGATGGACCACGCCCCTTCCGTGGCCGGGGGGCGTCGTCGGTGGAGGAGACCGGGGGAGGTAGTAAGCCTCCCCCGAGGAGGGCTCCCCTGTGTCGACGGGGGAGCGGAGGCTGGGGGTTCCCGGAAGAAGCTTTCTGTTCCCGGGGGCTCCCTACATGCCTGAGGAAGGCCATCCCTGAGGTTTTTAGTGGGTAGGCCTCCCCCTTCTGGGGAGGAGAGCCCCACATAACCCCGGCTCGCCACAGCCGGGGTATGCAATTTAATGCATTTTCCTCAGGGAAACAAAAAAAAAAAAAAAAAAAAAAAAAAAGTATAATGACTAAGCTGCCAACTTTGATGAGATACCAATAAGTTTAAAGAGGAACAAAAACAAGATTTTATACTTTAATACTTCAAGGCACCTTAACTAGGTGATTACTTAACAAATCTGGTAATTTCTATTACGTATTAACATTTAGCTCTCGATCGAGAGGGGACGAGACCCCAACCGGGCTTCTAATTATCCATGCCACCCCAATTACTTTGTGAGATTTCTCTTATCTTGCAATATTCACGGCATGAGTAAGTTATACTCGCCAAATATACGACCCTACATTTCCTCTTACAATGTTGACTTATGAATATTTCTACTGATATAGTGAAGCTCCGAAAGCTCTTTAATCAAGAGTTAAGTGTTCTCATTAAATATATGAATATGAGGTAGGTTATATTTAATTCACATCTAGATAGGACCAAAGACCTAGTTGGAGATGGCCCAAAGCCCCAATGTTATTTTATTTTCTATTTAGGGAAGTGGCCAAATGCTTGGTGGTAGCTAAGGCCGTGAAGAGGGCGACAGACGTTAGCATAATACTGGTATTGTGAGTGAGATTCTTAGTACTTAGTACCCTTGATACCACCACCAAGGTTACTAAGAATCTCGGGGTGGCGGACACTATTCATTGAATAACCCCTGCCCTGGCAACATAAAACGTATATAAACTCCAGACTGAGGAGAAGCTGCGGGAATTAGAGAAAGAATTAAGCAAGATTTGCGAGAATATTGTAGATCTATCAGAAGTGTGAAGAGAGGGTGAGGATACGATAGTCTTGAAATCTCGTAACCTGGTATATTTCCGGGTGGGCCAAAATCTGCCCCAATGTGGTGTCAGATTCATTGTCCACAAGTCTTTTGTGAACAATGTTGTACAGATCTGAAGTGTCTCTTATATGGTACCGTAGCTAATAGTCGGAATCATCAAACGGTATTTCTGTGCAAATTTACGGCCTAAACCTGGATCTACCACGATGGCGAAGGAATCAATAGAGACAGAGGCACTCTATAAGATAATCTATTCCTACAAAAAAACGACTGCATTGATAATGGATCTGGAAAAGTCCGAATGACGTGCCTAAAAATTACATTGACTAACATCATATCGACTAAGCCTCGGGTATTCACTTATGTCTCAGTGATAAATTCGCTGAATACAGGTAGTGATCACTGATTGGTACGAACCTCAACTTAAAGGCAGAATGATATCATTTGATGAAGTTTACGCTCCTTCCAGAAGCCAACCAGTTTTAAAACCCTGAATGCTGTCAAGTCCAATTACAAAATCACTTCAATTGCACTTATGTACATATAAAGACGAGGTTGTGGAAGCTATCCTTAAGATGGGTTCACAGTTTTTCAGCTTATCAAACTCCACCGTACCAAGAACACAAGCAAGATCTCAGTGCCGACTCTTAAGCTAATGAAGAAATGGCATGTAATGGATTGGTAAAACTGAAAACACTCGTTGGCGCCTCAACAAAGTCTTTAACTCGTAACATACGCCACTTTAATGCTGCTATATTAAAAGATCATAGAGCCCAACAGAGACTTCAAAGTGTTTACAAGAGATCTATCACTACCATAGAGTCTGCTGACTAGGCTGAAGACAGAGAACACTATGCTCCTGTCTTATGTTTATAAGCTGATGGCGTCACAAATCGTCTCAGCACAGGTTTGACAACTTTCAACGTCCCGAGGAAGTTACATTAAGTATTGCAGTCGCTATACGAAAACGTCACAATATCACTTCACCCTTAAGGCTACAACTCGAGACCGATACGGCTAAAACGAGATGTGACATAGGATGATGTAATATCGCCGAAACTGTTCACACCTGCGATGGAAGATGTATTTAGGCTTTTGCACTAGAGGGGACTGGGCATCAATATCAACAGTGAGAAGATGACGCATCTTCGTTTTGTTGATTGCGTAGTTTAAATGGCAGTGGTTGTGACATTTCTCGCAGGACTGAAGGACAGGTCCAGGTCACCATAGCGTTGGTAAGGGTCTTACAAGATGGGCAGACGGTTTGGTAAGGATCACAGGAAGACGCTGGATGCTAGCAGTGCAGGATAGTGTGGAGGTGATGTCCAGCAGTGGGTGTCTACTGGATAAAATGTGATGATGCTTAATATCATTTCAGAATTTTCAATATACATATATAGCAAACCAAATTGATATCAAATTTTATAGGTACGTCGCGAAGTATTTGTATTGACCTTTTCGCAATTTGCTTAAATTTTCAATGCCACTGGGAAATCGGAAAGTATTCCCTAGTCTAATTCCTCTCCGTATTAATTAAGCTGTGTATAATTAATTTACGCTTAGATCCAACTTTTGCACGAAAGGTTTAAACTATTTAGTATTCGGGTTAACAAGCAAAGTTGCCGTGCGTATTGGTTAACAACTTAGAAAACACCAATTTTGGATGTAATTAAGTTGGAACCTAAAATACACATAGAGAATTTGGGCCAGATGACAAGAAATTAGACGTAATATGATTATTTTCTATGTGACAGGTTAATATTTATTCACACGTTACGGAAATACTCCACTTGATCGGTTCCATTCTCAAATCATGCGGTCAACCGTTTTAATGTGCCTACAATGGGTTTGAATTCCAACAGTGTCATCATTATTGGTTATATTAAGGTTTTAAGAATATAAAATAAAATATGTAAATACTTTACAAGTTACAGGTTCGATGAACATGAGATCCAACACATTATTTTTTTACATTACAAAAGTTTGGTGACTTATGTAATTTTCATTTTATTTTTTAAATTATATATATTTTTTATTTCTAGTTTTATGTTTTATATTTTTTGAAATTAAATTAATATTGCATACTATTAAAGAACATTATTTGAAGAATATATACCGGAATATTCTTCAGAAGGTAGAATAACGAAACGAAACATTGCCTCAATGTAATGAAATGAACTAAAGGGAAGTAAAAGATGAAAGATTCAATCATCAACAACTTTGATTATAATCAGTAAGCAGAAAATTGCTCATTAATCTTGGTGCACCCTGATTTTATTAGCATTGGAAATTATTGATGTCCCAGCTGTTAGGTTGGTAGCGAATTCAGCTCACGAACATGTACCCTCATGTCATATTATAACAGGAGACATTCGCGACTACCTATGTGTCTTAATAATGAATACTGCAATGTTGATATTGACGATTACAATGTAATAAATATGATTTACTTATCGATTTAAAGACTAAAGAAAATATTACATTGATAAATGGTTGCAGTGCAGAATGTATTACGTCCGAAATTAATATTAAATTATAATCTACTTTTAAACTATTCGGGATCGCGATTTTAATCCAAACTTGTGTATGAGTGTATCTGTAAAGTATCCACATGTTGCAAAATGGGTCCTCAATGGGAGGTTTTATGACAGATTATGTAATTACTTCTGTTTGATAAATTTTCGATCCAAATTTGCAACATAACACTTTTTAAGAGGTTTTTTTGTGATAAAAGATAGCATTGAATTTAATCTCAAAATTAATTTGGAGCACTTTATTGAAAATCTTCACCTTTTTTATTGAATATCATAATTTGATAAGAATATTTGAACCTTATACTTTGTTTCCTAACTATTTAAAAATTGAATATTCCATAGAATATATATCGGAATAAATTTAGTTCTGTGAGAAAAGGCCGAGCTAGCCCGAGAGAGAAAAGGCCACGGGCTATTTGGCCACTAATTCTAGATTGCGGATAATTTCTTATATCGAAACATAGGTAGAAGGCCGATCTGTAATCGACAGATCACAGATCGGCCAGATCGGCAGATTATAGGACAGGTAGGTAAATTTCAGGCGTAAATTGGTTTGTTTCTAAAGTTGGTACGTACTTAAATAGTGAAAATTAACTTTTGGTGGGATATCCACCCTCGACCTAATCGCTTCTCTGTTAAAAGTAGAATAAATAGATTTTGTGAAAAGTTACAGAAAAGGAATTTTATGTTTGCTGCGCCACTGTTATGATAACACGTTCATAGAGGTCTGTTTGTAACCTATAGATATTTTCATTTATTTATATCTTTAACGTTCAATGAATCTTGATAATAGAAGTTAAAGAGATAATATCAGCTTTGCAAAAATGGAATTTATACATTTTCTCTCATTTACTTTCACGGAGAAAGAAAATTAATAAATTACGAATACCTCGCATCATAAAACGGAAACTTAAATTAAAAAATGTCAAACATTTTTTTTATATATTTTTAAATTTCCAAGAAAAAGACGCGAACTGTTGTAACTTTTAAGGGAAATTGTTTAAGGGAAAAGGGAAATTAATCTTTTGGTTAATTAGCAAAGTTGGTCGGACGCTACGACGGGGTATTCGCGGCCGATAAATCAAGGTGTTTCTGCTTGAAAACGAGTGGAGCAACCATTCTTTGCTTTTAAGACCTCAATATTTTAGAGCACCCTTATCGATATTTCAACTGCCAAATGCGAAGGGTGGAAAGCCATCTGTCGGGAGCGATAAGGTGACTGAAGTTTCACTGTTAGTTTTTATAAATAAATCACAACTGCGCCTGAAATCCAAATCAATGGACGTAAGAATAAGTAACTGTGTAGTTTCAAATCACACCCTAAGTAGGGTAAATGCATAATACTTGCTATTAGTTGTATTACTTTTCAGACAGGATTGTAGGGTGCCCAATAATAATATAAAAGAGTCATCTATTTTCATTTTCTTTACATTTTAATTCTCAGTTGGGAATGAATCTATTAGCTTAGATTTACATTTTCTGTGCAAACATATTTTTTAGTAATACACGATTAGAATTGAATTGTTAGTATTTAGGTGCAACGGCGAATACATTTAAATGAGGCCATGTGTCAGTCTGAAACTAGCTTATTTATTTACAGAAAAACAGGCATGAGCTTACTAAGCAAAATTACGATGGTTCCAAAATTAAATTTTGTCGAAAGTGCGTGAAATAGCTCATGTTAAACTATTTGTTAACAACTGTGTGTTTCGTTCATCTTCTATATAACAATTAAAACTTATTAAAGTAAAATAAAGAAATATAACAGTATACATTTTTGGGTAAATATAATAAAAATTAGGGTAGGTACATGATGTGAGCTTTCCTAATCCCGAATCATTAATTGACTATTAGCAGCAAAGAATTTCTGTTAAGTATGTATACGTTTATTAAACGAAATAAATATTACAATAGCATGATGCTTTTGTTGTTTATTTAGTACTAGAGATCCGTGGTAAATGCACGCCGTGACACACACAATCCAAGTTAATAAATCAAATATTTTTTAGGATGTAATATGTTTTTGCACACTTACGTGCCGAGGGCTAGTGTAGTGCAAGAATTAGAAGAGTCTCAGACCCAGGCAACATTTGAATGATTTATAGTTTAACAGGCATCGTTGCTTTGACACAAAGCGATATAACACAGTCAAATAAAAATAATTTTATATCACTTTTAGCTAGTGTTGACAAGACTGAGAAGAAAAGAAGAGTAATAAAAGTAATGAAATAATGAAAACTTGATGATTATTGATAAGTCAACTCAAACTTAGTCATCTTATCTCCATTAATCGAAACGCTTGAAGAAAAAATATGTACTATCATAATGTTTATCTCCTTCTAACACGTACAGGCCGAAGAATCTCCAATCGAATCTATTTGAACATCCAAACACGTACCTTGTAAACATAAAAACTTCAGACTTGCAAAAACATAACGCGGCTTGCGTGAATTCGAATTTTTTGTTTAAATAAGATAGCAACATAACCTTGCTTTGTGATATTTAAGAGCTTCTTCAAATAGACCAAGTGTATTTATCACCCTACCTGTAATATATTACAATACATAACGCCTAAGTCTACTGCAGGATGTAAACTACCTACATTATTTAACCAAATAATAAAGGGTACAATGAATCTATCTTGTATTGTATTAAACCGAGAACGTAAACTCAGAAATGATTTATTCATAGTTTGCATTCTTTCGATGCGATGCGATTGCACTGGGATTTTGTGGTCAGGTTTTACATAATTGAAAAGGCATGTACTGGTGTCAGTCCATTTCCACTATTGTGTTATTCGGTGAGTTTATATCTTCCATGTCGTTTGATTTATATGGTTGTAGGCTAGTAAGAGATCCTAATCCTAAAAATAAAATGATTTTACAGATAACAAAGACCAAAAACAACGACAGTACGAATATCAAAATGTTAAATTGAAGTCATTGTCTTTTTATACTTATTGTTCACTTCACGGTGAAGAGGGTCAATACATGATGATATTATTAAAGGTGATAATTATTCACTTTCCGTCATCTTATTAGCAACAGACGTTAAAAAAAACGATCATTAAGTACGAACACCACATAAGCCGATTTCTTCCAATTTTTTTTTTTCAAATGCTTGAGTAAAACCGTTAAAGTCACTGCCACTGATAAGTTATTCATATTAAAAAGTAAACCCATAATACCCAGAAACTGTGATTAACTATGTTAACATATCAGTATGGCTTTAGAATTGTCAAATTTTAATCCTACTTCTCGCAACTACCATTCAATTAAGCTTTATATATTATATCTTGTAATTTTATAAACGCAAACGTTTGTATGACTGGATATTTGTTACTCTTTCAAGTAAAAACTACTTAATGGATATTAATAAAACTTTTCAATAATATAGCTTATACTAATCCTGCGAAGACGAAGTTGCGGGCACCAACTAGTATTTAATAAATAACATTTTGTTAATTTACTTGGTTTTATAAGTGTTCTATTTATAATCAATTTAAAAGGAAAACACACTAACAAGATAAAAATACCAAAAATAAAAAACTAAGAGTATAAAGCTCAAATCAAACTCAATATGAGAATAGTATAACAAATGTAGTGGTTTAAGAATGAAGTCTGTGTATAGCTTAGAAATCTCTTCGTACAACAGCCTCTAAAGTTTGGTCAGGCGATAACAGCTGGCTCGTCCGAGTGAATTTCGGTTCTTGTTTGCCTTTGCTCTATAAAGTTTAAGACATTTTGCATTGTAATATTGAGTTATTTATTTTAGACAACGTCGTAATAATAGAAAAAGTAATAACACAATTTAAGTTAGTATTGCCACGAAAATGACCTAACAGGGTAATGGTATTTTATTAAATAGGATGGATTTTTTAAGTAATAATTGAACGTAAAGCTAAGTAAAGTATGTAAAATTGTGCTATTTATATGAAACAGTTATATATGTTATCTGCTTTTATACCTCCTTTTTCAGAAGGAAGATAGAGGTATATTATTATTATTATTCGTATAGTTAATTACCAATTTTAAATTTAAGTTTTTTACAATATAAATACTATAAAAAACTTAAACCTAGTGTGCCGCCGGCAGCGAGGCAAGGCCCAAGCAAATCTGTGGTAAGGACTGCAGACAGACCAAATCTCAGGACAACACGTGCCATGTCGAGGATCACTGCTTTTTGCATCCGGCGGTTTATCCATCCGTCTTGCGAAAGCGTCTTAAGATATTGATCGAGATTCTTCTCTATCAAGCCATTCACAAACACAACTATAGCAACAATGATCGTCGAATCAACATCCCACATGGCGGTTACCACGTACTATACCAAGTCAAGGTACTTACTGCCTTTGTCCTTTTCAACTTTTACGAGGTTCTCGTCATGAGGGATGGTAATATCGACGAGCATTGCACGGCGTTGAGAGCGGTCGATCATCACGATATCAGGTTTATTGCAAGCAATAGTCCTGTCCGTGATGATAGAGCGATCCCAATAGAGCAACGCACGGCCATTTTTGTAGATCGTGGGCAAGCATGTAATGGGTCTATCGTTCTTAGGATCCATGGTACTTCCCGATTTGTAGATCAAGCAGATAATACCGGTGGTCATAAGTCATAAAGGTCATAATATTTTATTATTATTATTATAGTCTATAGACTTGTTCCTCAATATATGTATATGTACATATTTATAAGAAATGTGTTTTTCTTAATGTTATTATGTTGTTCATTATGAAATAAAGATATTATCAATAATTACTTTAAAGTACGAAAATACAAATTTTCACTAATCATTCGAAGATAATTATATTATTTATCACAATTTTGGCAGATGTCAAGCTCTGAGTTTTCTGTAGCGTAGCTTTAAATTGATATGAACTAATTATTATTAGTTAATTTATGTTGACTCTTTCAATGATATATTACATCAATATAATACCTCATTGAAATACTAATATCTCATAATACTTTTAACCTTTCTTTTTAACCTTAAAATATCCACGTGAATTACTTTATGGATGTAAATGAAATGAAACAATTTACCCTAAAATCAAATTCGAAATCGTACATGTATAGAACTAAAATTACTCAAATAGACCTAATATAAGTCCTGTCTTTTATCTCAAAATACACATAAAAGGGCCACAATAAAACTTTCAACTTTCAAAATAAACCTTTCCCCTTTCATATTTGAGTCAAGTTTCCATAAAAACGGCCAACAAGTTATGGCAACGAGCAACTTCAGTCGGAGACGAGTATTTTTATTTTCCTTTTCGAAATTTGCGAATGTTGTGTTGTTCTCCGGAGAATACTCTGAAGTTTCTTGTTTCGATGCCTTTTGCAATATATTGGAACGGTCTTGTTTTATTTAGCCAAGGGGTTTCTTTAGTGAGCAGTCACGTAGTCCAATAGTTACAGCTGGAATTCTTTAACATAATTAAATTCTTATTAACGGACCCGCCTCAGTTGAGCATTCACAGTGGCCGTTTCAATTAATTCCTTTATAAAGCTCCCCAGACGGTGCTCAGGTTTTCTGAACGCTTTCTATGATTACTTTGTAATAGTGTTATTGAAGCGACTTCCAATATTGGCTGTGATGTAATTTTAGAAAGTAATTGGCTATTGAGCTAATTTTCTTAATTCTAAATTATAATTATATATTAATATTCTAAATTATTGCTTACAACTTTAAAAAATATATAATGAAATAACTTACTCTTCGTCAGGCGAGATTCAAATTAAAGGCAGAGCTTCTTTCTCGGTCAAATAAGCAGTCAGAGCGCGTGTTGGCGCGCTTTGAATAACCGGTCTTTGTGTTTTTTATTTAGTTATATTTTTATTATTTTTTAATTTTTTTATTTATTGTTAGTTTTCCTTTTTTTTAATAATTATTTTTTCTTTTGTTTGTTGTAGCGCAATGGTTTTTTTTTCTTTATTTTCCTTTATTATTATAAATAAACCGCCATCTTGCTTGTACTTAACGACAATAAAATCTATGGTAACTAATTCCGCCAATATTTAAAGACACTAGGGTTGCGTTTCATAACCATCGGGGAATACCCACTCAGGCAACGAACTAAAGATTTGTGGTTCTTATCACAAAAAGGAATAAAATAATTACTGAGTATATGACTATTAAATGCTTGGTGTCTACGAATTAATTTTAATGAAGTTATCTTTTGGAGTACATGTTATAAAATATCTGATAAAATCTTCTTGTATTAATCCTACTCCTATGTTAGTTTTCGCACATTTTTTTTCTATTCCTCTGTATCATACATTATCTCAGTACTAATATTCCTCACGTATTTATTCATAGTTCATATCCATCCAGTACACTTTCTTAAATATCCCTCTACCCTTATTCTTGTATACATTGATATAAGTATTTATCAAAACTATATTTTAATATCTTTGCACTGACGTCTTCGATTCGATTTGATTTGATTTCCTTATATGGGAAACTTCCATGAAAAATATACATTTTTCCATATTAAAAATTTCTGTTTTTTACTTCTCTAGGTCTCAAAGTATTTTCATACCGACGTTTGTCTAAATAAAATAAATAGCTTTTGAGTTTCTTTATAAACGATATAAATCCTATGTAATTTTATATATTTTATTGGCAATTGTTCAGAATACTTTACAATGGATAACGGCACTTGAACAAATGACGTAAGGAGGCACTCTATTCTCCTTAGCAGTCAATTTCAATCATCAATTGCGCTCACCGAATGCCCCGAAGCTATTAAAGTTTGGCGCTAAAAGTATAATGAATAAAGGGTCCTTGGAAAGCAATAACGGCTTAGACTCGTTCGGGTTCTATCGAGTTTACAAAGAACCACTCCGCTGTATTTACACAACAATCCACTAGACTTAGCTTAGTGGAATTAGAGGAGTAAGGTATCTCTGGGATGTTTAATTTGCCATCGTCTTCGTGGTTCCACTACGAAGAGGAAAATCAGTTGCTACGAGGTATATTTACAAATTTGGTATGCATTGGCCAAAAGGTTGAGGTAAATAATGTTTTCATCGTATATAGATCCGAAATTTCAAAATATTTCCTATATGTATTCAAATCGCGAAAATCTTATAAATGTTATACATTAACAGTAAACTTAGTAAGTATGTAGGTTATTTATGTAAATGTTAATTGATACAAGGCGAAATAAGTGGACATTGACATTTAAAGAAAATTGTTTATTACTTTTATATAAAACTAGCGGTCCCGACAGACTTCGTCCTGTCAAAAAAAAATGTAGTAGCAGTTTTTTTGTTCCTACTTATTTTATAGATAATATCGCATAGCCAATCAAATTGCAAAAAAGGTCCAAATGAACTATTACATTTTGTGAATATTCAAGTTTGGAACGTGATATTAAGTCCTCCAACGATGTATTCTGTGCTCCAACGCACGCTGTTTTGACAGATATGATTGAATTTACTTTTGACTTTATACATGAAGCAAATCGACTCTTTGATGTTAGGAAGACATCTACATTGCTTAGACAACAGTGAGTGCTTGCAATATGAACTTTATGTAATAACAATGAAGCTCAAATTGACTGTACATTTTAGTTAGAAAACGTTTGTATGGGAATGAAGGGCTATTTTAGGATTTTTCTGATAATTATTCGAATTTTTCTCGCCGTAAAAACCATCCTTGAACTTCAACGAACATTTTAAAAAAGAATTGGCCTAATTGGTCCAGGCGTTGCTGAGTTATGCGCTTACCAACACATTTTGCGATTCATTTTTATATATAAGTAAAACAATAAAACGACGTTAACACTATTATAATTATAAATAAAATTCGTTACTAATTTATCTAGCCAGTAAACTATGTAACTAAAATGTTTGCTAATGTTGCCATTATTATCTACTTTCTGGAAAGTCCATTTAGTGAATGGGGTGAGTCACTACCTGCTCTATTTACGTCAATATAAGACGTTGAGAAGGAAGTGATCGAAGTTTCTTCCTATAAACCCGTTCTTATAGATGCATGATATAAAGCGATACTATAATTATAATATATTTTCATTTCAATATTATATGTAACTGTTATTTTTTTAAATCCTACCAATTTAAATATACGAACGTTACCTAACCATCTAGCTCTATGTACATGTACTATTTCGGCGCTACTAACAATCAAGCGCGAACTTGTAAGCACGGACTTTTGAAACTTTGATTATTAATTTTAAAGGAGTATTCTGAATAGTACTTCACTATCGGTTAGGGCGTTAGCATTACATTCAAACGTATAATGCTTTGATTCTCACTCCAAATCAGTTGATGTATGTATTTCTTTGATAGCCAATAAGTTCTTTGGGCTGTTGAAGTTCATAACGTATGTCACTAAAAAAATGGTTGCCTGTAAAGTCGGTTTTACGGGCGAAGATTTTACGTGACAACGTCTTTTTCTCGGTAGAATATTTATTGATATGAATATAATTAAATTGCACAATAGGAACAAGGAATTGAATGAAAAAACTCAGTTTCTCAACTTTTGTGTCAATCTAACAATTAATCAATCAATCATAGTTTACGATAATGAAATATCAGTGTACAATTATTTACCTTTATTGTTGTAGTTGTTGTAAATGACGAATCTAAGCACTCCACATTTTCACTACAGACACAGCTGACGATACTTTAACCACACGTGTGAACTTGTATTATGACGCTTTCTTGTTTTTCCAACGCCAAGAACGTTCGAGAAAGACAAAGACAGAGACACAAGCATGCGCCGATTCAATGCGCCTAATTCTCTAGTGCTGCGCGCGCGGCAGACCGATCATAGTTGAGTGGGAGAGAGACGCAAGGCATTCGGCGGGCCTCTCTCTCGTTCGGTGACTCATCGTAACGTTACCGAGCGTTACACTTTTTCATAAGTGACTCCCAGCCGCAACCTAATTTAAGACGTTGTCACGTCAAAATAATAAATAAATGGTATTCGGTTACATTCAAAGGTAAACTGTCGTTCTATAATTTGCCAGGTTTCAATAGTCAAATGCCAGTTAAACACCATAATAGTTAAATGAAACTTTGAAATAAGTATGTTATAAATAGGTTACTGAAATTGAAACACTCAAAGTGTTTAATTAGGTTTTTGAGTACGTGTATCTCAAATGATCATAATTCATACTTTAAATTTGCGGCTAACGTATATTCACACCATGAAAATATTTATGGCTCTGCTTTCGATGCGACACATACCATGCGCAGTGTAACGATTTCAAAGTTCTGTCGCATTAGCCGCAATGTACATGTACACGTTGACGACGCTATCTCGTCATAAACCTAATAAATCTCAATACCTTTTATTGAATTCAGTATTTCGAATTGCGTATTCTTTTTTGTAGTCTTGTTAATAAGTTTTCATAACACGTTTTTATGAAGCAAAATTTATTGAATGCATTAACTGTAAGACTGGTTGTCATTGAAACTGTTATTTAATCAAGGATTCAAATAACAGCAGCAACCCATAATATGCCTTCGTAAAAAGACTTGAGTCTAACTTTTATAAAGAGATAGTGCCACAATATATACTGGGTACATAGATGGTTCCATATGGGCAAGTTTATAATTATAAGAAGTTAAATCTGAACTTATGTATTTAAATACTTCAAAGTTATTTGCAATATGATTATACAAAAAAATCTAATTATATTAATAATTAGATTTTTTTGTATAATCATATTGTATGGTCATAAGATGAAAAATGATCCCTAAAAGTAATAAAATATATTGTATTTCAATTTCTTTAATTCAAAAGTCTATTTAATTAGTTCGTCCTAACGTTGGATCCTAAAGTTGGATATGCTTGTTATCCCGGGATTAAATAAATCTATTATAATTACAAAGTCAAAGAAAAGTTAATATTGTTTTTATTACCAAAAACATGAACTAACTAATTATATTTGTAGTAAAATTGTGAATATATATTATATAGAAAAGATTGCACAGCCGGAATTTTGGTGATACTATTAATAGTCAAAAGAGAATACATATGAAATAATGTGTAAAAATTTGATAATACTACAGTAAACTGTAATACTAAGAACAGAAACATTCAACTAAATTACCACAGCTTGACGTATAACAAACTGCTTTAAAACAATAATTTTGTTGAATTGTCGTGAACGCAGTTTTGTTGATTTTTAACCTTCGTACAAGCTGGATTCTGAAAAGTACTGTAGAATTTTCAGAATCTATATGTATACAATGTGTACACTATAGCAGGTTATACAGAAGACCAAAGTATTTGATATGCCCCAGGAAGCCTTTGATTTTAAAATGTTGCAGTTACTGTACCAAAAAGCCACCAGGACCATCCATTTTCAGGACCCGAACTTACGAAAACTACGGCTCGAGTAGGGTTCTGTGAGACAAGTTGAATCGAATCAGTTGAATCAATCGTCCATGTTGATCCGAAACAGTTCACAGTTGCGCTGGAGTATATGTTTCAGCTTTTAGACTGGATCATCTTTACTCTAAAAGCTATAACATATATCTGGGTATTAGCATCGACGGAGAGCAGCTAACCCACCTTCGTTTGGCTGATAAGATAGTAGTCACGGCTGACATCGTGCAAGACTTGGGAGCAATGTTCGAACACCGACCATTTGATGAAGATGCGATCTTCATCAAATGGTCGGCACGGCGCTTTGGTCTTACGTTTATATCCATCATTATGCTTATGTCCAGCAGTGGGCGTATATAACTGAATAATAATGATGATGACAAAATAAATAATGATGATAGTGATAAAAGGAATATTTTAAAGTAACGTCAATTTTATCAACCCTAATTGCTTTATAGCTGAAACCAAACTTAAGAATGTCTATAGTCGATATATCGATACCCACCCCGATAAGCTGTGCCCGGCGCGGCGTATGACATCAAAATTCCATCAAGTAGAACGGTCGCGGCTGATCTAAATTCGATGTGCGTACCACGCTTGAACCTTGCTGGGTGATACATACTTATTTTATGCCTATGTAGTGGCGAGGTCATTCATCTAAATATCGATACGTTCAATAATGAAGTTGAATCAATTAAAATATACACCATAGAGCGGGGTTAAGGATCAAATGAAGCGTGTCACGATTCAAAAATGTTTTTCAAAATTATAACAAATATGTGAGTGAAATAATTCTTCATGATACCTATTATATTTATAGTCACTATTAATGCTATACTTGGGGCTGACTGGAACGTTAGACTGGGAGTTTTAAGCTATTCGCGCTTTGAAAAGCACTGTAAACAACGAGTGCTGAGCGTGATTTCCTCATAGTTATGTAAGCGAGCTAATTAATTAGAATATGCTTCTGAAATAAATTTATGCAGCCAGGTAACATCTATTATACTTCCTGCGCATCCATCTATTATATATCTCGCGAAATATTGCGAGTGATATAAATAAAAAATATCGATTATAAATTTCGCAAATATTTTATATATAAATAGTTACATGGAAACGAAATAATATTTGATGGAGTTTACTTAAAAGAAGTGAATATTCTGTAGAAAAGAAATAGTAAGATTAGCGCTAATATTATATATAGAAGTTATATTGTATATAGAAGTTGGACTCCAACATGCTCGAAGGTTAAATCTTCCAATTTTTAATTCTGTAACAAAGCTCTTGTAGTATAGTTTCTTTTCAGGTTGTTTCGAGTACAAATATATCCGCCGTATTTGTAAATGATAAATAGATTTCTATAGTAATAATAAAGCAATTTATATTAATAATAATTAATTGAAAATAACTATTGCGTGTATAATATTTATTACTTATTTATTTTTATTTGTTTTCCCTCAGGAAAGAGAGGCAGAGAATCCTCACGAGGAGCACGAAACGTAACTAGGATACCCCCGCAACGGCAAATGTCACGGAGGTTATATTGGACTCCACACGACCGGAGTGGTCCGATCGCGTGACCTACCAACTAAACTCAGCCTAAGCCTTGGCCATAAGGCTTGAATGGAATTGTAAAGTTATAGTACCCAGTAATTTCAACGCTTACTTTACCCTTCACACCGGTACACATCAATGCGAAAACAGCTATTTATTAAATAGGTAAGACGTAAGTACCTAAGTAGACGTCCCTGGTATAGTTTCCTCTCTGGTAACAAATATGAAATAAAATTGTAAAAGCGACTAAACAAATAATCTTATTTAGCTTTATATTAGTTTTCAATTATTATATTCAATTAATCAGAGCTACAATGTGATAAAACATAATTGTAAAAAAATCTATTAAGGAATTACTCATATGAAACTACTTTTGAATGTAACAATAGCTTAAAGCATTATAAAACTACTTACAGAAGAGATTCACGTTAGTATACAGCTTCGAGCTTATTACATTACATCTAGCTTGTTGCTTCCCACCATCAGAATGTCTAGCACGTCTTGGACATCTAATGCACTTTGCGCATACATTTAATATGCAAAGACATAAAACAAGTATTGTTGTAGTAATTTGTTATTCTTGTGCATTCAGAAATTAAATTAATATAAATATTTTTTTTAAATCATCTACAACTACAGTGTTTTAAATTTTAAGTGTATGAATATTTGAAATTTGAAATATAAATCAAACTATCGATGAGATTAGAACTTCGCCATGAATGAAATCCGGTATGAGATATGTTTTTAATTAGGTTTATTTTGAATTTTTAATAATTTGCTCACTTAGATGGTACGTAATTGCTATGTGTTCTATTTTCACGAAAATATAATATAGTTATTTGCTTTAGCTCATTTATATCTAGCAGAGAAATATCTTGTCAGATATCTACTAAGAAATTACTAAGAATTTTCTAGGATTATACCTCAAAAGAGAAACAAAAGCGATAGTTAAATAGGTGATGCGAAATCAACTTAATAATTTTAATAAGTACAATATTTTGAGTAAAGTCCAAATGAAAGTTACTTTTAATAGACACTCAATAAATTCAAATTACCTAGACACTCATACTAAAGTTGTAAATATTTTCTTACATAGATCTATCGGCAAACAGTAATCTTTGACTTAGTTTGTTTTCGTTCAAAGGGTAGGCGAATGACAGCCAAAGAACACATAGAGAATTAATAATTCTACATGTCACTTTACAACTTATTTTCCATGATGGCATTATTTACTGTTTTCTATTCTTACGATCTTCATCTCACCTGAAAATAAGCAGTATAAAGATATATTAATATTAGACGTAACAATAAAGTTTTCGAAGTGAATTCAACCCTCGTACTTGCAACTGCTTTTTCCGCAGAGTATCATAAATGTCAGCGCATTTCAGACGATAAGTGTCTCCCTAAGTATCTGCACTTCGCCTTAATGAGGCCGTTCCATCCATTAAGCTATTTACTAATTAGGTGCTAGCCACCGCTTGAATCGACAGTATGATATAACACAATCACTATTATCGCTACTAACACTATCAGTTTCGCAGCACAGTTTAGCTAGATGTGTTCAAATTTGCCTTATACTGTTTGTGAAATGTGAATTCTACAAAAATAACACTGGCTATTGCTAAATGAAAACAGCGCTTGCTTTTTAAATTTTGTGTTTTTTACCTAATATATGTATATCATTTGTCTAACGAATTGGCATCATAATATGAATGTTCGCAAATTTGAGATGCAATAATTCATGACACTACCAAGGGCCACGAACCTATTATTGTTCAATGAGGATGTTTAGATTTTATCTAGTGGTACTGGAAAAACGAGCCAGGATCACATTGATCGATTTCCACACAGAACGTGTATTATGAGACTTACATTTTCGAGTGTCTTCACAGGTGCATACAGGTTGCCTCACGATGTTTTTCGTTTGTTACGGAAGAGGTAAATGTACATATGAGATTCAATTGACAATAATCATATTAGTATGCATATGGCATATAATATTAGTGAAGAGACCAAAGCGCTACAAATGCCAATAAATATAATAAATTTAAAGATGGCTTTCTATAGCTTTCTTTATATTTGTTTAACTTGCATAGCACATACAAAAGATTTGGAATTTAATTTCACCTCAAATTGAAATTACTTGACACCTCCAAATTTGATTTGCTTTGTCAGATAACATCAATGAACAATTAGTCAGGTATTTGAAATTCATTAATAGACTGCATTTATGTTTCAAGTTATATTTCAGCAGGTGTATCGAGTCTCACAGTTAGTTTAGTATCAATTAAATTAGATATTGATATTTTGAACCACGTAATAAACATATTAAACATTTGTAATTCAATAGTATAGAATGAGTTTTCATAATATTTAGACGCTTACAAATACATATAAGAGACGAAATGATTAATGAAATTATTTTACAACGTGTGCTATTTAATAATTCTTTAGCATCCATTGAAATATCTTTGATGTTGCGTCTGAGAATTATGTTGCTAAGTAATCTTAAATTTGTCTTAAAAAGAATTTAGTATCTATCATACTCATTCAAATGTATTTTCTTTATGTTTACTTTGATTCTATAAAATATTTTAAATTGAAATGTATACGTATAACATATTTATTTGAATTTTCTCATTGCCTAACCTTTTTACGGCGAAAGCGGTAAATAATGTTGTTACCGGGGAATCGTGAACCTTCTTCCCACGTATTCAAAATTCTACGCATATCTAGTCATGAGTATGGCTAAATACAAACTGAATTTGCTTCCAAGGGAAATAAACCCACATTTTAATCCAATTTAGCTAAAAGCTTTACCGGTCAATCTTATTGCTTATCGATTAATTTGATTCCAACATCAATGAATGGGTAAGCGGTTACATTAATTTAGTTATGGTTATTCGTTTCTACTTACTAAAATATATTAAGTCTTCATGAAATTGTATTTGACATACATATAGGTATAATACAATTTATTTATTACTCAATACTTTAAAATATATATATTAATTTATTTGGATATCAATTACCAGTATTAACAATGTAGAATACATAGACTTTTCTACATAACTGTATTTATAAAAGCTCTGTATAACATTTGTAGCTCCGAAATCTCATAAATGTTCATCATCATCGAAATCATATTACTTAAACGTTAAATTTAATTTTCAAAAACGAAAATAATATCCTGTAAATCTTCTTTCCAACAGCACTCATGCAGTTATTCAAGAGTCCATTATTGCCAGAAATGGTTATAAGAACGCCCTGCTCACTTAATATGCCTGCAGCTGGCATTTTGAATTATTTTTTTTTTTATGTTTATGTCTTATTAATTTTGTAATGAGTTAGGTCTATTTTGTTTATGTTGATAAATGTTAAACGAATACCAATAAAATGTTAAATTAAAAGATTAGTGATAGGTCAAATTACAAACAGGAACTATCAGAGTTTTATTGTTGTTACAAATTATGGTTACTCAATTTTATTATTATAAGGTTTTTAATTAAAGTTTCAATGTCTGTAATTAACTGAATAATCTCAATTTTCAACCCCAATAATGTTTACTATAGCTCTGCATTCCCATTCTGCGTGACGTTCAACCACCAAACCAGTACCACTATGCATGTAATATAATCGATGTATACAAAACACATCGATTATATTACATTTAAAAAGTTATTTAATTTTATTAAATATCGAGGTACATTCATTATTAAATGATTGTCGAATATATTAAAGTAAACCTGTAAAATTACTACTATTACTTACATATGACAGTAGGGTAGACGACTACAACTGATTATGGCCGTTTTTAAACTATAATTATCTGATTTGAGCAATTTATATCTCAGGAAAGTATGTCAATTTAGAAATTTCAGTTTAATTATTAATTTATATTGTTTTTAGATTTCTAAAAAATGAGCAATTATTATTTACGTAATTCTAATGAAACGAACACATTTCTAACATTCTCACATTAAATGTAACATTTTTTTATATAGAAAGTATACCTATAAACGTACAAATAACAAAGTTATTATAAAATTTGTTTATACGCTCATACAAAGACGAGTTTACCTAGTTATGACGTCACGATTGTAGTGTTCTTAGTATGGAGCGTTTTTTAGCGACCCGCGACAGCGCCGCAAACATGTCGATGTATCTTCAAAAGTAATAGGTGCAGGTGTACTGTTGGTTCTACAATATTTCTCACTTAAAAGAGTACTCTTATTATATATAGAATTTAAAAAATTGTCGTCTACCCAATTTGCCTTAATTAGGGAATAAATCGTTTGCCTTAATTACGAAATAAACCATTTGCGTTAATTAGGGATTAAGTCATTGCATTGTAACACGTGGTTGTATTTACATATTGTAATAATTTGATTGAAAATAAATAATATATTTCCTTAATAATTTTTGGAAATTAACTAGCAATATTACTTTTTTTTAGCTTGTTCGACTCCATCATATTGTACATCTGTTAATGTTGTGATAACTATAAGCCACTAAGTACATTACACTAATTAGTCTACCGTTAGTTGTTTAGGCGGCGCTATGTGTACACGATGCTTGAGTTTCATGCATAGCGAACGCATATGTAATGCGAGCCCAACCCTTCTACGAGTCCTCTACGTATTCAACACAAGTCATCTGAATATGCCCTCATGAATTATTTCTTGAAGATATTAGATATTTTATCATTCGAGTATTTTAGGGCGTTACTCTGACAACTGGAATTTGAAATGACGTTTCGTGCACTGTGGACATTTTAGTCAGTTCAGTAGACGAAAATCTCTCTGGGATCACGTAACGTTTTCATAGCACTGGAAAATTCCAAATATATTACCTGCGACCGTTGCATTGTCAAGACTAAAATATGTCATGGAGTTGTTCTTAATT
Source organism: Scirpophaga incertulas (assembly GCA_036419045.1). Lineage (NCBI taxonomy): Eukaryota > Metazoa > Arthropoda > Insecta > Lepidoptera > Crambidae > Scirpophaga > Scirpophaga incertulas. Next base: position 12,140,687 of record CM071641.1, read on the forward strand.
CTCTGGGTTCTAGCTTATTGTGCTTACTATAATTTGCAAGAGATTCTTGAAAATAGTTCAAATATAGTATAAGTTATAATAGTAGTCCAATTCGTAAAATTTGGTTTATTTACTTGCATTAGTTTGTACGTCAGGCTTATTTTTATCGTAAGCTTGGTGTATTGTTATAGCATTGAAAGTTGTAACTAAATTATGCTTAAGACGCTTAAGACGACGAAGAATTGAATAATAGTGTTATGATTTAAAAAAATTGAAAAAAAAAATTACTGAGGTGGAAGTGATTGTACTATTAAGTAAGTAAAACTTCTTTGTATTTAATAAATTGTTAAAGTATTACATTTAGTAATTTTTTCTCTGTACAGATATCAGTCTGAGATCAGTCTGAAATGAAAGAATAATCGAACTGTAGAATTTTATTGTTTTGTATATGTCTAGCCTACTATTTGTAAGGCTATATAAAGTCGGTTACGATGATTCAAAGTTGTTATGGTGTAGTTATTTAATGAAGCTATTTATAACTTTAGAAAACTAAAATTGATTAAATATTGTTTTTGATCACTCACCCAAAACCCCCTTCATATATATCAAGTATCACTCGCATATTTTATTAGTATTTCAGCTGTCATTGAAATTTTATTTTCATGTCGGCTACTCAATAGATTTTCTAATCCGAAGACGGGCGCACGTGCCCGCCACGGAATTTGTTCGCTGCATTCGCCGCTGATGACGCGCCACCATTATGGAGCCCTGTCCCGCGGCCAATTCCCTCCGTATTTTATCGGGATACTGCCACTCAAGGGTTTCGTTTATCTTGGACTTGTGTTTGTATTTGTCTTTAAGGTGGCGCATTGTCCTCAGCAATATTAAACATTAGAATTTTGGAGTTTGTAGTTTCGTAAAACGCCTTTCTATGGTGACTTAAGTCTGACTTTTCCGGGCTAGCTAGCGCTGACCTGGCAAACTTCGTAGGTATCATATATTGTCAACTATTCACTATAGTGGTTAACTATCCATATTTCAGAGGTGGTTCCAGATAATGTTCCAAAATTAATTTATAAGTTTTTAAGAAGGTCAACGTAAATAAAATGTTACATAAATTATACAAAAATATTAATAATTCCGACTACGAAACTATACCTATGTGTAGAAACTTTGAATAATTGGTAAGAACTACTACTTTCATGCAAGAACGTTAAATAATAATTAACAAAATTTCATAATTTTATTAAGTATTATTTATCAACAGTTATATTGGTGTCGATCCCTGACTACTGCCCTATATTGACCCACAAAGGCTAGATTAAAATGCTCTTGGCTGGTGTCAAAAAAAAAATGTCGATCTACGCTAACTTTTAATCAATAGGTACGATAACTAATGGGTGGAAGATTAATTCCACTGTATCCTAATTTATCAAAATCGACATAAAAATCAATCGACTACCAAAAATATGCCACGCAATACCCACTGATTTCCTCAAGTTCCTGTTTTATCGGATTTACACGTTTTAAAAATCCAATCGTAAGTCTGTGAACAAAAATGTCAGTGCAAAATAGAACTTGATAATACAAGTGGAACGTGGACCAAGCAATATGCTGACGTTGCTACCCTGAACACTTGAAACTCGATTTTCACCGTTCCGGTAAAATGGTGAAATAAACACAGTGGGTTCCGTTCGTGGAATCAGTTCGTGTCTTGTATGACTTATGACGGTTAAAGCCAAACACGTAGTCTTGTAGACTAGTCCAATTTAATGTAGTAATTTAATAAAACAAAGTAATTGTGAAAAAGGGACTGCTTATAATATACTTTTAATCTTCTATCTTTGGTTATTGTATATTTTATATATTAAATTATGAGTTCATTGTTATTTTATATTTGTCATAAGGAAGCATTTGAATTCACAAATTTATAAAACGTGTAAACAAAAATCTGTAGGTAGTTCCACTCATGAATACGAAAAGATTTTAATATGAAGTTGCATACATTGTGATAGAGTAGGTATTGACTGTTAGTATTTAGCTATTTTTTATTGAGAAAATATTTAGTTTCATAGTAATAGTTCACGATATTTATATGATAAAATTTGCCGTTATACTTTGTACAAGTGTAATCAGGAGTTTAATTATATTAATAGTAGGTCGCTAGTAGCCTGCTTAAACACATCCCTTTTTTTTTGTTCCCCCTGAGGAAAATGCATTAAATTGCATACCCCGGCGAGCCGGCGGTTATGTGGGGCTCAGGGCCCCAGAAGGGGGAAGCCTACCCACTAAAAACCTCAGGGATGGCCTTCCTCGGGCATGTAGGGAGCCCCCGGGAACATCAAGCTACTTCCGGGAACCCCCAGCCTCCGCTCCCCCGCCGATACAGGGGAGTCCTCCTCGGGGGAGGCTACAATAGCTCCCCCGATCTCCACCACCGACGACGCCCACCGGCCACGGAAGGGGCGTGGTCCCTCCCGGGTCGTCGTATCCGCGGGCGCGACTTCCTCGCGCCCGCCGGCGACCCGCGGCAGCGCCGCAGCTGTGCTACCGAGCCCGGCGCCGCCTCCTTCGAGCGGGATCGGCCATCTCCCGACCCCGCTCGGCGGCCTCCTTCTGGAGCATTACTGCTTCACAGAAGGAGGCTACAGCCCTCCAACCTCCCTCGTCCGCCAGCATTGCCGCAATCAATGCCGGCGGAGATAGATCTCGCCCGATCTCTGCGACCAAGACTCGGCGCTCGGAGGCCCATGCGGGGCACTCCGCCAGCGTGTGCTGGGCTGAGTCGAGGTCGGATGCGCAGTGGTGGCAATGTGTCGATCCCTCCCGTCCTATTCGACACAGATACTCACCGAAGCAGCCATGCCCGGTGAGTATCTGAGTCAGTCAGTAGGTGACCTCCTTCTTCCCGTGGAGCCAAGCTTCAAGGTGCGGGAGTACGGCACCGATGGCCCGCTGGCGCGCGCAGATCCGTAGTTCGAGCTGCGCACGCCAGGCCGCCACAATCCGTCGGTGCCACTCCCGCTTAGGCACTTCGTGCGCGGTTCCAGGGCGCTCCCCCCATCGCTCCCCCAGTCGACACGCCGCGTACATGTCAGCCAGGATGTCGAATGGGGGGGAGCGTCCCAGAACCGTCGCCGCCTCGTACGAGATTGTACGGTAGCCTCGTGCGATCCGTATGGCCATATATCCGCTGCAGGCTCCGAAGCAGAGCTCTGCAGCGGGGGGACCTCGCGCAATCTTGCGACCACACGGGAACCCCATACATGGCCACGGATCGCACGACGCCCTCGTACAGGCGGCGAACTCCATCCCTCGGTCCCCTCCGATTGGGCAGCAGGCGATGCAATGCGCCCGCCACCCTTTTGGCTCGGGGGACCAACCGCACGAAATGCTCCTCTTAGCTCCAGCGGCGGTCCAGGGTGAGGCCCAGGTACTTGATGTACGGCCCCACCGGGACCACCGCGTCACCCACCCGGATCCGGCAGCTGGGTGGTTCCCGGCACCTCGGAAGGCCGTGGAACCATAGCGCCTCGATTTCGTGAGGCGCTATTTCTAAGACCAGCCGGCGGATCGCCCGCACGACACATGCCACCCCAAGCTCGGCAAGCCTGAGCATCGGCCCGAAGTCGGCCCCAGTCGTCACGACGAACACGCTGGACGGCGTCCAGCGTTGATCGCCCCCGCCAGAATCCAAATTGGCAGTCCGATAGGTCGGGACCCACGCGCGACAGGTGCTCACTGATACGAGCGGAGATAACCCTGCTTAAACCTCAGACAACAAGATAACGGGCCCGTAGCGTGGCTTATATATAAATTAACGTGGTCGATGCAGTCATTTTGTATTAACCACGATCATAAAACACTTACGTATTAATTAACCTCTATAAGACCCTAATAAAAAAAATATAAATTACTCTTCAAATTCAAACTTATATTTAGTATAGATACAAGGAATACTTCCTGTAGCTATACGAAATATAAGTACATATATATACTTGTAACTATACTAAATATATGCATGCCTTTCAAATGATATCGACATCGTAAATTTCTGTATGAAAACTCCTAGCGGAGACGTAACGAGCTAAATTTGTATTATATGTAATTAGTAATAGAGTAACATTTCTGTTGTTTACAATACGTCAAAAATAAACTCAGAGGAGAGCCACTAAAATGTCATCCCTCTGTATGGCATGATATACCTTAGCGAATACGAATTCACTACATTTTAAAAGCGTAAAACTTTTTTGTGATGTAATTATTTGGCTTCAATCTTTACGCCTATTGGTCAGATAAAATAAGGGTCCCGAAGCCCCTGCAGTATTTAAATAAAAACAGTTTTGTTTTTGAAGATTGGACCATAAGATGTCAGACGAATACTTTAATGATTATATTTATTTTTTGTTTATCATATGGATACATATATCTAAAAACATAGAACTAGAATATTACATACTACTATTTGGTATTATACTATTACAGTATACCGTAGTGACGCATACCATTGGTTTAATAAGCTTTTTCTATTAAGAAATATTTATTGTACACCGTACAACCTAATATGGTATATATTTACTATAATATATATTTATTTATCGTAGGGCTGCTGACAGTGATTTCTTAAAAAATAAGTGTGTAACATAACAAAAATACACACATACACAATGTGTGTATTTTTGTTATGTTTTTGTTTACATAAGTAAATTGGTCGTATGCGTTACAAGGTCACCGCAATATACTAGATGTAACAGTAATTTATTAGATGACCTTCGTGGCCGAGTGGTTATTAAACTAGTTTCAAGGAATCGCTATCGTTCCGGGTTCGAGTCCCGGTACGGGCAGATGTTTGTGTGATGCGAGCATTTGTGCTTTAGTTAATATATATTTTTATGAAAAATATTTAAAGTATATCTATCGATTACCCTAGATCCCATAACACAAGCCTTACAGAGCTACTTACTATAGGCTACGATAAATGGTGTGAGTGTAAGATTGTCATTTATTGGGCCTATTGTCATTTATTGGGAATTTTATTGAAAGATTTTCATTTAATAATAACATAAAATGAGTACATACAACGGGTAATATATTCTAATGAACCCAAAAATATCGGAGAATATATACTCGTAAAATGAAATCGTGTCTACAAGCCACTTAAGTCTCCTCTTAACTGCCAACTCCATCTCAATTGAAATGTGAACAGTCTATTCCATTTGTTTTTTTCATTGGCGATAATTACATAAAGAAATTGGACGCTTCATTAGTATGAATAAAAATTGATGTAGATTATAAAGTTTGCACTATAGTCAAGTCATATAATCTACATCATTTTTTGTTATAGCGAGAATAATAATATTAATACTATTTCATTTCAGTAGTTGTAATTTGTAAACAAAAGGCGATTAGCAAGAATATTTATACCCATTAATATGCATAAAATATCATAGATGTGTTTAATGAAATTGCTTAGATGTTATTAATTACTTTTCAATTCAAGACGACTTCCATAGTCGAGTAGTTAGTACACCGGGTTCAATGTGTCGCCATCTCTGAGGTTCTGGATTCGAGTCTTGGTGGGGACAGATGCTTATGTGATGAATGCGAGCATTTGTGCCTTAGCTATGGTTGTTATATATATTTATGTGAAAAATATTTATATATGTATGTCTATCCGTTGTTACCCTAGATCTCGATAACACTTGCAGAGCTTAATTTGGGCTACGTGTATAAATAAGTGTAAAAATATTAATTATTATTAAAATTCCAAGTCAATGATAGTAAAATATCAATTATTTATATTACAAAGTAAAAATTATGTTTTACAAATATTTAATAATACTTTTCTTTCATTACAATATTATTATTTTCTTGCCAATAAATATTTTACAAGAGCTATCGGTTTGCCCTTATTTACGTTAGAGCTTCTTCCGCCTGTTTCGGCGATCATGGTTGTGTGGGGCCATAAATATCTCTCCGGAAACATGACAAACAATTGTATAGTCGGACAAAAAACAGCGCCTCCGCAAATGCTGCGGCAAGCATTTACTTCAATTTATCAGCAAGCTCGGCGTTAATATTAAGCCCTTCAATTTATGCTTCGCTTTTTATTATAGTGAACAACCAATAACTCTTAGTTTGATTCCTTCGTACGTTTTACTATAGTCAAAGTTTAGTGCAGTGGCCATATTTTTAAATAGGACTAGTTTAATAAGTTGATTAGTTTTCAGAATCTACAAGTATTACAAGGATTAGGTTACATGTAAATATAGGAATATATTTCAACCAGATATTAGATTTTTTTCTTACTCACTTGACACTTATCTTTATATTTTGGACAATTCACATTGTGTGAATATTATAAGCGCGAAAGTTTGAAAGTATGGATAAGTGTTTTCATAGATAGTGATAGGTCTATTTCACATAAAAACTACTGAATCGATTTTAATGAAACTTTACGATATATATAATCGATTAGACATTAGAATAAAAAGAAACTATAAACTGCCGTTTCAAAGTATAGGCTTCAAAAAACTAGATTTTCGTGCATAGGGAAATGTGTAATTTTCAACAACACACTGCCGTAAAATATTACTAGTTTGCCTTATTATAAATATTAATAATACATAAATTATATCCGTAATTAAAAAAATTTGACCTGCAGAATTTTTTTGCCTGTTCTTCTCTAAAAGGTTCTTCCAATTTCGCAACAGGTACAGGTAACTTCGCTTTTTCATTGTAAGTACGTATCCATGGAGAAGGATATACAGCTCTTATACTCTTTGTGTCCCTAAATTTTATTTATGTTTGACTTTAATAAGTCTAAGCCTGGAAAGGTCTATGTTGAATAAAGATTATTTTGATTTCACAATCTCTCACTTTAGCATCATACGTAATACGTAACACTACATACTTATTTGTAACATAACATTGACAACCAAGTAAGAATAGCATTAGCATATCGTATATGACTTATATATTTGTTGTAATATTAGTCAACAGATAATTCCACGATAGTCTAATTAGTAGTATATGAATACGTGATACGAGTGGATAATTATGTGTCTATATGTGTGTGTTTACCAAAGAAACAATCTATCTAGTTAACAAAGTTCAAAATGCATGATGTAAAAAAATATTATTATTAGTAACATTGTAGCTTTATTCATATTTCAAAATTTAACTCACTAAACTGGTAAACTAGTTTTTAGACGAGAAATACGCTCGTAATGAGCTTTAACATTTGGTAAGTAATGGCTAAGTATTATATTATTCTTATCGTGTAATTCCTTTACGTATACATTAATCCTTACTAATATTATAAATCGGAAAGTGAGTTTGTTTGTTTGTTTGTTCCGCTTTTATGCCGTAACTACTGAACCAATTGCTTTGAAATTTTGTAAACGTAAAGATAAAAGTCCGGATTAAATAATAGGGTACTTTTTATCCCGGAAAAATCGACAGATCCCACGGGTTGCGCAATAAAGGCTTCGCTCAAAAACTACTGCAGATTTTCATGTGGTTTTCATCAATAGATGTGGTGTAAAGAAGAAGAAGGTGGTGTAATAGAAAGTGATTCTTGAGCAAAGTTTTGTGGTATTTTTTATCTCGGAAAAACGTATAGTCCCACGGGAAACGCGATAAAACCTTCGCGCCATAAACCAACTTCCGCGCTTATGTAGTCGTGACCCAATCCCGAAATCCACGCGGGCGAAGCCGTGGGCAGAAAGCTAGTAATAATATAAATGAGTAAATGTTTACTAATATTCAATTGTAAGTTGTGTATTGCGTCAATATGGAAATTGTCAGTTATGTGCCAGTCATTTGTTCATATTTATGTTTATCGTAAGGAAGTAAATAAGCTATGTCAGACAACCCTAGGTTCTTGGTACAAGTGAACATGCATTGATAAGTTTTAAAGCGACATACTGAAGGCAGGGCACGTAAGCTGTTGTCACGAGGGCCCTACCCAGATACGGCTACTGTAATTTGTTAGGATGTAAACATTCAGGGCAGCGTTGGGACAAGCATTTTTCTCGTCCACACCTTTTATTTTCTGACGCTGCCTTTTTATCATATTACGATAACAGCAACCGTTTCAGATTGAAAACTGGTGTCTTGTGAAAGAAAATTACGAACAAATAGCAACTTAACAACAGCAACTTACAATAGGTAAACATTAAGAACTTTTTAATTTTTATAAATTTTTGTACACAGAGAAACGTCCGATTTTACATTTTGACGAAATGAAATCTGACACATTGTTGAATGCACCTATTTTATTTTATCATAATTAAATAATTTTGTTTAAGAAAAATAAATGTAAAGTTAGACAAAAAAAAAAGTATTAAACTAATATATAAACTCCCTCTGCTGCATAATTCCGTAAATGCTGGCAGCATTTCTGAATGCGTTGGAATTCATATGAGAATGCGTTGGAAGATAAATATGACAGCTCTACGGCCACTAGTAGCTACGAGAATCTCTTATCGCCTGTTTGATTTGTTATTACGTTTGTGTAGGCTCTTGATTTCATCTAAATGTCAATTTCTCTACTGAGAATTCGGGAGCTACAACCTCATGCACTAAGGATCTCGACACCAAAAGAATGATACATCTTTTAAATCTTTATAATATTTGAAGTATAACGTGCTACGGATATTAATAAATAAACGGAATTGTAACATTTCTTAATGTATCTCATTATTCATGCGAGATGTCCTAAAGAAAGGCCGGGTCAAGAGTACTCGCAACCGACGAGCATGCATGAAGACGGTCATGAAAGTGGAGGATGCAAGAGAAGTGTGCCAGGATCGAAGCAAGTGGAGAGAGGTGGTCTCTGCCTACCCCATTGGGAACAAGGCGTGACATATATGTATGTATGTATGTATTCATGCGAGTCACAAAATTTCACTGCGATAATTATAATTACAAAATGCGTGCACATTAAAACATCAATAAACACATTCTCAAGAATGGAACTGCTTAGAAATCCCCTTGCTGTGGTCCAATAAATGAGTAAACGTAACGAGGCCATTACCGGGTTTTATTTTATTTGCACACCTCGAACAGGCGAGGAGGCGTATAAAGTGTGGGAATTACCACTCGGTAGCATTGTCGTGAGAAACGATAAATAACCTGTATGTAGGCTTTCGGTCTTGTGCTGTTGACATAATGTGTACTGGGCTGAAGTTGATGTTCTCTGTGTGTGCGTCTAAATATATGTTTTTTTCATTTAATTAAGGTAGCCAAGGTTAGAGATATCTGTGCTCTTTGTACGTTAAGCTACTTGGGTTGCAGTCGAAATTATCACAAGTGACCGCAAGTATTACTATTTATTTTTTACATACAGTCAATACTCGTAGTTGTCCTAAATAGTTTTAGAATATAAGACATATTCTTATTGGGATTTTATTTGATTATTCGAATAAAAAAATGTAATATTGTGTAAATAGTGTTGATTTTGTAATGCACTAATCGATCGGCATTCGGGATTAAAATTAGATTATTCGAACGAGAGAATTTTAATTACGTACTTTGATTATTACTATTGGTCGATTAAAGTAACAAATTTGGTACGTCACTCAGTGGAAAAAAAATTAAATGCATTTTGTATTTCTTTTTCACTTTTTAATGGTTTAAATTATAATGAATCTTCAAATAAATTTGATTGTAATTAGCGATTTAGTCATGAAATCGCCCTACAGACTAGTCTAAGCTCAGCATTTAAAAGGCTTGTCATTAGCTGATCACAATAAAAACCTTAACCTAGGTTAGGTTAATGCCAAATGCTAAATGTACACCAAAAATACTGAAATATATGTATTATTTACATAGGGAAATTATTAATTAGACAATTGGTCCAATTAGTAATTTCCCTATTTAAAATAATTTTATTAAATCTAACTCTACATCTACAACTTGGCAATAAATAAATATACTCGTTGAAATTTATTTAAGCCTAGACAATATTGAACCATAACAACAAACCTTTAATAATAATTGTATTAAACTTCAGAAAGACTCGACGTAACTATCTTATAAACGATATTACTAAAGCAATGTACATTGTATTCGATAGACCCGAAGAAAATCAATCAACTAAATCCTAATGAGGATCTCTATGTTGTTGGTCTACCATTCAGACTCACGTTTCTATTTCTATACCTAAGTATCTACAGGATTTCTTCAAGTATAATCCTAACTAGTAATGCAATAAAGGTTGTACAATAAAATAAAAGCCGTTGTGATTAGGTATGAATTCGGCTTATATAATATGTCTACGAAGTCTTTTCGAATTGTATAATGAACGTGCATGAAAGTCGACGAAGCTAGTGAAGTATGTTTGGAAAGTAGCAAATGGAAAACTGTAATCTCTGCCTACTCCCATGGGAAGGATGAGTATATGTATATATCTAGAAAATTTTGATGATATTAAAAAAAGATTAAATTTAAAAAATAAAGATGTAAATTAATGAAATGTTACTTAAAGCAATCTTACAAATATTTTTCTTTTCATAAAGTAATACGATGTTTAACATTTTTGTAAAGGCTTTAAAAAGTTTCTTAATTTTGACATAACGTTGACTTAATGTTGGGGTGCCACACAAATAAAAGAAGCCAAATTAACTGTGGACATACTAGGGATTATTTCGAGATGTAATCAAACACGTTGGAAGAGTCGAAAATGGCAGATTACATACATCATTCACTCATCAAAAAATAAGGAAGTTTGCCTGGGAGGTTTAAATGCATCCGTCATATAGCTTTCATCTCAGAAAATCTTCCAGCAATATCAGGTTAACGTCAAGAGAGGACTGTCAAAACGACTTATCGCTTTTTTTAACTAAAGCAAAATCTTATATAAAATAAGTACTGACATTTCTGGTATATTGTGAAATTGTATTATTATTTTCTGATCAATTTTTATTTTCCATTAATAATCAGAGTTATGAAATTATAAGGAAATTAATAACAAAAAAAAATATTTAAACCATTTTAGTTACTTTTTCATTATGATAATCGTATTTTGTATTTACCTGCATTACTTTTATTATTTTTACACCTTTATCAGTTATCACACTCTCTGACACACCTTGTATAATGGGTACAGCATTGTAACCTAGCGGTTTATGTGCAACCGTAATCCATATGATCACAATATGGGTCTGTGGACCGCCGATATTCCATGTGACCGGTCACATATTGTCGATGACGCAACCAATGCCCGGCAGAGCCGTTGTGCTCAAAGCCTATACAAAACAACATGGTGTCGACAATACACAGTTTCCGCTTCCATCGGTAGTGGACACGATTTAAACTCGTTTTTCAGTATCACGTTTTTATGTGGCAACTGAGTTGGTTTTCAAAGATCGTGAAGACTAGATTAGTAGTATGGTGTTAACTTAATGTTGTTACTACTACAAAAAATCATAATATCAAGATGTTTTCTGTAGCTAGTGAAGAAAGTGAAATAAAAGTGAATAGTACATATTACATATAAGAATATACATTAACTATTAGAGATATTTATTTAATCGGATATATATTTCAGAAGAAGTACTCAGTTAAAAAAAAGGTAATGCAAAGAGAATATGGTAACGAACGAGAATGGGATATTTTAATATAGGCCCGTACTTATTTCGGTGTATTGTAATACTCACTAAAAGTAAAATCTTATAACAATTTGTTTGTATCAATAACACGAAAATGATTCCAAGCAATTATAGTCATAATTATTTTGCCTATTGGTAAAACTTAGCAGAATAAAAAATAGGAAACAAAACAGTTGCTTCAAAGAAATTTGATGTTTACGAATCACGCCTTTTTATTATTAGTGATTATGCAAATATGAAATTCCACGAAAAACTTTTATCACGCATTTTGATCATGTTTTCAATTAAAGCCTACAATTACCATTTTATATTGTTCCCAGATAGGCAGAAATCTAAGCAAAAAGCCTTGCCCTACTTAATAAGCAAAGGAAATTCCCACGAAAATAAACAGTTAATGTTGGGAGGTACATAAAAAATCCATTCCACTTTCCCAAGTTCAGAGAAGTTAAATTTAAAATCAACTGCCGACATCCCTCCACGGAAATCAAATTATATTCGCCACCGTGAAAAATGAGAAAACATTTTTCCTTTTGATCTCGCAAAACAAGTTGCTCCTGATATTCTGGCAAAACATCAATTTAGTATAATGACCGGCAAAGTGAATATTCTCAGGTAATCGTTAGGGAGCTATTGAAACTGAAAAATACACATGATCGTTGTTGCAATCATAATACACTTATCTAAATTAGGGAGAAATTGGAACATAGCAAATAATAAAAAAATCATTTGTTCATCAGCAGAATGGAATTTCCTTTACAAGAACAAATCAATAAATGGGCCTACCATTTAACTGTTAACTAAAATATTAAATGTTTTTATAGGCACTTGTATACAACATAGAACATTCAGAACTATTTTACGTGCACACATATTAAGATAAAAAATATAACTGTACCCTTGTTTTAAATTAAGCCAGCTTTCTCGAGAAGAACAGGCAATAAACTCGGTTTGTAGGTCCTTTTTTAAATCGTCATTTACAATATGTGGTATACATCATTACTTATCTAATATATATAATACAATAATATGTATTCACATTAAATGTCAAAAAGTATACAGTGTTTTAAATAAATGATTATAATAGTAATTTTATGAACATTGGCATTAGAATATATCACATTATTACAGATTTATTCTCAACAGAAAATTTAAGCTGGACAAAAAAAATTAAGTGAGCCCTTTTGAAAGAGAACTCAAACAATGTGACACGAGATGTATATCTCGTATCACATTATTAGCATGTTTTAGTATTAATTTCACACTCAGTTATAAAATGAGATAGAAGTCAAATCTAAACTTATTTGCAATTGACATAATCATCTGCCAAAACGAACCAAAACAAAAGAAACCGGCCGACCGCAACAAATGTCTTCGCACCTCACTTATTTCTGCTAAGGTGAGCATTCATAGCCCATTTGCCTGCGATTTCATTTTGATATAATACATTTATGAAAACCCAGATATAGGTATCGTTGCGAACGGTTTTTATATATGATGTCATTTGCCAGTCAGTGATAATGGAGATAATAAAGAATGCCTCATATGAAGAAATAACTTCTTCGATCAGTCGCTAGTTATACTCGTATAAAGCATTGCAAGGATCTCTTTATATATCGATACATTTTTCTACAACGAACTATCGAAAAAGCAAACTTAATGCCACAGATATTTCATACCAGTCAACTTGTAATATGTGTAAGTGATTGTGGATGGTGTATGATTTCAGTAAATTAAATTTCCAATTTAATTATTCAAAATTTTAAAATAAATATTTGAGTAAAACTATTTCAATAAAACATTCGAATTAAAATATTATAAAACTTTAAAATAAATATTTTATGGTTTAACAAAAATATCTTAACCGTTTGAGTGCTAAGCAATTTTTGTAAAATCTATTGGAAAATGCTATGCATATTTTTATTACTCTAAAAGAAAAAAATATGGTGTCAAATAAAACACTCTCATTTAGACAAATAATGATCAATTTTAATAAATCTTTTTGGGTTATACAGAAAAAAGTGCGTCGCACTTTTCGATACAAATCGCCGCAACGCAAAATCGCTGCTTAGCACTCTAACGGTTAAATATTATTTTTAATAATGATAATGTCCATGTAAGGAAAAAATATCGTATTTCAAACATCCTAATCCAAATTTTTGGATGTTCTAAATAAAATTGAAAGTTCTGTGACCAATGCCGCTAGTAGCTCTGATATACAACTCGGACTCGGGGCCTCGAGCCTACCTTATCTTAGTTAGGGTGTCATGGCTCTTTTGTCACACGCTGTCTCAGGCTGATAAACATTCTATGCAGCTGTATACAGGTTATCTCATAACGATTTCCTTCACTATTAACTTGGGCCAGAATCAAACTTCGATTAAGCAGGTCTCATTTTTTACCTTAAGAAAACATATATAGAAATAAAGTTGAAAAAGTTATGTTATTAATAAAAATGCGTATAACGTGGTCGTTATTTTGACAACTTTCTTTGACCACTATCTTTAACAATCGAGTTTTGCCAAAAAAAATTAACAACATGTACTAAACGTTATTATTTTGAATTTGGCCGAATTTGGTAATATTTTTACTACTTAATACTTTTGACTGCTGGCAAAAATAAATAATATTCTTGTTTGAGTTTTACACATATGCATTGCATGAGTAAAACACTACACGAGCCTTGCTTTACAATATCCCCGCCGCCGGTCATGCTATGATACCGTCGAGCAAACCTCGGTTCCACTCACGGCCCTTCAGCTTGGTTATCACTGCAGCCCTTACGGTCCACAATGCTGGCAGATATTACCTACTCAAATGATAATGTACAATTACATAGTATACACAAATGAAAATAATAGAAACATAACTGAAATTATAAGTCGTATGATTAAATATTTATTTCACACATACACTAATGACAATTTAAGAGTATATTATTGACTTAATGAACCACATATCTGTGCGGTAATTAAAGATGTTATGAAAACTGCAACCGTACCCAAATAATGAGCGGAGCTAAATAATACTCCCTACGAGTATATAATAAGTAAGTGGCAAGATCGTGAAAACTTATATTTCACACATACAATTATAAATAAAAGTTGACAAGCGTTAATCAATGCGTGCGCAGACACAGTATATTAAACGACATCGCTATAACATATGTATACTAACAAGATACAGGCCTAGCCTAGTTTGGGGACCTCTGTCTAATTATAATTACTGTATTTTGTAACTGCACTGTAATTTAGATTTGTGTATAATGACCGTTTATGTTAAAATTCTACTTGTATGTGCTAAATAAACTAAATTTATTATTATTATTATTATTATTATTATTATTATTATTCATATATTTAATTAATCATCTTAAATTTAAGTTTTTTACAATATAGATATATAAAATAAATATAAATACTATAAAAAACTTAAACCTAGTATGCCGCCGGTAGCGAGGCAAGGCCCAAACAAACCGGTGGTTAGGGCTGCAGACAGAGAAATCTCCGGACAATACAATATTATTATTATTATTATAACAATATTTCTAGATATCTCTCTATTACAAGTTATTCATTTTTGTAAAGTATGAGGTAGAAGTGAAATATATTATATATTACACTTCTACCTCATATTTAGGACAGAATAGAAGGAATTAGGCTGATTATATAATTTTGTTATTGCTATGATCAGAATGAAACTACTAATAAGCATGTGGTTTCAATTCCGTTAGACGAATTATTTCCTCGCAATAAAATGAAATTTACTTGTATATTAATTTATTTGTATAGCTGATGGTTCATAATTAATTTCACAAAGTTTATCATATCAAAACTAACCTTAAATGTCATGCTGTCTCACTCTTTTCTTTTTCGAAAGGAAGGAGGAAGAAATTGCAGGATTTTACTTATAATTGGCTTAAACTTAGTTGGTGTTAGTGTTCCTGCCGCCTAACAAACACTTATCTAACATAATACATTCTCGAATCAGCGATACAACCGGTACAGACACGTATCGGGTCGCTTTTTACTCTTCACAGCACGACGATCATGATCTTCCAAGCCAGTAGAAGCACGCTCATTTTGTGTCTACTCCCATTTGGTCCTAACGGCTCGGAATCGCGCCGGGCTCGTTAGTCGGCAAAGCGCAGAACCTTCAGTTCCAAAATATTAAAGGCATAACCTGATTATTTAATCTGTGGCTTCAGTTTATAAAAAAAATCTGTCATTATCTCTTTACAGGGTTAGGGAAAGGAGTAATAAACATTCACACTTCTTCAAATTTAATAAGTCTCAGTGCAGTTGCCACAGGCCAGGTTTTTCACAAACATATAATTGCGATAACGTTCTTAAGCCCACTCCGGCATTAGGCGACATTCACGAAAAGAAAGAAAACGATAACTTATTTCTGAAAGTGTCTATTATTTATCAAATACAATGTGTAAAAAATCTCTAATAACCATCTCAATTCAGCTACACAGTTTAAGTAAGCGCTTGAGCTGCTTGATTTGTGGCGTTCGTAGGGTTCAACGTCGGAGACTTTGTTGCAACTACTTTACTTTCTGACTTCTAGCATATTAGTAGGTTGGTACTAAAATTCCTTATACATAGGGGTTGCACTTATTTAGTTATAAAAGTTCCTCCCAAACTGGTTGAATTTTTTTCCTCTTTGTTTAATACCCGATTTGTGATTGATGACCTGAGTGTAGTTTAACCAAACAGGCGATAGCGACTAACTTATTAATATAATGTATTTATAAGTTATTCGTAAGTTAGTATTTAGATTGAATTCAATATCATTATTCCCATGTCTGTGAGATAATAAGCTTATGACAAGTAAGATTAAGTGACAAAATTTCAATTCATTGAGTAAATGATTTCTTTTGCTTCTAATGTCAATCATTTTAATATTAGTAACAACTTTCAAAACAATCTTGAAATACATATTTTTCTAATATATCAAAGCAAAAATATACATATTTTCTATATTCTGGTACTTTTCTTAAGTGAAATCATAAAGATTGAATTGTCTAATAATATTAATACGGATAAATTTTAACAACGTTAATTTCAATAAACATTTTACAGATATGAAGTCCATTTCAGAGAAATGTTGCATTTTAGAATACATAATACGCTGGATTCTAAGCACAACGCTACCTTAATAACCTTTTAAAATGCAGAGTAGATGTAACAACCATATTCATATGAGCTTCTTTTAAAGTAAGTCCGAGAGTCAACCCTACAGTTTCTTAGTATGTGTGTACTTTATTTTACGACGACACTGTTTTTATGTGTTCCATTTAACTTACCTTAGTTATCAAAGATTCAGTCCACTTTCGGGTTTTTATTGCTTATGAAGTAATATAAAATGTGGGTATGGAAGTAAAATAATACTTAAAAATATGGGGATTGAATTGTCATTTTTATGGACTCTCGAGAAATGTTTCGCAATGGATATGTAATATAATTTAACAATATATAAATATATATTCAATTTCTCTTTGTATACTTTATTTTGTATATCTTAATTGAGTTGAGATACAATAGGTAGAATCGGTAAACGCACACCCCTTTTGATATAAAGTAGGTATAATATTTGTTACACCAATCAGTCTAGTCCAAATTAAGCTCTGTGAGACTTGTGTTATGGGATCTAGAGTAACGGATAGACATATGTACATATATAAATATAGAAATATATATAAACAGCCATAACTAAAGTATAAATGCTCGTATTCATCATACAAATATCTGCCCCCATTGGGATTGGAACCCAGAATCTCAGAGATGTGGCAACACTTTGTAGCCGGTAGAACAACTACTCGACTACGGAGCTCGTATATGGTTTGATATATGGAGCTTACCCATTAAGTATGATATTACCCAAAAAATAATTTATTTAAAAGTTATTAAGTTATTAAATTTATTAAGTTTATAGATACACATTTTGCATAACGACGAAAATAACATAAATTATCGATTGAGGCTGACGATAGCTAATAATTGTCTTTCTAAAACGATCAATATTGCAATTCACATCTTCAACCGTAACTAAAACAAATTCAGAAAGCTCATAGTTCAGTAACATAAACTAAGAGCTTCCTGCGCTAAAGTATAAAATGTGTACATTATCAAGTCCCGACGGCACAAAACGCTCGTTACGCACGCTAACAAAAGACTGGGGCTGACAAACTGTGCGTTCGCTAATTGAGTAATTCCTTTAAGACATTCGTTATGATTATCAACTGGCGCAGGTTCCCAGGGGCGCTACTTAGCACATCTGTACGAATGGCCGGGGGAGCGAAATGTTACGTCAACTTCGACAGCCCATTACAGGATTAAAAGTTTGTGTAAGTTGTACATGTACATTAGTTTTGAACTACGTAATTTGATTTGCTCAGTATTCGAACAGTATTTATATTGATACCTGTATGAAGTTGATGAATATGCCTTCGAATATAGATTTCATTGATTCCTTGAATAATTCTAATAATTATAAGGAGAAAATTATAAAAAATAAGTAGGTAGAAAATGAATATTGGAATAAAACTTGGATTTATAAAGTTAGAATTAAGAACTTCATTTTTCTAATAATAGATATTATCTAAAAGAAAAAAGGATGTATAATGACAGACAGTACGAGTACAGTGGTATTAAAAAGATCGACATAGGCACCAAACTTTTTCTTCAATTCTATATTTACATGTCAATATGCATTTTGTACACCCCGTCAACAACTAAATGTATTTTATAATCTTAATATAACTTTTCTAAATTACTAATTTGATTCAAAATACGGTGTTAATAAAATATGGTTTTTATAACGCAAATGTAATGCTGTGATGAAAAAAGGTTGTTTATATGTATTAAACAAAAATGTTAAGCATCCATAAAACAGAGAAATAGATTTGCCGAAAAACAATTTGGTAAATTACTATTATCGCAGAATAAGAAATGTAAATTTTACTTATTAATATATTTATTAACAGTAATTAAGAAACTAAGTTTTGTTTTCGGTAACCAAAAAGCTCATTTGTTCATAAGCTCCCTTATTTTTTATTTACAATTATGAAACAATACTATGTGGCGTATTAACCTTCAAGTGTAACCTACTCTTCCTCAATAACAAATATACAACGCGGTATAAAAACGAATAAATCATATCACACGCAAAACTTTTGCGTTTTCTCATTTTATAAGCACATTCGTTAAGATTATCAACTCGGAAAAGCTCTCAAGGGTAACTTGCTGGAGTACTTAGCACTTTGCTAAACACGTACGTTATGAGTTAGATAAGACACGATGACAGCAACCCTGATACAATGTAGCATATTTAATTAAAGCATTAATATGGGCAAATTAAACAGAGAGGTAGAATTTTTGACATAATAAGTATTTTGATAATATTCTCTATTATTTGCACAAGTATAATAAATATTATTACAAATTTACTTGACAATAGAGAATTTTCTGAGAATTTCAGGAATAGTATTTAATTCAGTATACATACCTTCAAAACTAGAGGTTTCATAACTTATAAGATACAGACGAATAAGTCTGTCGCATTAATGCGGCTTTTGTGTGATATGCCTACGTTTTATAATTATTAAATCATACTCATACAATTATACTTGTTAGAATTAGATTTTCAGTTGTTAGAAGGACGGACTCTATATCGGTGTCGCCTGCTTTTTTGGTTTTGCACTGTATTACTATGTTAAGAATAACTAAATCTTGCGTAAGACTGTTTATAACACCTGCGAATCTCACAGAAACCACATATAACCTTTTACAATCAGGTGACCATTCTCTTTGTTTGTATTATTATAAAAAAATATTAAGTTGCAAATAACATAGATAAAGATAACTAGTAAACTTTTAACTAAAAACCGATGCAGCCAATAAATCCTATCCATGTACCTACTCCATAAAATATTTTATTAAGATATTAAATATCGACGTAAAAACTGACTTCTCCATGAACATTATACGTTATACGAACGTACCTCAGTGTTCCACAGTTGGCTGTTAGTTGCGAACTTGTTTCCTAACTTCCAACTGGCAACACAATGCCGTAAGGGAGCTTTGAGGCAGTCCGCTGAACGTTCTCCCTGTACTGTTATTGGACAGACGCTTGGTAACTTTCATACCATTTTAATGGGCACGCTTTATTGTGACATTTCAAACGCACTGTTGTACTTATTGGTGCTTAGAAAAGTAAATATCGCGCGTTGAATAGTAGCGTTTGATGTTACGAGTTACCGCAAATATTCGTGGTCCGTTGCCGCTATTATATTTGTTGATACATTTAAATATATTTGTATGTATTCGTAACTTCGTCCATGATTTCTAGGTTTCTCTTAAGATGAGGAGAGCACTTAGTATTACATTTTAAAAAACTGTCATTTTTTTGTGATTTTAATTAGGTAGCATTAATATTGCATTTTTATCTCATAAGGCGTGTGGAAGAAGCAAGCTAGCATATGCACGTGTAATAAGTAAACTGATAAACAACATTATTTTACATTTATATATTACTTCTCAATTTTCAGGAATAACATATATTGGTCGTGTTATTTAACACTTAGTAACCACAAGTAAAGAGCACGTCGCGTCGTGAGATAAAAGTATGGTACATGATTATGATAAGCATACGTTATTTGAAAATTACTATCTAGACAAGCAATTTAAATAAATGTACATTTCAAACCTTCAAATATTAGTCTGATTTATATCAGGAAGTATAACACTATTAATGTAAAACGTGATATGTGCTATACTGTGAAGCTTAAAGGTGTTCCATGATACAAATATGGATATTACAACGACATGCTCGCGAGGTGGCACTTTGAACAAACAGTGGAAAGAAAATGAAAACGGAATCGAAAAAAGGGCTTGTCGAAGCAAAGTTCCAAAATCGCGAAACGACACTACTTCCCGGATCCCTTTAACAATAGCTCGTACGGTTATCCCGCTTACCTACTCAAACGTCTTTAGGGCCTTCTCGGAAATAGCCCATTTCCTGGCATACCTATAACCGCGGCGCAGTTTCATTATTGGCGAGCTTTGTCGAAACGTAGCTCTTTTGGTTACGTAGATTTTTATACAACTTTGTTTCCTGATTCCATTTAACCGGAAACCATTTGAGACGTTATGTAATTACCGTAGAGACGAAAATCCTTTGCTGCTAATGGATAATCAGTAGCTTTATTCAGGATTATGCACGTTCAGCGAAAAATGTATTGAATATTCAAATATCGAATGAGCATTAACAGTAAAGCTGAGAATCTTGCTGGACGGAATAAGTAATACGATATTCAATTAGAATGTTAAAACATACAATTATATTATAACAAATAAGTTTTATATCAGTCACTACACCAAATAGAACGTTATAATTTAGTACAGTTTCTTTACTGCTGTTGGTGACAAAGGAGGTTGTCGCCTACCTGGTGGTAAGTGGTAGCATTGCTATCTCCAATATCATAAACGAATAAAACAAATTTATAATGTTATATATTTGAAGAGAAATCTTATTTTAAACGTCTATTAAAATCGAACATAATACCGTCACTGGGAAAACATTTAAAGTTTGCACGAATGTGGTAGAAATGAACTGTGCACTAAACTAGATAGTTTCCAAGTTGTATGCTTGAACTGTGTAATACATACAACATCCTACCAAGTGCAAGTCAGAGTCTCATATCGAGGATTTTGCAATGCTTCATGACAATTTTCATAATTTTAGGGCAACGCAAAGTACTCGGGTACTAAAATTTTGATAAGTTTTGATATCGTTGCGAGTGTCAAAATAGATATGTGAAATATTCTTTTGATTGCGTCGATTTAGACTTTTTTTACATCTACAAGAGACTATTGCAGCTTTACTCCTCAGAAAAAGAACCTTGACAGACGAATAACGAAGTGATTTTACACGGTTTTGTTTTAATTGTGGTATAGAGTACGTAATCCTAAAAAGGTAACGAAGACAACATTATAAACAATTCCTCAAATCACTCTTCGTCAATGAACCGATTAAAAATGCAGACAGAACCAAAATACCTCAGTTTTCGTTAAGCCTATGATATTGGAATCATCGTAATATTTACAGGAAGTCAAGCCTCCTTTTAAATCTATGTTTACTCAGTCGAAACCGCAACAGATAGCTGTCTTAAATATCTGGATAACATGAACATCACTTTACAACAATGAGATTGTATCATTACAACAGACCCCAGTATCGAGACCAGTTCTGACCCTTTCCACTTAAATTGATAGTTCGAGTCATTATCCCACTATTCTCGTTATTGAGTACTTTATGGGTTAGTAGGGAAATGGCCTGCTTCCTGGCAAGCCTTTTAGCTCCGGCCAGTTTTATTGATGTCAACCTTTTCGCATAACGATTGAGACGTCTTCATGTTGTGTGTATTATGTACTGAATTTTTTTAAAAAAATCGTAAATATTATCAACATGTTATAAGCTATGCACTCAGACATAAACGTTCGTGTATTTATTTTCGTTTCTGTTTCTCTTCCAACATTACTGTTTACTTTATAAGTGTCTGGATGCATGTACCATTGAGCACTACGTGGTTACTATGACAAATATTATTCGATGCACCTGCACTCTCTAAACAATCGTAAAGCCACTGTTATCAGTATTTTATGGATGTAGCTTAGAGGCATATTAGAGGCATGTGAAAACAAGTTATTGAGAAAGAACAGAAGAACAGAAGTAAAAGGCAAAAGATAGAAACTATCTAAACATCCCGTGCAGTCACATTTGTAAAGAAAATACACTATCTCAATCTCCTTTAAAACATGCATATAATCGAAGCATGATTAAGTAACAAAGCTAATATCGTTCAAATCGGAGATTGGATTTTGAGCTTAGTTTAATTACAGTGCCAGTGAATGCTTTGTTGGAGCGCGTGGAACGGAAATGACGTGAATTATTATCCTCTAATGCGTGTTTAAAGATGTGTAATTAATTTCCACGGTAACACGTTACATCTAAGTTCAGTCAACACCTATTTACTGGAGTGCGGAAACATACATTGCGTTTGAAGTAAATTAGTGACAGTTCGTGAGTACTATGTTGAAATATAAAAGAAAATAACGTGAAATGCTAATTGTATATTTCATATTCATATATTTCGTTTTAATTTTCTTTAGTATACAATTAGTAACGTAGACAAAAAAAAAATGACTAGATTTTCCAACAGCTGAAGTTTCTTCGTAAGATTGCCTTTAAATTTACTAAGAAAGTTTAGCTCTGCGAGAGGATGTAAAATTCAAAACACATGAGTGTATGGGGTAAGGTATGAACCTCGCAACAATCTGGGACCATATAGAGCGTAAGTTCTACCTTGTCTATTATGAAAACAGTAACCAACAAAGGACACTGCAATATTACGAGCAATAAAATGTATATTAAAGACAAACCATATCAACGTATTGTGTATATCTTGTAATTACATACTATACATATAAGAAACCTTATGCCGATTGTTATCAAGTGCCAAAATAGTGCCTAAGCGTATATGTTATGCTTATACATTATTTGTCTTAGGATGCTTATCTAAGAACTGAAAACTTAATATTTTCCAAGTTAACAGATTTTAAAATGAAACAAAAACCTTTAAAATCACACCCTGCATGGTCAGCTGTTAATGGGTAGTAATATAATAAATGTTCAAATCAAATCAAAATTATCTTTATTCAACATAGACCTTTACAGGCACTTATTGACGTCAAAACAAACAAAAAAAGAAATATTGACTCTACACCTGTTCGGAAATTAGGAGAGCCTTCTCGAGAAGAACAGGCAAGAAACTCTGAAGGTCTATTTTTTATCTACTCTTTTCAATGTTAATAATTATAATAATATCTGAAATCCTTTCTAAGTAACTGCATGCGACAGTGGAGCACAACCATGTAGTGGTGACGGTTCCTTTGATTCGCAAGACTTGATCAAAATAGAGAGAGGAATTTTCCAAGGTGACAGTTTGAATCCCTTGTGGTTTTGCATAGCACTGAATCCTCTCAGCACTCTGCTGAAAGATTCAGGTCTAGGCTATCGGCTACGTAGACAGGGCGAGGTCATTAGTCATCTGCTATGATCTCAAGTTGTTTGCACCGAAACACCAAGACGTTGTAGAGTTATTGAAAATTACACAGATTTTCAGTAACTCTATAAGAATAGAGTTCGGTGTAAGTAGACAAATGTGCGGTCTTGCATGTACGGCAGGGAAAAGTTGTAAATTAAACGAATCTACAACTTTCAGAGACAATGACACTCAGATCTTTGTCTGAGGCTGAAACGTACAAGTATCTCGGTATGTCAGAGTTTTTGGGTATATCTGTGAAGGATGTCAAGGAATCGGGGAAGACACGTTTCTTTTGCCGCTTTACAAAAGTACTTCATAGTCTTTTGTCTGGTGGCAATAAGGTGCGTACCTTCAATGGTTGGGTGATGCCTTTATTGATATATTCCTTTGGCATACTGAGATGGACTCAGGCTGAGCTGGACACCTTGGATAGGAGAGTCCGTCAACTACTCACAAAACATCGCATGTTACACCCACGTTCGTCTGTTATGAGACTGTACATTCCACGGAAGTGTGGTGGTAGAGGTTTTCTAAATGCCAAAAACCTCCATAACCGTGAAGTGTACAGCCTCAGGAACTATTTCCTCAACAACGAATGTGGGATGCATTGTGACGTTGTGGCAGTTGACAAGGGATTTACCCCTCTCTCTATGGCAGTTGAGAACTGGCGTAAACCATCGGTGCTTAGCGTCGAAAAAAGCAAGGAAGTATGGAGGGACAAAGAATTGCACGGATGGTTTTATCGGGCCTTAATGGGCCCTGATGTAGACCTTCCCGCATTGGTAAGCTGGCTGCGCTTCGGTGACCTCTTTGGGGAAACTGAGGGTTTTGTCTGTGCAATTGCGGACGAAGTAATGATGACGAACAACTATAGAAAATATATCCTAATGGACGGTACCGTCGACATATGTCGGGCATGCCGCCGTCCCGGAGAGTCACTTAGGCATATTATCTCTGGTTGTTCTCATCTTGAAAACGGTGACTATTTGCATAGACACAACTTAGTAGCCAGGATCATCCATCAACAACTTGCCCTTCAATACGGCCTTGTTGAGCATGAGACACCGTACTATTAGTACGCACCAGCGCTAGTTCTTCTAATGGCCGTGCGTTGCTCTATTGGGATCGCTCTATCATCACAGACAGGACTATTGCGTGCAATAAACCTGATATCGTGGTGGTCGACCGCTCCCAACGCCGTGCAATGCTCGTGGATATTACCATCCCTCATGACGCGAACCTCGT
This sequence comes from Scirpophaga incertulas, assembly GCA_036419045.1. Lineage (NCBI taxonomy): Eukaryota > Metazoa > Arthropoda > Insecta > Lepidoptera > Crambidae > Scirpophaga > Scirpophaga incertulas. The sequence goes on from CM071641.1 coordinate 12,165,635, forward strand.
AAAAGCCGAGAAGGACCTTGACTTGGCATACGAGGTAACCGCCATGTGGGATGTTGATTCGACAATCATTGTTCCGATAGTTGTGTCTGCGAATGGCTTGATAGCAAAGAGTCTCGATCAACATCTTAAGAGGCTCTCGCTTGACGGATGGATCAAGGTCGGATACAAAAAGCAGTGATTCTCGACACGGCACGTATTGTCCGGAGATTTCTCTGTCTGCAGCCCTAACCACCGGTTTGTTTGGGCCTTGCCTCGCTACCGGCGGCATACTAGGTTTAAGTTTTTTATAGAATTTATATTTATTTTATATATCTATATTGAAAAAAACTTAAATTTAAGATTATTAATTAAATATATGAATAATAATATAACAATATAATATAATATAAGATACAATCATACCTAATACGATTACAGTCGTATGTATGTTTACATACACATATAAAAATAATACAATATTATAAATAATGTTGTTACCAAACATGGCTCTATGAATAGTGTCCCTATTCCCCAAATAGTGTGATCATTTACATAGTCTTTATAATAACTTTACCCATGAATGTCTTTTTGATATGGATTTTAAATTTATATAAAGGCAAATCAATGACACTTTGCGGAAGCTTGTTAAACATAGATATACATTTCCCTAAGAACGAACAGCTAGTTTTATGGAGTCTGAACATTGGAACGGCAAGTTTATTGTTGCTACCAATATTACAACATAATATGACCGTGTTTGCGTTAAAGAGATAGCGAGTAATAACATTATTGTAATGACACAAAAATATTAGGATATCTAATTATAATAATAATAATCTGAATTGTAAATGATTGATCTTTGTAACAAATAAACTACAGGATCGATCATTATGAACTTATTCGGGTAAAATTTGCTATGATTATAATTTGCGACCCAGGGTTATTTTTTGCAACGTGAAAATATATCGAAAAATTCTATGTAACACTGGAGAAGCCGCAGGTGAAAAGCTTGCTTTATATTATTTTTATAAAATATATAAACAAATAGATAAAAACTGTAATACGAGTATTATATCTCTCTCTCTCTCTCGTCTTACTATCAAATATTTTTTAACTAAACATTCACAACGTTTATATGTCCAAAAATCTGTAAACTTTTTTATGTTTTGAACTACGAAGATACTTCAATATATTACATATAAATATAAAAATAAATACAACAATAGCCGTACACAAATTTTGACTTATCGAAAATTACCAGCAGATTCGTGAACGCAGCTCGCTGCGCTTCCCTGGCAAATGCTCTGTAAACAGCACCCTTGGACAAGGGGTAATGTTGCATGAAATTACCTTAGCATCTTGCCAGCAATGAAATTCGTTTTGTGCTGGCCAATTTTAGCCTTATCTGCTGAGATATAAGTATATAGGTAGATTGAATTTTTGTCACCTTATTATTATAGTTTGCGATAATACTGACGACCTTAGTAACGCGAAGTATTATGCAATTACTATATTTGAAATTATAATATTGCGTTATATTAGACTTTCAAAAATATTTTAAATATTATTTTTATAAGTCTTCATTTTTGTATATAGTCTGAATTAATTATTCGTATGTGTTAAGCAGTTATTTTATCATACAAAATTTGCTTCAGATTTCTTTAATTTTATTTTTATTTTTTAATGCTTCAATTATTTTTTTCTAAGAAATATATGAGAATGAACACTGTGCTCTTTAGTTACAATTGCCATATACCTAGTTTAACCATAAAATGTGTCTTTACTGAATAAATAAATTCCCCGTGACAAGATTTGCACTGCCCACACCCTTCATTATTCCTAGAAGGGAGAGCGTGCATCCAAGAAAAGGTAGCGCAATGAATCTTCTCAAGCTCATGCTTGAATAAATAAAAAACCGTGGGCGTAGCTAATAAGTATAGGTGTATTGAAGGATGTGAGGCTGTTTTCGACGTTACCGAGTGCCTCTTACTTATTGATGACCCGTTATTTATTAGCCAAACCACTCAAACGGAAGGGGATGTCAATAATCCCATGTTCTGTAGTAAAGATGGAATTCTAAGGGAGGCGTGTGACAAGAGTAAGACGCGCTGTTTAATTAAGTATTAAGCTTGGTTAAATAATTCAATTTTCCAATTTATTATATACAGAAAGCCCTTTAGATAAGTCAAATGGTAAAGAAAATAAACAGTGTTATAAGCTTCTTTTGCTTGAACAAAAATGTTGTTCTGAAATTCACTAAATTTTCCTGGTAATACTATTTTTACCTGAATCGGCTATTTGATTGACTATTTTATTTGACATTTTTTTTTGTTGCAATATATTGGGAGTTTTGATGGCGCTGTGGCCTCGGCACTAACCGAATTTCAAATCGGGAAGTCCAAGTTGATGATTATATTGACATACTCGTACAAGGCTTCCACTTGACGGCTTGAAATAAATATAGGCCCCACTAAAACCATAATGTGCAAACTTACTAATATAACTTACTAATATAATATATATTATTATTGTACACAGTTATATCACTGCTATACCTATAACTTAGAATACAGTAATGTGAATCAGACGTCTGTGTGTATAGAGTATCCTATTATAGAATTTATAATAAAAATATTTTTTGAGCCCTATTATATTTTATCACATTAATTTATTATTTATTCGCATATTATTTAGTGTACAGCAATTTTTTCCTATATATTTATTCTGTAAGAAGACATTTGTAATATTTAATATTTTCAATCTATTATTGAATTAATTTCATCAGTTGAGGAAGCTAGGGAACTATGTTAGGATCGTCGCACGCTGTGATATCCACTTATCATCGTGGGAAAGTGCAGTGATTGTGATATATACGTACGTATAAGTAAAATGTATTTTAATGACGTTATATGTCATCAGTAAGAGATACAGTATATCAGTAAGAAAGTTATCTGTTGTATCATCACGATCACATAAAAGCTTTGCCTAACCTTAGTTAATATTAGTATTTAGTAGCTTGACTCGTTATACGCATTCTATTAAAATCATATTTCTGTGTATCAGTAACCCATAATTAATCAAACTACCAAGTACAAAGAACGGTTATGCCGGCCATATGTAACTGAAACCTGTTGTTTTATTGATACTTAAGGTCTTAGATCTTATCAACTACGGTGAATTTCACATATAAATAGAGCTACGTCTAACTATTCGAATGAACTATAAAAATAGTAACCCCAAATAGATATATTTAGTGGAATTGGCATTGCAATATCAATAATGACTGCCGTGCCAATCTCGTAGAGTATAATATACGTAACTAAGCCATTGTGTTTCTTAAAAATAATTATCATTGCTGTACTCAGTTCGCCGGGAGTCCGTAAAATGGCAATTCACCTAACTATTTTCTGAGGTGGAATGTGTTGGGAAAAGAAATATGACGCAATTTTGGTAATGCTTAGTTGTCGAGGCACAAGGGAATGAAAAATTCAGGGGGCCGAGCGCACATTACCGTACCACATTGCTAAGAGCATTTGTTCACTTCCAAATTTTGAAATGCTGAATATTTCTAGGAAAATATAACTAATGGCCGAACCCGTCTGCTCGGTTAAACGAGTGTTGAGGCGACTGAGATTTTATTGGACTAGTGTCGAGATCATATAAGTCTCTTAGTACATTACTTCTGATAAATGTTAGTTACAAACATTAGATTTCAGATGCTATTTAGTATCTGTGATTTATGCATAAGCATTTATGCTTATGTTGTAGTAATTGATTCGATCTACAATTAGACATATATATAAAAGTTTAATTTTAATGAATTAATTTTGATTACTCTACGGAAGACCGAAAAAATGGATGGATTCCTCAATGGACACTCATTTGTGAGATTTGGCGGGTAATAGAGGAGAGTGGAAGAGGAAGATATGTTGCACCGATCCTAAATAAAATTAGGAACAGAGCAGGAGAAAGAAGTTAATAACTCTACAAATATTATTATATATAAGGATAATTCCTCCAACTTAATTTCGCTTTTATCTGGAGATTTTATCATCTTTGTGGTCTTGTGTGGCGAACATCAGGTGTTGATCTGGAGGTCTAAGATTTGATTCTCCATGGAAGAAACCTTTTCTGATTGGTTTGGTTGATGGTATGACATCTGAGCCCGACTGACTAACAATCACTATCTTATGTAAGTTTGTCAGCAAACTAATATTGTTAATTTCATTGTTGTGTTCCGTCCATCTTGGGATATCGTCACCTATCATCAGATGAGATGAAGGCCAAAAGTTTGCCTGTTATATATAAAAAGATGATACCGAATGAATTCACTTTATCACTTCGTGACTTAATCACAAAGCTCTATCTGTAAACACAACTGAGCTCCACACAGTATTCGTCGGAGAGTGATGAGATAATAACGTGTAAGGTCATATACAGGCTTTTAGTTACTTCTCCACGAAATTAATAGGGGCTTACTTTTCGTCAATGGTTTGTTTTTATGTAACTCTCTTTTCCCTTAAGAGTTTCCACGACTGAACTTGGTATGAATTGATATAAACAGAATATTTGAGAAAAATTCAATTTAATTTATTACTTCCTGATTTGTTTTTTTTTGTGATATTGATAACCAATTAGCATTATGAGTGTGATTAGTTACCTAATAATAACATTAAGTATAAGAAGCTAATTAACTTTATTTTTGTTAGGAAAAGCTCACACCGCATATCAGTACCGCTTTGTAAAATTTTGTAGTAAAAAGTTATTAAATTTCTTCATAATCAATTCGTATTTCTTATAACTAGGGTGAATAAATGAATATGAATAATTCTTGTGATTCCCCAAATATGTATTTACAGATTATTTTGATATTGATAAATTAATGAATAATCATGATCTTTTTCATTAAGACTACTCTTTAGCTATTTAATAAATGGGCTATTTGAAATTCGTCGACTGATTTGCACGTAAGTCTAAACAAAAGTAATTTTTTGTACTCACTTTGTGAAGACTTGAATTTGATACGTTATGGTATTCAAGAAATCATCACAGGTCATAAACTCCCTCACGAGGAGTATGATCAATTCAATCAGAGCAATTAAGCCTTAATCAAGTACACTGAAGCAGAAAGATTTGGTCGACTTATGCAGTATATTTTGCAATGTTTTCCTTCGCCATAAGAGCCTCAGATAAAAGTATACATAAAATTTGAAAAAGGAAAAACACATTAGTATTGTAGAATCGACTCCGAGTCAGAAGACCACCAACTCCTTAAAGAAATAAAATGAGTATAATTGATCAAAACGAAAAAGATTAAATAAGTCTTAACAATTTAAAAGTAAGGGTAATTTTTAAAAAAATAACAACCGAAACAACCTATATACGATTTACCGAACTGAAATCAATTAGAACGCGGAATGGTTAATTATCTATAGGACACCAATCGCACGTCCGTTGCGCACGAACCCGTAGCAAAGAGTGGCGGTCGAGGCGAGCTGTTGTCTGGCGGGGCTTGCGATTGCGCCACCGGTTGTGACGTCACTGAGTAGAGGGGCCGGGCAATGGAAAATTCTCTAACACGGCCTCTCCTGACAGCTGAACGTCCTCGTCAGCCAGGTTCTCTCCGGTCTGGGCATCTCTGTTCACCGCAGCCTGGTCTTCTTGTTCCATTGTTTATTATTTTTTTTTTTTTTTGTTACTTTGTAGCCCATCCACTCTAACCAGATCGCAAGCGTATCGGAGCGTAGAACAAGCCGCATTATCGAGGACGCGCGGCGCGGGGTTCGCCACAATGTCGGGGCAAAACAATAGTCACGATGTCGGGGGCGAAACAATAGCCACAATGTCGGGGCAAAACAATAGCCACAATGTCGGGGCTAACCTATGGCCACAATGTCGGGGCGAAACAATAGCCACAATGTCGGGGCTAAACAATAGCCACAATGTCGGGGGGCTAACCTATGGCCACAATGTCGGGGCGAAACAATAGCCACAAATTCGTCGGGCTAAACAATAGCCACAATGTCGGGGCTAACCTATGGCCACAATGTCGGGGCGAAACAATACCACAAATGTCGGGGCTAAACAATAGCCACAATGTCGGGGCTAACCTATGGCCACAATGTCGGGGCGAAACAATAGCCACAATGTCGGGGCTAAACAATAGCCACAATGTCGGGGCTAACCTATGGCCACAATGTCGGGGCGAAACAATAGCCACAATGTCGGGGCTAAACAATAGCCACAATGTCGGGCTAAACAATAGCCACAATGTCGGGGCTAACCTATGGCCACAATGTCGGGGCGAAACAATAGCCACAATGTCGGGGCTAAACAATAGCCACAATGTCGGGGCTAACCTATGGCCACAATGTCGGGGCGAAACAATAGCCACAATGTCGGGGCTAAACAATAGCCACAATGTCGGGGCTAACCTATGGCCACAATGTCGGGGCGAAACAATAGCCACAATGTCGGGGCTAAACAATAGCCACAATGTCGGGGCTAAACAATAGCCACAATGTCGGGGCTAACCTATGGCCACAATGTCGGGGCGAAACAATAGCCACAATGTCGGGGCTAAACAATAGCCACAATGTCGCCGGCGCAGGCCAGCGCGTGCCAGCAGCTGGTCGCGCTGCGCGGCACACGTTGTTGCGCCAGCACGAAGCGCCAGTGCCGCACGCCGCCGCGCCTCTGAATCATATGTTCTGCGGCCGTTTGCGTCAACAACTATAAGAACATGGCGGTAGCCATTCGATTCCGGCAATGGACCCAAAACATCCATATGAGGGGTATCAAACGGTGCATCAGTTAGGGCCTTTACTTTAGCATGGCTCGGTCTAACCTGACCTTCGCTAATGCTTCTGCCAAGGTATGAATACCTTGGCAGAAGCATTAGTAAAATTGAAATTTTCGTACACAGAAAAGCACACCTTTTTAAATTAATCGAAAAGCCCACAATTCAATTGATAGCGTCACGTATGCTTTCAAGTTCCTGACTACCCAAGCCCTTAAGTACGCGGAAAGCAGGTTTACGTACACAATTGAAATGCCTAAGTAAATTAGACGAAATAAGCGATATGGTCGAGCCACTATCGATTAAAACATCAACAGGTACCCCCTGTATAACGGCTACAACTCCATCACTACTGAGGGTAGATTCATTTTCGCGACAAAAAATTGACGTTATTTTTATTATGGAACTCAGATCAGATCAGAGATTTTTGTTTAGCAAAACATGTGTCAACTTTGTGACCAATCTCTTTTTGCAAAAAGAACAAGGCAGACTTAGTCGGCACAAAGACAGGTTTGGAATTTGAACTGGCACTAGTATTGGCGGTAGTTTCATTCGCTACTCTCTTAGTACAATTAGCTTGCCTATGCCCCGATAACCCACACGTAAAACACTTGCCGTCCTCAAACTTACCTTTTCTCGGAGTAAAATTAGAAATCGACTTACTCTTCGAATAATGAGTTAGGTGAGCATTAGTACGCAGTACACTTTTATTTGCGTTCGGCTCCACGCAAACAGAGAAATCTCGACCAAGTCATTGGGCAAAAGCCAGCGTCCGCAGCCGACGCCCGTATTTGGGGGTCTGCCACACCACGCACCACCATCGCTGAAATCAATTCATCAGAAAGACCCCGCACCACATGCAATCGCAGCAGCGAGCGACGAGCACAATCGGCATAAGCAGGGCAACTGTCCGAGCCTGCACCCACCACCTCGAACAAAATGTTAGCGATATCCGGAAGTCCGGACACAAAGGCTTGAACTCACTTTTAAAGCCGGTCCAAGTGCGCTCGCTCGCCACCCACTCGCTCAACCATGTACGTGCATCGCCCCCCAAACAGTTACCCATACGAGACAGACACTCGCAGGGGCGGCGTGCCGCAACCCGACCGGCCGCGCACAGGCGACGGGGACCTGACCGGCGATCGCGACGCAGCGCGCTCAGACGAAGCATGTCCCTGCGCCTGGCGCGCCGCGCCACGCGGCCGCCACGCGCCCGTCCTCCGAGCCTCCAATACTCTGAGGCGGGCGAGCATCGCGTCCATCCCGCACCGCAGCCGACCGTCGAGGATCGGGGTGCGGTTACGGCGCGAAACGTGACGCGGCTTGCGACCCCTGCTACGAGCAGTCTCACGTCTCTCACCATCCACCATTTCTGCAATAAAATTCAACCAACACCAAAACCAGATAGAATCACGCAGATCCTATCCCACTTCTGATCTTAACAATTTAAAAGTAAGGGTAATTTTTAAAAAAATAACAACCAACAAACCTATATACGATTTACCGAACTGAAATCAATTAGAACGCGGAATGGTTAATTATCTATAGGACACCAATCGCACGTCCGTTGCGCACGAACCCGTAGCAAAGAGTGGCGGTCGAGGCGAGCTGTTGTCTGGCGGGGCTTGCGATTGCGCCACCGGTTGTGACGTCACTGAGAGTAGGGGCCGGGCAATGGAAAATTCTCTAACATAAGAATATTAGCAACCTATGATTGTCACAATACAATTTTGCAAATATAAAATGGAATCTGATGTATTTTTAAAGTACATACATAACTAAGCGTTTCATTGATTAGTGGCTTTAGGACTATTTAGTTTATTTGCTCTTCAGGGTTATGAGACATAGAGTGTATCATTTGCCTGTAATATAATTTTTTATTTAGCTATTTCGCTGCGTTTTGTATTTACGCTACTTTCGTATCCATTATAACTTATTATTTAAGTCAATCAAAGATATAATGTACTTACAAAAAAAAAATAAAACAGTGAGTTATTAACAAACTTAATGGGAAATACCGTAGAAAAATACGTACATCATTTAGTAAACAGTGAGTTAGTATCTATGTCGGATTTGAGAAAAAGCAAAACCAATCTACGTAAATATTATACGAGACGGCATCATAAGTGCTCGATTGGAAAGATCTATGGCCTTATATTTTGCGACCCCCGCAGTTACAAGTGCTAAGTGTATTAGTTCAGCTGCATCGGGAATAGTGATTTTTGTCATAAATAACGCGACTGCTGAGGGTGGTTTAGGGGACTCATAAGATTTAGTGCAAGCGGCCAACCACACATAAAGTTAACGCATTAGGAAGAAAATCAAATTATTGGTCAGAGAAACAAATGGAGCTATAAATTACCTTTGTAAGTATTCATACCTACTTAGATAATTATTTTACTGGCTAGGGAAAATGAAAAATATCTATTTCAATAACTCTAGTGGTACTGACAGCTAGATAAAATCCGTTATACAAATAAGATATGAGAAACCGTTATATTACGATTTTGTTCTCAAGAAAATTATTATGTTAATAATAATAATAACATTTTATATTTTAATGAAATGTGCTTGACTTTTCAATTCGATTTTTATTATTTATTTTGTTGCGGTAGAAATTATACCATAAACTTATTTAAGAAGATACATGCAGTGACGTTAGTAGTAGTTCAGTATATTTATGTGAAATATAATTTATATTAGTAAAAAGTGTAATACATTTAATAAAAGTAAAAAAAAATCCCCATTTAGACACGAGAAAAAAAATATGTGGCCGTTCTAGCGTTCAGGCTTCAAAAAACTAAAAGTTTGTTCATGGGGAAATATGTAACTTTCTAAAACAAACTTCCACAAAATTGTTACTGCTATGATTCTACAGAAATAAAAAGCAAATGTTTAATATATTCAAATGAAAATGGTTATTAATTATTTCTTAAGTGATAAAAATACTTTGATTAAAATCTAATCTTGTAATCATGTCTGATGTTAATCTAATGTTATAATGTCTGTATAGTGTTTTAAAATAAATCAAATCACATATCAAAAACCTCTGTTCCTTTTGATATTTAATGCTTTTAGATGATCAGCTGTAATTCCGTTATTTCCGTTACCATCCCACTTATAGGAAGTTATAGTAAATTAATAATTTTACCCAAAATGAAATTATGTATTATATGTAATAGAAATGGAGTTATAAGTATTTGTCTGCATAGTTTCCAGTTCAAAAAAAATTGACGTGTTGGTTATCGTATTCGTTCTTGTGACAGTTTCCATCCATCGCAACTTCTTTGTGTTTTGTGTTTTCAATGTACAAAACTAACTATGTAATAATTGTAAGTTGTAACTACAACTATATACAGTATACAACTGTATACAGTAAAATATAGATTACTTTAGACTTATACTTTACTAGCAACCCGTCCCGGCTTCGCGTGAGTGCAATGCTGATACTTCATACCCTACTGAAAAACGGTCATATACTCGTAGATCTATATTCAATTAATAATGTAATAGAGTTATTCAATTAGTTTGTTTTTTCGTAGTGTGTGGGTATGTTGTAATTAATATGTACTGTTTTGTAATTTATATATTTTTTTAAGACGAATGAGTAGTGACTAGTCAAATCCGATTGGGTTTTAGTCACTTAAAATCAATGTAAGTTGTGTTTTTTGTTTAATAAATAAATAAAAAAAAAAAAAAAAAAAAAAAAAAAATTGGAAAAGGATTAATGCTGTATTGGTTAAAATCGCTTCGAAAATTAGCCATTATTTGTCGTAAAAAGTAAATGATAAAAAATGTTATTGTGCGATATTCATAAGAAATAGACATATACTTACACTGGATAGACATAATACTTAGTACATTATTTTGATAAATCTCGTAGGGTTCTGCCTGCGTTTGCAATGTTAGCGGAAAACATGTAATTTTTTACGACATCACATTGGAAACCTCAAAAATAACTGTATTTCTCCACTATTTAATGGATGTTATTATACATATAAACCTTCCTCTTCAATAACTATTTTAAAAAAACCGCATCAAAATGCGTTGCGTAGTTTTAAAGATTTAAGGATATAGGGACAAAGAAAGCGACTTTGTTTTATTTTACTAGTTTTAATCAATGAAATTAAATTTTAAACTTTTACGTTTAAACTCTCTATCAGTAAATTTTATTATTTAACAGTGTTTAATGGTAGTTTCTATTTCGTTGTTCTCAGATAAGTTAGGAGCATTTTGAAATTTTGTTTGCTACTTAATTTTAACTTTTTGAAAATGTGCGATACCAAAAATTTCAAAGTATTTTCTTATCGCAATTTTTATTAGTATTGACACGAAAGCATTATTTTAATATTTAGAATTTAACGGTCCCCGTAACTAGTATCACACTAGTGAATGTCCTAACCGCAGCACATCCCGGTGTTCATCGATCTGAAAAACAAGTATCGACAAATCCACATAAAATCAAAGTAGTGAGATATTGTTAAAAAACAAGTTTCCTTGACGAAATCTAAACTCAAGTGAAGCATAATTGACTGTGGTTGCGTAATGAAGTATATATTATAACTACTATAAACACGCAAAGGAAAGTCGTAAAAACTTCATGTAGAAGAAAATATGTTGTATATCTGCCAGTTATTGAACAGGCTAAAAGTACCGATTGTGCATTAGACAGACTATATATTAACTCCGCGAAAAAGCGTTTCTCGACAAAAACCCGCGTCTTTATCATACGCATCTGCTTCCATAAATCAGGGAATAAATAAAAACAAAGCGTTCATAAGCCGGAGGTGGCCCACTAAGGATGGCCAGCAATATCTATAAATCGAAGTTTTCTTCATAAATATCCGTTGACCCGCAGCAGGAGCTCTCAAATTGATTCTACGTGATATCGAATACAAATCCACCGGCCGCTCATCAATGTGTCTTGGGAACGGAATACAGAATAGTCATTCAGGAAACGCAACACGAATTTCTCGTTGAAAGCAGTAACTGATTTAAGAGGACTCACAAGATGCTCCTATTATATGTTTCAAATATCCTTCTAAATAATGAAAGGACCTTAAAATGATTGGAACTTCAATCATAATTATGCGAGAAGTTGCATCCATTAATATGTATAATAGTCTGTCCGCAGAGATACGGCTGCATCACAAACAATTTGAAATAAAAAATATGAAAATCCAAAGGACAACATAATAAAAAGACAACCCAATGATTATATCCCACAACAACTAACTTAGTTTCCATTACATATCTGTACACTCTGCAATAGTCAGAGCGAAAATAATGGTAATTTAGGTCTGTTTGCATATATTATTTGATGTCTTCATGCTTTATTATAAGACTGTTTGTTACCTTAATAAATAAACAACTACAGCGGGATCTTATAGTGGCGTTGTTATTTAATTTAGGAGTCCACTGTATTTATCTTCTTTCGGGAAAATCTCGTATAATTATAGTTTACGTTCAATAAACCACTAATTACACTTCTATGCTGCATCCTATGAGATTTATAATTACCAGATAGTTAGGTAAATAAACCTTTTAAATTCATATTTCACACTATACTAACTATAAATAATATGATAAGTTTAAATACAGGCTAAGGTATTAGTAGTTTTAAACCCTAAAAGCACTTTTATGTATAAAAAAAACAACCTGTCCAGGCCCTTGTGTGATGTAGGTAGTGTGACGGGAATCGAAAAAAGGATCCAAATGTTTCGCGGTTACCCCAATATAACCCCAAAAGGGAGCCCGCACACTTGAAATTTCACGTACCAGCACGGTCAGTTTTCTCGTTACCCATTCAGAAGGTTCTGGGAAAATGGTTCTTTCTAGTTGTGATTTAAAAAGGTTGCTCTTATTTATTTCGGATGTGCCTACGACGTTGGTGGACAGTTTCGAGACACGTTTTTATTTTTGTTAGAACAAACCTTGACAATAACGAACTATTTTACCGCACGATGCGTTCATAACATTATACTAATTACTCAACCATGTCTATTAAATTTTTCCAAATATGTTATTTTTTTTCTTATGCAAATATAATTTTAAATAAATATTCCTTAACTTATTTATTAAAATTGCCAACTTTGATTGACCTAGGAGGACCTTCGCCTTTTTCGACGACTTTTTAGTACAATAGTTCTCATACTCGTACAAACAGACAAAGTCATCATTTATAGATAACTCAAGACCAAGTGAGTCAATATAAATGATCAAATAACCCTGTCTTGTAATTGATTATTTTTGATCATACTCGTTGTATCTTTTACTATTATTGTAATAAAAGCGAGATGTGCTTTATTATAATCAGTTTAAATTGAAGAGCAGAATGTGTCAGTTCAGTCAGTCTAATTTTAGTGTAGTTAGGATTTTATTATTCATAGTCGAACACATTGTCTCTTCTCGTAAACATGAGCACAGACCTCATGTGTTTATCTGGATTCAAGTGAATAAAACAATAGACGATATGTTTGTATATTGCTGAAATTGAAATGGACAAATCTCAGATGATAAATATCTCTTTTTCCAATTTAATTTCTTGTGTGTCGGTCCACGTTAATTATGAATTTGAAAAGTCCGTGCTACATGCTTTCTGTGGACCAGTTCACGATCCATTTAAAAAAAAAAAAAAAACCTCACGATCCTGGGTGCAAGTTACATGTTTTTCTACTGAGTTATAATGCATCACAATACATGCTGACGTTAACACATATTCACATTTCAGCCTAATAATTAGTCAAATTCATATAAAAGTTTATATTATTACTGTAAACACAATGCAGATTAAAATTAAAATCGCCAAAAAATGTTCGTACAAATATTCAATGAAAATATAGGTTTTCTGATAAGTTTTAGTGCTCAAACAAAATTAATAAAATACCTAGTCAAACCTAGTTTGAATAGTGTTAGCATCCTACTTATATTATAAATGATAATTTATTAGGTTGTTCCTTTTTCATGCAAAATCTACGGAAAGCTACTTCTGTATATTGTGATTTTTGAAATATCCTCGATATCGACCAGAGTACTTTTTACCAACTAAAGCAGTTAGTTACACAGGTGTCCAATTCAATTATTCAATTTATAAAATTCCTTTCTAAGTTAAACGAAAGCAAATAAATCACACGAATCTTTTCAACTACTCCTATCTTAATTTTATACTAAACATTGGGGTATTTTTTTAAAGTCCAATCAACTCACATTAAACTCTACAAAACGTACCCACCACTGTGCTTCACAACCACTTCCGGCACCACATCAATTGGACTAAAATATCTTAAAATTTTAACCATCCCATTGATGCCCCAACCCGCAAGGGTCATTTATTATGCATTGGCCAATTCACGAAAAGCTACCAGCTTTGACGTTATTGTACCATTGAGAGTTACCTAAATAAATAGCTACAAATACCTAGAGTACGAAATGTTGTTGACACAACGTTCTCTGGGTTATTATTGATGGCCATAATTTATTGCGCCCTGTTCTAAGGGGAATGCGAATGGAATCACGGAGTTTGTAGCATGTCCAAATTTATGATCTCGGTGTAGAACCTCTGCTGCTTACTAATTTTTCAACTGAGCCGAGTTTGAAAAAAAAATGTGATTCGATCCGACGTACAATTAATGATAGTATGAGAAGTCTCAGTAAGGGCTGACACAATGAAAGTCAACAACAGAGATAAAATCGAAGTAGATGTATAGGCGTATAATAACTAATTTTTGTTAGCATCAATCGAATAATCGATGGAAAATAATAACGATATACCGACATTTCTTTTTCTAAAATTATTGTTATTTGTTACTAATTTGTTAATTCTAAAATTAACATCTATCCATGATACAAACTAAACGGACTTTAAAACAATTTATGTGAAATCATTTAAAACTTAATAGCCTTACAAATATTGAATGTTAGAATGAAGTTAATTATAGGTTAGTATAGGTAACACATCTTCTGTAACGCCTGATTCAGAATGGAAAATACAATATAATTATTCCAACGCAATGCGATATTTCAAATAAAGAAATAAGCGAAAAAAATTAAAATCACATATGTTTAATTAAAAATATTGTCTTTTACGTTGAAATGGATTTTGTGCCCCGATCCAAGAAGAAAATAATCCCCAGTCTTAAGTTCTCATTCGGGAACTTGTCTGTCAAATGCCAATCGTCTGCGGTGAAAGGACAGTCGGATCTGGAAACCAATTTTCCCGTTGACTAGATAAGTAGGTAAATACGTAATTTCATGCCGCATTTATTTTCGAGAAGATAATGTGGACAGCGATTCTGATTTGCATTTTTTTTTCCATTTAAAAGTTTAGGATACTTACATTATTACTTATATGTTCATTTTAACTATTGAAATAAGAATATTTGAATTTTTAGTAATGTAAAGCTCTGAATATACAAAGGTCTACCTAGATCAGCAAATAACACTAAATACGAGTATTAAGGCTTCAAATAGTTATAGCGCTATAATTAAGCCTTTTAAGATTTTCTCAATTTGAACACATAAGTGTATTAAAATTATATATCTAAGAACGATATAACATTTATTTATTTTGATCCACATTCTAGCAATGTGACTTCCACCGCATCATGAGAATATGAAGAATGTGGGTGTCTACATTCAAAAGGCAATCAACAACAACAACTACAGCGATTTGGTCTTGTAGTAATTATTAATTAGAAATATTCCAGAATATAATAGACAGAGAGACAGTATCGACAGATTCTTTTTAAATAAAAAAAACATGCATCGACGAATATTATAGCAGGATTCTTGATAACGTTGCCGTCAATTGCAGTTCATCCCTGTGGTTGGGATAGAATTTACCGCTTCATGTTCAAACGA
This sequence comes from Scirpophaga incertulas, assembly GCA_036419045.1. Classification (NCBI taxonomy): domain Eukaryota; kingdom Metazoa; phylum Arthropoda; class Insecta; order Lepidoptera; family Crambidae; genus Scirpophaga; species Scirpophaga incertulas. The sequence continues at coordinate 12,181,272 of CM071641.1, forward strand.
AGTAAGTATTAATCTTTGAAACGTTATGAAATTTGTATTATTAATACGTTTACTTATATCATCATACATCTCTTATCCGTATTGTGCCCCTCAGGTCTACTATGTAAAGGCGATTAAGCTTTAGTCAATTATATTGACCTAGTGCTGATTAGTCAACTTCTACACATCTTTGAATATTTTCGCAGTTGTATACAGGTTTCCCTTTACCGTAGCAGTGTCAAATAAATGTAATATGGTATTCTTGTTTATAAAAGGAAAACACATGGGTGTGGCTACATGGCAATATTGACCAGTGCTAAGACTATAACGCTACCTATGCTCACTATAGTATAACCAAAAGGACCATAATATATTTTATATTCTAAATTCATAATTTCGATTGGCACATGAGTTCTTAAAATAATCGCGCCATCATTGGTTATTAAATAAATAGCTTATAAATACACCTGTTAAGCTTTACTACGATTACTAATATTTTTTTTAATTTGTTCGGTTTATAACATCTCTTATAAATCCTCACTAATATTATAAATCGGAAAGTGAGTTTGTTTGTTTGTTCCGCTTTCACGCCGTAACTACTAAACAGATTGCTTTGAAATTTTGCAGACGTAAAGATAAAAGTCCGGATTAAATAATAGGCTACTTTTTATCCTGGAAAAATTAACAGATCCCATGGGATGCGCAATAAAGGCTTCGCTCAAAAACTTCTGCACAGATTTTCATGCGGTTTTCATCAATAGATAGAGTGATTCTTGAGCAAGGTTTTGCGGTATTTTTTATCTCAGAAAAACGGAGAGTCCCACGGGAAGCGCGATAAAACCTTCGCGCCTTAAACCGACTTCCGCGCATATGTAGCCGTCGGCAAAAGCTATGACCCAACCCTCTATAGACCCAATCCCGAAATCCACGCGGGCGAAGCCGCGGGCAGAAAGCTATTACTATCTATAAAACAAACATTAAAAGTCAATTGAAACAGTGATCAATAAACGACAAAATGTATAATATCGCCTTTATGCAACCTAAGCCCAATTATAAAGAAATTTAAGCATGAAAATGCCACTAAAACATATTTGTGATCTTCTGTGAAATTATCCACACTCTAGTGAAAGCATAATTGAATGTTAAACAACGTCGCGTTTCATCGATAAACAAACCTTCCAATCAACTTTACGATCACGATCCAATTATGAAGTACAAATGATAAAATTTTCATTATTAACGATTCGTTTCCTGGTAAATACACGAGTTGAAATGCACATGATTCGAATTATGTCGTGTCTGCGCGATGCCGTATGCGTCGCTCAAATATCTATATTGGATGGTCTCATACCATTGACTGACGGAGTAACAAATTATGCCGGTAAATTGAGGTGACAGATCTGATAAATGGAAATGATGAAATGAGAATCAAAGCAGATGTGTTTTCCAGACTGTGAAGAATGAATCGCGTTATTCAGATCGGATATCAGTATAAAATGTAAAAAGCTCAGATTTAATTGTATAAGTAGCTTTTTATTCATAGTAAACATATAAAAAGATGCAACATTTTAAGAACAAAAAAATGTTTTGAATGCCTTTATTTTCCTCACTTTAATTCCATATTTTATTAAGTTAGTCGAATAATTGTATGCTTTAATTCTCAAAGTATTAAGAGCAGAGTGTTCATATGTTTTTTTTTGACAAGTCTTAAATATATAGTTCAGTAATGGCTCGCAAAGAGTGTTTTTAATTGTAAAATTATCATTTGAATAGACTATACATACATAGCTATATATATTATATATATATATATATATATATATATATATATATATATATATATTAGCAAGCAATATTAAAATATTTTTATATTGTTTTATTATATATAATAATATAAACACAAAAGCAAAACACTAACTGATGCAGCAAAATTCGTATTACCTGCTAACAGTTAGGTAATAGAGTGAAATCATTTAGACAAACTTAAAACAATTTCTCTAAATCAGTTTGAAACGATACGAAAGACAATTTTTATCGATTTTTTTTATACATTTATTTATTATCATAGGAGTTTAATAGAATTAAATAATTTTGTTTAGTTTCATTTTTTGTGTCCAAAACAACACTACAGTTTATGGTTATATTTAAAAACATCGATCGATATAACTATTACACCATACTCGTAGTTTTTATTTTATATATACAACCATTTTTAATTATAATTTTCACATCTACTTGTTAATATTGTTAATTCTTTATAATAAAGGTACCCTCGTCGAGGCGCACAGACGCGGAGCGGTGACGCCCGGCGGCGGGTGGCACAATGGTGAGTGCTGTTTTTTTTTGTGGCGACGTCATAACACATACGTACACGTCGTTCATGTATATGTGCTGTCTAAATAATAAATGTATATTTTTCCTTCTTCTAAACTTAACTTATGACGGGACACAGATCATCTAGCGATATGAAACATTACTGATTAATAGCATACACCCCGAATATACATTATGTTCGGTGTAAATAACCGAACACGTGAGTGGCGCAATCATTAGCTATGCGTCGTTCTTATTAAAGACAATTAATTAGTGCATTACACGCGACTATCGCGGCCGGGTGTGATTTAACATTTGTAAACTATTTCAATATATCGTTAACAACAACAAATTTCTTCTTATTTAACACTCGCTTATCCAGCACTCCACATTAATGGTCCTTCGAGCCGGATCTCGCGTATCGGTGATAAAATTAAAGTTTTAAAGTCGATAAGTGAGGCTAAAAAACTAGTGAAACATTGAGTGAAGGATTGCAGTGTTAATTAACAACAACAACAAGACGGGGGCGAGTGAGCGATACCGTACCTACTCCACATCCCGCAATCTGTAAGCTGGAACAATAAGTAAGATCTTTCCAATTATCTTTCCATTTATTATATAACATTATACATGATGACTGTAGAATCGCAGTACCAGCTTTCTGATGATATTAAACGAGATTACCAAAATTATAAAAAGGATGGCGTGGAAAGGAAAAGCAACACGGAGTATTTCAAGAGGCGGTGGAATAAACTAGAGGAGTTGTGGAACGAATTTCAATTCAATCACGACCAATTACGGGAGAACATCAGTCAAACTGACCCATATTTTGAACAAAAATATTATGAAACTACCAAGGCTATTTATACACAATACAAAAATCTTATAAATAGTGACTACCAAATGTTTCAAGCGCAACAAACACCATCTACTTTTAAGCTTGCTGAAAGCAATTCAGGGACAGAGCGACAAAAAGGTGAACAAGGATCTTACAGCAAATTAGATGAAACATTACGAAAACAGATGGGGAACTTCAAAGCATTTGCAAGAACAGTCTCTAACATCAACATTGAACAATTAACAGATAAGTGGGAGTTTGAGGATACACTAAAATTATTAGAGCTACGTTGGACAGCAATAGACAGCTTACATTGGGAAATAGACAGTGAGTTAGATGGAAAAGACTTAGAATATGAAGCCAAATTTACCAAGTATGAAAAACAGTATAACATGCTGAAGAAGGAAATAAATAAGAAAATGTGGTCAGTATCACACAGAGAGAAATCAACACCAACATTAGATATTCCTGTATTCAGCGGCAGTTACACACAGTGGGTGTCCTTTAAGGATCTTTTTAATGAAGCTATTCACGAAAATCCAGCACTTTCACAGGCTCAAAAAATGCAATTTTTAAAAAGTAAGCTACGAGGCGAGGCAGAGAGGTTAATTCAACATTTGTCAATATCTTCCGACAACTACTTAACATCCTGGAATATTTTAAATCATCGCTATAGTAATGAGCGACTTATATTCACGTCACACATTAATGTTTTATTTAGTCTTCCAACAATGCAGCAATCGTCACTGACCCAAATTAAAAAGATGCACGATGTTACGATTGAAACACTTCATGCCATCAAAAACCTGGGCGTGGATACGACTACATGGGACCCAATAATTGTCTTTATGTTATCGCAAAAATTGGATTCAGAAACATACGCTAATTACCTAGAGTCTGTTAAAAATCCTCGAGCTTTGCCTATTCTACAAGAACTGCTCGACTTCCTCGAAAGTAAATTTACTGTACTCGAAACATCCTCTCGGCGTAAACAAGAAATATCTTTCCAAAAACCTAATAATTTCCATCCCAAATCTCAACAATTTAATTCATCTAACTTGAAAAAACAACATTCATTTACCTATCGATCAAACAACGGAAGCCCGATTGCGAAATCATTTCATGTGTCAGGCTACACGTGCCCACTTTGCAAACACGAACATGGCATTTATAATTGTAGGTCATTCTTACAAATGACGAACGAAAAGAAGCTTATGACAGTAAACAAACTAGATATTTGCAAAAATTGCTTATTTTCGCACAACGGCAAGATGTGTAATTCAACGAAAACGTGTCGTAAATGTACCGATAAACACAATACTTTAATTCATGATGCAATTGAACAATCTAAGTTGAATTCTGGAGCATCTTCCTCCAGGAACATTACGTCCAGCTCACATTCTTCTCAAGATGACTATTCAGAGGTACTGTTAGCTACAGCGCAAATAAAAGTATTGAAAGCTGACGGAACATACCATAACATGAGGGCGTTGATAGACCAAGGCTCTCAAATATCCATCATAACAGAGAACGCAGCACAAATTTTAGGCTTAAAACGAATGAAATGTAAAGGTGTAGTTTTTGGGGTCGGACAACAGGAAAGTAACTGCAAAGGGAAGATTAACATAACATGCGCATCGGTTTATAATGACTACAAGTTTGACACCGAAGTGTTTATTATGAATAACCTCATAAAAAATCTCCCTAATAAAACATTTGCAAAACCACGTTGGTCTAACATTGAGAACCTTGATTTGGCCGATCCAGAATTTTTTAAAAGCCGCCCCATTGACCTTCTTCTCGGAGCGGAGATTTACGAAAACATACTTCTGGGGGGGATCATTAAAGGAAATGATTCAAAACAACCAATGGCCCAACAAACATTATTAGGTTGGTTGCTATGCGGAAGTGCCCAAACATTCCAATGTAACGTTATAATTAACAATTTAGAAGACATACAAAAGTTTTGGGAGATGGAAGAGATAACAGAGGATGTAGATATGTCTTCGGAAGATATTTACTGTATTGATTATTTCCAAAAAACAACCACACGCAATGAACAAGGAAGATATGTTGTACGACTACCTATGAAACCGAATTATGAAGAACACCTAGGTATGTCAAAACAAAAAGCTCTGGCTCAATTTCATAATTTGGAAAATAAATTCAGAAGAAAAGAAAAACTGGCCACAGCTTACAAAACATTTATGCAGGAATATCTCGAATTAAATCACATGAAACTAGACAACAGTAACAGTACATCAATTGAATGCTTTTTACCTCATCATGGTGTGGAGCGTGCCGAATCAACAACAACAAAGTACAGAGTCGTATTCAATGCGTCATCAAAAAATTCTACAGGACAGTCACTTAATGACCTCATGTATAAAGGGCCCAACTTACAACAAGATCTACAATCATTATTGTTAAAATGGAGACAATATCAGTATGCTTTCACCGCTGATATCGAAAAAATGTACAGGCAAATATTAGTCGACGAAGACGACCAACATCTACAGAAAATCGTTTGGAGAGACTCAACGGAAGAACCTGTACACTGTTTTCGATTAACGACCGTAACATACGGCACCAAATCAGCTCCGTTCTTGGCGATGATGTCATTAAAACGATTAGCAGCAGATGAACGCAATCGATTCCCTGAAGCATCAAAGGTCCTTGAAGAGTCCTTTTATATGGACGACGTGGTCCATGGTTGTAATTCCATACCAACTGGTCAAAAATTAGTCAAGGATCTCGATATACTACTTAAAACAGGGGGTTTTAATTTAAGAAAATGGGCAACAAACAATCCAGAAATCTTAGCTTACCTTTCTGAAGAACAAAATTGTGAGCGCGAGAACTTTATCTTTAACTTCAAAACAGAAAACACAACCAAAACTCTTGGACTCTGTTGGAACCATGTAGAAGACAAATTTACCTTCAGATATGAATTACCTCAACGAACAACCAAGCTGACTAAGCGTGTACTTCTTTCAGAAATCTCTAAGCTTTTCGATCCATTGGGATGGCTCGTGCCTATTACAACAAAAATGAAATTAATATTTCAAAGGGTTTGGAAAACAAATACTAAATGGGACGAAGAGGTATCAGCTGATATTAACAAAGAATGGTCGAAATTACGCGGTGAGTTAAACGAGTTTTTAAAAAGCTTTAAAATTCAACGCTGGATACAGAGTTCTGAACAGGATATCATAGAATTGCATGGATTCTGTGATGCGTCGATGGAAGCATATGGGTGTGTCGTTTACGCTCACATAAAATATAAAAAACAATGTATACTTATTGCCGCTAAGTCAAAAGTTGTGCCAATCAGAAAGTTATTAACCTTGCCGAAACTTGAGTTATGCATTTATTAACTAAATTAATTTACAAAATTAAGCAAGCTTTGCAACAATACCACATCGAAACCTACGGATGGACTGATTCTCAGGTCGTTCTTGATTGGCTGAGAGGGCAACCAAACCGATGGAAACCCTTCGTAGCAAACAGAGTACAGAAAATAACTCAAATAATGCCCGAACAAAATTGGAGTTACGTAAAATCGGAAGAAAACCCGGCAGATGCAGCAAGCCGTGGCTTATTCCCGAATCAGTTACAGGAACATTTTTTATGGTGGTCAGCTCCTTCTTGGCTATCAACATTCGAACCTCAAAAGCATCAAAACCAAACATTTGAAACAGATCAAGAACAGAAATTGTGTCACTCGCATATTGCACAACAAATAGAAAATGAAAACATCATTTGTAATTTGCTAAATAAACATAGTTCATTTAACAAAATAACTCGAATTGTTGCATGGATACAAAGGGCATTCACTCCAAAACAAAAACAAAAGCCAAGCTATCTCACATTACGAGAACTGCGACATGCAAAATTAACAATTATTAAAATTATTCAAACAACAGAATATTCCGCTGATATAAATTATTTACGTAAACATGGAAAAGTTGATGCTAAAAGTAAAATATTAAGTTTAAATCCGTTCATTGATCAGAATAACATCTTACGTGTCGGCGGTCGTCTATCACACGCATCTATCGGTTTCGAGATGAAACATCCTAAAATAATACCAAGTGATTCTCGCCTAGCTTGTCTGTTGATTGACCAGGCACACCAATTGACATTTCATGGTGGTCCAAGACTTACATTAGCTACTTTGAGACAGGAGTACTGGATTACCGGTGGAAACAATACTGTGAAGAAGCAGCTAAGAAAATGTATAACATGCAGAAAACAAGATGGAAAAACACAACAACAGCTAATGGGTGACTTACCTGCTGCTCGAAGTAATGTGGCAAAACCATTTTATCACACCGGTGTAGACTATACTGGATTTTTGGACATAAAAATTAACGGACGAGCAGCGAAAACAACAAAGGGCTATGTCGCTATTTTTATCTGTATGGTCACAAAAGCTGTTCACATAGAACTAGTAACAGACTTGACTACTTCAGCATTTCTGGCTGCATTGCGGCGTATGGCAGCCCGCAAAGGAGCCCCATGTCACATCTACAGTGACAACGGTACTAACTTTGTGGGTGCAAATAGAGTCCTACAAGATCAATGGAAACAACTACAACATATCTTCAGTGACAGTTTTTTGACCGAAATAACTGAAATGAAAATAGAGTGGCATTTCAACGCACCCAGTTGGCCCAGCGCTGGAGGGCTGTGGGAACGAGCAGTTCGCAGTCTAAAGCACCATCTGAAAAGAGTAGTAGGGGAACAAAAATTGACGTTCGAAGAGTACACGACTATTCTGTCACAAATAGAGGCTTGTCTCAATTCAAGGCCACTATGTCCTCTAACTGAAAACATTGAAGATTTGAATTTTTTGACACCAGCACACTTTTTAACAGGAGGATCAGGGGTAACAATAATAGAAACAGAAGAAGATGCAAGAACTCGTTGGAATTTAACCCAAAAACTCACACAAGACATTTGGAAAAGGTGGAAAACTGAGTACCTAAGTCAACTATCAGTGAGACAGAAGTGGAAAGAACCTCAACAAAACATAGAAATAGGAGATATAGTAGTCATACACGAAGATAACCTTCCTGTGGGAAAGTGGGCCATGGGAAGAGTAATAGAGGTCCATCCCGGTACAGACAGTCATGTTAGAGTAGTGACCTTGAAAACAAAAAATGGGATAGTAAAAAGACCAGTTGTAAAAATATCATTACTGCCTTTAAAACATCAGCCAGAAACATCGAGACCTAAGACACAGGAAAAGAAGACACCTGCTAACAATAGACGTACTTTTAAATCGAACCTGATTACTATAGCATTTATGTGTTTAGTTATTTTTAACATGTTTGTGTCGGGTCAATGCTTCCAAGTGACGTCATTGGCCGAAAAGAAAGGCCTGTATTTTGATAAAATGGGTAACATGCAATTAATCAGAGATGAGTGGAAGATTGTGGCCTATTATGACATGAACCCTTATTGGGAAGCAACATCAGCATACGAAAAATATTATCAACATTTAAATACAATTTGTGGACTCATTAATAAAACAACTCAATGTGACATACTTATGCTACAATTAAATCATACTTATAGTGAAATAAAACATAACAATCAAGTATTGATGAATCAACAATTAAATACGCGTGCCCGTAAGCGCCGCGGTCTTATCAACGGCGTCGGGTATCTCGCTAACAGCCTGTTCGGAGTATTAGACGACCGATTCGCTGAACAGTATCAAGTTGACATTGCCGCATTGAAGGACAATCAGAAACACCTGACACTATTATGGAGAAATCAGACGTCTATAGTAGAAGCTGAGTATAATTTATTGAAAAGAACGGAAAATATAATACAAAAACAACATAAAATTATACATCAACATTTATTGAATTTGGATGCCACCACAAATCAACTAAAAGAAAAAATTAACGAATTTGAATACACCACTGAATTCACATTATCAGCTTTTGCGGCTAATAATTTATTGACTCATTTAAAAAACTTACAAGACGCTTTATTAGATACTGTGACAAGTGTCTACAACGGTAAGATCAATACTCACCTTATTGATCCTCAGCAGTTGCAAACTCAATTAAGTATTATTTCTAGCCAGATAAAAGATCTCACTCTGCCAATCGACAACATACATACTAATTTGCATAATATTTACAAATTGCTGCAAATCAAAGCCAAAGTGACGAAACAATACTTAATAATGGAGATAAGAATACCTCTGACCAGCAGAGATAATTATGAGTTGTATAATATTCAAAGTGTCCCACATCAGTCAGGACAAAACATGGTCACCCTAATTCCAATTGAAAGTTACGTAGCGCTGAATTTGCAGAAAGACTCATACGTACCTATTTCTTCGTTTGAACTTGAACATTGCATACGAAGTGACCTTGTAACATATATGTGTCAATTGAAGACGCCTGTTTACAAGATGAGAACGGATAAAGATCTCTGTGTTAAAGATGAAACTGACCACTGTAAAACCATCACCACTGTTTGTCAAAATAAATGGATAAGTCTGTCCAAAATTAATCAATATTTATACTTTTGTTGTGATATCTGTCAATTACGAATAATTTGTAAAGAGCAAGTTACTGCACATCAGCTGACAAAGGCTAACATTGTAAATATACACGAAAACTGTATAGTAAAAACAAATAACTTTACAATCTATAGTCATAAGCAACGAGAGAGCCGATTGGAGTTATTATATGATATTGATGTCCCTGTAATCGCTCCCATCAATAATGTTTTTAATATTACCATTAGTAATGAACAGGAAGAGACGGTAACTGAAGTTATAACCACAGATCAACAACATCGCGATATACAACAGAAAATAAAGATCATGAAAGAGAATGAAGGTCTGTTAAACGAGATATCTGCTCATGATGTTCACCACTATATATCAATATGGGGACTGTGGGCGATTCTACTTATTGCAGTCATAATAGTCATATGCCGACACCGGGGCTATTGTTGTACGCGGCAGCGACAGTCGGCGTCAACGGAGACCCCAGAAGAGGCGACTGAGAGCGTGGCTGGGCCCAGTGCCGGCCTACCACCAAACTCTAACAATCAGTCAACTGAAAAGTGCAGTGAAAATGTGTCAGTGAATGTGCGCGGTTATAAAGATAGGGGTACGACCCCAGTGTTTCGCAAACTTGCATTTGGCGAAAATTTGTAACTAACATTTTAATCATTTTTAAGTTTTTTGTTTCATTTGTTATAAATTGTGTATTAGTTTTTAATCTTATTTCACCTTTGGCCCTCGGCAAGATGTTCGGTGTAAATAACCGAACACGTGAGTGGCGCAATCATTAGCTATGCGTCGCTCTTATTAAAGACAATTAATTAGTGCATTACACGCGACTATCGCGGCCGGGTGTGCTCTAAACATTAACATTTAACATTTGTAAACTATTTCAATATATCGTTAACAACAACAAATTTCTTCTTATTTAACACTCGCTTATCCAGCACTCCACACATTATGAGTGAATTTCAAAAACTGTTATATAATTAAAAATAAAAAAATTTGACATTTTTTTTCCCGATTTTCTGAGTATTTAAATAGTGATTCTAATTTGAACAGCGTCAATGAATACATGATTATTTAAATAGAGTTAGTCATTCTTACGTAATAAATGATGTGATTAACATAACTTTGTAATACAACCAAGATTTAATATTTACTTTGAACAATACTTCTTTATCAAAGATAATGTTTCCGGTCGTCTGGAAAAGAACGTTTTAGAGAAATAGACGATTTTCGGCATCCCTATCCCTAAATGGAGGAGAACGGGGAACCCTGGGGATGGCAGGAACAAGCCGCGATGCGTGGCCGACACGCCGAGCATACGAATGGCCTAAGTCTGCTGCAAGTGAATTTAATACTGTTATAAAATTCCAATATTTAAGCGACCACGTCCTGGATGGAGACAGATTTATGATGCAGTTTCAATCTGAGTTTGAAATTTGAATTAAGCTATGAAAAGTTTAGGAAACTTTAGTTTATTTCTCTGTTCGGCAATAAAGTCGGCACAACAATTATTAAATAAAAAGTGTTTTAACTATCCCGATATAACTTGTGTATTCTATGCTTAAGATTTTTTAAATAGTTGTTTATTACATGCAAGCAATACTGCTTGTTTGTATTCGTAGCTGTCATAAAAAAATGCAAATAACTTAAATACAATTTATCAATCTTTCCGTTAAATATTATAATATGTAATAATAAATATTTTACTTCCAAAACAAATAAATTATCACTAATCAAACTTATGAGTCACTTTCAGCGTTGCCACAAGTTTGGTGTCGTTTTCGATTTGTATTTAAACTAAAAAAGTCATGTTAATCTAAAAAATAAAATTAGAACAATTTTACCTTATTACGTATCCGCTAAGGGCGCAGTACAAAGTTTTTAGACAAAAATCTACATAGTTGATATCGACTATAGATTGGATTGCTACAAAAAACAATCAGAGAATGCAACAGGCAACGAATGGGGATAGCGAAGACCTTTGATCGCATATGGCACAAAGTATTTCTTTCGAATAGCTTAATTCTGGAAATAAATTATCGCCCGCATTCTTTTTAAGCCGATGTGATCCAAACTATAAAAAAAACAGCGTACATTTTTTTAAAGGGCCGGAGACACATTTGTTACTAAATTATAGTGTTGCGAGTGTCCGAATGCTGTTGAAATTGTTTACATTTACGTAATGCGATCTGCTGGTTTGCCCCCTTAATAGAGTAAGAAGTTGCGTTAGAGGATTATTATTTATTTGACAGTTATTGAAATATTATCGTACGGCAAAACACGTCATCAGTTAATAAATTATAAAATAATTGTAAAATACTCCAGTCGGTCTTATTGCTGTTGATATAAGCTGTAGACATGACACTCATTTGTTTCCGTAGACGTCTACATTTACTATTTTCGCAACTTTTCAGATATTGAAAATTTTCACAAAGTTTTCGCATTTTACTTTAATTAATTTTTCATATATAAATTTCTATAGCACACATTGCTATTAATATATTTATAATGCCCTGCTATTTATATTATTATTATTTTTTTTAGATAGGGACACAGATCATCTAGCGGTATGAAATATTACTGTTTAATAGCATACACCTCGAATATACATTTATAAAATGATTGAGACGTCGTTATAAAAGCAGAGAAGTACGTCCACAATAGGGACTATTGTAAAATTAAATTCACCATTGTAAGGTACCTTTGTAAGATCATTGAAAAAAAAAGTTGATTTGTATTATATGCATATTCCGTAACAGGTAATAAGATGTGACCGGCCTCTACCTAAAAAAGGCTGAACCATTAACTAGAACAAAATATCTATGAAAATCCAATCTACCAAGTAGATAAATGCAAACATAATACCCAGTGTAAATTATTTCGTAGAGTATTGTGGGAATATTGTAGTATCACCTAGTATGCAAATTTCTAGCGACATCTTACATCTGTACACAGTGATAGCAATCATTGTCGTGTTACTGGAAGCAAATAAGCTCTGCTTTCGAGAAGGTTTGTATGCCGCTACTTCTTAGGTTACTAGAGAGTTGAATTCTCAATAGTTAGGTATATACTATACATATTAATAATACAGATAGTACAATAGCCAGAAAAGTTTAAATTATGATATTTTATGTGATGAATGAGAACTATCTATAGAGCACTGCTAATTGATAGACTTAAGTTGTTTAGCTCGTTAAGAGTGCTGAACTGCTATGTACATATAGAAAGAGGTGTCCCTATTTGTTAAGAGCCCTATTACAATTCTTCATTCTGCGAAATTAGGTATATCGAAGAGTGCCGACAACTCATCAAAGGTCACACGTCTATAATACTGTATTGACGCTACGTCTAAGCAATTTTGATACTTTGCCCAAAATTTATATATTTATATTTTAATGGAATAATTCGTTATCTTTGTTATATTTGTTAAAATGAAAGTTTATTTTATTACCTAATAACTTATTTAGCAAAAGAAGGTTTTTGTTGAAATTAATAATATAGCTTAGACTAGAATAAAACTAGTTACAGAATCACCCTTTGCCAAATTTCCATCAAATCAATTCAATGGTTTTGGTGTAAAAAAGCAAAAAAATACAGTTTCTTTTTTGTTATGGTTTATTACATTCACTAATATATGCCATCAAAAATCTAAATCAATGCTATTGCATTGATTTCAATTTTTGAGAGTCAACTATTTCTGGGAGTAGGCACTCGTAGTAATAACATGTCAACTTAGTTAACATCTCGATGTTCCAAAAGTCTCTCACTTCATAATTTTATTATATAGTCTAGACCAGTCCAAACTGGAATTTGTAAAACCATTCGTATTTTTCATCATTACCAATTCACTGGAAGAATTTTTTTAAAACATTGTTTTTTTTCCTGCGATAGCGTTATCTAGATTCATGCAGAAGAAGGAGTATTTTATTTCAAGTGGTCTTCTTAGCAAATTGTATATGCAATAAAACAATAACTCGTACTGCATCCTCAGTCGATGATGTCGGGGCATTATCATTATCCATCGGTAATGTAAAAAGTAAATAATAAAGTTTTCTTGACAGAGTAAATTCTGAAACAATCCAATTATTATTATATAATACTAATTGTAGATATTTACAGTTAACTTAAAACGAATTTCGAAGATTTTTCTATATAAAATCAATAATATGTTGAAATTCGAAGGCCGCTACGAACAATGTCAATAGCTATTCTATACAAGAGAAATAAATTATCATTTTTTAATTAAATTTATGTAGAATAGTAATTCAATCCAGGAGCTCAAAAAAGTGCCTTCGAGCCTTTTATGAAAATCTTTCTCAACAATTTTGTCTTTTATTAAAAAGTTAAGCAAAACTTGCAAAAAGGAGGCAGCTACGAACTATGTCAATAGCTATTCTGCAGTACTCATTAAGTCGAAATGGTTAATGTATGTTTGTTTTGTCTACGTCTTACGTCAAAATTGACAATTTTACGCAACAATCACGTTCAAAATGTAATATGGCTCTTATCACTTAGTCACACAAGAATGAATTTATTTTGAATCATTAAAAATGTTATTAAAATATCTTTACGATATTCATATAAAGTATATATCGAAAAGTGAACTTCAAAATGCAACCCTAATATTTGTAAAAAAATGTATACTTTATTAATGGCAATAAAAATACCAAACAATTAAAAGAAACCGCCGTTGACTATTTTTTTGAAACTAATTTTTGAATTGTTATAAGATAAAATGTATTATAGAATGAACGAATATTTTAATGAATCATTAATAATATGAATTAAGTAGATAGATAAAATCTTTATTTACAAAACATCTTCATCACACACAAACATACAAACACAAAGAAATTAAAATCAATTTTTTTTTCAACAATAATCCAGTACAACCCAAGAGTTGTGTGTGCTGCAGAAGTGTGAAAGGGTCGTAGTCGTAGGTCGTAACTCAGTGATTTGAATTACTCACAAAAGGATGTGAGCAAAGCACTGGTATTCTGCTACAACCTGAGGGTTTTATATTTACGAATAATATGCGTAGATTTTACATGAAATAAAACAGTTTGTCCTTATAAATATAAATATGTATGTGTGTGTATATAAATGTATAAACATATAAATGTAAAACAAGCTCATAAACAAATACAAATTGAAAACATTAACGAAGAAATATAAGAAAAAATATCATAAATAATATTCAAATACAGGCTGTCACATATATCATGTTGTATATCATTCAGTGATCAATGTTGGCTGCGTAATTTTAGTTATATTTGAAGTGCATTTAGAAAAGTATTTAGCCATTCACTAGAAGTTAAAAGTATACATACTGTTCAAATGGCAAAATTCCCCACCGATTTTATCGTTAGAATGCATATACGTTGTTTTTGAAGAAGAAATAATTTAAAGTATTAAATTGCTGTCATTGAATATTTTCTTCTTTATATGTATTTTCTTAGTTTGATAATTAACGTCCAGAATTCTTGTATTTTTTAAATTTTGCTTTATATTTTATATTATATACTTAAAACAGTAACTAAAATATTAATGTAATCTTTTTGTATGGCCTCAAATCATTTGCATGCTTAAAATATGTGCGGAATATGTGAAACAATTCTTAGACGTATCATGATGTTACTTTATATTCTGGCAAATAAATAATGTTCTGTTCTAATCTTTCTAGTTCTTACTTTGATTTACCCTTAGGGCAACAGGCGTAAATTTATGTATGTATGGAAAATATGAGATTAATACAGGTGTTGCCGCGGGAGAAAATCTATATCATGTGTATAAAACATCTGTGCTTCAGTACGAAATTACGAGTCAGGATCGTATTTTATAACAATATCAACTTAGCGGAACCATAATACCATGTGACAAAACCGCGACAGGATATCCTATTATACTGAGAAGTGTTACTTCAACTCAACAATCCAAGCTTGCTCTGTGTTGGGTCTTGTTCAATCCCACATATTTTCTTAGTATGAGGGTTCATTAAAGAATATAATATGTTTTCACATTTCTGTATAATTAATTGTAATGACTTTAATTGAAATAGTTATAATAATTCATAGATCTAAGTATCACATATACTCGTATATAGTAAGTAAGTACTAAATACAGAGTATTTATTTTATTTTATTTGGAAAACTAACAGTACTTAATAACTATTTAACATCTACTTATAATACTATGGACTATTTACGAGTTTTCGCATATAAGTAACTAACTTAAAACGTGAATGCTATCTTAATAATTACTAGGAACATTATGGACAATATGTCTAAACTAATCATCAGGGAACCGACTCAATCCATTGCTGCGAGACTACATGAGCAAATCTGGATGGAGCTGAGTTAAACAGATCTAGATCTTGTATATTTCCTAACTCATTCACCGAGTAAGCGGCTCTCACGAAAAATGAACCCTTCCGATAGTTGGTGTCGCTGTAAGGTACAAAGAGCGGGCATTGTAATCTAGCAGACCTACTGGGGACCTTAAGTTGTAATTTATCAAGGAGATAGGAGGAGCCTAATAAAAATAATTACATAAATTAAATTACATTAAATTAATTTAATTACAAAATGTCCTCCTACAAACTTTAGTATTTGATATATGATGCGAAAAATAAATAATATAAATCTGCAAAATCATTTTAATTTAGAATGTTGGTTAGGCGAGTCATGTGTGTAGAAGCAAGCTTGAAACACTACACTCCCTAACTGTAAACCTAAGCCTTATAAAGCCTTCATAAATTCTTCACTTTAGTCAAAATATGGAGATTGGCCGTTCGCTACCAGTTTTTAATATTAAAATTGATTAAAAATAGATATGTAATATATTGAGATTTATTTCATCGTCTTATAATGATTTATTACAAGCTGTGTGTGTGCACCAAATTTTCACAATGATGTTACTAACATAATTGTAAATAGTTATAAAAAGAGAGACATATGTATCGGTTTGGACAAACCTTATGTGTATCGATGTTGGAACATCTTCTGTGAGATGCGATGATATAGTCACTAGTAGGATTCAATTTGTAATAGAAGTTCTTTAGAATTCCACATCGTTTGAGTGTAACAACATATTACTATCCAGTTTCCGTGTATGAAGATATTTCCTGTAATATAACAAAAGTTATATGATATTTTTTTTAGTTTACTTAGGCTGAAATTCCAACGTGAGCTTCTACAAGTAGCTACTGTCTAAATAAAATATATATTGTTAAATATAAAAGAGCAACAAAAAGAAAATGATTTACACTACTATACAAATATTACTATTACTTACTATACAAATATTATGAGGTGATAAAGATTCTAAGATCAGATGTTTAATCGATTAAGATTTTGATGAAATTTGGTAGTATTAGATCCGGGGAAGTCATATAATAACTATTTACTATGCACATGTCAAAAATTACTAATAGGTGCGAAAAATATCACACTGGCAAACCTATACCAAAGAAACATAAAAGCAGAAAATCAACAATATGACAGA
Organism: Scirpophaga incertulas; assembly: GCA_036419045.1. NCBI lineage: Eukaryota > Metazoa > Arthropoda > Insecta > Lepidoptera > Crambidae > Scirpophaga > Scirpophaga incertulas. The sequence continues at coordinate 12,198,452 of CM071641.1, forward strand.
AATTTATCCCACTAGAAGCCTTCTTACTAAAAAAAACTGGTACAAAGATATATTAGGCGTTTTGGGTATTCCTAGACCTGATTCATGAGGGTGGAGGGTGAGGGTGGCTTAATTGGACTCACCAAGATCGGCCTCTTATATTGATATTTAAGACAGACGAAAGGAGCTTCTTTATATATATATATATGGAGATCTGGGAATTTCCAAAAAGGAGAATAATACGAGTAATAGAGTGGACACATGTAAATTTTGGTATAAAAACAATATCATCATTAGTTAGACCAGTTAGTATCACTCACACACAAAATATGCCATATGAGTATTAATTTCAGTAAGATGTTCCGAATAATCTTGCAAAATTCTTGAATTTTTTTTTTCAAATACAAAAACTTTCATTTATTCAAAATGATTCATCTAGCACAAGCTAGAAGACAAATCGAATTCGTTGTTATTATACATATATTTGGTGCAACAGAATTAAAAAGTGGAATGATGTACTAGAGATCCGTCTCTATGAATTCTACATGATTTCACATTTAGAAAAAAATTAATCTAGCCCTATAATATGTAGCAGTGGATGTGTGGGCTAAAATCATCTAAGCGCCAGTTTAAGTCTTTTGCAATAGTTCCATCGTTAAAATACAAAATATTATTGTTTTGAATTCAGTATTTCCTATACTGGATGAATTATACGGTTCAATTAGATCTACCTGTTGATAGCCAACTGAGGGTTAAATCAAATTTTGTTTAAAAACTTATTTTGTAGGAGTAGATACTGATGGCGACGACTCCGCTACTACCTGGTAAATAAGGAGTTGGATATAGGGTTGTGGAAGCGACCTTTTTGGGTCCTGATAGTTTCCACGGTGAACGTGACGTAGTTACTCGTATGATTGTCTTGGATCTTCTGTTGGGATCAAAGAGGACTGCTTCAAAACATATATCCATACTAGTCCATACTAATATTATAAATGCGAAAGTAACTCTGTCTGTCTGTCTGTCTGTACCGCTTTCACGCCAAAACTACTGAACCGATTTAAATGAAATTTGTTACACAGATAGTCTAGAGCCTGAGAAAGGACATAGGCTACTTTTTCATGCAAAAAAGGTTGTAAAGGGTTGTAAAAGGTTGAAAGGAGGGATAATAGGTTGTATGGAAATATTGTTAAAACTACTAAACCGATTTAAATGAAATTTGGTACACAGATAGTCTAGAGCCCGAGAAAGGACACAAGCTACTTTTTTTATACAAAAAAGGTTGTAAAGGGTTGCAAAAGGTTGAAAGGAGGGATAATAGGTTGTATGGAAATATTTTTAAAACTACTGAACCGAGTTAAATGAAATTTGGTACACAGATAGTCTAGAGCCCGAGAAAGGACACAAGCTACTTTTTTATACAAAAAAGGTTGTAAAAGGTTGAAAGGAGGGATAATAGGTTGTGTGGAAATATTGTTAAAACTACTGAACCGATTTAAATGAAATTTGGTACACAGATTGTCTAGAGCCCGAGAAAGGACACAAGCTACTTTTTTTATACACAAAAGGTTGTAAAGGGTTGTAAAAGGTTGAAAGGAGGCATAATAGGTTGTATGAAAATATTGTTAAAACCACTCAACCGACTTAATTGAAATTTGGTACACAGATAGTCTAAAGGCTGAGACAGGACAGAGGCTGTTTTTTAAAGCAGAAAAAGGCTGTAAAGGGTTGAAAGAAGGGATGAAAGGTTTGGTGAAAAACTATATGTACCTATCACCCGATTTTTTATCATTCTTTTTTTTTATTTGCGTCCTTATATAATGATGCAATTTTAAAGACGTATTTTTATATAACGCCAAAAATGTAAGTAGGTATTTAAGGCGTATGTGATTGACTTAGGTTTTAATTAGAGTTATTTTGATGTATGTAACACAACAAAATATGAATCGCGCCGCACACAGCGCTGCGCTGCGCTGCCGCCGTCTCACAGGGGAGGGGAATACTAATTCGTCTGCATCCATACTAATTCGTCCATATCAATACTAATATATATAAATGCGATAGTATCAGTCTATCCGTCCTTCACATCACTCCCTATTAAACCAGTATTAAACCAGTTTTTATGAAATTTTGGTATGAATATTGTTTGAGACCCGGAAATGACATAAAATATTTTACCGCGGTAAAATAACTTTTTCCCATGCGAAAATCCGATAACAACAGCTAATCAATTTTTGTTTTTTTGGTATTGGTATATACGGGGTGGTTACCCCGTATATACCAATCGTAAAACCCGAGGACCCATGGAAGGAAATAAGATAATTTTACCGACGGAAAACATATCCTTCCTGTGGGAAATTCGAATATAACGCGGGCGAAGCCGCGGGTGGAAAGCTAGTATATATATAAATAATAATAGTTAATGTAAATTAGTCGTAATAATTACTCATATAAAAGTAAAATTTTATATTCTATGATGTATTGTAAAATGCCTTTACGTTAAAATTTAAAATGTTGTTGCAAGTACCTACGAGTTAGTGCTGATAAAACTTTGACCGCAATCGTACGCTCGCTACTGTAATTTCTTGAAACACAGCATATTCACTTTTTACTATATCCTTTTCCTCACGCCAGCAATCCATCGCTTACTAGTACTATTAAGCTTGTTAAAAGAATTTATAAATTTGTGGCAGTATTTATAGATTTAACTTGCGACAGCATTGCAATTCCATCGATACAGTTAAATTAATTTTTAACGTCTACCTTTAAAACAACACTGGGCCAGAAGGGTACGCAAAAAATGGACGGCAGCCTCACCTTTGTCTTAGCTGAAAATATCCTTACATGATCTTAGATTTACTGTCACGTGCATTTTCAATTATTCGGAATGGACAAATTTTTGAACTAGTGACTTGATTTCTTCACCGGATCCGATATGATTTACCTTGATGGAAGATTGCTACGGGACTAAAGTATTTAATATAGTAATTAATATCCAAGATCAAATATGGAAACAAAAGAAAATACCTTGTACTTTTTCTCTCGTTTTAAACGTCGGTTTACAATCACCATTAAAATAATTAAGTGTAATTATGAAAACGTCACGACCAGAAAATCCCATAATCATCGTATCGGAGGATTCCTTCCCTGTTTTATCGTATTATACTCAGAAACACTCTTTTTCAATATCATTATCATTTACGGTGGTGTAATTGCTTCTATAATTAGCACATAGCTTAATTCCCGAATTAATTGGAACAATTACGCTATCAATTTTCATTTTCTCGGTTCGATTTTTATTTTGGCATGAACAAGCGGAAATCTGACTAGCGACTTTATTGATATAGACATTAAAGTACTTTTACAGGTGAAGATTTCTCTATGTTGCTATTGCTATTTCGGAAATATAACATTTTAGAATATAGATGATTAAAATAACAATTTATCTTAAAAGTACATTGTTGTATGACTTAACTTAAAATATTAAGAGTATCTCGCGGTGGATTTGCACAGTAAAAACTAATAACAATTCATTTACGCGTCAACTAAGGATCCCTTTGTTGGATATATACTACCTGGATATATAACTACCAACGCCTTCTTCTCCTGAATATTATAATAATATTTATTTTATTTCACTGACGTAAATTATGGAGAACACAGATGGAAGTTCCAAAAATAACAAAATTACTTTAGAATTTTAATAAGAGAAATTACAATTAAACTTAGGTCTATCTCTGATCGAAGTTTGATACAGAATAATTGCCTTTCCACAGGAAGGAGGAGGTCACCTACCGATTGACTCAGATACTCACCGGGCACGGCTGCTTCGGTGAGTATCTGTGTCGAATAGGACGGGAGGGATCGACACATTGCCACCACTGTGCATCCGACCTCGACTCGACCCAGCACACGCTGGGACGCGGAGTGCCCCGCGTGGGCCTCCGAGCGCCGAGTCTTGGTCGCAGAGATCGGGCGAGATCTGTCTCCGCCGGCATTGATTGCGGCAATGCTGGCGGACAAGGGAGGTTGGAGGGCTGTGGCCTCCTTCTGTGAAGCAGTGATGCTCCAGAAGGAGGCGGCGCCGGGCTCGGTAGCACAGCTGCGGCGCCGCCGCGGGTCGCCGGTGGCCGCGAGGAAGTCGCGACCGCTACGGCGACCCGGGATGGACCACGCCCCTTCCGTGGCCGGGGGGCGTCGTCGGTGGAGGAGACCGGGGGAGGTAGTGTAGCCACCCCCGAGGAAGGCTCCCCTGTATCGACGGAGGAGCGGAGGCTGGGGGTTCCCGGAGGTAGCTTGGTAGTTCCCGGGGGCTCCCTACATGCCTCCCTGAGGTTTTTAGTGGGTAGGCCTCCCCCTTCTGGGGAGGAGAGCCCCACATAACAGCCGGCTCGCCACAGCCGGGGTATGCAATTTAATGCATTTTCCTTAGGGGAACAAAAAAAAGAATAATTGCCTTAAAACTAACACAAATGAGGTAAAGTAGTAAATGGTAATTTCCAGTGAACGGTGTCAGCACTTTTGGTCACGTAGACACCGCAGGGCGACTCGCTCTTGACATTGGTAATTAGGTCAATGCATGATATGCAATTTACGTATAGTAATGTTATGTGACACGTATATATATTATATCATTTCTACTACTTTGGACATCGTGTTATTATTATTAACACTTAAGAATTATAGTGATTAAATTTAAAACCGATTAAGACTCTCCTACTGTCTACTGTTGTGTTCATATAAAGCTACAGAACAATTTAGGTAGTTTTAATCTATAGTTAAAAGTTTTAGAGGGTCTCGTCTTAACGGAAACGAAAACAGTCTCACTTGCTCGTGATGCACTTTGTTATCTTATTCTTTCGTAACTTAACTCGTTATCCACTATGCCACTATGGTGGGACATTGCCCAAAACCCCCCATGATATTTTCCAAACAGTGTGGAGATTTTTGGGAGACTCTAGCTCCAGTAGTAACCGTTCCTCGGTTGGAATTTTTTAGAGTTGGAAGATCATAATCTGTAGCAGTATCGTATATTGGTCATTCAAATAATCATAAATTTGATCAATAAGCAGCCAGAGTGATCAGTAATTCGTTTTTGCAAAATAAATCTAATGTTGATCTTGAGTTGTTAGTGGATTTATAAGATATAAGGACTAAATTTAAAAAAATATCTGCGATTCTAAAAAAAATTGTTTACACATCCACCATTTGTTACTAGACTTTGTTCTTTATTCATCCTGAAGTTTAAAAACATCAGTCGACATAAAAACTTTTTTTTTAAGTACGAAAATCCCAAATCGTCCCAAAGAATATGTATCCGTCGTCTCAAAATATAATTGTAATATTGTATTTTTGCTTCGTCCTATTTAAATTTCTTTAACAATTCATTTTTTTAAGCCAAACTTAGTTTTTTGTACAATCAGAAATTCCTTACGAATTAATAAATAAATAGAAATAAAATAATCAAATGTATAATTTTGTTTTTAAATTTAGACTAAATTCAGTTGGCTTACACGAAAAATAAATGTACGCTTTGTAAAAACCCTTTTTCATTTAAATAGAAATCATATTTACTTTAGTTCAAATCTATCGAATGGATGATGATTTAAATACTGAGATATAAATAAGCTGTGATTATCTATTTCCGATCTTTTCGAATAAGCTTGACGGACTAATCTACATCAATCTTTCTGTCTCAGCAAAGTCTGCACAAAAGTCCAAAGGCTTACAATGTCACCAGTAAAATATTTAAGACACACACCGTTTTCCAACGGAGGATATTCATCTCTGAAACAAAGGTACCTTATCAGACCCAGTAACAAAGGCCGTAGAAAAGGAAGCACCTATAATGCCCCAGATTTTAGATTAATTTTTCTCTGTGTGACCACAGGATAAAAAAGATTCTAGCGCGATAACAATGGAACACCTTGTGGAGATAGGTTTTTTTTATATTGTACAAGCCAAAGAATGGCCCATTTTACGGTATGGCACACTTTGTGTAAGCCCGACTCTAATTTTAGGGTCCATTGTTGCGAATTTCAATTGTTTGAATGGATTTAATTGGATTCTGTTATTAACCGAGTACAGCAGCTTCAGACATTAAAATTTATTTTTGTATAAATTTCTTTAAAAAAGAGTTCTTGAAGAATCAATAAAATATTTTTTTATTAATTTCTAAATATACTTGATTTCGATTCAAGTTTTGATGTCATATACGATATGATTCAGATCAACTGTTATAAAAGTATAGATTGTTATGATATTTTTGTTCAATATTTCATTAAAATTCATTAAATTACACTAAAATATTACACTCTTTATAGACCAAAGTTTGTTGTGGTAGATATTTTCGATGTTGTGGTTGGTGAGTTGATGGTAAAAAAATGGGCTGGAGGACTTTGATGAGCTAGCTTTAGCTTCAGCACCTAGATTTACACATCGATATCGAAGCGACAAATACGCGACATGCTTACAATTTTATTAATCACCTAAACTAGTTTAAACTTGAAATTTTCACTTCGATTAAATGTAATATTCATTCAAGAATAAGAGGACAATAATAAGCTAGTTTACTTAAAATATTAAAAACTGTAGACCATATTTTCAGTCTTATACTGTATCGCAAAGTCGTACATATTAATTGGAATATTTGTGGCCCTAATGACATTAAATAATATCATACAGGGTTCACATCGGTAGTTTTAAAATTAAATGTTATTTATAGGTAATCTGGACACCGAAATATATCCACAGACTTACATTGCCTTCTTAGATAATTTATGTAGAAAGCAAGGTACGTGTATATTTAATATATAAACAACATAATAAAAATTTATAGAAAATGTAATAGAATTTAAGTGTAATACCTACAAAGTATGCGTCGAAATAAAACAATTAGCATGAGCATTGATAGGGAGATCCCTTTATCATATAAAAAAAAAACAATCTAATACATCTGTTTTTATTACACGTTTGACGGTTACTGATGTTTAATACTTTTTTATTTTATCAATAAATATCAGAATATAATATTATATATTTGAGAGTAAATTTAAACATATTTTTTCTAATATTTCTGGCAGAAAGTATGTTACAAGCTATAGGTAAAGATTAGGAAAACGACCATGAATGCAGATAGTTGAGCGGTAAAGGGCAGGCCTTTTCAACCCGATTTCCATGTCTGGAGTAGGTATAACCTTCACGACGAATCCCCGTCCATTTAGTGAAGAATTAATACTTGCTTATATTTACATACATTTAAATAATTAATCTTACTTTCAAACTCATTCACAACATTAGTCAAAGTAAATGGTTAAAAATTAGAATAAATTAAATTTAGATGAAATAAAGTACTTACTTTAATCTTCATAACTTCAAATTTCAATAAAAACTGGTACAAAATCTCTGTCTCACAAAATCTTGAGTCATAAAAGATTATTCATAAAAGTTATGGTCAAGGTTTTTATGGTATCAAGTCACAAGGAACAGAAGTTTATAAGAAAGAACACGTTGAATATCAATAAAATTAGTTTTATCTCCAAAAATTCCCTCATACAGTATGTAACGTTTTATTGGTATTCCGTAACTCTGATACGTTTATATGATAGTGAATACTGTAATCTGAATTATTTCCTTTTATCCTAAAATTTATTCCTAATATATTACATAAATTTAATATCTATTCCTAATATAGTACATAAATTCGACTTATCGATCATTATTCATCCCCTGAATCATTATCATCGTTGATCACTCTGTTATAAACTTGCTGACCTGTCAGACGATTTCTTTTATACACACCTATGTACTTTATAGTAATTAGTTAGTGTGATATTTTTTTAAATAATAAATACATATTTAAAAGACTTTTTGGTAAGATTTATTTGATAATGGATTTATTAAAGTAAGCTCTAACTAAGGTAAGGGACTAAGTAAAATTCATTAGAATAATCATGCTGGAATAACCTCAAGACACTACTTTTCAGCCTGAACAAGAAGAAAAATTCACCTGTGCCTTTTTGGCTACGTTCATAAAAATGCTGGCTGGCATAAAAAGGCTGTCCAAGGTTTGAAAAATAACAAAATCATTAATTTCATCTTAAATTAGTAACAGACCAACAAGCAGAAATCCAAAATTATATCAAATAACCAATAGAATACGATACAAGAACAGCCGAGCACTATCTCACAAAACACATGCTACAAACACATTGCTGTATTGGAAATGCACTTAGCCAAAACCTAATTCCCACACAATCCAGTATCACTTTAATCGTTTGGGGAGCAAGTGGCTCCAAGAAATATAGATAAAGTGGGTCACAGTTAACTACATCGTCTCCCGAGATTAATGGTATCATAGTTACCCCTAAATTTCTCTACCTGATAGCACTTGCGGTGAAGCTCAGTCCTCTGTCTTTGTATTGGGGTAAACACGCAAGGGGATAATGGAATGGGTGTCGTAAATGAACTTTAAGATGCCCCGCTAATGTAAGGTGAGGCCGTTAACAATTTTAAGGCGCTAAGGATATCAGCATTATTTTAACAAGTAGAATTTGGAAATGCAATGAAATAAAAATGTATCTTTATTCAATAATAAACTAGTTGAGAATTATATACATTAATCTGGTAATTTAAATTAAGAATTGCAATATCTATGAATCTCAGCTGAGTATAATACTACTTAATAGTTGCGTACAGACGGAAAAGACTATTAAAAGTACAAGTTATCAGAACAATAGGTACATTATACAGCAATAAGTTTTACATTTGCACTACGGAAACAGGCGCTATGACAAACGACGTAAGAGCTGTTTCAAGGTCACCATGTAATGTCTCAAGCTTTTCTGTGTACACAATATTATATGGGATAACCATTCGGATAAGTAATTTTTTGAGTGCATAATGACTTACAATATAGTAATATTTTAAGTCATATTATGATCAGTGTTAAGTTAATTAAATTGTGTGATTGTTAGAAATTTGAAATTTCACACAGCGTTTAGTAGGTTAGGCAATTACTCTAAATAACCCTTGTGCTTCTTAGTGTTCTTGCAACCGTACACAGTTTTGTAGTTTCATGTGATATAAGTGAAGACCATTTTTCCCCAATTTATAACTGACAGCCATGTGGGGCAGACCACACCACCGCGAGGTGTGTGCACCTCGCGGCACTCAAGTGGCTACAGTCGCCGTGAGCTTCTTAGTGTATGTACAACCCCGCACACAGTTTTTTAGTTTCTTGCGACATAAACGGAAACAATTTTTTACCAATATTTGGCCGACCACCAATATTTTTTTCAGCGGTGGGATAGACCACACCATCGCGAGGTGCGCGCACCTCGCGGCACACACGCGACCACAAACACCGTGACCTCCTTAGTGTATTTACAAATGTACACAATTTTTGTCATAGGCAGCCGGGATGGACCACCCCTCCGCGGGGTGCTTGCACCCCGCGGCAAGCAAGCGACGTCTAGTAACCCTATAAAATCAGTAAGAAATCAGTAAAAATGTTAAAATATACGTAATTTGTGACTTTAATTATTGTACGATATGATCGAAGTTTTGTCAAACTCATCCCATAGCTCATTTACTAAAGCATTCTCTGCAATATTACAAACCCTTAAATGTAATCCAAAATATCGATTTAGCAATTCATTATATCCTAATAGCACGCCGGTAAAGTTGTCATACCTTCATCACAGCTTACACTGTAAACCAGTCGGACTATGTGCTCAAGTGCGTCGGCTAATTAACATTTTACTCGAAAATATTTTATGAACTTGTTACAATTTAAATCATATCATGATCAGGACGTTTATTTTTACTTATAATTTGTGTGGCCATAAATACTGCTGCAATTAAAAATAAACAACAATTAAAAATTGACATTTGTTATTTAATATTAATTTTGGTAGTCATATAAAATTTTTAAAAAGACATAATTAATTAAGCGAATTTAATTGCTGTGATTACATTACACAAATTAGATTTATTAGATATGGAGACAAATACAATTTTTAAATCTTTCCATCTGCTAAATACCTTGGAAAGTCCTTTGTTTACGGCACAAAAAGCTATCCATGTGGTGCTCATACAAAAAAATATTTCAATATTTAATATAAAGCAAAATACTTTGTCTCACGGGATAAAGATAGTATATAGACCCATGTCGCGTATTTCAAAAGATGTCTTAGAACTTGCAGCCTAAAGGATATGTATTACTTAACTGATCATTTAAAAAGGAATATTGTGGTAAAATCAAAACAACTACTTAGGTGGTACTGAAAAGGAGGTTAGGGAAAAAATTTATTCATGGATAAGTTAATAACTAAATTAAAATTAAGCAATATCGTAACAAGTAAAATGACCGTGTTTATGTTCAAAGCGCTAAAAAAGCTTCCCGATTAGTGGCTGTGAATATTAGCCGACTTTAGTTTCCTTGGGGTTAGCAATGGATCTATTTTTGTGCAAAAGTGTGATACATAAAAAAATATGTACTTAATAAATAAATAATTAAGATACCATTCTTTAGAAAGTGCTCAACTATATGATGTTCCATAATCAAATATGGTCCTTATAACAAGACTCACTACCGGATTATTTGGCTCCATCCATCCAAGCTTCATAGAAACAAGTGTTCGTGATTTCAAATCAGAGCTGAAGACTGGGCGTTATCTAGTTTCGATCTTAATCCGCTCGATTATAATTTATGAACAGTTTTAGAGAGTATGACTTGTTCTAAACGTCGCAATAACTTAGAGCACCTAAACAATAAATAAGATTAGGCGGCGAATAATATCCCCATGAAAAGAATGCGTGTTTCTATTACTCATCAACAACTACTGTCAAAGCCTAATGGAAATTCAATTTGCAGACAATTGAGATCATTTTGTCTAAGCTTTATATATTTTAATGTTTTTATATTGATGTGTTGACCAACATACGTTAATGTAATCGTTTGCGAAAATAAGTCTTAGGGCTTATCAAATGTAAACAATTTGCAAATTTTCTTATAGGTGCAGACATTCCTAGAACGATTAAAGAATTATTCAAACATGTGTCCACAAAATTACAATTTTCTGTGTTTGACTCAGATAATAATAAATATTATAACTTCCTTTCAGAATAAGGGAAGGGTTGGCATCCTTTTTTGTCTTATTTCTACAGCCATTATATCAGAAAGATAGGTTTATAAAAATTGTATACATATCCCTTAGGTTAACCCCTAAGTCCAAATATATCATTTTCAAACAATTTATCATTGAAATGCAACGACAAAGGGAGGAAGACCTAATAATGTTCTATTCAGAAAAAGATGTGTTGTGTGAAAAAAAATGAATTTCAACATATTAAACATATCAAATAAGACGCCCTCTGGAAACACATGCCAAATTAACATCAGCCATAAATACCGAAAACCACCAAATTCACACGCTCTGGTTTTCACACTTAAAGTTCCTCAAGCGAGATTAATAGCTCCAACGGTACAGGTATATTGGCCGAATAAAATAAAAAATACTCTAAGTGCACAGTAAAGACGTAATAAATATCCGATGTTAAATTGAGTGAGGAGAGCTTATGGTGCTGAAACTCGAAACAAAGGGAGGGAAATTCGCTTCAGAAGAGTAGTACATTCCCTGTTAACTACAGGGAATATACTGTTTATGTGTTACGCCAAAGTTTACAGGGTATTTCTGCTCTTCACACGATTAATTTTACGCTGATAGATAAAATATTTAAAGCCTCTTATGCAGAGTTTTACATAGAAAAACTGTTGGCCATTGTTTTAAAATTCGCATTAATAAACATCAAAGTTTTGATTGATCTTAAGATGCAGCTGTTAAGGTGAAATTTAGACCTTGTTGTATATAGTTTAGCTATTTACGAGGGCTGCCTTTTAAATTATGTCCTTCGCCAACCTCCCGCAATTATAAAATAAAACATATTGTATTTTCTTCAATTTGAATTTAGAATTTGAAAACAAAAGAATGTTTTTAGATCGGCTGAATAATTTTATTGTATACTCTATTCAAAGGTGCTTTGGAGTCGGTTGTCAAAATGGAAATGTTTAAGGAATGGAAATTTTTGTGCGATAATTTATACCGATTTCAAAGAAGATTATCGCGACATCAGTGCTTTGAGGATATACTATACAAATCTGTGTTTAGTGATGCAGCACCATGTCATAGGATTATAGAACGTTGGTATTTGGAATATCAACGTGGGTAGTCTAGCTTCAGTGACAAGCCACGTGAAAGTCGTCGAAAAACCGCGATGACGCAAGAGAGTATCGAAACCATGCGGCAGCTAATCCTCGAAGATTGTCATGTGGCATACTGTGAAATATAGGCATCCGTGAGCATTTCAAGGACCACTGTCCAAAAAATCTACACGAAGAACTTAGCGTAAGTAAGTTGATCTCCCGTTGGATACCACATTTGCTTAGCGACGACCAAAAAGCAGCCCGTATTAGTTGGTGTCGCAAAAGCGATTCAATCGAGGAGAGTCGCAATGCATATTTATGATATGGTTAGTGGTGACGATTCTTGGATATACAGGGTTACTGGTAAATCAACCCACATCCGTCGTGAGGTGATAGTTTTGGTCAAAACAAACAATTTTCAACCCATATTGCCTTATCCAAAAGTTACCCGTTTTCAAGATATTTAATATTTTAGGTTTTTTTTACTAAAGGTCACTGATGCTTAGGTTATGGCTATTTTTTTTATTTTCATCCTTTAGGCTAGAATTTTTTATTGATTTTGCATTAAAGACATTCAGAATAAACTATTCATAAAATAAAACTATCAAACTTTTACAAGACAACTGTTGGTACGACCCCAGAACTAAAATTTACATTGCTTTTTTCCTAAAAATTCTAAATTCAGCTCTATCTCTCTTAAAAAAATTACTAGTAGCTATTCCTGCAAGTTGTACTAAAAACATCACTGTTTATCAAACTACACACAAAGGTACAATAGTTTGGTAAAATGTTTATAATTCTTAGAAAAAATGGTGACAAACCGATAAGCGGGAGGTGATTACGTTGCCCTTAACACAATAGGATTCCCTTTGTTATTGCCGCCGCACTAATTGCGGTTTGACATAAAGGAGATAGGTAATGTTATTGTTTACAACTTATGGTTCTTTGTTACTGTTGATTCAAAGAATTAAAGAGATAAGCAACCTGCTTAACATTAGGATAGGAGTCAAGGGTCAAGTTTAGTGTGCTTCCGACATTTGTGTCGTGAATATCATTAATACCCTGCAATCATCACCTGTAAAATTGTAACTTCGCTTGTTTAACGGACTGATTATTCTCTTACTTGTGACCCTGCTGTGTCTGGGTTTCCGTATTATCTCTAACTCATTTGACCCGGCTTACCCAATTTGGACTTCGATTTCTCTTGTGAATTGGATTTTGACGTTTTGTGCTCATCACCATGGCATCGTATTCTTACACTTACCAGTAACCCTGTATATGCTTACGATTCAGATTCTAAGCAGCAGTCTACTGTTTGGGTCTTCCAGGATGAGCCAAAACCTATCAAGGTCATACGCTTACGGAGCATTTAAAAAAAAATGGTTGCCGTCTTTGCAGCAAAGGGTGGTTACGTCGCCATTATTGTACTGGAAGATCGCAAGATGGTTAACGTTGACTAGTATACCATTGTTTGTTCGTCACAAGTCATCACCAAATTACCCAAAAACAATCCAAGTTGTATGATACTGCACAATAACAATACAAGTTCGCACACCGTCCGACAAGCAAAAATGTTTTTGAGCACCCAAAAGGTCTAAATTTTAGACCATCCGCCTTACTTAAGTCAATGAGTTAAATATCGCGGAGAATTCTTTGAAAAACAATAAATGGTAATAATCTTTTAGATTGTCTATTCTTGTTTTAAACGACACAAAAGGCAGTCCTCGTATGTTGTAAAGAAAGGTAACAGTCATGTAGTTTTTAGATACCTAGTACGTACTACACACTTCTGTATTGAAATCTTTCAGTCTATTATATATTAGGTTGTAGGAAAAGTTCGTCGAAAAATTAGGAACAAAAATGTGTAGGGACACACCGACACAGTATATGCGTTTTGCTGAATTCGCATTTTATGGCTGCGTCGGAGCACAACGACGAACGCACGCCAGTCGTCTCCCGTCGCGCCCCACGCTAATACGTTAACCTGTTGAAGTTCTAACGCTCACCGTGTACTTGAGCATACATATATGTGTAGTATGTTTTATGGTAAAACACAGTTTTAACAACGATTTCTTTAACTTTCTCAGAAAACTTAAAACATCTTTTCTCATAACACAAAACATGACCCACTCTACTAACTTCACAGTTTTTCTTTGACAGTTCTTTTCAACCTGACAATTTGACAATGACAATAAAATATCCATATACCCAACTAAACATAAGAATAAAAAAACAATCTTTATATTTACTATTCGACACGGCCATCCTGTTCATTCATCTGCAAGATGAATCACATCCTCAAGAGATACCCACGGTTTCATCAGATCAGCCGAGGTAGTCGTGTTTATTGGGCCTTCGCTGTTACCGATCTTCCTTACACCGTAACGATCGTTCCGATTGCACTTTGTCACTTCATACGGACCCAAATATTTCGGATAAAGTTTACTTCCTTGTGAGAATTGAGTTTTCTTGATCGCCACCAAATCTCCAATTCTGTAGCACTTGGCTTCTATTCGCTTTTTATTAAAATTTCTAATGTTCTCCTCTTGTACTTTCTGAATAGACTCTCTAGCTTTCTTTCTAAGTTCATCTCTTTCTTCATTAAATTTCTTCAATTTCTCTTCTTCTATAAGCTTATTAAGTTCATCATCCTTATCTCTCATTTTGCAGCCAAATAGTAGTTCAAATGGAGTCATTCCTATAGATCTTTGGTAAGTACCGTTCAGACATCTTTGTACTTGAGATACGTGGCGGTACCATTTGGTCGGATCATCAGCGCTAAGTTTACTGAGTACTGCTATGATAATCTGGTGCATACGCTCAACTTGACCGTTGCCTCTTGGTTGTCCTGTTGTTATTGTATAATGTGTTATATTTACTTCTTTACAATATTGCTGAAAATCATTTGAGGTGAAAGCAGCGTTTCGGTCTGAGATATTCTTTCCGGTGAACCAAAAGTTTGCTGTTGCAGCCTTAATTTAACCAAAGCCTCTTCAGTGCTTAAAGTCTTAACCGGATATATCCACGTAAATTTTGTATACGCATCAACAACAGTAAAAATGTATTTGTAATTCTTATGGGTTGAAATCATAGGGCCTAAGTGATCAATGTGATACGTCGACAATGGTACATCACCTTTGTCTATTGGGTGAAGGAATCCTTCCTTTTTACCTCTTTTGTGTGCTACAAGTATGCATTCAACGCAGTTATTAATCACTTTTTTTATTTTTTCAGTTGAATTTTCTATAAAATACTCTCTATTTATCAATTCTTCAGTCTTTAAAATTCCAAAATGACCCTTTTCATGGTTTCTTCTGATTATTTCATTTTGCATTCTTTTAGGTACAACTATCAACTTATCGTTATCTTTAATTTTGTATAATATTTCATTCTGTATAGTAAAATTTGGTAATCTTCTGTTTGTAAAATCTTCTTAATCAGTTTAATATGTTCGTCTTCATTCTGTGCTTTCTTTATACGAGCTATTGTTTCGGTAAGTATTAGGCATATCGGATATCTGCTCAAGGCATCCGCATGCTTCATTCGAGTTCCTGGTCTATGTTCGATTTTATAATCAAACTCTTCTAAAAGTAAAGCCCATCGAGCAACTCTTGGCGGCAAATCCCTTTTCTGTAAAGTCATAGTCAAGGCAGAACAATCGGTGATGATCTTAAAGTGTATACCCAGGAGGTACACTCGGAACTTCTTTAGAGCAGTGACAATAGCTAATACTTCTAGGTGGTAACTGTGGTATTTACTTTCTGTTGGTGTAGTCTTCTTACTCATGTAATGAATGGGATGAAGTTGATTATCTTTTAGGCTTCTCTGAAGGAGAACAGCTCCATATCCATCAGCACTAGCGTCTGTGTGCAGCTCCGTTTCTAATTCAGGATTGTATATCTGGAGAACTGGCGAGCTACATAATATTCGTTTCAATTCTAAGAATGCCTTCTCACAACCTTCATCAAAATTAAAAACAGTACCTTTCTTTAGCAAATCTGTCATCGGCTTGGCAATTAGAGAATAATTTCTTACGAATTTTCGAAAATAGCCAGTAAGTCCTAAAAATGATTGAATAGCCTTTATGTTATCTGGCTTCTTAAAATTTGCTACGGCTTTAATCTTTTCTGGAGACGGTTGGACTTCATTATCACAAATAACATAACCAAGATATTGAATTTGCTTTTTCAAAAAATGACATTTTTTCCAATTAAATTCTAAACCGTACTCTTCAGCTCTTTGCAATACTATTTCTAACATCCTGATTCCTTCTTCTTCAGTCTTACATGGTAAAATTAGGTCATCAAGGTAAGCAAGTAGAACACCATCTCTAATGAGATCATTAAAGATATCGTTAACAAATCTTTGAAATACAGACGGCGCTGTACACAAACCGAAAGGCATTTTTATAAATTCATATTGGCCTTGTGGCGTAACGAATGATGTGTACTTTTGACTGTCTTTATGCACGCTCACATGTAAAAATCCATTTTTTAAATCCAAAGATGTAAATACTTAGCTTCTTTTAACTTGTCTATCTGATCTTCAATCATGGGTAACGGAAATCTTTCTTTGATTATTTTCTTGTTTAACTTTCTAAAATCGATGCACATTCTTTTTGATCCATCTTTCTTATCAGCCAAAACAACCGGGCTAGCGAAATCGGATTTACTTGGCTTAATCACTCCTCCATCTAACCATTGTTTCACTTGAGCATTCACAGTAGCCATCTCCAAAGGTGATAGACGTCGAGGATTCTGATAAACTGGATCTTCATTGGTAAGTATTATTTTTAATTCTACTTTACTTTCTTTCTTCTTTTCAGTAGGTCTGTATTTTTCACACATCTTAGTTATTCTTTCAATATACTTAGAATCTTCTATATTATATCGTTGTTGCTCTTCTTTATTCTCCGCTAGTAATGTTAGATGCATTATCTTTTCCATATAAACACCATTAGGCGTGAAACGAACCTCAAAGTCTCTTAAGATAGGGTTTCCAATAAGCAAGTTTACGGGTATATCATTATCTTTGACAACATAAAAAACTACTTCTATATAGAAATTGTCAATTTGTACTTTAGCTGTAAATATTCCTTTAGTGTGTACTTTATTCTCTGCGATTCCAGTTAAACATATCGATTCAGTTTAAAATCCTTAATAACCTCTTTAATTTTTTTAAATTCTGTCTCCACAATCAAATTCACGTCACTGCCAGTATCAATAAGCGCTTAAATTTTTCTCCATTAATTCTTATTTCTTTATAGGTCACTTTCTCCATATCAGTTTCTTTGTTGATATTCAAAGATTTTTTCAACTGCGGACAATCACCTGACTTATGCCCAAATTCATTGCATTTGAAGCATTTTATGCCTTTTGTACAAGCTGACAGTTGATGATCTAATTCGCCACAATTAAAACATCTCTTTACGCGAACTATCTTACGAGACGAGTGATGATTAGGTTGTGATTGTGGTGGTTTATACGACATTTTCTTTTTAAAATCGCTATACGTATCCAATTTCTTACGAAAATCTTTTATATCAGATGCTCCGTATAAAATAGCTTTATTTGGTTCAGAGTCACGTATACCATCAATCACGTATTCTATCAAAGCTGCATCTTCAACCTTGCCATGGAGTGCCAATTCCTTCATTGTGAGAAAATATTGTTGAAATGTCTCGTCATTCTTCATTTTACGAGAAGCAAGCTTCTTGTGTACGATCGCGCTATTAAGCTTAGGTCCAAATTCTTCTCTAAGTGCCTTCTTTAAAATTGTATACTCCTTCACTCTTCCGATTGATCGTAAAAACAACTTAGCTGTCCCATCTAAAAGCCTCTTTGCGTAAATGAGCATTTCAATTTTGGTCCATTTCATAATTTGGGCAGTGTCTTCAAATTCTTCAATGAAAGACTCAACTGGGTATGTGTCATCTCCGGTAAAAATTGTCATGGATTTTTCTAAGTCCTTAAATGAAATTCGCACGTCCACCTCCTCTTCATCTGCACTTTCTCTTTCATCTTTCTTCGGTGGCATAGTTGCGGTGATGTTTGTACTTTTTCTATTTTATTCTTTATATTTTTTTTTTATTCTTGATGGTTGTACGAAACACCAGCTTGGTCGGAATCATTCAAATCTTGACGAATCTTTATAAAAAAAACTACCATTATAGACATTTATTTTAATCTGGCAACATTTTCTGCCACAGTGTCGGTAAAGCGGCATATTACGTCAGTGTCATCTGTGCCTATGTTCACGTCCTTCAGTGTTGTGTCGATAAAACAAACTTTAATGGCGGCGAAGACAATGAAACGCATTTTTCCCTCGAACCAACTGCGATCAACTTCTGCTTCAAACGTCTTGAAAAATAGCTTCGATCCCGGACGAGCCCCAAAAAGTTGTAGTAGTATGGTTTATTGAGTCGAAACACAGTTTTCAAAACGATTTTCTTTACTTTAATCAGACAAACTTAAAACATCTTTTCTCATAACACAAAACATGACCCCTCTTAACTAACTTCACAGTTTTTTCTTTGACAGTTCTTTTCAACCTGACAATTTGACAATGACATAAAATATCCATATACCCAACTAAACATAAGAATAAAAAAACATTTTATATTTTACTATTCGACATATATTTGTGTAGAATATTGTGAAGGAACGTAGTAAAAATACACGTGATTTAGTGACAAACTGAACTTTTATTTTCCAACCTTCTGCGAGTCAAGTGTGGTGTTGTAGCACATTCTGATAATGTGACCCAACAGTGTACAACGAACACGCAGAATTGTTTTGTATTAATTTACTTCATTAAAGCTTAGTTTTAATTTACAATATAATCGCCGTTAGAACTAATGACAGTGCTCCATCTATTAGGAAGGTCGCTGATACCTCTGGAAGTTCAGAATCAAAAAATGTAGTCACTTCTGTTTTCAGATTATTAAAATCTTTGAATTTTTTTTACATAACAAAGTTTTAAATACTTGAATGCGTGATTATCTGAAGGTGCCAAGTTCAGCGAATAAGAGGAATGTGGTACGGTTTTCCAACCGAGTTCCTTTAATTTTATTTGAATCTTTTTGGCGATGTGTGGTTGTACGTTGTCTTGGAGAATTATTTGATTCTCCATAACTACGGAAAAAACGCACTGGTCACAATATATATAGCCCTCGTATGAAAGCACAGAGAGAGTTCTAGAATGTTACTGTATATTTTAGAATTTTGAGATTGTTCCAGGAAAGAAAACGAATCTTCGATTTTTTTTCGTAGAATTTTCCTACCTAATATTATAATATTTATATTACTTATTTAATTATAATAATAATCATTAAAATATATACTATATTAAATTGAGGGTTTTATTCATTTGCTGAATATAGTCCAATAGCCGCTGATTTCTTGAAATATTAAACAATTTATGTAGCTGTACTCAATATTTCTGTTAATTGTACGATAAGGAAACTTACGTCAGATAGGCGTCAAAATATAATCTTAAAATGGCTAAGAATTAAATGTCATAAATAACAAAGAAACTGAAACAATGCTCAAACCATTCGAATCATAATTACAATTGTTTCAGTGTTCGGCATCGACTTCCCAAGAATTGCTGAGCGGTACGAATGGAGGGGCGAAGTATAAATATTTATTGTACAGGTGGTATAAGCCGCTGGAGGATATTGGAGGATAAATTGATTGTTCGGGGTCGGTTTTCCATTTAGATATGGAAATTTCCGGGATTGTATACGAAAATCTTCGATTTCACCTTTTTTTCGGAACAAATCACGCCAGGTCAGGAGTTTTAAGATAGCTCCTCTAATCACTGCGGTCGGCGTTCCAGTGAAATATCAAATTGCCTCACAAATCTTATTGTCACGATCTACGCTTAGGTACACGTGCGGCATCTGCGAACGCTGTTGTATTCGTTCGTATTGTTATTAATGAAATCAGAAATTGTTGTCAACATTTGCTTAATATTATTCAATTTATTTTCAAATTTCATTTTCGATCTAAGACCTCTAATTGCGATTTAGCTATAAGGAAAATTAAATCAAAGAAAAAAGTTGATATATTGTTTACTATCTGTATATGCCAGTAAACCCAGAATTACTAAGCCTTCAACAAGATGAAACTAACATTTTGTGAATATAGCAAGAAGACTCTTGACGATCAACAACAAAGCATCGCACGACCGATCGATATGGAGATTGAAAGAGCAGCCTTGTTGAGACAAAACAGACAAGAAACTAAAAAGGTCTATTGTTTATTTTTTCTTTTCAGTTGTCATTTACAATATTACTATACACACCACGGAATGGACTAGATTTTGTCCCTTTCTACCGCATTCAAACTGTAAAGGTCATATATTTTAATTCTCACAAAATTTATAGAGTAATGTCGGAAGCGAACACTTCAAATCTTACTGGTAATGAATCGGACAAGGAAAATGATTCTGATGTTCCGTTTGAATACCTCACGAGTCTAGGATAGAAGCAAAAGTATTTGCTCCTATTTAAAAAAAGAAATATGCGTATGAGAATTTGCTTAAGACTTCAATAATTTGTATCGTGAAACTAATAAAAATTGTATGTAACTTTGTTTTATTTGTTTATCTCTGAGGATTTTATTATTATTTATTTGTAATATTTTTGGCCACATGGAATTGTCAATGGACATTAATATCAACATTTCGATGCAAGTACATAAATAACTGTACCTAATTCCGACCTCTGGCAATAACTCACAGGACGCAGATACCACTACTATAGTAGCAGAAGTAAATCAATGTTGGTTAACATTACTTAAAACCTTCCTTTTTTAAATGCTTACGCTACAAAAATATGTTTGATTGCCAAGATTGAATGTGAGTAATTAACACCGAAACAAGATTTCGCAGTACAAATGATAAAAAAATATATATTTTTTAGTATCATTTTTATGATAAAATATTAATTTTATAATAAGCCACATAAAATAAACATTTCATATTACTCTAGATATTACTCTAAAACGATTAGCAAAGTAACGTAGAATATTCTATTTTAAAGAATATGCTATTTTTTGCATTTCTCTCTATTTTTAACCCCCGACGCAAAAAAAGAGGGGTGTTATAAGTTTGACGTGTCTGTCTGTCTGTGGCATCATACCTCCCGAACGAAAGAACCGATTTCAATTTAGATTTTTTTTAGTTATGGGGGTTAAAGTGGTGAAGAAAAACCGAATGTCTGCAAATATGCTCAAGTGGGGTATCAAATGAAAGGTTATGACTTGTACATCACAAAACAACAACTTGTATAAGTTTGACGAGTCTGTTTGTCTGTCTGTGTGTGTGTCTGTGTGTCTGTGGCATCATAGCTCCCGAACTCCCGAACGGATGAACCGATTTCAATTAAGTTTTTTTTTTTCTATTAAAGGTTACTTATTATTCTAGAATCTAATATGGTTAAAACAATGTCCTTTTTAGTTTGAAATGAATAGGAGCTGAAAGAAAACCGAAATCGCGCGTGGGTGCAATTTTCTGTAATTTGATACGCGCCATCAAAAGAAACAGAAATTGAAACGTATCGTAACAATAAATTCGTCCCTAAACATTGATAGGTTGGTATTATAATAAAAAATACATGCCAGAAAATATATTTATGTTCGGTCATTGTGTGACATGTCCCAGTGATCGTCATAAAGCACCCGTTTGTATCCACTAAGGCGCATCGTAAGGCGCCAAACACTTTTCGATCAAATATGATCTTTATTACCTATTCTTAAGATACATGCCAAGTGCCATACCATGCGTGGAAATTCGAAAGAAAATGTGACCCTTTCACCCGTTCGTTATTAGATTGAGAATGAATGTAACGGATAAACTCGGACAAACGATTGACTGCTATGACAAAAGGATCAACCATGCGAAATTAATTCAATAAAAAAGGTCCAATATCTCAATATTTTGTTATATTTATATCACCACCTTACAAAATACTAACGAATTTGTCTGGCAGCCATTCTGTTTCTAGCTGAAAAATTTGTACAATATAGTTGAAACTGCGCCTGGAAATTCTTGGGTATTCTTCTTGGGTATCATATTTCGATCAGGTGAGTGTATGAGTGCACAGCCTTAAAACTATAAGTCTATTAGGATAGGAGGGCATTAGGATATTGATAAAAGGCCGACGCACCAAGTCATTATCAGGATCATGATCAACTTATTAAATGCAATGCAGAGTCTTTCACCTCCCCAGTCTTCTCACCACCCCATCTCTTGTGAGTAGATAATTAACGAGATATTTTTTTTTTATAATATATGTAGAAATGCTAGTATTTGCAACATTATAAGGGATTCAAAACTAGAAGTTGACCTCACCTACAATGCATCCTGTAAGGGCAAGTGGTCCTGAAATGCTACAACCTGTTTTATTACCGAGAGAATAAAACAAGTACCAAAAATCAGTCCCTTGTTGTCGGATTCATAGTTAATAAGTTTTATACGAGCAACTTTGTATAGGTTGAAATAATTAGAATAGAGTTGCGTACCGGAATCACTACACGGTATTTGTTGAAAATCATCCAGGCTCACCTTTCACCATCCAAGAAGTAAAATCAATTTACGAAAGTATTTCTCGGGTAGTATATGCTTCGACAACTCACTATACCGGTATCATGGGTGAGTTTTATGCAAGGCTAGGTAAACAGGGCGATAATGAGTTCAAACTGGGCTATTTCGGACCTAGAGTTCAGATCTTTCATCCCATCAAATACTTGCAGTACATGAAGACCGAGAAATACTATACGATGACCTCGTTCTTCAAATAACGGTTACATCGAACAAGTTTCACATTGAATAAATTAATGTCAACGGAGAACATGACAGCCCTTTATTTTACTGATAATTTCGTAGTTATTGCTAAGACCATACAAGACTTCGTAGGGTGCATTCTTTGTCCCGCAGTGGGCAGTGTTATGTAAAATCAAGCAGCAAATATAATCCCTATTTCATTTCTAGGTGGCGCCCAACGGAACCAAATTGAAATGAATGTTTCAAAGTTAACTCTAATTACTACCGAGAAGTTTATACGTACGTCTCCTTAGAGTGTCGAAATAGGAGTTAACTAAACTTATTTACCTTTCTACAGAGTTGTTTATAAGCAAGTTTGGCGGAGTTGCAACGCTCTGGCAAGTAACATTTTAGTAAAAGTGTCACTGTTAAAGTTTTGCACCTCTTACTACTTATTATTGGTCCTTATTTTCGATATAATTTTATGCGAATATAAATTCTGTATCGGACAGACTTCAGCGGGGCTATACACAATATTTTCTGTCGAATTAGTAAAATAATAATATTTCTTGCTTACATAAATAAATATGAAGTCATTTGCATGTCTTGATATGAAAGCACCAGAACATTTTCTTATTATGTCACTATAGGAATGGCATTAGTTTTTGTCAAGTCTAGCGCTTTCATTCGGCTTTTTAGTAGGTATATAGTACGTCTCCCATGTTAGCACAAGTGACTGACGTCCGTTCTCATAAAAAGCTTCTTTAAAATTGTTCCCCTCAATTAGATATTACTACTACTTATTACTGATTAGTATTCTTAATTTAATTTTCTATTGCTATATGTTAACAAACAAATCAGTTGGTAAATGGTTACAATTGCTTATATTACATGTAGTTCTTGTAAGATTCACAGCCTATTGTAAGCCCCACAAAAACCACCGTGTACCTACCTTACCAACTCGTGACATGAAATGTAAAGTCGCGGTATCCAGTAATTTCACGTTCATCTTAACACTTCACATCACAACAACAATGCGACCACTTAAATAAGTAAAACAAAACTAGTTTAAGCAAAAACAGACGACCCTAACATAGAATCTCTCTCTTCGTAGTATGATTTCATCAAAGAGTAGAGGAATAACCTAACAGACAGTATGATTACAATTAAATTCGTTTCTAATCTTATATATAAAAATGAATCGCAAAATGTGTTGGTAAGCTCATAACTCAACAACGCCTGGACCAATTTGGCCAATTCTTTTTTGTTAATGTTCGTTGAAGTTCAAGGAGGGTTTTTACAATGAGGAAAATTCGAATAATTATCGGAAATGCCCTTTTATTTTCCCATGCAAACGTTTTCTAACTAAAACGTACAGTCGAATTGAGCTTTATTGTTATTGTATAAAGTTCATATTGCAAGCACTCACTGTTGTCTAAGCAATGAAGGTGTGTTCCTAACATCAAAGAGTCAATTTGTGCTTTATTAACGCTACATATAGTTGAAATTCAATCATATCTATCAAAACAGTGTGCGTGCGTGCGTTGGAGCACAGAATACATCGTTGGAGGATTTAATGTCCAGTTCCAAAATTGAATAGCCACAAAATGTAATAGGTCATTTAGACTTTTTTTGCGATTTGGTTGGCTATGCGACATTATCTATAAAATAATTAGGAACAAAAAACTGCCACTGTACAAATCTTTTTGAGAGGACGAAGTCTGTCGGGTCCACTAGTATTGTAATGAAATTATACGTAAACCAATAGTATAATGTAGACAGAGAGAAAAATAAAAGTGCTTAAATAAATTTTATCCATTTATTTTTTAAGATGTTGGAACGTAAATAAAGTTACACGATTTAATTATCTATAGCTTAAGCTGAAAAATGTTTAAAAAAAGTTCTCATAAAAGTGCATTTATATACAACCTATTTTAGATTCATTGATAAATAAGATCTCATTTTTATCATTTGAATCAATTTATATTTATGATTAATCTTCCCTACCATTGCCTGTAACTAACCAACGTTTACACGATTGTGGGTGGCGCAATGTCATGTCTCGAATGGATATCTTTGTTTACATTTTGTTACGAATAACGCCGGAAGTAACTGTAATCCTTTTGATCGCACCCTCCTTTGAATTGTCAGCTTTCTTGTTTTGTTGGTTTTAGCTTATACAAAATTTAGTTCGCGTTCAAATATGTATGCAAATTGAGAATATTTGATTTGGCATGGAAACCATTTTTTCTTTGCCTTGTGTGATGCTCTTAAAATTTGGTATTTGTCATTTATAACATTGTCCCAGAAATATTATCGATGGGTTTTGAAGTGTTTTGTACCAGTTAAATAGAATAACTTTAACAACAACATATAATTTTACTAACAATACATATGTATTGTAACTTTAACAGTAACATCATGCTAGCTTACCAATTATTACTTGAGCTTTTTATATTGTAATAATTATGGCAAAATAATGAGGATCCGGTAAGCATCTCTCATGGAACTATATATTTTAGATAAGATTTGATAAATTTTAAACATGCTGTTACATTTTAATTTCAACCATACATAAGTGATGACTTTCAAATGTGATTTAAAAACATATGGACACATTGTGAATTTGTGTGCACGATATAAATTGAAAATAAATGATGAAAACGGATTTGACTTAACATTAAAATGCAAAGTGAAGCCAGGCTATGAATCGGTCAAAGGTACGCTTAAAACACGTTAAAACCAAAGCCTTGCGTGCTATACCGATAAACAAACTATTAAAGTTATTCTATATATGAAAACAAAAATTATTTTTTTAAATTACTACTACATGATCTTTGGAGCAATTACGGCAATATTAAGCAATTTTACTCAATAATTAAAAAAATAAGGTAAATACGTTATTTGCTGTATCATTCTAATAGTAAACATTCCTTATGACTATTATAGTGAGGTGAGTCTTGAGTCGGGAATATACGTGCGAGTCCATTGGCTACGAGTATAATGTGAAAAGTGTTAATTGACTTCAGTCGCTCAATATCCTATATGTCACATTATGGGCAAGCCAAAATTATTTAAAAATTAACATGAAACTGTTTGAAAAGAGTTCCCACTAAAACTCAAGACCCAAAATAAAGAAAATCTATTTCAGAAACACAAATAATACCCTTCCACATTATTATTTCACGGTATTTTTTCATATGAAATAACAATATGATATACTTAGTTTTAACCATTGAGGCTCATGAGAACATCTAAATGGATAGAAATGAGATAATGAGATAATACTGTAATCGCAAAAAAAAATCATACTGAAGTCCTAAGCTAAATGATATGGAACAGCTGTTTCTTTTTTGCAAATACTGGGTTTTTATAATAGAAAACGTTGTTATTTTTATGATAAGAACAAGATTGTTCATAGATATGAATATAGCCAAATAATTCAATATACTCGAAATCCTGCATAGAGTGTTTTTAGTTATTACTGAACATCTGCTTTTATAGTATCTGGTGTTGACATACCAGGAAATGTACAGTAATAACTATATAGCATCCTTGACATGCAAAAGTGATTGTAAAAATCCCATTTGAAGAATAAATTTTTGATTTTGACAAATATGCCACTGTCGTATATCGAAGAAATCCTTTCAGTTCAAATTCTTTTCACCTAAATCATTACTAAATTTTACAAAATAATTTTATACGCTGGAATCGTATTTACTTAGTTTTAAAAGCCTTAATGAGTTTTTCAGTGGGTTTGACGACAAATGAACAAAAGACAAGAAAAAAAATTTAAGCATATAAAAATGGCGACAAAAATCTCAATTAGACGAAGGAAATTTCGTTAACTAGAAATTCAGAGTTAAATTAATATTGGTACGGGTTCTCCATGAAAGTCAAAGCTTCAAAATCACTTCCTTAAATTTGATACATTAATATCCCCAATTGAAGGAAAAGGTCTAAACTGGAAATACAGACAGGGTATGTCACTTGCTTTCCTCAGTACCTCCACAATATGAAATCACTGCAATCGAAACAACGCACATGGAAATAATTAAAACAAATATATAAAGAAAAGGTATAAATAAAGCCTGACGAAGCATCTTTAGAAGGGGCTAAAGTTTAACTAAAGTCTAACTCTTTTAGAAATATATGTCACAAAGCTGTATCTAAAATAAACAATATTGTAAGCGAGGTGAGAGACGAGCAAGGGTGGAAAACATGGCAATAGGATATAAGACTTAGGAAGTAAAGACTTGAAAACAATGGCAATATGAATACATAACTCTCTTAAGTACAGATACTCTTGTATAGCACAATTTCGTATCAATCTTACCTACCTGCGTTGCCTAAATTAGAACTTGATAGCTTTGTAAAATCTGAAAAGATTTCATACAGACACATAAGTATCTCCTGCACCTAACATGCACAATACGTACGGAGCGGTAACATTATTTATAATTGTATATTTTTAACTTTACATATTGTAGCATCTTAGCAGTGGGGTGTCTTATTGTGGGAACCGTCGCACTTCGATCCACAATGTGTCTAGTGACTAGACACATTGTGGGTCGAAGTGCGACGGCGAAGGAACACGGGGAAGCACACTAAACTCTAGTGTGCTACCCCGTGTTCCCTGTCCTAGTCTACCAGATGGCTAACACCAATCCAATCGATCTACCGTGCTCAAGAGCTTAATTATGTCCTTTGGTGGCATAGCTCTGTAGTCTATGTAATCGAAATAGCATAATAGATGTATCATGTTCTCTTTTTCGATCTTCAACCTATACAATTTAGTTGTGGCCTGACCCATTCTGTGAAGCATGACGCTAGTGCTAAAATCTCGTGTCAAGGCGCCTAATGCTAGGTGGAGCAAATTTTCAATACCTATGAAAATCTTAAACACATGAATAACTTGCATTGCAGGTGAAAAGAACTTAGAATTAGTTTTAAATTTACATCCCAAATATTTGCTTTCTTAATAAAGGTTGCTTTAAGATTGTTAATTATTTTTTAGAGACGCTTAACAATGAGGAAACACGTAAAGATTTTTGTTTCGGTACAAACTTGCTACAGGTGAGTAATTATTATATGAATAAGTATTGACTACGGCCTACGGAGGGATAGCATAATATGATGATTTCTCTTTATCAGTATTAGAAGAATGCATAAAAGTGAGCGAAGATTATAAATTTATAAACATATTCCTATGCAAATAAATTAAATTAAGTTTCAGTAACACGTTCATTGTCGACAACAAATGCAATATACTATATACATCGATCCATACAAACACATCATAAATATCCACATATGCTGACAGAGACATATATATATATATATATATATAATATATATATATATATATTATATATATATATATATATCTTTTGAGTTGAGATCTAAATGATTTGAGACTGCTAAAACAAATAATCCAATTTATTAAACACACAACAGAATGAAACAAGTTGACAACATATATCACTGAATTTGTCACAAACATATCTATTTTAACCCTGTCATATATGCATTTGTGTGCACTCCGCCCACTTATGTGCGACTTCGAAGCATTGTGGTGAGGCAGGGCGCCAACATTACAATTTTCACCAAATCGTTGGTCCACGTAGCAATTTATCTTTATTAACAGTAATTATGTATATGAAATCACAAAAAATATATGTTTATTAACGAACAGAAGAAATTATACTTGTCAATTTAATATTAACAATATAATGTAATTTTATATAGTGTTGAATATGGAATTATATAAAATTTTGCTACGTCTCTCAATTCACCGGAAGTTGAAAGATTTTTAATCATCTCATCCCTCCTCTTTTATATCAACGAAAAAGGCTAATGTTTAGTGCGGAATGTAGGGTGTAAGAGACAGGGGCGAATTAAGAGTTAAAAATGACATTTATTATTTATGTTAGAGCAAAGTTGATAATGATGTACAGAAATTGTTCTTTATATTTTAAGAAGACATAGTATTTAATATAAATAAAAATTATACGTTATTTCCAGAAACAATACGTGGTACTAACTATTTAACAAGTCCTAGGAGACGTTGACAGTTGCATATAGACTTTCTCAAAGAATATACACGAACCAAAAACTATTGTCTTACTGCTTGATGTAGATGGTGAATATTCCGCTTAACTTCCTGTGCTTTAGCCGGCCGAGATACGTTCGTTAATTAACCTCTTTCTGAAAGTTGGTATTACCTAGTTGAACTATTCGACTCAGGTAATCATACTTGTCAAAAACTTACACTGCAGAGTCTCTAACTTTCACAGGAATTAGTACTACATAAGAATTAAACAATGTTTGCACAGACTATGTTCATTTTTAGATTGACTTATTGGTAGCCTATTCAGGTTTTCTGATATCTCTCAAGATATCTCAGGTAAATATTTTCATTTAGATTCAATAAATTTTTATGTCAAAATAAAAATACCTTCTTTCTGTAAAATGAGTATATCCTCTGATGCTGCTATGATAGATAGTATATTGGTGGTGTTGTTTACCACAAATGGTGGATATGACAAGTCGACTCTTAAGTAAATGAATATATTATATAAAGCGTAATTTAAATTATTAGCAAAAAACATACATCTGTAATTTTTAATAATAAGTTGTTGTTATGTTATATGTAATACCTCTCGTTATCTAATAATCAGAATACAATATTCACCTGACAATCACCTGTAAATTTGATAATTATTCAAATGTTTTTAGTTTAGTATATTTTGTATCCAACATACCATTTACATATAAACTCTAGTAATATTAGACTGTGGATGGAATAAGCTTGACAAGTTCTGCAAAGTTCCAACAAAACTGCTCTGATCCGTCCCTGTTTGGCAACAATAAATGAGTTCAGAATATTCTCTGCTGCATACTGCAGTCTGGAATGCGTTGACTACGGCGAACGGTTTCAAATTAGAACATACTTTACAGTAAATTTCGCGGAACAAGCACTGCACTGAACGCGCTTAAGGAACTTGCTACTTTCATGATTTTGGTAAGGATTGCGGCAATAGTATGACTTTATTATTATGAGTGTAGTATTTACCATGTGGTATGTTGAGCAGTACGCTAACAACGCAGTTAGTACTATTTGAACTCAATTTGAGCTGAATAAGATTTTTAGTGTCGCTTTATATATAGCATCTAATTATTGTTTTACAGTAATTGAATGAAACCCAAGATTTCATTTCGTTAGTATTGTTTGCTTTATTTTAATTAATATGGCTTTACTTTTATTACAAAAGAAGGCATGAGATACCTTGTAATATATTAATGTGAACTACTTTTTTTAGGCGCTATATTGGCTGTACGGTTAATTTATAATTAATTAAATTCAGTTCAGTCAGTCGATCAGTATATTTAAATCAGATAGATTGTAGAAGTTGGAAGTTCTTTGATTATTTATAAAATTATTATTCAAATGGAATTATAATATTGGTATTCAGGTGATAGCAGGGAAAACGCAAGATATGACCTTTAAAAAGGGGTCAATGCGTGAAGTTTGGTCCCCTAATATCTTATTCTACTCGACGATTTGTTGGAGGGTTCTGTTTGGGAACACAAAATACAGACTTTGAATATTGATGATGAAACTTATTAGGAACACAATTAAACTTCGCTAATTAGGCTTTGATTAGTCGTGACCTCTCTTCAATTTGGAAATGTTTCTGTAAACGAATGTACCTACCTATTCAAGTTTGAGATAAGAAGAGCCAAGCATTGAAATAACAGGTTGCCACTGCTGTTTTTCTTTTCCTGGAATTCGTTAGGACCGGCTAAGAGACAGAGACAATAGACTCACCCGTTGTCGTGTTTGGGAGCTCTTTGAGAATAATTTGCGTGATTATAGGTATTACATCCTAAGACGTAAAAATTAAGTGCAATAGGTAGGGGTAAAAACACAATAATTGAAACACAATAATAATACTTAGTTTATCTTTGTTTCTACTATAAGATGAAAACGATCAACGATTAAGAAAGTAAGAAGTTTCTACCATAAATTTCAAATTATTAATCTTAAGCCATTTTAGTTTTATTCAACTTCTTTGGCTACAAAAAAGTGTAAAATCTGTGTACTACGTAATATTTTCTCATTAAAACATTAAATTCAGTTCCATGAAGTTTGTTTAAAATATGTTTGTTGTGATGGTTCTGTAATAATATCATCGGATTCTTTTTTATACCTATTGAGAATAAATTATATTGAATTCTTTTTATTTCATTATTTCTGTCGTTAGAAGCTCACTATTACCGTTGCATTAGTTCCATATTAGCGAATTACTGTTCGAAAACCTTGCCGTCCCAACGATTGTTAAGTGAGCAGCGCATCCTTCCTACTGCTACTTAAGATACTCTTTAGCGCATAGCCTTCTCCGTTCGGGTACTTATGCGAATATACAAGCGATAGGCTTAAGTGACAGTGGCTAATATCAAATTTGAAATAAAAAACAACATTGAAATATTTTATAAGAAAAAAACAAAATCAAATGTGAGAGAATTACTGTAACAATCAGATAATTTCTTGTAACATAATATTATAGTGTAATGTTTAGTCACCAGTTGGCATTTCATATATGCTGTCTCACTCTTAAATATCAACCAATCCCACATAAGCATTAAGTCGCTGTCGACGGCAAAATGGCCTCATTTACCAACGATTCTCACGTAACAAAGTGACACACATGAGCTGGAACACAATGGGATGTACTTACTTTACGGGTACATTCTGACAATACCAATTTCAGAATCTCGAGTTGCAACAGCTACCGGATTCCAGTTGTTCCAATTTTACAATGTTGTTTAGGTATATGGTTGCAAACCAAATAAATTTTATTCTATAATTTTCTTACTCCTATTAAAATATTTGAATATTTTGTTTATTTATTAAATAACCAATAAAGTAAATAAATGTCTTATCTATCTCTCTATCTTAATAGGTCGGTACAAAATAATATTTTTTCAGGGGTCTGTGTAAAAATCCGTCATAGTACAAACCAGCAAGAGGTTGGAATTCATTTTTAGTTGTCGTTAAATTAGTAAATGAGGCCCATCTTATATCATTGGTAGGAGGAAGATATTGTATTTTGTGGTCAATGATTTTGTTACTCACTTCCGAGTACTTGTCTATTAATGAATGAGATCCGACAAAAGTCTTTCCTTGCTGAATTCCTTCAGTCGTTATCGAAATAGTATCTATGCTATTATTATATTGTGGTGTTGGATATGGACCTTCAGTGTTTTTTATTGTTGTTGGGATTGGGGTCAATGTAGTTGTGAAATTTATGGTGTGGGTAATATTTTGATCATTGTTAATATTTTCGGAAGTTTCAGTAAAATTATCAATATTTTCATGTTTATCTAATGCAAGTTCATCATTAGACTCTACATCTCTTTTCGGCTTAAGAAAAATTTCAATATCATTATTATTTTCAACATTTTCACCAAAATTTGATGATGTTTTTATCGTATTTAGCTTATCTGTGCTTTTATTATCATTGATTGCTTTATCGCAGTCTGTTTTATATAATTTCACACTTTGCTTTTGGGTCACGAGCGGTATAACAATAATAGCCGGTACCCGAAATGAATCTCTATTTCCAATTTTATAAGCATTAAACATGCTCAATAATGTAGGAAATTTATTTTTTCCGGGTAAAATTTTGCTTTCACCTGAAATAAGCTAACATTAGAATGACGATGAATTAGAAAACTTACCACATATAATTTTAATCACCTACATAATAATGAAACACAAACAATTCCACAAATTACTAACATACGTCTAAGCCAAACCATTTTGTAAATGAAAGTGAATACTGTGTGAAGTGTTTATCATTGACAAATGCTACAGTATATCACAGTATACCTAACAGAATTACATGCTTCAGATATTTTTTTTTAATATTTTTGACCGATTGATAAAATTTACCAATGGTTATTATTGTTATATTATAATAATCGATACATTCATATCAAATTTAAATTATATTTCTTTTTGTTTAGAAGGAGATTTCACCGGTTTGTTAACTTGTCGTCAATTCATAAAAGTTGTTATTATTGGTGTTCCGATTGGTTGGTGACAGAGTTCATAATAACATCACAACAATTAAAAGTGAGGGAGCCAGTTCTTCTGTTAACGTATCACCCAAATTCTGTCTTAAAGAAAAATATTTCGTACTGATTACTGTGTAATGCTGTGTAACTGCTGCATCTTCAATCAAATAAATGTTGCCAAAACTTAACTGCATGCAGCCATCTTGTCTTTTTCATCGTTAACTTGGGACTATATAGATAGTAGAGATGGAAGTCAGAACATAATTAGTCCTAATGGTACACCAGGGTTACAAGTAAGGTAATTCTTTTGGTAAGGTAATACCGACGAGGATTCCATAGAATACTAAGAATTTTAGTATCCAGTGAACAGTGAGAACAAAAAAAATAATTGGTAGATAGGTATTATTAATTTCGTAAAAGAGGGTGCAAAAATAACACAATAAATGTGTAGCTAAAATGAATTTGTGGTTCTTGTTCCGTTTAATCTGATTATAATCCCGCTTTACGTATACTAAGCGAAGTGAAATCGAAAATAAACATGAGGGATATGAAAATGCGGGCTTGTAACCATAAGTACTCTGTATTGTTATTTCATAACAATGCTCTGTATATACATACTATTTATTACTTAAGTTTTTTTGGACTGTGCTATAACTAAGAAATAAGTTAATTCTATTCCATTAACACGTGACTTAATTTTTTCTGACACAGCTCTTCAAAATATTGGTAATTAATTTTTCAACACCTTTAGTTATTAAAAATAATCGTTAATATTCACGTTTTCATTTCTCCAGATCATAGCTGTGATTATGGTACCTAGGTATGTACATGAAACATATAGTCATAATCACTACAAAAAATTAATAGAGAAATCAATATGCGGTTATTAGGTACAAAACTGGTAATTATGATAGATACGATAGTATCTCAATTACATTATAAAGTTTTCAATACAGGTAATATTTATATTATTATTATCCAACTTTACTGTATTGATTCTCATACAACTCAATACCATTATTGAGTAAATAAATCCTAAATCCTTAATCCCTTTTGGAGTCTTGAATATCTTTGTAGAGTCACTTTATAATAAATTGTAAATAAAATTATATATTTTGGATAATGTTTTAATGAGCTATTTCGCCTCATTTCAGTGTCACTTTTTTACCACAGAAGCACGTGGAAAATGGTCAAGATCCTTCTTTACATTGTACAAATCCCACTACTCCACAAGAAGGATTTTTCTTCTACCTATGTAAAACGGAGTGAAAAGTATGAAATTCTTTACCCCCTCTTTTTCCTTTTACACTGCAACTTTCAATTCTAGAATGCATATTCTTGTATTAATTAAACATAATCCATCGTAAGCTTCCTACATGCCTACTTCCTATATGCTAAATGCCTACTAAAACGATAAAAAAGTAACCTTGACCTGTTCATCTTCATTGCTTCAGCGAAGTCTATTTGAAAAAAAAAAACCAGATATATTTATAGTTAAGTATGTCGTTATTTAACTTAATTATGCTAATCTCATAAAAGATTGTCTTGAAGACGAACCACGGTATAATTATAAATGTCCCAACGTTAACTTCGACCCAAGAGGCCTCTCTAAACTTTTATCTCAAAACACACGCATCAGCGCTTCCATGTAATTAGGTATACATTCATATTTGTATATAAGCGCGTCATGTTGTGATATTAAGTAAAAGCCGTCGTCGACAGAATTGCGCCCGAGGCGCATGTCATTCTGTCGCACTGTCTCGGTGTCAGCAGTATGTCGCATTGCAAGCGAAATTATTATTAATGGCCTCTGGTAGTCATCATAGACCGCGTTCCGTTAAAATGAGTAATTAGTACTTAGGTGTTGGCATTTTATATTTATACAGTGAGCAAATGAGTAATGAGATAAGAATATTTATTTACATTTTGAATCGTATCGTAAAACATAATTGATCGGAGTCCGATTTTTTAATATTAGTCAATTTAGCAATTGTTTACTTCAGTTTTTCTTTACATAAACTCGAATTTAATGGACTCGAATAGAGTAATGATAGTGCATTGCCATTTCTTTTCCAACCAATGCTTCTTTTCATTAGAACATCTGAACTTAATAAAACACTTAATATAAATAATAAAAAAGGAAACATACACAACAAAATATATTATTAAATCACGAACGCGTCTTCAACAAACCGAGTCGAACCGTGTGAACACAATAGAATATTTCAATTCCATTCTTTGCCTTTTACTTTGTTGAGGCAATTTAAACTGTTCATGACTATGTATTAATCCTCTAAGAAACTAACTTACTAATTGAGAAAGTACTTAAGTAATTAAAATAAAGAAAGCTCACAAATGTGTTTTTAATTTAAGCTATTTTGCTATTGAATGTATTTCATATTGTGTATTTATATGTTTTTATATATTGATATTCTTTTAATTTGCAAATATTTTTATTAATATAGTGATATTGCTTATATATTGCTCCTAATTAGTACCAATAATACCGTATTTAATTTGACTATAAAGTACCGACGCACAGTATCTCATTTTTACCAATTTACACTTTAATGTACGGTATATATCGTGATTAAAATTAAAATCAATTACATACAATCTTAATATTATTAACTTGAACAGTTTGTTTGAATAGTTGAATTTGCAAATTCAGAAATAACTGGTGTATATTGAAAAAATATTTTTGAGTTGGATAGTCCATTTATCGAGGAAAGCTGTAAGCTATCTAATATCACGCTGCTGAAGCGGAGCATCAATAATAATAAATGTTGCAAAAACGAGAAAATATAATTTTATTTGAGAGCTGTAGTTGTATATGCTACATACGTAAACGATTCAAAATAGGTAAAATCTATGTATGA
Source organism: Scirpophaga incertulas (assembly GCA_036419045.1). Classification (NCBI taxonomy): domain Eukaryota; kingdom Metazoa; phylum Arthropoda; class Insecta; order Lepidoptera; family Crambidae; genus Scirpophaga; species Scirpophaga incertulas. The sequence goes on from CM071641.1 coordinate 12,234,362, forward strand.
TGGATGAATGGATATCATATGTCTATCTCTTAAGATTGACTAGCTATAACCTTTTTATGGAAATCAACAAATTCAAAATTAACGCAACACGCGATGGTTTTTTAATCAACGTAATATTAATCCTAATCTAAATAAATACACAATTAATATCACAATTGTGGACAAAATTTTCCTTGACATCTTGACGTCACTTAATATCTTGAAAAATATCATAACTTTAAAATACTCGGCAATCAAATAGGTGAGTTCGGATTTACTCAGGTCGATAGATGGTGGGCGAAAAGGAGGGACGTTGGCTGGCGGCACGGCGATAACCCTACGAGGTATCAGACCTCCAAGGGGTGAAACGTTTCTATATATGAGGACGAAGCCGCGGGCACAGCTAGTAAATGAATAACTTTAAAAGCGTCAGTGGTCTATTCCTCGAATTGGGAGATTTGGGGAGAGGGGGACAGAGTTCCTATGTAAGTAATGTGTTTTTCGTTTATTGTTATTATATGTACTTGACGCTCTTACGGTGCAGACAAGGGGTATGACAAACGCAAATTTATTATAAATAATTGACAATCAAATATTGATCCTATGCGGATCTAATAAAGTTATACAATTGGTTGTATAATAGTTTCTTCACTTAATTTCTCCATACAAAAAAAAAACCAAAGGAAACACATAACGTTATCATTCCGACTGCAGTCACACCACATATAAAGAATATAGATAAATCGCAGACGTCTTGTGTGTTACTGCCATTGTGTTGAATTTCGCAAATCAAATCAGTTCGAAGTTGCTTATCTATTATAGTCAGACTCTAACTTAGTTCTGTAAGTCCGAAACTAAGGCCGCTATAGTTGTGGCGACAAGTATGAACTTGCAATTGTTCTAAAATTGGACAACTATATCTGTAGATATAATTATATACAGAATTGGGGTACTTCTGTCTTTGCAAATGCCAGCTTTGGTGGTGCTTTGGCTCGTCACTAAGGGTCTGCACGCCGCGGTGATACTGCAGTATGCCAATGTATTTTATCATTCTTCTAATTTTAGTAATTAAGTAACTAGAAACAAAAAATAATGTTAAAACTCTTGTCATCGTATAAATGTGATATATTACTATCCCTAAAAAAATATGCAATTAAATCTTCATCGAAAAGTTGTCGTCTTTATTCATAATACGCATATTATCAAAATAGCCAATTTTTTAAAACTGCTTTCATTTTTTTAATAAAACATCCGGTTTTTTATGATGCAGCAAAATATTTGTGAAGCAAACTGCATACACCTACAATTACAACTACTTACACTTAAATTTACAACTACTTAAATTCAAAGGACGGTTGACTAAGGCTTGACTTACGAGTAGGCTCGCCTCTAAGTGAGGGAGATATAAGTTGAGATGATGATGATGATGTTAGCAGATACACTAACAGCATTTTGTATTTTTTTCACCGAATGAAACAGATGCTAACATTTAAGATGCAAGCGAGTTATACTACCCCATAGTACACCCTCCGAAACACACTATGATAAAACCTATGTAAAGGACAAAATTATTATGGCGAAAAAAAAATTTTTGATGTTGACAGTTAATAGTAATAAATCGTTCTAGTTTATCGTATTTTGGTTGTCATACTACGAGTATGATAATGAATCTTTTACCTATATAATTTTGATATATCTGTACTTTTGATAAACTCGAGCACAAATATTACATACTGTGCACAAGTATTACTGTATAGTACTACTATATAGTACATAGTTGCACTGAGATCCCCATAATGAGTCAGTGACAGACATATTTACACTGCATATTCCACACATAAATTAATCAATATTGAAACGTTTAGATTGATCTATTTTAGTATAATATCTCGTGGGCTATTATTGTGGGGATTTACTGTAAATATTGAGAGTTCTATTTGTATAAAACTAAATTAATGTTTATAATAATTATAATACACATGAAATAGAAATAAACTTGCTATATGTTATGTTCAGGTTTGATAAAACTAAAAGTATGTTAAATATATAGCATTTTACAACTATATTTCAAGAAGTATTACTGCTTAACTCTTTCAATTTAAAGCACTTGTAAAAATACTCTTATTAAGAAAATATCCTACAAAGTCATTGATTATTTAAATGACAGCAACTTGGGCTTAACTTTTAAGACATTTTCTGCTTGTAATAACAACAAATAATTGTGCATAGAAAAACGAATGCTACTTATTCTTACTTATCTAATCTTGTAATGGAAGTTGAATTAACTTTTGTTCTGATGCCAGCATCCAGTTGACGTCTGTAACAATACTTGAAGAGAAAAGAACCTGTTCTGTTTTTTTGTGACGTAGAAAAGTAATTTTGTAAATTATATAATTTGGTTGGATTGCTGATTTTCTCTTTTATGCAAAAGAACATTTTTGTGATTTTGTGTTGAATATTGTGAGAAAAGACGCATGGAAAATTCAACTTGCATTTTCTTCACATATATACTTTACAATCCATATAATTTATTACATAAATGCATACATTCAATTATAACATACATAATTACTATACACATGTACATATGTTTTATTTTACAAGATATGTTTAATTAAGCTGATCGTATATTATACTACAGCCTATGTCTGCTGTATTGCGACGGTCAAGTTAGACTGAGGCTATAAGAACATTCCAAATAAGCCACAACTTAGCAAGTCGGCAAAGTTAGTTCTGTTCTTACCTCAACAAGTTTGTAAGCGAGAGAATTTCACATATTCTAGAATAGGATGGATAAATGATTCATTGTTTCTCCAGATTTACGTACTGTAAATGAATTTACTTGCATCTTGTCTTGTTGAAAATTTAAGTTGCTTCTATCATCAGACGGTTACACATAAGGCATGCCATTTATTTTTAAGGTTCTGTAGCCAAATGGTAAAAAACGCAACCCTTATAGATTCGTCATGTTTGTCTGTCCGTCTGTCCGTCCGTAGGTCACAGCCATTTTTTTCCGAAACTATAAGAGCTATACTATTGAAACTTGGTAGGTAGATGTAATCTGTTCCCGGGGGCTCCCTACATGCCCGAGGAAGGCCATCCCTGAGGTTTTTAGTGGGTAGGCCTCCCCTTCTGGGGAGGAGAGCCCCACATAACCGCCGGCTCGCCACAGCCGGGGTATTTTACAATTTAATGCATTTTCCTCAGGAGGAACAAAAAAAAAAAAGGTAGATGTATTCTGTGAACCGCATTAAGATTTTGATGCAAAAATAAAAAAAAAAATAATAAATATTGGGGGCATTATTAGAACTACATACATACTTAGAACTAAAACTCAAAAATTATTTTTTCATCAAACACATACGTGTGATTTATCTATGGATAGGTTTCAAAAATGATATCGCGGTTTCAAAATATTTTATTTCTAAACCGAATAGTTTGCGTGACAGACGCTTCCAACGTGGAAAAAAGGTGCCCCCTCTAACTTCTAAAATAAGAAAATGAAAAATCTAAAAAAAAAACATATGATGTACATAACTATAAAAACTACCAACGAAAATTATTTTGAACGAGATCTACTAAGTAGTTTTTTTAATACATCGTAAATCGTAAACCGCTTCCTTTAATTTTATAAACCAATGGTACGGTACCCTTTGTGCGTGAGTCCGACACGCACTTGGCCGTTTTTTTTTGCTTGTCGGCCATATAGAAAATGCTTTCAAATTGGCTTCTCTCGCGTCTAACGCGAATTAAAGATATGCCGTTGAGATAGAGAGATTCGATAATTTCCTTCAATCTTACTGTACATTTTTTTATTCCGTTCGTAGCTTTTTTGACCATAGATCATCATAAATCGATAGGAAATTAGGAACCATAAGACCAGGTGTTTATATATTGTTTTGGCGCTTATATCACCACATTTTTAAGATGACGTTGGTCTTTAGTTGCAAGTTTCAGTGTACGAGTATACAAGTATACTACATTGGGCTCCTAAAATTGCTGTTGTAACTGTGTAAAATATTTGGATGAACCGTGTTGACCTTAAATTTAATGTCTTAATGTTTAATTATACTTGAACCTGACAGGTATTTCTAATTTTTTATAATCTCTCGTGGAGCATGTAGTACAGACCCTTTAAATGCAAGTATATGTCCAGCAGTAGGCAGTGACTGAAGAAGAGAGCTATTAAAATAAAATGTGTTCATTAACAATACTATCCCATGTCAATTGAGTAACTAAATTACAAAATCAATAAATGAAAATTATTTTTCATATACAATACATTTAAGACACGTATTTAATAACATGACATCTCAACATACGTCTGAAGTATAATGTTTTATTTGTAAAGGGATGGTGAAGTGTTAAGTGGTTTACAGCTGAAATAAAATTAATTGTAATGTTAAAATGTTATTTCAAACACCTTTACAAGTTGAATTAACGGTACTATAGGCGAAGGACACTTGTTGGAATTAAATTAAATTAGGCACAGTCAAATTTCTCTACTTCATGCCATTATTATTGAGAGCTTAAGTAATATTGCTTTGTTTTGAGAGAAACAGTATATTCTGTTCTAATTACGAAATTTTATTTAATTCTTACGACTACAACGGTACTCACGAATGTTTGACCTTTCACATTTAACGTGTTAAATAGGAATTTTATGCCATGAATTTCCATTTAACTTCATTGTCAATCTTATCCACCTGGTTACTACTGTTAACAGCTCCGGAGCCTATGAACACGTAACATATTGCATGGTATAAAAAATATTAAATGTACATAGTCTATACTAATATAATAAAGCTGAAGAGTTTGTTTGTTTGTTTGTTTGTTTGTTTGAACGCGCTAATCTCCGAAACTACTGGTGCGATTTGAATAATTCTTTTTTTGTTGGATAGTCCATTTATCGAGGAAGGCTATAGGCTAAATAACATTACGCTATGACCAATAGGAGCAAAGACAGAGCGGTAAATGTGTAAAAAACGGGGAAAATTATTCATTTTTGAAGGCTTTCTTTGCGTGCGCTGCGAAAACGGTTCAAGATACACAAAAAATATGTATGAAAGAATTATTCCTCTATACATGATCTAAAAAAAAGTCCGCGACGGCATATGTCTATCTTTTAAGGTTTAGTCACAATGACCGTTTTTATGGTACCAAATTTGGATATGTCGCGTTGTCAAGATCGGGTAACAGCTGAGGTGCGCAAAATAACTATTCCACGCGGACGAAGTCGCGGGCACAGCTAGTAAGTGATAACTCGTAAGTCGCATACATGTTATGGAGTCTTTTAGATATTGGCGACGAATCATATTTGATTTCTGTATTGGTTCCCGATCAGTTGCAAGCATTGTTAGAGTACAGCGATTCGCCTAGACGAACAGACTAAGTTCGGTTACAAATCTGCAATCCCTACAAGGACCACATTGTACAAGCAAAAATGCCTCAGAATTTCTGAATCTTACAACTTAAGCTTATAGACGTAATAACACAGTTTCCCTTAGCCCGCGTACGTAGGTCCTCCATCTGGGGATTCCATATAATTAATACTCGGCCTATCTACAACTCGGTCTAGCTGTAAAGGGGTGATTTGAAGAAATTGGGCTTCCCAAGGTCACCTCAACCTAAAGAATAATAATATTGATGATGTGAGTATACCCTGTTCACCATTGGTAGAGTCCCACACACAAAGTACTTCACCTGCAAAAAGAAGCCCAATAACACAAATGGCATTTGCTGGACTTTATGTCTTTAAAAAAAATGTAACACTGGAAATCAAGACTAAAATTTAATTTATTTCTTCTAACACTTTACGTCCTTACTATACTTGATGATTTCAGAATTCAATGCAAGCCGATTCAAAAATATAAAAACTATATTAGCTATACGCGAATAGAGTAATACTTATAAGAATATATTCCTTTTCTTGGATCCATAATGTTTATCATTTCTAATTCATTTCGGTACCAATATATCGTATTTATATAAACAATTTCCGATAGGTTATTGGCGTTTCCCGAAAGCTCCCTCGAGAGAAACCTGAATCGACGTTCGGCAGAACTCATTGCCGTCCCTTACGGCTTTTTGACGTCCATTTTGAAATTTCCTTTTAGATTTTTTTATTTCCGTTTAAATTTGTTTGTGTATGTGTTTTGTCTACATGAGCCGGGAATTCACTAAAACCAACAACTACGAGTTATACTGGGTGATGAATGGTAATATTTTCTTAAGAAAAACAGCTGGTATTTAAGTTCTGTAATAATTAGTAATAAAAGTAATTTAAGTTCTATAATAATTAGTAATATTAATAATAATTAGTAATAATAATTAGTAACAGTCGGTAGGGCATTAATATCAGGTACCCTTAATTCACCAAAGGCAGCCAATACTGCCACAAATAGACTCATAAGGCTGCTGTCGACATCCGTCCCGGAGCAACAGCAGCACCACCCGCCACCTAGACAAAAGTCGGAGCCTCCCTGCACCCTACAGAAGAAGGGTTCGCCCTTCCCACCGGCCCGGGGCCCGAGGACCAGACGATGAATTCCTTCATCGAATTCGCGGCACTGACTGAAGCATCCCTAAAGGACAAGACCGAAGCCAGCACCGAAATCATGAACCTTTACCGGCGTAACACTATGGGGATGCCGATATCGAGGAAACTGCTGCGGGAGCGATTGGAGGCAGCTGGGGCTGCCGTGTATGACATCATTAAAGGTGAAGTACTGGTGGGAGACATGACGATGTCATACATGATGGCTTACAGCGCATCGGGTGGCTTCTTGCCAACTAAAAAGGGAAGCGGGGACGACTTCAAGTGCAAAACACCACGAAATGATCCGTTGGTAGTGATGGCGGAGTATACCAGGGTGATGCTGGAAGATAGAACCCTAGCAAAAGCTACTTTTTACTAATATCGTATGTCATAAATGACCATGTATGTTCATATGAGACTAAAATAACGTGTCCAAAAATATGTAAAAAGTTTTCTTTTATTACAATATTTACTTTGAAATTGATAAAAAATCGTTGGGTCATTTATTACATTATAGTCAAAAATAATTCAAGTATGTCAATCTGAACAAACAATTACGAGCATAGGCACCAAAAACATCAAGCAACCTCCCATGGTTTACTTTGAGAGATTTAAAAATCAATAAAACGATAACCACTACACAGTCAGAATGCTACCCTTAATATTTGCAATCTCAAACTGTATCGAGCTCGCTATATCGATATTGGGTTCGCGTGTAACACTGCCTTTTCTAAAATATCGATCTGACATATGTTTAAATCAACATAACGGCCTCACAAATGTAAAATAATTTCGAATACTAGTACTGAGTTAACTATGTGCTCCTATCAAATATAGTGAAAGAATACCCTAATTTCGAGTTATGAGTATTGACGCAGTGGTAACAATGATAGCGGCCCGTGTCGTTAGTGCCCCATGAGCAGTGTAGTGGCTTATTCCGGTAGGATATTGGTATGTCTTCCGGAAGGTCGACCTCTAGGGACGGACCTATATTAGATATCCGTTACAACCCATTTCTAGTATCATTGTTGTGCTATGACCTGAAACTATTATTACGTTTCCCAATGTCGTTACTTGTGAGAAAATAATTTGAATGTTTTATTGCTGTATGTCGATTTATAAAATATGTATAATAATTTTTATTATACATTTCAACAAATATTATTTTACATTGTTTAATTTAAATTCAAATCTTTACTGTTTATTTTGGACCGTGCAGAGATATTTATAGAATAGAGGAATAGCTTTATGTCAATGGGATGTTTTATAAATATTATTTTAAACTTATTAATCTATAATATCACCGCTTACAATGTTTTCAATTTGACTTTTTTTTGTTTTTTTTAATAATTTATATATTCGATATATTTATTAATGTCGTTGTTTTATGATTATTGGGTTTATTTCCAATATATTTATTAATATGTTTCGTTCTGTCATATGTCGTGAAATCATAAATTATTGGTTTTATCGTAAACTTATATATAATAAGTTTAGTAAAAAAAAATTTTTAATAGGGTACCAGAATAAAAAATAACATTTATGATTCTATTTTATAATCATTAAAAAATATTGACAATTATCCGTTGTTAGAATTAAATTACATATTTGGATTAGGAATAAGTATTGATTGTTCTACGTATATCACTGTTGCTGGATTTTTTTTAATATACATGTGAAATATGCTCTAGAATGTTTTTCCTGTCATGTTTGAAGTATTATAAGTTTATATTTATGGCGCAGGGAGCGTCCGTGTGGTTCCTCGCAATCCTTTATATATAAATCGAGATATCTACGAACAATCCTACATATTCTAGTATGTAAATACATGTCTCAGAAGGAATATTATGTTTGGAAAAAGGGTTTACAACTGTCAGTTTATTCAATGTTCGATAATATTATAATGATTGCCACTCTAACGGAGTAACGTAACTCGACCTTTACCTTTATGATTTATAGTTTGCCTTAAATGTCTAAAAATTTGGCGCAAGACAATTTTGACTTTTTAACTTGTATTATCTAAATTTATATTTGTGTCTACTATCCAACCAAAAACTGTCTTAACAAATCGTAATCATTTCAGCCAATAGACGCCCACTGTTGGACATAGGCCTCCCCCAAGGATCTCCACACAGATCGGTCCTGCGCTGCAAGCGTCCAGCGCCTTCCCGCGATCTTTGCCAAATCGTCGGTCCACCTTGTGGGAGGCCTACCAACGTTGCGGTGTCCAGCATATGCCTGCCACTCCAGAACCTTTCCGCCCCAACGGCCGTCAGTCCTGCGAGCAATGTGCCCCGCCCACTGCCACTTAAGGTTCGCAATTCTTCGGGCTATGTCGGTGACCCTGGTTCTTCTGCGGATTTCATAATTTCTGAAGAACCTCCGAGCATAGCCCTCTCCATTGCCCTCTGGATGACTTTGAGCAGCCTTATAAGGTCCATTGTGAGTGGCCAGGTTTCTGTTCCGTATGTCATCACTGGCAACACGCACGAATCAAAGACTTTCGTCTTGAGGCACTGCGGTAAATGGGCCGAGAACATGCCGCGTACAAACGTAATGCGATAGCATATTTATTGTTAAAATTTCCAAGTTTCTTTTATATATTCAATTAAAGTACGCAACTATGTTATGAGTGCAATTGGAAAGTAGGTTTTAGGACCTTTTTGTATTTTTTCTTATATATTGATTATAATAACGTTATTTTTCTTAATCAGAATGGAAAAAATTATTCAAAATTTATTCAAAGGTTGGTAAATTCATAAATTCTGCAGCTCCTAATGTTTATGCGGCATTATTAATTTTCTAACTTCAAAAATGTTTGTATCATTTTATTGTATATATCATTAATAAGAGCATATGAAAATCAGAACCAGACATGTTGATTAATATGTGTGAACTCATTTATCTGCCTTGTTTAAATCTGACTTATACATAATTTCCAAGAATTTCAGTTTTTAATTTTTTAGTATTTATTGCACCGGTAATACCGACTATTTATTGAGGCAAGTGCTTTAGATATTTGCTTTACCACTTTTAATAATTTATGTAAAATTAAATAATTTTAAATAAAAATGGTTGCACAATAATATTTCTGCAGTTTTATTTGCAATAATAAAAGTAAAAAAGAGGTTCTTTTCATTTCAATATTACTTTTATTTTGTAATATTTTCTTTAAGTATTTAAATTCACCATTCAATATATAAAATACTTTCTCTCCATGGAGCTGGTAATATTGTAGAAACAAATAATAGCTTTTTTGTAACGTTTTATTTGTTGTCATTTAAAATAAAAAGTACTTCGAAAGTAACTCTTATTTTAATGGCAGCATTTTAAATGTTTTTCATAAATGCTTCAGGAAACGTTTTTTTTTGGTTTTGTTCATATTTATAATATTAATAAGATATTTATTGACATCTTCAAGTGTAATATGCAAAATTAATAGAATATATATATATATATAAATATTTGTTACACTTACACCAATTAGCGTAGTAAGCCAAACTAAGCTCTGCAAGGCTTGTGCTATGGGATCTAGGGTAACGGATAGACATACATATATTAGTCGGATATATATAGATACTTCGTCTACGCAGGATTAGTTTTTCGAGTAGTTAATATTAACGTGGCTTATATTGTTATTCTGATGTATAATCTATATTATTGCAAGATTTCATTAAAATCCATTCAGTAGTTTTTACGTGAAAGAGTGCCCAACATTTGTGTTTATAATATTAGTAGTACAATGTAGTATGTTTAGTGTAGTATGTGTATGTACTGTACACATAGGCATGTTCTTGAATTTTCAAACTTACAAGAAATTTTTTAGGTTTCCTTTTTTTCCTTATATCGACCACAGCTTTACATCCACAGAAGTCCGCCAAAACGGAGACCCAATCTCACTTTCGCATTACTCCACCTTTTGTACTGTTCACATTTACATAAAGAGCCTCCGCCAGTCCTCGGGGTCTCTTTCCGGCTTTCCCATTTTGTGCTTGAATGCCGGTGGCCGGGCCGGTTGCGGCAGAATCCGCGTGTAACGAATGCCCGGCTTTATTATGGACCACAGAAAAGATTTCACTTTCACGTCCGTCGACCTATTTGATCTCATTTAATTGGAAGCTACATAAATAACGAATTGGTAGCAGCCACAAAAATTGGGAAATGTTTATATTTTGATACGATTAGGTACGTATAATTCTTTTGTACGCGCATATGGGACTGAATTTTTTCTAAGCGGCTGGATCGTACATAAACTTTTTTTTTGTTCGTGTTCGAGTAGATTCCAGTACATTTTTTAATTGACAATTTGATTAAAAACCGTTTGAAATGTTGGGATTTACTTGTGTACAGGACAATATTTGTCAGATCCGTTACTAATAATATTATACTAGGTTTTTTAATATTTCTCTTCAATTTTTTATATATTTTTCTAAGAACTATAGAAACTATTTAATATGCACTATATTATGGTCCTTTGCATTTTTTTTATAACTGAATTACACAATTTGTTTTTTTAAATTAAAAATACCAACGTAGCCTTATATTTTTCCATACAATTTTTGTAATTTATTCGTTAATAACTTAATGAAAAAAGATAAACGTTTTAATAATTATGTAATTTGTTACTTTAATGTCAAATAAAATGTGAAAAAGTTCATATAAAATACAAATCATGAATATTTTTTTCTAAGTCTATTGCTAAATCTAAATTCAGAAATAAATATTTTTAATACCTTTTAAAACATTAAAACATAAATATTATTTCTTGGATAGTAAATATATACGGAAATTTTAAGCAAAGTCCTTATAAACCTAACCTCTATACGAAACGGCAAGTCTATAGTTACCTATTACTACTTTAAGTCGTGACGCACTTGATAAAAGTTGAAACTTGTTCAAATTAAAAACATTTTCAGTTCTGTGTTCACAGGTTAGTATGTAATTGTACTAAAATATTCTTCTCTTCTCTTAATCATTGAATTTTTTCAAAGAATAACACAGTTACTCGATTATTGATCCGACGGCTTTGGTGTGCAGAAAAAACTTATTGAATGACAGCTATTAAGTATGTATAACATATGGTAAAAGTTATATGTAAGTAACATCTGAATAATTTATTTACAAATTTTTTCCATGATATCGTTATAGACTCCAGCATATGGTGGGTTAGACACGCTCGAATGTAACAGACCTACTTGGGCTCTTTCGTTTTATTTTTTTCTACCGCAAAGCAGCAGTATTTGCATTTTATTCTTATTGTATTCTTACAATGCTGACAACGTCAGCCATAAGATTGAGAATGCGCATGTATTTCTGTTTTTGACGACACGTTTGACACAGCGGTCATATGATCGGCTACTACGCAGGGGGTTGCGTGTTCGATTCCCTCTCCGAACAAGTAATAGGTATTTAACTAACTTTTAAAATTAACTTTTTATTTGCTTGCATTTAATACTTTATTAATTTTATCTTATTTTGTGCATAAATGTTTATCTCTAAAAGCCAGTTTTGGTTACAATTGAATCTCAGAATTAGGTTGCTGTTTTCTCGCCATTATTTTGTACATTATTGACTATAACATTGTGATAACTAATTTTCTTGTTTATGATAATGTGATATATATTGATGTGTGTATAACATTTTCCTAAATATTCCATTTCTGATAAAATGAATAAGTTAAATAGTAAGAAGTGCTTTGAAGTCTCCATACAAATCAGCAATTTTACTCCTTATATTTGCAGGTCATACCTGCATAAATTTATTCCGGTTATGTATACATGTATAAATATTTGTATATGTATTTGCATGTGACATCTTAATATTATAATGGCATTCACAACACGGTATAAAATCGTAATGTGGGGTAACGGGTATCCTAATGCGTTACAAATGTAAGCTGTAGTGATCAGTAATTTACAGGCGATATTAATTCTTATTCGCTTCCTATGGAGTTTTAATAAAAAACTTAGGCGTGTGACGTTTTATCTGAGTCTGTACACAGCTAAAAGGTTCTATTCTTCGCCGAATGAACTATTCGCTCCTCGTTTCGTTCGTTCCATAAACTAAGAAAATCGGCCGCAGCGGACGATCAGCGAAAGTAATCTTCGCAGCCATTCTACCTCCGGGCGGGAAAACAATTTTCACTGATGTATTTTTTCCAGGGCTTGTGTGCTGTAATACGGAATTCTAGTTTCTCTTTCTGAGAAATTCCTGGAGTTATTGTCGATGGTAGTTGTTTTAGATTTAGTAGCAACAACAACTCGAAATTGCCCGTATTCGCTTTCTTTGTAATTAACTTATATGTGAAATTGTTTATTCCCTTGAAATTCTGGCTTCAGAAAAATCACTTAGGCATTTAAATAACACAGCCCGTGTAAGTAATTAAAAACGAATTTCAGAATTATGTAATACAATCAAAAGATGAACAGAGGGACTGATTTCGCTTTGTTATAAACAATATTTAATCAATTAATTAATCTAATATCGAAAGATATAGGTTAGAAATATTTTTGAATGATACATTAAATATTTTGATTATTATGTATCTGTAATAATATGTTACTAATTATTGAATCCACAAAAAGTCTATATTAGAAGAAAATTATTATAACATTTAAATGTTGAGTTGTAAACGGTATAAGTGTCACATAAAATATGGAAGATAGTTTTATACCACTGCGTTGGCATTAGAGATATATCACAAGTGCATTAAATGTTTATTTAAGCTAATTAAGCAGGTGGACGACAACGGGAAAGATAAAGTTCATCTGGTCTATAATGAGAAATTCGTTTCATTTTGTTATTTATGGTAGATTTTTTTTGCATATTAAAAACTACGGTTAAATTGACATTTACCATAAAACAAAAACACACACAGTCAATATCAGTAATAAATAAATGTCTAATGGTGTGTAAAGTAAACAGCTTTTGTAAAACGTTGCAAGTATTGAGTGAGGTCGTTCAGCTTGAAACGTGAAAAGCTTCGATGCTAAGTTACCTATAGAGTTAATATTGCTAACTCCAGTACAGAGTAAGGCACCTGTTGAATAATATCGTATTTCTTGACTTGGTACAGACTTTCGTGTATTAATACATGTATTTTTTATTTTACGACATCAGTTTTATAGGTTTAAGGAAAACATTATTTTAAAACTGTTTTCATTGATAAATTATTCTTTAGGTAGATCGCCGTTTTTCTGTGAAATCCCAATATCACTTCAAAGGCCAAGTGGTATATCGTGTCCGTTTCATAAATAGAATAAATTATCCCACCGGCGGCGAGGTAACTTACTAACTTACTTATTTATCGGAAGAGATACACAGGTGGGTATGGGTCTTATAGACGTTTTACGCGGCCCCAGGGCTTAAACTGGGGCACGGCAAAGGCTGGGTTGACAGTTTTTTGGCACTGCCAAACTGCCGTTTAAGCCAAATTATGAAATAAACATATAAGATTTTTTTTTAATTTCTACATGAATAGAATAAACAACTGTATTTTTCCTTTCTTATAATCTTTAACTTATTTTGTCATATTTCTTTATCATATTTCTGGTTTATCTGTAATCATATTATTATTTTTAATTATTCGTCTGGATATATAATATAGAAACCACTTATATAATTACTATAAAACTTATGTAATACTGCCTACTACGGATATAATTAGACAATATTTGATAATAATAATTAGAAACATTTCCAGAATACTGCAGTAACCCCGATGTGCTCCACAGGACGATACGCTTCCGTCAGTTGACTATGATCTGAGTGGAGATGTAAGAGCAGATACTCGAAGGGTGGAAGTGTATTATTGGCATATGTCACATCGCATATATAAGATTGACCTAATAACGTTTTAATTGCTTTTAGGTACTCAAATTTTTGTGTGATATTTGCGTCGGTATTTCCAAACACTATGAATTTTCGTAACCAACCACAAGTCGCAACTAACGAACACGTTAGTAATATATACATAGTTTCCTCCTCCATCATCATTTACTTATTCGTGCAACTAAATTGCTGACACATGTTAGATAGTCATGTAATATTCACGGGTTATAGTTGAATAATAAATATAGAGTTATTGTTTAACATTGGCACACCTTCATTAATCATCGCTAAGCCTAAACCCTCAACATGGAGGCCATTCCGTCAACCGTTATACTAACCAGACCTAAATAAACATATCAGAACAAACAATAAATTATTCAGTAACCGAAGATGACGACTACAAACAATACCTTCATTCGCTTCGAAGATCGTCAAAATAAATTAGCAACTATGCGATACATCTTTTCTTAAAACTTTGTATATCCTGCAAATTTTTCTGTTAATAGTTACAAACGATCCATCTTTGATGATAGGAAATTAATTCCTATGTTTATATGGCTAAAATTATTATTTGACTAACAAAGTATGAATAGACTGGTTAACTAGATATATACTCTGAGGATGGTTGAACAAGAGAGGGCGGTTGTCGTCCAAGAGACCTATTTTGGGTCGGAGGATGGCCGGAGATATCCGACGAGATGAGATATCAGCACGGGTGTAGGCTATAATTATATTACAATATACTCTAGGCAAATATAAGCTTATATAAGCGGGCACCAGCTAGTGCGACTTCGACTGTGCAGTATTGACACCCTGGACATATACTAATATGTCTAGGGTAATCCTCCAAGAGCACTAAGACCCGACCGAATGTTGTACTAAATGCTGACCTTCAGCCCTGGGGTGGTCCAGAGAAATTGGGTTCTCCGGTCCCTTGATGGACAAACAGGATCGAGGTTGTTCAGCGGACGAGTCACAAACATTCCCGTTTATTAACCATCAACAGGTAAGGTGAGTTATTACTCACCTTACCTGTTGTACTCTTACCTTTCCAGTTCAGGAATACTATTGTATTCCTGAACTGGAAAGGTAAGAGAGTAATCACTGTACTAGAGTTTATACAGTTGATCTTTTTTTTTTTGTTCCCCTGAGGAAAATGCATTAAACTGCATACCCCGGCGGTGGCGAGCCGGCGGTTATGTAGGGCTCTCCTCCCTAGAAGGGGGAGGCCTACCCACTAAACCTCAGGGATGGCCTTCCTCAGGCATGTAGGGAGCCCCCGGGAACGCCAAGCGACATCCGGGAACCCCCAGCCTCCGCTCCCCTGCGGGTACAGGGGAGTTCTCCTTGGGGGAGGCTACACTACCTCGCCCGATCTCCTTCACCGACGACGCCCCCCGGCCACGGGAGGGGCGAGAAGGGGGAGGCCTACCCACTAAAAACCTCGGGGTGGCCTTCCTCAGGCATGTAGGGAGCCCCCGGGAACGCCAAGCGACTTCCGGGAACCCCCAGCCTCCCCTGCGATACAGGGGAGCCCTTCTTGGGAGAGGTTACACTACCTCCCCCGATCTCCTACACCGACGACGCCACAGAAAGGGCGTGGTCCCTCCCAAGTCGCCGTATCCGTGGGCGCGACTTCCTCGCCCCGGCTTCACAGAAGGAGGCCACAGTCCTCCAACCTCCCTCGTCCGCCAGCATTGCCGCAATCAATGCCGGCGGAGTCAGATCTCGCCCGATCTCTGCGACCAAGACTCGGCGCTCGGAGGCCCACGCGGGGCACTCCGCCAGCGTGTGCTGGGCCGAGTCAAGGTCGGATGCGCAGTGGTGACAATGTGTCGATCCCTCCCGTCCTATTCGACACAGATACTCACCGAAGCAGCCGTGCCGGTGAGTATCTGAGTCAATCGGTAGGTGACCTCCTCCTTCCCGTGGAGCCACGCTTCGAGGTGCGGGAGTACGGCACCGACGATGCCACTCCCGCCTAGGCACTTCGTGCGTGGGTTCTGGGCCGCTCCCCCGGTCAACACGCCCCGACGCATACGTCGCCGCATACATGTCGGCCAGGATGATACAGTTGATCTAATATCATTAAAGATGTTTATTATCTTGTAATAGAATCATTCAAATGTCCTACATCAAACTTTATGAAAGTCTATTATGGAAACTGACTAAATAAAATTACATTGTTACCAACAACCTGCACATGATAAATAAATAATAAATACCTATTCTTAAGCGGCGTAACCGACCAACAAAAATCGCCCTGAATTACATTTTGGCAGAGGGAATAAATTTATTCCCATTGGGAAAAAGAGCGTTCTTTGTTTTTTGTTCATCGCTCGCTAAAGTTAGCGTACAAAGATAAAAGTACACGCTAAGATAGAGATATATACTAATGTTAAAGATAAAAGTTCGCTATTCGTCTGAGACGAGCATCCCTAGTTATTTATGTCAGTGAGCTTACTTTAATCCTTTTCTTTTTCATTGATAAGGAGGCTTACTGACTTTGAAAGTCCCATTGAACTCAGAGATAAGCAATACTTGGCGCTCTGATGGTATGTCATTACACAAGGATTGAGATATACCACCACTATTCGTGCGTGATGGAGATAGTTAAGATCAGTTTTTGATATATAATAATCAACATAAAAGTAGTAGTGTAAATATCATAATCCACATGAACAAATTTAGAATTGTAACACTTTTTTTTCACTGATTTTAAGTACTATTAAAGACACTTTTTTTATTCATATTGATTAAAATCACTTTTACAATTGTATCTTGCATTGGTTATGTTTACGTCGAATTGTTACTTTGACATTGGCAGTTCTATAGTGTGGGCCGCTTATCATGATCCTAACACCATTATCTATGGGCAAATTAGGCAACCAAATCTAGCCAAGCGTCGTCTACAAAGATAGGTTCTTTATTAATAATACTGAAACATCACTCCGGAATTCATAGATTAAAAACAGTGTCGTAGATTAATAACTGCCCACAGATTAAATACCGGATACTAATTAACAACAAATTATTTGCACTGCCGATTACAAAAATATCGTTTAGGATTAAACTTAAATTTAGGAAGATCAATTCTTCCTTTCCTTTATTTGTGGCGGATCGACATAGTTTCCACACCATCCTAGTCCCATTTAATAACAAACATCACATACTATACATCGTCTATATAGTCTGTGCCTCATCGGTGGTAAGCAATCTGTAATGGTATACTAATCTGTGACTTGGAGATCTGAAATCTGGGAATTGGGAATCGATCTATTGTAAAAATCTCACGCATATTTCGTGATATAGAAATCGTATAAAAGTTACTGAAAGTGGTGTCAGGATCACAAATAAAAATCAGGAGTATTTTATTTCCCATAAAATTATCCATATCTTTTAGAACATAACTTAACCTAGTTGCCACCGGCACTTAGGAAAAATAATAAACTAAAATATTTACATATTGAAAGCCCGATAAAAAGGTCAGTAATAGTTGCATTTATCTCTTTAATTCTTTAATCTCTTTAATTTCAATTTGTTCCCAATAGTAATGATTTTCACAAATAATCTATACTAATATTATAAAGCTGAAGAGTTTGTTTGTTTGTTTGTTTGTTTGTTTGAACGCGCTAATCTCCGAAACTACTGGTGCGATTTGAATAATTCTTTTTTTGTTGGATAGTCCATTTATCGAGGAAGGCTATAGGCTAAATAACATTACGCTATGACCAATAGGAGCAAAGACAGAGCGGTAAATGTGTAAAAAACGGGGAAAATTATTCATTTTTGAAGGCTTTCTTTGCGTGCGCTGCGAAAACGGTTCAAGATACACAAAAAATATGTATGAAAGAATTATTCCTCTATACATGATCTAAAAAAAAGTCCGCGACGGCATATGTCTATCTTTTAAGGTTTAGTCACAATGACCGTTTTTATGGTACCAAATTTGGATATGTCGCGTTGTCAAGATCGGGTAACAGCTGAGGTGCGCAAAATAACTATTCCACGCGGACGAAGTCGCGGGCACAGCTAGTTATTGATATTTGTTTTGAGCGGGTAGGCTTAACCACCCATACAAAATCATGCTGAAATTAGCTGCTCAGCTGCTAATCTCATGTATTTGAGGTAATTGGTGTTTGTATTTAATCATAAATGTAAATTCTTGTTCTTTTAAAATGTAAATAATTTGATGAATGTTCAATAGATCATGTTTGATATTTTTTCTTTGTAACCTAGTTGTCAGATTTAATTGTATGAAGAACAATAATGTATATGGGTTCCTTCTGAACCGCATAGACCACCCACAGTGAGTCCATGACTATGATAATGTAGCATTTTTATGATATGTAACAGGGCAAAAAGGTACCGGGAGGTTGTTATCCCGGCCCTACAAATTTATGTAAGGAAAATATATAAAACACAATATCCTTGGAGAAAATTATATAAACCTTAAGGAGAATAACTGCAATCTATTAAAAGAAGAGTGTCTGGACCCAGTCTCAAGGAAGGTATTCAGTACTAACCACCGGGGGATGGGAATTTAGCATTAGAATACATGTTATTTCTTAGATTTTAGAATTACCATAATAAATAGTTTATTTCAATACCCTGATCAACTATTGTTGTTAAATATCCTTGCCGAGATTGATCAAACAGCACCAGAACCAACCTGCCCTTGTGTCTACTCATTAAAATTTGTTATGTTAAGTACACAATAAAGTTATTTATTTTAATTGGTTATTTTAATTTTTAATTTAGTTGTTATAAAAAAAAAATATACATGTAAAGTGTTAAAGTTGATAATTAAATCAGTAATTTTGTTATTTTGTGTTATTTGTGTTTTCTTTATAACTTTAGTTGGTGAGTAGGAGAATTATTACATTACAGAATGTTTTTTTTTTATATTAATTATTATGTTGTGTGTTTATGTGACTGAACTACAAAAACAGCTGGATTAATTTTTATGAAATCGTGTACATAAAATTTTTTGTGTGTTTGTTATTTACAAAATTGTTTTCTTTTTATATGAAATATAGTTAAGTAATCCATGCATAAATTGATCTCAGTAAAAAAAAAGGTTAAAATAACCTTTTTTTTAATGCGTTTTAAGGTCATATTTTTTGTTGTTTACAATTGATTATACGAATTTGTAAAAAATTCAGTTTAATTTAAGAAACATCTTCATTTTGACTTTTTTATTTATTAGTTACAGATCTCCCTATAATACGACAAATATAATCCCTTTTTTATTTATTAGTTACAGATCTCCCTAAAATACGACAAGTGTAATCCCTGCAATCTTTACCCTAGGTAAAGATTGCAGAAGACTCTACCCCTTAGGCATGGTCACCCTACCGACCTGTAAATACAATAACGGTGAGACCGCCGCCTAGAATAAAAATAGACCCCAACAAAAAATGTTCTAGTCAACACTTCTCTAGAATATGAATTACGAATATGCTGGTGAAACACATCACTTACAGCAACATTTTTGAAGCATATTAAATAAAAAAACCCGCTTGTTACTACGAGAGTACCTCGATGGAGTGAGGGTTATGATCTAGAACAACAACATCGGAGCTGTAGTGGCAGGAACACATCCTATAGATAAAAGATGAATGACGACTTACAATAACACATTGAGCATGGTTTTATTGAATCATGTGGCAACTAAGGAAAAGGGAGCTATCACATTCTACGCACTGAACGAGGACCCAGTAGTTGTTGGAGGACCGACTCGAAACGGCAAAAACAGTGAACCAAGATCTCTGAATCATGGGGTACACTGGCGATTAGATGAGTAGATGGGGTGGCAGGATGTAGTAAGAACACTTGGCTCCTCAAAACCTGCCAAATGGAAAAAGACATGATTATCACCGGCACGATCGAAACGTGTCGAACGACAAAGTAACGTGTCAATTGGAAGCAGTCGCAAAGAAGAAGGTAACAACAAATCTTCTGTTGTAACGAAGTGGGATCGTCAAAGTGTCTTTTCGTAGATGAAGCTCTCTAGGTTCATTTCAGGGAAATCAAAATGGGAGTGAGGTTGACCAAATCCGAAGAACTTCTTATGGGTGACGTTAACCTTATTCATTCATTCATTAACCTTACTATCGACGCCCTGTTTGAAAAGCGTTACTAAAATGCTGCTGCTGCTGCTATAATTTAATGTATTTAGCTGAAAAGCTTCTTTACACCCATTGTTATACGTGTACGCCTTATGCCATCATACTCAGCATTCATTCCATTACATAAGCGTACCTCCATGCACAGTAAAACATGGCTTTCTAGACAATTTTTCACTGACAATGGGGCCACTTATAGTCCCATGCACTTTGTTTTCAAAAATTATTATCCTTTTTTAAAGTCAAACTCAAACTTATTATCTCTTGTAAACATACTAGATCCCAGATACACAAACTCTTTCATCTGTTCTAAGCATTCGTTTTTTTTGGCATTTCGATATCTTTTCGTCCACTTCATATTCAAATAAACTTTTTTAAACTTTGTATAATAATCTTATCACTTGAAAATCTATTGTTGACAATGTTAGTACTCAGAAAGATAACTTTCTCTCTCTCTCTTCTTTTGTTTGATTTTAAATACCAAAATTCTTTAATCCAGTTCTATACTATTATAATTGTTAACAATATTTTAAAATAAAGTAAAAACAAGCTCATTAAAATATGATAGGCACAACACCAAAAACAATCTGTATTTACCTACCTTATACAGCTTGTATACATTCCAACTAATTTTCCTAATTAAAACCCCGACAATAGCCGAATTTCCAGGAAAACTTTATTAAACGGAAACTTTACTTGTTTTCAACGAATAATTTTCCTTTTATCAATATAAAAGTTATTAGGTGTTCGTGGAAACTCGGAGAGAATGCTATGTGAAAGCAAACGTCGTCGTCAGAGTGACCTCAATTCGATGAATCTATTGAAAGGTCCGGGTGGGAATAATTTTACATGTATTATAAGTATGGACTCCAGGGAGGAGCTGACAACTTCGCGGGTAATCCATTAGAGGGGAGAGTTGGGCTGCAATAATATAATAAGCGGTATGGTGTGTCAGTTAACTTACAAACCCCTCTCAAACATATTCGAGAAAAAGTCGGACAGAACATTTCACATATTTTCCTTTGCTATTTCATAAAATGGCAATATTTTAGGTCTGAGGCTTTCAAAAAAAAAAGCCCAGCGATATGTATTCAACATAGAAAGAATGAAGAATAGAAGAACATTCCAAAGGTTGTGATTGTTATTATGCTATTTATGCTACATGTAGCATAGAGAGAGCGACAATGAGCTTTCAATCGGCTACTCTCTGTCACTTTAAAAATATTATAATAAATAAAATATACCAAAACAACATACTTGCAGAACCAATATCCCTCTACGTGCCATAACTCCGTAAGTAATTTCAAAAAAAGCTGACATATTAATAGGGAGCTGCCGTTGAGGTTATGTCGCATCACTAAAAGGCGTTTGTGGTTTTCCATTCCAATTCCCCCTTGCACACCTTTCATCTGGCGGCTCTGGGAAAGAACACTAAACATCACCAGACAGACATAGAGTGAGCCAGTATAAAATTCTTGTAACATAGATTAATTTCTATATACAAATAATAAATATTGCATGTTACTTTGTAAGGTATGCGTATTGTATATAAGCGTGTTAACATATATTAATATAATTAAAATAAATTTTAGCATATATACAACATGAGTGGACAAGAATAATATTTGAGACTTTAAATAAAAACTACAGGATCTTTAATTATCTTCTATTAAGAAATGAATCTACCGCCAGCTCTGAACACAGACTTCCTCGATAAGAGCTGGCGAGAAACTTGGAAACATCTTTTCAGAAAAAAAGTTAAAAGGTAACTACATATGAAATTCTAAAAACACATTGGTACATGGCAGGACCGACACTCTGTAATAGATCTCATTATAAATATATTTTTCATCACTTTTCTAATATTTTAATAGTTATTCTGCTATCCTTTACTGAGATGATTAACACAATTCATAAAAGAAAACAACAAAAACCAAACAGAAAATAGTGGAACGACTTAAAGAACACATAGCGTAACTAACTAATAATGTATAATTGTCAAGTAATAAAAATGCGATTACTGAAATCTTGCTTAAATCTGGAGCCGATTAGATTTAACTTCATAATCCAAAATCCTTACATTATTATTCAAGAATAATGCGTGAAATTAAGAAACATACAAATTTCAACCGGGAGGATGGAATACCGGCGGAATATTGGCGGCAACTTAGGCTACAGTGATAAATTAAGAGATCGCGGCGCCTTAACCGTTTGAGTGCTAAGCAATTATTGTAAAAATCTTTTGGAAAATGCTATGCATATTTTGATTACTCTAAAGAAAAAATTATGGTGTCAAATAAAACACTCTCATTTAGACAAAATATTAGGTAATTAATTTTAATAAATCTTTTTGGGTTATGCAGAAAAAAGTGCGTCGTACTTTTCGATATATCGCCGCAGCAGTATCGGAATAAACATACATAATCAAACTATAAATCATACATATAATCAATACCTTCAATGTAGGTAGAGTAGGCAAGGACAACTGTAATTGTGGTATTTTTCAATGCCAAGTGCGGTGTATGAAGAACAATCGTTATTAAGCCAGTTCAAGAAATTTTATAATTCACTATGGCCAAAAGATGTAACCTATAGTATAGTATTAAATCCCAAAGTGAAGAACTAGTTTAACAATGTTAATCTGAGGTTCCGGTATTTGAAAATAAGATTTCCTTAGTTAATAAATAAATCAATTACCACGCAAATGGATACACCGTCGTTATGAAAAGAAACCAAAGTAATGTCAAAATTTGTAACAATCGGAAAGGTTGCAATTTCAAATTTCTATTGCGGCCGCGCTCCCGGTCCTAAATTAGAATTGTTACGCACGCCATTCGGTCATTAAACGGTTCTGTGTTGGATCTATTGAAATGTTAGGCTAATTTTACAGGTGCGTGAATTTGGGAGCAATTTATCCCGACTTATTATTAGGGACATTAGGCCACCCAAATATTTGTCATTTAATATCTATTATTATGATTGGATAATTATAAAAAGTCCTGTAAATTATAATAACAATTTAAATTTATCTTGACACGTTAGTGTTCAAATGAGCTTAAAACAAATAGAGTTAATCGCTATTAAAGAGAATGAATGCAATAGAAGAACAAAAATCACTGAAAACTATGAAAAGATCTATATCGATATATTTATTATAAAATTGAATTTATAGAACTTTTGGTTTTCTAATTGACACGATCGAATATTTAAAAAAGTTTTATAGTTCTTAGATATCGAACAACAGTCTCTCGTCAGTCTCCCTCGTCATATTGATAAAAAAATATTTGACATGATCATCGCACAGAATTTCAACAATATGATATAGAATTAAAGCCTGAATTATTATTTCCCTAAGCTAACACTAGTGGAAATAGTCAGATGAATGAGAGGAGATGAGAGGTTCACATGTTACTAGACAATTTTCTAATAGTCTAGTCTTTATTTTGTAAGTTGTTTCTATAATAATCATTTATAGTAATAAATAATTTTATTTTACTACAATTTCTTTATTTTACCAGATGATAAGTGGTAAGTGGTGGAGTGGACCATCGCTCACAGAATATTTGTATTGCCCGAGGCATAACTCAGTTATTGAAGAAATTCTCTTTTTAATCCTCATTTTAAGTCGAACATTGTAACTGCTCAGGAAAATGCCACAGCTGGATGCTCATTCTAATTGAAGTATGCTAGAACAAATCGGTTCCAGATGATACGAATGAATTTTATTACTATGACGGGAGATGAGATGATAAAAAGAAGGTGAAATCTATATTAAAAAATATCGTTTGCTATGTTATACAATATTTACTGTTATAGAGCAGACAGAAAGGAAAAAAATCGCCCCGCATTTCATAGACCTCCATTGATGCCGTGTTGGGATCAGGTTACGGAAACTCGTTATTGTACGAAATCAAGAGAAATCAAAAGAATGAAGTTAATATTTAGGACCCTTAATTGGAGCTGTGTACTCTAACAACAGTACACCATATGCGGCTTAATTTAAGTTTCATAAAGCGCTAGCGATTGGTAGGATTGAAATATCAGAACGCCCAGCTTTTAACTCGACCTAAAATAACTATCAAATCACATTTAAGCCCCATTTTATTTCCACACGGAGACCAAAATACGCAATCCGCTGTTACATACTCGTACTATAAGACTTAAAAAAATATACTACAAACATATTTAATTTATATAAAAAATATACCATTACAAATCTACAAAATTATTCAGGACAATTATTTAAGAAACTTAATCATAAAAGCAATACAAACTTAAAGAAATTTTACACCATACTAATCATAATAAAACCATTGTTACTAACTGTCCTCTAGCCTTTATCTCGCGGCACTAATATCATATATTTCATATTAACTGCCACATATGTTTTATATACAAACAAGATGGAATGGAGGAACGGTCTTGTGTCAAGATAGCTGCGACATCCTCCCTGATGCTTCCGCCGACTGTGGCGCGGTGCGGTGTGCATTACACAAGATCTTTATTTCCCACATTCTAACATATGAGCATACGAACGCTTTTATTCAGTCGCTTGTTTGAAACACATATATTTTTATGAAAAAATCTAAACAGTTAAAAAGACATAGAATAGATATTTTATACATTTATATATATATTATAAAGTGATTTACACTTCAAACAAAATTGTTATTGTTATCGTTGACAAACGATTTAGTGGTGGATTTTGTTAGTTTATCGATAGTGAATCAGCTAATGACACTAACTACAATATTGTTTAGGCACAAATAATGGAATTAAATACTGACCCCAAAATTCCTGTCACGCCGCTCGCGTTTTCCTGTGGGTATCCTTACAAGCGACTGTGAAATGATTCTGGAGTCCCTTATTAAACTCTGCGACAGGATAAGATACTTTTTTTTTGTTCCCCTGAGGAAAATGCATTAAATTGCATACCCGGCTGTGGCGAGCCGGCGGTTATGTGGGGCTCTCCTCCCCAGAAGGGGGAGGTCTACTCACTAAAAACCTCAGGGATGGCTCCCCCGCTCGGCGGCCTTCTGGAGCATCACTGCTTCACAAAAGGAGGCCACAACCCTCCAACCTCCCTCGTCCGCCAGCATTGCCGCGATCAATGCCGGCGGAGACTGATCTCGCCCGATCTCTGTGACCAAGACTCGGCGCTCGGAGGCCCACGCGGGGCACTTCGCCAGCGTGTGCTGAGCCGAGTCGAGGTCGGATGCGCAGTGGTGGCAATGTGTCGATTCCTCCCGTCCTATTCGACACAGATACTTACCGAAGCAGCTGTGCCCGGTGAGTATCTGAGTCAATCGGTAGGTGACCTCCTCCTTTCCGTGGAGCCAAGCTTCGAGGAGCGAGAGTACCGACGGCACGCTGGCGCGCGCAGATTCGTAATTCGTACCTCTCCCGCCTAGGCACTTCGTGCGCTGGTTCCAGCCCCCCCCCCCCCATCGCTACCCCGGTCGACACGCCGCGACGCATACGTCGCCGCGTACATGTCGGCCAGGATGTCGAATGGGGGGGGAGCGTCCCAGAACCGTCACCGCCTCGTACGAAATGGTACGGTAGCCTCGTACGATCCGTATGGCTATTATCAGCTGCAGGCTCCGTAGCAGAGCTCTGCAGCGGGGGGACCTTGCGCAGTCTCGCGACCACACGGGGGCCCCATACATGGCCACGGATCGCACGAAGCCCTCGTACAGGCGAGGATAAGATACTTGAAACATTTCTAAGTAAACTAAACCATAATCCAGTCTTTTTGTCTAAAAGATTTCACTTAATCAATACATACCCAAAAGTTGAACGTATATGAAACTGGGTTACAATGAAAGTGAGTGAAATAAAACAATGAGAAATACTGGTAATTGAAACAATAGTATTAACTTTGTACTGGTGGACATGAGGTATTAGGTAATCGATGTGCAGGCGATTCCAATCATACACGTACATAGATAATGGTCACAAATAGCGACCAATTTTGTATAAATAAAGTTATATAGGGAGAAAAACAATGTGCACGTACAAAGATTCTCAAAAGCGTTTTGGAAGCCCGTTTGCTATGTGCCGTAAATAAATCATTGTGCTCGGAGCAAGAAGATAGTGCGTGTTCCTTTGGCAAATTCATTTTAATATTTTCTACGTTTTAGAATGCGGAGACACTTGGGAAACTGTTCAGATTATTGGTTTCATTTTGGTTGGTATGCCAAAATTGAAATTGTATTCAAAATAACGGGTAGCAATTCGTAAGAGTTATTTCTAGTTTTTAAATCATTTTATTCAATGCTGCGCGATAGTAAGTACCCGAGTTACTGTATTTGTTTATGGTCATTATAGATTCATATCAACATATTAAACATGCAATTAACATAAAACAAACTCTAAATGAAAACAAACTACAGCACGTTAAATCACATGTTCAAGTATATATTAAGGAGATAGGAAAAACGTAAAACGATGTATTTATTGTGATATATTTAATGAAATTACTAGCATACGATTATAAACGGCAAAATTTACATTATTATATATATAATTAAATAGTTATAGACTAAATCAAAATAGATTTATATTTAACAAAAAGTGTAAAGTGAAACATAAAAACATATATTCTTCAATATGAAATAAAATGAAAATAAGAAGTTACCCAAAAATTCTTTGATAACCGTAACAACTAGTAATTAATTTTGTACGGCCGATTGTTATTGAACAAGCAAAACGATTTCAGTTTTCCGAAACGTACAACAATGGGTTAGCACTCGAAATTTACGTCTAACCTCAAAGTTTGAATGTTCAAAATTTTAAATTGAACAAAGAGCAATTGTGTAGGTGTTCTTACAAGTTTATGATTACTTTTGGAACTGTAGAACTTCAGCAATTACTATTTTTCACTAAGTGTTATTAAATTACGACTGACGTTGACAAAAAGCTACTTCAACTTGACGTTTAGATTTAATTTGCTGGCAAAATTAGTAAAGCTGTAGTTCTTCTCTTGAGAACTCGTGATAATTCGGGACATACGTGTTCCACATATTCCTTGATATAAATCTATAATATGCCTAAAGAAAGATTTTATAAATGATTTGCTTTGAATACAAATAGTTATTTGTAAATGAATTTAAATTAGTATTCAATTAAATCTATTACAGTTATCGCTTGAATCGTTACTCTCAACGGGACTCTCAGCCCCTTACAAACGGTTGTTTATCCCTACTACATGAAACCAGACTCGTTTGAATCTGCAATCATGCGAAAACATCGCGTCCATTTCATGTATTAATTGATTATTCCATATTTCAATAGGCAATGTTCCACCGACAGATAATATTGTAAACACGCTATGAAACTCGGGTTCGTGTTGTATTTATGTAAATATATACTCAATTTCAGTTGTTGTTCAATCATGATATTTATTGGGGTGCGTATACTGTTTCCTTAGTCTAGATCACTACTGATTTATATATCGAGGGTCAACCTAGAAATTAAGTACTCAATTCCACACGTAAAGCTCTGCATCAACTTTTTCCATTTGGTTTGTTAGGTGGTTGAACCTCAGAGCCCAGATCCCGTCTAACTAGCTACTACCATTTAATTTGTCTATTAAAGCAAGACCTGATAAGTGATCAAAGTGGTCAAGCGTGCGGGTTTTTTTACGACGTACATAACAACCTGAGAATAAATGTCACGGTATCTAGCAAATTCTTTGTCCTATTGCTTGCCCTTCAAACGGGAATTGAAGCAGATGACCTTAGTATAGAGTCTCTGAGTCTCTTACTCCGTTATACATAATCTTCAGATCAAGCGTCCTAGCGTGAGCATCAGATTCAAAGCAAATCTGAAATCTCCTCAAGAACCAGCCTGTACGTTTACAACTTGCAACATAAGATAATTATCTTGTAATAGATATTTTACTATCGTATCTAACCCTTCAAACTGAAATGCTCTAACTGAACTTACTGAAAATCTGAAACAAGAATGAATATTCCAATATACATGGAGAGTGTAGACCACAATCAAAATCGAAAATTTATTGCTTAAATAGAATTTTTACAATCAAATCTTGCACTTTAAAAATGCTACTTACTAAATGCTACTTAATAAGTCTAAGGCGGGACTTTCCAATACAAGGTGTTCTGGAAAGAACCACCAAGAAAACTAACAAGGACTATGTTAACAATCCAGAATGAACCACTGTAATACTGTTAAGAAGCAAATGAAAATTGTTTACACATGTATACAATTTATATAAAAATAAGAAAATCAAAATCAATTATTCTTCATCTAGTATTTTTTTGTCCCTGTATTCATAGAAGCTGGCCTCAGACAAAAAGTGTGAACCGAACTTCTCTCACAAGTTTAAATAAAGTCACATTATATCTATCTATACCAGATATATATATATATATACACTTCTCATCAAAAAAATCGAAACACCTTGCAAGTTTACGTTTTGTCAGGATTATCAGAAAAATGTGTACATTTAGGAATAAATGTTAAATGTCGTTTAATAGTGAGTAATATGAGCTTATCAAATCTTAATGTTAATGTTCTAAATTTAAATGAATTTTTCATAGGTTTCGTATTTTGTTAAATGAGTCATTTTTATTCCGTATGGAGTATAAAGGAAATGGATAAAACAACACACGTAAATGAAAAAAAAAGCTAAAAAACGTTTATTTAATAACTTGTATTCCCTCCCCGAGCTCTAATTACTGCTTCCATACGGTTCTTCATCGATCGGATGAGAGTCACGATCACATGCTGTGATATATTGTCCCATTCCTCTTGGATCGCATCTTGCAGCTGGCTAAGTGTTTCTGGGGCAGGATCTCTTGCTCGAATTCGTCTCTTTAATTCATCCCACAGATGTTCAATGGGATTCATGTCCAGCTTCTTGCTGGCCATTCCATAATAGAGATATCGACTTCGTTAAGATAATCTCGTACGACGCCCGCGGGGTGAGCCCTAGCATTGTCGTGCATGAATATGAAGCCGTTGCCAATAAAATGTGCATAGGGCATCACATGAGGCTCGAGACACTCTTCGACGTACCGATGACAGTTTAGTGCAGGCAGACGTGGCCCAGACACAAAAGAAAGGTCTGTCTTACCGTCGGCGCTGATTCCTCCCCAAACCGTCCACGAACCGCCACCATAGCTGACCTTTTCTTCAATGCAGCATTCTGCATAGCGTTCTCCGTCTCTTCTGTAGACCTTGTTCCTTCCGTCGTTACCATACAGCATAATTTTACACTCATCAGAAAAGAGAACTTTGCTCCACTGTAGGTATGACCAATTTAGGTGCTCACGTGCAAAGTTAAGGCGCGCTCTTCGATGGTCTGCAGTTAATTTCGGCCCATTTGCTGGCTTATGCGGTACCAGTCCACGATCCTTCAACCTTCTTCTAATTGTAGAGTCACTTACAGCCACCCTTCGTACAACACGAAGCCGCTGCTGCAGTTGAAAAGCGTTAAGGCGTCGATTTCTTAAAGAAGTTGTTACAATAAATCGATCATCTCGCTCAGAAGTGACCCGATTCCTGCCAGATCCTGAACGGCGCGTGAACAAACCAGTCTCCCGATAACGTTTATAGACTCTATGAACAGATGACAGGCTTAGATGCAGTCTTGCAGCCACAACACGCTGACTAAGGCCAGAATCCAGCAATGCCACAACTTGGGCGGCTTCTGTGGGCGAAGTATCCATACGTTTTAGAAAAATAACCTTTTTTCAGACGTCCCAAAGTCACAGTATTGAAATAAAAAACAAAAAATTTAAGGATAGGCGCCAATTTTTAGTTTTTAAACGCTAAATGTACTCCAACCCTAAACACACATTTGTCTCAAAACAGTGATTCATTTCGTTTATAAGATAAACAAATGAAATTCTAATTTTAAATTTAGAATTTTCGCTTATTACTGTAATGGCCAAACTGCCAGCTATACATTTATGTTTTTTTTTTCATCGTATGAATTCTTTTTTGTGTTAAAATCGGACAGAAACAATGAAAACGGAAGTGTTTCGATTTTTTTGATGAGAAGTGTATATATATATATATATACTGTTCCCAATTTTATTTGAGGTCAGCGCCAAATGCTTCCTTTTCCACTCTCTAAAAATATATATATTCTGCTCAATCACTAAATAACTTTTTTCTATTTTGAATTTAAATTACTTTTGGCTTTGTAAAAAGATTTTTGTAAAATTACATTCTTCTTTAACTTCATTAAATATATCCTTATAAAGATTATTAATATTTGACGAAGTGGCGCATTGATTGATTACATTCCTCTTAAATTTATATATACGAGTTGGATGTACATTTTATGGAAATAATAAGTAAAAATTAATATTACAATAAAATTCAAAGTCTTATCTATAATCGTACGAGTATTAACAGTGACCTGATAACATATTAGTGTCAGCTCTAAAGCAGAGCCAATAAATCGAGGCATACCAACAATAGTTTCTGCTTAAATTTATTTGTTTTCTGAAACGACATTCTTTGTGTAAAATAGACAGTATTCCATAATTTTATTTAACAACATAATTCTATTTGAAATTGAAATTTATGTACATTATCTAAATTCTTTTCTTTTTCGAGTGCACGTTATTTATCTGACATTTCACCTGAAAGTGAAATGATAAGTGTTTCCATGTTTTATGTGAAATATGTTGGTGTAATAAATAATCTCTTCCCCAACAACTGCGACATTGGGTTATTCAAGGAAAGAGCATATTCTTACCTGAAGGATAGGCAACGCACTGGCGTCGCTGGTGACGTGGGCGGAGGTGAATCACTTACCATCAGGTGACCCGTCTTGCTCGTTTGCCTCTTTTTACATAAAAAAAAATCAAGTCACTTCTTTCGTAACAAAGATTGTTAATATTTTATAAAAAAAAAAGTCCATTTCAATTACATTGGCTAGGAATCAGCTTTTATAATACTGTGCCCCTTCACGAAAGGTCCTTTTCCATAATATTTTTTGCAAGAAATGGGCCATTATCTCTTATTTATCGCCTAAATTCCCAAGTTTTTTGTTAAGACTTAACTCTACCCACCTCTACTAATATTTCTTTCTAATTTCTCTTGAAAATGTCGCTCGGAATAATTTATTTCTAGATTTATTATTATTTCTTCACAACACCAAAATAATAATATTTTTTGTTTTATATTTAGCAATTTTATATGAATGTCAACTGATTATTAAATATATTAAGATTTACTTACTTTAACACCATTTTATATCTACATATTATTATATGTATCTACAAAAACATTATTGGCGTTTTGAATTCATAAATATGCGTATATATAAAACAGATTGCCAATATTTTGTAATTACTGATTTGGTAAACATGAATGTAATAAAATATTTTGAAAATAAAATCTTAATTCCTAAATTGTTTATGCCTGGAACTGACGTGGCCTATTAGCTGGCACATTTATTTGATGCCAATGGCAGCCATGTTTACGGGCCGTGATAAGCAGACGTATTAAATTTACGTATTTTGCATGTTGAAATAACGGACACATAAACCTTAATATTTTAACTTGTAACCAAAATTATCTTCATTTCCCATGCGGCCGATAATTTTCATTTTAATTAGTAATTCTGACCCTTTTTTCTCGATTTAAATTTATAAAATATTTGTTTATTTTATTGAACAGTTGGGAAAATATACTATATAGTCTTTTTATATGTATATTATATATAAATTTTATAATTAATCAAGTTACTTTCCACCTTCGATTAATTAAATAGTGTGTCTTTGTGGTGTTTTACGGGACATGTGGTTAGAACTTCAAATAAAACTTGCAACGAGATTTGTCGTTGGTCTCCCATTTTGAGATTAAAAATCTTAAAACGGCAATAAACTGAACAAAACTTTGTTGTTTTAAGCTCACCCAAACTCTGAACTTAAGCAAATGACACCACAGAGACTGATATTTTGCATTCTCGACACAGACTATGATGGGATTTTTTCAAAAAACTTTTGTTAAAGTAGAGCGGGAAGCCGGCAGCTCATAGCTCCAGCTACTCAACAATAGACACTAGAGGATTGGATGGCAACTTTTGTATTAGGCGTCGTTTCATAAAAGCATAAAGTATATTCTTATAACATCTCTATAGGAACATCTTTGCACTGAGATTTCAGCTTATACTAAACAAAATACGATGTATTCATTTAAAGGAAAGTATGACAATAAATAATATATAAAAGTATATTACTGACCGTTTGCCTATTGTTGATTCCGGAATTATCCGGAATTCAGAATTATTCCATAATATGTTTCGAATTCTAAAAATAAGTTCTAATCTAGGTTAACAGTGATAATTTCGAGAAGATAATGCAATATAAATTATTTTTATATAAAAATCTGATAT
Source organism: Scirpophaga incertulas (assembly GCA_036419045.1). Taxonomy (NCBI): domain Eukaryota; kingdom Metazoa; phylum Arthropoda; class Insecta; order Lepidoptera; family Crambidae; genus Scirpophaga; species Scirpophaga incertulas. The sequence goes on from CM071641.1 coordinate 12,267,219, forward strand.
TATTATATACTTACATATATAACTTTTGCGTAAACAGTTTTATATCTTCTCATTTAGCTCAAAATATGTATAAAATGTTTTGTGTGTGTAAAGTTAAAAAAATGGTTTGCTTTAAAAAAAGATAGATCTGCTTTTATTTCATTAATATGTATATTGCTAAAACGAATTGTGCATAATTTTGAGCTAATTATTCAAAAACTTTACAAGATTTTGACATTATACTTGTCGTTCTCTTTTTTTTTATAAAAACCAGTGCCTCAGTTTGCTAGCATCATGTTTTGGTACGAAAAATCACATGCTTGTTCCGCCCGGTGGAACTAAAAAAGAATATGGCTTAAAAAACTTCAACGCAGGTGACGTCACTTCAATTTAGCCGACGAGCACGACATCGCCGGACAATGGCATTCATTTCCCGAGAAAACCACATGCGACGTGTCGTGATAACATCAGGCTTTCATCCTTTGTAGACGAAGGTACCTATATATTCTATGTTGATTAAAGTACCAAATATTATCTACTTTGTACCTACTTACCCAAAGTACGCATTTTCAAGAAAAATTATGTGCATTTGTGAATGTCATTGAATACTCTTTACCACTACACGCCCAATACTTACTATAGGTAAGTTAACTACTTAGGTACTTATCTTCTCAAACTGTTAGATATTTACACAGGTAACAAAATTCTGCTATAAAAATTTATTTACAAGATAACCAGTAAAAGTTATAAACTATAGATAAAAGCTAAGAATATAGATCCATACTGATTACATAATTTGCAAGGTGTTGGCAGTTTTAATTTATACAAATTTAATTTTAAAAATTGTAAGGCAAAGTGTTTAATCCTAAATATATATGATAAGCTCTAAGATTTTATAGAATATTAACTTATATTATTGTTTACTGTCGCTTATATCACGTGTATTTATAAGACACGGTCATTTAAGCGAAATTTAATGAAATTGTGCATGGAGTGTATCAACTGGGTGTAATCTCTATTTGCACCATGAAATGCAGTTACTCGTCACTCTCCGTTCACTAAATGAGCCCTCCAATAAAAGACCAATATTGGTGCGAAGAGATTGTTCTCTTCGCTTTGGTGTGATCGGCTAAGGGTGTAGAGAGGTGTATCTGCGGCAGCGATCGAGACGCCGTCGGTGTTATGGCATTATTACACTTCCACCTTTCGAGCATCTGCTCTTGCGACTCCACTCTGTCCGTCCGGCTAAGGCAAGACAGAGGCATACGCCCCCCTGAAGCACATCGGTACCCGCGGTGACGCAACTCACTGCCAGCTCGCCACAAGTTGTCCTGAGGGAAACTGACTACACTGATGAGGCATTTATTTCAGTTATTTATTATTATTAATTTATATTATTATTAGAAAAATATAAGTTATTATTCTATGACATCTTAAAGCAATAGATTTTGGTACTAATATTAAGCCACCAGTGCATAATTTATGCAAATTTCTTACAACCTAACAATATATTTAAAGCGCCATAATTTCGCAGTCCTCACGCTTTACTCATAAAAATCGGATTAAATAGTTTACCACTATCTCACCTCTAAAAGGTACTGCTTACCTTTTTTAATATATGTCGCACGTCCATTCCTTTCCACGTAATTCGTAAAAGGTATAACGTCGCAGTTATAAATCAAATAATAATTTCTGAACATATCACCAATCTACTTATTTATATACTTTTCGTAATATCGTCGTAAAACTGAAATCAAAGGATTATTAAAAGTCTCCAAGATTGTATTCAAAATATATACATATATCTGCTCTCGTTTTCTCTTCGGGTCTATTGTAGTATTCGTCAGTGCGCTTACTACTTACTATTGTGCATCTGGTGTTATATTTAAAATAAGCGGCGTTTCAGTGCTCCCTTTCTTCCCGCGTATGTCGTTAAAGTACATCAAGGGCGTTTACAGCTGTCACGTTCATTCATGTCGTCATTATTTTTCTTCGCATGAATGACGTACGAGCAGATTAAAATAACTTACCAAAATATTTCTTCTACGAATTCTCAAAGACATCTGAAAGATAGCTATCATAGCGTAAGTAGCTATTTACCTATCAAATATTAAGAGAGCTATTCTTTTGAAACTTTGTTATATACTAATCATTGTATCAATAACTAGATAAGACATGATAAAAAAAATAGAATTCTGACTGATAATTGACGATTAGTGGACTAATAAAAAATGACGATAAGAGACTAGAATCAAGAAGCTGATGATGAGCAACAAGAATATGATCGTTCAATTTGTTGCGTCTAGAGATAAGAGTCAACAAATTGAACGATCATCCTGCTATCGTCTTGTAATCTTGTAGTAATTATACTACTGTGTTGTAGAAGTAAGCAAGTGTTTTAGTGTAATTTTATTATTATTAATTGTAACTGTGGAATTGTCTAGGTCAAAGAAACTATTTAGGGAAAACAATAATTTGTTTAAAAAATCCATACGAAGTGGTAGTTTCATAATGAGATGTAGATTATATAATTTATCTATATAAGTAAAGTTCTACGCAACTTATAATATTAATTATAACGTCGAAGAGTAGTGAAAAATCTTATTTATACAGGAATGCAATTAAGATCCGAAAGAAGACATATTCAATTCAGTCTAGCTGTACAATGATTGGATTCGATCATTTCAAGTCTATTGTTTACCTTTTGCCTTGTTAGGCAAAAGTTTCGAAAGAAATAAAAAAATATATAGCTACATATATTCTCACAAAACCTTACTCAAAACAACAATTTTAATTATCCCTCGCAGAACATACACATAACGCTCTGAAAATAAACAAAACTTCTGGAGCACAACCGTAACTCGTGATTGGTCACTCCATCATACGAGCGAGTTCAGTAGACGCGTGTTGTTTCAAACACAGCGCAGGTGTTGCCTCTCCAATTTACTGGCGCCGGAACGTGCGACACCGTACCATTTCCAAAGAACCCAAGTCTGCATCTACCATCTACGTGCTCTGAAAATTACGCTTCACGTTTTAGATGGAGTCTTTGCAGATAGGAAAGATGTAATTTTGGTCAAGAGTATTATTTTATAGAATCTAACCTGCTCTCGTTTTGTAAAATAACGTTTTATTCTATTGTCATTTTATGATCTTTCAGATTACAAATACAATAAAGAATATTCTGACAGCGATAAAATGAAAAGAGTTTTAATAAATTTTAACTAGCTTTCCGTCGATAACTTTGCCAGCATTTATAGATTTACTAGCTTGTGCCCGCGGCTTCGCCCGCGTACTAATCGTATTTTTTTCATTTCACCCCGACAGGGGAGATGTTATTTCACGTCCGCCACGTTGGATTTTAAAATCATTGTTGTTTTCGTGATCAGCGACCCGATAAACCATAAAAACAATACCCATTGTCGATTTTCAGACTTTGACACCCCATTTCCCCCTTTTAGGGGTTGAATTTTCAAAAATCCTGAAAGACATGTTTACTCATTTATTGTTAGGAGTACTCCTGCGAAGTTTCGAATAACATATTCAAACAAATCTTGTTTCTCCATACAAACTTTGGACCCCCATTTCACCCCCTTAAGGGATGAATTTTGAAAAATCCTTCCGTAGTGCACCCCTACACCTTATATGGAACCTACGTGCCAAATTTGTAATCTCTAGGACCAGCGGTTTGGGCTGTGCGTTGATATGTCAGTCAGTCAGTTTCTTCTTTTATATATTTAGATTCCATAAGATTAGGATATTTTCCTGTGATAAAGATTACCTTATGGTCTACTCCTGATATTAAATTAACTTCACAACAAATTTCATCAAAATTGGGTTACTACAGGGTACTTACAGGATCACAACAAACTTCATCAACTTTAGTCTTTTCTCGCATCTTTAATTTTTTTTTGTTTCTGAACACCTTCAAAATTTTATTTTATTACCAAAACAATAGAACAATTTAATAAAGTAATGGAAACTTCATGATATTTTAAGAAAACTCATTTTAAGAAAAAGGACTCTATAATGTCTAACCAATAATCGAAATTTAAAAAAAAAATTTGTGTACGACGGGCAATGGTTAGATGATATTACGATAAATAAACACTAGACCATCACAAACATCAATTTACGCGCTGCGAGCACGCCTACAGCTTCTATTTCCTGAAAAAGCCGCATGCAATGGAACACGTTAGTTCACGTTAGATACTTCGAAAGGTTTCATTGGCTTTTCGAATAACGCAACCGTACCATTTCATATTTGTGGAAGTCCATTCGTTATTTTATTAGTTTTCATATTTCAAAAACATTGACACAGGATAATTTCTATGGAAAGCCCTTACCAAATACACTACTAACTTTTCTACGTACTCTGTTTATCTAATTACAAAAATGCTTTGTTGTTTTATTACAATATACAACAGCCTCTTCAAAATGTCTAATAGTATTTGTCAGTTTTAACTATATACTTTTATTAATATTTAAATAGTTTTTGTTAGTCTATAGTCAAATTACCAAAGACATTCTTACTCTATTACAGGGTCATCCATACGAGCTGTTCGCATCTGAATATTCAAATCAATTTGAGACAGTGTAATTTGTACATAGGCACAGCTCTTGTTCAGTTTATAGTAACCCGGTCAATACGATGGATGTATCATATATTCAAAATATAATTTGCTGTGGATAGATAGGAATAGGGATTTATCGAACGGGTTGAATTCTCCGCGCTCCACAGTTGAGAATTAATTAATCCGGATCATGGCGCTCCCTAACGGAAACATGAGATAAAATAGAATGTACTCGTATATACAGTTCGATACACGCGAAGGGCACGGTTGGTCCTTCGAAAAAAGGACGTGATTTCCAATCTCCTTTCGATTATTTTTTTCTTTTCGTGGAAGTTTCTTTGTATATGATAAATCATTATAAGGTACAAATATAAACGACATTTTGTGTATTTTCATCAGAATGAAGATCGGATATATTGAAAGAATTGAAGTCTTAAAATACAATAGGACCAACTATAAGGGTTAAGTCTGTCATAAGAAACACGTATGAATGCATACTGTAATTGTCATAGTGACAAGGGAATTATTCATACTTATAAATCCGTTCTACTTTTGTAATTACTACTTTATAAAAAACTACTTTTATATGTACTGCCGGCTATGTAGATAAAATAAAAATATATTATAAATTGTAGTGTTAAATATTTAAAAATATGGCGAAGTACAGTGTTTGAATAAAATTACAATAAGTCTTATTTTTACCAAAAATGTACTGTGCATATTTTAAAACTCCAGGTTTTTCTGTTTTAATAACTGATTTGTAAATGAAATAACTGTTATCCAATGAATTCAATTACAAACCGGTCTAAAATAGGTATCTCTGTTTCAAACTCTAATAGCTTCTAATAGTCGCTTTAATTAATTTGAGGCCGACCCATCAAGGCCTCTCGGATCGCTTCACGTATTGGAATCCTCCCTCCATTTCATATGTCAATAAGGCTTTTGTATGGAAACCGCATAGTGGTCTACGTAAAGGTGTTTTGAGCGCAATTAGCAGATAGCATTGCTCCATCCATCATGGATACACGCCGTGCCAATATCAATATGGCTTACATCTTGTTTGGAAGAACAAACATTTGAGAGATTGACAGACGGACTTAGCAACTATTAATCTGAGTAAACTAGTGACTAGAAACAAGATTGTAGATATAACTTTTAAATATATCATATAAATTTTGTAAGTTTATTTATAATTTTTAATATGTTATCGCTTTAACAGGAAAGGAATTTAGTACGGCCAACTTAAAAACGTAAACAACAGAATAAATAAGAATTTGGTTACAAAAATTCAATATAACTTTTTTAATTATGTCATTTTTTAATAAAACACATGGTATTGCAGAAAGTTCTTCAGAATGTTGCAATTTTGTTATGTACGCCAATATCTGCAAACAGGGTATATTATTTTATATTCTATCACTTATAACTAATAATATAATATCCTATGTATCACTAATATCCTATCGTATATATCACTAATAATATAATGACTCTCCAAATCGACTCCAAATATAACTATTTATCATTTTGTTGATTGTGCTTTAATACTTTTACTTTAAAATAAGTAAAATATTGTTGTAAAGTATTTAGTTTGAGTTTGTACATATAGGTAGTTTAGAAGTCGGTTTTTATTTTTAATTTAATAATAATTAATTTTTTTTTCAATTTAACACAATAGTGACCTGTTTCTACAAAAATATAGTTTTATCTTAAATTATTTGTTAAAAAAGATCGAATGTTGGTTATTCATTGTTATAATATACCTCATCTCACAAGCTACTACACAATTATGGATGCCTCAGATTTTAAAAGCTTCGAATTTGATAAATACATTTGTGATGGAATATAAATTAAATAAGTCGTCGGATCTCTACGTTGAGATTTTTATTGATGGCTGTAATTTATTTGAACGGCCCCCGCAGTGTGCCAGGAGAGAAATATGAAAGGCATTACTGCCGAAAAGGCCCTTCGAATTTATGAGCAACTCTCTCACTGTTTGATAACGTTCGAATTTTCATGGCACAGCTTAAGAATGTTCCATAGCTTAAAAGCCCGGAAATCAGTCCGTTAGCCATTTTAACAGATCCTGAAACGTTTTATGGCCATCTTGAAATTTAACAATATTCAGTGACCTTTTGTTCCATCAAAGCGCGAATGATTGCTTTGTATTTTTTATTATTACGTTTTTATACATTGACACAATTGTTTTATATTATATACGTAATTGTCACATAATTTTATTTATTAATTACCTGAATGTAGTTATTTTTACCCGTTTTCTTTTTCCTTTATAACGTAATAATTTTAATTGTTTGCATTGTTGGAGTAACTTATCTTGCAATCTATGTATTTTCAGCCAAATGTATATATTTAGTTTTAAAGGTTCTAAATTTAATCCCTTGTGTAAAAGCCAAGGAGCGGAGGATATATCCGTGGCCCGCGGCCAAGTTTTAAAAGCATCTCAACATTAATAAGCTAAAACTGACAATTTCTCTGATATACAAATCGTGGTTATTTAGTCAACGAGTTGGTAAGTAATCTAGTAATACTGTTAAGAAACAATTGAAATTTGTTTATACGTGTATATAATTACAAGTCAATAGAGATCAAACAGTCATCACCATGAAATTTTAATTGAAACTAACAAATAAGTTACAAACCTATTTAATAAGGATAATTTTAGATCGTGAAAATTTCAGATACTCCAGAGTCAGTCAGTCAGCTGTAACATCACTATATACATTTTTCTTCCTTCTATATAATTGTTTGATAAATATAAATTCTAGTGTTTGATAAAAATGTTAACCCTACTTTTACCTAGCTATATCTGTTACTTATATTTTTTTAACCAAACCTCACCTAACCTAAAGCCATAGCTGGCGAAAATACTGTTAGGTTAGGTTAAAGAATTATAAGTTACAAAAATAACTTATTCTATAGCATTAAAAAATAACAAAAAAAAGTAGTATTTCATAATTTTAAAAATGACAAAAATATTAAGTGTATGCTGACTGACTCTGGAGTGTGTGAAATTCCTGCGACCATAATTTTCATACTGAATTGTATAAAGTACCTACGATATAGTTAGAATGCTACTTTTTAAACTGATAAATAATATTATGTGAGTTTCAATTAAATTTGATAGCAAGCGAGTTACATAATCCGGGGCCAGTCCTGCACTGCTAACGTCAAGAGCCTTCTTACGATCTGTAGCAAATCGTTGGTCTATGGGAGATCTACAAATATACATTGTCAACTGAGTTAATGCGGATAAATAAAGCCTAATCGTCCTAACGTAGCTAAGGTAGCCACGGGGACGAATATGAGCTATATTCAATAGTTATATCACAACATACATAATATTTAGAATGTGGGTCCTTTCAAATATCTATGCTATATGCTTTTATTGAGCAACACTTAGAAAATAAGACCTTGGAATATGTTCCAAATAATTTAAATTGAATCGTAAGACAACAGAGGTTATCTCTGGCTGTTTGACGACAAGAGGAAAGCCAAATTACTTAAAAATTGTCCATCAAAACATACAAGGCTTTCCTGGCAAAGATTTAGAAATTATTTGTTTTTAATTTGTGAAAATATTGACATATTATGTGTTACCGAGCATTGGCTGAAAAACTATGAATCAATTACATTTGATAACAATTATAGCATTGTAAGCTCATTTACTAGACAGTATGCAATAAGAGGTGGTTCTCTAATTATATTAAATAATATATTGCGTTGCAAAGAACGTAAAGATGTAGTGTCGCTTTCAATTGAAAGAATTATTGAAATATCGTGTGTGGAACTTGACGATCTTATAATAGTTTGTATATATAGACCCCCAACTGGAAACTATCTAGAATTTGAAGCTACAATGGAGGATGTTTTACAGTTAGTATGCAGAAAAAATAAGAATGTAGTTGTATGTGGCGATTTCAATATCAATATCTTAGATTTATCACCTTTGTCCAACAAGTTTATCAATTTATTTAAATCATTTGATTTGCATTATGTATTTAATCAACCAACTAGAGTAACACCCACATCGGCTACTTGCTTAGACAATATCTTCTGTAATTGCAAAGTGTATGAATATGCTATTATAAGTTGTATCAACTCTGACCATAGTAGCTAGTTAGCTTGTATTGAGCACCATCATGTAAATTCTGAAGTGGAAATAGTTTGTAGGCCTATAACTAATGGTAGGTTATGTAAATTTAAAAAGAAAATAACGTCTCAAATCACATCTTTGCCGGCGACAAATGGAGATGCCAATTATCTATATAATAACTTATTTAATTTAGTTAAAAAAGAAAGCAAAGAAATATTCCCACAAAAAGTTGTAAAATTAAAAAACAAAATGAAATTCTGTGATTGGGCTACACCCGGTATATATAAAAGCAGGCGTAAGCTATTTGAACTTTATGCTTTAAAATCAACTTCTATTGACCCTGCCTTCATTGATTATGTAAGCCAATACTCAAAACTTTTAAAAAAGTTTGTTTGTCTGCCAAGTCTTTATACATATCAAACAAAATAAATTTGTCTAAAAATAAAGTTAAGACCACGTGGAATATAATAAATCAGGAAGCTGGAAAAGTTCAAACTTCTAGCAACTCTTTTACTTTGGAAATAAATAATAAGGAAATTAAATCTGATGATGCAGTTGCTAATGCATTTGTCGATTATTTTGCTCAAATACCTGTGATAACTACAAGTGGTCTTAGTTCATCTCCTGATATAGCAGTCACCCTACTTGAGTCACGTGTGGATAAGTGCAGTAAACTCTTCCAATTTAGCCATATTGATGCTATCACAGTTGTAAAATCATTCCGTTCTCTTAACAAGAAGAAAACGGAGGATCTCTGGGGTATCTCAATTCACATTATTCAGTCTGTCATAGATGAATTAGCCCCACTATTAGCCCAAATTTTTAACAATTGTGTTGATGAGGGTATCTTCCCTGATTTAATGAAAAACAGTAAACTAATACCCCTTTTCAAATCAGGCGACAAAAAAGACCCCTCAAATTTTAGACCTATTTCTATATTACCAGCTTTTAGTAAAATTTTTGAGAAAATTGTTTATAATCAGCTATTAGGTCACATAAGAACTAACAGGCTATTGCATGAAAAACAGTTTGGTTTCACCAAAGGTAGATCCACTACTGATGCAGGAACTGCACTTCTCAAACATATTTTTGATGCTTGGGAAGCCAAGCAGGATGTGATTGGAGTGTTTTGCGATCTTTCAAAAGGTTTGACTGTGTGAGTCATGAAACGCTTTTAGCTAAACTTAGACATTATGGTGTCTCAGATGGAGCTGGCTGCCTTATTAAATCGTATTTATCGGACAGACTACAAAAAGTGGTCATAAATAGGTCAGAGTCTGCTAGCGCACCTATTATGATGGGTGTGCCCCAGGGATCAATATTGGGTCCTTTACTGTTTTTAGTATATATAAATGACCTTCCTTATTACGTTACAGACTCATGTGAGACAGTCTTATTTGCAGATGATACTTCTTTGTTATTCAAAGTCGACAGACAAAAGTCATGTTTTGACGATGTGAATAGTGCACTCTCCAGAGTCATGTATTGGTTTGAAATCAATAATTTATCATTAAACTCAAGAAAAACCAAATGTATAAAATTTTCGTTGCCGAATGTTCGGCAGGTTGATACTCATTTAAATATAAATGGTGATGTCATTGACTTAGTAAACAATACAAAATTCTTAGGTATTACATTAGATTCACGTTTACAATGGGACCCACATATTGAAGCCTTGGCAAACAAACTTAGTTCTGCAGCGTACGCAGTAAAAAAGATTAGGCTATTAACTAACGTTGAAACGGCAAGATTAATCTACTTTAGCTATTTTCATAGTGTTATGTCCTATGGACTATTGCTATGGGGATCAGCGGCCAATATTGAAAGCATCTTCGTGCTACAAAAAAGAGCGATTCGTAACATTTACAAATTACGGGCTAGAGATTCGCTTAGAGAATTGTTCAAAGAAATTAATATTTTAACTTTAGCCAGTCAATATATTTTTGACAACTTAATTTATGTATATAGAAACTACCACTCATACAATAAAAATAGTGATTTACATAATGTAAATACAAGAAATAAAAATAAACTTGCCGTTCCAATGTACAGGCTCCATAAGATTAGCTGTTCCTTTTTGGGGAAATGTATAAAAATGTTTAATAAGCTTCCACAAAGCATTATTGAGTTGCCTTTGCACAACTTTAAAAATCACATCAAAAAGACACTTATTAGTAAAGCATATTATAAAGTAAGTGATTATTTAAACGATAACACTGTATGGAGCTAGGTGCGGTATCCAAAAGCCATGCTTGGTAACAACATAATTATTTATTTATTATTTTTTGTCTTTTCCTTTTGACATTTAATGTGTATGTAAATGTACATACGAAAATATTATATTATGTATGTTAGCTTTATTGTAGCTTTAAGTTTATTTTTTTTTTTTTTTTATAAATGACTAATTGTAAATAACGATTAAAAAAGAGGAGATAAAAAATAAACCCTGAGAGTTTCTTGCCAGTTCTTCTCTAGGGCCTCCCAATTTCCGAACTGGTGGTAGAGTTTGACGTCAATAAGTGCCTGCAAAGGTCTATGTTGAATAAAGAATTTTTGAATATTGAATATTGAATATCCTTGAAGGAGATTTATTGTTCAGAAGTTCCCATCATAGTTATGTAACATACCGAAAATAAAAGAGTTTATTTGATATTTAGCGAAACCATATCAGTCAAAAGATCCTCTTTTAGATAAGTAGCTCTCAAATAATACTCAGTCAAATCAATCACTTCTGTGCAAGGTATTAATGATTTCACCATACTTCGGTCCTATCTTCTTACCAAAGCCACGTTGCACGGTAGCAGATAAAATACAAAGCAGGTAAGTTGCCGCCCTCATTATCATTTTGAGACATAGTTCAAGATTTTTTTAAACTAAGAAAAATTGGCTCAGAACCGCCGTGCAATATCTGCGTCGTGTTTTCGTAATTAATTTCCCAGGTGTGCTGTAAACAGCTGCGAAGAATACTATTCCTTGTTTATTGTTCTTTGATTTCTTTTATGATGTATCCGCCTGGCTACTTGACTTTCTGTAGTATTTTCTAAATCGTCATAAGGAATGGTTTTGCTTTTATATAGTTTCTACGTATAATTCTGTTTGCAAACAAATCAAGAATTATTGGAAATAAAATATGATACATTTCCAAATTTATTTAGCTGTCTCTGTTTGATGATGAAGCCAACAAAACAGTTCTTCGGAAGTTTTAGGAAAAAATGCCACAACCAAATTCTTATTATTCTTAAAATAATAATCAAGCAAAATCAGTGAACTTCTTATATATGACATTTGTTAATTATATAATTATATTCAGAGCTCTTGATGATCAGTACCGGAAAGCGAATAAACATTGGTTTGGTCTTTATGAGGATAAACATTACTCACTACTGTCCGTAGGCTAAGAAAAACATAATACAAAAGATAGTCCACAAAAGATCACAAACACAGAATAAGTAAATGTACATATCAAATAGGTATGTTTAAAGACTTATTCCGTAGGCTAAGAAAAACATAATACAAAAGATAGTCTACAAAAGATCACAAACACAGAATAAGTAAATGTACATATCAAATAGGTATGTTTTAAGACTTATTTAAACATAATTTTGCTAATAAATGATTTGTATCATTATTCATACAATTCAACTATTATTATGAGCAAATAAACATTCAGAGCGTTTGCATTCTATCAATATTTCGACCAACGGAATCTAGTTTATTTTATAACAACTCTCGTCTGAAGGTGTATGTGGTAATGTTCTATAGTGCTAGTTCATCAACCAATTATTATCTAACGCAAACGAAGAATAAACAATCGTTTTAAGGTGGTGTACCATATAATTATAATGATAAATTAAATTACTATATAAATATGTGATTATTATATAATACATATATCAATGTAAACGTAATAATTAGTATAACTTAGATTAGATCATATTCATATATTTATTCATAATTATATGCAAAAGTAAAATATAAGTGAGTGTAACAGTGTAACAGAAGATGTGTGTGTGATGAATGCGAGCATTTGAATCTAAGTCGTGGTTGTTAATATATTTTTTTATCAAATATATGTATAATATATGTATGTCTATCCGTTGCCCTAGATTCCATAACACCAACCATATAAGCTTAGTTTGGGCTAGGCTAATAGGTGTAACTGTAAGAAATATTTATTAAAAAACAAAAAGTTAATGTCGAACAGTTACTGTTTTTTTTTATAGGATAGTACAGCAAACTAGCAAACGGATCACCTGATGGTAAGCGATAACCGTTGCCCATGGACACCCGCAACACCAGAGGAGTCACAGATGTTTTTTTTTTTCCTCAGGAGAGGAGGTTGAGAATCCACCATGGATACCAACGCAACAGGCAAGCAGGGATGCGTTGATTATATCGGACTCCTGGTGAATCGAGACGGCTCAACCCAACAGACCTACCGACTAAACTCAGCCTAAGCCTTTGGTTCTAATGACCCTACTGGCTTTTATTGACGGAGGCCGCACCTCAGGAGAGATACGGTTAGCGCTGCCCCATGGATAGGGCATAAGCGCTAGAAGAGGCACGGTTCACCAAAGTGGAACCGGCCTGTGGCTAAGCAGAAGGCTGCCGAATAAGGGGAGACAAAAGAGGCGACGCTCAGACGCCGCCGCTTGCAGGTCTTGAAGATCCTGCGTTAGTTGATTGGGGGGGTCGCTAACGACGTGACGCGGTCTGCGTATCCTCTGCCGATTTGGATTGGGGTTATTCGCTGAAGGCGGTGTGGAAGAGTAACTCGATGACGATGATGGGGGGTTGGGCTTCCGGTACCCTCACTCACTCGGCGAAACACAGCGCAAGCGCTATTTCACGCCGGTTTTCTGTGAGACCGTGGTATCACTCCGGTCGAGCCCGCCCAATTCGTGCTGAAGCATGGCTCTCCCACAGTAAAAGTTAAATGTTAATCATTTATTATATCAATCTTTATAATAATACATAATACCTATCCCATTAGAAACAATCCAGAATTAATTTTACTATTATAATGAAACGTTATTATCAATCGTTACTCCGAATAATCGTTACACCGATAATATTGTAAACAACTTAGCAAGAGCTTTCGATTCAATTCGTGCCGACATTACTTGGAAACTTGGAAATTATCAAGTTGCTGAAGTGGAATTAGCTATGAACTCTCATCCATCTAAATTTAATAAAATTATGCCGATACTCCACTTCAACGCTGTATCAAATACTTCAACCCCATCGAACGGCTAACGAGCTGCAAATGTCGAGTAAAGTAGTATTTTGTATTTGCTTCACGCTTACTGGGAAGACCTTTAGCACCACGACAAGCACAAGGTTCAATAATTTGCTACTTATATAAAGTTGTTGAATGTACTCTTAAACGTCTTCATCGTACAGTTCAATTTGTTAGCACATATTGAATGGAGTGTGTGTAATAAAGTGTTTGAAAAAACCTAGTAAAAGCGAATGGTCTCAGTCTTGAAAGAAGCAGAAATTACAGATATTTTATTTTATCAAAATTTTCAATTCAGATAGATGTTCAACAGTTTATAGTTGATCTAATGCAGTTTAGGCAAACGGCGGTAAAATGAAATCTGCGGAAAACAAACAAAAAATCAATGCGGTTAGATACAGGAATTATGAAAATCCAGCTAATAAGCTATTTCCGATATTATTAATTAATCTTTAAATGAGCTCAGCTTGAAGCAATATTCGCCTTCACGATAGTTCGAAATTCCGCGACGCGATTATTAATTTAAGCACGAGACGAGAGTTCAAATATTATTGCCAGCGGATTGTTAATTTCAATACGTATTAATTGTAACAGATTGCGTATGTAGACAGTTGCTTATAGCGACGGCTGTCCGTGATTGGAATAATTTATGAGAGCGAAGTATATACTTACTTATCGTAAAATTATTGAATTGTGGGAAATTTAAATAAAACTCATCAACATCTATTCTGTCTATTCAGATGTTAAACATTTATATTTAGACTTTTTATTTAGTCACATTCACATTGTAATAATTTTCCATTTGTACTCAACATCATAAAAGGTTTTTTATTTGTAGTTATACAAAAATATTGATAGAAATATTGAAAAACCACAAAGGACAGCAGAATTTTTCTTATTTTTTTGGTTGACACTGTTGAATATTCTGGTTTTATTTGAATTCAATAATTAGTATTTGGTGTAGTATTATATATTTTTAAGTTTCCTTAATAGTTAATGGAAATAATAATTATGAAATCTGCTAACGTTTTTTTGGTGCGTGGACACTAATACTTGGAGTACCTGCTATTCCTCTACCTTTTTTCCTATGGCCGTTGGTTCTATTAGCAAAATGCATTTTCACTTAATGTTCACGTCTTTTTTATATTAAGAATAATGCTAGAAGCTTTAATTTACTTCTAAAGTCTGGGTGATGGATTCCATTCCGCTTTTTCACAGTGGGTCACCGCATAATATTGACTAAATAATCCCACAAGGAACAATTGAATCCATTCAAGTTCATTATACCAAGCCATGTAATCGGGATCAGTATAGAATTATTCACCAACAGATATATCACCTAAGCAGTGCTCATCATGTTAATGGCTCATTTAAATCCCCCAATTCAGTTTTGTTGCCATATTTCTCAGCCGACTGTCAGTTAATCAAGTCGGTTCTGCCCCATCCACTTAAGATAGTTAGAAGCGTTCTCTGAGAATAATCATAATCGTAGTATTCTTCGAGTACCAGCTCCTTAGCTCCCTTACGATAGCCTATTTGCAGTAATGGCATTGCATGTCTTCACTTTGATTGACCTCTTTTTGGGATGTCAGATTTTGCCAAAAATACGTTGGGCCGTTACAAATATGTTAAATACGTGACCAGAGTATGTCACATCGTAATGTATTTTAATATTCCTTATATTTATTTTTAAGTTTATTATATTAATATATTTTATAATGAATTAAAATATATTTTTGAAAATAAAAACATTGTTTAAAATAGGTACTTTTAAAAAGTATTCCATTTAGTATTGACGAATAGATAAGAGCGAAAACAAAAAATAAATCATTTCACTACTTCTATGCTATTGTATTAAATGTTATTCTATAAGAACGTTTAGTTGAACTATTAGACAACAATACAATAATTTTCATTTGGACTAAAATAGTTTAGTAGTATAGTTTAAGTCTTCTTACCTTCTTAGAACATAATATGACAAGAAAGTTAATAGAACTTATATTACAGAATCAGATGTGGTATGTTACTGAAAATGTTGCGTAAAAGTAACGTTTTGTTAATTCTTCGATGGAATATAAAACATAAAAATAAAAAGAATAGTCATCGTGATGATAAATTCTATTTTTGTTCGAATTTATGTTGAAGTAAAAAGATCTCGCAAAAAGCTGCTAAAAGTTTTTGAAGAGTTCTCAACTTTAGCATTAGAAAGGAAATTATCGTAGAACCGAGGTGTAATTTAAAAGTTTTGTGTAGAGCAGTGGATGACAGCTTCAAGTTTTTAATGTAAGCAGTGTTAAGGGTATAACTGCTCTTATAAAGTCCGCAATGAAATGAACTTGTTACGGCCGCGTCACTTAAATTGTGAATTTTTAAACAGGATAGATAATACTTGCTGACTTGCACAATTAAAATCAGAGATTAACAAAAAAATATGTTTTATTATACTTTACTGAAAAAACTCTAAGTGAAGCTTGTGCTTTGTAAGCGTCGCCCGTATATTTGATCATATTTATTCTAGTTAATCTTTTACTAATTTCAATTGGACTGACAGCTCTTAGGGCGCTCAAATGAAAATCTTATGCTGGGATACGTAGCATTGATAAGGCATTCCTAAAAGTAGAATAATCGTAGGTATGCACTGGATGTTAGGAATGCAGGACCGATCAGTGTAGAGATCCTCAGCGGTGGTAAATGTCCAGCAGAGGGCGTATAATTAATAAAAATAATGACTCATAATGAAAATGAAAATTATAATAAAATGAGGTTCCTACTCAGTTTTAAAATGTTGTTGACATACTGTAATATGTTTTTCTGTAATATGTTGTAATTGATAGCATATTCTTGTTTAGAAATTCAGATAACAAGTATCTCACTGTACTTTTGCATGGTACTATCACTTACTTGTGCATCTGTGTAATGTGATGTGTTATTTTGCGTTGACATAAAATATATAAACTTATCAACAATGTAGGAACTTATTATATTAATATTGTTAAATGAATTTATTGTTCGTTATATTTAATATTTTATACACTGGCAAACGCTCACATAAAGTTCATTCACCTTCTAAAATGGTGAATATCTTAATATTAATTCCGCGAATGCTTTGAGATTTATCAAATAATAAAAAGCTGTGGCGTATATTCCATATGTGCTAGGTGTGCGCCGCACACCTTGTAAAAATTTAAAATTCTCTTTCTTCTGATTTTAAAAAGCAGTGTTTACAAAATTCCCAAAATATATATAATTATATTCTAATTATGGATTTATTTTGTTAGCATATAAACTTGCATATACAATAAATAACAGTATTATCATCTGAATTTATATATGTGTGCTCCGATATTTCCGCACCTATTCCATACCTATTTATTAAATAGGTACCATCAACGCAAAAAAAAAGATTTAGGCACATCTCCATCAGATAAAAATAAGTTATTAGGCAGCGCTTACCTTGTCAAATCCGAGCGATTATTATCTTCATTATCACTATATCATAACAAATGCTTCTCGGATATTGAAGACAAGTTGCTTTTATAAATAAAAGCAACGTGCCAGCAGCCGATTTCCGTTGTCTCTTTGTTTCCGTTGCGTCTCTGATAAGAAAATATATTTCCTCGTATTAAAGATAAAAGCATTTACTATTTATATACTCACTAATAACTTCATCATGCTCGGTTGCGCAATAATTTCTTTTACGTAATTCGTTTTTATATACTTATATAGGCCATTTGAAATTATATTTAGGAATTGTTAGTATTTGTAGAAATAAACAATGTTGATATTATGTAAATGTACTTGCTCGTATAGGACAAGCTGCTCCCTCTTCATTCTAGGTGACTCTCTTAAATGAAGAGACTAGTGACCGATGGGTGTAAACGATATTTAGAAAGATATAAAAAAATAAATAAAATATAAAATATTTGTTACACTTACACCAATTAGCCGAGCCCAAACTAAGCTCTGTAAGGCTTGTGCTATGGGATCTAGGTAAAAGGTATATTATACATATATAAATATGTTTATAGAAATGTTTATCAACAATCATGACTAAGGTACAAATGCTCGCATTCATCACACAAACATCTGCCTCCACCGGGATTCGAACCAGAGATGGCAACACCTTGAAACCGGTATACTATCCACTCGACTATGGAGGTCGTCAAGATAGATGACAATGTTTTTAATCTATGCATTTTATTATTTATAGAATGAAAAACTTTACATCTGTCAGAGAGTAAATTTACGTCTCTTTTAGCTAAGAAATATTTTAGAAGCCATAGTATGTAGATACAAGCAACATGTTTGTGGTCCTGTTGAAGATTGCTGGAGAACTCTCCATACTGAATAAACTACAATCGTGACGTTATGATTGAGTAAACTCACCTAATTTGTATGCGCGTATAAACGAGATTGCCAATAACTTTGTTATTTGTATGTTTGTTTCTCTTTGTCTCTGGCAAAGCAGATTGTTGAAGATCGCTAGAAGGTGCTGCATACATGCAGCGTAGGACCGATGGGTGTGAGAAGAGAAGAGAAGATCTTTGGGGGAGTTTCACAAATTGATATTCCTAATTGAAATGATGATGATGATAATAACGTAACTTATAACTTTATTTTTTTAATTTATATATTTATAATCCTATTATCTGTAATAAATGAAACAATAGATTTTTCAAAGTTTTCCACTTTATAGATTTTCACTTTGATTCTTAGCCATGAGACGTTCGAACTCACGCTATAACAACATGGTAATTTATTTCATACGATATTTTCAAATGTATAATTTGTATTGTGTATTAACTCATATAAGTGTAATAGTACTAACATGTTATTTTGACGTGAAACGTCTTTAAAATCGCGCCGAAACATACGGGTACCAGGTTTAAAAAGTGGACCGTAACGAAAAGGTCTATATCATCGTACCTTAATAATTAAAAAACTATTAGTCTTAGACACAAAAATGTGGTGTGAATATTTCACTTATATAGTCAGCTCGCTGTTGTGACATTGAGTTTTTTATTAAAATACTTAAAACACCGTCAATCTTGTTTTTATTTCAATATTTTACTTTAAAAGCGATTCCCTAACATAGACGTTTCACGTTAAAACCAACGGCCGTGTGCCCCGGCACAGCCCCACCCGATTTTTGTACTATAATAATTAATATAATATAATATGTAACGGTACTTATGGCCAGACTAAATAGTCTAGTTATAACAATTACAATTAAAATACGACTCTTATAATATAAAAATAAATAAAAAAATATATTTGAATTTGGAATCTGCCAAGCGAGTTTATTATTATGTTTTCTCAATTTTTACTCTAAACAGTTATCATATATATTTGTGATATCAACATTGAGTCTTGTTCATAACGAATGTTTATTATTATGTTTTCTCAATTTTTACTCTAAACAGTTATCATATATATTTGTGATATCAACATTGAGTCTTGTTCATAACGAATGTTTATTATTATGTTTTCTCAATTTTTACTCTAAACAGTTATCATATATATTTGTGATATCAACATTGAGTGAAGATTATAAAGTGAAGAGAATCGCCGTGATTGCATTTTACAAAGTACAGGTTTTGAAACTTCCATCCGCTTGGTATTTAGTTGAATATGATACAGAGCTATTAATAGGTAGAATGAAACCTTCTCTCTTTGTAACGGAAAAAGATCTAGTCATCCACGCGGTGTTCGTTCGAAAAAGGCGATCAAACAAGTAAGGGAAAGAATTCAAAGAAATTCCGTCAGAAAGCAAAAGATTTTATCACTCGTTATAAAGATACCGCCTAGAACCATGTCGCGTATTTTAAAAGATGAATTGGATTTACCGGCAATTAGAGACGTACTAATTAAGCGGTACGCAAAGAAATGGCTCAGAAAAAAATTGTTTGTGGATAACAACTTTTTCACAATTGAGCAATTTTAAACAAGTGCAATGTGTAGATTATCCAACTTTAGTCATGGTTTTGTAGGGTGGTAGCTATGAAGAAGTGACAAATAACACTCTTATTTAATAAGGCTCGTGAAATAAAGGCAGCACTTAGAACTTGTAGCCTATATAAAATGCACTGGTCTTGCACTTTTCAGTCATGGTTTGGTGGGTATTAGTATAGGAAGCGAGACCAAATCTTCTTAAGATATCAGTACCAGTATTACTTACTATATCTATTTTTTTTGATGTAATCTGTGAGCAACAAATAAATGATATTCTGTCTTATGAACGAAACAAATATGTATTGCGTTCCGTTATTATATATTGCAGATGGTGACTTGCGGTGGATCCCCTGATGATAAATGATTATCCGTCAATAGCATCAGAAAAATCACAGAAACGTTGTCGGTCTAAATGAAAATACATTTTTTAAGGTTTGAATTCCTTCCAGTTTGGTAGTGGAGACAGAAAGTTCCTAACAAAATGAACTGTTGTGGACTAGTAGTCCACCCTGATGTTGTTAAATAAATAAATATTCGTCGTATTTTTTTGCCATGTCTCTTATACAACTTACTTGTTATTTATGGCGATTATCATCAAATGACTCAACAGCGTCATCCGTTGTCTATAATGGTACTACAATGCGACAACTTAATAACATGTATTATTTCTTAAAAAGAGTTTTAAAAATCATCAAATAATGATAAAATAACAGGTTTAAATTAAATAACTTCCTATAACAAAGGATACTAATTTCAACGGACAATCTAACACAGTGGTCTGCCCCCTTTAAGTTTCTGTGTGTGTTGGTTCGTTGGTGCTTGTAATTTGCCCCTTTCGATGCGGGCGCGACCCATTTCTTGTTTGCTCAAAGTTACGAGTCGCAGAGTTTGACCAAACATGTATAGAAGTTATCACAAGTCGATAAGTTACAAGTGAGCCAATAGATATAGGTGATTTTATGATTTTGTAAAGAGTAACAGAGTTTGTTAACAATTATAGCTCGAAGAATAAATGAGTCCTTGATGTAATTATTTTGTTATAGTAAGTAACTGATAGATACTTTTATCAATTCATGAGTTCCTTTCATACCTTTCCTTCTTTATCAAATTTCTGTCAAACTTATTTTACACATCTGAATGAATATTTCTGTGTATGTAGGTTTGTTAAGACTTTCTATAATAATTCATAATAAGGAGGAATGGTTGTATTTTTGTAACGAATTATTCCTTACAAAAATACAATATAAAACCAAAAATATTTGAACAAAATATTGTTACAAGGTAAAATGTATTTTCTTTCTATAGCTTATATGAAGCTTATTTGAAAAGATCTCTATTGGCCGTAATACATCTCTTAAATGTCGAGGCCAATAGGCTGATTATAACGCAGTTGCTTTCATATGATCAGTAATATAGTCTTATGGCGGTATGGTATGGGGACATATATGAGATGGAATTATTGATTTAATTCAATATTTGCTACTCTATAAATAATTTCATTAATTATTTGCTAGAAATAAGGGGCATTATCATCTTAGTATTGTGATAAGTCATATGTTACACATCATTTAACAGACAATCGTTGTCTGTTAAATAATCTGCATGAAAAAGAAGAATAGATTTTTTTATATTACATCAAAGGCATATTACAATGTTCAACACATCTACTAGAACTGGTCAACAGCGTACAAAAGATGTAATAAATCTATTTTCGTACAGCAGTTACCGTTGTAGCAATTAATCTTCCAATTGGTAAATTCAAACTTTCAGCACGGTACGCTTACTTTGGATTAGCCTACGTACACCATTAGTTTGTCCAGTAAATCTCCAAACATAACATTCTAGCTCAAACTTCTCCTACAGCTTTTATCGACACGCAAACAATTTATGAAATTGTCTAACACTTAGATTTATTTATCAAGTACTAAGTTTCTAAAAGTTATATCAGGACTTTTATAAAACTATCGTGTCTTTAAAGTCAAATTATTTTTATTAGTGATAACAGGATTGTAAAACTAAGCAGCCGAAGTGAATTTTAAAACAAACTTGTTACTAACTTTTTAGATGATAAGCTGTTTTATTAGAACTTGTAGTTTATTTATAGAAGGTTAATTTTTAAAATGTCGTTGATATGATCAATCACATCTAAAAACGTGTTTCAAAAATATTTTAGGTATCATAATTGTTTTCATAAATGTTATGCAATTTGTCATACTTTGTGTTCTACCTGAAATAAATAAACCATGAGCGAATACGAAGACTAAGATAGTTTCACAATGATTTCACTTGAAAAGAATTATTTATGAGATCGATAGCGTAGATTAGAAGATGTATTTACGGGTATTTGTTCCTGTCGAAGTAGATTGCGACGGGAGACAGAGAGATATTATCCTTTCTTGTTAAATTATATTATCAATCGGTACGCCTCAGGTCCCTGAAGCTTGATGCGGCGTCATTCGCGATGATTATGGTGATATTTCTTTTCGTTCCTCAATTAAGATATTTTGTAAAGTTTTTTAAACTAAGGAATAAGGTGCTATTTAAAATAATATTATCAATCGTATAAGAATATATTAAATCATTTTTTTGTTATCTTTTCATCTACCTCTATGGGTGTTG
Source organism: Scirpophaga incertulas (assembly GCA_036419045.1). NCBI lineage: Eukaryota > Metazoa > Arthropoda > Insecta > Lepidoptera > Crambidae > Scirpophaga > Scirpophaga incertulas. Next base: position 12,289,696 of record CM071641.1, read on the forward strand.
ATTGAACTATACGAATCTGTAAAAATGTATTGAGGGTACAGAGACAGTTGGTATTTTTTTGAAACTAAAAAAAAAACTATTTAAGCATCCCGCACTATCTTATATCAATATTTTAATTATTTTTTTATTAATAGTCAAATTTCAAAGATTGCGGCTTGTATAATCCATCATTGTCATAATCCGTCATACACCCTCGACAATATTACCTTCGATGTAGCACGTAAATATTTCTTCCCCTTTATTGACACAGCTTTTGTTGTTCGGCGTTAGTTTCTTCAGAAGTTGTAAATGAAATCTTGGGTATTCACAGCAATGTAAATTTTAATAACTTTCCTTGGCGTTCAAAAATGTATACTCATAAGATGTTATGTTTGCGCATTTTGTTATAATAAGGCTTATAAGAGCTTATTAAAGAAACAACCAGCTCGTAATCTTGTTGTTTTGCAAAAATGTTCTTAATTAATTATATAACGTAAATTATGCATTCCAAGTAGATTTCCTAGTAACTTAACAAGTCAATGATCGCCATTTTAACCAAAAATGACTAAAGAAAGATTGAAAATATTATTTATGAAAATATAGTAAATAATATTAAGTTTTTAAATTAACTGATGCAATAATTCATTAAATTGGTAAGTTCTAATTTAATTAGTAAAACATTTATCACGTTATACTTTACAATGTCATTTTTTTGGTACTAAAATATAAATAAAAGGATCAAATTTAATTTATCTACATCAGAACTGCTTTTGAGCTTTTCAAATTTGATTTTTTAATTTAGAAATAGTTTGAATTAACAAATTTAGTTAGCCAATAAGAAAATTAACATACTTAATTTTCTTATTGGCTAACTTTCTACAAACATTATCTTCTACAAACTTCTACAAATTCATCTTATTCTTTTGACAATAGATATTCAACAAACTAATTTGTGATTAAAAGGATCAAGAGTTTGTTTCCTCAGTCAGAGAGAGACCAAACGTATTTAAAGTAAATAGTAGTCATGTATAATTTGGTGCTATACAGTGCACTATACTCAGTCACAGTAACATAAGTAAATTTTAAATTATTTACCAAAATATTTACTAGAAATATATGTAGCTTACATAGATCAAACACAAGGTTGAACCTGTGAATGAAATCGTCCTAGAGGATCAATAGAAATTCACTGGGTTCGCTTACTTGTACTTGTGGTTTTAACATAGTTTCCTAAAAAAAGTATGTAGTCGCACAATTACAAATAGTAAGCGAATAAAGACATTTCTCATTTCGATTCGATTCCATGTTATTGATAACGCATCAGTATGTCATTCCGCCTCGTACTTCCTGTATAATCTCATTCCTAAATAATCTCGTAAAATTAAAAGTTAGGTATGTAAAAGCGTAGCGGGACAGTTTATAAACTCCGCGCAGTATATATAATAGATATGCGTCATCTTTATTGAAACATCTTTTTATGTATCAGAACGTAAATTCAGCTTTTGTTTTGAAAAATAATAGACTTTGACAGATGATTGATATAGGTGCTTTCAAAATGTCAAGCAAACGTCATTAGCGTTTGTGAAATTCGTTTTGTGTTGTTTATTTCACACAATATAACAAAAACAAAACTTTTTCTTCTTATGACATAATATAAAAAGGAATGGTTAAAAATTATATATAATGGTAAAGGTTAGTAAATTAATAATAATTTAGTTTTCCTATTTTTGCATTATGCTATTAGTTCTAGGTTTGATTCTAGGTTTTTACTAAAACCTAGAGTAAAAAATACCAGTGTTCGTCTTGCTGTGTAGCTGACTGGGTACTGTAACTATATATATATTATAAATGGTTTCAACAATTTGAAGGAAATAGCTTTATGATTCATCACAGCTCAATACGTCCCCACCGAGGGGCTCGAGCCTACCCTAACTACGTTAGGGCGATTAGGCCTTAGTCAACCACGCTGGCCCAGTGCGGGTTGGTTGACTACGTACACCTTTGAATCGCTTCGCAGATGTACGCAGGTTTCCTCACGATGTTTTCCTTCACCGTAGGAGCGTCGGATAAATGTATATATGAAATTCGGAACGAAAAACACACATTGTAAAACTTTAATGTAGGTTTGCGTAAAAAAATCTCTTTTTGTTAGCAGTTGTTTATCTTTACATTGGTATGAACGATCCAACCATTAATACTTGTGGAAGTGTGGCTATTGTTTCTGTCTCTATAATGTTACGGTTCGGTTGCAGCTATCTTGATACTCAGGTATGCAATAGGAGAGCAAATGTTGTCCCACATTAACAGTGACTAATTGTCGGCTTAGGAGAATGTGCCTACGCCCTGGCGGCACAAAGGTTGACCACAAACGGTCTCGCTGCGCACGATTAGGGTTGAATCCAACAAAACTTTGCACAACCTTCGCAAATATGGTGCTATATGTGCCTACTTTACAGATCGTTAGTACAAAAGTTGGGGATATTATTAATGTGAAGTTGGAGTAGCCGCATCTGGAACCTTTGGTGAATTGTTCCATTATTTTCCTTGTTATATCCTAACAGAAATATTCAGATATTAAAGCTACGTTTTATGTTTTTTGATAAAAGTACAAACTTTATGTACTGCTGGATATAGGCCATTCACCCAAGGATCTCACTGGTCAGTTCTGCGCAGCTAGTATCCTGTCCAAGCCTGCCATCTTCACCAAGTTGTCTGCCCATCTTCGTTAATATTATATTACTATATATAGTATAACATTGTACTAAATATTTAAAAAAAGTGCTTTGTGCTGCACTTGTGCTGGTTTTTATTTCTCAATTCACAAATTCAAAACATTTCAAGTTTATTGATTTTAATTAGCGAATTTAGTCAGTATTTGAAATATAAACGAATATTATCTTATATATAAAATGTTCGTGTCACAATGTTCGTTCCCGTACTCCTCCGAAACGGCTTGACCGATTCTCATGACATTTTGTGTTGTATTGAGTAGGTCTGAGAATCGACCAACATCAATTTTTCATACCCCTTAGTGATAAGGGTTGTCTCCACTTTCTCCTCGGTTTTTTTTTATTTAAATTCAGGTCATTCATTATGAATCCCAGGAGTATGGGGGAAATATAAGTCCACCCGGGCGGTGCCCCCTGCACCCGGGTAACCCTATATACACTGGGGGGTCGGGAGGTACCCCAGGTTGGCACTAGCTGGTGGGCCGTACGCCGCCTACCACCCGAAGGCCCCCTGCTGCCGCGGTCCCAACAGCAAGGAATTGCGGTTTTTTAACGTGGTTGTCTCCACTCGGCCCGGCCGGTTAAGGCAGGGTCCCTACACACTACGATCGGCCGCGAGACATGATCCACGACACCAACCGGAGTGCACAGGTTGCCCGACGGGATCCGAAGACCTAATCGGCAGCCGTGACCGCCGACACCGCCGCGCCGCGGACCTTGAAGGTCCGCCGTCTCACGCCACCCGGAGGTGGCCACTGCCCCCCAAGGGCCCCACAATTGGTGCGAGTGCACCAAGGCGCGAACGCGCCACCCGTCACGCCGCCGGCAGAACGGCGGCCGCTGAGTAGCACCCGGCCATCCCACGACCCATGAAGGGTCAAGGAGCGAGAGTTTCACCCCCTCTTAAGAAAGAGGGGGGACTGCGCCCTCTCCCCGCCGTTATGGCCGAAGCCGGTACCCCCCATATGGCATTCCCCTATCCACCACCTGGGGACGCGCCTGGTATGGGACGGCAAACCCACGCAGGTGAGCGAAGGGCCTGTCAAATTTCATTGATTCTGACCCGGGATGGACCACGCCCCTTCCGTGGCCGGGGGGCGTCGTCGGTGGGGGAGACCGGGGGAGGTATTGTAGTCTCCCCCGAGGAGGGCTCCCCTGTATCGGCAGGGGAGCGGAGGCTGGGGGTTCCCGGAAGTCGCTTGGCGTTCCCGGGGGCTTCCTACATGCCTGAGGAAGGCCATCCCTGAGGTTTTTAGTGGGTAGGTCTGCCCCTTCTGGGGAGGAGAGCCCCACATAACCGCCGGCTCGCCACAGCCGGGGTATGCAATTTAATGCATCTTCCTCAGGGGAACAAAAAAAAGGGTTGTCTCCACTCTTAACATTTTTTCTAGAAATTACATTAAAAATTATTTATATGGCAAAACAACATTTGCCGGGTTAGGTAGTTTAATATATATTTCAATTAATAAAATGCATCCTTAGAAAATTTGCAATTTCATTATCAGACTTTTTTCCAATTTCCCCCGTATAAATGCGAAAGGCAAATCTAATCTTCCAAAGCGTGGAAATTCAGTTGTCGCACTGTGTGTTACGGCCTGATGCAATGGAGGGATTGTATCGTCTGGCTCAGCCAAATGCTGTTATTTCTGTATCTAGACATATTTTTGAAATGAACATGAAATATGCTTTTTATTCGATCTCGATACTTGGAATATTATCCTGAAATTTGTGAACCTTGATTTGGAATGTAGTTATCACTTTATCAATTACTAGATACTCTTGAATTAGTATTAGTTACTTTTGAATCACTATATAATTTTCACATTTTTTCATTCACATTTTTTTTAATCATAAAACCCCAAATGCAAAATATAGGCATATGTCTGTCATGACTTTCATCACCTGCTTATTGCAACGTGCTTTCCTCTCCCATTTGACTATAGAAACTATCATACGTCATGTTAACATTGAAATTATTATATCATTCTTTTTATAACAACCTCTCCACTTTCTTAGGACTTCTCGAACATGCACTTCAAAAGTAGTTTTGAGACAGTTTTAGTTAGTGTTAAGCTACCGGAATATCTATTTAACGGTTTATTGATGTAAATTTATTGACCTAACACAACAAAATAAGTACAATGTTGGATTTCACAAACCTAATTCACCTATTAACGTGGAATCATCATGATTAAACATTGCACAAACACTCAATCAATTTGTGCATCAGTATGCCCAATCCACCGCGTAGGTGATTACCATTCATGGGGCACATAATTTTGCGGCTGATACCCAACTGCAGCTGCTCTATTCAGGGTAATCTAGCTGTTAACGTTTAATGTTATTTGATGAGCAGTCGTCGTGAATTAACACTGCTATTTTAAATGTTTACAATTTCATAGGTTATTTTTGGTTATATGGATAAAAAAATTGAAAAATAAAACTTTTTTAATATTGACATACTTTAAACAGTTATTTCATACAGAAAATATTAATTTATTTACTTATTTTATCTTTATTGCACAATATACATTAAACTAAAGAACAAATGGCGGACTTAACGCAACCGAGTGGCCAGTTACAAATAACTGTTTGACATACAACTATTATACAAGCACAAATACATACATAGACTTATAAAATTATTTTTTTTTTTAATATTTGCGGCTGTGGCGAGCCGGCGGCTATGTGGGGCTCTCCTCCCCAGAAGGGGGAGGCCTACCCACTAAAAACCTCAGGGATGGCCTTCCTCAGGCATGTAGGGAGCCCCCGGGCCCACAAAGCCACTTCCGGGAACCCCCAGTCTCCGCTCCCCTCTCTAGAGGGGAGCCCTCCTCGGGGGAGGCTACCACCTCCCCGGTCCCCTCCACCGACGACGCCTCCCGGCCACGGAAGGGGCGTGGTCCATCCCGGTCGCCGTAGCAGTCGCGACTTCCTCGCGCCCGCCGGCGACCCGCGGCGGCGCCGCAGCTGTGCTACCGAGCCCGGCGCCGCCTTCTTCGAGCGGGATCGGCCATCTCCCGACCCCGCTCGGCGGCCTCCTTCTGGAGCATCACTGCTTCACAGAAGGAGGCCACAGCCCTCCAACCTCCCTCGTCATACCTATCAGGGTATTTTTTTTTTACATTTATAATCAAAATAAAATTCATAAAAAATGTTCCACTTGTCAAGATTTTACTTTACGTCTTTATCATTCAAATGCATTTTCATCACTTTTCATCATTTATCCTTACTTTGCTTACAATTTATAAATGTCTATTTGTTCCTCCGAATCATTTTTTTTGTATTGTTTCTTTCATATTTATGGATGTATTACACACCTAATCGTGATGTGTGAAAAATTTGACATGATATTGTCATTATTTTGTATTCAATTATGAACTAATAGGTATATATTTATAGATCACGAGGAAATATAACGTCTATATAATAGATCATTAGTTAATAAAATGCAATATCAGATAACTTTGAAATTGACGCCATAGAAATGTTAGTGATCAAAGTAGATCTTGCAAAATTGTACCTACTGGTAAAAATCTAACAATAAATACGACACTTCTTTCTGGTAAATTTTCGTCTCTATGTTAGATACGAAAGTTAATCATAAAATGACAAACGTGATTGAAAGAAATCGTGAAAAAATGTAAATAACAAAGGGAACAACCCGACTACCTCCTAATTTAACTTGAAAGATTCTACTCGTAATTGAAGCAAATATAGGTTTAAGATACTAATCAAAGAAACCTGTGTTTGAATTTGTTCAATAGATTCTTTTGCATGAATAGCAGCGAACAAAACGAATGTTGAAGCGAAACTCAAAGGGCGTGGGCTTTGTGAGGGTCCAATTACCTTTTCACGATTAAAATAAACGAGGATAGGGAAGTTTGCGATGCTCTTGATTAAATTTTGACATCGGATTTTATATTGTAATTAAAGTTCGGCAATTTATAAACATGCTATATTTTTTCTTGTATAGTAATGATATTTCTGTTTTATAGCATAAAACTAACGACACAATGGTAATCTATGTTAAATCTTTAAATAAATATAAAAAATATTTCTTTCATTTAATTAATCGAACCATTTTCTACACATGTATGTACTGTACTCATAATACTGCAAATTTACATGTTGCTCTTGAAATAGCTGATAAGTCATTATCATTAGTCTTATAATAATGGCGGCATTCCCAGTGCAAAAGTGATAATTCTTGACTTGTGGCTGATCGTACTTTTATAATAATGTTTTATACATTTAATAATGGTCAACATATTATTGATTATCTACTCTATCTACTCTTACTAGTCCGCCTTTGAACCATTTAAATTTGTACCTCCTAATATTTTTATTGTAATGGTATTTAATTGTGTTCGATAAAGAGTTTATATATCTCTATGGACTGTCTAACTATAGACTCATAACACTTCTGAGTTATACAACGCATACAAGCTATTCTCGAGCCTTGTTCAATAATTTCGCACGCAGGACTGAACTCCGAACTAAATAAACCGAAACAAAAAGGCTACAATACCGGAGACCACGTGCATTAGTAGCGGCAGTTATATATAACACCCAAAAATTTATACAATCACTATACTGGACGTTTGTAGACTACGAGAATTCCTCCAATTCCGTTGAAATCCTGGTCGACCTTCAGTCTGTACAGAGGTGTGAGGTCTCTCATAGATAATCGATCAGTTAGTGCAATTATGCGGCAGAGTGTGAAAAGACAGGGAGATCTGAAATCACTAAAATAGTTCACGGTTGCACTAAATGATGTATTATTATACTAAGAATAATGAAAGAGAATATGAACTTAATGCATAAAATTAGAACTTAGAAAAGGGGCATAGCAGTCATTTTTTATCTTAGGTTAATTGTGTTACTACCTCTTCGAACGTGACGTTACGAAATTTAAGGCCACTTCTACCTTTTGTTATACAATGTAACACTTTCCTCGCTCTTAGATGTTTTGTTATCTGTGAATGCCCTCACTATTACTGTGATTAATTATAAATTTTATTTCGCAGTTTGCAAACTAAATAATGGTATATTTGCACACAGCAAAACTCGTGGGAACTGCCACGTCAAACCTATCGCCTATGTTATTGTAGATACTTGCCAGGGGCCATCGGCTTGTTTGCCAAATTTTACTAAATAAAATATGTAGTGAATAATCTTACCTCAAAACAGTGTCAAATCTAATTACACAAAGTCTATTTCATTAAACACATAATCAAATCATGCTTATTGTCCCCGAAGGATTTAGCAGAGGTTTAACAAATTCTAAAATAGAAGGTGAAGATATTACCTCTGTCACACTTTAACTCAATATAATTGCGGTAAATTCTCTTAGTCGAATTTTACTACTCGTAGATCCGCACAAAAAAAATCGGTTTAATATATTCTTAATCTATCTTACCAGACATCTTCAGTTAATTATATCTGTAAAACAATTGAGATCTAGACATATATTAATTAATTGACTTACTAACAAGATAAATCAAAGCATTGTATAATACCTTTTAACAGAATAATGTTTAATTTATTATATGTACTCTTTCATTATACAAATAATATTATTTGAACATATGGCCGCCTCTGTTAATTTCAGCCGTAGGTAGGTATCCGCCCGAATAGCCGTCCCAAAACAAACAAATGAACAGAGCTGGGAAATCTGTTAATTAATTTCAAAACAAAAATATAACATCTCTCGGGCATATAGAAAATAAAATTATATAACCAAAAGCAGAACCGAAACGGTATAACAATAAGTTTTACACATATAATATGTGTAGCTCATAAATTCTAATTCAACAACTATATGTACAAGTTTCTTAGGTGGGTTCACATTCCTCATACATTGTCCGTGGTAAAGCACACAACGCGTTATGAGTAACACTGGAAAGGTGCCACAGCGTCAGATTCTATTAAGAAGGGCTCAAGTTGTTTGCCTCCCGGGCATTGTTTATGTTACATATTTCCTTATTGTGTGAACCTTCCAAACCTTCGGCATGACATAGTACTGGCAATTTTGCGACGGCCCTGACCCACGAGTTATGCGCTACACCTGTTACTATTATGAACTCCTAGATTTTTACCACGATTTAGCTTTTGTGTTGTGAATGAAGTATCTGCCATTTTTTGGCAACATACGTTATAAATTTTTTATCATACGACTCTTCACTTTCATCTCTCCTAATGATAAATGACAATAAGGTCATAGTGAGAATAAGTTTCACCTCGAATCCTCAACTTGAAAATCGTATAAATATATTATACTTAAGTAACAGTAAACATTATTTTCCCAAGCACGCTTGAAAACTTGTATTTTATTTGGCAATTTGACCTTTGATGATATTCATATTTATCGTATTTTTGCGGCCAAAAAAATTTCAATGTTATCTCGAAATGATCATTTACTCCAAAGCATAGCAACCAAGGAGGTAACTTATCAAAACTATTGTTTAAATTTCAAACTAGCTTGCATAAAGAAAGTTATTTATTGAATAGTTATTACTTAGTTACCACGCATTATGTGAAAAAAGTACTATACAAGCTTTAGCCACAACTAGACATTGATAGACTTGCGTCTTACGTATATGTAATTCTATTTCACCTCAGCCCATATATACTCCTTCGTCGATGCCTCGTTTGTGAGTTTCGAGGCAGTAATGTACCTACTAGAAACCAATTAAATCTTTGTAAGAAGATTAAAATAAATATTCACTGTCACTTCAATAGCGATAAATAGCTTTGTTGACGTATGTACCCATAACTTCGTACACATGTATTAAATGTGTTGACTATAAAAAAAAATTGTGTGAGCATCGGAGTTTATTCGAATATTGTCTGACAATTGCGTATGTCTAAATTTTTAATTACTCGTATATGTATTTTCATGTTTTAAATATTACTGAAACAAGTCTTTGTATATGAGTACCTATTACAATATAAAGTAAATAGAAAAAAAATACATGCAATAATGCGAAATAATATAAAGTGCGAAAATAGTGCAAGCAGATAAAAGGCAGACAAAAATAAAATCTATGCAGCCGTAATCCTTGTATGCTAGCATAGTCTCACTTAAATTGAGGTGTGATATTAAGATATTGTGAAATGTATTTTGTACTTTATCATACATTTTTTGCAGACTCGACTATTTTTATTCGAAATATTAAAAGAGGGTAGTACACATTGAATTTTTCATATCATCATGACGAAATGATTCGGTTTTATTCATATATTTAATTGTAGTTGTTTTGTTAAATGTTTTTTCATATCATATTTTTCTAAAATCTAAAATATACATGCAGGCCATTTTTTATAAAGCTGAAAACTGCATCTTGGAGGTAATTACATTCATTTAATTACAGCACCGATTCAGAGTAGGAAGGAAAACATAACTTCTGGTACTCAAAGGTTAAATTAATCTAAGCGAGCATTATATTTCCTTTTGTAGAAAGTGGAATTACTCTGAAGGTTTTATTTCATAAGTAAACACAAAGCGTATTTTAAAACAAAATTAACAGTTTGATAAATATAACTATTTTCTGATATCAATTATTAATTATCCAAAAAAAGAACATACGAGTACCATATAAATACAAATAGAACATGTCAAACTAAAACTATGACGAACGTAGAGAGAGAATGTCAGTTGTCAGTTTTTATAGGGTAATAGGACAGTTAACAGACGCATGTCGCTTAAGGAAGCTAACTCTTTATTGCTGAACATCTAAATCAAACCTGATATCAAATGTATTATTTATATATAGATATATTAATGTAAAACTATTTAATTTTTGAGGATAATCTACAAAAATCAACGTCATCTCTTCGTCTCCAATATCTATTTTGCCGATTACTGATTAATGTAAAATTTAATTACCACTATTGTTATCTGTGCCTTCACTTAGCGTAAAATTGGCGAAACTTATATATATATATATATATATATATATATATTATATATATATATATATATATATATATATACCTTTTCAAAACCTAATAGCATTGATTCTACAAGATTGCCTTCTCTAAAGCCATCTCAGCAGTTCCGATAGCTCATCTATTTGATCACCGAGTCTGCGTAATCACTTAACAACGTTCGAACCCGATGAATAAGGCTAAAGAGAACTGAAATCAGAGCAAAAGTTGTCTCCGTGCGGTTGTGGAGCAATCAACTTTGTCGCAAGTTTGCGCTCGAGCTAGTGGGTTACGAACTCGCCGCCAACGCACCGGGACTTGCTTCTATCGCACCTTAAACTTGAATTGGGGACTGTTTTGAAATACGAAATATTTTTGCGGAACTCAGTAAACTTCGTTTTGTTGTGTGTTTGGTTTTGAACAAAAGATCAAATTATTCAGATTTCTTTAATATAATTATTTTATTTTACATTCTCACGCCTCTTTGCCGTGGGGGTGGGGTGGTAGGCAGAGATAACAGTTGTCCATTTGCTACGATCCAAACATTCTTCGCTAGCTTCCGCGATATTCATTAATAAATTCATGCACGCTCGTCGGTTACAGGTAGTCTTGAATTGATCTTTCTTCTTGAAGATGCGTGTTAATTTAACAAGCTATGTTTTATTTTGGCTTATTAAAATAACATTAAGCTTTACCTGTTATGAATTGTCTATTCCAAGTACTTACTTACAATTCAAGTACTATTTTGTCAACCTAACTTTCAAATTATTACTTTATATGATAGCTTTTTTAATACAGCCTGAACCGCTTTTTATAAAATATTTGACAGAAAGATTATCCCTGCGAGACCCTTCGTATTGTATACTTCTTTGAGGCCTGCGTAAATATTGGATTACTGGAGGTGTTCCTCTAAAACTGGGAGCCCGAAGTATTTACCGACATGTCCGAACATAAACACATCTATTTCAGTGCCCGAAACACTTGTTCGAGATACCGGCACGGATCTACAGACGATATCTTATTTATTCTCGAGTCTGTTTAACCTCTAGGTCACATAAAACTTTTAGTGCTAAAAGGTAGTGACCAGATTAATATTAATGGAATGTTGCTGTTTTTCAATGCATTTTAATTGCGTATTGTTTAAACATATATATGTATATATATATATATATATATATTATATATATATATATATATATATATATACATATATATGTATATATATATACATATATATATATATATATATATATATATACAGTTATAGTAGTACAGTAGTATGTACACAGTTTGTATATATACATATATATATATAAACTGTGCATCAAAATCTGTTTAGCAAGAAATTTTATATAACTAATAACTGGTTCATTTTTTATTGTAATTAGATCGTTCCTTGGTAATTTGTTTTTGTTTTAATTGAAATATGACGTGTTATCAATAAAATGAATATATGCATTTCATGTACATTCTCTATTAGGTACTTTTACTTTTCCGGTGATTAGCAATATTGTCTCAGTAATTATTTTTATAGTGCAATATGTCATATTAAATATATCAAGTTTACCTACTCAATTTGTGACCTTCACAAACAATTCAAATAGCATCGAAGTTAATATCCTCGAATAGTTTAACTATATAAATTGACAATAAAAAGTAATAAAAATAAAAACAAGATTAGTTTTTCAAACAAATATTGTTACCGCTGGACCAGTATTTTTGCAAGAAATCGGTACAAATCACTGAGCTTCCCTTCTCTTTGGTCGGATATTTCGCGGTAAATCGGGCTGGCTCCGGTTGTCTGGCCGTCCCACTGTCAATTAGCCAACAGGTACCTCGGGCAGGTGTCAAGTGATGGTAATTAACCGGGAAACACTCCTCCACGCTACACGAGACATTGTTAGACGTATACTGCTCAGTTGACGCTCTCAGATAGATGTTAGCCTTGTGTTGACTTACCTGGCTAAATGGCAAATTTGAGTGGTGCTACTCATCATGTGAGAATTGTAACAGATATTATAGAATCACAATTTTTATGTCTATAAGCAGGTTGCTCTGTTACCAAAATATTATTTAAAATCTTTTTAAATAAAAAAAGTCGCGGTATTTACAAAACTTATAATCCAGGAATAGTTGAACAGATATATATGATCACCAATACTTTTATGTATTCAACTGTCAAAAATAGCGAAATAACTATGTAAATATTAGAAATAAAGAAGAAAACTATTTATTTGAGATAATATAAGTGTCATAATTCCGCAATTTTACTTAAATTTTTAGCAATTTTTGTGAATGAATATTCTTTTATTTATTGACTATCTATTCATTTCATTCACCAGATCACCAAGTTACTAATTAAACATACAATTTGAATTTGAATAACTGTCAATATATCACTTTAAGCATTACTAAAGTTAACGCTTACATTAAATAGTGACTAGCTACAACGAATTTACATGCATTTGCAGTCGATGTTGACAGAATACCTTTTTCTAAGGAAATTTTACGGAAACGTAATGGGTTAAGATTGTATTAATATTAGTTAGTAGATTGACATGACTTGTAGTAGACATGTGGTTTACTGTACGTCAAATACCTATCGCAAATGATAGCAACTCACGTTGGAGTCTGAGTTCTTAATGATTTATTTCATTTATAATAAACTTTACGTCGTTAATAAACTGTATGTCGCTGTTAATAAACTGTATAATATCATAATTATAAACTTTTTAAAATATAACTAAACGTAGTCTATTAATTATATTAAGCGCTACGGTACTCATTAAGGAATTTGTACTAAATCATACTCCAATATTGAGCAAGATACAAGTAATTTGAATATCTGAGAATAGATTTGCATTTCTCTACGCTAGTGAAACCGCTGAGGGCTAACGAAGAATGTCTCGTTCTGTTTCGACGATATTTCATTTCCCACCTAGAATCACATTTTACCAAAGGTTATTATTGAAATAGCTTTTGGTATGTTTATCCATATGCATAAATATCATGTTTTAATATTTTTTTACAAAAGTAATGAGCACTTAACAGTTTTATGTTAAATTTTGAACTTATATTAAGATACATACTTTACTATGCCTCACTTTTTTCCACTGGTCACGGGTTAAACTATAGCCAAAACTCCCGAACAACCAAACGTCCAGATTCGATTTTTAACTCATTAAATTAAATGTATTGAGTAGTTATTATATGCACACAGTTTTTCATGTGACATGTTTACGAACGTATTGATATGCATGGTCAATTGTTTATTTATTACTCAGGTCTTCCAACATAAAAAATAAGGTAGATTTTATATGAATCATGCTTTATTAAATTAAGATTCAACATAACTACAAATTTTTAAGAACAATACAAAAATGTATATTTCATTAAGGCTAATATCTATTAATATTTCTTGATATGGTGCCTTCTGGTTTAGGTGAGTGATGAATACGTCTAATTATGTAGTAAGTAAGTTTATGATTTTATTTAGTACATTTGCATTTTTTTGATAAGGTAATAGGCGGTGTACTTGCATGCTTAACCAAAAATATGATCGCTTAATTCTTTTAGAGTTTCTGTTATATCACGGCGACTGGTTTTCCTGTCGTGCTTTCGTCCTCTATATATACGACTCTCTGTGCACTAATAAAAGTTAAATTTCTGATGATTTTACTATAGAATTATATGCCGTCGAAATTTGTCGGGAAACGTTTCAAAGTGATTTATTGTAATAATGTTCCAGAGATGTTCAATTATATTTACGTCGGGTAAGTATTCAGACCGGATGACATAACACTTCTTAAAACTAACACAAAATTAAAAACTAAATCAATAATACTTTCCATTAATTAATATCAATAAAATAATTTTAAATTTCAAAAGTTAGTAATATTAGCGGTATTTTCGTATATCTTTTTGTTTTTGTTTTTTGTTTAGAAAATAGAAGAAAAGAAGTTTCAACGGTTTATGGCAAAAAAAGGTTTTAAACTAAAAAATCGTAAATTATTTTGTATTAAGGCCTAAATTCTAACGTCGCGTACTACGTGTCAAAGAATAAACATGTAAAATGACCATTCTGGACGATTCAAAAGAGTTTTCTATAAAGTCATATTTGAATAAAGTTAATTTTGATTTTGATTCTGTAATTTCGTAAGGTAAGGGAGATTGAAATAAAAAAACGTATTGAGGCGACCATGGATAAAGAGATTGAAAGATCAAATGAAAAAAAAATATTTATTCAAAGGCCTTAATAAGGATCAGGGCCTTTCGAGGGCCTGAGGCAACGAAGAAGTATATGCCCTTATTTCAGAAATAAAAAAAACTAAATCAATATATTTTATTGCAAATATTAGTTATACGGTTGACATATTAAAATGTATTTATTGACTTGTTATGATATGATATGCATATTATATACTAGTGTATCCTGATAGTGTAACCTCTAGACGAGGCTTTGCTGACAGCGAAACGTTTTCAAACTCAGTTGACCTTCGGTTTGTATGTTGGCTAGCAATCAGTATGATGGTCTCTCTTCTGACATGCTTATTTCTTTTAAAGTGGCAGATGAAAGCGACATTAATTTGGTATTTAATCGTGGTATGGCAGGCGACAGAACTGAATCGTTGCAGCATGCTTCAGAGTTAATCACAGCCTAAAAGCGATTACTTCAACTAAAAATCAAGCAACGAAACAATAAAATGTTCCACAAGAACGCACATATAGTAAAAATTTACGGTAAATACATACAGCTACAAAATGATTATGAACAAAAATGTTAAAGCATTTTCACGTTAAAATTTCCCGTACAGATTGTCATTTCAAAAATTAAAGTGAAACAAAAGGAATGAAAACAATCTCAAGAAGGTCCCCTTTATATTTCCAGTGCACAACGAAACATCGTTGATTACATTTGAAGAATAGCGAAAAAGCAAGGGGAACTGGTGTCGGGACTTCATTATACATTTTTTCTGTCTCCCGCGCCTGTAATCATTGCGTACCTATGGAGTGTCTACAGAGGAACAGATAAACCGTGTAATGAAATATGAGACAAGCGTGTTATTATTAAAATAACTCGAAAATTTCCCTCTGTATTGGAATAACGAAAAATATTGCTTTGTGAATTTGTGTTTTCATTTGTTTTGTAATACTCGAATCCGTATCAAAGTTTGTTATTTTGTTATTATTGAACGAAGTTGTTGGTGTTATTGTCCATAATAGATACTTTTTTTATCACCATCATTATTATGATTAATCTATATATCCACTGTTATTCAGGAGTGACAATTCTAACCAGTCCCATTGTGAACATCATAGCTCCACCTAGTTTGGGGGCGTCTTTGACGTCGTTTCATGATACGCTTCTCCACTCAAGAACTCGTTTCCCTCAGCGGTAGTTGGTTCTGCGGTTAATATGTCCTCTGCAGTAACACTTTAGCTTATTGATTCTATGATCTACGTCGTTGATTTTCGTCGTCTCTTAGATAGTCATGGCCGTTTCAACTTCCATCTATAAATGTATTTAGTATTTGTATAGTGTACATATGAAAATTCTATCTCTATTATAGAAAGCTATGGGTTATTAAAATCTAGCGTTATTAGTGAAGCAAAGCATAATGCGCTCCAGAATATAGAATTGTACAAATCGCTCTAAGGCTTCGCACGTTTAATTACATTTTTTTCAATATCACTTCAACAGTTTTTCTTAATGTAAATTTCAACTTTTAATAAAACAGCATCTTGAGATACAAATAATATTTATTGTCACCCGAAGTCCGCGTTCTAATCAGACTACACCAGTGACACATGTGTCACACATACACTTGCCAAATTCATGTCTATTTTTAATTTTGTAAATTGTTATTTTTGACAAATTATTATAATAGTATTTCCATCAACAAATAATAGTTTCAAACCTATAAAAAACCCAACTTCGAGATTTCCTCAATGATTTTGACCTAATTTGCAAGTTTGTAAAATTCCTAACAATAATCTTTTTCTTCTTCTTTTCTTCCCCAGTTCCATTTTGTAAAAATAAATACTTTAATTTGTCTTTGCTCTCGTATTGATGAAGTAAGAAAACAGATGCACAATAAGCAATAGCATGTTACTTAATAGAAAGAAGACTTATTTTTCGATTGTTAAATGTAAATCGGCAGCTTAACGTGAACATACCCGCAAATTGTTCTTAATGACGATATTATATTTCGTATACCCTTACCGCATAATTGTTTAAGTGCGTATTACGCTCGTGTGAAGACTTATTAGGAATAAAACATCTCGTCACTCCATTTTATTACCATCAATTTATTTTGCGAAGAAACCGTTATGGTACATAATTATCTAAATGTCATAAAATTTGACATATAAATAAAAGTTGTACTATAAATTTGCAGTAACAGTTTGCGTGGTCTATTGAATGGAAGTATTATAATTAATAAAATAATTACATGGTTATTTATTTATATTTTATGACTATATTTTATTTAATAACCTATAACACCTTACCATGATCTCTTAAAATGGTAGTGCAAACGAGATGACACTATAAACTTTAAGAGCAGGATCTCCGTTTCAATATTCTTTTAACCTGCTTTAAGCGGTCTTGGTAAGGCCTGCTCTGAAATGTGTGGTAGTGACCAGACTCTATCCATTCGTAGTACTCGCACGAGTTAACTTCCCACCTCCCTGGAATGCGGCATCCTCGTTAATTGCCGCAGAATCCCACGTTAGCCCTCATTCATGTCAACATAGACACTGTTAGACACTGTAATTATATATTACTTTTTATACTGAATAGACATATATAGCTACGGCATTGACTCGAACTCTTTGTGTTTACCGCTAACTGTAACCTCAATAACATATGTACCATTTTATACGCATTCTTGATATTTGAATTATATAAGATAAAAAAAATGTTATGTAAAGTAAATATCGAAGAGAACTGCATGATCTCGCCACCGCAAAATTCCTTACACTACCGGAAATTCCTGTCAGATCGTGTCAAAGTACTTTGTACTACATTGAATGTTGAGCTAAAAATATATTTATAGCGCATTGTTAAATGCTTTTCCCGGAAAATATAAATTACAAATAAGGCGGAGCAATCCGAGGTCGCATTTCCGCGAAATTTCAATGTTTTGTCAATTATATTCGCCGAATTACTCGTACAAGTCTCGTATGTAACAAGAGCTAATAATAACTTAAATATTTCTCACACTTCACTAATTACCCTAGTTCAAAGTAAGCTCTATAAGGCTTGTGCTATGGAATGGATGGATAGACATACATATATTATACATATATAAATAATTTGATAGAAATATTATTTACGACCATGACTAACGTACAGACGTTCGTATTCATCATACAAACTTTTGCTCTCACCGGGACTCGAACCCGAAATTATATCGGCAAAGTTTATAAATAACGATGAAATTACTAGGGACTTTAAGACATTATTCTAAAACTTTTGTTAACATTATAATTTACTAATGAAATACATAAAATATATTGTTATAAACTACATTTACATAAAGATATCAAAATGATCCATATTCATAATATTTACTTGTTCGTAAGTACGTATAAGGATGAAGTAATTAACTCTTGCAATAAATAATAATACTTAAATTTGATTTTACTTCAATAAGTGCCCTTAAAGGCCTGTGCTGTGATGCATACAGATTTTGGAATATTATGCTATAAATATCTATCGATTATCGTACTTATTAAAAGAAGAAAAACACAATTTACAGTCATCATAAGAAATCATAATCATAAACTAGTGCTTCTCGTAAAATGGTAAGCTTATCATTTTCACTTTTTGCGTTGATATAACTTATATAATTACTCCTCGGCTGAGTGGAAGTCCAAAGACCGTCCCCGCTGGACAATTATTATTAGACAAAGATTTACGAAACTGTCTAATACCAAAGCAAATTATACCAAATAGTAAGTTACCTTTAAATTATTGCCAAGGTATTATTATGCTAAAGTGTTTACGCGAACAAAAGTTGTAATAAGCATAATTAGATATTTAAAGACTTGTAAGTCTTTAAATATCCATTGTTCTAAAGAACAATCAATTATTGTATAGAACAATCTTATAGAGGAGGATTTTATAAATGAATTTAATAAACATTTGTGTTCATCACATACTACTTCATCCCTTTCAGTACCTACAAGATTTAATTCATAAAGGGGAGACGCATAATTCACTTCGAGCAATTCACGTTTTCCATTCGTATTGGGTCGAAAATATACATTGGCGCGACGGTACCGAGCCGATTCAAGCGAATTTTTTTACTGGTACCTGGGAATAATTCCCGCGAACGCAGTAATAGATTTCGAAAAAGCGGAAGCGAAGTCAGCTATAAATCCACTGATCGGTGAACAGTCTTTTTTAAAATAACAGTATCTGGGACACAGTGAAAAAAAAAACTATTTCGAAGTGATGAGAAGACCCACCATTCTCCTGTTTCCATTTAATTAAATTGGAAATTCAGAGTCACTGGAAACACTGCTAGCGAGATGGCTAAACTCACTTGAAAAAAGTAGGTTTAGCTTTGCAAATGAGATTAAGTCTTATGGCTACGTTGGCCTTATATTGTCGTTTTTCTCTCGCCAGCTTGTCCCAAGTGGCGGTTACTCCACGATTAATAGCTTTCATTATAATATTATATGCTTTGTTCACAATATTGTTTTATAAAGTACAAATGCTTTAAAATTAGAACAAATTGTTTTAAGATTCCATTTTTCATTTTACCAAAATACGTAATAAGTATTTATATCAAGTTCCAATATAGTAATTTGTTTCTGTGGGAATAAAAAAAAATGAACTCAAAATGTATGAAATAATATACTCAAAGAAATTCATATACTAATTTAGAGACAAAGTATGTACTATTTATTATATAAAAATATTATGGTTTAAATGTTTTTCAAAATCATTCGTCTTATGGCTCCTATTTTAACATCCTAACATTTCTAATAAGCTATTGTAGTAGTTAGTTTGTATATAACTACTTATAACAAGCAGTCAAAGTTGGTTGAGCGGCCTAGTTAAGCACTACCAAATACCCTTACCCACCCACGTACCCTTTGACCTTTAATTGAATTTTCCGAGAAATTATGACATACGTTAAAATGTACCCCGACCCGCATCTGTGAATCTGAACAAAACCGTCGACTGCCGAGGGTTAAGATTAACGGGCAAGGTACAATTTTATTAGCATTTTTTCCTCTTTCCGACGTGCCAAGCTCATTTCCTCCCAAGTAATTTATTGGCGGTGGCGCAAACGAAGCCGTGAAATTAGTGATATAGAATAGCCCTCATAACCCCCTTTCGTATTTGCTTAGAGGAAATTTAATTTCCAGATTCGATTTAAAACTCGAGGTTTCAATTTGAAACGTTTGGATTTTGGCAGTAATTTATTTAGAAAAGTTATAGCTCCTTTTGGAACGGTTAGGCATGATTTAGGTGTTCGTGTAATAAGAATAGAGGGCGATGAGAAAATCATTATGGACTAAAGATAAAACGACTCGTATTGTGTTATGAGTCTTTTGATGGGATTATATATTTTTAGGTTTCTAACTTCAATATATTTATTTACATTAAAATTTCGAGTCTTAAGTCTTATTTTACTTCATCGTACTCGTTGCAGTGCCACCCAAAACTGGTATATTTTTTATTTATACAGAAGACGCTTTCGTTCTATTTTACCCGTTACTTTAAATGACATAGAGATGTGAACAATATATCCATGTTACAATTTACATTTTATTCATAGCAAGTAGAATAATGTTGACAGTCATAACTACTGGCCAGTCGACAGAATAGTGGAAGTTAAAATGCTAAATGCGGGGATCACTAATTAAGCAGCAACCTTAACCAATTATGTTTTTACAGGGAAAATGTACTTGAACCCGGAAAAACCTGACTGAATTATCCAGTTGACTTCAAGCTGGGTATTAATGGGTTCTACGCCATTTTGCAAGTTATGGTTTCAAGCATCAAGAATCACCTCAGAGCCAAGGCTGCGCCTCGAATCGTCGCTACTTTCAACTTAACAGTCCCCGTTGGGCAGGTCCATGAGAGCAACTACAAGGATAGTCATCACTCTTCACTCTTTCTGTCGCTGTTGTCTTCAGCGTTCCATTGAGGTAAGAGCTTCTTATTACCTCCCTTTAGCTAACATAACTAACACATACATACACCAAAATATGTTATTTAAAACTCCACGATTAACTAATATTTAGATTTTGAGAACGACTACATTTCCTAGGTTCAAACTAATAATTATAAACATTAAAAATATACACTAATTCATTTGGTGTAAATGTTTTGACCATTGCCGCTAAATAAAAAAATACTTCTAAGGTCATATTCTTCGCCACTGTAATCGTAGGTTATTCAAAATGCCCTAGCTTTTATATCTTTTCCTTAATTTATTTACACGACGTTGATGAACTCACTGGCTGGCGACGAAAGCCTACGAAAAAGTAATAGAAAAAAATTCGGCATAACAACCGCAGCCCCGGGTGGCTTAATTGGACAGAGTACTTGCCCGGTTAGCAGAGTGTGAGTTCAAGTTCCACTCCAGCCGTGTTTTATTTTCGTTGTATTTTTTCGTATTAACATTTTTTAAGAATAAAGAGGTGTAAGCTTCTACTAGTTATAAATTATCTACGTTTGTTGCATACCTTAATGATGTTATATCATAAAGGTCTCATACTTATGTTAACTTTACTAACCTATGTTATGTTTATTAAAAAATAAAAGTAGGCGGTAATTTTCGGCATTCTATGAAATGGAGAGAAGTTTAAATGTGACCTAACAGAAAATTCGATTTGACATTATCCTATCAACATTTATAAACACAGAATAATTATTATACTCGTATATGAATATCATAATTAAACATTGTCGCGACATCGATGTATTAGGTTTACGAATATTTCATGTAGTTATTTACTATGTGTATATGTTCGTATAACGTATATGTATTTATTTCATATATATATATATATACTAAAATATATATGTATTTAATAATTATTATAACAATATTTAATTGTGATTATATTTAATTTATATATTATTATAAAATATATAAAATACCCACTTTGTAAACTATTCAATTAAAAACATACCTTAAAATTAACGAGATGCCCTTATTTTTTTGAGTAGCAAAAAAATGACGGAAGAGGAAAGAGTTTAAAATAACGTTTTTTTATACTCTTCTCATCTATATCATCATTTAGCTTTACTGGCAATAATATTAATGACTAGCAATGATACGATGATTTTGTTTTATTAATTTTGTACATAACGTTGTATATGCTTGAGTGTTTGTCGCATGCAATTATGTCCTATTAATGTGGATATAATTAATTGTTACACATAATTTTGTAATAAATAAAATATAATCAATACAAATTTCGTTATTTGCAGTTCACGTATAAAATGTTATGAAATTGTACTAGCCAACTTAATATTTTAAAAAAGTTATTGAGCTCGTGCAAACGTGTGTTGAGTTATATTATGTGTAAAGAACAGAATTTTAATAAAATTAATAAGAATTACAACTATTTTTTTTTTATTAGTACCTATGCATTTCTAAATTTGTATTTTACTTTTTTTCATGATTCGATTTTGTTTGAACCGGTATTTTACGTAATCGGGTTATATTTTTATTTTTTATATTGTAACAAAACAGGTTCGTTTCGGATACGCACACCTCAACGAAATACATAAATAACTGTCTTCAATCATACTCTTCAACGGTGTCTTTTATATTTGGTCACCAACTCGTGCATTACTAGAATTGCACGGAACCAATTCGCTTTATACGATACTGGGACGCTGTGATTTATTTCTCCAGGGGCTGCTAACTTGATACGTGTGTAAGTAATTGAGTAGTACTTTAAATCATATACTTACATTGGACTGACAATATTTTGTTTGATAATTATAAAGTGAAAATTCAAATTCTAATTGATAGGTTTATAGATTTATTGTTGTATGAATGTAGCCGTAGCGTAGGCTATTTCATAATATTATATGACAATAATAGTTATTAGTAGTAAATATTTACTACAAACATGCCTTATTGTCATAGATTATCGTCATCCAACCAGTTTTTGATTTGAAAGTCTAAAGTCAAATACGACTTAACACCGATCGAGCATTTGTCAAATGTCAAATCAGTTGAAAAAATATTATTTGACACATGCTTACCCAAAGTTTGTGCTACTTATCCGTAAATTCTCAAATTAGAACCAGCAGATATACATACACGAAAATTCACTAAAGTAGATATTAGCCTTGAAGGAATTCGGCTCTATCTCTGATTTATATTTATCTTAAATGATAAGACATTTTTTTTTAATATGGATTCATATGTCCGTAAAAAAAATATTTTAATTCTGTTTTTTATGGTAACCAAAGTAAATCAATGGTCTGGCACCGACTCTAAAAATAACTGTTTATAAATATTAAATAGATATTCTAGTATCCATAATTTTGTTAATTGTCCTCCAAGGCCCTTAGTACGAAGAAATTAAATATAATTACTTTATACTAGTTTACGTTATCAGGCATAGTTTCGAAGTTGTTTTTTTGTTTTTTCTTTAAAAGTACGATTGGAAGGTATTTTTACATGACATTCAATTACATACAATGAATTGATTTCTTTCTTTTATGATATTAAAATGTGATTTAAATAAATAAACTTACGGACCTATGATTTGATTAAGATTGCGGGAATACGCTGGATGCTTAAGAGATTAAATCTTAAAGTAGGCCTTAGTCTTGACTAAAATGCCGATGGTGATAAAAAGATAATAATGTTAGTCAAAACTTGTGAAATTAGAGTTAAGTTTCTATAAGAGAAAATATGAACCTAAGAATAACGACGAAGAAAAAACGACCGTGGTCAGTAAAATCCTTTCGTCTCAACGCCGCTAACATTCAATTATGTAGAAAATGGTTTCCGTTTAACTCACAATATGAAAATAAATATCCACCGACGTGGGAAGTGTATGGATTTAGCATTAGGGTTTTCCCCTCCAATTTTAGAAATTCCTCACGCTACGGGGACCCAATTCATCAAAGTGTCTATTAGAGTTGTGGTGCGTCCACAGAGACCCATTCTTTCATTTATTGAAATTCACTAAAAAGCGCCAGTAAATGTATTGGCGCCTGCCTCGTTCTCTTGGGGGACACATAAATATTGGCTACTCTCATTAATGTTCATTTTTTGGCATTTTGTTTGTTTTATTTTGACTAATAATTCACGTAGAAATATTAAAATAAATTAATTTTAATCCAAAAAGAAATAATATTGCAAACAGTGTCATAAACAAGTGAATTTAATGCAGTTTATCTTATTGTTAAATTATAGATACATCATTTATTTAAACATACAAATATTTTTTACTAACATTCAAGCGCATGGTTACTTTGAGCCATCTAAATAACGTTTTATAAAAATATTTTGTTTGTTAGAGGATTTGAGGGATGTCGTCTGTATAAGATATTATCTCCCTAGAAAGATGCTTCGACAGAGATACTTTACAAAATTGTTGCCTGGTGAAAGCTTAAAGGAGGGTCCACTCTTCGATGCATCGCATTTATTAAATTCTTGCTTCTTCTAAGCTAAAATATTAACGTTTGATCCTTAGCCACGCTATTCAAACTGATATAAGTCCGTAAAAATATTTGAGGTAACAAAATCGAAATATCATTTATTCCAGTATCAATGTATATAAATTGTAAATATTGCATTCTGATCTTTTTATAGATATTTTTAATTAACTGAAAGTTAAATGGTCGGTAATTTTATTGTATTTGTGATATAGATTGTACTACTGAGTGTTTGTAATTAAACTTATATAATATTATACGACATACAACAAGCTACATATTATACGAGTATTTAAAGTATTTGGTACATTCCGGAGTGCAATGTATTTTTCTGAAATCAACTTTACTCATTTACTTTACCCAAAAAAAAATCAATATCCATTACTTATAATAAATTCTCTGAATGTATTATCTTTTCATCTCAACAATAGGAGATGTGCACCGCAAACATTGCCGTTATTTTTTTTCTAAACATATTTGAAAACAAATTGTCAATGAGTAGGTATATATAAAAAAAAAACTGGGAAAGATATTAGTAAATTACACAGAGTTCACACAGGGCTACTCACTCTCCATTCATCACATACCACAAAGGAATATTGTTTATTAGTACTGTAACAAGCAAATACTTATATTCTTTAACAACATTCATACCCTCAAAGCAAAACTGTATAAACAAACTGCCTGCAAAATGTTATCCATTTTCGTAGAAATTGTTCAAATTAAGTCTCGTTTTTGCGCACTCGCATCGTAAAATGACAAATAGATTTGAATAGCAAAATTCCGTGGATTCACTTCAAAGTATTCCTGAAAGTCACCCTCTTATTTAATAAAGTCTGTTTGCATCGCATTTAGTTTTAGCGGCGTTTTCACGGATTACACGGCAGAATGTGGTTTATTAGAGAGAGACTTGGTAGATATTGGAATCTTCTGCATAGGTTCTCGCTCAGTTCAATACTTTAGCAACTGTATTAATAAAGATTATTTAGGTCTAGTTTAGTTAGTAATTTACGTTGTTGTCTCGTTCCATCTTTCAATCAATATCATAAATTAGAAAGAGAAAAAATCATTCAATCAGACATTTTATTAAAATTACCTTTCTGAAGAAATAAAGCTATCAGATTATGATATATCACCTGCGAATGTTGGATTTGGAGATCCATTACAAACTCTTATCGGAGGTTTTACTATTATTTATATCAAAGTTAACTTGATTAGATTTAAAATCTACTGTTTACTTCAAAAATTGTACAAACTACAAAAATCAAAATAAATGTAAATGAATGGCAGAAATGTATGTACCTACACACATAACTTCCAAACAATTGCCACCATTTGGATAATTTGTTTATTATTATGTGCCTAATTTTCAAGACGTGCTTGGTCTAAAAGGGAATATCTAATAAACTATGCAGATTTTTTTAAATTGCATTAACGTTGGCCTGAGTATGGAGTTTATTTTCTTTGCCATCCCATATGGGAAAAAGCGTCAAAAGATGTTGAAACTGACAACTGGGCTGTACAATAAAATAATATAATTTAGTACACAATTATACACAACTAGCTTTCTGCCCGCGGCTTCGCCCGCGTGGATTTCAGGATTGGGTGTATAGAGGGTTAAGGGTCATAGCTTTTGCCCACGGCTACATATACGCGGAAGTCGGTTTATGGTGCGAAGATTTTATCGCGCTTCCCGTGGGACTATCCGTTTTTCCGAGATAAAAAATGCCGCAAAACTCCTCAAGAATCACTCTATCTATTGATGAAAACCGCATAAAAATCTGTGCAGTAGTTTTTGAGCGAAGCCTTTATTGCGCATCCCGTGGGATCTGTCGATTTTTCCGGGATAAAAAGTAGCCTATGTTACTCGGGGAGAATGTAGCTTTCCAAAGGTGAAAGAATTTTTGAAATCGGTCCAGTAGTTTAAGCGTGAAGAGGTAACAAACAAACAAACAAACAAACAAATAAACAAACAAACAAACAAACAAACACACTTTCGCATTTATAATATTAGTTGGGATTATGCAAATCTGTGAAAATCTCAAAAGGACAAATGACGGGATAAGTTGACACAAGATGGAGGTGTAGTTTTTTGTCGCGATTGCATGCAGACTTGCGGGCGACTGATTTATATAAACTGATATTTAAACAAGACTGATAACGAAATTAACGCGAACGAAATATCGCCAGTAATACCTAAAAGGATATTTAATGCCTAATTTATAAATGAACATATGTTTGTATTTATAAGTAAACAAATGTTTGTTTGTATATGATTCGGTTCGATCGATATTGGAATTGGGATATTTCATAACAATACCTTTCAATCTAGGTTCGGTTAAAATCACCAAAAGGAATTGTTACGAAACAGTCCAAATTTCAGATACTGTAAGCGCCCCTGTAGTGGTTTCATTGGTGTGATTTGCATTAATGAATATAGCGTAGATACTAGTGAAATATCTAGGTATTGTGGTTATCTTACATTAAAAGTTAACAAGGTGTTACATAGTTATTACTGAATATATACGAGTCTTCCAGATACCAGCGACTAAAAGTGGTATGTTAATCACCATTAGGCAAGCAGTCTGCTTCATTTTTGTGATAAATAAATAAAATGCACACATTTTGCGCAGATGGCTACGTGAAACAACCGCAAAGTTGCGCCATTATTAATTCTGTTTTCGTGTAGCCCTAGCTGCCGGCTAATGTTTCAGGAGGCCTATTATTGGGAAATTTCGTAATGACCGTTAATATAAGAACACGCCAGGTCGTGAGCACGCGACTCCAGCGATAAAGTTCAACGAACTAAATGATTGTAAAGTTTCCATAAATTTAAAAAAATCTACGCGCCAGCCGTTTTTGTGTCGGTTGTAATTGTTCAAACTTTTTCTTCTACAGAACTTGATATGAATTTGACTTCTTTAGCCTTTTAGCATAATACATTTATGTTTCCTGTGATCCACGCATTAAATGCAAAGATTTGTCGTGTGAGCCAACAACTTACAGAATAACAAAAAGTACTTAGAATATAGTTGAAAATAACATGATATATATATATATATATTATTTCTATTCCTACGTATCTGAAATTAATAAAATTATACATAAATTTTTTGTCTATACAAAAAATATATATTGAGACAAACATTAATAAGTATAATAATAATAAGTTAATAAATAACATAATAATAATATGTTAATTTAATGTGTTAGTAATGAATAATACATATATAAAATGTGACTAATAAAAATACTTAAATTTGTGTACAGGTAACATATTAAATTTATATGGTACGGTGGTTTGTAGATATACATGTCAATGTAGAGTCTAAATCTTCTAATGAAAGCTGTTTATGTAACCGATAGGACATATTATATGATACGGTGTTTAGTACATTTTGCCTGTTTAGTATGTATTTTAAGTGTTTATACATAAATACTACAGTGCCGTTTGTAATACAAACTATCGAAAATTCAACAAATCAACCTCTGAAATTCTTTTTTAGCTTGATTTTTAGGGCCAAAGTTTGGGCTCTTTATATCTGTTACCATTCACAGAATAGATAAATAAGGTCTACTATCCGTGGTATACGATTACTGTTTTCGCTGTATGTCCTCAAATCCATTATACACGAAATATATTTTCTAAACATATGAAGAATCCGTAAAATTAAAGAATAATTGATAAAAATCTACTATTCAGGCCATGTACTCTACACATACAAATTCGATTCGATATATCGTTGTTATTGTCGCGACACGTCCTACTCTAACATACATAGAGCCGCTGAAGTTAGAGCGACACGTGTGGCGAAGCGACAACGATATTTATATCGTATGTTCGATCTTAAGCGTAGGCTTTAAGCAAAATGTTACTACACTAAAATTTAAAAAAATAACCATTACACACACCCACAAGTATAAAACATCATTTATTGAAAAAAAAACAATGAAACGTTGCTGAATAACATTGTTATTTTATATATAGAATTCTCGTGTCACAATGTTCGTTCCCGTACTCCTGCGAAACGGCTTGACCGATTCTCGTGAAATTTTGTGAGCATATTGAGTAGGTCTGAGAATCGGTTAACATCTATTTTTCATATCCTTTAGTGATAAGTCTTGTTTACCCTTAACATTATTTCTAGAAATTACTTAAAAATTATTTATATGGCAAAACAACGTTTACCTGACCCGGCAGCTAGTTAAATTATATATTATATTATATATGTTACTGTAAAAGCTCGAACTACGGTAAATTCTAAGATTATCCAGTAAAACCTAAGATTTATCAATTCTTTATGGTAAATGTCCAAAAAGGTATGCGATTCGAACTTTTACCACCATTCACGTGGTAAATCTTAGGATTTACATTAAAGGCACAGTAAATGTTGAAAAAAAAATCATGTCAGTATGTGTTCAGCGCATAGACTTGTTAAATGCTAAATAGAAAATACTGATCAGTTATTAATCAACGTAAGTGTTATGTTTGTAAGAAGATAATTTTACTTGTGTTATTTTTTACTACTTAGGAAGTATTTCAAAGATTTTAAACTTATTAGTTCCTTATCAATAAAATAATATTCAAAATGAAAATAATTTTAATATTAGTTAGGATTAGTTATTTAATTACTATCGGTTGATACCTATATAATATGTATCTAACATTTGACTAAACTAGCATATATTGTATTCGAATGGTAACAGCCCGAAAAAATTGTTCCATTTTCTGAAAGACTTAAATTTACCGATTCATGTCGGTAAATCCTAAGACTTATTCACTAATCTGAAGATTTACCGTAGTTCGTGCTTTTATAGTAACATATATATAAAAGTAGAGTCACCATTCATATGAAGATCACTCTACTACGAAGTGTGTAAACCTGTGGATAGATATACCACAACCACTTGCATCCACTAACTGTACATATAATATTAACAATTTTTAAAATGAAAATCAACAAAAAAAACAACAAAGTGCAAATTTTGTTGTACATAATAAAAACATGGAAGCTGTGTTGATGTGTTACACGTGTCATCCGTAAGTATCCATTGCAGCATGCACACACTGCAACACGTGACATATGTTGAGCTTCAGACAGCTTTTATTTCCCTCGTTGTTGCGGTGGTTTTCCTAATGCAAATTTATTGATTGACGTGTTATTGGCTGTACCAACAGGTTCACGGTAAGAAGAAATTTATTATTAAAACCATAAATCGCAACTGTAACCATTAAATATCTGCCATTACAGTCTATTTTAAAAAATCCAATCTGTATCACACACTCCTATTGAAACAGAATCCAAATTCATACGTTTTATCCCGGGATGATAGATAAACAAACAATCTGTTTATATATCAAATCAATTCCCTCCCCACACCAGGACGGTTTTGACTAAAAATATAACAGACGAAATCCGAAGTATTATGGTTACGCAACGTGCAGAAACATACAAAAAACACATTGAATGTGAATGTTCTCAGATAAGCTGTACCTTTATCCCATTCACGTCTCCACGCTTGCAACCATTTTTCATGCCTTTGTTGGGACCGAATAGGTATTAGGGTGACACCCACTATCCCTCTAAGATTTCCACATATTTTTTTAAAAACTTTATAACGTACCCATTGAAGGTACACACTTAAATGACGTCGTTTTGCCGCTGACAGCCCATCCCTAAGGGGATGTTTTAAAAGGGTGCAAAAACTTCACTACCAAGTCATTATTTTCCGATTTGAAAATTTCTTGAAGTGTAACATTTCGTAAGATTCTTTGATAAAAATTTGGTAATTCATTATGAATTTAATAATTTATTTCCATTTAATTTAGAATAGTTGAATATTTGAAAAGAACTTACAAATAATGTATATACATAATGTAGATCATTTTCTAAATGCTTAAAATTAATAAGTTTTTAAATTATACTTAATATTATATTTCATATTCGCTTATAGCTAATTACGTAACTAGCTATAAATAAATATGAAGTATAATGCAAAGGATAAATTACCACATCCATGATTTCAACCTAATGTTAATTAATGAAATGTATTTTTTTTATTTCTTTAGGACAACCGACAAGACATACACTAAGACAATGTTCATGGATACTATAATACTTAAAATTATGCTAAGTGTTATCTTAATTAAAGGTTGCCACGGCATGCATTAACTACGAGCAAATGTTATTAAAAATAAAAGAAAAACGTGACGGAACACATAACCAAAAATCATATAAATTTATAGAGTAGAGTATAAGTAATTTTAATATTATAATAAAATATTTGTATATTTTTATTTATTTATTTCAATGAAATTTTGCGCATAAGTCGAAATGGTGCAAATAATTTTTATACTCCAACTAAATTTAGAGTTTACATTTTAGAGATTAGTAGAATATTTTATTGTACATAGCCTTTATTTTACTGCACATACCCATTTCATTTCTTGTTTATCAATTAGAGACAACATCAATGTTAAAATTTGAGTTACTTTAAGACCTCTATTGAACAAAGATTTATAGTAACACCGCATTTGATTTATAAGGTTAAGTTGTTTTATGTATAGATTTTTCTATCAACAACTGGAAAATTAAGCTTAGTGGAAAACGCTGCGCCCCATATTACTTTCGTAATTACCTTAATCCAGCTTCGTCGATATCGCAACGTGTTTCTATTGAAGCTATATTCATTTTGCTTATAGAGCACAAACAGTTCTAATAACAATGTTGAATCTCTCGAGCTTAACAATATCGAGTTATTCCCATTGCGCAAGCTTAACGTGCTTTTATTGTGCAAAAGTATCCAATTTATAACTGTATCTTATGTTAAATCACACTACACCATGTTGATACTTAATGCTAATATATTTATTAATTCCATATAATTAATAAAAAGATTTATTTTATTTTAAAGCTATTGTTTTGCACGTTTTACATTCTATTTCCCAAAATAAAGATAAATGTTTATGTGAGATTTCATATATGTAATTTCACCCGCGATACAGGATACTAGGAGAGGGGCGACGTTTTTTATAAAATAACTAGCGACCCGCCCCGGCTTAGCACGGGTACTGATACTAAATACACTACAGAAAAACTGTGAACACAGTATATAATAAATTATAGTAAAAACTACTAAAAAACGCGCTTTTAAAATTGATTGAAATGTAATTATTTACAACATCACATCTCTCCTCTAAATTTATCAATGTTTCTGTACTATATTATGCATGTATTATTTATACATATAAACCTTCCTTAAGAATCTCTATATCTATTAAAAAAACCGCAGCAATATCCGTTTCGCAGTTTTAAATATCTAATCATACATAGGGACAGACAGACGGCGGATAGCGACTTTATTTTATACTTTTTTTTTTAAATAGGTTTGCGTTTGTCCACAATCTCACCTGATGGTATGTGACGATGAGGACTAGGATGGAACACGCTTACCTTGCAAATGCCTATTCACTCGTGACTTGAAGACCATAAGATTATATTTTTCCGGGAACACAAACGTCGGCAAAGAGTTCCACATCTTAGCTGTTCGTATTAAAAACGAAGACTGGAACCGTTTTGTACGGGTACGAGGATAGCCCACCACGTAAGGATGGTAGTTAAGCCTACGTCTGGTTGACTGGTGGTGGAAAGGAGCGGGTGGAATTAATTCATGTAATTCCAACGCACACTCTCCGAAATGCAACCTATAGAAAACCGAAAGGCAAGCAACTCTTCGACGGTGTTCTACTATAATATGTACGAGTAGTGATAAATTGCAGTACTATTGCGATTTTGGACAAGACGTGTAATTTTATTTGACATTATTATTTCATAATACTCGTACTAAGCAGCCAATACTTAAAACAAATAATGTTTAATATTTATGTTAGTCAGGTATGATTTTACTACCGCGTACGGAATCCAATGTATAAGTTGCAAGTGCAACGTTATTAGTTATTCGTTACGAAACTTGCAAAAATAGCTTAATAATTCCTTCAATGCCTTGATTCTAGGTAAATTTTTCAACGCCCTCAGACCTTAATCTTTTAAACTTTTTTCATACACGCCATGAGCGCATTAAAGTTTGTGCAGCACATCGCGTGAGCTGCGTGCTGGGTATCAGGAAAGAATAGACCGTTATTCTTAATGCAACATCATTTTGCGTTGAAAGTTAGTTGGAGCGTGATTGGACAGCAATATTTTAATATAACATTTAATTATTTTATTATAATATTAAATAATATAATATTAAAGCCTTAGAGATCTTCGTTTTAGCAAATATGAATACTCATAGAATCCACCGCAGCGTGATAATTTTATATAGGATTAAGGGGGTCTAATGGTCGTTCGAGAAACCCTTAGTTACGAGTAATCCTATTTTTAAAGTTGGAAGTTTGAATCTTATTTTTTGGAATTTTGATTCGATATAAATAAACACGATATCAAACTTTATAAAATTTTACCCTAAAGGGAGTAAAAAGGGGATAAAACTTTTTATCTGAATAGCTTACAAATTTCTGAACCAATTTTGAATAAAACTGATATAGAGATAATTTCAGAGCCCGGGAAGGGCACAGAGACATTTTTAACACGGGAAAATTTATTTCCTTGCGGGAAAATCTGATAAAACAGCTGGCCCACTATTGATGCAATATGAAAATAGTTGAAGACACGGAGAAGTACATAACAAACTTTTCCTAACCGCCGGGGAATATAACAAATCTAAAAACAATGTTCAAAAAGGTATATAAATATAAACATGTACGCAACCATACATACATTACATACTTGCATATATAAAGATTTCGGATTCTTTAGAAAATCTCAATTTTTATTATGTAATAATAAAAATAATAATAAATATTTGTTACACTTACACCAATTAGCCTAGCCCAAGGTAAGCTCTGTAAGGCTTGTGCTATGGGATCTAGGGTAACGGATAGACATACATATATTATACATATATAAATAATTTTTATAGAAATATATATCAACAACCATGACTAAGGTACAAATGCTCGCATTCATCACACAAACATCTGCCCCCACCGGGACTCGAACCCGGGACCTCAGAGATGGCGACACCTTGAAACCGGTGTACTATCCACTCGACTATGGAGGTCGTCGATGTATGTGTTTCTTATTTAAACATTAGCCTATACATAACCCTAACATATTTGTAAGATATTTTGCTACTAATTTTACGGTGGTTTGTTATTGTAGTTTCTGCGAATAGAGAAAAAAATGCATATATGAGGTATCGCTCTCCCTGTGAGTGGCGCTTAATTTATTTGTTTTGTTGTCTGTTGTATCATTTATATGCAGATGTTACGCTGTCTCGATCACGCTCTGATGATAATGTAAGGAGAATTCCAAGTGGTCTTGCTGATTCTTTATCCATTTTCGCAATTCTTTTGATTGATTTAAGGTTAGACTCATTGGATATTATATTTTCAGTGTGTCGCTTTCAAAAGCGAAAATTCGTTTTACTTTTCTGGTACGAACTACAATGTTACAGCCCTCACTTTTTGGAGAAAGACTATCTAA
Organism: Scirpophaga incertulas; assembly: GCA_036419045.1. Lineage (NCBI taxonomy): Eukaryota > Metazoa > Arthropoda > Insecta > Lepidoptera > Crambidae > Scirpophaga > Scirpophaga incertulas. The sequence continues at coordinate 12,323,538 of CM071641.1, forward strand.
CTTGATCAATTGCAATTCCAGTGCAACTGTGTCTACCTGTAGTATTTACGTTAGACTGCAGTGTGATTATGTTAGTGATAATTTAATCCTTGATTGCAGACCCCTGTTGATAGCTCACTTTGTCATCTGTAATTTTCGAAGCCTGAATATTTGTGGTATCCTAATTCATTTACTGTGTTATAATGTCATAATCAAGGAGGTTAATTGTATACGAATCTGTGTGTTATCATCCTTACACCGTGTCACTTATTGTAGTAATGGTATTTCGAGCTATGTAAGCTTAAGCTACTGTAAGTTCTCCTTAAAAACAGTTGTGGTCATATAGTATATAGTAGTAGCATTTGTAATATTGCTCGATCTGTATACGAGCTTTCCTAATAATTGTCAGATCCATTATAATAGTCAGGAAGTCAAGGTAAAGGTAGAATAGTTAGGTAGGAAGTAAACTGCTTTACAGATAGTTATACGAATTGACGACAATATGCTTTTTTTTTTCATTAAAATATATTTCACATAATTTCATAGATCATAATCATAGTTTCTTAGTTGTCTCAGAGTCCAAGTGCAACATTTGTTACTGTTAGATACCTTAGCGTTATACGAGTAGTTTAGAAGATCAAGGTTAAGAGATTCACTGTTGAATGAAACAAAATTGAAATGCGATACTACACAGGTATGGAGAAATGTATACAAGCAAAATGAATTTCAGGATGATTTCCATGGTAGCCTATCCAGTATTAGAGATTAAAGAGCTTTCTCGACGTCGAAACTCAGCTGTCTATCCGAGTACATATTATAAGTAACATTATACTGTCTAAGTATAACTTAATCAAACCTGACGCTTAATGGTTGCTATTGCCTTGCATTGTATGACTGATGAGAGCAACGGATCTGGATCTGTATGTTTTAGCTATCTAATTGTGTTCATCTAAAAAACCTACGATCTTTTATCATGATATCATTGCAAATTAAATATTCATTATAAACTCAGTATAAAGAAAAGTTTGTAAGAGTCTGGCTTAAGATTAGGTAGTGAAAAATTAACTGTGCAACTGTTTACTAATAGGTCATAACTTCTACAAAGAGGACAGCTATAAAAAGGAAGGAGGGCAATTATATTAAGACTCCAAACGGACAGACGTGACAGCGCTGTGCTCTTAAATCCTAAAAAGGACGGGGTCAAAAGATTTTAATGAGAGATCAGGTTTTCAATTATCCTCACTTTTTTATACCAAGTTTAACATCAGATTTTTATCGCCCAAGTACTTTTACGAGTAGCACGGCCACGAATTTAATCACGGTTAAGTCACGTCGGTGCTATTGCGATATAAATTCAGAATTAACGAGAATCGTGGGTTAATATTGAGATTTCTCTTTGCATCGAACCACGAATCTTGATTAGGTACTCAGGGCAGCTCATAAATAAAATACTATTAAGGAACTGTTTCCAGTATCGTGTATCCATCAAGTTATATATTCATTTTGAATATGTTGTTAATTAATTATTCGTGTAGTAACTTGTGTAGACAAACAACAAAATAGTAATATTAACTAAAGTTTGCATAAACTTAATAAACTAATAAATCAAAATGTTTTTCTGGTTGGGTTATATTGGACTCTTATTAATCTGCAAGCCTTAAGAGTACTTATTATGCAATCTATACAGAATAATAATAGCCGTAAGCATATATAAACAGGGAGTAAAATAAGGAAATATAGTAGTAGTAGTAGAAATATAGTAGTAAGGAAATATAGACAGGCGGCAAGCCCATATATATTATATAGCATTTTACCTTTTTTTGGTATTACAAAAGAAAATTTCGAATATGTATAACAGTCACTACAAGTGACAGGTATTGCAGCAAATGATAAATGGCGGCAACTTAGTTCACACAATAGTTCATATATACTCACTTTATGTCTGAATACGCAAATGTATTTGGATGTTTTCTTGATCTTCTCTCTTACACATGTAACTTGACTTGACTTGGGTTGTAGGGTGGGTTGTGTTAGGGTTGGGTATGGTGTTGAAAAGGTCATCCATATATTTTCTCCATATTGATGAGTCACGTAGTAGTAGTAGAGAACTGCCGATTAGTAGAACCAGGCTTACACCGTTGCACATTCTGTGGCTAAATCCCGGTCCAATTTGATTACGACCCATCTAGGGAAAGAACCATTCAAGGGTCTTCTATGACTGTTGGGCGTATCTCTCGCGGTCACTACACAGTAAGTGAAGCTGATGTAGAGGTGGTCAGACAGGGTTTTCTCCTCTTCCAGTATGCGCCAGTCCAAGACTCTATTGACGACAGCGGGTCAAGCGAATGATACATCCACAATTGAGCTTCCCTGCTGCCTGACGCAGGTGTTGACAGTGTAACGTCTATACTATTAGAATATTCTGCATTCTGGAAATTTCTCGGAACTTGCAATTATATGTAGGGTTTTAATCTTCTAACGGAATGTTCTAGAATTTTCTCAGGTCTCGAAATTATAAGTAAATTGTTATCTTTTAATGCAAATCTGCCCATCTGCTAGTTTTCAAGCTACGCTCATGCAATCTACGCATCTGCATTTCTATAATTAATCGTGTCATGCATGTGTAGAGTTCAAGTATGGGAATATTGAACACCTCTAGATAGTCGGCACGGATTGCCCTAGGAAAGTGCTCGCTACACCCAACTTGTATGTAGGATACACTGGGGGTACTCCCCCACAGCACTGCCGTTAGTGTTAAGCGAGCTGGACAGAGGTGATCTATTAACACCCAAGCCCAACACAACTTTGTGTTGATTCCATTGGGAATCGCGTATAGTATTACTGTATGTGCAAATGGGTTGTATTCTGTCGGTAATGTGTACTGTAGGAGTACTGTAAGTGTTATGCTTGATATGCTGAGGACTACGCATATGCTATTAACTATAAATCATAATCTACTAGAAAACTAATAGATGGACGGATATATTTATTACTTTATAAACTGATTTGTATGTATAATTGACTTCTCTGCTGCTACCTACCTATGTAATGTTCAAATATGAGTCTTTGGTGTAATTACAAATAAGAATGTCTCCACTTTACCTTGGAATAATATATTATTTTCAATTTAACTATGTACAAATACGTTTAACACTTATAAATCATCTTATATTATGTAATCTTGTTGTATCACTAAATTGCACTGTTTTGGCTTATATCTTTCACTTTTAACACTTTTATTGTACTGAATACTTGTAATTTACTTTTCTCTTTACTTTTTGCTGTATATTTGTTATAATTTCTTAATATTTTTTATTATTTTCAACGATTTCTTTTGGTTTGTTAGGAACATTCTAGAATTTGACAACATATGACAACAGTCCGACGTGACGTCACATAATTCCAAATGTCGAAATTTGAATATATTTATTATTTTTCATGCTATGTTGGACTCCTTTTTATGAATTTTATGTCATAATTTTAAATTTTTGTATTTAGTTTCGAACACCATATCTGGCTATTATATAAGGCGGTCCAGGGTCTCTTGAGGACATTCTACTTCTACTTCTGAAGCTACAAACAACCTTCAATACTACCTGAAGCTCTCTGTGAAGATAAAAGTCTTCAAGTACTGTGAAAACTCGGCTGCATGTACTATTGCTACCCCATCGAGCCTCCAACGTTCTCTGCCTATCTGCCTGCTACTGCATCCCTGCCTGCTGCTGCATCCCTGCCTGTCGGCTGCGGGGTACTGGCCAGCCTGCTGCAAAATACCAACCAGCCTGCCGGTGAATACCTACCAGCTCGCCGCTGCACACCTGCCAACCTGTTGCTGTGTGTCTGCCAGCCTGCCGCTGTATACCTGCCAGCCTGCCGCCGTATACCTGCCAGCCTGCCGCTGTATACCTGCCAGCCTACCGATACTTGGTCCACTTAGATCCTGGTACCGCCTTCCTTTCTCTCCCCTTTTCTATCATTTTATTGTTATCTTGTATTTTTAATTTATTTTTTTATCGGCCGTGTTATCTTAATAATTATTTTAATATATAAGTCTCTTGTTCTTATCTTTTACTTATTATCCTTAACCTATTTTGCTCCGTAGCCTTCCGCTACGTGACAACAGAGCCTCGGTTTAGCAAGACAAGATCAGACGTAATGGCCCAGTCCTCCACCTCTACCCCTCTGGGATCCGTGTGGGGGCAACCCCAGGCCGTAGACTTAGCATTGAGATCCCCAAGCTCAATCACCAGCAAGGATGTGATTCTGCGCACTGCCGCTCCTACCCGACCGATGTAGGTTTCAAATTCAGCCAGGGTTTTATTGGTGGAAGTACACCCCGATGATGTACAGTCTCCCAAATTTCACGCCTACAAAGCCATGGCCCCTTTCCATTATGCCCGCCCGCCCACGATGTGTTCGAAGGCACGTAACAGGGTTCGGAAACCACGCCGACATCGACCAGTCGCTTCGTCAGATGCTGAACAAGAAGATCTTGGGCAGCGGAGCATTGGTTGATGTTTGCTTGCAAGAACTTTATGGGCCGACTATCCATTAAGCTCTGACTGCCGTTCCCCCTGTGCAGCTACCGCCTGCGAGTTCGCCTGGGTGGTCGGAGGCGCATTTCCTCTTTTTTGGCGTGGCGGCTTGCATTTGTTGCCCCCCATAACATGATTCGCCGGCCTATTCACGTCGGCGCACACCACACAATGCGACCTTTCAAAACAGGCCGACGCTACATGGCCGGGCTGGCCGCAGCGGTAGCATAGCGCGCTGCGGTCAGTCGAAGCGGTACAAAACGCCCTAGTGTGCCCCTGCTCCTAACATCTGAAACATTTGAGGGGTCGTCTCTCGAGGAACCTTATCTGAGCCGAACTCCACCCGACCAGGAGACGGCACGTTCAACTTGGCGACGGGACATCGCGCCCAAACTGCACCTGTTCCCGCTCACCCAGTCCTAATCTCTCCTACCTTTATATTGTCAGGGTGGCACCCAGACTTTGTGGCGATCGCAACCCTGACTTCTTTTTTGGAGTCCGATTCATCTAATCCCCGTACCAGGAAATCGGCCGTAATGACCGGCCGGGTAACCTTCATTTTCTCCGGGAGGAGTTCTCTCAGTTTTTGAGCTAATTGTTCAACCTTCTCCTCCCCTACGGAGTTAGGGAGCTGCAAAAGGCGACCACCGGACATTGTAGTTCTAAATTTTACCCCTCTCTCTCAATACCCAAATCACCAAGGTTGCATTGGGATTTTACCTTTCCCAAGACCTCAGCAAAGGAAGGTTTTTCTGCTTCATCTGGCCGTATGGAGATCATCACGGCCAGGGATCTAGGGGGCTTAGGCAGCACCGTTTATCCGGTATCTCTTCTTTGCGGAGGTTGTCTCGCCTCTTTTCTTCTTAGGGGGCATCTCAATCGCTGGTTATTTTGTCCCGGCAGCTTTTTATATCAAATACTAATAATAGTTTGTTGAAAAAATGTAAATGAGTCATTATAGGCTGTCTCGTCTTATCTAAACGTTAGGTCAACCCTAATAAATAAAATTCATGCGGCTTAAAGTAATATTTAATCTTTTAAATTAAATATTTCCTACTCTAGTAGAAACTCAGAACACAATTTGAAACAAGTACTTTAAAGATATCTAAAATGCTTAGTTGATTTTCGATAACTCCAATAAATCGACAAAGTCAATCCATCACAATCGAATTCCGGCCATTATTCCGGGGCTTTGTGAAACTGAAAATTATTATGAACATTATATAGAAACCGTCAAACGCTAAATGGCAAAGGCGTAGAAAACCGTACATCAAAGTTGCCCCTAACACAAGATTATTGGATTTATTTATACCGGCCTTTTCAATTTGGCCGAGATAAGAGGTGCTTTTATGTCGTATTTGTTATGCTTATTACTTGTGTTTTCACGTGGTATTAATTTAGAGGCGGATTTCTTCCATACCAATATCCGTTGCGGCGTATCTACGCTATCTTAATTGCGGCTTTGATATTATTACTAGGTAATATTATCTCTGGCAAAGCTATCTTCGGTATTATGTTAGTTTTGATTTTATGCTTTGGATGTAATAATATATTGAAGATGAATGTTATGCGATATATAGAAATATATATATTTCAACAATGATATGTTTTAATACCAATTTACAGGGATTAGTTTGTAACTATAATTTAAACATGATGTTTTTAAACTAAGAAAAAAATTCAATAATTGCTTTAGCTTTCAGTTACAATTACGAGTAGCACCATTAGCATCATTATTTCAGCCGATATACGCCCACAACTAGAGATAGACCTCCCTAAGGACGGTCTTGTTGGTTTTCGGTTCACCTTGTGCAAGTCCAACCAATGCTACGTTTCCATTGCGCATTTGTTGGCACGCTTAGATAAAACAAAATCTTAATTAAATATTTAAAATGAATCTATATCTTAAAATAGACATTTTCTGAGAACCTTTCGAAAGGAACCATTTTAATACTCTACCAATAATCAGACTACCCACCTGATAGTAAACTGCAACTGCCACAATACCACGTGTGTTATACGTATACTTATGACTAAAAGTGATTGTAACAAATAACAAAATATAGCTATAGAAAAGGTAAGACGCAGCTATCAGTGTAGTCTCCCTCCTCTACCATTTAAAAAATAAAAAGGTCCTTATTCAACAGAATCACTACTTCAACCTATTTCTCTTTCCAATAACATTAAAAAATTACATAAGTAAATTCATTTAAAACCCGCTAAAGCTGCGCAGCTGGCAACCCGCAGCACTACTTAGATTTTCAGTGTCCATTTAGATGCGAGCCAAATTAACACCAGCACGTGCACTAAGTAAACGACCACTTTTTGTAACGGCGATAAACGGCACTTCCGCGACACGGGACACATTGTTTGCTGACCACTGGCCATGTTTATGGCCTAGAAACAACGACGTGAACCACTAAAGGAGATTTATTTACACTTTACATCAGCTCTGTAACGTTAAGCAAGTCGTGTGCAAAAAGGGACTAGAATATTTTATTAAAATAGGATTGGTGTTCTGTATTCACTCATTCATTCATAAATTAACATTTATATGAACTAATATTTACATATATATATACATATAGTAAAGTCGACTTTCTTTTAACCATTTAAAGGTGATTTTTCATATCTACTTTTTAATAACAACAATTTTTCTATTTGCAAAATAAATAACACATTAAATTTCGCGTAATCTAGAAGTTTTTAACTACGTAAATAAAATAAATTCTTAGATTTTTTTTATTTTTATAATTATATTTAATGATAGGTATACACTTATCTTAAATAAATTTAATAATAACCTTAAATAGAAGAATTAATAGTGAAAAATAACGCAAATGGTTTGTACAACAAAATGCCTTCCACTGCTTAGGAATCTACTTAGATCCCATTAACCGAAAATTAACTTTATATAAAGTATGAAACAATTGCGGCATCGTCCTGTTAAAATGTAAAGAAGCCATTACCTATTCGACTTCATTCTGTTAAGTTGTACTTGAATTTTAGGTACTTACTATTTGAAATGCCGAGGTCTCCCCCGTGGCGATGGCATCCGAAATCTGATTTAACGGCTATTTTTAAAACGTTTTAAAGCTTAATTTAAGAGATCTTTAAGTGCTTCCTAGTACTCGACTGTCTGTCCATTTAAACTGTCTTCACGAAGTCGCTTTTAATTAGAATCCTTGCATTTAGCTTCAGATCAATTTTTTTCTTTCTTGGAATATCAACGAACGCTTTCAATTTGAAGAGGAATTATTAATTTGTCTCATTATGGTAATCGCTATTCGTATTAAAATTATGCTAATATTAAAATATAGATTGATGTTTGGGTACTTCTGCAACATCTTGTGTTGATGCCCGTATTATTCTGGGCTTATAAAACTACACTAACTACATTTTTTTCCTAGAAAGTAGTAAATGTCGTCTAATAGTTTTATTTGTGATAAAATATTCGATTTGTTTGTCATATATCGAATATTTTTCATCATTTTCAATGCAAACACAGATTTATAGTTCTATATATAAGCTAATGGTTTTCGTATCCATGAGCTCAGTCTATCCAATGGGAATTTTAGATGTGAACGTTATGTTATGTATGTGTATTAATATTTATTGATTTTCAATCAGTTTTATGATTCGATTTAAAAATCGATCTTTGCATTATTGAACAATTATATGAGTTTTTATAATTAAAATAAATATTGTTAAAGTAATCTGGTATCTTTAATAATTACTTTTGTGCAGCAACTTAATGAAACGGGGAGAAACATATATGAGACGGGGTCGTTCTCCATACACTGCAATTGGAAAACATTCGTATCCTAATTTGTGTGATAACCTCATAAACAAAAGACATCGCCGAAATTGGCCCCAACATGACCAAATAAATGCTTCGAGTCATATTTTTTTTCAAATTAGATTATTTGAAAAAAATTATGACGCATTGCTTACGAGTATAACCTTAAAATATAATATATTTTGTATGACAATATGTTGCATACGCTTGTCTGTGTTTCAATAAATATATGATGTCTATGTATGAATGATACCTAGCATCAGCAAAACTAGCATTTTACCTTAAAATTCATTTTAGGGCGTACATTTTATGGAGAAAGAGCTTTTCTAGTAAAATTATTATATATACGTTTGTATGTATACTACCTACGTTGAAAAATATTACATTTAATTTAAGAAATTTTTGTGAAGCTAACTGTTTTATTCGTTAAATAAATTTTAAATGTGATATACATATTTAAAATATAGACAGAAAATTTTATTTAACATATATAACATAGACATGAAACCCATATTCATGAACATATTTTGTTTATATCAATCTTATTATATATAAGTTACATACCTTTAATTTTCTTAATAATGGTTTAATTCCTTTAAAATATAATAATCATTGTAAAGTAAAATTTAAAACAGATATACAGAAATTTGTACACCGTGAAATATAATCAAACATTAACAGGAAAATTGATTTTGCTTACTAGTATTTAGTAAAAATTTTGAATAATAAATGTTAATCAGACATGGTATCTATAAACCTTACTTCTTTGGCATTATCCATTATCTACTTATAATCAGAGCCCAACATAACTTAATATTATGGTCTCTATAGATTGAAAAACAGTCAATATGTAAAGGTATCAGTAGGGTGCCGCAAAAACTCAATTAAAACTTATCTAATATGTAGGTGAATTCAAGGATCACGGTAAAAGGATTCCATCGAATTTCTCTTATTTAATCCCTTATTCCGTATACATGTAACAGCGCGTAATCCTCGTCAGTAGCATACAAATTTCGCATGTATCACCAAAGGATAAGGTATTTATTCTCAAGGCTTACACTTGTGAAGATTTTGTTGCGAACGGCAATCATTTATACGGCGCTTTTTGTTTGTCTAATACCAGCATCTAAACATTTTCACGCTGATAGACTTTCTTTCACTGGTAGATTACTGCGTGATTCAGTTTCCGTGCGTAATTCGGTTTTTCTAACACATTAAAGGAACGAAGCCCGCTTGAAATATCTCAGATTCCAAATCTTTAGAATTAAAACATTAAAAACACCAGGTATTTTTTAGAAAAAACTGTAAACCGACTACGTAAAAAAGAACAAATGTCTGTCTACCATGTTGGTTCAACGGAGGTGCTGCTGGCACCCAACATAATCATATAGTGAGCTAGTGCGATGCTTTAGGAGATAAAGGCTGAAGGGAGTTGGACACCCAAAACTGGTAGACTACAGGGCTATGCCACCAAAAGATGACATTAAGCTTATAAGCACTATTGATTGACTGGTGACCCTGGGCTTCACCGTTACGATAGCCACCGATGCTCACTATCTGTTTTTCTAATGAGATTTATTTAATAAATTATGTTCTATATGTTACTGTATATATGCAAAAGCATGAGAAAGCAAATGGCTATAATGTATTATCGTTTGATGTGTATTTAGTGGATATTAATCAATATATATGGTATATTGATGCATGGTAGGGGAAAAAAATTGGACGATTCAAAAGAGCTTTCTATATTAAAGTCATATTTGAATAAAGTTAATTTTGATTTTGATTTGATTTTGATTTTGAATAATTATACATTTTGTCTTCTTTTATTTTGATTAACAAAACTTTAGCGAGACTAACTCACATCAAATGTAGGCTACATGATGATTACTCCCCATAATCACTAATTTATTTTATAGGAAAATTCAAAGGTATATTATCTCCGGCTTGTCTAGTTAAAGAAATACAAAGCAGGACTAAATTGTTAGATTAAGATGTTAGTGAAATAGAACTCATCTGACAAATTTGGTACAGTAACAATGAAATAGGTGCTAACAATGAGAAATGCATACATTGAAAAAAGTTTGAAAAACGTTGCTAATAAGATTTACACAACAATTTTACATTTAAATATTACTGGGGAAAAATACCGTATCAAATAATTATTCTTCAAAAATAAGGAAAGAATCCAGTTAAGAACTATATACATTATGCCCTTAAGTCATAATAATAAAATTCTCGAGAGTTACAACGAATTGTCTCGCGCGCAGGTTTGATGATTTTCAACCTGCCTAACAAATCGGATTTCGAAAAGGTTATAGTTATAGTACCATAGACCGCGTATACAAGCTACGCAAGAACTACAAACAATAGGATAGCTTAATCTATACTATACTATACTTCGAATTTGTCGATTATGTATGACACAACTATTTATTTGGAAATTATTATTTAGTTGGTACACTATGAACAAAATAGATTCCGTCGAGTCATGGTCTATAGTTTTTGTCTTTCCAGATGTGCCAAATAAACTATACATACAGCCAAATCTTGCAATCACTATATGAAGCTACCACAATGCTCCACAGTCGCAAAAGGAACTGATTTGGAGGATGTGTGTGTGTGACATGGAGTCTTTGGACTAGACAGAACTGAACATTAATATCAACAACAAGAAGATTATGTGCCTTCGTTTTGCAGATGATGTCATAATCATTACTGGGACTATAGAAGTGAGATAGAAGTGAGCACAGATTTCGAAGACCTCAGTAGAGTTACTCAGTAAGTGGATCTTAAAATAACTATCCCATTTATATTTTATAACTCTTCTTGTTAACAATACTGCACGTTTTCTTCCATTAGAAACTGATCCTGAATTTTTCATAATTCCCTTAACAAATTTTACGGGCAAGTAATTTTCTACACAATTTTTGATCTTATTTATTAACAGTTGTCTTGCATATTAGGCTATTCAAGCTCTATGATACCTTTTATTACAATACCAAGGAGGCGCGCGGTCATTCTATCCGCATCAATATTTTAACTGCTCCCAGTAAAGTCCTCAACTACCTGCCATTAAGCAAATAGCTGGAGACATGCCAAGAATTTGGCATATTTTACGACCTGCCTCGCCGGTTCTAACTCAAGAAAGTGCTTATTAATACAATAAAGCTGAAACTTCTATGAAAATATAGCATGTTTTAGTGCATTTTATTGTCACCTTATTTGGATTTGCAGCTAAATATTTCACTAACAGAAGTGTGTTTTTATGTTCATTTTATATTAATTAAAATAAATGTATGACGGGAATTAACACGATATTGTTACGTACCGAATTTTATTGCCTGACGTTTCGACCAGGTTGCACCGGCCGTGGTCGCAGGCGGACTGGAGCTGCGCTGTCAAGCTCCGTGATGCGGCAGTTTTCTTGAACCACCGACATATTTTTTGATATCCACGCACCGTCACACACCACACTCACTGTGTCCGTATTACGCATACCGACTGACGAGCCCGATGTAACCGACTGAGCAGATCGAGATAGTGTTTTTGTCACCACTGGATTCCACGCATTTGATAATTTGAAGCCGTCTTCTCGATTGAAATTGTTCGGATGTTTTTTAATTTCAATCGCTTCACGTACAACTCTTGAATAAAAGTGACGATCTGTTGAGAGGACTTGCGTGCGATAAAATTCAATCCAGTGGTTGGTGCCTGCTTCTAAGAGATGTTCCGCAATGGCCGATCTGTTAGTTTGTCGGTTCTTCACCGCTGCGATATGTTCCTTGACCCTTTCAGCTATGGACCGCTTCGTTTGGCCTATATAAGAACTACCACAGCTGCAGTCAATTTTGTAGACGCCTGGAGTTTGTAGTGGCAAGACATCCTTCGGTGTGCCCACCATGTTGTTTACTTTCATACCAGGTATGAAAACAGTAGGTATGCAATAAGTTTTTAATACCGTCCCGATTTTATCTGTCACTCCTTTGACATAGGGCATATAAGCTGGCTGCCTGCTTACCTCCGGATGCTTGCTTCTCCTTGTCGGTTGCTTCCGTCCCCGCGTTACTTGATATCCGTTGTTTTTGAGTACCTCCTGAACATGATCTAGCTCCCGTTCCAAATGCTCAGGGTCACAGAGTTCATAGGCTCTGTTCTTAAGAGACGTCACAACGGATTGTAGGTGACGCGGATGATGATGTGACGTCGCGTGTAGATATCTGTCTGTGTGTGTAGGTTTCCGATACACACAGTGTGAAAGTGACCCATCGGGTCTGGCGGTAATCTTCACATCCAGGAATGACAACGATCTGTCCGCCTCCATCTCATAGGTGAAACTTATATTCGGATGAATGGAGTTAAGATGTTCTATATATTGATCTACTTCCTGTCTACCCCCTTTCACGATGCTAAATACGTCGTCCACGTATCTTTTCCAAAGTTTTACGACCTTAGGGCCACTCTTCAGCGCCTTCTCTTCGAAGTGTTCCATCCAGAGATTAGCTAGTACAGGGGCTATAGGACTTCCCATCGCGACACCATCAATCTGGAGGTAATATTGACCTTGGAAAAGGAAGTAATTGTCGTCTAAACAGTTTCTTAGTAAATCAATATAATTAAACGGCATCTCGCTGTCACCTAACTTCTCCCTCACGACATCCAGACATTCCTTGACTGGAACGTTGGTGAAAAGCGACTCCACATCAAAGCTCACCATCACCTCATCTGGTTCCAGTATGAGGTTCCTTACAATCTGGATGAAATGTCGCGAGTCTTTAACAAAAGACGGTGTTTTTCCCACGAGTGGCTGCAATACTGACGCAACGTACTTAGCAAGGTCATAAGTAGGAGATGCGATTTGACTTACGATTGGGCGCAATGGTACGTTGGACTTATGTATTTTCGGCAGACCATACAACTTCGGTGGTTGGTGTGATGATGGCTTAAATAGTTTTTCATACTCGTCTTCAGTAAATAAGTCTTGGTTTTCCTGGATCAGAGCTCGAATTCTACGTGTCACTCTGGCCGTCGGGTTGTATGAGACCGGTTTATATACCTTTTCGTCACGCAGCAATTCCCGTATTTTGCTGTCGTAATCGGTAGTGTTCATCACCACGGTGGCGTTTCCCTTGTCGGCCTTAAGCACCAAAATATCGTGGTTGTCCGAATATTTTCCAGTGCCCTACGCTCTTCTTTGGTAATATTACTGGTTGGCAGTTTCGATTTCCGCAATATGACCGCGATGTCCTGCCTAAGGGTATCCGCATCAATTCGGAACAACCACGATATTTTGGTGCTTAAGGCCGACAAGGGAAACGCCACCGTGGTGATGAACACTACCGATTACGACAGCAAAATACGGGAATTGCTGCGTGACGAAAAGGTATATAAACCGGTCTCATACAACCCGACGGCCAGAGTGACACGTAGAATTCGAGCTCTGATCCAGGAAAACCAAGACTTATTTACTGAAGACGAGTATGAAAAACTATTTAAGCCATCATCACACCAACCACCGAAGTTGTATGGTCTGCCGAAAATACATAAGTCCAACGTACCATTGCGCCCAATCGTAAGTCAAATCGCATCTCCTACTTATGACCTTGCTAAGTACGTTGCGTCAGTATTGCAGCCACTCGTGGGAAAAACACCGTCTTTTGTTAAAGACTCGCGACATTTCATCCAGATTGTAAGGAACCTCATACTGGAACCAGATGAGGTGATGGTGAGCTTTGATGTGGAGTCGCTTTTCACCAACGTTCCAGTCAAGGAATGTCTGGATGTCGTGAGGGAGAAGTTAGGTGACAGCGAGATGCCGTTTAATTATATTGATTTACTAAGAAACTGTTTAGACGACAATTACTTCCTTTTCCAAGGTCAATATTACCTCCAGATTGATGGTGTCGCGATGGGAAGTCCTATAGCCCCTGTACTAGCTAATCTCTGGATGGAACACTTCGAAGAGAAGGCGCTGAAGAGTGGCCCTAAGGTCGTAAAACTTTGGAAAAGATACGTGGACGACGTATTTAGCATCGTGAAAGGGGGTAGACAGGAAGTAGATCAATATATAGAACATCTTAACTCCATTCATCCGAATATAAGTTTCACCTATGAGATGGAGGCGGACAGATCGTTGTCATTCCTGGATGTGAAGATTACCGCCAGACCCGATGGGTCACTTTCACACTGTGTGTATCGGAAACCTACACACACAGACAGATATCTACACGCGACGTCACATCATCATCCGCGTCACCTACAATCCGTTGTGACGTCTCTTAAGAACAGAGCCTATGAACTCTGTGACCCTGAGCATTTGGAACGGGAGCTAGATCATGTTCAGGAGGTACTCAAAAACAACGGATATCAAGTAACGCGGGGACGGAAGCAACCGACAAGGAGAAGCAAGCATCCGGAGGTAAGCAGGCAGCCAGCTTATATGCCCTATGTCAAAGGAGTGACAGATAAAATCGGGACGGTATTAAAAACTTATTGCATACCTACTGTTTTCATACCTGGTATGAAAGTAAACAACATGGTGGGCACACCGAAGGATGTCTTGCCACTACAAACTCCAGGCGTCTACAAAATTGACTGCAGCTGTGGTAGTTCTTATATAGGCCAAACGAAGCGGTCCATAGCTGAAAGGGTCAAGGAACATATCGCAGCGGTGAAGAACCGACAAACTAACAGATCGGCCATTGCGGAACATCTCTTAGAAGCAGGCACCAACCACTGGATTGAATTTTATCGCACGCAAGTCCTCTCAACAGATCGTCACTTTTATTCAAGAGTTGTACGTGAAGCGATTGAAATTAAAAAACATCCGAACAATTTCAATCGAGAAGACGGCTTCAAATTATCAAATGCGTGGAATCCAGTGGTGACAAAAACACTATCTCGATCTGCTCAGTCGGTTACATCGGGCTCGTCAGTCGGTATGCGTAATACGGACACAGTGAGTGTGGTGTGTGACGGTGCGTGGATATCAAAAAATATGTCGGTGGTTCAAGAAAACTGCCGCATCACGGAGCTTGACAGCGCAGCTCCAGTCCGCCTGCGACCACGGCCGGTGCAACCTGGTCGAAACGTCAGGCAATAAAATTCGGTACGTAACAATATCGTGTTAATTCCCGTCATACATTTATTTTCATTATGCAACACGAAAGTTTGAAAGTTTATATTAATTTCAGTATATCTGGGGTTATACTCAACTAGCTCGTCTTATAAAATAAATACAGATTACATTTTCGATATATGTCCCAAGTCTGATCATTATTATTTGTACTAAATCTGCCAAGTGCTCAGAGTTAGCTTTTATACTGTATTGCATCGGTGATGATAACACTGACCAAACTGACCAAAAGATTCCATCAAAAGTCACACAATATTTGAAATCGCTTTTTTATCCGAAATCATAAAATCTGAGGCTACAAATTAAATTAATCGCTCATTTGTACAACATATTATTCTTTATATATAATAAATAATCAATAATATTTCTCAGTATACCATTGAAATTCAAGTAAATATATATTTGTTTTCAATATTTAATATCAAACTCTGATACATTTTCATTCAATTATGTTTCTGTCTTGGTATATTTTTCTATAATACCTATATAATATACATACTATAAATGTATATAATTGACCCGCAAGCAGTTATATTTTGACTGTCTTTGTAAGAGGTATTTGTTAAGTGCATCTAAAATACGTATAAGTTTAGTATTTGATTGCCTTTTTAATTTGTCTTACTTCGTATTTATATTGTATACAAACAATATATGACTTATTGGTGATTTCAGTTTTACGTACTACTCCATACTAAAACAACTCTGCTGGACTGAGACGTGGGCTTTATCAATTTAGTTCAGCCACATTTCTTTTACAATCTAAGATAGGCAATAGTTTGAAAGTTGCCATTAATGTTGTTTTAGTGAGTCAGTTTTCGCCACGTAAACCAGTTCGTATTGGGGAAGATTTCAGAGCTTCCACCGCTTATCATCCACAATGCAGCAACGGTTGGTTGGATCTTTCAGTTATTTGCCTGATTACATTCAACTAATCAGCATATTCTGCAATTATTTTAAATTGGACAAAAATGAAATACTCATAAATTAATTCTTTGTTGTGTAATTGTGTAAAGTTATTTTTTGGCCCAAATCTTGTATCAAATCAGAAAGTTACCAAAGCTTAGCGTAGTAAGGGTTTCGTTGGTACAAAACATGGAATAATTACTCAACCCAGTAAAACACAATTTGTCACCTCACAGCAACGAGGAAGATAGAGAGTATATTGAAAAAACAGAAGTATCGACTAGTATTGACTAGTACGAATATTTTCGAAACGAGGTTGTCACACTGATCCAAAAAAAATATTTATTTATGTTTAATATGACGTTATATATAATAAGGTTTGAATTTTAGAAACTTTTAAGATAGTGAATAACTTTTATGTTTTTACTACCTAGATCCCGTGCTACTAATAAACTGAAGCTATATAATAAAGTACACATTCTTTTTTACAAAATATTTGTAAAAAAGAATGTGTTATTTGGACCAACGATTTATTTGGACTTTAGGGCTCAAAAATTACTAATAAAAAAGTGAGGCTGCATCCGCTCAAAAATGTTGTGAGAATCGAAACAAATTTAAAAGAAAATACGAAGTCCCCTCAAACTAAGATAAAATAGTTCGCCGACCTTAAAGTGACGCCTTTGGCCGTCCGCCCACGGCAAACTTGTCCCGCAAAGAAACGGGCACCAAAGTTCAAGCTAAAACTTCACAAATGACACCGGCGAGACCGCGATAATTCACAAGCTAATGTCAAAGTTTGGACTTGTTCGAAAATTCCACCGAAAAGAAGTGCCCTTTCTTTTTCGCTGTTCACTTTTTTAAGTGAGACTACTTCTGAACCAGATGCACTCATAGTTATTTTATCTGTGACTATATTGTCCTGTGTTTTTAATAGATGTCAAATATACCACATCTTAAAGACATCCCAACTCATATCCGTCCTCTCCGGGGTG
The DNA here is from genome assembly GCA_036419045.1 of Scirpophaga incertulas. NCBI lineage: Eukaryota > Metazoa > Arthropoda > Insecta > Lepidoptera > Crambidae > Scirpophaga > Scirpophaga incertulas. The sequence goes on from CM071641.1 coordinate 12,340,881, forward strand.
CACAAGCCTTCATTAATTATGTTCGGGTGTTTATGTCTTAGTTAATCACGCTGGTCCAGTGCGGATTAGTCGACTTCCTATACATCTTTGAATTTTTTTGCAGGTCGCCTCGCGAGATTTATCTTCGTCGTAGAAGCATCAAATAAGTGTACATATGAAATTCGAGAAATGAAAATTACATTGGTTCACTTTGGATTTGGTTTTTTTACGTGCATAAAACGATAATTTATTAGTGAGAACAACCTTATGTATGTACATGCACTAAAAAAGCGGGTTGTTCCTCTAAGTTTAGGTTTATGAAAACCTATATTAGGTCACCATTGAACGGAAGTAATCATAATTACCACCCACCATAATCAAGTGGATAGTACACCGGTTTCAAGGTGTCGCCATCTCCGAGGTCCCGGGTTCGAATACCGGTGGGGGCAGTTGTTTGTGTGATTAATGCGAACATTTGTACCTAAGTCATGTTTATTAAAATATACATTTCTATCAAAAATATTTATATATGTATAATATATGTATATTTATCCGTTACGTTATATCCCATAACACAAGCCGTATAGAGCTTACTTTGGGCTAGGCTAATTGGTGTCAGAGTATAAAATACGTATTTTAAAAAAATTATGGCAATTTGCAACATCATTTATAACAAAAATAATATGATTACTATTTGATAACTAATTTTGCTTTAATTAAATAAGGCTATAATAATTGGAATATTTAATCGAAACAACTATCAGTTGTATAAGTAGTCAATTGGCTAAGAAAGCAATAATGTGTATTGAGTCTTGTTAAGGATACATTACACTGAAATGTATTAATAACATGTACTACATTATTGTATGTCATTATTAAGACTGAAAATTTTCCTTTAAAAGAACTTCACTTTGCATTTGATACTATTAGAGGTTGCATACTTTTGACTTGCTGTCAAGATTCAAATTAAGTTCAAAAATGTAATCTATCAAATGTGACGTCTCTGTTGTCTTGGCTTACAGAAATAAAGTTGTCGTAATTTATTGGCGTATTAATATTATTCTTGTATTGTGCACTCTGCTGCTAATTGAAATTTTCAATAGATACAAAAAGGAACAGGTACGATTGAATCAATCAAATATGAGAACCTCCTTGTATTTGTTGTAAAATAATCCTCATACCTGTATCATCTTCGATATAATCTAGGAGCTGGTGAATTTGATGAAACTAATATCTCTGGAGACAATGACAATATTTTTGTAGTTGTTTTTCTTGATTTAACCTGTGATGTTGTTGTCTTTAAGTTTTTATTAAAATATTCGTCCTTTGACTCCGGATCACATTTTCGGATATTCATATTAATAAATTTCACTCTGTTTTACTTTAAAACAAATCAAAACCGATATATCAATTTTGACAAAATAGATTATCGATAACAGTTACATAAAATTGGATTATTTATTTTATTTATTCGAAAATTCCAATTCAAATTTGCATATAATATAACACCGAGAAAATTTGCTATCCTTGACTTCTTTAGATCTGTAATTGCGAAATTGAACAAATTTAGTTTTTTTTGGATTTACTTAAAGGTTAAATTTTAAGCCATTCTATCTCTCTAATGAAGGATCTATTAATTTCATTTTCTAAAGTAATATTATTTTCTCCATCGCAAAAAATATTTACTCATAAATAATTAATTATAATTTTTGAACTTTCATTGATGTTTACAAAAAAAAGAATTGGTTTGGGGCCAATTCCTCGAAATATTCCAAAAAAATAAAAATATTTTTTCTCTAAATCAGGTGAAGTCATTATACCTGATTTAGGGAAAACAGCTTCAATAAATTTATTATACTCATTAAAAATATATATAATTATATATTGCGCTGTGTTTATTACTAACTTTCTAATCATGTTCAATTTTATTAAGCAATAATAGGTCTATCAAAAAGCCACCACAAACTGATTTTCTATTAATAATTTCCAACACTGTCTTGAGAAACTTGCATATTTAGAAATCCAAATTAATTTGGGTTATTACATGTCAGAAAGTTAATATAAAGTCTTGTAATATAACTTTCTCAAGTCTTCTAAAAACAGCATATAAGGCGATCGGTCTATAATGACTTACATTAAGAACTTTCTTGAACAATTGTTTGTTTTTCGCATTTTTAACTTCATCGGGAAATATTTCTGTTTTCAACATTAAGTTAATAACGTACACAAGTGGTTCATATACGAATTGGATAGACCTGTTTAAAACAAACATTGGAATACTATCAAAACTGCAACTTCGTTTCAATTTTTCAACATCTACTGGTTTGGTAAATACTTTTACAGTTTAGGACAGGGGAGGGCTTCTGCCTTCTTTAATCTTTTAACTATAATTTTACAATTATAGTTAAAAGTGTCCACTACAGTTTAAGGATCTTCGATAACAGTATCTGTAACATTTATTTTATTGATAGTTCCACATCGAAATAACACGCCATGTTTAAATAAAGAACATCACATGTCTCGTTTGCAATGACTGCACTGCCGGTCATGCTATGATGACTAGCTAACATTGTAGCGTTCTATTTATGATAGTTTCAAAAAAAAGAAATTTGCCGGCTAAGATCAGGGTGTGGGTATCATCCTTATCGGAATCGAACCGACCTGGTGATATATGTAGATATTTAGGATTAATGTTATGGGCGCCTCCACATACATACAAACAGACCTTCAAATGGTTAGGTGATAAAATTAAACCAAGAAATTTATATATGAAAGGTTATAATTAACATTTTAAAAAAACGATAACATAATTAGAATTTTAAAAGATAATATTAAATAAACAAAAATATATATAATCGTCCACCAATTAATGGTCACGGTATTTTGCACACGTTACACTTATAAAAGTTCACAGTTGAGCTGAGCCATCCTCCATTCGTCACCCAAGGTGAATGTCACAAAGAAAAACTAATTTCTTCAAAATACGGTGGTTCACACACGCAAAATAGTAAGAATGGTAAGAGGTCACCTTAAAAGTTGGAATTCCATCGGTGATGGCAGGGATTCCCGTTGATGAGCAAGACAACCTACATCACCGCATGGCTGGGTGCATGAAGTCGCGTTGGGATGAAACGGCCCAAACGCCCTATATTTGAGATGGTTCCGAGGTATACCGTGAACCCTACAACAATGTATCAAATATGAAATATCTATCCACGAACATGTGGGGAAATCTTTAAAGTTGAACCAAAGAAGAAAATACAACTCACCATTATCTGGGATTGCTGGACGAAACTAATTTAGGCATTAAGCCGTTATTTAAAAGAATATTATTAAAAAAACGATAATAAAAAGAAAAACTAAATTTTATATCACGGCGGCCTAAATCGGCACATCCGCCAGGAGAGGAACGCCGAAAGACCCATCCTTCGCGTCCTCCTCGCCGACGTCAAAATGACAGCCATGACTCGAAATAGCCAATAAATAGCCACGGAGGATCACCATAGATCAAGCCGTCACGTTCCGAATTGGAAGTATCAGCGAGTGAAGAAAAGGCGGACCTGTCCAACAAGGAGAAAGAAACGAAAACTTCTTTTAATAAACCAAAACAAAAGAATTTGTTTTAAGTAAACTCCTAATAGATAATATTAGGTATATATTAGTTATGAAAATATGTTAAGGTTTACTATTACAGTCTATGGCTTCACCCTATCAAACCTCTAAAACCATAGATCTGTATATTGAAATTTAAGTCTAAATTACAACTCCAACTAAAACTCCTATCACAGACTCAACACCATCTGTATGCTGATTAAATGAATACAGAAACTAAATGTTTTGTCCCTATGTCCATCTTGTTATAAGTAAAAATTTATGAAATATAAATTAAGAAAAAAATTGCACTTATGCTGAGGCTGTACAGGTTCCGATCCCTTCACTCTTACTCCCACTTAAAAGGTTAACAAAAAAATATCTGTCACAAAATCCTAATAGGACATGTAAACAAGAATTTAATTTGTAAATTAATAATGAAATTAAAAGCATTTTGATGATTAAATTGTGCTGAAAACAATAGTAAAAAAATAACACGTTACAAACATAAGTCGTCATCAACTTACAGGCAGTCGTCATCTGTTGACCGCGCACTAAACACGTCTCGGTTCGATTCCTTAAACCTATTTACGGCTACCCGCAATGTCGACTAAATGTGATATTTGTCTAAAATCCCTAACTAAATCAATGGCAAGAGTTGAGTGTAGCAGGTGTGAGCGTGTTGTTCATTTGACGAACAAATGCACAGGCCTAAGCAACAAGCAAATATCTGCGCTGAAGGCGACACCTAGCCTGGAATGGACATGTCTCCAATGTCAGGCTGAGTCCCCTCGCCGAACCTCTTCGATCACCTTACCAGATCCCGACGATGAAGACGACGACGATGGTGAGGCGCCAATTCAAATTAATTCAAAGAAGTTGCTGAGTAACATCTCAAAAGAAGTAGAAAAAGCGCTTAAAAAAGAAATGAAAGAACTCCACGAATCCTGCAATTTAACAGTGCCAAGCTGGATGAAGTAGTAAAATGTATGGATGAATTTAAGAAAACCATCAAGATGCTGGAACGCAAAAACATTGAGCTCACTAATAAAATACAAACTTAGAAACTAGAGTAGGTGGGTTGGAGCAGCGCGTACAGGAAATGGAGCAGGAAAAATTGAGTTCCTATGTAGAACTGGTAAATGTTCGAGCTGATTCCAGTGAAGAATTGGAACAAGTAGTTGCGAACGTGGCTATGAAACTCGACCAGCCAAAGGAAAGTGTTATGAGTGTGCGTCAAATCCACGGGAAAAGCGCACAAATACATAAAGTTCTGGTTGAGTTAAGAGACGAAGCCACGCAAGGCAAATGGACAACTGCTGCAAGAAAAAACAAAATTACAGTTTCAGCTGTCAATCCAAACTTGATGGACGACAACTCACCGGTACATATAATGGAGGCTATGACGAAACACAACAAACAACTCTTCTGGCAAACTAAACAAGAACTGAAAATCAACCTAAATTTCAAATACGTCTGGTTTAGGAGAGGATACGTCAGAGCTCGCAAAAATGATAACGATAAACCATATATTATTAGAAGTGTAAAGGACCTTCAGTCTATTATCGCTGATAATAAGCCTTAATACCTTGTGAGTTATTTCAAATTAGTATATTTTTCTTTTGTAATTTTAACCCTACCTATTTATGAATACTTGTAATATGGAAATAGAAGAAATTCACGAATTTTCTGAATGTACTAACATAAATAATTTCATAAGCTTAATACCAGACCCGCATATAAATTTGCTATGCTTTCATACTAATATAAGATCTATTATTAAAAACTTTGCGGCGCTGGAACAATGTTTGTTATCATGCAAAAAGCAAATTGATGTGGTTGTGTTGACAGAAGTTAACATTTCTGATAGTATCAGTTGCTTGTTTCACATAAATGGCTACCAAATGTTCACAGCTCTTAGAAAAACAAAAAAAGGTGGCGGAATCATTATGTATGTTCATAATAGTCATAAGTGTAACATAAAAAATATAACCACTCAATATTTTGAGAACATATTATGCACAATCACAACTAAAGCAGGGTACAAGGCTAATCTCTGTTCGATATACCGCCCACCTAGCTATAACAAACACTTATTTATTCGTGAATTACAGTCAACACTTAAGCAATGTACCGATAACCGCACTGATTTATACTTACTGGGTGACGTAAACATTGACCTAAAACTGGATAACCCTGTAAAACATACGTATAATAACACCTTGTATAGCATGGGACTTGTGTGTGGGATCACGAATCACACTAGAATCGAATTTTTAGATGATAAGCCTAGCAAAACATGTATTGATCACATCTATGCGCGGTCCCAAACACAAGACCTATTCACCGCAGTTATCGGATCGGCAAATCCTAAATAAAATAACGGGAAAAATAAAACAATCACTGGACGAAGTGATATTGACAGCTTTCGGTAGACAGGGGATCAGTGACAAACATATTGCAAACAAATTTGGAGAGACTTATAAAAATAATGTCCAAGCCTTAGCTCCAAAATGCACACTACCCCCCTTCTAAACAGAGATACCTATGTTACTTCTCAAAATGTCTCGATGTACTTCCGGCCTGCGACTGCAAAGGATGTTGATACTATAATAAACTCAATTAACAGTAATAAAACACCAGGTGTTGATGGCATCAGGGCAATAGATCTAAAAAGAATAAGTAAAAATATAAGTAAAGTGATAGCTAATCTTATTAATAAAAGTGTAACAAGTAATAAATACCCAAAAGCTTTAAAAATGGGTATTGTAAGACCTATACATAAAAAAGGTAGCAAACAAGATTATGCAAACTATAGGCCCATAACAATTTTGCCGACCATAGATAAGATAGTTGAAAAATATATTAGCAAGTTAATACACGTGTATTACGATAGAAACAATATTTTATCAGCAAATCAATATGGCTTTCGACCACATAAAAATACGACGCAGCTACTTACTAAGTTCACTGATTCTATGTATAAACATCTAGACGGAAAAAAACATATAATCATAGTCTTCATTGACTACAGCAAAGCATTTGAAATGCTAAAACATGACATACTGCTGAAAAACCTAGAAAAGAGTGGTATAAGAGGTAACCTTCTAAAATGGTGTGTGGATTATCTTAGGGATAGACAGTACGTGGTGAGGGTTAATGAGGCTGATAGTGACCCAATTCCTGTTACAGAGGGAACGGCACAAGGTTCAGTACTGGGTCCACTCCACTATCTTATATACGTCAATAACATCTGTAATCTCATCAAAAAGTGCGAAATTTATCAGTATGCTGATGATACATGTTTGGTGGCAACAGCCAATACTGCCATGGAAGCTATGGCGATCTTACAGAATGAGTTTGACGTATTGGTGAAGTGGTCGCATGATGTAGGACTTGTATTGAATGCATCTAAAACCAAACTCATGTATGTCAGCACAAGTCAAAATAAAGACCACAGTTTTCAACCTAACTTAATTGCACATGACCACGATTGCTTACACAGGCATTTAAACAATACGCAACCAATTTCGTGTGATTGCGAAAGCATTGATGTGGTTGAAAATCAATTGTACTTAGGCTTAATAATCGACCATCGACTTAACTGGAAGGAACACATCAATCATGTTTGCAATAAACTTAGAAGCTTGCTTGCAAAGTTCAGTATTATAAAATGGAAAATACCTTTTCCTATTTTACTTATGTTGTATAAATCGATGGTAGAGTCCATTATAGAATATGGTTTGTCTAGCTACGGCCGGACATATAAGACTCACCTTGATAGGATATACAACCTACAGCTTAGATTGTTAAAGCAAATAGTGCCAAAAAAAATAAAAGTTAAATTCCAAAATAGCTACAACGAATTATTTAAATTTTGTAAGATACTGCCAGTTCATGACAAAGTCAATCAAAGGCTACTCATTGAAGATTTTTTTAATAAATATTTAACCACGCAACCTAAACATAAATTAAAGTTAGAACGCGTAACATGAATAATGCAAAATTACCGCTACCGGGATATAGCAATATGTATGGAAAAAGAAGATTGGCTTATATTATTCCAAATCTAATAAACCAATTACCAGATTCACTGAAAACCACGATCACTGAAAAAAATCTTAAAATTAAAATAAAACAATATTTCTATGACAATATGTGTACATTTAATTCGTAAAGGTTATACATTCATACATTTTAACAATTTAACAAACATAAGTAATTTATAACATTTAGTAATTTACATTGTATTAAACTAATGTTCAGTTTCATACAGTGTAAAGTACCCAATAATTTTAATATTAAATAATTATAATTATAAATAATTCTATTATGTTAAAATAATAATAATATTAATTAATTTATTGAATTTCTATTCCTTACTTTGAGTAAACAGGACACGCTGTATAGTTTAGTTACACAAACTTGCCCGACTGGTAAATCAGTATTGTCAATAAAACTGGCTGGTGCGGGTATATCGAACAGTGATTGTCAATGAACATTCCTAGTGTAAGCGAAAAGGAAGACATTGTGTTGAGCATGATAAAGAGCGAGGAGGTGGAGCGTGTGTACGTGTAGTTACAGATACAGTTCGGCTACTAGATTTTGGTGTTAAACTGTTGACTCTGGCGTGATCTCTAAGCATGGAACTAGGCTTGGCGGCGGTCTATCCCTGTCATACTCTATACAGAATGACAGGGAGGGACTGGTGTCGGGTTTTGGTTTTGGGTTTGGGGAGATATGCCGGAGTCGACATCTATGATTAATTCTAAATAAGTTTTACCTAACGGCTCACTGGCGCACGGAAAAACTCGCAAGAGTTTATGTTGTGCCTTTACAATTATATTAATGTATAATATTATGTAAATAAATAAAAAAAAAAAAAAAAAAAATCAGCTCCTTTATCGCCCCAGAACCCTTGATCAACATTTTAATTTAGTATCTAAATATTTTCCTTTAACTCAAAAAAAATAAGTAAAAGGAACTGCCAATCTACGAAGACCAACATATACTAGTATGAAATTCCAATAATAAATATTATCTCTCTAATGCTCAGATATAATATATAATCAGCTTAAAGTATCCTGAATTCGCATTTTTTTTTAAAACATCTCGTTCTGATTGCTGCCTGTAAATAGTTGCCATCGAGCATTATTGGTTAAGCCAGTTAAGCTATTTGTTTTCTGTTCCTCGCCTGTAGCAAAACAAGTTATAGTGGAGATAAATCTACACATCAGTATACAGTGCACTGAACGCCGCTCTCGTGACGAGTGGCGAGAACAAAACAAAGAGGTGTCATGTTAAAACTCAAGTGAAATGTATTATTCAGTTCTTGTTCGAACAAAGAAAATCCCGGCTCCAGAGACCGCGCCGTCAACAGGACGATAACGCCATGACACAGACACAAGGAATGTATATAGGCTTGGTTTTTGTTTTCTGAACGACATTACGGATCATAATTTCATAATTTCAATGAATACTGTCGAACATTGAGAAAAGAAAGTACTGTAATAATTAAAAATTGAATTCGGAAACATTTATTTGTGACAAATGTAATATTGAAAAAGCCTTAGAATTATTACAATTATTGTTACTACTGACATTTCTTATAGCTTAAGTATACTATTAAAATTTCCGAGTACTATAGAAATATATTTCTACAAGCCAATTTATTGATTTATTTGTAAAATTACGTCTTAATATTGTCGGATAGTTTGTTAATAATTTTTACACACATCATAAAAGTATTAAGTTACCTTCAAGTAATTTATGTATTTTGCTTGTAAATTCTTTTACAATTAATTGAGGGTTAATGAGCAAACAAGGATGGGCCTGATGGTGAGCGATTATCGTCGTTATTACACCCGCAACACAATTGCGGTGCCGGCCTTAAAGTTTGTGGTGTATGTCGTGTAACGAAGGTATAGTTGGTAACATTCGATTATACCTTCCATAATTTTCCCGAAACAAGTACTTGTTACAGTAAATAAATACGTCTTAATATAACAAATATAAAAGTAAATATTTCATATTTTCTAAAAACTATAGAGGATGTGCACAAAACTATCCTTGCATGTGCACAAATATATAAAATATACTTATTTACGGTTTTGTATTATAACATTCCTCACAAGTAATCAACTAAACTATAAAAATATAAATAAGTTTATAAAAAAGTACAAAAACTAAGATAAAATAACGACTAATATTGTCAATAATAGACGGTGTAGACAGTTTTAACCGAATATAGCACGTATATGTTTATTTTGCAATAAATCTCTTATCTCTTTGAACATAGTGTTACTGTGAATACTAACAGTATACCTAAACAGTATATTTACATAAACATTGGACGCTATAAAAACAGCTTCCTTTGTGACAATGTGACTGATAGGACTTAATTCAAATACATAACTATCAATAGATCCATAAAACAAACAGCGTATAGGAGATGAACAAGATATATAGGAGAATTTTAAAAAGGGAGTAATTAATGTTGTTAGTAATGTTTGTGGAGTGAGCAAAAGAAAGAAAAGAAGTAAGGTGAAGTTTGTTTTGCCAAGGTTGTAAAGAATGCGTTTTCTGATAAAAAGCATTTTGTTTAGATTTTATTGCTACAAAAAAATCAACGAATGCAACAGACAACGAACAAGAATGTAAATGAGGATTAAGAATGAAACTTAAACTAATTTCAGAAAAAGGATAGAAGATCAAAAAATATCATTTAAAGAATGAAGATTGAGTGTTAAGAATACGGAAAGAGTATTTTACCAGACACTTGCACCAGTTTACCAGACACTTGCTTTGGTAAGTAAATAAAACAGGCTTTCTGTGCTAATCGTGTATTGCCGGTGCACCGCGCGGCCGACGAGCGACTGCCCGCTGTCCGGCAGCGTCCCGATACCTCATTCATCAGAAAAGCATGATTGCATTTGCTTACATACTAGGGGACTTCACACTACACGTAACCTAATAGTACTTACACACTACAGTATTTTAAAAGTTTGTTTGAATGCGATTAGTCAGGACCAAAACTAAGAAAGATGGGAGAAAATACATAGGTTTCTTTGAATGGTAATATAAGGTTATGATGGATGATATAAGGATATACATATTTAATATGCTGTAGGAGGGAGTGGGCTGCGTCGCGGTTCTTCTGTATCATTTATTTAACCTATATTGAATGAAAGACCAATTACCGGAGGACTGATACAAGTGCATGGTTGTGCTATTGTATATGGGTAAAGGGTAACATCAAACAAGTAAATGAATGCAGCGTTAGCCTACTCAGCATTGTAGGTAAATTGTATACAAATATCTGATTAAAAAAGTGATGAATGAAACTGATAAGAAAATTTGTACATTTTAGGAACAGAGAGAGAAGAGAGATGTATGGACCCACAACGGCTCTTTAAAGGATTTGAAAAAATATGACTGCGGATTGAGAATGCACGAGAAATCAAAATAATAAATAATTATAATAATGAATAACTATCAAATGCCTCCTATATGCTGACGATCAAATAATTTTGGTATGGTCGGTAAAGGAGTTGCAAGGCATGATTTACATGATGCATGAGAAAGATAAGGAATGGAATTTTACACATTGTTTCTTGTTAGTAAGACAACTACTTATCCAAACGTAAATAAAACAATACTTAAATGATTTAACAAGAAGACGCTTATGACACACAAAATTGAACACTTGTTATAGGTACCCAAATACACAATAGTCACAGGTATCTATGACTGAGTCAATTTATAATAGATTTATGAAAGAGGGAAAGAATTAAGCCTTTCGGAAATTGTTAACCAACGAATTATTACATTTCACTTTTACAGTCACCTTAAAATTACAAGATATACACGTGCCTGCATATGAGATGATATTTTAAATCCCTTTCTAAAATCTGGTTTAATAATAGATTGCTCCAAGATTTCAAAGAATACACCTTCACTTATTAATTTATTAATAACACAAATAAATTGTTTAGCTATAGCACTCGACGAATTAATCTGTTGTAAGAACATCAATTTGTCCACATATAAATGTGACCAAAATAAGCCTTCCTGAGTAGTGTTTATTTAAAATATGTTGAATTTCGTATATTATTAACTTTGAACTTATACTATAAATAGGCTAGTATTCCAAGATATTATATGAACAATAATATTAGGGAAGGGCTAATAAACAACGTATTGCCCACAAACTGGAGAAAAAAATATTAATATTATATTAAAAATATTATATAAATATTATAGACTGAAACAACGTTTTAAAATACATTCTCTAATATTGCTATAAAATCGACTATAACTTGTGGTGTCATAAATGAACAACCAGAAAAGTGTATCTTGGGCGATCTTAGTAGAGATGAAGATTAAGAGGAGATGAAGAAGTTATAGGATACCTTCACTACATCCAGGACTCAAAATACGAGTAGTGTGCTCTCGGCGTAAAAATATGTATATTGTTCCTTTTGATTTTGATCTTAAGTAAAATTATGAAAAATATTTTCATTAAAATATTAATTGAAAAGCTTAAAAATTTATTACTGGTCAAAAGCTTCATTCGTATTTTTATGATTTTATTATTGTTTTTTATATTATAATAATTGGTTATATTCTATATAATCATTAATCTTTTATGACTATCAAGCATTTTACGCTTGAGAATCAAATACTTAATTATGAAGAAGATATAATAAGCCGTTTTTAAATTCCATCTGACATTCCTTATACTTGAATAAGCTTCGCTGCAGATAAAAATTGTGTTTATATAGTGTATCTACAGTTTACGTCAAGTGGTGTCAGTAAACACCTTGACTCGTAGAACATTTGTCAACTTCACGAACAGGACACTTGCCTCCACACACATTGACGCTGACATGTTGTTTCATTACACAGAGGGCTCTCTACACAGGAATCCACTTACAGCAGGCAAGGTGCTGTGAATTGGTCAGAGGAGCAGTAACATACTTGTATAAATTAGGCGATCACACTACTCAGAATCAAGTAGTCATCATCGTGCTGTTGTAAGTTTATTATGATTTATGACTGATTTACTTAATTTAAAATGAGTTAGATTATACAATATTTGCATGCCTGAATAGACGATACAAATTCATAAAACATTTCGTAGGGTCCATTAACTTTTTGGTATTTAGGTAGGATTTATTATAATAGACAAATAATATTTGTTATTATTGTTTTATTTCTTAAATACTTCACTATAGTTGGGTTCTGTTTTTTGTCACTTGGCAACGGAACCCTGACAAAAATAGAGTAGGGTGGTAAAATTAAAAGGTCGCAAGGATGGTTAAACTTCTTAGCAACACCAAGTTCCATATCCAAGAAAGATTCTTTTAGCAAGACTCAGCGTCGGGTCTTGGTGTTCGATCCACCTAAGCTTGTTTTCCTGACTTAATCAGACCTGAAAACTGAACGTCATCTAGTCTGATCTTAGTCCGTTGGCTTATGATTTATGGACAGTTATAAACACCGTGATGATTGGGAGTTCCTAAAGCAATTCAAAACATTGGTAGAATTTTCACATCGAAAGAGTCCATAATTTTATTGATAATTGACTTTAAAGTTTATATGACTGTATTGCAATCAATGAAGATCTTTTCGAATGAGTTTTATATATTGTTATTGTTTGTATTTTAACGTGCTAACTTACACAAATTAAGGTAATAAATGTTACAAGTAATGGAAAAAAAAATATTTTTGCTACAATATTGATGGCATGACTAAGTATTTTAAATTTTCCATTTATTACTTACTGAAATCCTGGAGTTTCTCAATATATGAAACAATTTTCGTAAGACAATACAATGCTGAATAAAGCTTAACCAATTAGGTCAACTCAAGATGTACGAGTGTGAAGTGTGTTCCGTAAATACCTCCGAGACCTTTTGTTATCTCTTCAGGTACAGTCTACCCACCTTCCTCGTATGACACGTGCTGACTATGCGTATACAAGCTTGGGAGCATACAAACTAAAAACATGAATTTGATATATGTAAGAAATAGACTAGGAAAAGGTGTTCCTCGCTTAATTTACTAATATTGGTATAATAAATATATCGATAAACATATCAAAAAATATTTAATAGAGTTTTATTAAATATTTTTTTGTTAAAATTAAATATTTTTAAAGTGGTTAGTGCGCCAGCTTCAAGGTGCCATCTCCGAGGTCCCCGCTTTAAGTCCTTTAGTCAAGTTTGTTGATATACATTTTTACATAAAAATGCCCTTGTATGTGTACATATATCTCTCCATTACCCTAGATTCCATAACACAAGCCTTACAGTGCTAACTTAGGGCTAGGCTAATTGGTGTGATTGTAAGAAATAATTGTTTTATTTAATCATTTCTTCTTAATACATGGTATTTTATTTCAACAAAAGTAAAAAAAATCTAGTCTTTATAAATATAGCTATCAAGTACCCTATAATTCCTCCACCCTATTAACCAGTTTACGCTTAAAAATAATCGTCCATAATCTTAGCGGAAAATACTTGATTTGTCAAAGGATTTACAAGCAATATTTTTTCAGAGGGTCCCTCGGGAATTTGTTATGCAAATGAAAAAGCCTTATTAGGTACACTTCCTTAATTATTTCACAGGCTTGTCCCAAGCACAAAGTCCCTGTAATATTTTATGACGCAATTTAAAGACTTTCTTCGCTGATGAGAATTTTAAGATGCCTAAGTAACAAACCAAGTCCCGTGAAATATATTTTGTACCCATCTTGTATCTCTGGATAATAGGTAAACATACCTAGTATTTTTTGTTTACGACATGAATCTCTCTGCCTTTTTTTTTCTAATTGTAGATAAGAATAAGGCGGAAACAGGGGACCAGGTTTTATCTACAACGTATAATCAGATGCTGTACTAATACGAAGAACTTTTAGAACGGAATCAGGAAAGCCGAGAAGATTGAGAAGTTGAAACTAGTGCTGGATAAATCTTTCTCGATAAAAATTTTGTATTCATTACGTCATTCTACATTTTACATACATTTAGAGGCAGTATTAATGTCTATGTGACAAAATAGAAAAACAATATGAAAGGATTTTTTTTGTTTTATTATTATATATATATAATATATATATATATATATATATATATATATATATATATATATATATATATTACGTCAACAAAAATAAGTAGTATCTATTTACCTAACAACATCACAAAGAAGCTACATGTATTTTCCTCAGGAGAGACAGGCTGAGAATTCTCACGAGGAGCACGAAATGTACCCAGGATACCCCCACAACGGAAAAGCTACATGAATATATATATATATTAAAAAAAAAAAGTATTATATGTTAAGCAGCTTTTATTTACTACTGAATCAAATAATACTGCTGAATACTCGAGATATTAATAATACTACGAAAATTAAAATGTTCAAATTTGTATTGCTTAATTTATTGCTCTATACTATCACCGGAAGTGGTTTGACAAATAAATTGATTAGTATGCAATGTTTTTGGATCCCCAACAAGACGAAACCCCCCATGATAACATAGTAAGTTATGAGCAGTGGTGCTAATAAAGTTGATTTCAAAATGTGTCATTTAATAAGTTAAATTTTAAACATAAATATGCAAAAATAGAGAGAAAATGTATTACTTGTTCCGATCTAGTTGTATGTACATATGTGCGAGGTTCGATGTTTATAACTGCACGAAACATAATAAAAAGCTACATTATAAATAGATAAATAAGAAAAATAATATTAAATGTATTCATTTCCTAAGGAATTACTAATACTGTTTAATATGATTTTTTAATTAATATATTTTTAATCAGTATGAATCTTACCATGCACAGGTTTCAGCTAAATAGGGTATTGACCAGACATGGTATATATGTCACTAACTGTTAAACGAACAACTACTGCATACTAAATGCTTCATTAATGCATCATTTTGGTACAAAAAAAATTTCTTCGGTGTATTAACTACAAATGTTTTCATCAACGCCTTTCATATGCCCTACTCATAAAGAAGTTTAAACTTCTTGATCTGAAATCAAGGCGTTTACAGTTGGAGGCTACTTTACTTTATGATTTGTGTAACAATAAATATGATAGCACAGATATTATCAATAGTCTAAGGTTTTCTGTACCACTCCGTGCACACTTGCGCTCATCATGACCCAAGCCTTTATTTGCAATATCATTGTCTCGTACTAATGCTGGAATCCGTTCTCCTTTGCATCGCATGATGAAAAATGATAACAAAAAATTTAATAAATTAGACATCTTCGCATGCAGTGCTAAAGTATACAAGAGAGAGATAATTAAGATTTTATCGTTATTTAAATAAACATTTACTATTATTAATCTTATAATGTTATTTAACCCTTAAGTTATAAAATAACACATATAGACATCACATTGAAGGTTACGACTGTATACAACATTATAGATTATATATATGCATAAATTGTGCGCTTAATAATTTTACTTGTAAATGGGCACTTAGTATTTTATTACATTTTTTCTGTTAAGTTTTTATTTTTACTTTCTTTTAATTTTTACTAAATATAAACATAATTGTATAAACACTTCAGTTAATATACGATGATAAATTTGCTAGACGCACATTAAATAATTTAATTGTATAATATTCCATTAACTGCACAGGTTTCACACAAATTTGTATATTTGCAAATAATCGGTGACCATCAGTGTTGGGTTTACAATAATTTTACCATTATATTAATTATCAATTAAGCATATTTAATTGTAAGTCTGTTTGTGGTTCAAAATAAATTAAAAAAATAAAAAAAATTTATTTTTAACATTTTCGGATGCGATTGACCATACATCGCGAAGGTCTGCGAAGATCAGTTATATTGATTGATTTGTCTTAGTAGTCGGTAACTATTATAGTGTTAGCAGTATAATTGAATTTAATTTAAGGTTCGAATAGGACAAAATCCCAATAATAAATGTATAAATTTAAAAACTTCTGTCCTTAAAACGTCGTGAAGTCATCCAGATCCAAAACCCTGTATTCTTTCAACACGTATATAACGATGGACTTGGGAAAACTGTCTATAACTGTATTTTTTTTAAATATTACTAACCTCAAGTAAGAAGTTAGAAATGTTATTCACAACAAAAATGTTGACCTCGGATTACTATCCAACTAGTCTACTGACTGAGGAAAAAGCTAACTACAGGAGACTTTATGGTTCTAAGTTTCGCGATAAATCTATAAGCTTTCAAGAACAGAAACCGTAACAGTTTCTGAGAACAAAAACAGTAATACAAATTTGGGAAATACAGAGATAGCTAAGCCAGCCTTGTTATACAGTCTCTTGTATTTTTACCGTGGGAGAGCCATGCTTCGGCACGAATTGGGCCGGCTCGACCGGAGTAATACCACGGCCTAACAGAAAACCGGCGTAAAATAGCACTTGCGCTGTGTTTCGCCGAGTGAGTGAGGGTACCGGAGGTCCAACCCCCCCTTCCCCCTTATTCTCTTTTAAAAGGCCGGCAACGCATCTGTGACTCCTCTGGTGTTGCGGGTGTCCATCGGCAACGGTTATCGCTTACCATCAGGTGATCCGTTTGCTCATTTGCTGCCCTATCCCATAAAAAAAAAATGTACTAAAAACCAAAAAATAATAAAATAGATACAGTCGTGGGAATTATAAACATATGCATAGACTAGACTAAAATAAAACCGTGGGGCACATTGAAACAACACAACGATTGTAGACAATTGATGTGCCCCACGATTTTATTTTAGTCTAGTCTATGCATATGTTTATAATTCCCACGACTGTATCTATTTTATTATTTTTTGGTTTTTAGTACATTTTTAGTACATTTATCTTAAACATTGCAATGTATGTTTAACATAAAACCGTTAAATTAAAAAGTTTTTTACCTATTTTTATTTTCTAGTTTTTAGTTTTTATTTCGCATTATTCTCTTTTAAAACCTAAGTTATCCGCCATTTTGTAGAGACCGCCATTTTGGATTTTAATTTTATATAGTACATTATATTCTACTAGTTGAGCACTTTCATTTGATACCCATATTGATGGGATTGATAAAACCTACGTTATCCGCCATTTTGTAGCGGCCGCCATCTTGGATTTTAATTTTTTTATAGTATATTGTATTCTGCTTGTTGAGCCCTTTCATTTGATACCCATATTGATGGGATTAATAAAACCTAAATTGTCCGCCATTTTGTAGCGGCGGCCATGTTGAATTTATAATGATAATGAATAAATATAATTGTATTGTCACCAAAATCCAAAGTGTATACAAAATTTCAGATTAATCGGTTGACAGGAAGAGGGTGAAATTTGATTTACTAAATTTGACCCAAGAATGAATGAACCGGGCTGAGCTAAATAAACCGTTTAAAAACAGTCGCGTTAAGTATTAGATACACTATCGATGATAAATCTTTATTATTATCATCTAAGTTAGTTTTCATTTTAATATCGCCACCAAGAAGATATTTCATATTTTATATTTCAACATTAGAATAATAAAAACAAGAGGAGTGCTCGAAGCTTACTAAAAAAATACCTCTTGTTACTAACTTAATAGTTTGGTGTTCATATCTGTACACAAGCATGAGTAGTTTGAGACGAATGTTTACATAGTTATTTTCACTGGAAAAAGGCATAATCATATTAATAATTGAATCATCAAATAGTTTGAATATATAATTTTGATATTGTTCTAATAATTAATATTATGGTTTGGCCATATAGTTTACTAATTACTTGATTCCGTTGAAAGTTCCTCTATTGTGATAACAGACTCGAGTTTGAGAATAATTTAATTATATCACACAATGATTATTAAGCTCTGACCTAGAGAGACAAAATTTATCATTTTTCAAATTGGATTCAGTGTTGAACGTCAATGATGCTAACACCTTTGGTTACAAGTCTACAACTAGAGACTTTGTACTGGAAAGAAACAGCAAGGGCAATTTTTTTCTCTTCTTATATTATAACAGAGTCGTTAATTGACAGCTATTCTCGGAGAAAATAGTATAAAACTAACATTCATGACAAGATTAGATCAAACATTCAGGATCATTTTTTAAGTAAATCAATAAAATAAAAACAAACGTAATATATTCGATCCGATATTTCTTTTTACTGGAAACAATTGTATTAAAACATTTTGTAAATTTGTCTTCCAAGCTATGTTAGCATATTTTAGTAGTACAATAGACCAATCTAATAACCAGATCTAAAGATCGTAATTCAGCTTTTTATAATCGAAACATCTTTCGATTTTGATTGTCGATCATTTGATACGTTACCGAATAATCATCCAGATCATATATACATATATATACAATTCTCTTATTTATTAAAAACAGAATTATGTGTAACTTTCTTTATAGTGTGTAATTTCAATATCTTAAAAGATAAATTGAAGCATTTTGATTAAAATTATAATCGACTTTATAGGTAACTTTTCTTATAAGAGCGTTTTTAATTTTGCTTAATATTTGTGAAATAACCAATGAGTAACACTTAGTGTAGCTTCATTTTAAAAAAAAATATGAATTCCATTAATGTACCTTATATAGTTTTTTAAGGCCTTAATATTGAAATAGTAAATGTTTGTTTATGATTCTTGTAATTAATTAATAATTAAAATCGTATATTTAATTAATAATTTTCAAAACTTGTGTATAGTATATATTATGTATAGTCTATAGTAGTTGGTATCAAATATGTTTTAGTACAGACGACGCATCTCTATACTATACAACGTTTAAAAACTTATCTTCTAACATGTCACAAGATTATTAGTGAACCTAACAGATCATACCGAAAGTACGGGATGAAAAGAGATAGCATTATGTTACTCAAAGGTAACATCGGAGCAAGAAAATAATTCTTCACTTACAATTACATAAATTGGCCCAATTTCAACGGTACACACTGAGAGAAAATTATTGTCATTGTATCAAAAAAACTTTAACCCCACACAACCGTTTAAGGCAAATTGATATAGATACAAAGTTTTTATTGTCAGATGTTTATTGTGATTATAACAACATTTATTAGCAATGTTAAACGTTGTTACAAATACAATTTTTATTAACAATGTGAACTTTGTTCCGGGTACAAGTTTTTGTTGTCAATTTAACAACAAAAACATTGTTAAGTTCCCCCCCTACATTTACCCCCTAAATTTGCAGTTGCAATCAAGTGCAGGTACTAGACCTGCACTTGATTATACATTTTGACTGATTTTGAAAAGTAGTTGCAGAAGGTTACAAATCTACCTTTTAACGTAAGTTTCTTTGCTCAGGTTGGAAAGTTTGCTCAGAGCACATATTTAGCAAATAATTTAGGGTTAGGACCGCTGAGGTAAGCAAACCTTATGGGTAACAGGATAACAAGGGTGGTACTTACCCAACATTTTATTTGTCAGATGACTAAGTCCGGCATTTATTAAAAATACCCTTAGAGCCTCGTCGTCCATATTGAATATCTCGCAATTGTCACTCATTAAAATAGTTCTCAAAGTGGTTAAAAACCTATGTGATTTTTGATTCGTAGCACGTAACCGGTACCGGTATACTGATTTGGTCCACCAAAGGAATTATAGCAATTTATTGTAATCCTGTCAGGTGTTTAAACCGCTAAAACGAAATGATATATTCACACGCGCTCAACGATCACAGGCAAATGAAACAAAATCAAAATAAAACTTCGATCAACTGACAAAGTTCGTTAAATCATTAGCTCCCCCGCCGCCAATTCATGCCACTTACTTTGTCAATACGCCAAAGTTAATAATTAAAAATGTATCTCAGCACAAAAGGCACTTTGCTATTATTTTCTTTTGTGAATCAAACAATTTTAAATTTTGATAGATCTACAAAATATGGAAATCGTTGACAACGTAAAGTTGCGACAGTGTTAATAATACTATAACTTAAATAAAATGACAAATAACGTATTGTCCACAGATTCATAAAAGTTTGACAATAAAAACTTTGTGGCCATAGATAAATTAATTTATATTCTTTACCTATGTATTTTGATGCAAATACAAAAAAATATTGACAACGTTTTTATTGTGGCTTTGTTAGCTATATTTTTCCTCAGTGCAGTTTCGACTTTCTAGTGCAATATGTACATCTTCTTTGTACATAACATCATTGGTTGCTATAAATTAAATTTCGGTTTTCATAAAATATACTGACCTGCTAATGTCAATGCAAATATATTATATATACATTATTGAAAGATTCTCTCGATTTCAAATTATACATAGCACAAACTGTTCTTTTAATACGTTTGTACTAAAATACTCCATATTCGCAGCAGATATCGATAGTACCATACGATATGACATATGAAAATAACTAAAGTAAATCAGTTCTACATATATCAGTAGGCTCGCTCGAGCTTCTCGGTGGTGACGTATATGGGATATGATATTGATGATGAATACCTTCTACAAATAATTTAATATTAGATTTGTGAAGTAAAAGGCAATGGTTGAGAATTAGGAAAAGCGACGACTCTAATATGAAACCCTAAGTGACTTAAAATCAAATTGAGTACATATCTAACATGTTATTCATCTATAGTTCATACTACTTTTTCAATCATCTTCAATCTTTTAGTGCAAACAGCAATTTTATTACCAACAGGATAATGGTATATAACATTGATCACTAATTGCTTTCTATATATTTAATGCACAAATACAACTACTATCTACCCACACGGGTAGCTAGAAAAGAGAGGATACATAATATCGTTAGCCTCTTAAAATCAGGACGCTGGCATAACTATCATTAAACGTTCTACTATATAGCCGATGGATATTTTCTGAAAGTTTGCCGAAGCATCAATCCTTTAACTTATTGGTATGCGGGATGCGTGTGCCCAAATGCAAAACACTTACCCCCGCTAGGGTTCAAAGCGTAGAACTTTTTCTGTCCCAAACATTATTCCAGTCTCGTAGTTTCCAGGCTTTGCGTGTTTGAGGTTTGAGGCATTTTTCGGTTGAGCCCGCTTTCATTAAAAGTTTCCATGGCTAATATTCAAAGTGATTGGGTAAGTTTCAATTGCGATGACAGAATCTTAAATGCTTGCCTTGTTAACTATCATTTGATATGTTGTAACTGAAATTGCTGACTAGCTGATCTAGTATCTTCAATTTTGCCTACAGTGTAATTATTCCAGTTTACTACTTTTTAATTTTAATTGTGATCCCATTTTACTGTTGCGCTAAAATTAAACAATAACATATATCAGTGTTGTAATACCGATCCTGTCTCTACACTGTATTAACTTCTTACACAGAAAGCATGAGCTTGTGATAAATTTCTAATTGCTTCTTATTGATATTTAATTAGCTACTGCTACATTAATTACTATTAGTTTCTTTTGAATAATTAAGAAATCGCAAAGGTACCTCCTTGTAATTTTTTGTATGACAACTATGATAGTTGTTTGAATATGACTACATGTAACTACATGTAGTATCATATTCAATTACCTATTCGTTTCATTATTATTCATATTATCTTCTTCAATAAAATAGTACCAATTAATGAGAAACAAAATATAAATAAATGTTACGAAACAGTCATAATTGAAGTTCTGAAAATTCGAAGTTCTTCGTTCTTTAGAATTGTTGTTGCGACTCTGTATAACACAGTTACTGAATTCTCTAATAAAGAAATTCAATTAATAACATCACCGTTTACAGAAGTCGAGGCGTCTAAATTATAATTAAGTTTTCGTGGAGCAAACACGGCAAAATTAGCAAACGACCTGTCAGGTAAAGAACGGCCTTCTGCTTTAATCGTTCAAGAAAGTAGAATGAATTTGCTCAGAGCCAGTACTGATAGTGACAGTTTTATTGTTAATAAACGTACGAAACTCAACCAACCAACCAATCTAGTCTACCTCGCTGTGACTTCTGTCGAATTGAAATACTATTTATTACATGGTCAATAGACAGTAGTGGGAAGCGTCAGTGTAGCAGTGACCCGAGGTCGATCCAGCCATGTCACAATGTGTTTTTCGATTTTCGTATGTACCTTTGTCTACGGTAAAGAACAAAATCGTGAGGCAATCTGCATACATCTACGAAGAAATTCAAAGATGTATGTGAAGTCGATCAATCAACACTGGACTGGTATGCAATTACGTCTTCGCCACGTACTACGCCACAGCATCGTAGTGGACGAAAACATACATTACGAAAATGTACAATACGTAAACGTACGTTACGAAAAGAGTAACTTAGAGACTTAGAGTGGCATCATAAAACAGTTCATGAAAACTATGAAAAAAAATCTCTATCACAGAGTGAATTAAGAAAACGTACAGTAGTCGATAACATGTTTAAAAAAGAACAAACCATATTCACAAGACCATCCAAACAATCAAAAGCTGCAACGAAATTACGCGAATTTAAAATATCTCATATATTGGTGAAACATTTGATGATAGATTGATTCAAACTTCAACGTAACTTCGGATGTGTGACGTAATCGCATCATCGTTCCGTCATTTCATTACAACATTTATAATCTTCAATCATGTCGCACTAGTCCAGATTGGTTATCTAAAGCCATTTTCAATGCGGGTTAGTCTGTTTTAAATCCCACGAGGACAAGTTGACTAACAAATTCTATTTTACCGAACCGACGCCCCGTGGTGTGATTAAATAAGGTTTAAACACTGTTTGATGTTAGTTTGTAGTATCTGAAATATATATTTACTTATGTATATAAAAAGTTCATAGAAATGAATGCCAGCAATAAGTATTAAGTTAATTCCCAGTAGAATGTTTTCGGTTACAAATACTCGTTACTAATAGTTTCATCACATTTCGCTGATCATAATGGACCAGCTACCTGTAATATATCATTCTAATAAATCACTTTGACAACGTAAATCATTTACCACGTACGCTGTAAAAGAAATTTCAATAGAAAATGCTTGAGTGATTAATGTTTAAGAACACAGGCAAAAGCGAGTAGGCGGCAATAACGGCCTTCCAAGACTAAAATGCGATTTTTTCCTCAAAGCCTTTCTTATAAATAGGTAGCTAAGACTTCGATAAATGTCAGAAAAAATAAACCTTTGTTCTTTAGAACTTTTCTAATTAACTTCGGTCCGAGTGGAAAGTTCAAATTTATATTTTATTTTTATCAGGCAACATTGCATCCAGGCTATGAGAACAGACTATATTACGTCACACGCCAACGAAACGGTAGCTTGTACTAGTAGTACTTTTACTCGTATTTAAAATATTGATTTCAACCTAACCTAACTCCACGGCTATAAAATTCACCAGAAAATATGGTAAATTAACAATAAAGGGTAAACTAGTTTTATACGGATTCGTGTATTAATTAATCACGCTATTAATTTAACGAGCTACTGTAAATATAAATAGACCTAAATCTAAACGATATAAATAAACTTAATCAATTATAATACAGACGTTATAAAAGAATTGTAAATGCTACAGTGATTCGCGAAATAAAATGAAATCTATAGAGTTTACTATTGCAGATTTTGGAAAAGTGACATTTCCACAAAAATTTCACGCGGCATTAACATAGCCAATCAAATATCTATTTTTAGCTACTCATGAACATAAAGCAAATAATTTCGTAATTGATTATTCGTCTTTTGGTGTAACATATTTATATAGATACTTTTATAGTGTATGAATATTTGAAACGTTTGAGATCGTACTTTAGAACCCTAAGAAAAACTGTCCACAGAGTATTCAATGAGAGTAACAATAGGCTAACTGAATCCACACGTGTTGGGAGTAGCAGGTCAAAATCATGTTACTAATTTTTCATGCAGGTTCTACACCGATTTGAGTGTATAATGTAAGATGAGAAAGAATTTATAATGTTAAGCTAAATCACACAAGAAAATTCCATATTCCAATAACTCATACTATATGTGATTTTTTCCTCTTGAACCTCTTTGAACCTTAGCTAAGAAAGGAAGGCAAAGATTTATTGTAGTTTTTACAATTTTACGGTCAGCGAGTTCGGCTGGCACGCCAAGGGAGACATTACAGTAGCTATCGCAGATTTACTTCAAACTTGATGCCTTCTCTGGAGGGAAATCTCAAAATGGGTCATCATTGTGGGGTCTCCTTCCCCGCGCACTTTCACATAAATTCGTGTTTAGAATATTTTTCCGTCAAATATTATTAGGCCATTAAGAAAGTTATAATCTATACAGAGGTTTTTGTAAACATTTATTTAGTTTTCTTTAGCTATATTTTGTTAATAAAGTGATATAAATATTTAATAAGCATCTGAAATTATTCAAAATATGTAAACATAAAAATATTTGGTTTTTTTTTTTTGTCAAAAAAAGAGAAAATATGTTCTAAATTGGTGGGAACGCGTTTGTGATGCCCCTAATATGGCACATGTTCATAAACTACAGTGACTGCTAACCGTCAGACATACAAAGTTTTAGAAAGTGACTAAGGTTACGTAATAAATTATAAAAATTTGTAACACTTGATCTAACTTTTCTAAAAGAAATGTAACTTTTCAGCAACCTTTATATCTTTCTAAAACTTTGTATACTTTTGTTGGGGATCTAAAGTTTATTATTATCATATAATATAATCATCCCCATCATGCATAAGAAGTGGATTTTGGCCGACTTAAAGATCAGGTAGGATCAGGTTTATTTTTACGACTGTCAAGAAAGTGTTAACGTTAGCAATACATCTAAGCAGTTGAATAGGCCGATCAAAGATAAAATGGTTTTAAAAATCCAAATATCTTTAAATACGTGTTTCAAATGAAATCAGAATGGGGAATTTTTGGGGCCGTTACTTAATCAATCTTTAATGAAACTTGTCCAACCGAGTATACAATCTAAACAATGAGTACATATACTCATCTCACCCTCACCTCTTTCCCATGGGGGTAGACAGAGATCACAGTTTTCTGTATGCCACGCTCCAAACATACTTCCCTAACTCCTCGACTCTCATTAATACTCTCACGTTCGCCCATCGATTACGGGTACTCTTGACCTGACCTTCCTTCACTATATCATCTATTTGATTATAATTGTTATTACAAAAATGTATAATGATATCTCGGTCTATCTACCGCAGTGCCTCTAACCAGTCTTTGAATTGTGTGTGTTGACTGTAATTATAATTTAAGTGAAACCTGATCACTAGCAATCGGTCTTATAGTGCAACTTCAAGAGCCATTTGTGAGAGCTATGCTTGTAGTTTCTCTGTGTGATCGCATCAAAAATAATGATATCTGCAAAAGAACCATAGTCACCGACATAGTACAATGAATGGCGAACTTTAAGTGACATTGCTAAGGAGATATTACTCTATGCAGTACCTACAAGGTGTAACAAAAACTTAATGAATATCAGAGGCAGGTGCTGGATACCAACAGTGCAGGACTGATCGGTGTGTACATCCTTCAGTAGTGGACTATGCTCTCTCGGAAGAAAATATGAACAAGGTGGCGGTTCTATGATCATTGAATTGGTACTCCGTCCTTTTACTGTATGTAACAAAAGGCCAACAGAAGGCCACGAAGATATAAAGGGTTAAGAGAAATAATATATTATAAATATACTTAGTTAAATTTATGAGTTAAGGAAGGTATGGCCAAACGTTTTGATTTATTTAAAAAAACTATTTACAAAGAATCAGCGCAAAGGCAGATACGAGACAGACCAACCGACGCGACGGGTAGTAGGAACACTAAAAAAGATTTTGCTGTTCCAACAAGATTGTGATCGTTTCGATCAAGTTTTTTGTTTCCATACGAGCCTAACAAAACGTTACATACTTCAAATAAGATTATACTGATTATTCTTGCTATTGTAACTTAGCTAAGACAATTAAGATCTTACTCAATATTAATACGAAAAATGCCCGATCTATCAAATTCATTTAATAGTTTCAACTTTTATTAGTTGGAACTTATTCAATGTTAACATGAAAATTAATTATACTATCTAATACACCTAGTAAGTCCAACTAACAGCAGCTTGGTCAATATTATACCATAGTTAAAACAAATATTAAAAACTTAAAGATGAATATTGTTAATTCTATTATTAAACGTCATGATTATGACACTTTGCAAAAAATTGGTTCAATATATTTATCTGCTCGTGTTAACTATTAGAAATGTTTGAATCGAATATAAAAATACAACAACAGTTGAAACGACGATTGTCCATATTAGAATTAACAAATAATCTTTATGTTCAGTTCGATCAAAGGCCCATGTTTTGATTAAACTAATCGTCTGTTTATTTTTATTATTATCATAGTTGATTCAGTTAATTTAAAGTCAACTACTTAAGATACAATTGATCTTAGTTAGCTGTATTTTTTTAGAGTGAAGGCAGTAACAGCAGTAACAGGCAGACAGTAGCAGGCGAAAAGGAACGCAGTAGAATTAATGAGCATAAATATTGGAGCAATCGTGCCTGAAAGCTGCGGTTGTCGCTTAATATTCTAATTAAATTATAATAAATAAAATACACAATACGCTAGCTCATGTTGATTATTAAGGTCAAAGAGAAAAAGACCAATCACTAATTCACTACTGATAACTTTCACACAAATTTCTACTAACTATACTTTTACAATAACATGTTTGTATGCAGTGATCTCTTTGACCATAGAAAATGTTTTAAAAAGGAAGAACGACATATCCCAGCTCAGTCATAATTTTACATTAAAACATGTAATTAAGTTAGTAGCATGAAATAACTGCCGACTTTTTAAAGAATTTCAGAATTGAATATAACACTGATGTGAGGCACTAGAAAGTTTTGAACAAGTAAAAAACAAAATTATATAAATAATATACTTTTTTTTATTTAATTTTTTCAAATCACTGTCCACCTGCCCGAATACAAAGTTTAAATGCGTCTAAACCAGTTTTCAAGACACTCTTTCCGCCGTATTCTATAAAAAAATATAAATTTCTCCAAAGTTGTTAGCGTATTTTCCAGCTACAAATACAGAATCCTTTCAGTTGAATTTTTATTTAATGCAATAAAAAGAAGTAAATCGGTGCCAGATAAGAACTGTATGGATCCACTACTTTTGTGTGATATCCAGGAAATCCCTTATTCTGAGCGATAACTGTGTGGGCGCGCGTTGTCGTGGTTTGGCAATAGCCCGCGGATCCCGGGATTCGCTCATTTGATGTTCATAGCAATCAAAACTTCTGACAGGCATTTCATAATATACCATTTTTAACAAGGGTTGTGAAACTAGCTATACTAGATAGATAGCTTGCGCGTTAGAGCACCAGCAGACCTATTTTTGAATTAAGAATGCGATTTCGAAATCACCGCTGACTAAATAGTCAGCGGTGACTTTGAGGTCACGGATTCCTAAACATCCAATTTTTGAAAGTCGATCGCAGAGCTGCCAACATAGATAAAATACACATAAATGTAAGAGTTCGGTTCCACGCATAATGTAGCCGCTGCCGGTTATTGCCGGCTTAACCATTATGGTTTTTATATATATACATATATGCATATATACTACATTCATATATATAGACTGAAAAATCAACACATCAACTTCAGACTCTTGTCAATATGTTCTCTAAACAAAACAGAACATTTCCAAAAGTATGACTTGATTACGAGTGGGTGAGGGCACTCGTAATGAAATCATATCCGTGACTAAGGTAGTCACATAAGTGATATTGAAAAATAAGAATTATTGAAAATCGGTGATTATTAGTCACATCGGTGATTTCGAAGTCGCATTCGTAATTCAAAAAAAGGTCTCCAGTACTCTCCTCTCTCAATGTGCTACAGGGGCACCTAATTTTTAATAATTAGCACAATTAACAAGTTCAAGCGAATAATTAACAAGTTCAAGCGAATGTATGTGGAGAATATAATTTTAAGCGTGTTTTTGGACACAAAATGATATCTTATATAGAAACTAGCGACCCGCCCCGGCTTCGCACGGGTGGCATGCTAATATGAATAGTTACCTATATTACATAATTACAGGGTCGCCCCGTACCTACCATCGCCGCAATGATAATTTTTCGGTTTAGCGTAAGTTTGTACGTTTTATATCTTCTAAAGTACTGATCGAAATTACATAATGTAAAAGACAAATTTAATCGAGGTTTAATGTCCAATCTTACTAATATGTTTATTTGGATAAGAATGAATGTTATACATACTTAAAATGGCTTCGTAAATAAGCCATTATTTCTAGTAAAAAGTAAAAGATAAAAAGCGGTTATTGTGGGTTATTCTTGAGAGATAGACATATACCATCGCAGATTTTTTTGTGAACTTTTGTAAGTTATAAAATACTGTAGTACATCATTTTGACCAATCTCGTAGAGTTTGGCCAGCGTTTGCAATATAAGCGCAAAAAAGTGAGTTGATTTACGACATCACATTAGAAATCTCAAAAATTAACAGTGTTCCACTACTACATTGTGCATGTTTTATACATATAAACCTTCTTGAATATACCTATTTATTAAAGAAAACGCATTAAAATCCGTTGCGTACTTTTAAAGATTTAAGCATACATAGCTACATACATACATACAGACACCGGGAAGCGACTTTGTTTTATAACTATGTAAAGATTAATAAATTGCGAACGAGCGCAATTCATTGCTCTATGGATGCATGTAGGTGGGGGAGTGTATATATATATATTTTATGTGTATCTTATTTTTTTTAGTATTGGATTACTACAATATAAGTGTCCAATATAATAAAAATAAGATTACCGTGTGGATGAATGAAGATTTTAGCTTTCGGGTAAGTTAAACATTGCAAATAACCAAAGAATTTGATCGTACAGTGAAATTTCAATAAGTTTGAGAAGCGAGTTCTAAATAACGATGAGTTAGCGACTAGATGGTTATGCCGGCTTTGTATTACTTTTTGGTCAAACTTCTAGCGGAAAAATACCGGAAGGCGAGTATGAAAGCTGCGAGACCAACCAGCTTTGTCGGGCACGCATGGACACGAAAATACGATATGATAAAGCCATATATTGAGCTGAACTGTCAAAATGCGATAATATTCTGTATATTTTGACAGTTCAGGGGATACGAGTATACAGCTTTGTCACATAGTGTTTTGATCATGTTACATAACAATCACATCTTTCTACTCGACTCTCACGTAATTATATTAATTCTATAATGAGAGCCTATACGCATTACATAGTAGTCATGTTTAGTGATTAAAAATTAAAA
This sequence comes from Scirpophaga incertulas, assembly GCA_036419045.1. Classification (NCBI taxonomy): domain Eukaryota; kingdom Metazoa; phylum Arthropoda; class Insecta; order Lepidoptera; family Crambidae; genus Scirpophaga; species Scirpophaga incertulas. Next base: position 12,370,747 of record CM071641.1, read on the forward strand.
GTGTATTAATTATTAATTAACTAGTTATACAACAATTATATATACTGAATGCCGTTAAGAGCAGAGCCATAGTATAGCTAAATCTTTGGTCATCTGACTGCCTTCGTAAGCATCGGATGGTGGAAGAGATAGTGACAACCTACCAAAATTGAATAATTAAATTGATTGGAACAATTTAATTCGCCATTGTTACTCACTCATTAGTAAATTTTACCCACAGCTAAAATACGGTGGGATTTATATCAGAAGAACAATTGGACGTTAAGTTTGTTTTCGCCAAGAACTATAAAGACATGGCTTAAAAAAATTACATCTGATTTGAAATTATATTTAATATAATAATAAAACGAGACACCATCAATTTTAATAGTATTAGTCTGTTCATTTTTCTTAATTAGTCTAGTAAAGCGCTGACCATATGGCACTGATTTGTAAATTAATTTTGAATGCTTACTGCTGTACATATAATAACATGATATTTATATATAATATAAAAAATATCACTATCAGACTTATTTGACTATGTACTGCTTAAATAATTAGTGTTTGTTTGTTTAGGACTGTGTTGGATTTTTGTTCTAACCGTTACGTTCAAGTCAATGCCCTCGGTGACAAGTATATGCAACTACATTTATGTATTTTGCAAAATGTGTTCCAAACTTGACTTCGCATTCTAAACAGTGCAATTATATAGTTTGTAGATTGATTGATAAAATTGTGTTGATTATGTTGCAACCAATATGTTTCTGTACATAACAAAATGGTTAATTAGAACTCGAACTACATATTACTTGGTTGCTTAACTGTATTGTAGGTATGTTTGAAAAACGTTTACTCAATAATTATAAAACACAAAATCTGGCTAAGTAAGCAGTTTCATTTAACGTGTGACATATCTTTTCTTGTTCAGTACGCAGGTGAATCTCACTATCACCTTCGACCTTATCGACACTATCAGGTTACATGAAGACCAAGATCTTGGCCATCTTCTGCCTCGCATGTAAAAATATTAATATTATATGAACTTCAGGTTAATATTCTGTTAGCTTGTTTTAAAATTTCAAAAACAAATATTTAATAATAAAATTGCAAAGTGTAGCTTTTTTCAGAATAGGTACCTGAGTCTTAAATATTATCGATGTATTTCAAAAGCAGGGTCGATAAGAATAATCGTTTCCCCCTTCTAAGACAATTTCAGCTATAGATCATTTTATATCTTAACGATCCCTGCCGTCTCACGCAAACTGATATAGATTATCAACCCTTGGCCCTTGCGAAAAGCCTCTATCGAACCCTAGAAATACTTCAAAACAAAGAAAGGGACGCTTAAGGAGATTAGAGTGGTGAATCTAAGAATGAAAAAGGAAATAATGCTGGTTTTCCCGCAGTCAACCAATGATATTGAGACCATTTCTTTCCACAAATCAATAAAGACAATAATCAAGATTACGATTAAAAAGACAATAATAAGCTATAATGCGTAATCTCGAAACAAATATTTCTCCTTGAATCAAATGAGTTTTCAAATTTACTATAGTCTTTACCTGTATTAAACATATTTTACTGGTAAAAGTATAATTAAATGTTAAGAGTTTGATAAGCTTACATTCTTAATCAGACTGCCGCACTGAGTCACGCCAATTAATTTTAATGCATCGTTAATGGCCGTCTTTTATTTTTTTATGGAGTAGAAAAAGATAAACTAATTTGAAAAATAAGTGACATATGGAAGTATAGCAACGATTATAAAATCCTAATTTTATGAATGTAAGTCTGTTGGTTTTACTGAACCTTCTGTAATAAAATTTCGTGAAATTCCGTTGTTTCGGTTATTCGCTTAAGTTAATTTTTATTACTGTCATGGTGTATCATGTATTTTATATTTATAAATCTTTCAGACATATTTCAGAGTCAGATATTGAGCTAAGCATTTATTCAGACATGTTCATGTCTGAATAAATGTTTATATTGATATATCTAGTAGCTAGCTGGACTTGTCTTGTAACCCTCCTGTTTTGTTCAAATCACATAATTTTCGCCATCGAATAAAACGTAAGATATAAGAGGAAGAATAGCACTGTATACTTGGCACCAACATTCTCGTACGAAATCCGTCGTCGATATGTTTTTCTTCTTTCAAATTTCATATGTACAACTGACGCTCTTACGATGCAGAAAATCATTAAAGCAACCTTCATAGCCTTTCAGATTAGCGAAGAAACTCAAAGACGTATATGAAGTTGATTATTTCGCACTGAGCTAGTGTGTTCGACTAAGCTTTTATTACTGTGATGATGATGTATAATTATGAAGAAAAAATATTTGGGTGGATATCATAATAAGACTAAAGATTTTGTTTCGTATGTGTTGCTCAAAAGATTTCAAGTCACCTAAAAATAAGTTTTTCTGTATGATCTTATTAGAAATGATGAAATTCGAACCAACCAACCAATGATGAAAGAACCAGAGTCACCGACATAGCCCAATGATTTACTAACGTGAAGTGGCAGTAGCATTGCTCGCCGTTGAAATTGATGGCCGTTGAGGAACGAAGGTCTTCGAGAAACACGCCTAAACGAAAATCGTAGCATCTGTTTCTTCCCATAAGGTAGACCGACAATTTGGCAAACATCGCAGGCGTGGAATGTTAGCGTAGGATCGATCACGAGAAACTTGGCACAGGTTGTGACCCTCCCAGGAATAATAAAAAAAAATAAGCCTTTCATCATAAGGAGTTTTGACCGTCCGTCGTCCGTCTTCTGCCACCAGTGGCCCAATGCAGGCTAGTGCGGAGAGCCAGAGCCCCGTTTGGTAGTGAGCAGGGTGCACCGCAAGAAAATGATTAGTTAAGCTTGCGTCCCGTGAAGTGTAGTTGAGATAACTACTTCCTTTACACCCCAATTCCTGTAACCTCAACATACGGTTACCGAGCACTATCTTCCCCAATCGAATATTTCAACTGCATTCATCACCTTACAGTTTGTTACCTTACCTTAAAGTTAAAGTAGACTTTATTCACTGTTTACAAGTACGTATGGATATCCAATTAAGAAATCATTACAGTTTTCTACAAAATTGGTTGTTCCTCAACTTCATACACTTCAGGCTTACTTTATTAATTTTCTATCAAAATCGTACCTAACGTCAGATAAGTGTAAGAATATAAGAAGTTTAAAAAACAGTAGTCATAAATTATGTTACTATTTCAATGACAAAAATGACAAAATCATCGTGTTTCTCCAAAATATTTTAATGATTCGGCTAGATGCTGACGCAGAAAAAATATTTGCATTTAGAAGGGCCCAATTTATTGTACCATAAAAAAGTATTTTGTTATAAATTTCTATATATAATTTGTTTGATCTTTGCAATAACGAAGCTTCGGGATACTCGAGGGGAGACGATCCCTACTCGTTATTCAGAATATGTCCTTACTCTTTTGTCAACCTAAACATGTTTTAAATTGACATTTAATTTCGCTGATTACAAAAATAGAAGATAAACTATTGTTTATTTTTGTAAATGTATAGTTAGAAATGAAACAAAGAACAGATTTAAATTCTATACTTTGAATACCTTCCTTATCTGTTATTCATTTAAGATAATTGTGAATAGTGCAATGTTTTCAATTATTATTGTATTGCAGATTAGAACTTATCAATTAAACTAATTAAAATAATTTTTTTTTTGTTTTCGATCGGTATTTGACGAAGAACACAATGACAATAAGAATTTGTTTTTCTTATTTTTAGCCGACTAGCTTTTACAGCTATTTTTAGCGAACTATTGAGGTATTTTTTCGTGATAATAGTTATCGTATGAACTTCCCTGGGTTTCAAATTTTGGAATCGGTTTAGTCTATTTAATCGACATTTTACACAGTGAAGAGTTTTACCGTGGTAAAAATATCTTAGTCTCATTATATATCTGTAAAAAAGGAGACACTAGTCTTCGAATTTCGAGATACGGGAGGCCCGAGATCGATCCTGACATGTACCAATGTGTTTTCCGTTAGTCATATAATCATCACGTAAGTACATTTATCTGAAGGCTCTACAATGAAGAATTATTTCATGAAAGCATACCCCTAAGAAGCAATTTAATCTTACCTCTTAATCGACCAATACACACTGGGTCAGTTTATTTGACCAATCGCCCTAACAGTTAAAGTATGTTGCCGCTCGGTGGGGACGTTTATGAGCTGCAATGATTTTCTAGATTACAAAATATCCTCATACAAAATTTCTTAATATTCTACCCAGTAATTTTATCTGGATAATTTTTGCAAAAAAATAAAAGTCCTTAAAATTTATTAAATGACATTGTCCATGTTAACACAAATGACCATAATTACTTTCGAGTATTTATATGGTCTCAGATGTTAGCATATATTTGTGTAAAGTACATGTGCGCTCGCACCATGAAGAGATCTAAGTTATACTTCCTCTCCCTGGATGCTTATATCCAATGAATCGCTTTCTGAGGATGGGAGCCACATAAAAAATTAAAGGTGCAGATCTAGTATGTGCAACTAACTTCCGAACTCAAGAGGTGATTATCTATCTTTTTAATAAAGCGACACAGCTATCTAGACCCATTTCGGACGACTTATTTGATATGGTGCTGAAATTCATTTATATATAGTAATTGTACATAACTACTACATGTCGTATTTCATAGTTGGCATATTTTTTAGTTTCATCAAAATTAAGGTTAATCAATTTACATTTTTTAACTTTTTTTTTGCTGATACTGCTGTTGTATCATTAGGTTATATTCTACAGCAGCATACTGAATGTTTCTCAATATGGCCACTTCCAATAAAATAATAAAAATGAATTATGTAACTCGAAAATGCAACTCTTTGGAAGCTCCTCGAAGCAATGTGCTCCTTCACCACGATAACTTAAAATGCGTATTTAAAGGCTTCGAATATGGAACTAATGACACATTCACTTGACATCCCGAATCTCGCACCATGAAACTTCTTTTATTTCCAAAAATTTAATTTGGTATAAAGACCTTACACAATCTGAAGACCGTAAAACAATTCATAAGATTGGCAGTAAATAATTTACCTATGGAAATAGTGCGTTCTATTCATAAATAATTAGCCGCGACGTTTAAAGGAATGTATTGCAATACTCCAATGAAATAATTTCGAATAATCATTATTCGTATATACATTCAAGTAAGAAATGTGAGAAAAAATAATATTTATGGATAAACTAAGTGAACCAAGGTTTGAGAAAAAAAATACATTAATTAATAAGAAAGGTAAAGTCCATAGCATCTGTTTGTGCTCCGAATACAGCATTCTGATAATATCATTAATGCGGTGGGTTAATAACCAATTTGTATTCAGAAAGGTTGTTGGTTGGGTGGCCTAAATTCCTTATAACTAATATTGGAAAAATTTTACGTCGTTGAATTTCTGATCACCATCACTATATACCGGTGTAATCGGGCAAGGATTTGGAAGGCAGATCCTTATAAAGTTGAGCAAATACGCCTTTTGACTTAAAACGGAATATGCATAGGATTTGGCTTATATAAAGTATCTATATTCAAAGTGTAATATTATCTTTATAATATATTTTTTTCATACAATAATACACCGACTCATATGATTGCGACATCATATGAATATTGTTACAATGTTTATTAATTAATATTAACCTGTTCATTTCACCGATTAAACCGAACACAGATAAAACATTGAAAATTAAAATCTATAAATGTTTTGACATAATAACATTAGTTATTTCGAGATATTGCAAGCGCTGTACAATAAGCAGGGGATACTATCGAAATAATTAAAGCTTGTTCTACAGGTGTAAGAGAATACTCAAGCAAAACACTATAAATCACGGAAAACGTAGCCCGCTAATAAACGAGGTAGGCTATGCAGCCAGGCTTTCCATCTGCCGCTGGCAGTAAATCTGAAGGCGCGAGTACTTCGGTGATGTATTCAGGGCGTTAATAGAATTACGCGGGGCGATATGTAGCCTCTCTTTGTATATCAGCCTATTCTCTAGTAAATATTCAGTTCCGTCTATTTCTAAGTGTCTGACTACTATATAAATTGCTATGTTCCGAAATTAAGAGGTTTAGCCGATTTCTTAAAACATGTTGAAGTTGTCTTCAATTTTTAGACTTATCGTTGCTTTTAATAACTTACAATTATGTGTCAAGCTTACATTCAAACCCCGACGCAAAAACGATCGATTATTAAAAAGGTACTTTTTTTTTAATAATGTTTGTTTCTCTGCGGACTCCTTGGTCCGCACTCTTTTTATTTTTGTGCTAGTATTTTTTATGTCCTTATTTATTATCTATTTAAAAAAGGTGCTATTTAGATGATGTATGTATCTGTGTGTGTTTGTATGTGTCATCTGTGACAACATAGGTTCCGAACAGATGAATCGATCGAATCATTTAGGTGTTTTTTCAAAGATAAATTAGTAGAGTGTTCTTAGTTATGTTTCATGGAAATCGGTTCGAGATGGCCACCACCACAAAATGATGGACCACGTATTTTGTTACAACTCCTCTTAATATAGGTATCAAATAACAGGGCTTGAACAGTAGGATAATAAAAACACAATAAAGAGCTTAAAATCCATGATGACCGCCAATAGTACCTTATTACCTATAAAACGTGAAGTTATTTTTTCTTTAATTTTTTATACAACTCAACTAACAGAGAAGTAGACTCATCACCTGGTTAATATTGCAAGTACATAATGTTTCTGTGACATTGTCAGCAAAAATGGAACGTTCACAAGAGTTACTGTGTACATTGCCAACGTGTGACATAAGATGTTAAGTTTAGGTAGGTACCCAGTAATTTCACAGACATATTTCTCTTTCCAAACCGGAACACAATAATACATGCACTGTTGCTTTGCAACAGAAATGGTTCAAGCACGTTTAAACTTATTAGACAACCCTAACACAGAGTCTCACTCCGATAAAAAGCAAGAACCAGTCTTAGTCCATGTAAGTATATAAAGAGTTGCATAAAACGATTAATTCGGCATATCGGAATATATGTCAATATTAATCAATAGTATCGAATGCTTATCCTATTTACTTGTTGCCGTATTCAATATTTTATAGCCATTTCATCAATGACGGAAACCTAAACAAAGTCAGATTTTATCAACTTCAATTATTTATACATATTATAGCAGTATGATTTTGAATTTAACAAGTTATAAGAGCTATTTATATAATAACTAAAATATTTATTTTATTATTATTAACCAAACAAGCGAACTTTTTTTAACTTTCCAAACCTTATCAATAAACATTAAACTCTAATTCAGATAGATTGAAACAAATTAATGTTATTAATAAGAAATTAAGATACGAAAAACACAATATCAATATTTATCCAATATATATTACGAAGAAATTGAAGCCGAACAATTATGGCAATTGCTTTTAATTTCAATATTATCTTTCTGTTATATTGTTTGAGAAACGAACAACGCGAAATACCTCAAGTCTTTCTAATATTACAATACAAAATTAGAGGAAAATGGAAAAGGTCAACGTATATTCTGTTTACTATTATTATAGAAAAATAAACAAAGTGCCTGCTTTTGTATTATTTTAATACTTAGCTTACTAAGACATTATCGTATCTATCATATCGTTACAGATAAGTATAGTTTTTTTTTTATTATTACTTTATTTTTTTAAGAGACTGAATTACTAATAGCTACAAGAACTTTAAATTACATAATAAATTGAGATACGATAAATATTTGATTCAACAAAGTCCGGGATACGTTCAAAAAATATACAACAGACAACAATACAATCTTCTTAAAATTATTTCTGTAGCATAATTTAATCTGCTTCATAGCTGTCTATGTGAAAACGTAAATATCACATTTTTAATATCCAAGAGAAAACATTAAAGCGGGCGTGCTTCAATATTTTACGAGTATTTTAAATAAATTAAATTTTTCACGAATTCATTAAATCGCTTCGATATATATTTATTAGTAAATGAATTTATATTCGGCGAAGCTCTAACATAATTATACGATGTTCATCGTACAAAGCGCTGAGATTTATTTAATAAATGAGAATTAATAATACACTGAAAGTGAATAAAAATAAGCAAAGTTTGTTTGTTTATTACACCTTTGCTATCCGAGAACACCAGTATATGTTTCGAGAGATTATCTACAAACTCGAATACTAATGTAAGAAGTGATTCGTTGAAGTAGGTAAGGACGAAAGAGTTACGCCACACAGACATTATTTCTGTATTAGACAAATAATGGTTTTAGTAGCTGACATAGTAACGTTAGATATGTTTATAAATATATGGAATAGTTAAGTTATGAAGAAAACTGCTTATTTCTTACTACGAGTATCACTATTTTATATTATATATTAGCTAAAAAAAACTAATAGTCAGTAGCCCTTGCTAGATTTAAAATATATTTCCAGTGAAGATATTTTTTTTAATTAGATTAATACATACTTTGTAGTACATGGCATTTTGTAGAAAAACGTAGACAGCAAATACTCATTTTACCGTAACCTAATCTTTCGTTAAATGCAGATATCAACCCAGTATAAAATCCATAAACTACGCTAATATGATTTAAAAAAAAACAATACATAGTAATAATTGTATCATAACGAAACACTACACTGAACAAATAACGACAACAACAAACGATGAATAAACTAATATATCTAAGTAGTATGTGGAACATATACAAAATATGAATTTACCGTACAAATTAAAATTCCCAAATTAAATGAAAATGTTAAATAACTATGAATAAGCATACATATTGTCTTGACTGTAAATAACTTGACTGGAAATAGGTATAGCCAATTCATTAATAGTTTTATTTATAGATTTGCATCATACGTACGAGTATTGCGTTTTAAAGTGCAAGTTTCATTACATAGATTAATTAATAAAATTAATTTAGGCTTTTATTTCTACATTATTTCTTACAAATTTAATGTAATTGAATAAATAACCTTTGCACCAATTGGAATAGTATTCATAGATAATCCGATTACCTACAAAGGTTTTCTTTCAATATTATAATCAGATAAAATATATTTTATTCCTTGCTTTAAAAATAATAAGACTCTCGAATTATAATATCAGTTTCATATTTCTTAATATGTAAGTCTTAAAAAAATATACAATCCGCTTTTACTTTACTTTTTAGTAGTCTTTGATAAAGTTCTCAGAGGGCAGCCCATGGGCATTGAATAATGACACGCAAAAGCACCTACCGAATCTATCCGGCAACTAGATCCGTAATCACTCACTACACGAATACCCCATTTCCATTGAGCTTGTATCAACTGCATCAAATAAACATCGTAGAAATTTCTACAAATCTATCGTCCCTAATTTTTGAGGAGCCATAGGTATTTATTACTGGTTTATTTATCTGACTTGATAACTTATAACTTTAGAAACTGTGCAAATAACTGTACCGTAATTACAATTATCTTATTCATCATCCCATATACAAAAAGGAAACCACTATTACTTTGGCCATTCTGTAAAAGAATTTGTATTATTTATTTTCATTAAATTTGTAGACTTGAATTATATTTATAATTAACATTCAAGTAATTTTTCAATCCACCTCATTTTTAAACTGGAATTTCCCATCGCAATTACCCAAGATGTTGTTTATAGTTCCAGTAGAATTTACGTAAATAGGCAAATTAGTCTAATTCTAGATTCATTTTTGCTTGCCTAATAAATTCGTTGCTTTTAATCTGACATGTAAAAGCAACCACCATGAGGCGCTGTTGCTTTTGTGTAACTCGATGGTTCGGCCCTTTGCTCTGTATTTTGAGGCCGCTCGGGATACAATGTTCAAATCCACAACAGTCAATATCAGGTGGGTTGAGTTTTCATTGGGAGTTTCTTCTAAGCCCGCTATTTCCAACTCATTACCTAATGCTTGTTGGGCTTGGCTATTTAGTCTAGCCTGTAATTCAGTGACGGTAGCTTTAAGGATAGTATTTTCTTTTTTTATCGACTCGAGACATTTTATACGCCTCTCATATTCAGCTAATTTGGAGTTCAAACCATCTAGATACTCACGTAGATAGTTCATATAGTCTCTCTCACCAAATTGGTAATAAGAAATTGTACCGATGGGTGGAAGAGGGGTTCGTAGCTGAAGCATTATCCAGTTGCTCGGAATTTAAAGCCTTAACGGACGTGCACGGGACCTCATCGCACGACATGCTAGTTTCGTCCACAATAGATGATGAAGAAAATTGTCTTCGAACTGGTGTGTTGTCCACTTCAGAGGTTTGAGTTAAGCGTTGACAAATCAGTTGCCTTTTATAATATACAGATATTTGATTAGATTAGTATGTATATAATACACAAAACAAAGTTCTATTAGCAACATAACATATAACTACACAAGAAGGGGGAATATATTTAAATGATGATTTTTATTGAATCCGTTTCCGTCAATAGAAAAAATCTGTTAGTTCATTTCATTTGACATCAATCGCACCATAAATTATATATTTTTATAAGTCAAAAATGTTCCTTAACTTAAACAAACATAAGTTTCGTAATTAGAAGTATAATCAATTCAATAACATATCATTACTTACGACCTTTTTGGTAGACACAGAGAAATCTATGTAAGATCGCGTTCCAAAATACTTTACTCCATAACGTAAACAAACGACCACTCCATTCCGATGTTTAAGCGCAAAGAAAGCACACCGTATGTTTTACAGTCCTTATCTGTTCGGGTTCCAAGTTTGTTGCTCTTATGGGAGCTCTCTGGACCCTTATCTCAATATTAGCCGCTGTTTGCCCCCTTTCGTCCTTTTACATTCCACAAACGTACTCATATCTTTGAAATGTCCGGTCCACGAATAATTTCCCCGTTTAAGTTCACACTGTGAAATCTCGCAAGCATTTGTTTGCTAAAAAATATGAACGTTAAATATGAAATAATGATCTTACATAACTAGGGCATATAATAAAGTATGTAGTTACTTCAAAGATCGATTAAATATTAATGAATATACTGATTTATTGCCGTTATTAGAAATAGAAGAACATTAAAGTCCCTTTATGAATTTGTTTAGTTTACTATATTGACAATTTTTTTTTTCAATTACAGGCAGTATCGATCGAATTAATTAAACAATTACGATCTCCTTAGAAGTTAAACTATCATTTATAGGTGTTTTATAAGCTGTACCGCTCCGTATTTGGAAATTGCATTAAAAACATTTTAAATATTTTTAAGTTATACTCGTATTCTAGTATAATTAAGGCAAAAGTTGTCCTATAATATGCATTATGAATTACAATATAAATGGCGGGAGACATTTTTAAGCCGTATAGTAAATCATGCTTGATGGATTATGAGTTTAAAATATTATAACTGTTATCCTTTCTTTTTTTTTTTTTTCTTTTTTATCCATGTAGGTTAATATCACACACGTCTGTCTTTTAGTCTCTAGCGCCTCTAGAGAATCCTTTAGCGCCTACTACGGTACTACTACTACTACTAAATCGAAATAATAACACACCAGAAATGGTGACCTTCAAACTTTCGAAAATATATGTCGCTGGTACGCTGCTACGCACACAGACAATGATTACGCAATCACGTTGACGGACACTTGAAAACGATGTCGAAACGAAATTTGGACGTAAATGTATTATATGTTTCAACGTAAATATTGGCGTCGTCGGTGGCGGAGATTGGGGGAGGTATTGTAGCCTCCCCCGAGGAGGGCTCCCCTGTATCGGCAGGGGAGCGGAAGTCGCTCGGTGTTCCCGGGGACTCTCTACATGGCTTATTATAAAAAAAAAGGTCCTTACATATGAAATTTGCGTTTTGTTGCACTAACTACTTTGATCTGAAATATTTCCACTTTCATATCAGTATATTTACGAGTACGAGCTCTATCGTGGCACCAGTGCTGCAGGAACAACTCGAAGAATTAATGATGTGTACGGCGCTCATGTCGCAAAAAAGCATGATACGTTTTTGATTTCCAAGAACCAACTCCGGTCCCCCATGCATCCAATAAAGAATTAAACGCTATTGTAAAAGCGGATCCATCGCAAAGCACTTCAGAAATAGCTGCAGCTTTCGGAGTAAGTGACAGATGTGTAGTAATCCACTTAAAGCTAATCGGGAAAGTAAAAAAACTTGAACAATGAATTGTGAATGGAATTAAATCATGAATTGAGTGAATCGAACAAACAAACAGGCGTCCACTGCTGTGTTACTTTGCTCAACCGACACAATAATGAAGAGATTTTAAATCGAATCTTACTGGTGATGAAAAATGGATAAGTGCTGAAATGAATCTTGGAGACCCAGCTAATCCAGCCCTAAACAAAAATTGACTCAGAAATAGTTACTTGTGAGTGTTTGGCTGACTAGCACCGATGTTGTTCACTACAACATTCTAAAATCTGGCCAAACGATTCCGATAGATATCTATTGTCAGCAACTGCAAACCATGAAGGAAGCCTAGCTATTAAACAACCGAAAGTGGTTAATCGCTCTAAACCAGTTTAATTGTAATACTATTCATTTTTAATATAGTTATTTCCTTATCTCTACTATTTTACAATATGCAAATATTAACAAATATATATTTTCAAATTTTACACAACAACACCAAAAAAATAATACAATACAAAACCTATTTGTAATTAATTAATACAATTATTTTATATTATATTTAAATTAAATTACATTCTTTTTAAATGCAGTCAGGTTTCGACTTTTTAGAAAAAACCGGCCAAGTGCGTGTGGGACTCACGCACAAAGGGTTCCGTACCATTGATTTATGAAATTTAAGAAAGCGGTTTACGATTTGCGAGGTATTAAACTACTTACTAGATAAAGTTAAAAAAAAAACTACTTAGGTACTAGATCTCGTTCAAAACAATTTTCATTGGTAGTTTTTATAGTAATGTACATCATATGTTTTTTTTTATTTTTCATTTTCTTATTTTAGAAGTTAGAGGAGGGGGGTCAACTTTTTTCCACTTTGGAAGCGTCTGTCACGAAAACAATTCGGTATAGAAAAAATTTTTTTTTGAAACCTCGATATTATTTTTGAAGACCTATCTCTACGTAGATACCCCACACGTATGTGTTTGATGAAAAAAAAGTTTGAGTTTCAGTTCTAAGTATGAGGAGCCCCATATTATTTTTTTTTTTGCATCAAAATCTTAATGCGGTTCACAGAATACATCTTCCTACCAGGTTTCAACATTATAGCTCTTATAGTTTCGGAAAAAACTGGCTGTGACATACAGACCGACAGATGGACAGACGGACAGACAGACATGACGAATCTATAAGGGTTCCGTTTTTTGCCATTTGGCTATGGAACCCTAAAAACAAATGCATGAAATAACTATGATAATATCAAAATCATCATAGCTATTTCAATAAATAGGTGTCGCTATTTTGATAAAAAGTAAATAAATTTCAATGAGTAATGTTTTGTCCGTTCTATTTTACTCCCGTGCCTAAGAGGGACATATTATCCCTACCGGGTAAATTCTGCCTTTACCTTACCTAATTGGCCCTTCAGAAGGGTGCCTTCTGAAGAGGGAACAGTGAAGCGCTACCTTTAAAAGAAGCATATGCTCTTGAAGGCGACTCAGAGTCCAAAGTGTGTTTTACTTCCCGCCTCTGACTCCTGAAATAAATATTGATGAATATTTCTATTGACAGACATTGTATAATAACACTGAACTCAAGCATTCTCTAGAAATGTAATTAATTGATAAATCATACTATACTATTGGCAAATACATATTATAAAAACCAGTTGTTTATAAAAACCAATTGTTATTACAAAAATCGAAAGATTCAAAATAATTCGACCTTGTAAACTCTTTATATCGTGCTGGAATGATTTGCAATAGGCTTATGGAAATCGAGTTAGACCAATAAAATTAGGGCTCGATGTAACTGTTGTTACTTTCGCCGTTCACGCCGAATGGTACGAACGACTGAGCCTTGTAATTTGTGGCAGCCGTGCCCGCTCGTTATAAAGCTGGAACCTGCCCGGAGCACGTACCCACATCTTGCATAATTTTCATATTACTCGGTATATTGATAGAAATATACACAGCAGTACACACATGCACAGGTATAGTCACTGAAGTTTGACTTCATTAAGTGACTCTGTCTTCACCATAAACTATTATACTATACATATTTCACCTTATTGTCAGTTTAATTTTTATAGTATGTAATGAAATTTTGTTATTCATTGACTGAATCAACTGAAGTCATCTTTTCGTTCAATTACTTGACGTCCTTTGTCGCATTCACATGCAAAGGAATTCAAATATGTATGTGAAGTCAGCAAATCTGCACCAGGTCGGCGTGGTTAATTAAGGCCTAATCTTGAAAGACTTGACACCGAGACCTACATATATAAGCTGTGCTGATAAGAATGATGAGCTTCTTCTTCACAGGCAAACTTTACTCATTCTTAACCAAACTTCAATCTTTAATATTTATGTATATTTCACTAAGCCTATTTCCAATGTAAGCAAACGGTGTTCCAATATATATTATCACCGCTATGTTAAGTCAACTTCAGGAACATAGATTGATACGCACTGGTAGTGCCGTGATGGATATGAATTATAGCCAATGTCCTACAAGTTAGTTATTTTTTACATAACTGTCCACTATGTTATCGTTTAACTGACTGACATGTGGGCATCAACGTTTAAAATTTTATGTGCTCTCATTCGTATAAAATATGTATTATTTTTTTCAATTATAACTCAACTGCATGAAAACTTATTTGTAATAAAAAAAAACTATTTTCCCTGTCATAGTAGCTATCAGCTGTATTTAGAAGATTAAGCATATCGTTATCTAATCGTCGAACGCAATCACGCGTTAACATCGATAGCCCATCCCGATTTTCCTCACTCAAGAACGAAAGATCAGCGGTTCGTATTTTCTACAAAGTAAAGTAAAAGGATTGTTGACTACCTCAATTAAGTTAAATAAATATTTTCGATGACTTGTTTTTAGAAAAAAATAACTAATAACTTGATAGGTAATGAAATAAAGAAGAATCAAGTCTCGTGAATAAATATTTAAATTATTTAATCAATTGAATATCTAAAGACTTTTCTTGAAGGCAAATTGGCGAATCAAGTTTAATATGATCACTGTTTGATTTATTTTTCCGTTGATTTGTGTACATACTTATTTGTGTATTTACACAAAATACACACCTATTTTGATATGCAGTATACTGTCAAATTGTCAAAAGTTATTAACATTCGTTTTAGGATTCAGTTAAATACCCTCAGCCTTAAAGCCATACATCAGCCCAAGGTACTCGTAAATTATCAATTCACTCGCTGAAAATTGGCCTCAGTAAAACCGCCGTTAATTACGTCCAACAAAGGCACTTGTAATATTTAAATTGACAAGCCACAATAATTAAACAGTCCTAGACGTACAATTATCCGTTGGCTTTTTGCTCCTTTACACTTTTATACAGTTCCACCGACAGAAGACATAGTTTTAATTGCAGTCGTTCCGAGCCACGCAAAGTGTCTTTTAATTAAAATTTTAACTTTTGATATTTTAAAAAGAATATGATGCTTGGGCGCCCCGCTGTTGCTGTAAGTTCGTAGCAATATTTTTCTTCATAAAGCCCTTTAAGCTGCTGCATATTTTAGAAACCTTTTCAATGCTTTTGCACTTTGAGTGATACCGTGCAATTTTTATTGTAAATGTTCCCCGTTATTTTTCGGAGGAATAATTTACATCTAATATTAATAAAAAGTGTACTTAAAAAATGTTAATACTTTACTATATTTCAATAGCAATATTTTGTATAAATATTCAATTTTGTTTGGCTTTCTGTAATATCATCACAGCTTATAAGGAAGGTGTTTGAACCTACTCTAAGTAAAAGCTGTTTCGGTATTAGTTGTATACATAGACCGAGTGCGGGTTAGTTGACTTCGTACACGTCTTTCGAGTTTAAGCACCTTACAATCTAAAATATACATACATATTTACTTTGAGACTGCTCTTATGTTGCTCATAATAGCGGTGCTTTTTGTAGTGCAAAGGCAAAGCAGGATATGTTGCTGCCCATAATATAAAAAAGACGTTC
This sequence comes from Scirpophaga incertulas, assembly GCA_036419045.1. Classification (NCBI taxonomy): domain Eukaryota; kingdom Metazoa; phylum Arthropoda; class Insecta; order Lepidoptera; family Crambidae; genus Scirpophaga; species Scirpophaga incertulas. Next base: position 12,386,932 of record CM071641.1, read on the forward strand.
TAGGTTCATATGCAGTACCTCGCGATTAGAAGGCAAGAGTACAGTCACCGAGTATTTTAAATTTATTGATATTTTATATTGTATTATAAATAAATAATTAATACCTAATAAAATGGAGATCTATAATATTTTTATTATTAATTACATGAAAACAGAATCAGAATATAATATCTCATTGTGTTCGGGAATAAGATTTTCAAGAAGCGAAATGTAAATGTTTTGTCAAAGTTACCCGTGGCAGGTATAATTTAATTTTATTTGGGGAGAGTTGGGTTGATTATAAATTTAATTTATGTTCGCCTGACATCAGGGGCTGCTTGTTATTCGCGGGGCGTGCAATTTATCGACTGTCCTGTGATGAGCATGACATGAGCCTTCCGACGTTTCAGCGAGCGGTGCAGAGCAGGCAATTGTGGCTAGTAGAACGTTTCCGAAAATTTATCCGATACCGTATCTACGTATTTTCTGTTCGAATCGTGGAGTGTTGATTATAGTGAAAATTATATTGGAGTGATCCTCGCAATTTACTGCTTCCCTGTAGATATAAATGAATGCTATGGAATGTTTGTGGTAATCATGTATTGGATATATACTTTTGCGGTGGAACCTTTTTTTTTTTGTTCCCCCTGAGGAAAATGCATTAAGTTGCGTACCCCGGCTGTGGCGAGCCGGCGGTTATGTGGGGCTCTCTTCCCCAGAAGGGGGAGGCCTACCCACTAAAAACCTCAGGGATGGCCTTCCTCAGGCATGTAGGGAGCTCTCGGGAACACCAAGCTACTTCCGGGAATCCCCAGCCTCCGCTCCGACGTCGATACAGGGGAGCCCTCCTCGGGGGAGGCTACACTACCCCCCCCCGGTCTCCTCCACCGACGACGCGCCCGGCCACGGAAGGGGCGTGGTCCATCCCGGGTCCGATCCCGGCTTGCGGTGGACCCTAATGTGTGATAATCCAATGAGGTCCGAAATATGAACAAAGCAGAAGGTTAGCTTAGATTGGATAGTGATAGGGCTTCTAGGATCATCTAATTAGATAGCACGATCATAATAACTATTACATTAGCTTCTTGGACACATAATAGCTAATTCCTTCATTTTGTTCATGTGAAGCTTCTTAACCGCGACCTTACCTTCGGCATATAGTGACTACTTCATATTCTTCTTTATCATATGCAATAAAAACAATATAGTAATTTGGCTGCAAAGTTCTACTTGACAACTTACTATAATTATTCTGAAATTTAGACAATATTATTTATATAAATTCTGTTTTTATGTTATTCTGATATATATTATTTCGATGTGTAAGGTGTTGTAAAATTTCATTAAAAACCATTCAGTAGTTATTATGTGAAAGAGTAACAAACATCTATCCATAATTACAAACTTCCTTATGAATAAAATATTTATTATAATCTTATAATATTTATTATGAATTGTCCAAAATATCACGTTAAGTGTCAAGTAAATAGGAAAAAATCTATAATCTGCGCAGACGCATGACGCGTGCGAATCCACGTGAAAATTAGAATTTAAAACCAACAAAAATGTATTTCATTGAATTCTGAGCTTCCCTGACAGTCAATCAGATTTCCCTGAAAGTCGAAAGTAAAACACGTCGAAAATAACCTTATTAACAAATAACGCAATGAACCCTAAATTAGAGAATTTACACAGCATACTTCATGGCTTCCATAAATTGTCTACCGCATTTGTACATTCATTTGTGGGACTTTGTAATAGCTTACTAAGTACTAGACAAAGTTTGGAAGTAGGAAAGTTTAGCGCCGATAAGAGTGACGTTGAAACCGCCAGACTAAATACTCAGATAGTTTTACTACAATAATAAATCACGGACTTGTTTCAAAGTTAGTCGGATTCTGCCCCACAGAGATGCTGAGTTCTTCGTCTGAATCGATTTCCTTATATGCATATTTGAGCATAAGAACAATGTTTGGTGTTGATTTGACAACCCATTAGAAATATAATTTACATCTAATACTATGAAAACTAATAATGGGTAAGGCACATAGGTTTTTAAAGGATCACCAATGCGTTTATGATGCACCTGGTATTGACTTCATAGGCTACGGTGACTGCTTAACCATCAAGTAGGCCAATAATGAATTGGGCCGGAAGTCCTCGAGTGACAAGCATGTGACAAGAAACGGAGCGTCGATATACTACATGTTCACAGATCCCAGAAAGACAATAGTGAGCGTCTTCCGGCCTCAATGACAATAATATATAAACTGTTACGTTATTTGGAGAAAAACAATAATAGACTACTTCTTACAAAACTAATTTGTCATCGCTTCATCGCAATTTTAGAATAGATTGCTCATTTGTATATATAAGGTACAATATATAAACTATTAGTGAAATTCCACTCTTGAATGGCACACCAGTTCTTATTTTCTTAAGAAGTTGACTTGGCACCACCACAGCGGCACCATTCTATCAACGCACCAACGACGCCGCAATAGACTTCACCCTTTCTACCTGAATCCGTTCCCGTCTAGTAAGGTGCGTTTCCGCGATCATTTCTTCCACGGTTTCCCCTGCGCTATGACATGTCCCTCTTCAAACGAGGGTTAAAGAGAGTAATCTTATCACGATAGGCAGCGGCTTAGCTGTGTCCACCCCTGGGATTGCTTAACTCCATCAGCTGCGGTTAACGCTTAACATCAGGTGTGCTGCTTGCTCGTCTGCCACATAAGACAATAAATAAATATGTATTTAATTTAAGTTCTTAAAAATATATTTGTATAAAATTATTGAACTAAAAATGAATTTGTATGGATATTAGAATGTATTTAGCATGTTATGCACGCCAAATGAATATAATTTCTTTCCTATGCAAAATCTAAAATTTCGCATAAGTCTCAATTGTAAATATTAGTCTAAAGACAAGTTTAATACAAGCCGTTTGAAAACTTATCAATTGATCTAGTTTTAGATTTTTTTAAATCATTATTACAATCAATATTGTCAAATGGAAAAATATTGCCAAAAACTTTAACTTTTATATTTAAATGAGCTTTTGAATTGAATTGAATGCTAATGAAGTAGTGAAAATGCAGAAAAACCTCATCCAGTCTTTGGCTAGTAAACTGCATCTGCGTAAGTTCAATACTTACGCAGATGCAGTTTACTAGCCAAAACTAATTAAATTGAGTTGCTTATTAACAACGACCTTAATTTCCAAAGCAAAGCAATATAGCCTTATATATAGTTTTGCTGAAACAGTGATTAATATGTTAGTTTACATTCCGGATCGCGTAGTAGGATATATTACTCAGTTTCAAAGCTGTCACATAGGCCGAATGTGGGGAGAGTATGGAGAAGTGTTTTTCAATCGTAACAAATAATTGCTTTAACAAAGTAGTCTTATCGTTATAATCTTGAATCGTTACAAATCGACAAATCCGAATAATCTTCCGTTTTATATTTAGACTTTTAGTTTTGTAAACGAAACTTTTCAATCGGAGACATTTTTTTTACATCGCGTAGAAAACTACCAAGGAAAATTTTTTATCCCTTTAGTTGAGTCGTCAATTAGAAGCTGGCATCAGATATAAATATTGTCTAAACCCAATTTTCTTTACAAGTTTAGAATCACTATATATCAATAATATTTATATCATATGTCTACTACTACTACTACTACTACAATAGACTAGATAACTACAACTGAATATGGCTGTTTTAATTATATCTTTATCTTCATTATCTCTGTTTGAGCAGTTGTTGTTTCATAAAAGTATATCCAAATTATTTGCGATTTTTTAAAATAATTCCAACAAAACAAACATTTCAGCCTTTATTATAATACATAAAAACATACAGATATCAAAATTATTTGCAATATCGTGTATACGTAATATTTACTACTACCCAATTTGACACCGTTTGGCACGTCATGAAACTTGTAGTTTGGCACGTCATGAAACTTGTAGTTTCGTTAAAAACTAATTTAGTTACGTTGAAACATGTGAATACTACTTAGCAGAAAGCTTTCACACCTTTTTGTTAATAATAAATTTGTTACAATAATAGCAGATTACAATGTCCGCCCAATTTATAATATCTCATGCATCACTTGGTTTATTTAATCACATTTAATGTCAATACTCAAGTTTATTAATCACGACCTTAATGACTTGACAACCTCCATAGTCGAGTGGATAGTACACCGCTTTCAAGGTGTCGCCATCTCTGAGGTCCCGGGTTCGAATCCCGGTGGGGGCAGATGTCTGTGTGATGAATGCGAGCATTTGTGCCTCAGTCATGGTTGTTGATATCTATTTCAATAAAAAAAATCATATATGTATAATATATGTATGTCTATCCGTTACCCTAGATCCCATAGCATAAGTCTTACAGAGCTTAGTTTGGGCTAGGCTAATTGGTGTAAGTGTAACAAATATTTATTTATTTATTTATTATCTATAATATTTCCACAGTTAATTTTAGTTAAAAATTTAAATTAAAGTACGTTCCCTAAAACCCATTAAATCTATTTGAGTTTCTTAGTCTTGTGCATAATAAATATAAGAACTCACTAGACAGCTTCAACGGTATAAGCTGTTGCTGGTACCGCTGAAAGGGATTCAATCATAAAAATTGACTGTGCATTAGAAAGAGCTATGGCAGTTTCCCATACATCATTTTATTCAAAAATACCTTGTTTAAAAGAGCATGTATTGCCGATTAATAAGAAAATAAAATCGTAATTTAAGGAGTCCAGATTTTTGAGCAATTTTGCATAGAAGTTTTACTGCGTGTGCTCTCAGAGGATCTGCTGTGGCTACGACCGCGACAACTCATTTTGGCTTCAGAACCTTATAAACAACAATATCCAAGAAACAGGCCAAAATCAGAATGCTTAAGCACACCCAAGTCACAAAAGCAATATCACAGTCCGACTCGTATTGGTGGCGAAAACAAGAGTCCTTAGGCAGTCCGGGTCAAAAATTATAAAGAAAACAGGGGAACAGCAGCGAAAACACACAGAACACACTCGAGCGTTGGCGGAAGGAGGCTGAGTGATGAAAAATAAAAACGAAACGTCAAACGTTGTATTTTTTTGATAGCTCTGGATAAGAGTCTCTAAGCCAGCGCCCATTTTCATGTTAATTGCCAAAAAAGGTTTTTAATACTGAATTTCATTCAAATAATTAAAAATCTATTAAACCAAAAATTACATTAGCTATAATCATAAACAATTTAAACCTCATATTTTACAGCAAACATTCATGATTTTAATATTGCAAAAAATAATTATTTGATCTGGCAACCTTGTACTAAAACATTGTCATGCCGGAAAAGTAAAATAGCTACTTTTAATTAATTACTTTTTAACCTGGCCTTACCTAAATGTGCCAAAATCATCAAAAATAGTTTATGAATATTTTATAATCATTGGATGCTGTGAGTTCTTAAGACGCTTTAGAAAATAGTGAATAAAAATCTGCCATAGCTCTTTGCTGCAGCTGTTATTCATATTCTTTATATTTTTATGTGTGAAATATAGCGTATGTATTTCGAAATATAGTACTAATAAATCACTACTGTTAATGTTAAGTATATTGAATATTATATCTATCTATCTATGAGGGTGTGTGGTTGTTGCAGTGTATGCGTGCATACCAATAATATGTTCAATGTATTTACTTGTGGTATGTTGTTAACATTTATTGTTGACAACAAACCACAAACCGTATATTAAATCATTTAAAGTTAATTCATAGAGAGAAAAATCTGAACGATCATGTTTCTAGGAAAGTTATGGGCAGTTATGAAGAAAAAGGTAGGGCGTGTAGGGAGAGGAATACCGAAGAAATGGTGGTTGAAGAAGGGATCGAGTGTTGGAATGACGAATGATAGAAGAGAGTGGAAGAGAAAAACATGTTCAGCTAACCACAAATAAAATTGAGGACAAGGTAGGAGAAAGATATATATTTGTTTGTGTGTATATATCTTATATAACCTAAATATTTTACATGAATTGTAAAACGATATACATACATATACCTAATATAATGTCAACCTTTAATCAGTCAACTCGGATATAAATGCACATTTCCTTTACATTAACGAAGGGGCTTAAAAATTTAAATGAGCTCTTTTCAAGGCAGAGCGGCTATCATTACCGGATGTAAGATAGTCATCTACAAATGGCGTTTCATTTGAGGGAACAAAGGGACAAATCAAAGGAAAGGGCTGCCTCTGAAGTTCTTTTGACTTGAAATCTCTTCTAAGTCAGTCATAATTTAATTCGAAATTACCTATACAATTCAGAGATAAACGAAAAGTGAATTTCCTTTTAATATAACGGGTTGTTTTGTTTGTGGGATTATTGCTTTGTTGCTCGTAACCTACCTGGATCCTTAAAATCTAAAACCTTTAATCAACTAGATTTATTAAGCAATCAATTGTGCATATCAAAATAAGCAAGAAGTTATGTCAACAATACGCCAGTCCACAACGTAAGAACTTGTATGGAAAATATTTAGTATGATATCCAACAATTGCTACTTTTCCTTCTGTATATTCACAGAGTCGTCGATAGAAAATGATATAGTCCAGTATAATATTGCCTGTAGTACCTTTAAGTGGTAACACTTTTTTGTACTCGACTGTACCTGAGTATTATTGAAACATTTTCCCCTAACCAAGCACTAAGGTTTTTGCAGCTGTACATCAAATTAAAATGTTCTAAATATACTTGACTTGCTAATGTTATAAATTAAGTTCTTGATTTGTGTCTAAAGTGCTCGATCCTAGCGGAAGACCGATCAGTGTTGATTTCCTTAAAGGAGACCATCGGCTGAAATAATTATAATAATGATGTCTCCAAGAAGACATTATAAGTTTTTATTTAAATATACAATGTATGTATGTTTGGGTAGAAATGTGATGGTACATATATACAGGTGATAAATGGCCAGTTAAAATAAGCATAAAGAAGACAACTTAATTATGTAATTCGTTAACTTCTTCTTCAATCTGTGTATTTCATCAGTCTTTGTATTTTCAACTCTAAACTATCAACTTCGAACAACTACCTACATTCTCTATTATTAATCTGCGTTAAAAATGGTTTATGAAACTATAAATTGTAACTTATGTACCATGAGTTTTACTCATGGAACAAGAATATTCGCCAAGACTTTTAATTTTAGTTCCTAAACTATATTTTAAATAGAAATACGTACGGAACTAATTTCCCCGTTGCTCCACACTTAACAATTACTGTTTAATTACAAATGCAATATCTGCCGAGAAGATTAATGGTGGAGAGCAAATTATACTAAAACGTTTTGTTGCTAGTCCCAATACGTGTACCATGTTTCACACAATAGCCGTGATTAATTCATACCAGGGTGCTTTCCACGAGATACCTCAATGCATCTCCAACATGCTTCGCTTCCACCGGGGCCAGTCTCAGCATACTATTGACTGCTTGTCAGCCGTTTACTAAGTGACGTCCAACCGTATAACTGAATAATGGTAGGAGCGATGCCTATTTCACCCTCCGGCTAGTTAAACGATGGTGTGTGAATAAATCCATCATGTTCTACACATATGTCAACATTTATACAATATTCTAGATTGTTCGGTATTATCTTACGGCACTGTCATGCTGTATATTTGAAAACAGGTAATTAATAATTATCCCAGCACTTCGATTATTCGTATAGGACTGACCGATACGAAGATTCTTGAAGAGCGCCTCATCAATTGTTTAAATAAATTAATAATTATTTTACACTCCCTATACGTGTAGCTGTACGAATTGTGTTATGATATATTATCTAAAGAAATAGATATACATATATGAATCATGCATAGATATATAATTATTGATAGAAATATATATTAACAGCTATGACTAAGGCGTCAATGCTCGTAGTCATTACAGAAACGTTTTCCTTAAAAGTACTCGAACCTAAAATATCAGAGATGGCGATACCGTGAAACCGATCGCCAAATCGCTCGCCCACGGGGATCGTCATAGTATTTTTGGAGTTGTTTAGATCATAGGATTACGAATCAAATCTATGCTACTATCTACGGATAGTGCCAATAAATTGACTTACATTAGTGCTTTATAATTTTTTTTAAAGTATGGCTATATGTCTATACCTTTGAGGAGAAAAAGCGAAAATATGTATATGTATGTATGAATAAAACCAAAGAAAAGTAATTATAAGTTACTTTAAATGAATAAGAACAAGTATCAAAACTTAGTCACTTTATAATACGGTAACCAATTTAATAACAGATTTCCATTTCAACAGATTGCTAATCGTTAGCGATTTGATTTAGTGTATTCGATCTTATACACTTCTACAAAATGGAAGGCATGAATTAGTGTTACGTGCTTACGATAAGTGATTATTATTCATTGACTTTATAAAATAAATATAATATTACTACACACGTAATTACGAATTGTAAAAATATGTGATAATATGAAAATAATTTCAATAGTAATCATTAAATTGCGGGTTGACTTAGTAAATGAATGAAAGCATACATTTCTTGATATTAGTCTTGTAAAAAAAGTTAGATCTGGAGAGTTTTCTTGCAATTTGGTTTATTTTGATTCTACAATGTATGTATGCTAAGCAGAAAGTAAATGAACAATCTCTTTTTGTCGAATGAATTTCATTGTGTACAGTAATAACGATTAAAATATTTTTACTAAAATTAAATATTACGTTTGGTGTACAGTCTCAAAAATTTTACAAATAACAAATACGTATATGCATTTACTACTAATTATTTAGCTAGGTTTCATACAAAACCTGTGTCTTAGTTGCAGTATTCTTATACATACAAAAAGATAAAGGGGGTAGGATAACAAGATTTTAGTTTGTGTTAGTCTACATAATTATTTTTGTTACAGTCTAAATACAATTTATGTGCTTATACTTTTACGTATAATATATAAATTACAAAAATGAGTTCATGTGAGCGCGTGAATGTACATATTTGAGGTATGTATAATGTATTATATGTATGTATGTTTAGTATGTGTCTTTTTTGTTTATTTCATTTTAGTTTTCAAAGTTTTAATCATCGTACAGTAATATATTTTTTAATCTCATTATAAATTTGCTGTTGTATTATCTATTTATACCATTAATCTACAATATGTTTTATTTAAATTATTATTATAAAAAATTTATTTAGCTTTTCCTGAGTGAAGTGGATTAACCTACATCAATTACTTACTAAGAGAAAGCTCCACGGCCTATCTCTCTCATGATATATTATTATGAATTTTAAATTATTTTTGTTTTCATAGCATCACCTAGCGTGATCTTATAAAATGGAACTTTACTATTTCTTGTAATTTTAATAAAAATAACACAATAATAATCATTATCTTAACTTAACCGGAAGTCGATTGTATTTTATGAGATCGTTATTTATCGACAAATAATTTTGAAAACTAGGGACCTTTGAATGTATAAATATTATGAAATAGTAGTTATAAATTTTGTATTCAATTGTATTTATGTCCTAAAATATAAATACAATTGAATACAAAATTTACTAACTACTACTAGGAGGACTAAAATATTAAGCAGAAACGATCGTATAACTAATTTGTATTAAAACGAACGTGTCTTTAACCGAACAAGCAATTCATGTTACTACTATACCATCATAAAAAAATCGTTTTGCACATTATCTGACAGCATGCTTCGAGCCAAACACAAATAAGGATCACAAGAAAAATTGCGACCAATCACATAAATCCCGATAAGCCCTTGTTGAACTAGTTTCTGACCTATCTCCCATCGGCTTACTGCATCGATAGCACATAACGGTTTACAACCGAAAATCCTTTTCAAAGTCTATGTGGCCAATCCAGTGAGTGCCGGAGGTTTAACATAAATAACGTTTAGAGCTCGCCGAGAGGTGTTCCAATTGCTTCCACGTGATATATCCTGTAGTCCAACTACGTTTAGCCATGTTGAATTTTTAAGCGGAACCTTCTTGGTTACAAATGCTGAAAGATATTGCTATAATATAGTTTTAACTTGCCCTAATTATCGCATTTGAGCTTTGGTCTTTAAAATAATAGACATCAGTTTCTATGAAAATAATCGTGTACAATCGTTAGTAGGTACTACATTCATTTTTGTCAATTTTCCATGATTTTTTTCCGCATGCATTATTAATAAACTTAATATTAGATTTTATATAATTACTATAAAAGGAATAAATTATATAAAAAATAAATTATAGTTTATTTACTATGCATGGATTGAAAATAAATATTTCTTATTATTCAAAACTGTTTTAAAACATAAGTTAAGCCTTGTTACCGACATCTTACGACACCCTCTATCAGCTCACCTACAAACCTTAGGAGCTTTGTCAAGTGCGAGCCAGCACATCGTTAGTAGGGAACATTCTTTGTTTCGAGGGTTGTGTGACTTGTTATGCTCCTTTTGTTGTTGACCCCGCCCGTGACCTCCTTTTCTCTTATTCATTTCATGTTTTTTTTTCAAGGCGCACGGTGTATGAAATATTTAATACACAACCTTGGACTCGACAACAGACTCTCCCTATATTGTTTACGATTTTTACAAAGAATTCGTCTCAATAATTGCGCTTATATGATATGAATTATTATCTAATTAATAAATTTAAAGAAATAAAGGTTTTAAAGAAATTGTATTTGTATATTACTATGAGAATAAATGTAATATACAAATACAATTACTTCAAGCCAATTGATATCACAATCGAGAAAGGGACTGAGTTTGTCTAGTGGATAAGCAAGATTTTGTTGCAGTAATGGAGTAAAGAAAGGATTCACGATGTTGAAATTTAGCGTAAAATAAATACATATAAAAATGCACACAGAAAAAGGAGTAAACAAATCCAGTTCCTACTAAAGATTAAATTAAAATAATCTTTATTCAACATTGTTTTATACAGATACTTATTGACGTCAAACTAAATTTATATGTAAGAGAATACAAAATCTTGAAGATATGACTGTCCCAATTTCCGAACAGGTGTACTGTTTATAAATTGGGAGACTTATGTCGAGAAGAAACATAACAAGCAAAAACCTCTGAAGTTCGTTTGTTTTATGTCCTGTCCTCTTTTGAGCCATCGCTATGGACAAATTTTATATATTGACGTATACCCTGTGAGTAGTAGCGAAGTCTTGTTTCTGGCAAACTGCCAACTCAATGTTTTTGCTTTTTGCTTAAACTTTTTCTCTCATCTTCATCCCAGTATAACAGATCTACAAAAAATATGAATTAAATCCATTGGGATGAACTAAACCAATTCAAAATTTTGAGAAATTATACGAACAAATTATAATTATCATATTTAGCATATACTTAACAACAATATGAAGTTGGATGTATGTAAATAATCTTTATAAAAGGGATAAGTAAAAGATTGAAATCTCTATAAAGCCACAATACTTAACCATTCACTGTAAAAAAAAAATAAACTTTTAACGGTGTCTAGACGACGAAGTTTAGATTTTATTTATTTTAATATGTTCTTTCAGCAAATAATAGCAACTCCACAAAACTTTTTATTGTGCATTAAAAACTTTTATTTTATGCGGTAATGAAGACACCTTAATCATCCATAAAAGAGTTTTAACTTTCACAGCTTGCAACGAAACGGAGCGCATGAAATAAGTGCCGTAAAAACATCGCATCAACAACTTCAGATAAAACGACTCAGTTTGAAACAAAGCAAGTAACTTCAGCGTGCAGACAATAAGACATGCATACGCATACTATGCATAGAAATACGCCTATGCCACGCTCACAGCGAAAAAGTGAATCCCTATCAAAAAATGACAAATTTTTAAGGGATTTTTACATTACATTTACATATTGCAGTGTTAATATAATGGTATGCAACTGAAACATAATAAGGAACTTTAAAACACGTGTCGTTTTATGAAACAATGCAAAAGTGAGTTTCATAATAACCACACGAGCATTTTCAGGTCTCATTATGTACAGTTGCTAACTTTACATTTTCACTCGTATTTAAAGTGTTCTAAAATGGGCTCAGTAGCTGAAGAAAAGTGACAAAAATGACGGCAATACAAATATTTAACAAGAATAGCCATTTAAAATGAGAACATACACTATGTATAAAATATATTTACGAAATAAACGACCTGCGTACAGCAAACAAGGTTCTCGTATCGTTGGAAATTATTATATCGATATTCACAAAGAAAAAAAAATCGTTTCCAGTGGAACTGGTTACATTTTATTGGTTTATTTTATTTATCTTAGTTCGGCGTTATCTTAGAGCGTCGTCGGTGGCGCTGTGGTCTCGGCACTGGTTTGTGCGCCGCATAGAATCGGGAGGCCCGCGATCTAATCCCCACCGTGTATCAATGTGTTTTTCGTTCCGAATTTCATATGTACATTTATCCGACGCTCCTACGGTGAAGGAAAACATCGTGAGGAAACCTGCGTACATCTGCGAAGCGATTCAAAGGTGTACGTAGTCAACCAACCCGCAGTGGGCCAGCGTGGTTGACTAAGGCCTAATCGCCCTAACATAGTTTGGGTAGGCTCGAGCCCCTCGGTGGGGACGTATATGAGCTGAGATTATTTATCTTAGTTTCATTCGATGTTCCGAATTTGCAAATCATAATGATATTATTTCTGCTCTGCTGAGCTTTTATAATTAAAAAATTCAAGTGTAGAACTTATTTATTGTGTGGTGTGTATCCCTCGGACAATATCCTCTGAGTAAATCCCTAATACGACACCACCACACCACACTCACATCAACACTACCACACAGCTAAAACAGCTCCTATATCGCTTACTGACTAGTTACTGTTTGTACAAGCTTGAGTAATATTTGTGTTCTCTCATTTGTACATTTATTTTTAATGTTAATAATGATTACATTTTTCCCAACTAATCCCAACTATAATATTATAAATGCGAAAGTGTGTTTGTTTGTTTGTTTGTTTATTTGTTTGTTTGTTTGTTTGTTTGTTACCTCTTCACGCTTAAACTACCGGACCGATTTCAAAAATTCTTTCACCTTTGGAAAGCTACATTCTCCCCGAGTAACATAGGCTACTGTTTATCCCGGAAAAATCGACAGATCCCACGGGATGCGCAATAAAGGCTTCGCTCAAAACTACTGCACAGATTTTTATGCGGTTTTCATCAATAGATAGAGTGATTCTTGAGGAGTTTTGCGGCATTTTTTATCTCGGAAAAACGGATAGTCCCACGGGAAGCGCGATAAAATCTTCGCACCATAAACCGACTTCCGCGTATATGTAGCCGTGGGCAAAAGCTATGACCCTTAACCCTCTATACACCCAATCCCGAAATCCACGCGGGCGAAGCCGCGGGCAGAAAGCTAGTTTCATATAATTTTCATATACTAAGCGTTGTTTTATTCTACTGCAGATGTTCTATGTTACCTTCACCAACTTCACTGTTTACGTTACCACTACACTGTTTTCTCTTTATCTTGTATTTGTAAATTTATACATACAGCGGTCAACTTGGAACTGGACTGCAACTATCATAATAATTAAGGAATGACTTTGGCTTTCTATATTGAAATATTTTCTGATAAATAAAGTGACTATATTGTATATACAACTATGTCTATTTCAGTACATAGTGGAGACAATATCTTAACAAACAGCTTGGAAACATAAAGGACCAACAAACATAAACGATAATATACATGTATCTATAACATAGAAGATATCTGTAATCAAGCGTAGATTTTAATTAAAGTAAAGCCCCATTAATATTCTGAGAAACTTAGCTTTAATGAAGAAAGATATAACGTAGTGATTACGTTATACGAGTGTACAAATGATGAGATATAGTGTTTCAAATATCGAACTACTTAACAGTAATTAACAATAATTTTTCTGTAGATATATTTTTATACGAAAAAAAAACAATTCTCAAGCATAACATTTAAAAATACTTACTAGAAAATTAAATTTTAATATTAAATTTACAGGATGCGAAACAAGCAAACTACTCACCTGATGATAAGTAGTTGCAGTCAGATTCGCAACAAAACTGCAACCCACACAAGAACTATGTACGTCTGTTACTGCCATAAAACCCATAGATAAGGCGATCCATTCCGACCAAAACTCCGCTTCGTCAGTGATTTTATCTGACGAAACCATCATCTAAATTAACTTCTTGTCTTCTGAATCTTCACTTAAACTGGCAGTCTACCAAAAAATACGCATATAACTCTTCAAAGCAACTAAAACAGAATTGACATACAACACCTTAGCCCCCTTCGTGTCGCTCTTCCTGGCACATTATAAGTCGACTTGCTCTCTTAGCGCTTCCTGGATCTGGGGGAATTCCCAATAGCCTGTTGTTAGCCAAGTTGCGAGCTTGTATCCTATCATATCATCAACTAACAAAGGTGTCGAAGAGGGGCTCATTACGTCGGGTAATGGACACCCACACGGTCGAATAGGCACTCGATACGATGCCCGGGTAAGGCGCACACTGCTCAACATTGACTGCCACTACGTAATATTGTCTATATATCTGACGCCTACTATGTAATTATTTGTCCCAATTCCATAAAGCTTACTAAACAAATTGCGCTATCCAGCCTTCTGCATAGGATATGTTTAAGTTCCCTGGACTCTCAAACAAAACACTAAACAAAGTATAGTAATAGTAAAAACAATATTGTGTTTAAAATTTTCAAATAACAATTTAAAGTGCCTTTTGCAAAAAATCTATAAATGATTCGTTGTAAAAATAAAAAAAAAATAAAAAATACACATAAGGCGGGCTTATCAGGATATATAGTGCATACGAAGCGTGATTACTGTCTCTTTATTTTTCATATCAGTAGATGGTGGCTTTCCTAATTAGTGTAAATTATCTAATAGCAAACGGGTTATAAATTTAGTTGTTAAGTGACTCGCAACTCAAACTAATGATAGAGGCAAACCAGAAAGCCTGTATAGTATACCTTGTATCGTAGAAAAATGTAAATTTCATTGTAATTCTCATAACTATTCAGGGAATTATAGAAATGGGTAATGCGAGGTGAGCGAAAATGGTTGTGAGAGTAAGCGAAATGAAAAATATCAAAAAATATCACGATAACAAAACATTGCATAGATTGGCATTATAACATAAATTGTTATAGTCAATGCCGACCTACACAATCATATGCAACATATAACCAATGCAAACAGTTGTATAGGAAACTTTATATAAAACACTTTGAACTGACCCAGCAGACAATTCCAATCTGCAAATGCATCTTAACCTCTGTAGACCTTGGATAAACCTCTATCAACTGTTCCGGGTGGATTAAACTGTGGGCATCAATAACCATCCTAATATATGTATAGGCAATATTTAACATAGTCATGGAATACGGACTACCAGAACATACAAGCCGGCGATATCCTGTCCTTGTTTGAGTCTCTAAGTGTAAAATGTTAAGTGTATTTTCTTGCTCTGTGTTTAGGTTTCTTTGATGTAGATAGAACAGTATCAACACTCAAAGGAATAGAGTTTTAATGTTAGATAGCGTTTGTTTTATGTTGATTAACTTGTGGGTCTGTAAGCAGTGACACACTGTTACTGACACTGTCGGTCGGTGACAAAATTAATGTACTTTAATTTAAAATGCCTGATAAATTACCAGCTTAAGGTTTACTTAATTAGGATATATGTTTAACTATGCACTGCACTCCTGGTTACTGATAATTTAAGCTTCTTTAACTTTCACTTTCCTCAAGCCTCACGTCTAAAATAATTAGGTTTAAATTCTTTTGATTAATAAATTATTTTAGTAGTATGGTTTGTTGTTAATATATTACTCAAGAGAAATACAATTGTTATCGGCTGATCCTAACCCTATTACACATTTGTTTATGAAATTGATACTTTAGCTCAATCTAAAGTGTGCCTTTTGCCTTATGGGAGAGATTTGATAATATCGTAACGTGACTCTTTAAAAATATGGAATCTGGTAACTTAGATACTTGTACAGCTTCGATGATTTCTTATCCTTCATCACATAATTATTAAAATATCTAATTGCAATCTAATATCTATCTAAAATCAATATTCATCATCTGAATGCTAGTCTTAACCACGTTACTTTAAAGTTCTCGTGATTTTTACCTTTATCTTCAAAAGGAAAGTTTTACTAAAATAAATAAAAATAAATAAATATTTCTTACATTTACACCAATTAGCCTGGCCAAAGTAAGCTCTGTAAGGCTTGTGTTATGGGATTCAGGGTAACGGATAGACATACGTATATGTAAATATTTTTGATAGAAATATATAATAACTAAGGTACAAATGCTCGTATTCATCACGCAAATATCTGCCCCCACCGGGAAAGATGCATGTAAATTTTTGACATGTACGGGATTTGTATACGCATCGTTAAAATATCTTATCGACGATTTGAACGTTTCAACTCGCTCTCCATCGCAAATTTCAATTCCATTGTTTACTTTGTTTAGTCAAAGGTAGACTTAGAAATGTAAACAGATATTTTGCAAACCAGTTAAGTATCAAGCAAGTGTATTTTTGACACTGCATATTATTCTATTAATTCTAAATAGGTTTATAATTATCATTAAATTGGTATTTAATTAATTAATATAAGTGCTGGCAGACTAATGACAAGAATAACATGATAAGCTTTAATTATTTACACAACAACATTTCCAATGATATCTATAAATTTAAAAAAAAGTGATAACCTTAAATTGTATTGAAAAGTTCTTTTGCATTTTCTGAAACTAAAATAGCTATTAAAATTGGAACTATTTCATAAGCTAGAGAATTAGCCTGTATTTCAGTCTTGCAATAAAGAAACAACTTTTTACATCAGTTTCAGTATCTTGGCTCTGTGATCAGTGAGTAACAAGTGTAGCTGAGTAGTTAAAACTATAGATTACAATCATATGCATATATAAAAGTATGCATTAGACTCCGTTATACCAAAGATAAACGAATATTTGACGTAGTTCACCGAATACGTTTTATAACTTCTCCACTCCGACAGAGATCAGGATCGGATCGGGTAGACCTGCTATACAGGCCTTCCGAGACAATTCCTATCTAGTGTAACAGTGTCTAGTAAATCGTAGTAAGTCTTGATAAAAGGAAATATGAGAAACGTATTACTAAAAAATTCAGTCACATATCTCAATGGTAACAATTCGTAAATTGCCTATGTATAATTTAAGTAGTTATCTTTGTAAAGGGTATAGAAATAATAATGTAGAAAAAATATGAAAGAATATAGAAAAAAGAGTGCACAAATATAGCTATTTTTTTACATACTTCTGAATCATCTTGTTATCTTCAAATGTACAGAGGTCGTTACCCCAACATAAAGCGCCTCTCATTACTACGACAATTTGTTAGGGACGCAACGGACAACCCCAACTTTGAAGCAGGGGCTCTATTTTGAAGCATTCTACTAACATCAAACAATATTCAATCGCCTCGTCTGAAATAGATTTCCATTGATTTACGATTTGTTTTCTTTATAAATCAATAGACTGTTACTACAAAAGTAAACGTTATTTTTCCGTCAAAAACTCTACATCAGACGATATCCGCGAAAAAATCGACGCGCGACGTATAATTCAAAGATAGAAGCCGGAAGGTAAAAGCCTAGTAACTCTTAACATACAATTATTAGATGTCGCCGCTACTTAATTTACCAACATGTTTCATAAAATCTGACTCTTAAAAGAAACTTTAAATATTGCAAACCTTTTTCTGTAACGCAGACTGACACAAATATATAACATATATATAAAAAACTGTCAAACTTTTCAGTCTGCTCTGCGATTTTTATTAATATTTAAATATGATATTTACAACGGTAGACGTCCTCCGTGTTATATAAGGTATTTGCTTACATTGACAAAATGGATTCAATATGCATCTCATATTGATTGTCAAATCTTGCATTTCATTTCCAATTACATTTACTCTAAGATTTTAATGAAAATTAGTCTGAAAATTACAGAACATTCTAATTAATGTATTAGTTGATACATAAGCACGTGTAAAGACGTGCTATCTAATGAATGTCAATTCTAAATTCAAGTTTTGCTAAATTTATTGTATAATATTTTATTAATGAGAAGGGAAAAAAGGCAGTTACACTTTCACTTGTTTACGCCCAGCAAATCTGGCAACGTTCGCCAGGCATAAACAAAGTCTTGAAAGGGTGAACCAACAGACGCTTACCGGAAAAATATGGTGATTGTTAAAATTAAACAAGCAATCTCATTGTGTACAAGCGTTGGGCCTGAATGGCGCGCCTCTGAAATGGGCCATTGCCCTGAATGTACCAAGTTTAAACAATGATTACAATCAGGATTTATAGTAATTTACATTGTAAATGCTAATGGGACCTTTTTATGACTTTTTCCAAAAGTATCAATGCATTTTATTAACTCACAATAAAATTAATGACGGCTTATATTTTCATTGCTGAAAAAAAAATTAATTAGTCTAATTAAGTTACCTAAAATACGTTTACTAATAGTTTGCTAATCATATTATCAACCTAACTTTAATTTAACCTATAAACCAAATTTAATTTGATACTCAATGAAACCTATTGTCAATACATAATATGCTTTCTTTCCCTATTACAAGATTAGGTACTGAATTGACAAAAATTTAAATAACTTATTTTAAAACTTCAACTGAACATTTATTGGCGAATTTGACTCATAAGTATACAAATCTTTAACAACGATCCTTTAAGCTTTTAATTAGTTCTAATAAGCCTTAAGATTATCTATAAAACTACCCCTGCAAACAACTATTCTTTGCGAAAATTGAAAATCCCACAATAATCTCACCCCAATGCATCTTTGGTAATAGTTACAAATATCATTCTTTTACAAAACCGCGTAATAAATCAAGAATAAACAATACCTTAAACCCAAACATATTATTTTTCACGAATTACCAAATATGTATAAGTCATGAATCATTACGATGTATCGCCAAAGAGTAACGTAGATTGGTTTACGTATATTTATTACTATTATTGATTCCATATATATCAAAGTCAAAACTCAGCAACTATAAACAATTAATTGAACCAAGATATTGACAAGATGAACACAGTGGGTACTTGAAGAGGTTTAATAGGTATGGGTACTTTTCGCCCTGTCAGCGAACGCGCAAGTTTTGGAAGTAGCAATTTCTCAAGAAGGCGAATTTGCTTGAAAGCAAACTTAGAGCTTAAGCTGATGAAATTGCGGACAAAAGCAATCTATGCCGAATGATTTGAATCTTTCAGACTGTTTGTTTCATTTAAATTAAAGTACATACCTACCTTTACTAATAATATGAGTAAGACAACAGAATTGTTTACTGTTACGTTATTTTGTGATTCTAGTTTCATTATATTAATAAATTTTCTAAATATGATAGCGCTAGAAAATCATTGTTTGTTTGAATAGATACTTGATGGCAAAACAAAATGGATCTAAATAAACGATAGCAAAGAGTCCACAATAGCATTTGCCAATATTATTTTCAAAGCATATACGTTGTGTTCTTTTTTATCTTCATCATCATCATCATTTCAGCCAATAGACGCCCACTGTTGGACATAGGCCTCCCCCATGGATCTCCACGCAGATCGGTCCTGCGCTGCAACCATCCAGCGCCTTCCCGCGATCTTCATCAAATCGTCGGTCCACCTTGTGGGAAAAAGGCATATAATAATTTATCGTTTTTGCAAAGTAGTTTGCGTAGATAAATTAATAAAAAGAGATTGATAACTCGATACTAAGTAAAGTTCATATAATAGTACTTGTACCCGTACCCTTAATACTACCCGTAGTATTCTCATTATTGCTTGGTGCGAGTAACAGTTGTTTTTTGAATGCAAAATATAATATAAAATTTATATTGACTTGAGAAAATAAAAAACAGCGGAAAATTTTGTTCCTAAGCTAAACATGAAAAAAAGGAAATTAATTTATGGATAAAGACAATCCTTACAAATAATAGAATTGGTAATTAGTAATATAGTGATATAACACTTATATTATTAGTAATACAAATAATAGAAGTGTTATATAATTGTTCTAAGAGCAAAAAGAATGCAGCCTTGGTAGAAATAAACACTTATAGCATAGCATTTTCGGACCATATAATATTGGTCCGAAACGCGGTATTTTTTTCTTTTTTTAATATTTAAGTGTAACTATGCATTTAACCTGGGGCTCAAATAATATAATAAACATTATAATATGCTTTTTAGAAATTGTTTTTTCCCTATGGAGAGGAGAGGCCATAGATTTCAGCACAAACAAGTGCCACGGAGATTATGTTGGACTATGGACCCTATGACTTGGATGGAAGGGAACAGTGTACTGAATCAAACTAGTTATTAACGTCTCGAACTCTTTTTGAGTAAAACTTGCCATAAGAAAACGACCATTATATCTTTAGTCCGCATAATTAGAATAGTGTTGCACCGATTATTATCGGATGCTTTCATATATAATGTAATAAGTGCTATTATTATAATGTACCTCACAATTCTGACATACTCGTAGGATAACCGTCTTCGTTGTCTGCTGGATAACTAACAACATACTAATCTTAACTTATTGATAACAAATTAGGCATAATAGTTAAAATAAATAATCTAATAATAAAAATATAGTATATCTACATTTCATCATAAAAAGTAGATAACATAAATTTTATTCATATATATTTTTTTAATATATTGGTTATTAATTTTTAGCCATACAAGTAATCTAGTATGAATTTTTAAATAATCAAATTTCTCATAAGGAGATGACTCTCTATTTTTTCTTTATTCATCTATGGTTTAAGCTTTCTGCCTAATTGTTGAATTATGTAATATTATTTAATCCGAACATAATTGAAATTTCGCGCCTTCGGGCAACTCTGTGACGTACTCTCGCTCGATGATTTTGTTGTACACCGTTTTCTCGTTTGATACCTACCAATAAAGCTTTATTTCAATAAATCATATTTTCGCTGCTTCAATCTATCGCTCATAAATAATATAATAATTATATATCAGTTTTAATGAAACTGAATATCAATAACCCTAGCAATACCACAGATTTTATGAATTTAGAGATTACATTTTTTTGCAATATCGGATCACGCAGATTTGCTGACCTATAATCCTATAATCCTGACCTTATTGAGTTAAACTAGATTTATGTTTCTTTTCTTTAATTCTATTTATACTGATCTGGTAGTGTATCTAATTGATGATGTTTTCGTTAAGTATAACAATGAAATGTTGTCTTTTATAGACTAATAAACTTGCGACGAAATTATTTTAAATATTATATAATTCAAAATTTATCGACATGGCAACACAAAAGATAGGTATACGTTCAGTGGTATTTATTCTGAGATGTACATATCCATATTTGTAAATAAATATAAATATAACGACAGTTAAAGAAGATTCTAGCAGACTGAGCGGCCGTACCAACAAACAACAAACCTCATAGAATGCACTAATGATTGCTTTGTATTCTGCAGAATAGAACTCTATTACCAGGGGCTACAATATGACCTCTTACGAGTTTAACCATTTTTTTTTTATAAACCACACGAAAACATCAACCAAGACGCCATTTAGTATGGCAAGTAAAAACGAGTACTTATGCGAACTGCAAGATCTTAACAGCTTTTTTACATAAATATCGACGATACGATGATGAACATTTCATCTACAAAGATATTATTGCTGTATTTTATGATATAACATTTAATAATTTTATAATATTACCTAACATTACCTACATTAACTAGTTCGCTGTAACAAATATATTTTTATAAATACGTAAACTGCCTCCTCAAATTTAATAAACGGTTATTTTGCTAAATTACTTTTAATATTTTCAACAATCATATTTCAAATAACATTTTTTACGTTTGCAACGATCCACTAGAGGAATTACTGCTTTAATCTCCATAAATTCCACCCATTTTTTACTTCACTTGCCGAGTGTTTCAGTATCACGTCGTTATTGCACAAGTTCGGAACTCACAGCGGAACAAACAGAGGCACAGCTGTGGGAATAATAACATGCTCTTAAAAATCTCACAATATTATAAAATCGACTTTTCCCGATGTAAATTAGGGTGAAAATTCAAAAGAGCACTTAGTTTAAAACCGGAATCGGTCTACTTCAAGTATTAATTGCTTTTCGTAGCTCATTGTGATTCAGTTCCGGAGAAGAGAGATGCAAATTGCGCTAAACTTCCAACTGCTCCACTTTTCTAACGAGAATGTGAAAACTTTTGATAAAAACAACGCTTGTGGAATAGAAAAGTCTACACTTAGTACACAATAACTATTTTTGTTTATATGATGAAAATATATTATAATTTCAAACGCTAGATACAAATAGAAGTATCATTCAAATGACATTGTCTTGAATTACTCTGAAATATTGAAATATATTATTAAATTCTAATATTAGTTACTTAAATGCTTTGTTGAATCAACATATTAAATAATTCATAGTGTTATAAATACTAAGTAAATGTAAGTAAGCTGGTTTTAAGTATTACCTAAAATTTGATTACAAAATGTACAAATCATATAGGTACAAACCTATTGGGTTTTATTATGAACTAAAACTATAAAGATTTTACTTTAATTATACATGTTTTCATGATCATCCAGCTAAAATAAATTTATGCGATATACTTTTTCTCTATTCCAGACTATTATTCCCCTGTTATGAACCGGCGATCATCTTGCCTTGCCTTGATAGTGCTTGCTGGTGTGCAAATTGGGGATAAAAGTGGCTAACTAAGGAAACATTAGCGAAAAAGGTCGTGGAAGTGTTCGCCAGGTTTCTCACCGCTTAATCACACAGTCACACGGCCCTCCGCGACGAGTTCACGAGGAGCTATTTCGGCTAAAATAATGAGCTAATTATTCTTTAAAAGAATTCATTGTTACATCGGCCGACAAACGAGATAAGAGCTACACGATAGAGCGCTAGATAAAACTGTTGGTTGTAAGCGTTGTGTGACCTGAAATCCTCCGTAGATAGGCAGATAAAATCTTTATTTGCAATCATCTTCGTCACTCACAAACATAGCCGTACCCCAATACAAACTAAATTGTGTGCGCTGCAGAAGTGCAAAAGGATTGTAATTCAGGATACAAACAACATACAAAATTTTGTATAAATTTAAATGAATAAAATCATATATAAAAAATTATCATGTTGTAAACTGTAAATGTTGTGTATGTAAATACCTAAAATCTATTTTTTGTAGAAAAATATTTTTTTTAGAGAATTTTTATTGCCAGTTCGTCTCGGATCCAAGATTTAGTAGCTGTGTAAAGAAAACTACCAGTGAATGCTATAGATTTATAGGAAAGATTTTCAAGAAAGCTCTGGCGCCACTATCAAGAAAAGAAGATGTTTTAAGTTTGTAAACGAGATATGTCAACTTACAAATTTTAGGATATCAAAAACCAGGCAAGCGACCTTGCTTCTTCAACCTTCTCCACTTGGATATATTTCCAAAAACTTATTCAGCATGGGAGCCTCACTAAACATGGTGTCATTGACTCCCAGGAGTTCAAAGCAAAAGCGACAAAATACATTTTGTATTCATTGGACAATACTATGACATTTTTAATAGCAAACATAGACGATATATCAAGTCTCTATAATTAAATTTCGACAAATAGAAAATTGATAACTACACGAGTACTAGTCAAAATGGCGGATAAATATACCTGACTGTATTATGTGGGAGGAGAAAAGAAAATGGAAAGAAACCTTCTGTACTTACGTCTATTATACCCTATGATGCATAAAATAAAATCGTGTTAGTTACATTATTTAAATCTCAAGAACATTTGCACCGATTTCAAACAATTACTTTTTCTATTACTTATGTTCTTATGTGTGTAAAATAGTTATTATTCTATTATTGACGGAGATGAATCCTAAAAATTGTAGAATAAATAATTCTGAAATTTATATTTTAAACATAATAAGCAAATAGAGGAATAAGGGCGAAAATTGTATTTAACATCAGGAAGGCAGGCATACTAGTAGTATGATAAATATCTCATCATACGGGACAAAGTTCGCCTACTTAGCTAGTATATAATAAAATATTGAACGGCTCACTGTTAAATAACTCTAAAATCATCAATATCGTACGGTTGCCGATTGCAAATAAAATGTCCGCTGATAACCCCAATTAACTACGGCAACGGTATTATTGATGAGCCTAACCGACAGCTCAGCGCCATGTCATTTAACCCAAAAATCATTCATTTTCGAACAAATTAGATTGAACTAATCGACATTCGTAATATCATGATGAATTCGACCACCGCCAGTTCGTCCTAATTAGAATCGATATAGATTCTATTTATTGTATGTTTAAATTTCAGATGCGCCTACTTGAATACAATATATAGTTTAATTGTTAAATTGAAATTAGGATATGTTTGTAGGACTTGCTCAAATATTAACAAAAATATTAAACTATGTAACTCTATATACCAAACATCATTCTTACATAAAATAAAAATACTAGACTATCGGATTAAGAATAAAATATATATGGCTTACAACAAAAATCTAAATAATAATTAACAGATATGGCGAAGGCTTAGTATCATGCAAACTATACTCTTACTACTAATTGTACAACGATAATAACTACGCAATTACGCCTACATTCACTAAAAATTTATGTGCAAATAAAATCAGACTATAAATGTAGTTAAAAATGTTCGCTTACTTTACGTTAATATAAAATGTGCGTACGCTTTATTTATGACAGTTTGCGACAGGTTACTGCGCCTGTACTACTAGAGATTTGAGAGCGCGAGTCTTTTGACTAGGTAAACAGTTAAATAATTGGCCTTTTAAACATAGTTCTCATTTTGCCCTCTCTGTATTTCTCTGTAGGTATACAATTTCATTTCAATAGACAATAAATTGACAACCGTGTATTAAAGTATAATTTCGAAAAGACCCTTGTTACTAAAGATATTTTTATTAAATTTTACAATTAACACAGCAAAGCATTATAAGTATTATTGACCCTGTTGAGCACAATCAGTGACCTATTTAACAATACATAACCGAGCCAATCATTGAGCACAGGGTAGACGAACACATGTATTGAATCAAGCAATAATAATTGGAAAGATACAGTAATGTTACATGTAACATAATAGCTTAACCTAAATCTTGTTCTTAATTTGAATAAATTTTGTACTAGTTTTGACGCCATGAGTTTTTAAAAGTATTCTGGAATTTGTAATTTGACCTCTGCGCTTAACTAAGGCTTTGATAAGTGTTAAACTTAGTGCATGCCTTTGCACTTATATAGTCATAATCTAACAATAATAGTAAAATAAACACGTTATGTAGATTTTTTTTCGTAGGTATTATGAATCACAATATCATTGCAGATTCTACTTAAATAAAAAGTTAATGTCTGCGTGCTTGCCACGAACAGTAGACAGATTGTACAATTTTATAAATGTACTATTTGTAGAAGTATACAGAACATTGTGTGATTGATTTGCTTTTAAAAATTTAATTAAATAAAATACAAAATCTATATTAAAACCTAAACAGCAAAACCTCTTCCTAAATAAATTCCATGCAACTGACATCTATTTGAAAACCTCAAACATCACATTTGAAATAAACTCTATGACATTTACAGCATCCAATTAGTACAAAAATATTGGCCCTGCCAGTATTTATTTACAGTAAGACATTTCAAAAGGCATTTATAAAATTGAGTACAAATTAAGTCCAAAATTTTATTATGTTTTATTGATTAATCATGATACTACTCAATATAATTTCTAGGTGATCCAGACCAGTGATCGACCCACAAATTATTTAATAATTGTGGTTGGGACGCCGATCTTATTAAAGTTAAATAGGCACATAATCAAGCCAAAAAAAACCATTTTACAGTGTTGCTTATACAAATATGCTGCCAGTGTTGCCAAGTATAAAAATAAGTATCATCTATTAGTTTGATTAGATTTTTTTTTCTTATTGCAAGTTTTTTTTACAATTTGCTATAAAGTTCAAAGGTGTAATGATTAACGGTAGCCAACCATAGTACCAGTCCAATTAATTTTGGGGTGCCGTAGTTCTAGATATTCATAAACATAAGAAGTATTATATGTATATGTGAATAAGATGAAACGGCAAATGTCAACAATAGTAGTTATATTCTAGATAGATTTTATGAAAATAAAGAACACGGAATTATCTTCAAAATAAATCATTCACAAATGAAATGTTATCCTTTTAAGTTATCACAAACTGGGGAAAAATCATCGCAGTTGGAAATACAAAACACCGTGATTGATTACACTGGCACGTTTCAGAAGCAACTGAACAGCGAGCAAACTAAGAGCGTGCTAGTGTCGTCTGTGTTAGTGCGATGACAGAATCATGCGTGTATTCAACTTCTAGTGCTTTATTAATTAGATTAGCCCTGGGCATATTAGGCGATCCACTTTGGCGAAAACCAAATGATAAAACTGAGTCAGTAAGTAGGAAACTTTTTCTATTAGTAACAATAAAAACTACAGCCAACTGTTTCTTTCTCAATAATACATGTAAACCTATTTAAGTGTTCCTTTATGATTCGATCATGTTATATATTTACTTATATTTAGATTTTCCCATATAAAATTTTGCTTATTTATTTAATAAAGATGATGGCAAATTTTTTTACCCTAATTTATGAACGCACTTTTCAAATTTATGTTAATAAATAGTATCATATCCATTGATAAATCTAGCTATTGACATAATTTTAAAGTCACGAGAATTTCAGAAACAAATATGGAGATTCAGGAGAAATCAAAACTTATATTGTTATATTAAAATAAAATATAAAAAGTAAACAGTTTTGATTTAATAAACAGTATTGTTTAAATGAAATTATCAAGTTAGACGATCAAAATTTATATAAAACTTAAGGAAATTCTTAAAATACTTTATAAATATGCTTTTCATTCTCTAAATCCATTCTTGTTATTTCCAATTTTACAAAAAACAGCGTGCAACATACGTACGCAACCCACACAAAGAGTTAATTAGCGAAATGCAACGCGCCACGTTTCAAATTGGTTTCTGAATGTCAGCTGTATTCAATGTTGTCGGTGACTGTATTCTGAAATAGTTATATACGTTAATAATGAAATATTTACTCGGTTTCTTTTCTTCTTTTATCTTTGCTCGTGCAATAAATGGTTCGTTTTTTTTTTTACTTCTTACATACATACATACATATATGTCACGCCTTGTTCCCAATGTTTTTTTTTACTTCTTACCATAAGATTTATAAGTTATAGCCAATCTGATCATAAAGTGGTGAACTAATAAATCATGTACAGTCTAATCACAATTACTATTAGAACAACTCTCACGAAAACTCTAAATCGATTTCTACTTATCATACCGCTGTACATTGCAATGAAAAGAATGGCGATGACAGTGATCTGTATGGTACGAAACGACAAAGTTACGACGCATGGTTCACATGGCACTAATATTTACAAGAAAGTATCGACTACCGTGTATAAATATTCATTTTTCAACTAGAGATGAACGTGAGAAAAGATTCCAGGGGAATTGTTGTTTCAGTATACAAGCATCCGTTTATCCTGCCGCTTATACTGAAAAATTTATAGAGATAATATTTATTCTGTAACATAACTTTTTTGTAAAATTAAAAACTATCTGTTATTTAAATAATATCATCTGTAAATTTACTTTTTATTGACAATAATCTGAAGTGAGTATCGAGACGAGTTCTTAATCATAGAATATCATGGCTACAACCAATACGCTGCTAGCGGCTAATGAGATAGTAAATATTTCGCTGGAACGTGCGATATTTTATTGATATACCGCAGTACAGGATTGTCACTTTTTATTCATACATTTTTGTGTTCATGCGAAATATTTAATAGGATCATTGCTTACATTTATTTATATTTTTGTTAATTTCAAAGTGAGCTGCAAATGAACAGGTTTGGATTTATAAGCTGTGGTTTTTTTTGTTTAGTATATGTACTGCCGAAATAAGTACTGTGGATTTTTCTTGTACACTTTTCCTTTTAGTTGATTGAACATCAAGCTCAATTTACTTCGAATAATTGGAACGTTTTAATGTGTAAATTTATATGTAAGTTACTTTCGTTTAATATATCTTTACCAATAGTATCATTGCCACTTTGCTTTGTCATTCACTCTGCCAGAATAACTCCATTTTCTCAAGGTTTTTTTTTTAACCGAGAAGCATACAGACCCGTACTAATCGATAAAAATACTAATTGCACTTCAAATACCAAAACAAGAATTAATTGTATCAAAACAGATAATTAGGTGTGCGTTATTATATTTTTGTGGCGCTATTATTTTAATTATTTAGCATATTTAATTTTAGAAAATGTATTCCTATGAGTTTTGGAGAAGATAGAAGGCGTTGGAGATCCCCAAAAAAGTTGCACACATCATAAGGGGGCTAAGAGATTAGTTCCGGCTACCTTTACTAATCTCAAGTAATACGGTCAGACATTATGGAGCAGCTAACAGCACATGGGAACAGAGAGGAAGAGGGGATTTTATGAACATAGAGAAGTCTTTTGCTATGTTGAAGCAATTACATGCAATCAATGCTACCGGGACTTAGAATAGGGAAGATGCAATATTTTTATTCTTGTGCTCATTTATAAGAACTCCATGTAAAATAGACCACAAGTATATTAAAAAATGAAGACTGTATATTACTGAAAAAAAAATTCGGTTTAAAATAATTTTCCGCGCGAAAACGGACCTATAGTTCGTATGACGTCACTCCTGTCTGTCATTGTCACTAGCTCAATGATTGTACTGCGCGTGTCATGCTGTCTTTAGTTGTTTTTGCATTTATCTCGACTTTCAAGGTATTATTTTGTAAAAATTTATAATGGACTATCTATCAACATCAGGTGATCATAACTATGCCATTGATCCTCCGAAAAAAGGCCATATGGACGTATGTTTTGTGCCAATGTGTCCATCTACTTCAAATAAGTTTCCTAATAAATTGTTTTTGATTGGACCTTCTAACCCAAAACTGAGAAAAATGTGGTTTCAAGCGGCGAAGAGGAATTACATTTATTCCCCAAAGACTTTATTTATTTATTTATTATTTAATATTTATTTATTATCTATTTTATTATTAATTTATTTATTTATTCGATGCTGTGAAGACCACTTTGACATCAGTCGGCGGATATATTTACTGTAGACTAAGTTAATCTGCTTGTACACAAAAGAAACAGTTACCTACCTAACACTTACTCAAACTTTTCAATGTCTTTTGTTTAGTCACTTTCATTTCTACGCTTGAAAACTGCAATTACGACAAAAAATGACACTACCATGTCAACATTAACTTTTAGCAGAGTCCTAAAATCTGCTTCCATTCCATCCTGGCAAACCCAACTTCCATTTTCATTCAAAAACCGCAATTCATTTTGCTTTAATTGTTCACTTTTACTACAACTTATAACCTCAAATAAGTTGTCATAACAGGAATGACGTCACTGAACGCTGATTGGTGTTTTAAATCCGTTCCGTTTCACGTTACTTTTGATTCGTAATTATTGTTAAGAAACAACATTATTTTAAATATAAACCTTGCAGTGGCACTACTTTTTTTTCTTTTTTTGCAGTTTAATAACACATTTTTCATAAATATTATAATTGCATGTTCCCCATTTAGTTAGCACCATCTTCACGGTACTTTGTGAAGTACAAACTTATTACTAATTGTTTAATTAGAATAATCTAATTGTATATAATCGACTCTGCTGATGTGTACACATCGACCACCAAGGACAAATATGGTTATAATTCTTAACCAATAAATAAACAATAATACTAAATAAAAGGTATTACTAATATCCCCTACCAAATAATTTTGACCATTAATTTGTGGTAGTGGATATACATCACCTACGCTTATTTCATTTAATTTCCTAAAATCGATTATTAACCTCCACTTCTTTTTTTCAGATGCATCAGATTTTTAGGAACTATCCAGACTGGCGAATTCCATGGACTATTAGACGGTTTTATGATTCCATCATTTAAAAACATAAGTTACGAAATAGATACTGTATACTTTAATAGAAAATACTAAATATAAATATAATTACAAATTCAAATTCAAAATCATTTATTCAGTCTGGGCTGTTACAAGCACTTGTGAATGTCGAAAAGCTACGCCGTCGGTTCGCAAATCTACGGCGGGAGACCTTGTACTGAGAAGAACCGGCAAGAAACTCAGCAAGGGCTGTTTTTTTCCCTGTATTAAATAGATACAGAGTCGTCAATTTGGAAAATGACTTCAATATTGATAATTCATGAAGTCACTTTCCATTACATAATATAATTAGTAAAAATTTATTTTGAAAACATACCTATATTAGGAATGCCGTGTCATACAGTTTTAAAAGAATATATTAAACTTAAATTAAAATTATAATAAATACGAGTAGTACCCAGTATAGCAAAGAGCAGTTACTAATATAGGTAATACGTAGTCATTAGGTCATTGACGCTAATAATCCTTTAACATTTTTATCATATTGCCGTCTACGCAAAGAACTTAAATTTCGCGACTCCTGACTGACGTCAGTAGCCTGATTGTCTAACTGACAGATAGTGCGGTTACATTGTTGCTCTATAAGGATAATTATCACATTGAATCTTAACAAAGCAGTTAACTGTAACTGCAGTATAACAGATTCAATTAAATTTTGATAGCAAGAAAGATGATACGTAATCCGGAGGATGGTAGTGTAGTCAGAGCTTCACCAATAGCCGCATACCCAGGAGCTATCACATTAATATCCTAATCACTTTTGATAGTAAACAGAGATCTAGAATTGGATCTAGTTTCTATTTGGGCCAGTACATATGAGCCATCTTATCATTGACATCTGAAATGTTATAGACACTAGTATAGTTGTATCCTTCATTTCGCCTAAGTAGCGATAAAGCAGAACTGACAAATTTAATGAAATCGGTTCAGTACTTACCCCAAAACTACTCCTAACATCAAAACGCATAAACTACCCTGTATAATATATGTACATATACATAAAATCACAATTACCGTTTGCGCAATAATTTTGTTAATCTGCAAAACGTGTTCGCGCTCAAACCGCACGCAGAACAAACCTCAATCTCCGAGCTCATTATTTAAAAAACATATTTATTTTATGAATGCGTCAAAGCGCTGTGGGAAAAGTGGTTTCCTTAAAACAGCTTTGAGGTTTCATGGGCTCGGGAAACGTGAGCTGCAATACGGCTATCATTGTGATACTTCTATAGAGACCATTTTAATGACATCTTGTATATTCCAAATTCGCTTTGAAAACAAATTATTGAATACTTTTTGATTTTGCCAAAGTTTTGCCGAAGTTGAATTGATTTTGTTTTACTGGAGAAACATTCAAACAAAGCTGGCATTCTGTAGGGATGATTATCTGATAGTAGATTACAAATTGTTTTAATATTGATAATAACTTAAGATTTACTTTAACTATAATAAAACCCGACAAACTGAATATTTTTTTTTTATATATAAGCTCGCTTTTGTAAACTATGTAAAGGTATATTTTGTGAAAGTTTATACAATAATAAATTAATACAAACTTTATTTTATTTAACCACTCAGATTCCGCTCCAGATACCTTAAAATGAATCAGAATTCAGAATTGTTAAAATGGCATCACTTCTAATTAAATACATATACAAATTTATGGAAATCAGGAAGGAAACCTTTCTGTCCTAAAGTGACTTAAAGAACGGTTGACACTGTCAAGAACGACTTAATAGATACTCTAATGCACCGTCCTCGACATAATCCTAGCACTACCTACGAAAATGAGTACTTAGGTGGTAGCCTCAGATTACTATCATTTGTCAAAGTATAAATGTAATTTTAGAACCCATTACCATCTCAAAAATTTACTTTCGACAGCCATAAAAAATACTTGCTCATACAGACTAATCTTTCTAATTATATGAATAGATAATTATATGAATATATGAATAACTGTTTTAAGCAACTGCATTCGATAAAATTTAATTTTAGGAATATATAATAATGGTATATCACTTGATAGTAAGTGATTACCGCTACTCACACCTACCCGCAACACCAGAAGAGCCACAGAGACATGTGTTTGCATTTCAATTGCGCTTAAAATGGTTACCTGTACGGCAACGTAGAGATATAAGGGTATTATTGACGTTTATACCTCTAGGATTCTTAATATCCATTACCAGCACCTACATACAATAAAATCTTTCGTTCTGCTTCTAATGGATATCTGAATGGTTCCTATTTACCAGTGTAATATAATTTATATTTATTATTTTGTCAAGTCTATTCTTTTATGGAATGCGCTCTTTTAACTCTCCAAGGGAGCATCGTTTTATAAACAAATTACATAAGCTTTACTTTAAATAAAGTTTTGGACAATCGAGACAATAATATATTTACTACGTTATGTTCTTTACGTGTTATGATTGAAAATTTATTATATTCTGCTGATGCAGAATTTCAACTTAGGGTGATCCTTAAGTTGAAGAGCAGAAAATGAAAACACAGAAACTATAAACGAGTCTTGATCTAGTCTCTTTCAGATTTATGTAATTATAACTGAGACTATGTACTCTCAAGTCTTTCGTAAGGACTGTACATGCATGCCTGATCCTACGGTTTCCTTCATCGCTGATCATCCATTCTTGGCGATAATTTTCTTCGGAGTTACGCCATTGTTCTACGCGATTATGAAACCGAAGAAACGAGACGGCATCTCTGTATTGCGGTAATAATGGTAACAGGTTCCATAAAACAGGAGCTATTTAAAAAAAAATATGTATGAAGCTAGTAAATTACTGCATAGCTATTTGATGTATATAACAAACAATCCCCGTGGCGATTTTCTTCGTTTTCTTCATATAAATGGGCTTATGATTACTTTCAGATGTCCCTAGAGATGAAACCGGGATGTATTCACCATAACAGAATAAGCAACAAAATAAATATATTTTCCATATTAATTGAGTTATAAAAATATATTTGATTTCTTTTGCTACAAAAAAATAAATATATAAGTATTTTATTCAACAAATTTCCGTTTTTGCCGTTCCAACGTAGAGGCTACAAAATACTAGAGGTTCGTCTATGTATAAATTTTTATAACAATTGATTCTACATAGTGTAGCTGAATTGCCTTTAATAAGATCAAGGTACAAGTTAAAAAACGCTAATGAGTAAGCTATTACAGCCAATGATTATTTAAATGATGCCAATGCTTGGTGTTGATTTGAAGACATTACATTCTAAAGTGTAAATATTTGTTTTCCCGTATAAATTGTAAACATATATGTACACATTGTATGATAACGACATAATTTATTGTAAATGTTGTTATTATTTTTGATAAAGCTGATAAGTTCTTGCGCCCATTCTTTTTATCAGCTAAAGAATACGTCCTGAATGGGTGGTAGGAAAAAAATTTGAAAGATTCAAAAGAGCTGTCTATTAAGTCATATTTGAATAAAGTTAATTGTGATATTAATAGACACTCGTAACTCATACTAGTTTCATTAAATTCTTAACTTTTATATTACTACATTATGAACATTATCTTTAATTCATCATGATCATAATACATATCCATTCCCATTGAGGGGCACGAACCCATATTATCTCATATAACTAGATTAATGTTAAGACGATTCTGCCTTGTCAACTATGCTGGTCTAGTGCGGATTGGTTGACTTCCCATACACCTTTTAATTCCTTCACCCTAGGAGCAGTGGATAAATGTAATACAAAATCCGATAAACGAATAAATAACACATTGGTTACTGTGCCACACCTTCTCCTGAAAAGCGGTCACTCTCAATGACCCGTGCTTAGGACATTAGGACCAAGACTTAAGTTGAGCTTGGTCGGTAAGTTACATCGATCGAACCACCTTGATCGGTGTGGAGTATGATATAATTACCGCAGCAATTGTATCCATGAGGATTTTCAACCTACTCTCTCCTGAGGGAAAACCAAAATCATTGGTCATCAAGCCCGGGCTAATCCACTAACGATTCTTAAATGTGTATATGGTGTCGTAACTAGTAAGATGTAATTCAACCAAGTAAATAGAGTAAGTATTTTATAATCTTAACTTATGGACAAACAATGCAGACTGTTCACCTGATGATAAGTGGTTTACATATATAGTGGTCACTTATTACTATAAGTATTACATGTGGTTTCTGTGGGATTTTCAGTAAATCTGTCCTCCGACAAAACCTCCACAAAAGCCACAGTGTACGTTACCAACTTGTAAAGTCATGATACGAAGTGAATTCACTGCCTACGAGTATTTCACCCCGCACACCGAAACACAACGATGCTTACACAGCTATTTTACAGCAGGTGTAGGAAGACGGAAGTATCCAAGTTCTTGGTCCGGTTGAAGTCGGTTTATGGCACGAAGGTTTTATCGCGCTTCCCGTGGAACTATCCGTTTCTCCGAGATAAAAAATACCGCAAAACCTTACTCAAGAATCACTCTATCTATTGATGAAAACCGCATGAAAATCTGTGCAGTAGTTTTTGAGCAAAGCCTTTATTGCGCATCCCGTGGGATCTGTCGATTATTCCGGGATAAAAGTAGCCTATGTTACTCGGGGATAATGTAGCTTTCCAAAGGTGAAAGAATTTTTGAAATCGCTCCAGTAGTTTCGAAGCCTATTCATTACAAACAAACAAACAAACAAACAAATATTTCCTCTTTATAATATTAGTATAGATAGTATAGATAATACATATAAATATATACATAATACATAAACCCAACTACAATATGATATGGCAAATTTAATATGATGATAACATAAACTTAAGTTAAGGAAAGATAGTGTTTTATGCTTTGTTCTTAAGCAGTAGAAAAGAATTAATGTCACGTATTGAAGCTGGAAGTCTATTCCATAAGTTCATTTTATGAATATAGAATGAGTTAACAAAAAATTGATTCGATTAATATTAGATGGAAGCTTAAGAGGTACGTAGATGCAATCTGCCAATCTTTAATTAATTATGTATGATTACCAGTAAATACTAACTCAAAGTTTTTAACACATATACCATAGCAAAGAGAATGTAAATTTTTTACTTTATTTTTAAAATAATAATTCCACTATCGTTTTTCTTACACCAATAACATTCGCACGATTCTTTGCTTAAATATATTGCAAGGCGTCTCAAGACAATCTGGGCTGTGTAATAAAATTGCATTCGTATTTCTTGCGTAACGTGCTGGTAACGACATTAGCTATAATTCCCATGCAGTAGGCAAAACGCTCTTATTATGCGCAATAAACAATGAGGGGATAACGCGTTTATAGTGATATTTTAGGAGCAGTATTGTGACAAAACTGCTCGTTTTCACGCCACTGTACTGATGTCTTATGCTATGGTTGAGAATTTATATTCTTGTATTTTATCTTTTCTATTATCGGAATATGAAATTGAAATAATAATAGAGATAATACTTACGAAACTGCAAGTATTAAAACATATGAAATTGTAATAATTTTACATAGATACAGACAGTATAAAAATATAGTAAATATAGATAAAAGATGATTAATAACTGAACATCTATAAATCACTTTTTTCACAATATAGTGTTATTGTTAATTAGAAAAGAAATTCTAAAAATACCGGTCAAGTGCGATACGCAACTATACAGCAAATAAACAATTTTCCGATTTTTCTTGAAAATTTCTTGTACATATGTAGGTCTCTATGAAATACCCTATAGTTATGATTACTCTGCACAATATTACGTTCAAATAGCATTATCTTTGCATTACGTTTATTAAGGAGCTTTATTTTACGACAATTTGAAAAAACGCAGGCCTCATTATTAAATAAATAAATAAATTTTAATGTAATATTCGAAAAACATACCTTAATAGACAGATGGACGATAAAATTGTACTAGAACGGTTTTCCTTTTGAGGTACGGTATTACAGAATAAGGGAAAACGTCAAACATAAACTAAAATAATATATAATTGGATATATATACAGCATAAATAAATATATGTAAATATAATATCAACTAAAATAATATAACATTTTCCTACGAAAAAAAATAACTTGGAAAGATTAAAAATTGTACAGCATGTTTATAAATTACATAAAGTTGCTAATGAAACACAATTTCGCTATATTAGAAACACAGGGGGCGTAGCTCAGATGGTAGAGCGCTCGCTTAGCATGCGAGAGGTACCGGGATCGATACCCGGCGCCTCCATTTTTTTTTTTGAGGAAGTTACTTATTGATGAAATTATGTGTAACGTTTTGTTTTCTATATTTATAAAAAGTACCCTATTAGATGTATAGTAGTGACAACGACTAAATTTATATTAAAAAAAAATAGGCTTTCATTTGACAAAACAGAATTTAATACAAAACTGCATCAGTAGTAATCATACTGTCAGTCCTGGTAATCATACCAAGACTAGTGGGAGTGAAGGTATCTTGATTAATTTTAATATTTTATTAATTTATATAGTATAATATTTTAAGCTAAAATCTTATTGAATCTTGTTTGTACTGGACATTGTGTTATACTTTTCATTTTTAATAATTCATTATTAATTCCAATATATTAATTAGTTATTATTAATAGAATAGCGATCTTCGTATATAAATCTCGTATGTATATAGATGATGCGTTCATGTATTTATTTATCAAATAATATTTTGATTGCGTTGATCATCGGCTATTGTTATTTTACTGTTAAGTAAACGTTAATATAATTATGAGTAACACATCAAAATTTCTAATTAATAAATGTAAATAAAGTGTATCATCATTCAAATAAATACATATTATATATCTATTCATCTTTTCAATAAAACACAGGCAAACAATTAGAAAAACTGTTGTTTATCTTTAATGGATTCTTTAGTGCTATTAGATTTTATCAATTTATTTTGATAGATCAATTCATATTATTCTCCAATTTTTTTAAGTTAACTCATTTAATGAAAAATACGAAACAACAATTATTAAATGCTCCTCTACTCGTTACATACAAATGAAACTTCCTATCTATCTATTTATATGTACTAAAATATATGTTTACATGTACCTTTGAATATAGTAAAATACATGGAAAAGTGTCACTATATTTAAACGTTTAAATTAAGGTTCTATTTAAGGTTAATTCTTATTGGTTTATTCATTTGAAAATATAATTTATGAAAATGCTTGTATGCCTGTTATAGCTCTTCCCAAAATTAATGCATGAACATCGTGTGTACCCTCATAAGTATTGACAGCCTCCAAATTCATAACATGTCTAATTATATGGTACTCATCCGAAACCCCATTACCGCCTAGCATATCCCGAGCCACTCTCGCTATATCCAATGCTTTGCCACAATTGTTTCTCTTCAGCATTGATATCATTTCTGGTGCGACCTTATCTTCATCTTTTAACCGGCCCACTCGAAGACACGCTTGATAACCTATGTGTATCTCAGTGAGCATATCTGCCAATTTCTTTTGTATCAATTGATTCGCCGCTAGCGGTCTACCAAATTGTTTTCTATCCAATGTGTACTGACGGGCGATACGCAAACATGATTCAGCTGCACCAAGAGCGCCCCAAGAGATGCCGTAGCGTGCGTTATTGAGACATCCGAACGGCCCTTTTAAACCTACAACGTTTGGCAATAAATTCTCTTCCGGTATAGCCACTTCGTCGAGCAATATCATGCCAGTAGCCGACGCTCGCAAAGAAAATTTTCCATTGATTTTAGGCGTATCCAAACCTCTTTTAACTTGAGATCGTTCAACAATAAAGCCTCTTACTTTATTCTCTTCATCTTTGGCCCATACTACAAGTACATCGGCTATAGGGGAATTGGTTATCCATGTTTTAGATCCTGATAAAATATAACATTTAGATTTTGAATCGTATTTGGCTCTGGTTACTAGCCCACCCGCGTCACTACCGAAGTTAGGTTCAGTCAAACCAAAGCAACCCACTAATTCGCCTCTAGCCATTCTTGGCAAAAATTTTTGTTTTTGATCTTCAGTAC
This sequence comes from Scirpophaga incertulas, assembly GCA_036419045.1. NCBI lineage: Eukaryota > Metazoa > Arthropoda > Insecta > Lepidoptera > Crambidae > Scirpophaga > Scirpophaga incertulas. The sequence continues at coordinate 12,425,224 of CM071641.1, forward strand.
CGTACATATAAATAGCTCCCATGGCTAAACTACTCTGGACGCTCATTGCAGACCTATAAGCGGAATCCACTCCATCTAATTCTCGTGTGATCAATCCGTAAGTGACATAAGACACGCCGGCACATCCATATCCTTTAATTGTGCACCCGAGGGCGCCTAACTCACCCATTTCCTTGTAAATTCCTCGGTCAAAGACTTCATTTCTGTTGGCTTCGATTACTCTGGGCAATAGTTTCTCGTTACAATAAGCTTTAAAAGACTCCCGAATCGCCTTTTCGTCGTCATGTAACTGCCCATCTAAATTCAGGGGATCCTCCCAATTGAATGTTACTTTAGCATTTTTCATACCGGTACACGACAATGTTCGAACATTATTGTGCTGTTTACACAAAGCTTTTACAAATTTATTGGTTAACGACGTAGACATCATGAATGCTTTTTATAAAACAAAACATAAGTTAGTTATGCATGGAACACACTACAACACGTACGTAATGTTTTATTATTTTTGTATAACACAACTATTTTTCAAAGACAAAAAAGGCGTAATAGATCGTAACACTCCCAAAATAATCGTATATAATACTGATTCAAATAATTTTGAACACACTCCGATTGAGTAAAGTTATGTCACTATCTATCAGGTATTTCCATTTTTTAACCAAGTTAACCTCGCCAATGACCCACTGACAGCGACTACTAGCGTCTGAGTGATCTAAAATAGCAATCGCAGCTATGTTCACTGTCTACGTAATACTTGTTTGTATCTGACTGTATACGTGAGCGAGAACGTGATACAGACAGTCTGTATGTAAAGTTAGACCGTCTATTGTTGGAATAAAGTTGCTATTCGCGTATATTTTCTATTGAAGTACTTGTTTACAAAGATTTGTTACTATGTTGGGTAGGTTTAACTAGTTTGTCAATAGGGGGGTGTGATAAATACTCTTATCAAACCAGATAGGTAACTAACTAGGTTTGTGGTGATAACTAATATTAATAACATTATCAGAATCTAGTTATGTGCGAAATATTTTCTGATTCTGCATTAATAGCAGAGAAAAATATTTATTGTCTGTCTTTAACAGAACTACAGTTTCAGCTTACATAGCACTCACACCAATTGTTATTTATATCTATGAAATAATTCCTAAGGTATACGTTTAAAAAAATATATGTTTTCCAAAAACTACATCATTATTGTACGACAGTAGCAATAAAATAAAGTGATCCACTTATATCAATTTTATGATATATATTTTTATTATTATTGAATTTTATGAAAGAGAACATTTTTTTGATTCACGTATACCCATACGCACAAAGATCAAGGTGTTTATGACAACAGTCAAGCCGGCGATGTTGTATAGTGCGGAGTGCTGGACTGTCAAGTACTTGTAGAGCTATGCATAGAAGTTACTCGTTACTGACATGATGTTGCTTAAGTGGTCCGGTGGAGTGACGAAAATTAACACAATTCGATGTGAAGATATCCGAAGTAGCTTAAAAGTAACTCCCGTCTCCAAAAAACTTACAGAAACCCATTTGACGTTGTATGATGTAAGCACGTCGTTTTAAAAGCCTCGACTATACCAAAAGAAATGAAGCCAAGGACCGAAATAGCCAAATTAATTGAAAAAGCTCAAATACCAGACCCAAGACAGAATATCTACGCCATTAGACTGGGAGAGCCACATCCAACTAACTTGAGATAAGGTGAAGACAAAAATATTATTTTTTATAAAACTATCACAAAAGCTTAAAATTTTTAATTTTAGTAATCCTTTTTGAAAAAAGAAATTTTATGAATAACGTTGTAGTTTTTGTTATGAAATTATAGACTGATAACGCTACCATTAACTGGAGACATAACGCGTAGTAAGAGGCTGACTATCGTCATTTTCTTGACTTCGAATATAAGAATAATAAGCATGAATTAAACACTTTTTAACAAACGTAGATATAAAACTTAGCACTATTAATACTCGAAATCAATATCGGCATGCTCTTTTATAGTATAGACAAATTATAGAAACGTAATTATAGTATAGACAAATAATAGAAACGTAATTAAGCTATCAGTTTTAGGCCGAATTCGAAAAAAATGTACTGACGTTCCTTCTAGGTATATTTTTATAAATATTGGCGATTTATTAAATAACAAAAAATATTCATATATATAATACGGCAAAATTACCGTATTATATATAGTGATATTTGGAAACTCCCTCTCAAGATTATGAAACTACCTGCCGTATTAAATAATTTTATAAAGTCTGATTCAATTCAAGAGTTTACAAATGTTGAATTCGAAGTTGTCACCGAAACAAAAAAATACCTACAGGCTTTTGGTGTCTGTTTGCAGTCACTAGGAAAACCAAGTCGTAAATATAAATTAGCTCAGTGACACGAAACATCCTGCAGGCCGTATGCAACCAGCTATCCGCATTCGTACAAATTATGCCTACATTACACACACGGTCGGAGAACTCCTACACCACAAATTCATGTCATTGCTTGGACAAGTTTGGACATAAATTAATGATCGTGAAAATGAATGAAATGGCTAACAGTAAGAATATTGTAATTATTTAATGATCAACTCAAATGTCAGCAGAAATTTATCTAAAATTTTGTCTTAAACTTCAACAAATATTGTGCCCATATCATTTAAACATATTAATATGTTTAAATGATAATTTCTCTCACCATTATTAGATTCCTAACACCATAGGTTTTGAATTCGAGTAAAATATTATTATAAAATAAATATAATTTTATAATTTGTTCCCCATAGTTCGACTTATTATATCTAGGTGGCGTTACTATATTAATAAATTAATTTAGAGTACAAATTAGTATGATATAGCGCCACCTGTCAAGTATTTTAATATATAATGCATAATGAATAAAATGTAGGTATCTCCCCTACTCGCAGAATAACCACCATTTATGTTATGTCGACTTAACTACATACTTTTCGTGGCTTCAACAAGTAAATGTATTTATCGTAGCAAATGCCAAATTCTAGTTAATAAATGCAAAATATTAATAAAAGTTTAAACATTCGTTATATTAATAACTTTATTTAACTATTTGGAAAATACAGCCTAATTTTTACTTAACGCCTAAGTAATTTTAAAACTACAGAAATTCATGTAATGACTTGGCAATCTAACTTACATGTGTATTAGCTTGTACTGTACTTTGTTAAATTGATTTGCTTTTTCATATACTAACTAATAGGTATACATGATAATGAAAACAGTTTTAAAACTGTCAAGAATTAAGTGTAAATGTGAACGTAGATCTAAATCATTGTCGCGTGGCAACATTGTCGCTTGTTCAAATGCGAGCTTTGTTCAACAAAGTGAGTGATGTAGGCGTAAATTCAGTTCGGTATCAAGAATATTTCCTCTCACATTTATTTTCACGTTATCTTGTTACATCTAAGTCGATATTTCATTTATTTTGGATCAGGAACTACTTATTCCGCCTGTATCCGAAATAAGGTATTTGTAAGTCAATTGAGTTACTTTGTATCAGCTCTCACAATAAAATTTTGTTCTCGGTACTCAAGCTATATATACTCGTTGACACACTAAGATTTGAAGGATACAAATGCTATGATATCTTTTTTTAATAAATCTTCTTATCATATAAAATTAACAAATTATTAATATATTTAATGATTTTCTGTGCCAGTGTTTTGAATATAAGCACTATTAATGGAGAAAGATTATGTATTTACTTGTGATTCTTTATTATAAACTTTTGGTTTCTTTAGATACACCAATGTTATTTTCATACGAGTATCTTGTATCAAAATGAAGACTACACTTCCCCCGTGATAAATTTCATGATGAAATTCATCTTATCAATAACAATCGTTTTAATTAGAACAATACTGAAAAGAGAAACACGTGATTCCTAATTTTGCAGATAAATCGAAAGTAATCAGATCACTGTTGTACCTCCAACGCGACCCTCAACAATGTAGATCCGCACAGGAGGGATGTCTCCTATAAATTATTCACTTTCTATTTGCATGATAAACGATGTGAGAGCTCGAAGGTCTAAGAACCTTTAATGGCGCCTCCAGCTATTGTATGTACCTACTCCACCCTTTTATAGTTCACGGGCGCGACACTCTTTAATGGGACAGTGATTTTTCCCAGTCATATGCAAATGTCAGATTAGCATACATTTTACTTTCCACTCGTACTCCACTGGCAAATGCGATGATGGCATTAACAATCCGGATTTGTGTTTCGTTAAATTTTAACAAAAGAAGTCCTTTTTGTAACGGTAAGCGTAAAGTGAGCTAAAATAAGGTTACTTTTTACTTTAACGAAGATTAGAGAAAATATATTCAACGGTGCTTTCTGTAATAGCATTTGTATAGAAAGTAAAAATATGTGTATTATTATAATTAATTTATTATTTGTGTATTAACCGAAACACAAATTCAAAAATAAATCATTCAGTTTTATTTAAATTTGGTTAGAGGAAAATTGTTACCACAGGGAAATATTACTAACCTGAAAATCAGTGTCGTACTGACACATAAATTAATAAAAATTGACTTAGCCTGGCTTAATCTTAACGGTAAAAACCTGTAAAATTATAATGCTAATGTTCTGTAGTTTTTGGTACTACACTTATTTACGAATGGTATCGTTTTTCATTCATCTTTTGCACCCCTTTAGAAATACTGAATATTTTAAACGCAAGTTAAACAAAGTGGACTTTCCAGCGTACGCATGTTAGGGAAAATCGTGCGATCCTAAATTAGAACGTCACGGGAACTACAAATATAAATGGAATAGTCATGTCGTTCGTATGTATTGGAATGCCGGGTACCTAAGTATGCTGTCAGCAAACTAAAGTTCGCCGCTATCTTGACACCAGCCACTTCGGATGACGACACTTTATAAATATTCTACACTGTTCATTCTTAAATAGAATCGAGCGAGACTCGAGAGCCAAACTTTTTACGGCGGGCAACATTTCCTTCGAAACCTTTGTCAATTAATTAGATTGATCGGTCTAATCTTATTACTGTCAGGTCAGCAAACTACGTTATTGTAATTAATTAATTGACTTTCTTGTTTTGTTCCCACAGCAAACAAGATAAAAGCTATCAAATAATAATGGGAATCTTTTTTTTATTTAAATTGATAGTTTTTGTGTGATGTGCCAATAAAAAATAATAACAATGGAAAATTTTCTTAACACAATGCAATGTATAAATGTTTATGTCTGTACTGATGCTGACAATATCAATCATGACTAATGCTGACAAACTTTAGGTTAAGGTCGATTTGAGAAGGCTGGATGTTTACTGTCACACTAATAAACTAGACCTTAAAGTGTTCAACTATTTTTAAATTAGCTTCACAAGAATAAACCGTTTTGTTCCACCTATCGTCTAAAAGACAAAAGTTATTTACTTAATGTGATGCACGGCACCTGGAAGTTATTTTGGATAGTAAACTTCTTTATGACAAACTTATTACTTCAGTCTGTAATAAAGCATCCCGAGCTTTCTAATACGTATATCTGCGCCTTTCAAACAAATGAAAACATTAAAAATAAATCTACTGTATAAGGAGTCGTTTGGATTATGCGAACTCAATCTGGTGTACTATTTATAATGTATATATCTATCAAATTGAAAATATACAGAATAAATTACCTCATTTCCTAAATTATAAATTTAAGATACCTAACCAAAGATAAATTTCAATGAGCACTAAACCAAATTTCATCTTTCGCCATTATCCACGAGACGAACAATTGCCGACATTGTAATGCATGTTTAAATTGTAAGGGGAACCATCGCATGTCCTGAACTGCTAGGCAACAATTGGATTAGTACCTAAGCTTGTGCCCCGTAACAAAGTTCACATAGCATTCAGTGTTCCGCTCTCGAACCAACTACAAAGAAAATCGTTACAGGTTAAAAATTGGTAATTTGTTTAATGGTTTTGATATTGATGTGGACATATTCCATGATAGCATTCATAGCATCAGAAATCTACAGAATTTTTTTCTTGGAGAAGCAGCTAAAGCACGTCTTATTTAAGATTTTTTGTATTTGTATATATATTATTGCATTTTGTTTGTTTATTTGTTTGTTTGTAAAACTCTTTATTGCACATACACATAAATAATACTCAGAAACATAAATAATACATTTAACATATTATGTATATGCAAAGTCGAACTTATCCCTGGCGGGATCTCTTCCAGTTAACCTTTGTTTAATATTGTTTTTATTGCAATTGTGTTATTATGCTGTATTATCAGCAACAGACCGATAAAATTGTTGCTGTTTGAGCGTATTATTGAAGTGTAGTTAATCACTTTATATGTTTACACTCGTTATTCTTTCTGTTAGGTATCCTAATAAAATAAAATAAAAATTCTAAGAGCATTGTTGGCACGACTGAGGCAAACTACAAGAAACCTCAAGGCTTGCGGTTACTTCTTCCAATGTATCGCTCTGGCAGTGTCGAGAAGGGAGTGTACCCAGCATAATGGGTTCCATGCCGCAAGCTAGAAGGGGTTTAATTTTAATAACTGGGGTTATTTTAAAAATGTTTAGAATTATATATTTGTTTATTTCTTAGGACTACTTTATTTTTATTTTGTAGTATTATTGGAATATCATCTGTATCACACAATCTATTCTTGAAGTATAAGATATTATAATATAATCATCATCATCTGAAGTAAACTGCTAGAAAAGTCCGCCATTGTACTACATTGTATATAAAGTTTAAGTAAATGAATAAATAGCAATAGACCTAATATAAATATATTACGGGAATAACACCAATACCAATTTAATATTTCCTATTCGATCTCTCAAGCCCATAATTATTGGTGCAAATGGAACGTTCCACTCCTAAATGGTCCTTTTTTCAAACATTACTAATAATATTTAGTCACCGAGACGAATCCTAGTTCATAATACAGTATTTAACCAGATAAAAAGTGGTCGTTTAAGTAGGCTTCTACTTTATGGTCTATGAAAGTCAAGCTCTTTTTACGTGATATGTGAAACTACTGATTTACCTTCATATAGCATCTGCGAATCTAAGGTTGCGTAATGTTTGTGTGGAAGATAATATGTTTATGTGACTTGTGTACCATCTTATTGATATTAGTGTTGAAGATCACATGTGTTTATTAGTTGAACTGGCAACGCTATGCTACAAAGCCATGGAACAAGAGCCTAGGACAAGACTAACGTATTTTGATTGTTTTGGAGACATGCAAGTATAAGATTAAGAAAAAATAGAACGTTAGCTACGTGAACTTTCGCATTGTTCACAGCAAATTGAAATAAAATATATAAAAAGGGATTGGTTTTTTTACACATTTGTCTTATTGTAACTGAGGTCAGAACATACCGTAAACTTTCCGAACACTGCCCAACTAAAGTGAAATTGTTGATTGACCTCTTGTTGGAAATTTGAGATTTTGTCTTACGAAAACATATTCGTCAACAATTTTTTAGTATTGAGCCTCCAGAAAAATAAAATAAAATTCCCATGAAAACAATAATAATACAGGCAAAGCTGCGGGCGCAAATCTAGTATTACAATCATTTAACAAACTTCTGTTGTAAATTCCGTTGATCGTTGCCGTAAAACGGCCAATAAATGATAATTTCGCTTACCAACTTTTCTGCTAATGTATATAACTTGTTGTGTAATTTAAATAGATGACTTCCATAAAGTCGTCAATGAATCTTCATTAATATTCTTTGTGTAGATGCCCGTTAAATAATTAATTATTAAGTTTTACTCGCAAGTACCAAAAACTCTTAAAAGAGCGTCATCGGGCTTTATAATTTTCGCAAGTTTAATCAGTGAACGAAAATTTACGTTTAAGACAAATTCCAATTTCGGCCATTATTTTCAACTTAGTTATTTAATGTTGAATTTTGTTGTTCTCAGTTTACACAAGCGATGTTATTGAGCAGAAACAAATAATGTTGCCTTTATTGAATAATGGATTTTTGACTTCTAAATCGTCAAACTGCTGATTGAACATTTGTTCAATCTCAATCGTTTCAATTAAAAGTCTTTAGAAAGTTTTCATAAAAATATATTTACTAGCCTTTGTTCGCATAGTGATTCCATTTATTTTACTAAGCTGAGGTTTAAAAAGGAGACAATAGATTTAAAGTTTGTGGTATAGCTACAAAAATTGGTAATAATACTCCAAAAGTTAACAAAAAACCCTTTGAGATGTGTTGTAATAAGCAATTAGTACCAAATTAGGAATCAATTTAAAAACAATGGCGTCCCCTCCATTTATTGAATAAGCAGCATTTATGATAATTAAATCTAAAATGTTTATCACATACTGGCATCATCAAACATTTAATTATAATTTAATTCGCAAATTTTACTCGAGTTTATCTCTGGGAGATCTCTAAAAACCAACCCTAACATTATTCAGAATTAAACGTTATAAGCGGGCTCAAAAATGTACATATTTTAAGTAATTAAAAAATTATGAATTCGTCGATTAGTAAACCTACCAAAATTAATTCAGTTAATATTATTTCTTTATACCTGTGTTACCCAGCATTATTTTTTATTTTCGATATAAACTCAAAAAATCGCACATGATTTGACACAATATTATTCCTTTGTCAAAAATCTGACACGATCATAATACTTATACTTATTACAAAAAATATATTTCATGATTCGTTCTAAATAGTATGTGGTATTATAAATAAATATCATAATAACCATACTTCAAAGTTATTTTCAAATATGGTTAATTAGAACATAAAATGCCTCTGTTCTACTTTGCATACTCTATATTCAAGTAAATGGGACCTTAAGTAAATAGATATCTACATGGTGTGTAACGTTTCGTTCAACTCTTACTATTACTAACACGTCAAGCGTTACGTTTGCACGAAAACTATATTACTAGTGACAAGAGCTATCAACGTGTAAGTCTGACGCATTGCTATGAGAATATTGATCTTGTAAATTTGAATGCACTAAATAATGACACTTTACCAAACTCTTTATCTACAGGTAGTTTACACATCATTAATTGTAGCACATCTATAGGGTATTTCAACAAGAACTTTGTTTTTTAATTATGGCAACACTAACGACATAACAGCATAGACAGTTAGTTTGTTGACATATTCGTCGTAGAACTCGCTAGAGTAAATATATTCTTTGTCGTAGAAGCTTTGGCAATTGTTACAATGAATTCAATTTCGATCGAAAATCGCATTAAAATAATTAAAACCCACTATAAAAATGGTGGTTCTGTTAAAATTACATTCCTCAATATTCGTGATATTTTCGGACAACATAATCGTCCTTCTGAGACCGCTATTCAGAATTTGGTAACTAAATTTGAGTCGACAGGCTCGCTACAAAATATGCCAACACCAACGCGTGTTCGACCGGTCAACTGAAAACATCGCAGCCGTGAGCCACAGTGTTGAAGAAGACCCAAACCACCACATGGCGAATTTAAGCCGCTGTAAGGCCAAAGCCGTAAGGATTTGGCTTTGAAGCCTTACAAGATTCAACTACAGCATTTGAAGCTGACTGACCATTCACATCGCCGTTGTTTCGCACAATTCATTTTGGAACAACCCGCTAGTTTTTCTGAAAAAATCATTTTTTCAGACGAAGCCCACTTTCACTTGTCAGGGTACGTCAACAAGCAAAATTGCCGCATTTGGGCTTCTGAAAATCCTAGAGCGATTATTGAGAAGCCTTTGCATGCTCAACATGTCACTGTATGGTGCGCTATGTGGTCTGGAGGCGTGATTGGGCCGTTTTTTTTCGAAGATGAGGCTGGAAATGCGGTAACGGTGAATGGATCACGCTACCGCGAGATGTTGAGTTATTGATTTATTGATGGATTAATTCAATTTTGCCTATCATTGATGACATGGATATCACTGACATGTGGTTTAAACAAGACGATGCCACATGTCACACAGCCAATGAGACGATCAATTTATTGCATACCAAATTTGCTGATCGCGTAATTTCCCGAAATGCAGCTGTTAACTGGCCAGCCAGATCGTGTGATTTAACACCACTGGATTATTTTTTTGTGGGGCTGTCTTAAGGACAGAGTCTATACGGAGCCAATCGAATCGACTACAGCCTTAAAACTCAAAATCTGTGATGTGATAGCCGAAATAGACCCGACATTTTGCCAAAAAGTGATTAAAAATTTTGATGAAAGAATTGACTTCTGTCAGCGTGGTCGTGGTGGACATTTGCCAGATATAATTTTTCATTCATAATTGCCGAACTTTTCTCTTAGTAATACAATAAAAATTTGAATCATCTTCATCTAAATTTTTTGTTTTATTTTGTTTTATAAAACAAAGTTCTTGTTGAAAGACCCATTATATATTTATAGAGTTATTCCTACACTATTGAAAGTAATGCCATCCATTGGCAATAATTGAATCTTAGATCCTATTGTTGATATTATTTTATGTGTGACTTATAAAATCTTTATGAATTTATCCTTAAATATTATATACAATACAATTTTTGTATTTTACACAGAAACTATCAGACATTGAACCTCTAGCTAGACCAATCAGACTATTGTAAAAACGTTGTACACGACAGACGTTATTCTGTACGCAACTGATTACTAAATCTTAATCCTTTCTTTTTTTTTGAGGGGGCGAAATGCTACCTTTTGCACCATGACACCGCGCTCCGTGGGGCTCTCCGGTCAAGAGGACTGGCCTACCTACTAAAACCCCCCCGAGTTCTCTAGGCCCATACGGGGCACATGGCGGAGTGCGCTCTCACGATTCGATGTGTGCCAGGGCCGACTCGACCAAGAGTTGGTCAAGCCACCGCCAAAGGAGGGACTGTCCGAGAGGACAGTCCCCCACTAAATCTTAATCCATAGTAATATGGAAACCACTCAATGTTCAATCTGATGGAATAAAAATCATAATGTGATATTGACTTCTTAATAATTATCATATAACATTTTATGTACACTATTTATGCGAGGTCAGCTTCTTATTGACGACTCTGTAAAACTACAGCGAGAAAAAAAATTCCAGTACAAGGTCTCCCGCCGTAAACTTGTGAACCAATGGCGTAGAATCTTTGATGTGCAAAAGTAGTTGTAAAAATCACATTTGAAGAATAAATTTTTCATTATGATTTTATGCTTAACATAATTATTTTTAGGAGCAAATTAATAAACAACTGACTTACACAACGCTGACTGTTATTAATATCGCAGCGTCTCAGAACAATGTTTATTCAAGCAAACACAATATTACGAAAACGGGGGAAAATTACAGTGACGGCGTACCAACAGCGATTTTCATTTCCCGAATGTTTCGCAATGCCGTTAATACCTTGCTCCATGCCGGCCAAACTCAAAGTTTTAATTGCGAACTCTTAATGAGATAGGTGACAGTCACGGCCTCCAATTGGCTACTCTAGCAAATTGATGTTGGCTTTATAATAATCAGTGACTCATCAAAAGCGTAGCTTTCAGATAGACATTTAAAATTTATCGCTTGAAACATTAAGAACGAGTTGACAAAAATTGGCATCATTGGTAAAATTTACTTTTGACATCTGTTTCCGTTTCCGGTTCCGCTAAGACACTTCCGTTGCATCAGTAATAAAAACGTAATACATTATCGATGACCTCCGTAGCGAGTGGTTAGTATACCGGTTACAAGGTGTCGCCATCTCTGAAGTCCCGGGTTCGAATCCCGGTGGGTGCAGATGTTTGCGTGATGAATGCGAGCATTTGTACCATAGTCATGGTTGTTATCATATATTTCTATTAAAAATATTTATATATGTATGTCTATCCGTTACCCTAGATCCCACAATACAAGACTTATTTATAGTATTTACTTTGGGCTAGGGTGTAAGTGTATCCTTCTGTGATGCAGTGATGCTCCAGAAGGAGGCCGCCGAGCGGGGTCGGGAGATGGCCGATCCCGCTCGAAGAAGGCGGCACCGGCTCGGTAGCACAGCTGCGGCGCCGCCGCGGATCGCCAGCGGGCGCGAGGAAATCGCGCCCGCGGATACGACCACCCGGGATGGACCACGCCCCCTCCGTGGTCGGGGGGCGCAGTCGGTGGAGGAGATCAGGGGAGGTAGTGTAGCCTCCCCCGAGAAGGGCTCCCCTGTAGGCAGGGGAGCGGAGACTGGGGGTTCCCGGATGTCGCTTCGCATTCCGGGGGCTCCCTACATGCCCGAGAAAGGCCATCCCTGAGGTTATTAGTGTGTAGGCTTCCCCCTTCTGGGGAGGAGAGCCCCACATAACCGCATGGTATGCAATTTAATGCATTTTCCTCAGGGGAACAAAAAAAAAGGTGTAAGTGTAAGAAATATTTATTTATTTATTATTATTGTCTATGGTTTCGTTCTATGGCAAAGTTAAATAGTTCCATAATATGAATGACGTCATCTGTTACTTAGGGTATATTATAATCGATCGGGAGGGGTGGCGTTGGCGGTGTCGTTAAACATCGTCAACGCCTTCGGCACCCTCCCCTGGCAGGCCATTAGGGAGGCGCTCGTATACCACGAGCTGCCTCCCTACCTGCGGGCCGTGGTCGAGAACTATCTGCGCGACAGGACGATCGGCGTGATGGGACGGGACGGGATGGAAACGTCGAGGAGGGTCGAATGCGGCGTTCCGCAGGGGTCGGTGTTGGGACCCCTGCTATGGAACCTCGCATATGACGCGGTCCTTCGCACCAGCCTTCCTCGCGGCGTGAGTGTTGTCTGCTACGCTGACGACACTCTGGTCGTGACGACTGGGGCCGACTTCGGGCCGGTGCTCAGGCTTGCCGAGCTTGGGGTGGCATGTGTCGTGCGGGCGATCCGCCGGCTGGGTTTAGAAATAGCGCCTCACAAAACCGAGGCGCTATGGTTCCACGGCCTTCCGAAGCGCCGGGAACCACCCAGCTGCCGGATCCGGGTGGGTGACGCGGTGGTCTTGGTGGGGCCGTACATCAAGTACCTGGGCCTCACCCTGGACCGCCGCTGGAGCTTCGAGGAGCATTTCGTGCGGTTGGTCCCCCGAGCCAAAAGGGTGGCGGCGCATTGCATCGCTGCTGCCCAATCTCGGGGACCGAGGGATGGAGTTCGCCGCCTGTACGAGGGCGTCGTGCGATCCGTGGCCATGTATGGGGGCTCCCGTGTGGTCGCAAGACTGCGCGAGATCCTCCCGCTGCAGAGCTCTGCTACGGAGCCTGCAGCGGATAATGGCCATACGGATCGTACGAGGCTACCGTACAATCTCGTACGAGGCGGCGACGGTTCTGGGACGCTCCCCCCCATTCGACATCCTGGCCGACATGTACGCGGCGACGTATGCGTCGGGCGTGTCGACCGGGGAGCGATGGGGGGAGCGATGGGGGGAGCGCCCTGGAACCCGCGCACGAATTGCCTAAGTGGGAGTGGCACCGACGGATTGTGGCGACCTGGCGTGCGCAACTCGAATTACGGATCTGCGCACGCCAGCGGGCCGTCGGTGCCGTACTCCCGCACCTCGAAGCTTGGCTCCACGGGAAGGAGGAGGTCACCTACCGATTGACTCAGATACTCACCGGGCACGGTTGCTTCGGTGAGTATCTGTGTCGAATAGGACGGGAGGGATCGACACATTGCCACCACTGTGCATCCGACCTCGACTCGGCCCAGCACACGCTGGCGGAGTGCCCCGCGTGGGCCTCCGAGCGCCGAGTCTTGGCCGCAGAGATCGGGCGAGGTCTGTCTCCGCCGGCATTGATTGCGGCAATGCTGGCGGACGAGGGAGGTTGGAGGGCTGTTGCCTCCTTCTGTGAAGCAGTGATGCTCCAGAAGGAGGCCGCCGAGCGGGGTCGGGAGGTGGCCGATCCCGCTCGAAGAAGGCGGCGCCGGGCTCGGTAGCACAGCCGCGGCGCCGCCACGGGTCGCGGCGGGCGCGAAGAAGTCGCGACCGCTACGGCGACCCGGGATGGACCACGCCCCTTCCGTGGCCGGGGGGCGTCGTCGGTGGAGGAAACCGGGGGAGGTAGTGTAGCCTCCCCCGAGGAGGGCTCCCCTCTAGAAAGGGGAGCGGAGGCTGGGGGTTCCCGGAAGTGGCTTGATGTTCCCGGGGGCTCCCTACATGCCTGAAGAAGGCCAGCCCTGAGGTTTTTAGTGGGTAGGCCTCCCCTTTCTGGGGAGGAGTGCCCCACATAACCGCCGGCTCGCCACAGCCGGGGTATGCAATTTAATGCATTTTCCTCAGGGGAACAAAAAAAAGGGTTTATTATAATAAAAATTCACATGTCTTGAATTTTGTTACCTAGTTGTAAAAAGGCAAAAATGCCATTTAAAAGGCCGGCAACACATCTGTGACTCCTCTGGTGTTGCGGGTGTCCATTGACAACGGTTGTCGTTTACCATCAGGTGATTCGTTTGCTCGTTTGCTGCCCTATCCTATAAAAAAACACATTCAAAATATGGTAAACTTAAAATTATGAAATGTTGTCAGTTAAATGAAGTTTGACAAAAAATGGTAATAATATTGATTCTATTATATGTAAATAATTATGATTTTATCGGTGGCGCTGTGGTCTGTTCTAACTCGAATCGCGAGATTCGAGTGGCCCGGGGTAGATCCTGGTATTTACAAATATAATTATCGTTTTTCGAATTTCATATGTACACGTGTGTATGTGTATTTATTTGACGCTCCTGCGGTTAAGCAAAACATCATGAAGTAAACTTGCAAGGTTGACTAATTTTCGTAACTTAGGCTGTAGCTTGTGCAGCGGTCTGTAGCTTGTGCGCCTCAGTCGGAGCAGAACTATGGCAATGGTGATACTTATATTATATATAAGTACTTTACATTTCCCTTTACAAGATTATAAGAAGAGTTTACCAACGCGTACGAATGATAATTAAAAACATTTAAACGGTATTATATTATTTTTTTCAACCCGTTTTTCTTCCCATAAAACATTATCATAAATTAAATAGAATTTATTTATATTTACATTGAACAACAATTGATAAAATAATTAAACTAAATTTAACTGAAACTTATTCAACTAACCAGACACCAGACGTACTTACTCTAGAAAACATAACAAAATACAAAGATCACAGCGAGTTCACACAAAAGAAAACGTAGGGTAAAAAGCGTAAAAGCGTACTGCGTCCAATGATGGCGAATTCAAGGGCTACATTTGAAATTCATAACTCCAGCCTGCCTAGCACCGACGTGGAAGTGCGATGGACAAAAGCGATTCCACCGCCCATATCCTCTGTTCAAACACCGTGTTTCGTTCAAATATTTGTCTAATTATTCGCGGTGGACGCATACAGTACGAGTATTCCGCCCCGACGACTATTGCGACTTAACTTTATTTATGTTCTGAATACAATTAATGGTCGACATTACATTTGTGTGATACTTCGAAAATGTTTACATATTTATTTGTCTTAGAAGAAAAAATATTACATTATGAAAAAAACATAATGAAATAGGTAACGCTATTTATACGCTATTAATATAAACAACTTAATAACAATTTAGATAGACATGTCTATTCAGTGACATTTTTTTTTATGCGGTAGAATGAATATAGCTAGGTAGGAGAACTCTAACAACGAGTGCTCGAGCATATCGCCGACAGTCTCGCAGTGGTGCCTCGTGGCATCTACTTGTAATGAATAACTTCGTGGAGGTATTGACCACTGTATACATATGTAGTCAATACTTGTACCAAGTCCATGGCTCCAATGTACATTCCTCTAACTCAAAAATGCCGAAATTTCTTTTTTTACGTAAATCTCTTAACTATTTCATAAGCATTAAGCCCCTTAAATTTCATGCAAATATCTTAAGAAACAAAAAAGTTTTCAGGTTTACATAACGCGAAGTAGATGTACATCCAGCCTTTACCTTTACATATCAGTTGATGGCGCCCTTAATTCGCTATCACTTCGGACTTGAGTGCGAAACTTTCTCCATATAAAAATGATTCCGTTGCTATGTAAGATATGGATTGCGTTAGAGACTGAAAATTATCATAACATTTAAAGTAAGTAATCATCTCTAAAATTACTGATTAAAATTGGGACTAGATGGCGACCAGACATCAGTTCTGATGAAATCGATAGTTCCGTGATACTTGAGTCGATCAAGCTTTATTAAAACACATGCTTAAGCTTCATGTAGTTTATTTTGCAGAGCAGATCTACATCTTATTGAAATACGCAATTTATTATATATACGAATAACATTTTATATGTTTCTATGGATACCACCAAGTACTAAGAAAGTTTAGTAAGGTGGCAGTTCCATGGACGTAATAATAAATACAAACTTAACACAGCCCCTCAAGGTTATAACGAAAAGAATTGAAGTTATATACCTTGCAAAAACTTAGCTAAATACTAACACATTTAATATTAAACGAAACGTTTGTACAACAACCTAAATCCAACGAGTGCGTAGAATATCATAAGCCAATAAAAAAAAAACTAGGTAGCAAAAAAAACAAAACTTAAATTATTACGAATTTAAACGAGATTTAACTTATTAAAGAAATAGACGTGTTTGACAGTTGGCAGTGACTTTGTAAATATATCAGAAACATTTTCATCAGTAGGCACATATGAAATAGATATAAGCTTTTTATTTACTATATCCTTAATATAATGATATTTAATTGCAATATGTTTAGACGCTTTATTATTTATTTGATTATGTATTAGCATAATAGTACTTTGGTTATCAATAAATAAACAACTTGGAATATTTGTTTCATTATTTGTGAAATCTGCTAGAATACCCTTAATATGCATGAGTTCACTTACAGTATGAGCACCCGCTACGAACTCAGCTTCAGCTGTCGACAGTGCTGTACACGTTTGCTTTCGAGAGAACCATGTTATTAAATTGTTACCGTGATATATAGCACAACCACTAGTGCTTTTGCGGTCTGTTTTGTCTGCAGCCCAGTCAGCATCCGAGTATGCCCTGAGAGTAAGAACATTGCACCTTACATATAGCAGCCCCTTTTCAGAAGTTCCTTTAAGGTAACGCAAAATTCTCTTACCTGCCTTCCACAATGCCTCTGTAGGTCTGTCTAAAAATCTGCTTAAGTAGGAGGTTGCGTATGTTATATCAGGACGACTGTTGGTTGATATGTAAAGCAATGAGCCAACTAATTCTTTAAAAGGAACATTGATTACCTCTGAGTCAGTATTAGTGCTGTAGTTTACTTCCATTGGTGTAGACACTTTCTTACTATCTTGCATGTTGAATTTTTCTAACAATTTAAGTATCATTTTACTCTGTCTTATTTCTAATCTGCCTCTTTTTCTTGTTATTTCCAATCCCAAGTAATTTTTTACTTCTCCTAAGTCTCTAACTTTAAACTCCTCCTTAAGTTTGCTTAATATTTCCTTGTCATCCCCTTTTTTTTTGTTTTCCTGAGGAAAATGCATTAAATTGCATACCCCGGCTGTGGCGAGCCGGCGGTTATGTGGGGCTCTCCTCCCCAGAAGGGGGAGGCCTACCCACTAAAAACCTCAGGGATGGCCTTCCTCAGGCATGTAGGGAGCCCCGGGAACATTAAGCTCCTTGTCATCCCCTAGAAGTAAAATATCGTCGACGTATAGTAGAAGCCATACATTTCCATTTAAATATAGACATGAGTCATACTTAGACTGAACATATCCTATTTTTGTTATATATTCATGGAATCTATTGTTCCAGCATCTAGGTGCTTCTTTTAAGCCATACAATGCTTTCTTCAACCTAAGTACTTTTCCTTCTTTTATTTTCAATCCTTGTGGACATTTAATATATACTTCCTTATCTAAATTTCCATTAAGAAATGCAGTTGGGACATCCAACTGTCTTAATGGTTTATCTAATTGAACGGCCATGCTCAACATTAATCTTATAGTCGACTGTTTAGCTACTGGAGAGTAATTGTGAAATGAGCTGTGCTGTTGAAACCCCTTTGCTACAAGTCGTGCTTTCTTAGTGCCATCCTGTTTTGTACGGAAGATCCATTTCGTATCTATGGCTTTACATTCATGAGGTAGTGTTGCTTCTTCCCAGGTTTCTAATTTTCTCTGTGAAGCTAACTCTTTCTTAATTGCCATTTGCCATTCTTCGTCTTCTATAGCTTCATCAAAATCCTGAGGGTCTCCTGATAGTAAACAATATGCTGCATAATTTAGATCATAATCTTCTAATTCTTTTGGTTTTCGTACTTGTCTTCCTGACTTAGTCCTATATTCTTCTATTCCTTGTATATTTTCATCGTCTTGATTTTCTCGAATATTCTCTTCACATTTATCATCATCGTCTTTTTCCTTGCTTTCATTATCTTCACTAGTATACATCGGTTCTTCTGCTTCCTGTTCAACTTCAACATGTCTGTATAATTCTTTTTTCTTTTCTGATTTTTCTTCACTGTATGTATATTGAGACTCGTCAAATCTAATGTCTCTGGATATTGTAATTTGGTTTGTTTCTGGATTCCAGACACGATACCCATTTGGTGCATATCCAGTGAAAATCATTGTTCTAGCTCTTTTCTCAAGTTTGTCTTGTTTTGGTAAAATGTGCCTGTACCTTAGATCCAAACACTCTTAGTCTTCCTAAATCACGATTTCCAAACATTTT
This sequence comes from Scirpophaga incertulas, assembly GCA_036419045.1. Lineage (NCBI taxonomy): Eukaryota > Metazoa > Arthropoda > Insecta > Lepidoptera > Crambidae > Scirpophaga > Scirpophaga incertulas. Next base: position 12,443,923 of record CM071641.1, read on the forward strand.
CTCCGCTGGAGTCTTAAAACCAATAGCAGACGACGGACATCTATTCAACTGATAAACCGAACATCTCACTGCTTCACCCCATAGAAATTTTGGTAATTTGGTTTCAACTAATAAAGTCCTTGCGCGGTTGTAAATCGTCCTATTCATCCTTTCCGCTACTCCGTTAGATTGTGGACTGTACAGAACTGTATATTGTAAAATAATCCCTTTATTTTTGCAAAATTTGTCTATTATCTCATTTTTAAACTCACCTCCATTGTCACATTTAATCTTCATAACTTTATTTCCAGTCTGTCGCTCTATTCTATTTATATATTCAATCAACTTATCAGTAGCTTCATACTTTCTTTTTAGTAGGTATACTTCAGTAAAATGTGTAAAATCATCAATAATAGTTTGATAGTATACTTCACCGTTTATTGTAGGAATACTCACGGGACCGGAGATATCGGTATGAATAAGCTCACCAATATGTCGTGAACGTGCCTTAGGATTAGGATAAAATGGTAATCTAGTGGACTTACCTTGCATGCAGGGTTCACACGATTTTTCACTGCATGGCAGCCTCATTATACGCAAATGCTTCCTATTTGCATGTCCTAGTCGTTGATGCCACAAGTTTTCATTACTGGATACCAAACATTCTGCAACATTTAACTGCATAGGTATAACATATAAGTTTCCTAACAGATTTCCAAATATTTTTTGTGTTTTATTTGTAATAGCTACATTTTCTTTATTAAATTGCACATTAAAACCCTTTTCTAACAATTTCCTGACTGACAACAAGTTATGTGACAGATTTGGTACAATTAGCCCTTCAATATTTACAGACAGTTTATTATATGTTACATTTAGTGTACCTCGCTTATTACACATTAAATATTGACCATTTGCAACAAAAACCTTAATTTTCCTATCTAACTCTACTACGTTTTTCATATTTTGTTCATATTCTGACCTTATTAGATGTTCCGTGGCTCCAGAGTCAACAATAAATTGTACATATTCGCTAACATTATGAGCCTTATGACAGTCTTCGCCTTCACTAAACGCTGTAAATGATATTACGTCTTGGTGTTCATCATCGGTCTGTGCTGAATTACTTGAATAACTCTCATGTTGCCGCATGCCTCTTTGACTCGAGAAACTTCGAAATCTCGATGGTCCTTGATAACCTCTTGATGATCTAGATGAAGATCGGCCGCGATTTGCATAGCGATGAGTATAGGAACCTCTTTTCTTGTCACAATTCTTAATCACGTGTCCATGCTTGCCGCACCCATGACACACTATAAATACCTCTTCATTGGTACTTGGATTCTGATTTAATTTCAGCTCTGCATCTAGTAGTCTTGCCTTTATGGTTCCTATCTCTAAAGACTTATCGGTAATCATGGTCTCTATTGCTGTGATTACATTATCATACGCTGATGGAAGTGACGAAAGTAAATAGCAAGCCTGGTCCATTTTATCTACCTCTGCACCTATAGCGGATAGTTCTCCCAATAGAGAATCAAATTTCAGAAAATAGTCCTGCAATTTTTCATTTGGATCGCACTTTAACATTATAAGCTGTCTTTTGAGACGTAATTTGTTACATATACTCTTCCTTTCAAAAATATCTTCTAATTTACCCATCATCTCCGCTGCTGTTTTACAACTTTTTACGATTTCTATATATTTGTCGCTCAAACATTTTACAATTATCGATCTAGCTTTTGCGTCGCTTAATTTAATCTTTTCAGACTCACCTTGACTTTCAGTTAAGCTGCTTGCCACTCCCTTTTCTTCGAGAATCAGCTTGACTCGAAATTTCCAGATTCCAAAGTTGCAGCTCTCACCTAATCTGGGATAATTTTCTTGCGCCATAATTTTCTTTTTCTTTACTTTTATTTTATATTTCTCTTCTTGTGGCGTTCAGCGCAGTGGAAGCGTATTAAAACACATGCTTAAGCTTCATGTAGTTTATTTTGCAGAGCAGATCTACATCTTATTGAAATACGCAATTTATTATATATACGAATAACATTTTATATGTTTCTATGGATACCACCAAGTACTAAGAAAGTTTAGTAAGGTGGCAGTTCCATGGACGTAATAATAAATACAAACTTAACAAGCTTTATAACCCAGTACTAAGTCTTACTGAAGATTAAATTGGTAAAGGGCTTAAGCATCATCTCAAAAACAATATCTAGAGTTGTGCCGGTTGTGTATTACCTTTTACACAAAAATCGGGCCCAGTCTCTTATTCATAGCTAAGAACCAACGAAACTATCACTGAAGCCGCATAATGTCTGTTGACTATCGAGAATATCTTTAGAGCTTTGAACATAAACATTGACCAATCTCTTGTTAAAATATTTGCGTGAAATTGAAGATAGCGACCTCTGTACTTTTTTGTTATAACTAAAGACAAAGCATGTGTTATATAAAACACGTTATCAAAAACTGTTCGAGGATATGGTTAGATGGTGCTAAAAGTTTTATGTGTTTGGTATGTAGGTACAGATAGACGAACAACTTTAAATATATTATTGCTTTTTGGTTGTTCCTTAATGAAATATGAAATATAAACTTTTAAGTTGATCTTACTTTTAAATAAATACAATTTTGATTGAACATAATTTCATGCTATTGAAGTAAGCACTAGCAAAAGTTCCAAGCTGTCACATAAGGGTTATTAAAACAAGAGATTGTCCGAAGCATTACGGACAGAGAATTAAAAGCAGACAATAATTTTATACTAGTAGGAGTTATACTAGAATGGAAAAATCTTTACGAGGTTATCTAAACTTCATAGAAATCGTGGAGCAATATTTCCGATTATTACATCATAAAAATATTTTTTAATAGGTAGTAGATGATTTAAGTATTGACATAACGAGTACAGTAGTACTCGCAGTACTTGACTTATCAGATGACTTTTATCAGAACACGACTTACTTCTTGTCTTATTATGAAATGTCTTCTAAAAAAGACGGACCAGCAATTCGGTTTCAGCCACAAAATATCGAGTGATGACGCGATGGATCTGCTATCGTCCTTGGGTAAAGAAGATAATAATATAGAGTTGAATAGATTCAGACTGTTGCTATATCTGAGTTTTTCTGGATTTGATATAGGTTCAAGCACTGATAAATAATAATCTTTATTGGTTTTTTTTTATCAAATTTACAAACACATATAACGTTAATAACTATATTAATCGAAGACTATGTCGCAGTTATTAGCGCCCACATCGAACAACTTCTTAACAAGAAAACTTTATATAAACTAATAAATACTTGTAATATTGAAGGAAAGTGAGCGCTTTCAGAGAAATCTGATGTATGTAAATAGCTGATATAAGTATAGGTATGTATTGTGTAGTATTTATGTCATTAATATATATTTTTTATTATGTAGTGTTATATCGTGGGAATGGATATGGCTAATGGTCTAATATAAATTGTTTGCTGACGGAACCATTGTCCAGCTTAGCCATAAAATCATACATGTTTATTTGCTTGTCCTTTGAGGAGATATTTGTGTATATAATAATTGCGTGTATATGTTATGTAAAATGTGATTATCCCTATGAGGCTAACATGTTCACCCAAAGTGTTCAAAGCCTCGTTAAAAATTAAGAATAAAAAAATATAGTATGGTCTTGTTGTGATAACCCTTAATTGATAGGATTACATGAATACTTTATGGAATTAGGCTATTATATTTATAACTAGCCGGTGCCCACTATTTCGTCTGCACAGAATTCATATTTCGAGTAACTTATATCAGCATGGCGTATATCTTTATAAACATTTATTTATAAGCTATATTATTATAGGTTGCATTATAGTCCATTCAGTAGCTTATGCGTGAAAGAGTAACAAATATCTTATTATTATCTATACTTACAAGCTTTATTATATTATTAGGAATTACTACTTTCTTTCCATGAATTGGGCTCCCCGATGATTGGTCTATTCGGGATCTATTCGGGATCCGAACTACAGATTAGTCTACTGTCCTCTTGGTATCTGAAATAAATTATCCCTCCTTAAAAAAAGGGATTACTACTTTCACTGTAGTATGACTTATCTTTTACTACCGTGCTTACAATATCTATGGTGTTTTTCCTTTTGATTCCAGTTTTGAACCTACTGATTAGTTCATAGTAAAAAATAAAGACAATACTGTATCAAAGTGTTAAGGAATAATTACTTTAAATGCAATACATAATCCCAAAATAGTCAAGTTGGCGTCTACGAAAGGGTAGGTAAGTGATAGGGGAGAGGAAGGCAAAGCGGACCACTTAAAAAAAACAACTATAAAAAAGAAACTATTAGGTTTTATTAAACTTCTTCAAAGTAATATTAATCAACATTCTTTACTCTACATTAGGTACGAATCAGACTTTGATAAAATCACAGACAATGAAGTTATTAGTTGATATCTAATACCTTCAATATGTCCGTTTTACCTTCATGTGTGAGGCAAAACGGACTTACATAAAATTAATCAGTCAGCACATTTTTCACATAAAAATAATGTCTCCTCGTCCTCATCTTCTACTCCTGCGCAAAGGCAGTGTGCCCATAAACGACATTTTGGACATTGCACCCAACCCACGCTTGATTCTGAGTACAAATGAGAACAGTACAGGCATTCAGTGTCATCTTCCTCAGACGAACTATAATTGTTTTTAGTTTTAGACCAGTTTTAGTAAAAACTTGTTCAAATCTACCCAGTTTCTTATGTGTGGCTGTATCAATATTTTGAGTAGCCTTATATTTCTCTAATTTTCTCTTCAGAGTAGTCTTTGGTACCAGGAATTGATTAGAAGCCTTATTTAGGCCCGTTTCTCCAGCTGCCACTTTCTCGATTGCATTTTTCATGCTTCATCCCAAGAATTTCGTTTGGATTTTCTTTTATAATTATTTACCATCTGAAACCAAAGCAAAAAAAATAAATGAAAACATTGTCTTCTTCTATTTTTATTGCATTTAGATTAATTAACATTCACGTTACTTTATAGAAGGCAAAACGGTACACCGGTCCATTCTGCCTGGGTCCGTTTTGCCTTTTTGGTACTTACAAGAAAATTGAATAATTTAGAGGTTATAAATTGAGATACAGTCGGCTTACTTCGTTATTCGTTTAATCATATATCAGTTTACATGTGGTTATCATAAGAGCACCTTATTACAAACCTAATCAAACTACTGAAATAAATTGGCTAATTGAAAAATGCAATTTTTACATCAAATCTAAAAAAAATAACTTACCTTGCTAAATCGGTGCACGTGCGACCGGTGGAACTGAGTACACTGACCTAAAGCGGCAACATGGCTTCCAATATTTTGACGTAACAATCAGATAGATGGCGTTACATGTTTCATAATAATCAAGGTGGACCGTTTTACCCACAGCGCACAGGGTCCGTTTTGCCTTCCTTTCCCCTACTTCTTTCCAAGGCTAAGACGCGACTAAAACATAAATCTCCCTCCACAACTTTGCAGTAGCTTTACGTTTGTATAAGATGAGATGACACAGTAGTTTTTATGCAGATATTATTAAAATATTAAATAATATCAATTTTTGAAATACGCGATATATTCTGCAGATGAAGTAATAATTATAATTTTGATATTATAAATTATAATTAGGATATGATATTATAACTATGATAGCAAGGAAATAATAAGGATTTTAATAACTGAAAATTAACATTAAAGATTAAAGAAGTCAATTTTTTTTTATTCCGTACGGTGGCAGACGAGCAAATGGCCTATCTGATGGTAAGTGGTAACCATCGCTCATAGACATCTGCAGTGCCAGGGCACAGCTAAGCCGCTGCCTACCTGGAGAGTAATAGTCTTTCTAAGCCTCGTTTGAATATAGACATATCGTAGCGCTCAGGAAACACCGCAGCTGGGAACTCATTCCAGAGTTTGCATGTACGCGGAAAGAATGAACGCTGAAACCGAACTGTACTAGACAAGATCGGTTCCAGATGATATAGATGAACTCTACTGCGGTGGCGGGTGGTGCGATGGTAAAAAGGTGACAAAGGCACCATTGCAAATAGTTCCTCAGAGCAACTTAACATTAAGATTATTATGATACTTAACTGGTCTTATTAAAATCAATACGTTTGTCAAAATGTTCACTTTAAACGTTATTTCTAGTGAGTGGATGGATAGCAAACAAAATTAATGGAATGTAAAATTTAGGAAAACATTATATCGTTATTAAAATTGAAATATTACAATTCATGTTCACAGTTAAAGCGCTATCTATACAATTTTGTCAAAACTAACACTTTTATGAGTAAACACACGTAATACTACCTTGTAGAAATGTACGTACATTAAACTTTTCTTATAAATCGGTAGATGGCGCTATGCACAATTTGTGGCTGATATATTATAATACATAATAATATATCTTTATAAATAATATATGTGTATTATTGTAAATTTTTATTAAAATCCATTCAGTAGTTTTTATGTGAATAATTAATAAACATTCATCCATACTTACAAACTTTCGCGTTTATAAAATGAGTAGGCATATCAAGTCTCATTAAAAAAAAATATTTCATTTTATTTCTTCGGCAATCATCGACTTGAGAATATTTTTCGGATAACTCTCATCAATTTAACAAAAAATACAATAACAAGAATGAAAATAATAAAAATAAACGCGCAAACATCGATATTGTAATAACTACTCCAAGTAAGCTCCGAGATAGGATTATTCAAATACAATGTTCCATTATGTTTTAATACATATTCAATCCGAAACATAGCTGTATCTAGTGGAGATATAGGCCTATCTCTGAATCGAGTTGAAATTTCTTTGGCCGCATGATTGTACGAAGGATTACCTATTACTTCTTTCAGAATGTTAAGTAACTGCTCTTCATTTCAGGTCATTATATTCTATAATTTTACCTAAGCCTAGATGCTGTGCCTGTAGTAAATTATTATACTGATCGGCGTACACTGGAACTCCAGCAATCGGGACTCCATGGTAGGCTGCTTCTTGAGTTCCCAACAAACCACCGTGCGAAATAAATACTTTAATGTTCGGATGAGCTGAAACATAAAAAATCTTATTTCAGATAAGACTGATAGGTAGTACCAAATTCAGTCAATATTACCGCGGAAAGTAATGCGGATGGTAAAAAATACGGATAGGGCGCACGTTTTTTAAATTTCTGTATTATTATTTTTTTTTGTAATACTATTTCACAATTACAATTTTATTGAAATAATTTAAACTAGGTACCTAAACATTTAAAAAAGCATAATATATCAATAAATCTTTCGATAGTGAAATCTAAAAGTTATTACTTAAACATAGTAAAAAATATAAATAAGAAAAATGTAATTCGAAAAAATCATCATACCCAAAATTTGGTTTTGCGGAAGCCATTTTCTTAGGACTACATTTTTTGGCTTGTTTACTATGTCTTCATCTTCCCTCTTCCACAATGTAGTTATAACCAAGGCGTGCAAATACTTTCAGAAATACATCTCTTTTTTTTAGGTAAATCAGCACTGCGAATGTTGCAATCCTGAATTGGAGACTTTGGACGAGATCTACATAACTGTACGTGTTCTATTTTTATTTCTTAGCCTGAATTCATATACACAACTCCTTCTCTTGCATAATTTAGTAAATCTTGGAGGTCCTATAACAAATAATGAATAAAAAAAAATCATTTACTACGTGACTTTATCTTGAGCTATTACCTAACATTGAGGGTTTCATTAGAAGTGGTTATAAATTTAAGTGTACCTGAGGTAAACTTTCGTTGTTATTCGTTAAGTGAATTCCTCCTATTTCGACAATATGTGGTTTAGCATATAAACCACATATTGCCGAAATAGGAGGAAACGGGCCATCAAAACTGAAATGACTATTTAATAGAAGTAAAACAGCATTCTGTTGTAACTCGTACAAATTAGGCACTGGTTCTGGCAACTTTAGTAAATATTTTCTTGCCAATTGTCCTTGCTTTTGTAGGTACCAAGTTTTCCACCAATAGAACTCGTATGCGGTAACGTATAAATTTGTTAATCTTAACCAATAGCTCATCGGGTCTTTCAAAAATAAAAATTTAAAAACAACAGTAGATAACTGCAGAAGATTTCGTGCAACAAAATTATGTTTCATGCAATTTCTAAATGTTGAAACCAAAACTAATGGGGATTTGTATTTGTGAGCCAACATATTTGTAGCTTCTTGAAAAAATAGTTCGCTGATAACCATTGATAAAAGTTTGATTACTATTTATTAAATTAGCAACTTGTGGTCTGGTTACCTAGGAGGTAGACTCTGTACCAGGGTCGTCTGCATGGGTACCTCCGTCTTACCTATTTCCGCCGCCAAACAGCAGGGTTCGCTTTGCTGTGTTCCGGCGTGAAGGGTAAGATAGGCAGTGAAATTACTGGGTACTGTGACTTTACATCTTATGTCACAAGTTGGCAACGTACACTGTGGTTCTTATGAGGTTTGCAGATTTGCTGCCAATCTCGTGGGAACCACATGTACTATAGGCGACTGTTACCACTTACCATCAGGTGGGCAGCCTGCTTGTTTGTCAACTTTGGCAATAAAAAAAAAAAAAAAAAAAAAAGACAAATTCTGTGAAAGCCAAATTAGCAGGCCATAAAACATCATTGTAAAACTCTTTCATCGACATGTCGATAGTATCGAAGATATGAAATTTTTCTTTTCCTGTAACCAATTAAACGAGTATGATTTAGATTATAGATATTATTAAGTGTTATATATATTTATTTATTTATTAAGAATATACAATTTTCCGCCCAAATATTAAATAATTAATTTTTATATATACTTTAGTTAGGTAACAAATTAAAACATCTATTACTTACCAAGTAGTTCCCAGATCATCTTTTTTCTACAATAATCTGATGATAAGTAGACGATGCATTAGTTTCACGGTGAGTCGCTATAACCGTGACATTGTGTCCTTTCCTTGCTAACTCAATTCCAATTGGTCTCAACATTATATAATGACACTTTGCCGCAAAAAGTAAAACATGCAAGATATTTGCACTTTCTGACACCCGTAAAGAACATGCTAATATACCAAGGTAAAAATAATACCTCTACCTGTAATTAAATGATCTTGTAAGACAAACACTTACATTTTCTTACTGTTTGGTTGACATGCAGCAAATACAAACAATTAAATATTGAATTTAAAATTTTAAATTCAAATTATTTTCTGACTAGCATCTTGTAACACGTACGATAACGCTAATGCCCACGAACATGACAAATAAGATAACATGAACTGAACATGATAAACATAATTACCTTGTTCGCTAATTTAATTTACTTTGAGTTTCGGTAGCACTGTGGCCATTCTGTGGGAAGCCTACCGACATGGCAGTTCACAGCGTATGCCTGTCACTCGAGGACCTTTCTGCTCCTACGGCCAGCAAGCAATGTACCCTGACAACTGCCACTTGTAACTTACAGTTCTTCCATATATAATAAATAAAGTTATACTTTTAAAGTAAACTTAATAGATATATCTAAACTATATGAAAACACCCATAAAATCCAAATGTTATACACATACTAAAAATGACCCACTCTATGTTCTTATAAATTAGAATGTCTGAGTTTACGTAGCGTTTCATTTTGGTCCAGTCAGTTGCGTCAGTATTAGCGTTATTTTTGTACTTTTTAAGTTATTTATTATTTTTCCACGTCGAAGGATTTTCGGATAGGATCTCTAAGTAACCCTTATTTCGTTTACGTTCGAGTATATGAAAAAATATACTATATGGTATTCTATAATATTTAAATTTATTTTTGAGAATCCTCTACATTATTATTATGTATATACCAGATCAACGCTGTTATTATCAATCTGACGTTGTATTAGGTAAGAAGCCTACGTTCGATTCGTTGATGAAAGAATTAGAAAAAAAAAGAAAGAATGAATTGTTTTCATGTATTAAGTAGATAGTTTAGTCTATTATTGTTTGTAGATAGTTACAGGTTGGTAAATGTTTAATGTTTCAAAGCTCTTTGAAATTCAATCTTAAACATAATTACGTAATTTGCAATTTATATATACATATAACATTTTTACATTGTAAAATTACTGCCGTGTTACATTTCAAAAATCTTTTAATGTTAACGTGAAAGCTTTGCGTTAAATATATTGTAACGATTATACCGGTAAAATACTAAAATAATACCACTTTTTTATGGAATTTGTTAAGTCTCCAATTACCTTTAAATAGCCCATGGGATTTGAGCACCACTTCAGCATATTTTTGCATATAAAAATGTCGCAAATGGTAGGAAAAAACCACTAGGCAAGGGCTTAATTTACAACCTTAAAGAATTTATCCTTCACAGAAGCATCATAATTTGCTACATTGTATTTCTAAGAACTAATACTATTTGTAAAAAGTTAATAAAGATTTGAATTTCCGCATTTTAATAAGAGACGTCGAAACTTTATATAAAATGGCGTTTTTATCTGAAAAAATAATACTGCAGGCCTATTACAGATCTTTCATCATATGGTATGGTATAAATTTTGACATAAGGAAGTCATGAAATGTTTTTTTTTCCCCTTATGGCAAATATTAATTATTATAATGGTATAAATTCGATGATATCATGTACGAATGATTTCTCCATACATTTTCGACAAAATGGCATTACGGATGGTTTTTGACATTTCATACGATATCATCAATGACATAAAAACGTCAAATGAAAAAGGTAAGTCGGAGGCTACCTCTAGGACATGGTATGTTTTAAAAACATAAAAATGGCGAGTTGTACTTAAGAAATAGTTTGTTGAATTATCGATTTTCTATGTGATTACAGTTTTGTAACTTTGTTATATTTGATAATATTGACATATTTGTTTTTTTATGTTTTTTGAAACTAGGTTTACGGTTGCTAAAAATAGACACGGTTTTAAGAGACGATCCAAACAGAACATTATATTCACAGTAAGGTAGGTACATATATGACTGGTAATTTTTAAGTGTCAAAGTGAGTCAATGTAATGTGTTTTATTGCTATTAATATTTTGTGAGAATTCACATAGGTTTTACTTATACGAGAGTAAGTGAGGGGAGGTAAAAAATAAAAGTTATTTCTTTTGAATCTACCAGAAAATTACGTCAAATCACTGACCGTCTCTAAGTGCATACATGTGAATTTAAGACAGACAAAAAGATAAGGTAGCTCTTCAATTATTTAACGCCGTCCATTTCTCTTTAAAGTCAAAAATGGACCTGCGAAATCTATGCCTACTGATATGTAAATGAGAAATCAAGAGTAATTCGTTGTGATGAAAGATTTTCCATTGTAGGTAGTAAGTTATTTGCTATATTTATACTTTGATGTAATATGGTGTGATTGTGATACTGAGAATAGAACTACCAAAAAAAGAAAATCAAAATTTTACACTAATTCAATATATTAAAATTCATTAGTTAACTTAATGAGATACATCAATCTTATTATTATTAAAATAGTAACAGGGCGTACATTATATTTACAATTTCAACACAATCAGATAAATTTTACTATGCCACTTCTAGAAACTAGATAACAAAGGACACGACTACAATAAATATTATAAATAATACAGTGAAATATTATACGAAATTATCTAATTATTTTTTTGTTTTTTGTGTTTTTTACTGAATAGCAATACATTTATTCTAAATAATAAAACGTAACTAAGATACAAAGATAATGCAACTATGGTCAATACAAACGCATATACATCGATCATGTGGTAAGCAACAAAGCTCAACTGGAGAGCTGGGTTCTTTACGAAGTCAGCTCCATTATGTCTGATTACATATTCGATCCAGAACACAGCTGTATCGAGTCCGCTCATCGGCCTATCCCGGAATCTTCTTGATACCTCCTTTGCTTTCGATTGATACGAAGTATCTGTGAGTACTTCCGTCAAATATTTTCTTAGATTGTCCTCTGTTATATCTCGGAACTTCAATATTTTCCCGTAGCCGATTTCCTGAACTTGTAGTAGATTGTTGTACTGGTCAGCGTATATGGGCACGCCAATTATTGGCACTCCATGGAATGTCGCTTCTTGCGTTCCAATTAAACCTCCGTGGGAAATAAACACTTTGATATTAGAATGCGCTGTAAAGAAGAGAATAGAATAAAGAATATCTAAGAACATGGACGATTAAAAATTATTTAAAAAATTAATAATTCATTTAAGACCAAAGGGACTTATAAACTGACAATCGTCGTATCAATTTATCTAGCCTTATGAAATTAAATTCGATTTGGAGATTTATTCGTTTCATTGTGTATTGTATCTACATCTACACAAAATACAATAAAACGATTTAACACGCATGTGTCATACCATCAATCTTGCTACTACAACTTTATATGTTAGGTAATTCTGAACTATTACATAAAAAAATATATATTAAACTTACATAAAATTTCTTTTTGTGGAAACCAATGTCTGATGACGACATTTTTCGATTTGACTATTGTCTGGTCGTCTTCCCATTTCCATAGAACAGTCTGATTCAATTCTGAGAACACTTTCAAAAAAGCGTCTCTCTTCTCAACGGGCAGCTCTGAACTTCTAACATTTGAACCAAAATTAACGTACACCACACCAGATTTTGATTTATCTAAAATAGTTTGCAAATCCTAAAACAAATAATAATACATTAGATAACAAAAAATATTGACAAATGTACAGTCCGTTAGAAATCCATTCTACAAATGGAATCTGTTCTAATTTTTCGGCCATACGAGTAGCAGGAAGTGACATTTACTTAAAAGGAGCTCTATGTAAAATTAAGTTTGTCTGAGAAATTATAACAATATAGACACAAATAAAAATATTTGTCGTCTTGAAACGAATAATATACGCTATTCCGGTACCTACAAGGCAGCTGCAATCGAGCAGTTACGTCTTTCTTTAAAAGTATAGATTCGAGACTTCTCCGTTATAAGTTACAATCTTGCATAATCATTTATTTATTGTTATAGAAAAAATATAACATAGACGCTGTCATACGAAGAGGTTAGATTGCAAACGTAATGCATTCGCAAGCTGGTTATTGATTTCAAATTAGACACTGAACAATACGCCTTGTTTAAAATCAAATAAACGTGTTTGTTTTCATATTAATGCAATTGTAGTAAGCTTAACATATTTGTTTAAAAAACTTTTAAATATAAAAAGTTACTCATTATATTTTGTGTGCCATGCTTAACAAGAGATGTAGAATTAAGTGCTTACTGCGATACCCAGAAAAGTTTAAGTTAATAGTTAATCCATCTCTATCTTTTCACAAATAAAATTTAAACACGGTCTTTAAAATTTGTTAAACTGTTTCAAAGCGCCGGTAAGATTTTTAAAGTTTATTTGTTAAATTAAAATATCAAGTACACAAAATACTGATATTAGAGTTAACATATAATTCATACTTGCCTCTGGTAACTTCTCAAAGCTGTTTGTTAAATGGATTCCGCCAATTTCAATAACGTTAGGAAGGTACGCCGTTGGGGGATCAAAACTGAAGTGGCTGTTGGTCATAAATAGGGACACATTACTCTGTATCTCATATAGACTTGGCATGTTTTCTGGCAGCCCAGGGATATACTTCTTCGCCAATTTCTCGTGTTTAACTAACAACCAATATCTCCACCAAAAATATTCGTAGTAAGTGAAGTAGAAGTTTCTCAGTCTAGACCAAAAGCTGGTTGGTGTGGACAGATCCAGGAATTCGCCAACAACAGTCGCCAGCTGCAAGGGGTTTCTTGCTGCGATGTTATGTCGCATACAATTCCCATAAGTGGTAATCAACGCTAAAGGTGCCCCGTACTTCTGCGCCAATGTATACATAGCCTCTTGGTAGAATTGTTCGCTGATAACCAAATCGAACTTATTATCATTTGCTAAAAAGTGTTGAACTTGACTGGAGTTGAGAGCCAGTTCAGTAAACGCTAAGCCGCCACGCCAAAATATTAAGTCATGGAATTCCTCAGCAGATAATTCGGTCATTGTAAATACGTTGGGTCTTTCATTTCCTGTAAATAATATATAACAACAATTTAGCACCTATATACTTATTACGTTATACATTTTTTTAATAAATATACATTCATTCTCTATAAAAATTATTCAATATTTATTATTATTATAAAAATCCTCATTTATACAAGAGCTATATGGAAACCGAATCAATTGAATATAAGTCATCACTATTGTCCCCGAAGGTTTAGGTAGAGATATAGTAAACATATCTACTTCGCAAAGTTTTATGAACCTCTAGTATAATAAGGGGCAAGCTTATTGCCACTGTCTAGACACTTTACAGCTATATACAGGGTGTCCCAAAAACGACACGTCACAGTGACACTGGAGTTAGGCCAGCACAAGAGGCATCGAACAAGCCTAACATGACCTCAGTAAAAGTTGCTCGGTTTTCAAGATATTTCCAATTTAAACTTTTTCTAAATTTTCAATTTTCTTAACATGTTCAGTGCTAGCATTATGTTAGATAGCCTCAGGTTTCCATTTTTCTTTTGCACTCTTGTTGCGAATAGTTGCTTAAGATGATAGAAGTGTTATTTCGTTGACAACTTATGTAAAATGTGGAAAAATACTGGATTGAACTTGAAAAAAATTGAACAACGAAAAATAACTTTCAACTTTGATCACTTGCCCTGAAAAAAATTTCAAAGAAACTAAATGAGCAAATAACTTTAAAAACTTGCATGTGTTATGCCAATTCCAAAATGGTATAACACATGTATCTTATTGGTTTAATAAGTTTACAGTAAATGCTCGAACTGTCTCCCTTGAACTCTAATACATAAGTGACATCGCCTAATAAAATTACGGCTCAATGTTCTTAAGCTGATTTCTGATATGATGCGAGCTGCATCGAATACACGTCGCCGTAACTCTTCTTCGGATCTTATTGGTTTCGCATAAACTTTGTCTTTTAGACAACCCCAATAAAAGAAATCTAAGGGATTTAGATCCGGGGAACGCGGTGGCCATGAAATTGGCCCCTGTCGCCCAATCCATCTTTCGGGGAATGCGTTGCTTAGGTACTGACGTACTGGTAAGGCATAGTGTGCTGGGCAGCCATCTTGTTGGAACCACATCCTTCGTCTCAGTGCCAACGGAGTATCTTCCAATAATACAGGAAGGTTGTTTCGCAAATGTTCTAAATAATTTTGTCCATTCAGAACAGGCGGCAACTCGACCGGTCCCAATATTTGACCGTTGAAAATTCCCGTCCACAGATTAATTTTAAATTGGTACTGTGATCGGTCTTCTCTTTTTTCATGTGGGTTGTCTAATTGCCAGCTATGGATGTTGTGCAAATTGATATACCCATCCCTTTTGCAGGCTGATTCGTCGCTCCATAACACTTCATTGAAGAAATTTGGATTTTCTCTCCATTTCTGAATCATTGTCCGGCAAAACTGGACACGCGCAGCGTAGTCCGCCGGAAGCAGTGTTTGGACGCGTTGGATATGGTAGGGATGGTATTTGTGGCGTTTTAAAATTCGATGTGCCGAAGATTTGGGAACACCAGTGCGGCGTTCAATAATTCGCACTGAAGTTCCTGGCTCCTCTCGTACTTGCTCTAACACCACGTTGTCGTCAACAGTCCGAGGTCTTCCTTCTGAGTGACTCACTCCAGGTAATCTGCCATCACGATAAGCGTTCACAACTCTTAAGATCACTTCGTAAGTCGTCGGATTACGGTTTGGATATCTTTCGGAGTATAATCTTGCAGCCAATCTTGCGTTGTACGAAACATTGCCTCGATTGGAAACCTGCCTGGTTTCGCCGTAAATCAAGTGCATGTCCGAGTAGTCACGGTGAGTGTATTGGGTACCACGATTTGCCATCGTTAATAAGACAGTTCCGTAAAGCAATATCAGTGTCCAACAGAGCGCCGAGTTGTCGTTCAAAACAGAAATCAGAGTCCAGAGAAAAGCCAAGTCGATTTAAATTAAGGAATACACGGAAACAAGGAACGCAGAGATTAACACGGTTGTCGTACGAAACGCAAGGTAACGAACTGTCGTAACAACTTGATTTGCAGTGCAGGGCCATAAGAATTAAAACTACAACCCCTCTTTCTTCTCCATTTCTTTGAAAAGATGATAACGACACGTACGTCAAAAACAAAGCTATTTGCTTACAATATCTAGCCGACAAAAGGGTAATAAACTATCCTTATCTTTCATTCTCATGCATTTGACAAACAAAAAAGCTAATAGATAACAATAACAATGCCTTATCGTTGCGCGTGACATTATTTTTTTACCTGCTAGCGGTAGCTTCCGGGGTTCCTAGTATTAGTGAAGCATTAAAAAAATCGTATAATATTAAAATAAGACACATGTGTTATACCATTTTGGAATAAGCATAAGACATGCAAGTTTTTAACGTTATTTGCTCATTTAGTTTCTTTGAATTTTTTTTCACGGCAAGTGATCAAAGTTGAAAGTAATTTTTCGTTGTTCAATTTTTTCAAGTTCAATCCAGTATTTTTCCACATTTTACATTAGTTATCAACGAAATAACACTTCTATCATCTTAAGCAACTATTCGCAACAAGAGTACAAAAGAAAAATCGAAACCTGAGGGCTATCTAACGTAATGCTAGCACTGAACACGTTAAAAAACGTGAAAATTTTGAAAAAGTTTTAAAATTGACAATATCTTGAAAACCGAGCAACTTTTACTGAGGTCATGTTAGGCTTATTCGATGCCTCTTGTGCTGGCCTAACCCCAGTGTCACTGTGACGTGTCGTTTTTGGGACACCCTGTATATGCAGTATAATCCTTTTGTCGGTCCTTACTACATCAACGTAGATCCACACATGAGAGAGTAAGACCTGTATAATATGTATATTCACCACTGTATACGATCTACAAATAGTAAAAATTTAAAGAAGTATATTACCAATTCAATCAGTTATCGGTTTGATTCATCTGTTTAGGATTCATACTATAGATAAAAAAAATAATTTCATAAGTATTTTTTTAAATAGGTAGGTATAACATTTTTTTAACAATAAATATTAGTATTTTTTGAATATATTTAAATTGAAAAAATATTTTGAGCTGCACATCTCGTCCTAATATAAATGTGAGGATTAGTCATCATTATTAAATAATTTTGTCCAAAAGAAAACAAAATATAAAATAAAATGTTTTAAAATTATACGTACCAAATATTTCCCATATGTCCATATCGTCTATTTTGACTTGATGATAATTTGTTAAATTATTATTTTTGTGTAAGTATCCAGTTATCACAGTCACGTTGTGGCCCCTGCGAGCCAATTCCAACCCTAAGGGTTTTAACATAATATGGTGAGATCTTGACGTGAACGGAACCACGTATAAAATGTTAGCACATTCACTATAATAAAATATTGTTAGCACTGATAATAATTTAATTAATGCGTTAGCCATTTTCAATGTCAATTCAATTAAAATACTTTTACACTACACATCCAATTCGAAATAAACTTGATTGCTACACACGTTAACTTGTGGCTCGTCGACACTGTTATAAAATAGCTCAGTACCTCACGCATGTATATATTACGCTTTGAATTATCTCGTCATAGTGGGACACAATGAGTTGGCACTTTTTGTCGTCATTATAATGTCATTCTCGACTTATAGTTTTTTACATACTAGATATACTAGTACTACTGTGTAATAAATACTAGTGTGTATACTAGTGTGTAAAAAACGATAAATTGAGTATGATATTCCAATTTGGAACATATACGTACGCACGTACGAACTCTGACGTATGTAGCCTATTATCTAATCTGTAGTAAAGTTGCACGTGATGAGTTGTGATTTTATTATCAAATCATGTGTGGGATTTAATCGATTGCTGCTGATCCTTATGATCTATATATATAAAAGAAAGTCGTGTTAGTTACACCACTTATAACTCAAGAACGGCAGAACAGATTTGGCTGAAAATTGGGTAGGGAGGTAGCTTAGAGCCAGGAGACGGACATAGGATACTTTTTTATCCCGTTCGACAGCGTTCCTGTGTGACTTGACATGAAACGTCAGTCACTATAAAACGTGGTATTACAAAAAAGAATCAGACTTGGAATAACAAAACGCAAATGACAGCTATGTAATTGACGTAAAATGACAGCTATGTAATGACGTATGGATGACAATTTGATATTTGTAAAAGAATCAATATTAAACTATTTCTATTAAATAAATAATTAACAAGTGGATTGAAGTGAAGTGAAGTTTAATTAATAATGCCGCGACCAAGACGATCGAATCTTTCCCGACAAAGCCGTTTTCAACAGAAAAGCGGAAAAATCTTTTTTTACATACAGCGATACAACATGACATTTGAGACATTTGACAGGACAACGTCTGTCGGTCAGCTAGTAGTTATATAAAGTATGAATTGTCAAATACTTACTGGTTCAATTAATCCATTAAAATAAAATTAATTAATAGAATACTGAAGAATGTTGACATACAGATAGTTTGAGACCTGCGGGAAGAGATATGTGGAGGAGGGAGAAGATCATGTCATTCACAAAGAGTGATGCGTTCTTGTGCAGAATAAAAAATAATATCTACTAGATAAATATAGATAAATATTTTTGTAAGTTACATTATATCAATTAAATAAAGTAACCATCATTTACAAAGACTTTACACGTTCTTGTTCATTCAGTAATTTGAAAGACGCATTACTCTTTTTAACCCTTTTATTCTAATTAATATAAAAGTAATTAATTAATATACGAACACGTTATACCGGAACCGATCGCGATACACGACGCCGTTCTCGAAGTTGTTCACAAATATGTATACCTCGGGCAAATACTGCAGTTAGGCAAAACAACTTTGAGAACGAGTTGAATAGGAGGATTCAGTTGGGTTGGGCGGCATTTGGGAAACTACGTCGAGTCTTTACGTCGTCGATCCCACAGTGCCTAAAGACGAAAGTCTTCAGTCAGTCCTACCCGTAATGACTTACGGAGCCGAAACGTGGACACTGACGCGCACGACTAGTCCACAAGTTCAGAGTCGCTCAGCGGGCTATGGAAAGGGCTATGCTCGGCGTTTCTCTGAGGGATCGCATCAGAAATGAGGTGATACGTCAGAGAACCAAAGTCATCGACATAGTCCACAGGATTAGCAAACTGAAGTGGCAGTGGGCTGCCATGTTAGCCGTAGAACCGATGGCCGTTGGAGCAAACGTGTTCTAGAGTGGATACCGCGAAACGGCAAACGTAGGACGTCCTCAGGCAAGGTGGAGTGATGATTTGCGCAGGACGGCTGGCAGGAGCTGGATGCGAGAAGCCGAAAATAGATCTCAGTGGCGTACACTCGAAGAGACCTATGTCCAGCAGTGGACGAAGAGGGGCTGATGATGATGATGATTAATATAAAAGCAACAAAGAAAACTGTTTGTGGCAACCTACTTTAAAATGAGATAAGCGCAGGAGAATGATAATTATAAACATTCAAGTCGTTGAAAAAAAACCAGTTTATAAAACTTTAGACAATTACAGTTTGAAGTTAATTTGTTTAATAAAGCTTAGATAATTCAATTTAAACTTACATAGAATATATAACCTAATTTTAGAAGAGTTTGTAGAATATTTTTTTCATTAATACATTTGCTTTGTGTTAAACAATTTTCTAACAATGAATTGCTTCACATGCCTAGTATCATCTCATTCCTTCATAACCTTATTATTATATCACTACGATAGTAGTTATACTATTTTTTGCATATTATTTTAACTAAACAGTGTAATTCATGATTACTTTTGATTCGAATTTATATAACTAGAAAATTCTCCTGTTTTCTACGACAGAATTTTGTGGTTTATTTGTTGAAAGGAAACTTTTCTTGCTTTACATTTATGTGCTAGTTATATAGTAATATCCTATTAACATGTGTATAAAAATTAAAATTGTAATTTACTTTCTACCTATTACCAACTAAAACAAAACACTAATATAAAAACCTAGTCAATACATCAATTAATTCATAATTAACAATTCTGTAGAATATGTTAAATTATCTAATCCTAAGAAACTTATTGATATCTAACTATTGCTTTTTGTGCTTAATTTGTGT
The DNA here is from genome assembly GCA_036419045.1 of Scirpophaga incertulas. Classification (NCBI taxonomy): domain Eukaryota; kingdom Metazoa; phylum Arthropoda; class Insecta; order Lepidoptera; family Crambidae; genus Scirpophaga; species Scirpophaga incertulas. The sequence goes on from CM071641.1 coordinate 12,464,124, forward strand.
TTTACTGCCAACTAATCTCTTTACATTAGATATTGTGTAGTAAGCAAGGTATAAAAATAATGTAGTTACAGTTAATACAAACACATATACATCGAGCATATGGTGGGCTGCCCAGCTTAACTGGAGGGCTGGGTTCTTTGCAAAGTCAGCTCCTTTATGTCTGATTACGTATTCTATCCAGAACACAGCTGTATCGAGTCCGTTCATCGGTCTATCTCTGAACCTAATCGACACCTCCTTTGCTTTCGATTGATACGAAGTATTTGTGAGTACTTCAAGCAAACTTTTTCTTAGACTTTCTTCTGTTATATCTTGGAACCTCAATATTTTCCCGTAGCCAATTTCCTGAACTTGTAGTAGATTGTTGTACTGGTCAGCGTATATGGGCACGCCAATTATTGGCACTCCATGGAATGTAGCTTCTAGTGTTCCAATGAGACCTCCATGGGAGATGAAAACTTTGATATTACGATGCGCTGTTAATGAAACAGAAAATTAAATAATAAGCATCTTTTCGTAAGTCTTAGTTAATAGACCAGGTATGTACTTAGAAAATAAATTAATTTAATATTCACGTGTACATAATTATAATATTACAATATGCATTTAATACGCAACCTGAATTATGAATTTTAATGGATCTGATTTTATGAAAACTTTTATATACTTACATAAAATTTCTTTCTGAGGGAACCAATTTCTAATGACGACATTCTTCGATTTCACCATTGTTTGGTCATCTTCCCATTTCCATAGAATAGTCTGGTTTAATTCCAAAAATACTCTCAAGAACGCGTCTCTCTTCTCAACGGGCAGCTCTGAACTTCTAACATTAGAACCGAAATTGACGTACACCACACCCGATGTTGATTTATCCAATATTGTTAGCAGATCCTAAAAAATGAACCAAGATTCAATAATTTATTTAGGTAAGTAGTTCCCTTATTGCGATAAATTATTATATTGTATAATGCAACTACATATAACCGGATGTCGCATATTTCATTAATTTTCTTTTTCACTACTAAATGCTCAATTCCTAAATTTAATTATAAAACGTACTTGATTTAATTGTCAGCTTCAAACTAGGCTTTTTTAATTAACGTGTACGACTAAATTTTTTTTTTGGATTGTACGAGGTTGTGGCTTTAGGAGTATACCAGTATAATCTCCTCTACACACAGTTACAAAGTATTGGATTGCCAAGAGTTTCCGTAAAACTCCGACTGGAAGGCGGCTATCTCCGAATTATATTACAAATGTCTAGGTGAAAGGAGCCAGAGGGTGATTATGTGATTATGAGTGCTGATGCATCGCAAGGGGCCCCGATACGTACACCTTTTTTTCCGCTGAGGAAAATGCATTGAATTGCATACCCCGAGAATCGGTGGTTATGTGGGGCTCTCCTCCCCAGAAGGGGAAGGCCTACCCACTAAAAACCTCAGCGATCTCCGTCACTACGCCTGGGCGCGAGCGCGATCCCGAAGAAGAGCTTCATCGCGCCCTGACGAGGCCATGGGAACCTTTGCGGACACTACCACGACCCCGTCAGCGTATGGCGACAAACACCCACACCAGGCCACCACAAGGGTGGTCGCCGGATACCTCCGGCCATCCATCGATCCAAAATGAGTCCCCTTGACGACAACCACCCCCTCTCGCCATTGACTGCTAGAAGCGGCCCGCCAGGTTGAACCCGGCCATTCCACGCCCCCCTCGGGGGGGCCTCTGTCAGACTATTAGCCGTCAAAAGACGTTGCCCAGGGTGCACCACGAGGAGGTTATCTGACATCGCACCCCCCCGATATGTACACCTAGATAACAAGTCCCAGATGCTGTTTCTGGTTCTCCTCTGTGCAGTACTATGGAACTGGTACCCGCACTGTGAATCCATTAAATGCTAAGAACTGTCGCCCTGATATTACATTCAACGGTTTCATTTGCAATCCTTCATTTAAAATTTTATGATTCAAATTCAATGGAAAGTATAAAATTTATAGAGAAATTTTTATTCTATTTCGGATGTCAAAATATGCGGTATAAATACATATAAGGTATATCGACTTACTTTCTTTTGCTTGTATCGACTTTAAAGATATAAAGGATTAATTAAGGGATGAGGAGAAGATATAAACGATCTCAGATCTCGATCAGATAGATAGGACACAGACGACAAACGAATACTGTCCTAATGCGAAAGATAAATTTTGAATTAGCACATATAAAAATATTTTAGTAGTAGTAGTGAATTCAGTACCGTGACGAACTCATTGGAAGTTCGCCTCCTTTCTTGTCTATGGCGCCGCTGCTGACGCGATGTATTCAAAACATTTGACGCAATCATTTCTATTACGGACGACCTTGTATGAGAACAAACTAATACACAATTAACAAGTTTGTTTGTATTCTTCCTGTGTCTGCTAGATAGTTACAATACGTACTTAATATCTAATGAATTTTATACATTGGCTAGTGCTTATGTTTTCGCAAGTTATTGAATGGAATGGATTTTACCCTGAAAATAGTATTGCAATTACTATAACTAAGGGTTGCCAGTGTTACGAGATTATTAGCATCATAATTAGTACTAACCTCCGGTATATTCTCTAGAGATTTTGTTAAATGCATTCCACCAATTTCGACGATATTAGGAAGATATGCCGTTGGCGGATCAAAACTGAAGTGGCTATTGGTCATGAACAAGGAAACATTTCTCTGTATATCGTAGAGACTCGGCATGTTTTCTGGCAGCCCAGGGATGTACTTCTTCGCCAATTTCTCGTGTTCAACTAACAACCAATATCTCCACCAAAAATATTCGTAGTAAGTGAAATAGAAGTTTCTCAGTCTAGACCAAAAGCTGGTCGGTGCGGACAGATCTAGGAATTCACCAACAACAGTCGCCAGCTGCAAGGGATTTCTTACTACGATGTTATGTCTCATACAATTCCCGAAAGTGGTTATCAACGCTAAAGGTGCACCGTACTTTTGTGCCAATGCATACATTGCCTCTTGATAGAATTGTTCACTGATAACCAAATCGAAATTATTGTCGTTTGCTAAGAAGTGTTGAACCTGACTGGAGTTGAGAGCCAGTTCAGTAAACGCCAAGCCGCCACGCCACAATATTAAGTCGTGAAATTCCTCAGCAGATAATTCGGTCATTGTAAATACATTTGGCCTTTTATTTCCTGTAAGGGAAAAATACAATATTAAATTCGAATAGGTATTACCAATAGGTTAAACGTTACCTTTTTAATTTCATTAAACTTTTAAATAAAATAGTGATTAAAAAATAGTGTGAGTACCTAAAATTGGATCCATGATTGACAAAAAATTGGAAGCATCATGAAATATGTTACCATTTTTCAAAATACCTAACCGCAATAATATTTTTATGTCAATTTAGATCAACAACGTTCGTTTTTGTGTTTCGTTTTCAAATGCTGCAGACAGCAATTGGATTTTATTTGATAAACGTATACAAAAACGCACTCTGGTATAGTGAACGCCGCCTACTTGTGAAATTTTAATCTTACTTGTCAAATGTCTATTATATTACACATAAATTATTTCATGAAATCAATTAAGGTAAGATATTTTAAAGTTTTGTTTTAATTGGGTATTAATAATAAAACTTTATGTATATAAGGGTAATATATAAGTGATCTTAATAAACCACTACTTTTCACTAGTTCCACTACTATATAATATTTAATATTTATTGTGACCGGTTTCGGAACATCATCGTCAGACATGACGACGTCGACGTCGATGAAGACGTCGTCAAATATGAATTTTAAATTTGAGTTTATTGTCTGACGATGATGTTCCGAAACCGGTCACAATAAATATAAAATATTATATAGTAGTGGAACTAGCGAAAAGTAGTGGTTTATTAAGATCATAATATGGAGTTCCATCAAGAAGTTACAGCACAAAGCATAAACTATTTAATATACAACTGTAAATAGTGGTAGTGGAACAAAACAAGAATAGGGTGAACACGGTAAAAATAAATATAATATATATTAAAATAATTATAATATATTATTCTAATTATTATTTGTAACTGTTCACACTTTTCATTAAAATAACTCACCAAATATTTCCCAAATTTCCTTATCGTCTATTTTCACTTGATGATAATTCGTAAAATTATTTTGTACCAAATATCCATTTATCACAGTGACATTGTGCCCTCTACGAGCCAACTCTAACCCTAAAGGCTTTAACATAATGTGGTGGGATCTGGACGTGAATGGAACTACGTATAAAATATTTGCACACTGACTAATATAAAAATTTGTTACTAAAATTAATAGTATAAATAATAATGATTTAATTTTAGATACTAGTGGCATGTCTAAAAGTTATGTACTAACAATTAATTCAATTATAATTTCGTATACCACACACACAAGTTACACGGACTGTACACACGCGCTCTCGCAGGTATTATGTGATACGAATTTCAGCGCAAACGCAGTTCTATAATAGACCTACAATTACTAATATACCATTCATCGTATGAGACATGAAGTCTGTTCGTTATATGAGCCAAGCAACACGATTCGAAGCTTCCACGTGATTGGCTGCGATTTAGAAGCTAAATCCGCGGTCACAATGTAAGTTAGATTAGCCTATCATTGCACTTCGTACCGTCTTAGCATTTTCTGCGCACCCGCGCATTCATTCACTGAAAATATATTGCGAGTATATATATCACCAGATTTGTCTTTTGGATTGTTTTGTGTGTACTTTGTTTCTATTTTGGAATTCGTTTGATTATTTAGCCGACGAATCGGTGTGAAACAGTGCAAAGATTAAGTGCAGGGTTTAAACGGGTCTTTTCTTCGACTGAAAAGGTGATAGTGATATAACCTCAATAAAACTTAGTTTAAAGTTCCTTCATCGACTGTTTGACACAATTAAATACACAAGACAATAATATCATCATCCAATATGAACCGGTACTGGATTATAAATTGGTGAAGCCAATAAATGTTGAAAGTCCCCAGTTGGAATGATCTGTATAAAATTGACGAATTCTGAAAATTTTATATTCTACTCGACTAATTCTATTATAATATTTTAATTTCACGATCACTACTAGTAGAAATTTTTCAACAATTTTTCGGACTCACCTTGCGTATGTTTTGATTAAGTCATGTTAATTAGTTATCTCGGCGCTTCGATCTCGGAGTCATTCACGATGACGCGATGACTTCTTCAGTCATTGAGTGACATTGAGTAAAAATCATCAAATTTTTAGTTTTTATCTTCCTTTATCTTATGTGTGCATGTGGTTCCTTCTATGCAAACGAAACTCACAGATTTTTTTATGATGTTCATAGTCTATAGGTGAGCTTAATTTTTTTTTATTTATATGATAGGTTCCCAAGCAGATAGTCAAAATCAAAATCAAAATCAAAATAATATTTATTCAACATAGACCTTTACAGGCACTTATTGACGTCAACAAACAAAACAAAAAAAAAAGCTTAAGTAATAAAAAAAAAAAACCTTGTCCGTACGTACGAATAAGGAAAAAAAAAAGAAAAAATATATATACTCCAAACATCTCTCTATGAAATATATGTTATTCAAGCATCAGAATCTAGAGCTAAATCAACCCGATATTTTACTAAAGATATCACGAATATTAGCTTGTATGATGACTTGTATGATTAGTATGTCTCACAAACAGCACAAAGATACAAGAAGGAAATCACGTTACAGTTGAACCTCAGGTAGAACAACAGGCCGGATATTAATATCTATGTATAATAGGTGCAGTGGCCAAAGCCTTCTCCTCAAAATTAAATGAAGTTTAAAAAAAAATTATAAAAACGAGAACTTCTTACTATTATCAAGGAGAGCATCAATCAAGTTTAAAAGTATTGAAGTGGCACTATGAACAAAGTTCAATTGAGTTAATGTGGAGTCCAATAATAAGACATCGCCGCCGCCATATAACTTGAGTTTTAAAATAACAGAAACAAAAATTAACACTGCAGTTTAAAAAATGACACAAATGTGTGAAAATGGGATGATACTAAAAATGGACAAAAGAGAAACTTAAGGTTAAGTGATAAATTTATTATAAACATAGAAAATGTCTCTGATATATCTGAAAATAACAGTGATAAATCTTAATATATATATTTCTTGTGTGCGTGTGTATGTGACTGAACTCCTCCTAAACGACTGGACCAATTTTGATGAAATTTTTTGTGTGTATTCCAGGGGGCTTGAGAATGGTTTAGATTCACAATACGGTCATATAGATATTGTTTTTCAGCTAAATTATTTATTTAAAAACATTTGAGACAACGTGAGACAACGTGACATTTGAGACATTTGACATTTAACATTTGACAGGACAACGTCTGTTGGGCAGCTAGTAATATTATAAAACAGTAGGAATAATCGAACTAGTCATATCACAAATGTTTCTGATTAAATTTTATAGCAAATTACAGTATGATATTTTAGAAATAATTAATTTTAGTAATTTCTCACTAAAATCCTCACTCAATCTATCGGAATCTTAAATCTAGAATTTTAAAAAATTACAATATGAACAAGCCCTATGGTTACAAAGTGGTCTGACGGAGGTATCTACCTCCTACTGTACACTTATTTAAGTGTTCTTTGTCTTTCCTTAACTGTTTTTATATAATTTCATTGAATGTAGTGTGTGTCCGTAACAGGACTATTTCCTTTTATTCAATGCAACATACAAAAAGCTTCACGTTAGACTCGTCTTATATTTTATAACACTACCTGCCATCAATCAATCTATAAAGAATACTTAAACTGAATTCCTTATTAAAATGGTTGGTTCACAAGAGATATGACGAAACTATACGTCAAACAGTAAAATCTATTTATAACAGGTGTAGGGCTAGGAGCCTTCGCTGTTCTGTTCACACAAGGAAGATTTTGAGTACAGCGTAACAGCAATAGATTTTATAATTGCCGTGGCCTTGATGTTTCCTCTTAACTGTTTATGTGCTATTAACAAAGGTCTATCTAATAGAACTTTGTTAATAGCTCATAAACAATTGTTCAATTTATATTGTATTCTGTACTTAATATATCATAAAAAAAATTAAAATATGCATTACATTGATCAATATATGATTGTGGTCTCATAACATTTTTTAATTCGTTTTCAATTCTTTTTTATTTAAAAATCTCAGCTTAAGTAAGTATTTTCTTAGAAATTCGTCAAGTCATAACTAATTATACAAATAAACTGGTCTAATGGGCTTGCCGGGCATGACGAAGCAAGTTCTTGCTAGCTTATAACTCAATATTATTAATAATGATAATCAATATCATTATTCATAATATTGACTTATGAATATGAGTAGATGAAGATGATGCTTATATTCACAGTAAAAAAAGAAGTTAATAAGAAGCTAATCTATATATATATATCGATATACTGGAGAATACAGTTTGTGAGATTGGATGTTCGGAGCAATCTACGTCACTAGCGATCGTTTTTTAATGAAATTTAGTACTATAATATTTTGAAACCCAGGATAGGACATACATAATTTCCTATAGGAATCCTATATAGGGTTAAGCCGTGGCTGGAAAGCTAATATGAATTTTTCGTCACTATAATTTTTATAAAAAATCAGATGAAAATTATTTGAATATAATAAATATAAATAAAATCGAAATAAATACCTTAACGCATTAATGGAATACACTATGTTTACATTGCAAGTCGTTGGTAACTAGTCGTTTTTCTTTATAAATATCCATTCATTTGAATTAGATATAACGGTTTGCCCATCAAAAATATTATTATTTTCTCATTAGTTAGTTATAATGGAACTGATTTTCGTTTGTAAATTTTCATCCTTGCATAAAAGTTTTATGAAGTTCATTTGTTTCATATACATTGTAATATTTTGTATAAAGCAAGAGAACATAATTGCAATAATTCAATTAAATGTTCTGCAATATCATAAATTACTTTGCTAATAACAACTCAGTCATAATATACTTTGACAATATTAATTATGCTGTTAAGATTGTTTACGTGAAGTTGTTATCCTTTTTTCGTTATAAGCAAATAAATGGCTATGTTGGAATACCCAGTAAAGGAAATATGATCTAAAAAGTTTGAGTAGATTTTTCATAACATCGAAAGGAGATGGCTAAATGACTGCCCTTAACATGTATAAATATATCACACTGCCTCGTAATTTTTATATATTCATTAATGAATTGTTACATAATTATTATTTTCCTAGAACTTAAGAACAATAAAAAGTTTCAAACTTGTTTTCCTATTTTCCGGACTTGAATAGTGTTGACATTTAAACGAGATAATCGGTTATTGTAGTTTCGGTCAATATACAAAATAATCGATTTATACGGACATAGCGGATTAAACTTTTTGTTTTATCAAATAAAATAATTCAATAAAAATTATTAAATAATAGAGAAGAAAATTTTCTGTACAGAAATGTTTAATTAATGTTAATCGTCGAAAACAATTAACAAAAATAAGTATTTTATTAAATAGTTTATGCTTTGTGCTGTAACTTCCTGATGGAACTCCATATTATGATCTTAATAAACCACTACTTTTCACTAGTTCCACTAGTATATAATATTTTATATTTATTGTTACCGGTTTCGGAACATTGACCTTGAACCTTGATTGTCTGACGATGATGTTCCGAAACCGGTCACAATGAATATAAAATATTATATAGTAGTGGAACTAGTGAAAAGTAGTGTTTTATTAAGATCATAAGCATTTTATTCACACGATAATATCGATTTCCTAATCGATGTTATTGCATTGAGAGTTTATTTTCACAGCACTTTAAAAATGTCAAATGTCAGATGTCAATGTCAGATGTTATACGACTTTTGTTTTTTCGATTGTTCGTTGCGATATCACTTGATTTTTGATTTTAATTCTGACCCTGCTTTTCTAAACGGACCTATTGTGTATTGTGCCTACTTGCCGACTTCAAATGCGTAACGAAACTTGAGCGCATAACTCGATATGGATATACATATTAAATAATGGTCTTTCGTATTTTAATCACAATCATGAATTAAAATCGACATTCGTCAATATATAGGTATCCATCATTCACTACAATAGTAATATATTACCCAGTTGTTTTATCTGTACTAAAATGCCTACCTAAAGATCATAGCAAATTCTTTAGTTGTAGTTTTGCGACCATAATAGCGTAGGAGTTTTTATGATATGTATTTCAAGATTGTAATAATATGAAAAGTTCATGGAACTTTTTTTATATCACATATTAAGTTTCAGGTACCCAGCACTAGATGCAACTACGTCCAGTATTTATACATTGCAAGGGCAATTGCCCATACTGTACTTAGCCATCTCCTTTCTACACAAACATCAAATCTTTTTGGTTTTGATATGCTAGCGCTATGCGATGCCAAAGACTAATAATGAAACGATGGATGAATTGATTTTGGTGAAAGTAGGGACCTCTTGTCTTCTGCTTTTTTTCACTTAAAGAACCACCGGCAGTTGACTTATTTGTCACAATACTCGTATTTTCAGCAATTCCATTTTTGACTTATTTCTTGATTGGATCACCTTATTAGCATATCCCATCCTTATGAAATCTAAAATTAACATGCAAAGTATGGCGGTCCTGTATGTACATTTTCTGCAATTATGGTTTACCTTGTTCAAAGAATAGTACTTTTGGTCATGGTTATGTGACGTCACAGGTTTACTTTAGAATGTACCTATAATACCAACACGTATTATACTTATCTACTTGGGTACCTTCGTCTTATATATTTCTACCAGTAAAGTAGCAGTACTAATATTATTCTGTTTGCTTATTTGTTAAAGTATTTGTTATGAAACCGTATAACGATATTGTTTATGTTTTTATTCTTCTATATTTTTATGTCAAGTATAATTGATCTTTTTGATGTTGTTAATGAATATTAATTAAATAGAACATATGATATTATCTTATTTGCATTTTTTCGTTAATTTACCAAGTATAACAAGCAAGTCCATACGAACCTCACAGAAAACCAAAACAGTATTGTAATAAAAATCTTAAAAAAGTTTTGGCACCATATTCGTACCACTACTACTACTACTACTAGTACCACTTGTACAACGGGTTGTGTTCCAAATAATTATTTAACATAGCTGTAACCCGCGACTTCATTTGCGCAGGATTAATATTTCAAGTAGCTATATTATCGTAGCGTATATATAAATTGTAGCCTATATGTTATTCTGATGTATAAGCTATATTATGTTAAAGTTTTAATAAAATCTATTTAGCAGTTGTTACGTGAAAGAGTAACAAACTCTATGCCTACAAACTTTCGCATTTATAATATTAGCAGGGATGATGCCTGCTGTAACTAGGCCACAGTTTTTACGTAAGACAAATAACAATTAAAAAATAACACTATATCGTAAGTCAACTTCATTATCGTCACAGTTGCTATCGTATCGTTACCTAACGAGTTTTGAAATAAGTTGCTCATACATTAATGTATTATCGGTACTGCTCATCCTTCTAGACTAAATTGAATTAATTTGAAGATTTTTATTACAATATATTAACAAATAAGCTGGCACAATAATACTAGCGCTGCTACTTACTGGTAGAAATATATAATACGAAAGTACTCAAAATAGATAAGTATAATACATATTGGTATTATGGGTACATTCTAAAATAAACCTGTGTTGTCACGTGACCATGACAAAAAAAAATACTATTCGTTTAAAAAGGTAAACCATAATTGCATAAAATTTGCACACAGAACCGCCTCACTTTATATCTTAAATTTAGGACAACTCTCAATGTTGCTCGTGATAATGGCAGATTTCGTAGTGCAATTTGGTATTAATTTCATAGTTGCTGACTGTACAACTCCTCAACTCATACTTTACTGCTAAAATAGGATTGTTGCTTAATCAAAAAGTTTATATTTTATTTTTAACTAAAATTTTTCAGTACTGGATTGCTGAACCGTTACCGGAAAACTCAATTTCATTAAACATTAAAGCGATACTTTTTTCTTTTTAATGTAAGTTAATGTAAATCGTTTATCAGTTCCGTGATCACGTGAACACGTGATCAACATTACTTGTTTATTGCGATAATTAACTTACAAAAACTTAAAGTTATTCTTGAGGAAGTTTTGATCATGTTGTATAATTACATAAGCTCATGATATGCACTAATATGCACTAAGTTACAATTACCGAACTGCGCGAAGGTACGTGTTACACGTTTTTCTGTAAAGCATATCATAGTATTACTTACCTATTTTATTCATGTCGCATAAATATTGAAATTGAAAGCATTACAGTTAAAAATAAATGTATGTGCGTAGGGAAGTGACGATGCCATCGTATACTGATGGGTTATTAATGTAACAGAAATAAATACCCCACCAGAGCAGTCGAGCCGCCCACAGGGCTGCTTGTGGCAATTTGTAGGTGAGATGTGACTTCAAAGTTTTCCGATATGTTCTAGGAAGCGGTATGTTATCCGCTTCTGTCTTGACTTAACTTTCCACAGTGAAATCGTAAATCAGATAAGGTGGAACCTTAATAATTCCATAGCCCTGGTGGCCTACACTCTTCGTTGCTCATACGCTGTTGCCATCTTTGCTCCAATATTGTTAGCATATTTGAGGATCCCATTTAAAGACTAGTCATGCACCACCTGATATAATTCTAACAATTAAAAAACGTTGAGAAGGCTCTCTGAAGGAACCGGAGTCTCTTTCCATAGCCCAGTTCTAATTACCACTAAAGTTATATTATAATACAATAACTAGTTCATAAACGTTTAAACCTGTAATGATAGTAGTTCCTGTGCGTCTAGCAAAGTCTATAATTTAGCTGCATTTCTCATTGTGCAGGTAGAAATTGGATTCAGATTGCACATTTTCATTAAATTCGCTTCGATAGTCTCTGCATGTTAAATCAACTCGTATATTTACCCGCACGTCTTATAAATTACCAGGTGTTTAGAGCCGTGATAAGCAGGCAATAAATTATATGTATTGCAAAAATAGCAATACGGTATATATATGCGCCGTTATTTCTTATTTATTCAGAAAAAGTCGTGTTACAACGGAGTTCCCATAGTGCTAGTCATATTTTTCTTGTTTGTTTAAATGGTCCGGTTAATAAAATATACTTCAAATATTTTGTTATTTTCAATATATTTTATCTGCGTTTAAACTTTAGTTTAAAATTAGAACAATTACTTATTGTATTCTAATAACTTATTTAGTGTATCAACTAACAGCCCAGCAAATTTCTTTGTCTACTTCAACAGCTTTTCTTTATTCGTGGATTCATACCAATATTCTTACTTAAAGAAATGTTTTTAAAATAAGTTTAATAATCATTTCATAATAATAAATAAAGTTATCTTTATTTTTGCGTCGGATATGATAAAATGTGTACATTAGGATAAATGGCAACTCAAAAAAATACTGTTTAAATTAAGTGAAATGAAATGCTTGTTGGTTTTATTTTATATTACGTCGTTTGTTTTTTTTATTTGTACATATTCCCTCATGCACTGCTTGGGCTTACGGAAAAAAATCTCTTATTCTTTCTAATTCTATTCTAATTTTCTAATTCTTTATATTCTTTTTGTATCTATAGTATGTTAGTGTACAATAAATAATAAAAATCATTCATTACCATTACATTAAAATTCTTAAATTTTAGTATAAACCTAGCAGCCGCAGTAGTATGGGCAGAGCCCAAGCTGACGGTGGTTAGGGCTTAACTACTCGCCATTAACAAGTAAGAACAACCACAGATTATTATCTATATATTACCTATATAACCGCAGACTTTACACCTGAGTGACTCACCGGAGGCGGCATACCTAACATATGCCAGATACATATTTCCCTCAGTTGTTCATCATTATTGCCTCGTCAGCAATTGCACAAGTAACATCAGTTTTCCTCAAACAAGTCAATCAAAACGCAGCTCATTGTTTAAAGCGGGTACGTCTACCTTACCTGTTAAACCCCGATAAAACCTGTGATCTCCGACGCTGATGGTTTACGACTGTCGAGAGAAAGTTGTAACTTCCTTGTCTACTGCCCAACATCACGAGATATCTCATACTCGTGGTTAAGTAACTAGTCCAGAAGGTAATTATGGCACCACCTTAAATGTGCCACAATTATCCAACTTACACTGGCAGTTTGTGGTACAATGTGTCAGACGCTTGCGTGAAATCAATTAGTAACGTCACATTTGAAGCTTCTGATTAAGGTATTAATTTCATCATTAACATCTTAACTTATTGGTAAACCTAGTTAACAGATGTGAAGTCACTTTGTCTACCCGTTTGAAACCCGTTTGATTTTGATGTAGAATGTCATGTTTTTTAAGTATATATTTGCTTTTCAGATATTTTATCTATGCTAGAGAGTAGGGTTTATAAGTTAGTGTAATCGTCCCCTTTTTGTGGATTGGTCACGTATAGCCCATTTTTTATTCGTCTGGGTATAAACCGTTTTTAACACTACACTCAATTGGATTGTCAATAGCACAGGAAATATCGTATTCCACACTCTTGATATCAGAAACTCTAATATGATTGGACCCTGGAGCCTTTCTAAAATTTAGGTCCCTAACAATTTGTTGATATTATACTGAGTGCCTTTTGACAGTAAATACTACAGTCAGCCGGTTCGCTATACATATTAGACTTTAAGAGTCTAATACTGCAATTAGAGGCAATCTTCTTTACGGCATTGCGGAATCTTTTGGCAAAGTTGCCAGCTAAGCACTTGGTAGTTAAACCTAGACCTTCAAACATCAAGCATTCCGTTAAATATTTGGTATACCTTTTTAATATTTATGAACTTATCGTATTTTTCTTTAATGTTATAATATTATTTAGACTCCAATACTTTGTGTATTTTATTGCGTGTTTTGTTATTCCAATCTTATTTACAGTTATTTACAGTATATGGATGTAGCTCCCAGTTTTTAACATATTTCGTTTTCCTCTTGATCGGGTCATATTGACATTGATCCTTGCGTCATTATTGCGGTGACTCTTTTAATTTTGTTCTTAATCCTCTTACGGTCGTAAATTTTTTATGGTATATATATTTTTATGTATATATTTTCTGCCGTCACTCTTATTACGAGAATTATCTAATCGTAATAAGAGTGACGGCAGAAAACAATGTGAATGGAGCTATAAATGGCCCCATTGTCAGTTAGACGAAGGTGACGACGATGAAGGAAATTGCGTCCATGTACGCCGAAGAACTAAATTTATTTGCAAAGGCTGCCATGAATCTAAAATAATGCTTAAAAATTTTTGTGTTGCTTACTAAGTTAATGCCATTACCATTCATATTTAAATAGGTATCTACCCGCATACGTTGGGCAAGTATAATCGACACATGTTTCTTTACATATCTTCAAAGACCCATTATTATATAACAATAATATAAGTTTACCTAAGGTACGAGGTACGAGTTTTGTATCTATTACATCTACGTCTTCAATCAGGGTCAGTGTAATAAGTGTTTGCTATTTGTATCGGTAAAAAAATGATACAAAAAACTACCATTATTAAATTGTCACTTGAACTGACGCAACCACAATATTTACATTAATAGCAATAATTTAATATTAATATATACAGCAATAATATTCACTAACATTTCTACTAAGGGACTATCACTACTAGATAAAAGGATGAAATGATGGAAGAAATTAATGATCTCGACACCATTTCGCACTACTCTGTTAGCATCTGGCACCTTCCTACGATCTTCAGCAAAATGTTTCTGCATACCATTTGGAGACCTTTACGCTCTAACGGCTGTACGTAGCATAGCAAAGAATATACCCCGCCACTGGGACAGTTGTAGAGTACATTCTTCGCTTCGACACAGAACTTTGGGTTTTATCTGGAGTTTTGTAAGTTTTATATAGACTTTCTTATACAAACACAGCAAGCAGAGAAGCTCTAAGTAGCCGTCTTCACTGCCGTGTTTAGTGACTTTGAGCCTTCTTATGAGATATCTCGTCAATGGCGAGGAGAGCTATCGTGACATTATTTGTGGCTATACGGATGAATATTATATCAATTTCGTCTTGTAAGACGTCTTGTTGTTTGAAAACAATATTCATAAAAGCACATTAGGACGATGTAAATATATTTTTTCATGTGTTGGAAATTGATTGATTTGCAATTAAGGATTTGTTTTTAAATTCTAAGAAAACAAAATATCAAATTCACTTTTCCGAATCTAAGGCATATTGATACCTATATAAAAATGAATGGTGATTTTATTGACTTAGTAAACAACACAAAATTCTTAGACATTACAATAGATTCATGGGTACAATGTGACACTCATATTGAAACTTTGGTAAACAAACTTAGTTCTACGACGTATTTAATTGAAAAAGATTAAGCTTTTAACTAATTACAGACTAGAAACATTCGTTCGTCAATATATTTATGACTGCATATTTTTTCATATACAGAAACTACCACACGTTTTAATAAAATATTGATTAACCTAACGTGAAAACAAGAAATAATAATAAAGTACAGTTCAACAACTGCTTGTTCTTGGAAATGTATATATATATATATATATATATCCATTTTTAATAAGTTTCCACAAACTATCATTGAGTTGCCATTGTATAAATTTAAAGATTATAGAACAAACGATTATCTAAGTCATCACAATGGTTATACATAATATGTCAACAGTTATAAATACTAGGAACAGTATTAACATTATTCATTGAATCATATTTAATAATAATATAATTTATTTATAATACTATTACACATTATTTACAACATATATCGTATTCCTTTTGTAACACATAATATAGAGATAATTCTTAAAAACGCGCAAGTCTAGCCAAAAACTTAAATTTTAATAAATGAGCAACGCCATATTATAATAAATGTAATTGTAGATAATGCGGGAAACATATCACTACAGTTATTAACATCGTGTGTATCTTTATATTTGAATGTTAACATTCTGCTTCCCGAAGGCTGCTGGTTCTTAAAAATAAATAATTTTCCACCCAATCACAAAAGCTAGGTATAGATTCAAATAAATGAAATGATGTTACACTTTATAACTGTATGTCGAGGAAACCGAATTTCGATTGAATTTAAGAGGCCATAGAGCATAGTTAAAGCATCAAATTATTTGCAAAAAGCCATTCTTAATTTATATAAAAAGAAAAAGGGGGAAGCAAATAACCAAAATGACTTCATCATAGGTAAGCAGTGGGTAAAGATTGTTATCAGTATTGCGAGGGTAATCCAATAACTTGCGTATTACTGTTAAGAAGGTGGTTTTTGTTTGCTCATGCCAAGCTCAAGACACTTATGCACCGCTTCCTGCCTTCAAGACCCCGCAAAACGTCCGTAAGTAGTCGAAGCAAATGATCCAGCACTTCCAAACCCAATATTTGACGGTTGTCGTGCAACAGGAAAACCCCCATGACAATTTGGTTGGTTTGGCATATGGAATTGTATAGGCAAAACCATGACTGATGTTCAAAGATGACGCTATTTTATCGATGGTAATTCGCCTGTTCGCCATGAAATTGTGTTTTCAATTTTATTTAATTAAATCTGTTTACAAAATATTAATAAACACCCCATATTCCTCAAATTTTCGATAAATAATAACATCTATATTTATATCTACATACATACATATATATACTCTCACCTCTTTCCCGTGGGGGTAGGCAAAGATCACAGTTTCCCACTTGCTACGAACTAAACATTAGCTAGCTTCCTCAACTTTCGTTAATACTTTTATGTAAGCGTCATCGGTTACGGGTACTCTTGACCCGACCCACCTTCAGTATATCTGATTTATATATGGATGTTCTAGACACATATTGTAAAAAAGAACGAAATGTCTTGACTGTCTGACAAACTCATTCATCATTGCTGATCGTAAGCTTATTTTTATAAAATAAATACTTGGAGTCTCAAAGAACCTTAAACTTATTTGAATACTCGTACCTATATTCTTTTCTGAAATATAATGTATAAATCATGTAAATGACATTTCATTATATATAAACGTCTACGCTAAAAGTTAACTATATTTAACTTTCCCATTAGAAATACCCTTCGTATTTTTTCCATGATTTTTAAAGAGACCTTTAAATAGCCTTAAAGTTATCAATGCTCCAAAACGTAGTAAATAGTATAACATAACAACAATCAATAACACTAAACCACAGATATCTATCATGTAGTACTCTATCCAGCTCATATCTAGAGCTGGATTTTTCATGTACACAGCTCCTTTATTCCTTATAACGTATTCTATCCAATAAATAGCTGTATCTAGAGGTGTCATAGGTCTATCCTTAAATATACGAGAAATTTCCTTTGCTTTCATTCTGAATAAATCATTTGTAAGTATTTCATTCACCATTTTGTCTAAAGTTTCTTCAGTTATGTCGTGATATTGCAGTATTTTACCAAAACCAGCTTCTTGTACTTGCAGTAAATTATTGTACTGGTCCCCATAGACTGGTATTCCTATTATAGGGACTCCATGATATAAAGCTTCATGAGTGCCAATAAGGCCACCATGTGATATAAATAGTTTTACATTTGGATGTGCTGTAAAGATAAAAAGAAAATATAGGTAAATGCAATTGCATTGCATATTTTTCTTATATCATACATAGTTTTTTGTATGTAATATGTAAAACATTACATACTGATAATGAAACATTTTTCAAGTGATAAACTTAACGAGTTCATAAATGGCGTGTACTTAAATTCAAGCCACATTTCTAAAATTAAAACAATGTTTACAAATTACCACAGATAATGTACAATAATTATATTTTGCATTATTCAAAATGTTGATCGTTTACTCTACAGATTACAATGATATTCCTTTACGAATAAAATGCAAACCATAAAACATTAAATAGAATTATGAAATGATTGTTTGGTGCAACATTATCCCAATTTTAACACTTCTTAGGAGAAAAGCGGCATGTCTGTATTTTAGTACGCGATAAAATATTTATTTTGAATTGGGTAGCAGAAAATCCCTTATTGAACCAACAATTTGTTTTCACTATTATTATATATATTTATATATATATATATTTCGACAATAGTATAATCTCTATGTTAACTGATTAATCAAAATTTATATACAATTTTCATGTTTCGATAATTTTAAGCTTACCAAGCACTTCCTTCTGTGGTAGCCATTTCCTTATCACTACGTTATCTGGTTTGTTCTTTAGTTCATCTTCCTCCCATTTCAACAAAACTGTTACTTTTAACTTCCTAAAAACATTTAAAAATGCGTTTCTCTGGTCAGTAGGTAGTTTCGAGCTTTGAATATTAGACCCGAAAGTCATGTAAACCACGCCATTTTCGGCTTTATCGAGAATATTTTGGAGATCCTGAAATTAAGAAATAAATGTTTTACGTTATAAATCATATTAGTGTGATCATATGAAATATAGTAATCTACCAAAATATTCATAAGATAAGAATTATTATTATCGTAGTTATCATTTCCGGCATATGCTTGCCACTTGAAGACCTATTTATTCCAACGATCGACAGTTATACGAGCAATGTGCACTGCTCGCTGTCACCAGCCTCACTAATCGTTAAATACCATCCAAGTTAACTACATTACTAAAACTTCAGAAATAGACACGATAAAAGAATGAAATCGGCACATTTATTAATATTAACTATTTAAATTTGAATATTCGGGTCGCACGACACGTTCGCATGCAGTTAGATTGTATAACCGACTTTTTACTGCGCGATATAATGTACTGTACATATATTATACTCGGAATATAAATTCATATCGATCACCACACATTGTGAATTGTACGTCTCAAGTTATAAATAATATCCGTTATTATTATTTTAGTTCCTGTTCCAACAGAGCCTGTTTCACCACCTGCAGTATACTTCACTTCGCTTGTCCTCTCTCGTAGTCAAACTACTCATATTTAAATATACGAAAAACTTTCTTACGGTGGCATTGTTGTAATGTCAATGTATTAAAAGAAGATACAAATCTAAATGTAAAGTATTTTTCAAAAGCTTTTACTGAAATATACACTGCTTAAAACTATGCACTACTCTAAGCTGCTACCAGGTCCGCACGATATCGGCAACAATATACAGATCAAGTTGATGTCATTCTTTTATGTATATTTGTAATACGATATGTTCTTAACCAAACCGCAAAGTAATGCACTCTTCACACTTCGTTCGAAAAAAGTATGTATCATGCAATATTGAACGTAATGTAAGCGAATCTATGTGGGCTCCAAAACCAAGATAATTTATTATAGTGTCATAGTAACACGTGGTGTGCTAAGCCTATTAGTCTTAAGAAGAATAATGTGTCCGGGTAAACAAATCTTATAATTGTCATAATATATACGAAACGACATTTTCGGTTGGTCCCTAATATATTTTTCTTAAATGCAACCTGACGCCACGTACGCTAAGATACTCTGCGATCCTTCATTCTATGTGGCTAAATATACACTATCCTAACCTAATCTGTAATACAGGTAACAGTTAAAAAATTATGTTTCCTCAATACAAAAGTACCAGATATAAAATGTAAAATTAACGTAAAATAAACATAAGTAATCTAGATAAGTAGTAGGTTGAACAAATATGAAATGTAGAAGCTAGATTCTTAAAATAATCAATGACGCAATAAATGAAAATGTAGGCGTCTTAGGCCATTCAAATATAATACATTAACCACTTTAAAATTAAATAATACCTCCGGCAGCTTAGATGCGTTTGGAGTGAGATGGACTCCACCAATTTCAATGATGTTCGGCAAATATGCAGTAGGTGGGTCGAAACTGAAGTGACTGTTAATCAGAAACAGAGACACATTTTGCTGAATTTCATACAGTGATGGCACTGGCTTCTTCAAATCAGGAACATAATCCTTCACTAGATTATCTAGTTCCTTTAAGTACCAAAATCTCCACCAAAAATACTCGTACATTGCGAAATACATATTCCTCAGTCGACCAAGCAAACTCCTTGGATTCTCCACCACTAAGAACTCCGATATAACCGTTGCCAGTTGAAGTGGATTCCTAGTCGCTATATTATGTCTCATGCAATTCCCGTATGAAGTGATTAAAATCAACGGAGCTTGGTACTTGTGAGCCAAAATATACATAGCTTCCTGGAAGAACTGTTCACTTATAACCACGTCAAATTTATTATCAGCCGCTAAGAATTCTTGGACTTTAGTAGAATTAAGAACCACCTCATTCAGTATTAGACCGCCTCTCCACAAAAATCTTTTGTGTCTTTCTTCGGCTGATAAATCTACGGAGGTGAAATGACTTGGCCTTCGTCCTCCTGGAATTAAATTTATTACTTATAATGTCATTGTTATAATTTTGTAATGTAGTTTATATCAGACTTTTTATAGGAAATATTTATTTTTCCCTAATATATTTAATATGTCAATCATAGCCCAGTTGTCGTTTCCATCGAAATCAAACACAAATTTTCGTCAACGCTTAAACCTCTGATCACAATATGTTTCTATGATACATCTGACTAGTTTTAAGCCTTACGCTTCATTTAGTTGAGATCTCCCCGCACACTTTCACTACTAAAAAGGATCTATATCCTAGCGCACGCCTTATAAAAGAAGCGTATTTATCGACAGTTGATACAAATTAATTAATAATAATTAAATAATGAGTATCATACTGTCGATCAAATCAGTGTAACTATACTCCGCAGAAGAACTAATTAGTTAAATAAAAAAATGGGATATAAAGATCATAATAAAACTTGCCCATAGAATCCCAAATATTATCATCGACTAACACCTGGTGATAATTTTCTGGTGGATTGTTCTCCTTGAACACAGATATCACTGTCACATTGTGCCCCCTACGAGCCAGTTCCAGGGCTATAGGTTTCAACATAATATACTGAGATTTGCCGATGTACGTCATCATAAACAAAACGTTAGCACATTCAACACAAGACCACAGACAAAACAACAAAATGTATTTCATTAACATTTTAAAAAAATATTTCCTATTTGATGGAGATTCAACAAACACACCCAACGCTATAAGCCGTTGTTTGCGAATAAAGTATGTCGGCTTTATCTACGCGTCACGTTAGTATTGTCGTTTTAATAAATTTATACTCGTTTTATGAACTTTAACATATTGTAATAGATAGTGTGAGCCACGTGTGGATATTAGATTCTTTTAGAAATATAATACCAACCTAGCATACGTAAATTTACCCTAGCAATCAAGGTTGATTGCAATTATTGTGAAACTTCACAATAATTGCAATATTCACACATTTATACTCCTGAGCTACCATAAGTACCACATGTTGATAACAATCTCTGAAGCTTATTTAAAGACGGACCCGAATGCAAGGCCACTTAAAAGATCACACGAATTTTAATATTTAGTTATGGGCTATTTTATACACTACATAATCTAAATTCGCTTTTTTCGCCTTCAACACAAGAGTTAGAGTTTATAATTAGAATAATACGATACTCTAGTGGATAAACAACCAAAACAAATATTTTTTGGTTCAAATCAAAAGCAGTGTGTCAAATAATGTGGGTGAAAATGATAAGAATGGCATGAATCAAATATTAAATAAAAAAAAAATCGTTTCGGTAATAGATTACCAAAAGTTGATGTACCTCTATAATTGCGAATATTATGAGCTTTGTCATTTTTAAAGGTAAATGCCACAAGCAATTTTTCCGCAATGTAGGCAATACTACATAGTGCATAGAACATTAGAAAAGAAAAGAAACAGCAATCGCGAGTTGCGCACGACACACTTTTAAAAAAGTATGGGTGAACGTCGCCTGGCCCCGATATATTACTAACATATCTTACTAACGTCCACTCAAGATAGGTATTTTTTTGAGTAATAAAATAAGACAATCATATAATTCTATACCGTAGTTATATAAAATATATTTCTGGTCTTCCTCAAAAATAGTCAAATATTATGACAATAATATGTTATAAATATATAATAGAATAATATGTCAAGAATTGTATTGACATTTGTTTTGGACGAAAAACGACCAGAAGTACAAATAATTTTTTCAGCGCTGGATGTGAAAGAATTATAGCACGATTTTTGTTTTGACTTTTTATGTTAACTTGATTGGTAAACTCTTATGAAATTCATCTTCATATGTTTTCCATTTTTATGTATTATGTTCTTTCTCATAATTTAAATAAGTGAGTTATGAACAATTTTGTTTTGTGGAACATAGAGTTCTATAATATTGTTTAGAATTGTATTAAGCATTTCAACTGTAATGCTAATATTATGAACATCAAATTGTCGCCTCCACCAACTTTAAATATATCTTATCACTGCATGATTGATAGCATGTCATACGAGATTCATATTGACCTTGAGACACTTGAGACTATTACGTTTCTAACTTTTTGAGATTTTTTCTAATTTAAATTATGCTAATTCGTAAATTTTATTGTGACCAAAACTTGCACTTTAGGGTTGGAAAGTAATGCAATAATATATATTTTATATAACGCTTAAATTTAAATGTCGATTTAAATACAAACGCCAAAATCTATATATCTTCTTCAAAAACTTCTATAAAAACTATATCTTCGTAATTCACGAAGTCAATTGGTCACTTTGAGTTGCCCACTTACTTCTTTGTATTGTAACGCAAAATCTAGGTATAAAAAAGAGATTAGGTAGAGTGGAAGAGATAGCTTTGACAAATCCAAATTTATTTGTTTCAATCATTTTATCGCATTTATACGTTATTGTGCTATTTTTTTTAGAAACGTGAGCTATCACGAAGTGATAACCACAGTAGTGATTCAGACCTTAAGGTCAATACAGAAAAATTATTCATATATTATTTTCTCCCTAAGCGTAAAATTTTACATTATCTAAGCAATTTTTAAATTCTTAACATTCATATAAACGTTTATTGTTACATCCCAGCCTCAGCGTATTATAATTATTTTTTGACTGAGTATAATTATAATATAAACCTAAACAAATAAACATATTTCCTGAAGAAAGTACATATAAATCTTGAAATGAGAAAAATGTAGAATAGAAGAGTATGAGAAAGGTTGTATTCCTGATTATCTATTGCATTCGAATAATTACGATTTGTGTTTTCTTTTATGGAGAATTCCTTACATATTTTGCCATACTATACCTAGTGTTAAATATGGCTATATTTTCTTCCTAAGCAGGTATAAAATGTTTCCTACAGGATTACAGCTTACTCCTCTTTACTTCTGCTCCACTTTTGATTGGAAGACAAGAAAAATACGCCCATCTTTGGCCTGGCAAAGATGGGCTTATTTTTTCTTTTTTGACATAATTTCGACATCAGATATTTGATGGACCTTTAAATGTTGCTTGTTGTTGTTGCTGGGCTTGAACATTTCTAGTGAAAATGAAGTGAGGTATATATCCGGACTTTGACAGCACCTAAAGTGAAAGACAAACACAAATTCACTGCAACTGAATAGTCGTGTAATCATCAAGAAAAATGGTCTCTACCCAATTGCTGACAGAAAGACCGTATCCATGTTGTTCGCTTTGTCTCCACTAAAACACACCCCCAATCGGAAGGTGAGAATTTATGTTGAATAGCAACCCTTAAACGACTAGAGGTGTGTCGGGGACAAGAATGTTAAATGTTGAACTTAGCAAACCATCTTTTTTAGTTTTTAACACCTTTGCTCTTAAAGCTGATGTAATTCCACCGGTTTTCAATATGTAAAGCGGGTCATAAAAACGCGTGTGTTACCAAAGCATCCATACAAATTCCATAACAGTATTATTTGCCATTTCGCGCGCTGTTGCTATTCAAATTTCCAACTAAAAGCCGCGCGGCGCGAGTCTGTAGTAAAATGGCGGGAAAGCAACAGTGGGCATTAACCATAGAAGTATTAACAGATTGAGTTTATTTAATTTTTTTTTTCTGTTTCCTCGCAAATGTGTTAAAAAACGTCGTACGATATACGTGCGTATTGATTATAAATAACGCACTAATATCGTAATGTACTATAAGTTGATGCCTTGTAAGTGGTGAGTGCTTTGAATTATCATACGCTTACTACCAGGAATCGTAACTTAGATACAGCATTAATGTTTGTATATATACATAGCATATTTATAATTATAACTTACTTGGTTGTTTAATATTAAATCAATGTATCTGAAGACTGCACGTTGAAATTTAAATTACACACATACATACTCACGTTGCATTCCCATGGGAGTCCATCCAACCATACTTCTCTATTACTGTTGACCTAGTCTTTATTCAGGATATCTCCTATTTAGTGCAAGTATTCTTATTCCCCCATTTGTATTTGCCTTCTAAATTTATTTCATCAGCCATCTTTCGTTCATTCTCTCTAAGTGTTCAAACTATTTACGCATTCCTTTCTCGATTTTTGTTTAAGTCTGCCTACACATCACATTTTTCTCTAATTACACTATTAACGAAATTTATACTTCATCGTCACTCTAACCATTTTTCTCAAAGCTTAATCTATCCATTATTATTCATCTTTTGCGACACCCATAGTCATTTCGATACATAAGAAGGATCAGCATCATTCAGAGATCCACTCAGCCAGACGTTCCATTTATGAGATCCCTCAACTAATGAAGCCATTTAGAGCCTTTAATTCTTGCCAGTACTATTCTTTCAAAGCCAAACTCATTTTACCATCTATTAAACATTCATTTCAGATCTTATATTTGACATCTTTTCGACGTATGTATTGAAATAATTTGAGAAATATTGTATAACTATATAAATTTATTTATAGTGTGAGGATAAACGAACGTGGGACGCAAGAAAATGAATATTTATTTATAAAATGCAATCTGCGGTGTCACTATCATCGATAGAAAGGCTAAATGTAGAAATTTTATTTCAAAGCGAGAGAAATATTCTAATGAACTTAATAGAAAAAAGGTTTCCTTTGAATTTATTATATCCAGCCACCAACAGTCTTAAGCTGCTAGGACCCAAGTTTATTCAGTAAAACATAAGCTACTGAAGCGAGAAAAAATACGGTAATGTGGTGGTATTACATTAGTAGTTCTTTTACTAGTTTTAGAATGTCATTATAGTACAATATCTCGTTGTGTTGTATGTGACTGTAGTACAATATCTCAGTCGAATCATGTGAGGTACTTGTCATGTCTTGACAAGACCATGTTAAATCTCTCTTGGCCCCGAATTAGGAAACTTATTTTCGTTTTCCGGAAACTAAGAGGCAATGCCGATGAGGATACACTCAAGATAGCCTATTTCTCCTTGGCACAATCAGTATTGTCCCATTGTATCTCAATCAGTTTCAACGAGAAAGACATATCTTATGCAGTTGGAACGAGCTCAACGTGCAGTATTAAAGGCGTTCAAGCCACCAACTTTATGCTCTGTGGAAGGTTCTTTCTATTCGTAAATTATTTGTTTGAATATTATTATGCGCAAGCACTCGTGTTATGGACACGATGAAGGATTAGCTTCAAATATAAGATTGCCAAACTGAATATTTGTAATTGATTAATGCAATACAGAATTAGCCAAACGTCATTATGTATGTCTAAGCTCATTATTATATAACAACATTAATCACTTTACATATCTATAAATTGTCCCTCAATGATTGTAAAGGTGTACTGAAGAATTGGCTACTCGATCTGGATTATGATGATGTTGAGTCCCTTATTCAATAAATAAGTTAAACATATAACACATACACATGTACACACATATACATACATACATAACACGTAATAAACATAAAATTGTCTAGTTTATATAAAGTTTTCTTGTTAAGAAGTTGTTCGAGGTGGGCGCTAATAACTGCGACACAGTTTTCTACTAATGTAGTTATTAACGTTATATGAGTTTGTAAACTTTATAATTATTAAATCTATCTATCTTATCTAATTATAGACGAAAATAATAAAATGTCTTGTGGTCTACTTCCCAATATGGTATACATATTTTGCATTTTATCAGGACTGCATGTAACATGTTGACCTACGCTCTATATTTTAGTAAGAGGTTAAAATATTTTTATGATTCAGAAAATAATTTGTGTCACTTGCAATGTGTTTATTTTATTGATACATAAAGACGTTCATTTTTATTTATGTTCTATTGTTGAAACAATTTTGTGTACCATTTTCTTTCGGCAAGATAGACTGAGAGGATGCGTGTAAAACAACTTGACACTAATGATGTATGAGAGAGAAAAAAATAGGTCAGAGCGGAGTAAGTGAAGGATGGAATAATATATAGTATATATATAAAGTATAGAAGACGAATAACTAAATACCTATATTGGTTTTGTGCAATTCTCGTATTTTTCTTATTCTACCTTTGTTTATAACATTTCTCATCAATCATATATGGAGATCATCATAAGACAAAATATTTTTTCATGATTATCATAGTAAAACGTATGAAATAAAACACAATTCAGTGCGTTTTAGCACATTAAGTTTTAATCAATAGAATAATTGTAAAATATTACAAAATATTAATATTTTATATTATTACAATCCAATATTATTAAGATATAACTCTATTCACAATGTCGTTTAAGTCAAAAAGACTTCAAAATAAGTAAAAAAGTTACAATGGACGGATTAGACCAACATTAGAATAAAATTAGTAAAGCTATGACTTTTTACAAAACAAAAAGTTGCTTACCTACTCAAAATTAACACATAGTTAATTCCTTGTAAATATGATCAATTAGATAGCTTATTATCTAAAGCATAAGACTCAGTCTGCAAATTGACTTTCATACTTTTATTATATAGGTCCTAATAGAAAATATGGCATAAGAATATAATGTCGTGATTTTTCAAATATTAATAATCTCTAACTTTTTCAAACACTTTGTAGTTACTACTTCTTCTTTCGGTGTATCCATTTTTTGTATCGTAGCTTAGAGGTGAACGGGTTCCATTCTCTATATATTTCAAGCTTAGTGGTTCTCCTTTGTAGCCCCTACTTTTAGTCACAGAATTTACTTCTCTTGATTCTATAATTTCCTTCGATCGACCATCTCTTGATGGTAAAACTTTTTTACTGACCGTCTCTACTGTATCTGTCACACTTGGTCGTTCAGGGTCGCCGGACCTAGTCTGATACCGGTAAGTCTCTGAATAGTTATCACTGCTATTGCTGCCGCGCCTTATAGCGGGAGATTTAAGTCTCGTTTCAAGCCGGGATACAAAAGGACTACTATCTCTATTCAACGAATCTGTTTTGTAAATCGGTATTTTACGTTCCTCAGATATGCGATCTTTATTATGTGGCGACGGTGAGCCGTAGCGAGAAGACAATCTACTTCCATCTGATTCATCATCGCGTAAAGTTTGATACAACTCAGGAGCCCTCTCTCGGAGACCTTTTAGGAACATTTTTTTCTTATCTGTCTCGTCATTGGTTTTATATCCATTTGTATATCCGTTTGACGAAGGCATAGTCTTGCCGTATCTCGCACCGAATAGTCCATCACGTCGACGTTCCGTTTCTCTGGACACAGCATCTGCTAAGTCGCGTTGGCTTCGATTAATTATAGAAACAATTCCAGGACTTTTGAGTTGCTCGGGTGTTTCGTCTAGTCGAGTCAGATGGGGGTTGGATTTATACATGGTGGAGTAATTTCTGCTCATACCAGATACGTATCGCGGGTGTGTCTCCTGTTCTGGTGCACCCATAGCAAAGCTCTTGCTCCTATTTAAAGCTTTGTAGGATCTCGCAGGCTTCGCTGGACCAGGAGGGTATCCGTTAATCTTACTTTCAGGTATTGTAGGTACGTTGTTTGATATATTAACCGCACTACTGGACCGTTTGTTAGGAGTAAGACGATGCCAGTATTTATTTGAACTTGGTTTTTCGGTGGTTCTCTCTTTGCGCTCGTGTAATTTGCGTGGCAGTGTTTGCGCGCTACGCGTATATTCCTCCTCTGGCTCGCTGTTTGGATGAAGTCGACTAGTGGAGTGACTGAACCGTCCCAATGTGCTCGAATACTGGCCCCTGAAATGTAAAAAATAATCGTTGATCATCTTTAATCTTTATTGCTTTGTCGTGATCATAATGGAAAATAAGAGAAACCCACGTAAGATCATTGTTATCTCCTACAAAAACGAGTAATCTTGTCTTTTAGTAATTGGATTGAATGAAGAATCTACTCCCACACATGTAATGATGCTTTGTTTACTTCAATTAAGCGACAATACAGTCTGGTCCACTACATTGTTATTATAAATGGAAGTATTTACTGTCTCAGTTGTTGTTCTATTTGTAGGCAACTAATCGGCCTCCGCGTGGGTGCCGTATGATTGATATACATATATTTTGTAAAAACAACAAGTGTATGTGTGGTGCTTCAGAGCAGAACTAATTGTATCAAACTAATTTGCATCCGTAACACCCAATCAACACTCAAAGAACACCTGTTGCGCAAAGGACATAGCCAAACAGTGAGTCATTTTGCGATTTGTCATTAAAGTAAACGTCTTAGTTAAAATTGCATAGAGCGTTTCTCTGATCAGACATGAGTCAGATTAAGGCGCTAAATAAGGGCTGCTTTGTACGGGGAAATATTCATTTATACCGAATAAGGCCAGCCCACGGACAGTCACGCATCAAAATGGAAAGATATGCCGGAACGTTAATAGCTGATTGATGTGTGCATGCACGTATATGTGCTTTTAGAAAAGTTAGCTGTGATTCGTGGCGCCAGCGTTTCTTAAAATTGTAATGAATTTATATACGGTCAGCAACGTCAGACTACACCTTGCACTAACCGTGGTACAAGCGACATAAGACTTGCTGTATATACAATATAACTTGCAGTAGTATATTATATGTTGGTTAAAAAATTGCTTAGTTTCTGACGTACGTGTATCGCAGATTTCTTCATATTTTTACTAATAGTGTTTTGTTATTATTACGAATACAGTTTCAATTTCGTTAAGCGCTGATATCTATATCTACAGCAATAAGAAATAGAAAAAAAATTAAAAATAAGTGTTGTACCTATTATTAAGTACTCTGATGCCTGCTGATATTCTCTGATATTCAATTAAATATTCAAATTATTTAAATATAATATAATTAATTATTCAAATATAATATCGGAAATAAACAAAAATTTAACTACATATATTATTTGATGTTATATTTACAGTCGCCACATCCATCAGTAATCCGTCAGTGAGATCTATCGACCAAACATTGTCGATATTAAACTGATGTAAAAAACTTCATTAATGCGAAATAAAAAAAGTACATTACGTAATTCCGTGATTAGTTGGTGAAACAATCTCTCACTAACAGTTATAGATCATAATTAATTAGAAATCTTTACAAAAAAATCTTAGCAATTTCATTGCTGCTAAATGGAAGCTAAGAGGTAGAAACGATCAAGAAAATATATTTAAATTTACAAATGCATAATTTAAACACAAGAAATAAAAATAAACAAGCCGTTCGAATGTACTGGCTACAAAAAACTAGAGGTTTGCTTATGGGCAAATATATTTTTTTTTATAATAAGATTCCACATAGCGTAACTTAATTGCCTTTTAATAAGTTCAAGGTACATGTTAAAAAGACGTTAATAAGTAAGGGCTATTATTACAAGTCAATGATTATTTAAATGATACCAATGCTTGATATTAATTTGAAGATATTACATTCTAAAGTGTAAATATTTATTTTCCCTTGTAGGTAAATAATAAACACAAACGTGTATGCTGTATGGTAACGACATAATTTATTGTATAAATGTTGTTATTACTTTTGACAAAGTTCAGTTTGACAAAAATCAGCTAAAAAATATGTCCTGAATGGGTGATGGAAAAAAAAATTTGAACGATTCAAAAGAGCTTTCTATAAAGTCATATTTTAATAAAGTTAATTTTGATTTTGATTAATCAATTGGTAAAAATAATTACAGATTGACGAGTGAGATGTGATTTATGAATCATTTATGAATCTAAACACAACAAATAAACTGAGAATAACGAATAATCGATGTAACCATCGATAATTAACTGTCGGTTATGTACACCGGCCTGCAATATTGATCCTTGTAGGCTTTATATTTGCATTTAACAAACTTTCGTTTATAAAGGTTCCAAATTGAAACTCGTCGAACATTGATTATGTAAAAAAATAATTTTGTGTTTTTTATTCTAAGTAATTATTAATTTTTTTATGCCTGACTATCTCTCCAGCAAATATAGTAAATAATTTATTTAAGGAAATATAGAAAAGGATCAAAACAGTATAATAATTTTAGATCTTTTTTAATTAAACACCATTTCTTCACAATATAATGCTTAATAATCTTTTTTTTTTCGATTCGAAAGATTTAATTTCGATTCGAAAACTTCATTTGCCTAATGAAGACATTTGTCATTTCGTAGATCATAATAATAAGGTTCTGCAATTGTTCGGTTAACATATTGTTACAACTTTAAATGCTTCACGGTTTTTAAATTTACTCAAATGCGGAGATTGCCAAGTTTATTAATTAATATTGTAAATCTATTTTCGTCTTAAAAAGACATTGATCAATAAAACTTCCTTTTAAAAAAATGTTGTAATATTTCGCAAAACGTTTTAGATTTGCGCAGTACAATAAGTTGATATCTAAGAAGTTAAGAATAAAACAAAAGTGCAACAAAACTATATAGAAATGTACTAAAGCGCAAAAAGCAATTTAGTTACTGTCTACAAGCAGAGCATTTATTGCAATGTCGTGTAATTATGCAAAATGTTTGGTAATTATGTAAATATAAATATTTTTATGACAGACGATTAAGATTAAGAATATTTAATTCATTACATCTGCCCATAGTCCTGCGATATGTTACTACAACTACTTACTACGAGCTTCACTACATCATCGACCTTTTACAAGAACCGTTTATATAAGCTATATAGTTTATATAACGGGAAATATTTATGCTAGATAATCATGATTTCGAGAAAAATAGAGGTGTAAACAAGACACCTTATAAGGTGTCATTGGATTGGACTATTCCCATGGTGTCCCGACTCACTAGCAAAATTTCCGTCCGGCACCTTTCCGTTCCGACGGAGAACCTATTCGAGATCGGGAAGGCACATATCAACAAGGTTACGTTTCACTTATAATTATTACCGACAATATTCATTACCTATATATCGTTAAACTACATTTTATAATATAAAAGTATTACGAAGTGGTTATACATTATATGAGTAGAGGTTAAAATTAATTTTAAATAATAAATATAAATTAAACTTCGTGGATAAGGTTTATACAATAATAAATATCTGACAAATACTACTCAATTGGTTGATCATCAACCAATATGACGTTGTTAACTCATTTACAATCAATAAATGTGTTCATAAATCATCCCACATTGTGGATATAATAACTATTTATTACAGCGAACCCTATAGTATCGCCGTAATTTTATGATAATGTATTGTGTTAAAAGAATTTATTAATTTCAATGCTTCCAACCTCCGTGTAGGTGGCACGGGTCTGTTGTAAGGCAAGTTTCTATTTATGGTCTATTTAATTTTTTATCAACATTCAATATCTGTTAACAGCGTCGTAGTCATGGTTATATTGGTCTATCATTGCAACAATGAAGCGTTTATACAGTCAGTCGCTACATACGAAAATAGACTGACGCTGGTTTGTTGATCGGCAAATTAATTTATTTACAACAAATGTGCTTACCGTTCACGTTGGTCGCGGGTGTCACCGTTGGCTGCACGTCTCGAACTGCCTTCGTACTTGTGCTCGCGGCCGTAGATGCTGGGAGCGAATGGGTCCTCCCCGAGGTAGTACCGGTGCGGGGGCGCTACTGGGGGCGCCAGCTCGCCGCCGTATTGTTTATACGTCCGCGACGAATGCTCGGGCGACGGCGATCTTGAGTTTCGCCAGCGGGCCCGTCTCTCCGCCGACGCAGATCGGATCTTTCCCACTAACTTCCTTATCGAATTCCCAATAGCAGATCCGACTGATTTTCTCGCCGGGGACGGACGCCGACCGCTGTCGGCGAAACGTGTTTTTTGGTTTTGTTTACGCTCATCCCGATCCCGTCGACGCGGAGGTGTGCGGTCTCTATCCGAACTGCCGCGACGTTCTCTGGGCGGCGAATAGTCTGGAGGTGGCTCTGTAGTACCCTCGTCGTGACTATCCCGCGACCTTCCCGAATTTTCGTTACGCGAAGAGCTTCTATAGCCACTATCATATCTGTGTTCCTCGGAGAGTCTTTGCTTAGAATGGCGTTTTCGTTCAGGTGCTACGGGTCGATAATCATCTTCGACTGAAGGCTCGCGGAAAGATCGGTTTGTGTCTAGCGGGCGGAACGGAGAACCACGTGGTGGGCTATGCATCGTTGATGAAGAAACGTAGGCAGAGTCGTCGCGTGAAGGCGGGTGACGGCGGCCGATCGGTGATGACCTTCCTTGCGGCGAGTCTCGTTTTCCGTATACATGTCTAGGAGAGGAGCCGTTTAACCGGTCGTCACTGGCATACGGAGAGCGAACAGTCGGCGGCGATGGGGACGAGCTGCGCGGTTCCGGCATTCTGGGCTTGCTGGCGCGTCTTTGGGACCAGTCCGCGACACCTTTGAAATAACCTCCCGTCCTGTTTAAAGGAACCGCGGCTCGTTCGTCAGATGGCGTCGAAGATTTAGTTTTTACAAGTGTACGATCCCCATAACCGGGAGCAGGTGGGACAGCAGAAGTTTTGCCGTAGTATCCTTCGTCTTCAGATTTTTTGTTTTTATCGTAAAAACTGGATTTTTGTCTCCTTCCAATTTCTTCAGTGATTGAGTCGTGAGAGGACGGTGACTCACTTCCAAAATGACTTTCGAGCCACTTTGAAGTTTCCTTTTTCCTGGTTTCCTCTTCGATGTCAAAATCGAGTGGGCGTTTAGTGTAGTCCTTTTCGTGATCTGGAAGAAGAAGATGTATTAGCGAATACGATAAAATGCGCACACGGCCGTCTGCGCGACGCTCCGCGGTACAGTGTGGCGAGCCGCGACACACATGTCATGGCGTAACCGTAAAGTCAATATAAGTTTACCAAACTATCGAAGGTCAATGCGATGCAAACACTCGAGACATCTTTACTTAACTGTCTAAAGACAGTGGCGAGGCAAATTATGTAGTGAATAATAATTTCTAGGTCACTTTTGATTTTCAATTCAGATATTATGTAACATTAAGCGATTCCTTAGTTTGCTTTTTAAAGGCTATTATGAAACTTTGAGACTTGAATATAATAGAGAAGATTAGTTTAGTTACTGTATTGATAGATATTTTAATGTCGAGAATCGTGGAAACGTTCAGAAGCAAATCGATGAACCAATGGTCTTAGCAGATTGGCTTTCTAAACGTCAGTCTCGTGGTTCGAACCCGCTATGTACATATAGACATTACTTAAAAAAAATATATGTGTATAGTAAAGTTCTTATGAGGCATCTGCATAACTTCCGAAGGAACTGAAGGTGAAGCTGACAAATCCTCATTACAGAAAGGAAGAATACAGTACCCGGTATCTCTGTTGCTATCAAATTTTGATTGAAACTGACAAATGGTGCAGATAGATTGTTGCTTTATGAACATAATTTGTCACATTGAATCTTAATAAAATATCAATGTAACTTACACTCTATCAATTTTAATTAAAATTGCATATCAACAGTAATACGTAATCAACCTGCTGGATATTTTATGAATTCTCTGTAAAATGATTATTTTAGTACTAACTAGAGGCACGCCTCGGTTGACGTCGCACGAATGTGTTGTTCTTGTCTCTACTACAAAATGCATGTATTATTATCCATATATATATGATATATAAAGCTTCTTTTTAAATCACTATCTACTGTTAAAAATTGCTTTAACGTTCGTTACAATAATTAGATCGAAGCGTATAGAACCACTTACATTTTGTTACATAAAGATTATTTATCTGTACTAATGTTATAAATGTGAATATAGCTCTGTCTGTCTGTTTGTTAAGTTTCGGCCAAACCGATTTTAATGTTATTTAGTACGGATTTGGTTAGTGACCCGGTAAAAAAAAATTATCTTGAAAAAGTATTTCTTTCCTCTGGGAAAATCTGATGGAGGCCGCGCTGCGGATAGAATTGTATAGAATGTAAAAAATAGTCTTTGAATGTAAAATTGTATGTGAAATAGTCTTTAGTTCTTTACATTGCCAGTTGTCTACGCGACATCATGCCTCAATGCCCCGATTCGCGTAGGCATAATTGCCGCCCATATTGAGTCAAGATGGACAGCGTACGCTCGAATGACCACTTTGATTCTCCTTTAGCGTATGTTTATAAACTTATCGAGTAATTGACTTAGCTAATTGAAAGTGAAATCCCTTACACTTGCGTGTTACGAAAATCTAACCGGCCTATGCGATGGTTTGACGCGTAAGAAGTTTGCTAAGATAGTTTATTTACATTTTCTGAGTTTACCTTTGTCTGGCCCTAATTAGTCAGCAATTGAGTTTCTTGTCAGGTTACATAACAGTAGTTTATTATCTATTCGATTTTTACAACTAATCTTGCAAGAACTGAAAGATATGGCAGAAAGCATTTTTTCAATTCACATCTGAAGGACAATATAACATTATTTTCTAATAAAATTAGAACCGTATTCTCCTGTTGTTGGTCCAGACAAAGCAGTTGCCCAATCCAAGGTAGAAAATGATAAACATCGGTTGGAATCCTGTAGTCTTGCCATTTTTCCTTTTACTTAAGTGGAAACTTGTGCACACCTTATATAAAACCACCAGGGACTGGGATATCCAATATTCGCAGACCATCCCAAGACTGATCCCGGCTGATTCACTACATCGTGTAGTAGAGCCACCTTAGCACGCAGACTTCACCTCGGGTGGTTATGGTAGACTAGTGCCATAGGCCTGGATCGACCATTGTCACCACTGCGCATCCGACCTTGACTCGGCCCAGCACACGCTGGCCGAGTGCCCGCGTGGACTCCGAGAGCGATCTGGTCGCAGAGATCGGGCGAGAATCTGTCTCCGCCGGCATGATTGCGGCAATGCTGGCGGACGAGGGAGGTTGGAGGGCTGTGGCCTCTTCTGGGAAGCAGGATGCTCCAGAAGGAGGCCGCCGAGTGGGGGGGAGATGGCCGACCCAGCTCGAAGAAGGCGGCGCCGGGCTCGGTAGCACAGCTGCGGCACCGCGCGGTCGCCGGCGGCGCGAGGAATTCGCGACTGCTACGGCGACCCGGATGGACCACGCCCCTTCCGTGGGGGGGGCGTCGTCGGTGGAGGAGACCGGGGGAGTAGTGTAGCCTCCCCCGAGGAGGGCTCCCTCTAGGCAGGGGAGCGGAGGCTGGGGGTTCCCGGAATTGCTTGATGTTCCCGGGGCTCCCTACATGCCTGAGGAAGGCCATTCCTGAGGTTTTTGTGGTAGGCCTCCCTCTTCTGGGGAGGAGAGCCCTACATAACCGCCGGCTTCGCCACAGCGGGGTATGCAATTAATGCATTTTCCTCAGGGGAAAAAAAAAAGTGCCATAGGCCTGCCTTGTACCGGCCAACCGATTACACCGGAGAGGAGAAGATTTCCGCTGCCTCTTTCTCTTATCTGCCTCTTACTAATATCGTAAATTACAATCTACACTCACCTACAAGATATCTCATAGTTATATAAAGAAGTCGACCATCTCACACTGGACTAACGTGATTATACGCCTTTAACTAGACATATCAAACTTGGGCTAGTTATAAATAAATAGCTACTGCGCCGAGATTTATTTCCACGTAAACTTGACACTTGTGCAAAATAATGCTAATTTTAACCTTCATTTCCTAACAAAGAGTACTAAGTTGGCTTACTATACACATTTAACACAGACACGAAACAATTTTATTTTATGATATTTATTTAGCTTATTTTCCACCTTAGTTATAATCAATTATACTAGCAATCCATAAGTATTTTATTACTATAGCATTCGAGTTGAAAACAGTAAAGACTAGCAGTGAAAATACTTGTTACTATTGCCTTTATTATATAGTTATTACATTGGCATTGTAAGTTTTGCTGATCCTACAGATTGCTTATGCATACATAAGTAGGTATGAATAGTATGTAAGCAGAAATGGGTTGGTTAGTCAAGCAATCCAAGATGGCCTAGGTTCAATCTACCATTAGAAAATCAGTTACGTGTAACAGTAGCCTTCTGGTATATGACTTGTGTAGAAAGAGTCATGGAATCAACTGGCAGCATGTGTTAGGTAGTAAGCCTCCTGCTTTAAAACTTACGTTTTTGATTGATAGCGCACTATTTGAAGTGTTCCGACATTGATAGATGTTCATAATGGCCTTTATATGGACGACTACAACGGCGTGAGGAGCACGCGTAATTAATAGGCTTCAAATACCTAACTACGTTAGACCTTATACAATTATTTACACCCGACTTTGTTAGTCATTTTCTCATATTGTATAGTTCGGGTTTTCAATTCTGGCAAATCAATGCTTTCTTCTTAATTATTAATATAGGGTTCCGTGCCTTAAGAATTGGTTAATATATACGGATCAATTTGTTTTCTGTCCGTCTATTCAGATAGGTCTTTTCATATGGATACGAGCATGGTATGTAGAGGCAACAAAATGTCACTCCTATATAATATGTCTGTGGTCTATGACGCTGTAAAAATCAAAGTGCTAAATCAACGCACCCCAACGATACCCAACGGCTATTCGACTTTTTTATAGCATTTCAACAAGAGTACATTTGCTTTTAATTATCTCGCTACTAACACTATTATTAGTACCTAGTAAAATGCAAACCATTTAAAACTAAGCTGTGTTTCTAAAATGCAAACCATTTAAAACTAAGTACGCTTATAACGGTTCTAATTGAATTTCAGATAGCGAGTTAAATACAAATGTAGATTTTTAATTGTGCAATCAATCAGTCGGTGTTTTCTTCGGCTTTATTGTTTGACATTAGTAAGTTTTTGTAAAATACTATTTTAAATAAAAGTTATTTTGAATAAATACGCTAATATTAATAAGCAAATTAAAATTTTGATTTTAAACACAATATTCGTCACGATGAATGTAAAGTATTTTTGCCATGCGACCACATGTTATTATTATGTCACATCATTTTATTATTTTTTATTATTTTAATAAGACATTATTATTAATCATGTTTAAATAACATAATATTTCGTAATACAGTATACATTAACAGCTATACAGACAACCATCTGCCCTCGCCGAGACTCAAACCCGTAATCTCGGAGATACCAACGCCTTGAAACTGGCGTAAGAACCGCTCTGCCACGGAGTTCATCAAATTATTTCAATACATAAGTACAAACTGTTTAGTAATTGACAAAAATATCTATACACAATTGTTATAGAATTTGCACGACTGATTGGCATAAATTTATCGGTATCTATTTAAATTATTAAAACTGGTATGATTAAAATAATATGAATTAATAACTACCTATTACAAGTTACCATATAAGTACGTTGGCGGCGGAGTTCCGTGGGCTGGTCTTTAACACGTATCTTAATGTTAGACTTTTAAGGCGATTACACGCTCATTTAAACGATCAGGAATCTAGACGCAAAACATTAAAATAAGCACTTATTAATCGTCTATGGATTTCCTATCTCTGTTTGACACCGATGTTTGCAAATATCAAAAATTAGAGCAAAAATAAGCTAAGAAATTATTTGAAAGACTTCAATTTTAACTTAAATAGTGCTTAAAATATAAATAATAAATTAAAAAAAAATTTCATTACAAAAATATTCGCACCACATTTTTGTTTCTAAGACTAATAGTTTTTTAATTATCAAGGTACGATGATATAGACCTTTTCGTTACGGTCCACTTTTTAAACCTGGTACCAGTATGTTTCGGCCCGATTTTAAAGACGTTTCACGTCAAAAAAATTATTTTGAAAACGCTTTAATGCAGGCACCAAAGTCGCGGCCGATTTAGACATTGCTGAGGTTGTTGGAACATGGGATTCCAATCCTCGAAACTGTTGTTAAAGTTAATTTCAAGAATAGCCTTTAATTCGCGTAGCGATTCACGTTTAATGTCTTCAATTGACTCAAAACGGTTTCCCCGGAGCGGTCGCTTCAGTTTGCTGAACAGCCAAAAGTCACAAGGAGCTAAATCAGGCGAATACGGTAGTCGGAGAACGATGTTGGTTGAATTTTTGGCGAAATGGTCACGAAGAACGAGTGCGAATTTCGCTGTTTTTCGAAAAAATTGAGTGATTTTGGAACCAATCGTCCTTTCACTTTTCTTAGACGCAAATGATCTTTCAAAACGGTTTTTACTGATCCTTCCGATATTCCAACGATCCCAGTAAGGTTTGACGCTCTGACTGTTGATCGTCGATCCTCGAGTACCAATTCCTTGATTTTATTGAAGTGTTCATCATCAGTTGATGATGATGGCCGTCCTGGACGTGGTTCGTCGTCAACGCGTTCTGGACCCTCTTTGAACAACTTGTACCAATAAAAACTTGCTCGCGACATACAATTATCACCGAAGGCCTTTTGCAACATTCTGAACGTTTCGGTACCAGAAATTTGATTCCGCACACAAAATTTAATGGAACTTCTTTGTTGAATAATTTCACTCATTGTAAAAATCGCCGAATGAACTTTTTGTACTTTAGTTAGACAAGTGTATAATAAACATTAATGATTATTTTGATGTGACACTTAGCACAGATGTCACTGACAGTCATACCAACCTAGAAAAAAAAATGTGACGAATAGGTTTCCGCGCGAAGTTTTAATTAAAAAGTCTTACTAATTTTTGCCCACGGTAGTACATCGTATGTCACATTTTGCAATAATATTGTGTTTTTTTGTGGGGGTCGCAGATTTACTTCGAATATCCTAGAAACCACATGTAGGTACTATAGTAATGATGGAAAAAACGTATCTTTATTGAGATTGGATCATTTGTATCCGGATCAGTACAAAGATTCGAATCAGTAAAGTGCTTCATTTGCATCATTTGTATCAGTGACTCAAAACCGATTAAATCGGTTCAGAGTCACTGATACAAATTGACATTATCAATCGTGTAAGCGTCGTGTATCGAATGAAACTGAGATGCAATTGAGCGACGTGATCCGAAGCGCTACGACTCTGAACTATTTATTTATCTCAATCGTGCGAGCGCCTCGTGCCGATTGAAATCGAGATGCAATTGAGCGAATGATTCATTTGAAGAGCTGTTAGAGATTTAAATCAGTGAATCACTTGGAAGAAACGACTCACTGAGTCGTTTCTGTAAAGATTCTGATGATGTGGACAGCCAGCCTGTTTGTCAACACATCACATAAAAAAATACTAAAAGTATTTATATTTTTATAGACCAAACTGACAAACTGACTCCTATTAATCAATACCAGCCACGATGCTGGTGCAATGTACACTGATAGACTTCATGTAGACTATTAATTTATTAGGTATATGAAGTTTTTCTTACGATCTTTTCCTTCATCGTTAGAACATCTGATTATATTAATGAATTTTGAAAATCGTTGCACTCAACCTACCGATTATAATAATTGTAACTAAATATCGTTATTTCCAATCAATTATAATTAAAATATATTAGTATTTTGATAGGGTTAAATCTTAATCGTAACCGACAGATTTTTCCGCAACCAAGATAGAAATCATCGATCGAAATTAAAACATTATTTTACAAATATACAGAAGGAGCTATCTAAATCTACCGTGCTGACCTCATAACTGCCTATGAAGTTTTACGTGTACTGTTTTGTAATATTTTTTACTTCAGAAAATAAATCCATTCACTGATTGATAAAATTCGTTTTCTATTTGCTGGTTCGACTGCGTTATATCAGATTCACAGTAATGTGAAAAGTTTTAAATAAGTAAATTATTTTCTCAATTACTTAAATAATTTTAAATATCTCGATATATTAAAATAATTAGGTTACTAAATAGCTTTTGTTATTATTTTACACAAGTGGTAACTTTCTTTCAGCGTTTTAGTAAATCCAAATCAACAGTTTAAAAATATATTTACACATCGGTAAGTAACATAAGACTCTGGAAAGGAAACTTTCATTTTTTACTACTAAACCAAAGTGGTCATCAAAGTCGCGGACGGAGTAATTGCATGAAAAATAATCGCGCCACCTATCGACACGATGAAACACTTCAATGATCTGTTTTGCGTCATCTATGGGCTAGTAGACAAAACATTAGCACACAAAACAAGAGCAAGCAAGTAGAGTGTTAAATAGTTCAGCTACTCACCACCATGGCGCAAGCGGCGCTGTCGGCGCATGCGAACAGAAAGGCTGTCCCAGTCGTCGTCCATGTTTGGGCGGCCTTCTCTTTCAACTAAGCAGACAAATAACATAATTGTTAAAAACATGTTTATTTAAATGCAAACGTTTAACATAACAAGAAATTTATAAAAAGTAAACCGTTGAGGCATAAATACTATAAAATATTTTATAGTATTTATTTATGGTATCTATTTGTTTATGACATATTATTTTATATGTGTAAATTCGTCTTAATATTTATTGACCAAGTTATTAATCAAAGACGATATATAGTGCTCGTTAAATTATAACGTGATTTCATATTTAAACCTCTAATAGACTAAGGTACTGTTTTAGAATTTAAGTTTTAGAATCACGAGCCTAGCAAGTTCTTTTCATAAA
This sequence comes from Scirpophaga incertulas, assembly GCA_036419045.1. Lineage (NCBI taxonomy): Eukaryota > Metazoa > Arthropoda > Insecta > Lepidoptera > Crambidae > Scirpophaga > Scirpophaga incertulas. The sequence continues at coordinate 12,505,057 of CM071641.1, forward strand.
AGTTACTTAATACTACGGTAAGTATTAAGTGTGTAATGATACAACAAAAACAGAAATTACAAAACATAAAAGACAAGAAAAACAAAATATTCCATAGAAAACATACAACTAGTATTAGTGCATTGCACTAGGACTAATAAAAATTGGCGACGTGTGTTTATTATACTGTTAGGGATATCATTTACATAAATGTACGAAATAAATAAAAAAAAATAGGTAGCACCTTCCTCCGTGCGTGAACGAGAGTGCAGCTGTGTGGACACTCTGAGACCTCCCGCCATTAGGTCGGTACTCCGCTCGAGGTCCACTCTCTTCCGTCTTTCCACGCCGCCGGTTTCTTCCACCAAACTCTTGTCACTGCGAAGAGACTTTGCCTGTAACAAAAGCCAATACAGATTTTAATGGAAAATATGTTATATTAAATGAAACAAAACCCTACATCGAACCCTCTGCTAGTGTAAGACTGTAGGTCCAGATTATTCCACTTGCTGAGCAGTGGGTCGCTAAAGCCCCAGGTTGTAATGTTGCAGACAGACAATATGGTTAAGAATTCCATACTTATGCAATCCTCAATATAAAAATAGGAAAACGCTTCCGAATTGAGCGACAAAACTTCCACGGCACAAAGATAGGCCTTTGACGTCCAAGACTATAAAAAATTTAGCTCATCTAAATCGTTCCTTTAAATCAATACTAGTGTTCGGCGCTGCATAAAGTCAAGAGCTACCAGTTTCTTAGAAGAACCATCTAAAAAGGTAATGCTATATTCCATGCATGACCAGACAGGAGCTTTATTCTGTGCCAGAAGCTACCCTTGAAGCGCGTGCAGTGCCACTTAATCTTGGAGACGATGCTAAGCTTTTTAGCAGCAGCACAGCCATTTTATTCTTAATAACTGTGTTTCAATGGAAAATCAAAGCCCAGTAGAGTTAAATAATAGATTAAGGGCAAAGGTACAGTGGGAGGGATGTACTCCCTATCTAAAAATACTTGAAATGTCAACCATCGGTTTTCCCTAGTAATTCGGCTTCAACTTTCCTGAGCAAAACCTATACCAGATAACTTTATAAAATTGAGCCAAAGGACCAGGAGACCTATTTTTTTGAATTACGGAATTACGAATGCGACTTCGAAAATCACCGATGTGACTAATAATGGACCGATTTTCAATAATTCTATTTTTGAATATCACTGATGTGGACTACCTTAGTCACAGGTGTGATTTCATTACGAGTGCCCTCACCCACTCGTAATCAAGTCCATACTTGTGGAAATGTTATCTGTGTTTTGTTTGATTTTTTCAGTCTATATAATATATGAATGTAGCATATATATATAATATATATATATATATATATATATATATATATATATATATAATATATATATATATATATATATATAGGCTACATTCTATATAACATGTAAGTATATATTATAGGTATAAAGGTTTATCTACAATATATATATAACCTTTATATACCTATAACATATACATAGATATATATGAATGTAGCATATATTATATATATGTATATATAATATATGTGTATATAATAACCGCGATGGTTAAGCCGCAATAACCGGCAGCGATTACATTCATATATACATATAAACCTTTATATACCTATAATATACACATATATATGAATGTAGCATATATTATATATATAATAACCATAATGGTTAAGCCGACAATAATCGGCAGCGGCTACATTCTGTGTGAAACCGAACCCTTATATTTATGTGTGTACTTATCTATGTTGGCAGCTCTGCGATCGACTTTCAAAATTGGATGTTTAGGAATCCGTGACCTCAAAGTCACCGCTGACTATTTAGTCAGCGGTGATTTCGAAATCGCATTCGTAATTCAAAAATAGGTCTCCTGGATAAAAGATCTATCATTGACGACCCGAAAATACCTGATGAAAGTAAAAAGATAAAGGAGAATGCTCAAAATCGTTTCGCTTTAATATGAAAGAGTATGGTAATCAAAATATGCTCATAAATCATTAAATATTTTTTAAGTATTCCTACTTCAATTCTTAAAATCGTATGTGGGGTTTTCAGTTTGTATTTAATTAGTACTACATTTATTTTCCAATTTGCGATAAAAAAATGTTTTATTACTAATATCCGTATGATTAGTGTTACCACTACACAATTTTAATGAATTATGGTAATATGAGCTCCTATTTAAAAATGCGTTTTAACATTAATCCAATGTATTAACATTAGTTTAGCTAAATACGTAATAATAAACGCGATTTAACGTTAACACATATCTTTTTCACTATGCTGTGGATTAACTTTAATTCGTGTTTATTAATAAAAGTCTAAGACGTCGTACCGTGGATTAATGTAAAAAAGTTGTTACAGGCTAAAAAATATCATTTATCCCTATTTTATTAGTAGGATTTTCTCTGTACCTTTATGGTTTTTATTAAAACAGAGTCGCTTATCTGCGGATTGAGCTAGATTTAACTCATCTGCGGTTTAAGCCACGACATCGTTAAAATCGTGGATTAATGCAAAAAAATGTGGTTACAGAGTAAACATATGGATCTGTCATTACATTACATTACATATGGATTTGTCTATCCTAAGGTTACCTGGAAGAGATCACTTTTTGTGATAAGGTCGCCCTTTGTACAGTTAGTTTTTAAGGATCCATTATCTGTAATTTTTTATTTTTTCACTATGGTGGATGTACAATAAAGTTATAAATAAATAAATAAATAAATAAATAAAAAATAATAGTTATGTGTAGCATTTTCTATAATTTGTTTCTTAGCGGTCTTCATTAATATCGAGTCGCTAAATTGCATTAATTATTAATTAAGCCATTTAGCTAGATTTAACTGCGGTATAAGCCACGACGTAGGAACTTTTTGTTATGGAGTCGCCAATCTGAGGATTAAGCCGTTTACTTAATTGTTGTTTAAGCCAAACGTTTAATGTAGGACAAGGTTTAACTTTTTATCAATACGAGCCATGAAGATTCGAAAGTAATATATCTGATGGCCTAGACAAATGCCACATTAAATTCTATTTTAGTATGTCATATTAATACTTACCCACATAATAATTGGATAATTTTTATTTTCCTTGAAAGTAAGATATCATTCCTATTTTATATCAAAATTTCACTGTCATACAATAGTTATTTATTATACAAGAGTGGAAAGTTCCTTTTTAACCGCGTGCTCGATTTGGATGACCGAGCAAGCGAAGGATTCTAAATTAGAATCCTGAGCGTCAGCGAGGGAAACAAACGAGCACAAGTGAAAAATCTTTCCACTCGAGTGCAATACGTAACTTTTCATCCCACCTCAGCGAGGAAATGACAAAATGAAAAAGAAAACAATTTATAATGACAAATTATATTAAGCAATAAAACGTGAAAAACTAGAATGGCGCGAAGCACGCAAATAAAAACAGAAGACCAAGAAGGTTCCAAATTTAAATTTTTTCACAATTTAAAAAGTTCTAATCATAAATTTGGCACCATAGAGGTTACATTAAATAGGTTTAATGACGTTTTGAATTTACAATTAATTGAGTACTCATTATATGTGATGTTCTAAATTCAAATCTACTTTGCCGCTCAAGCGAATAAAATAGAATTTTCCAGCCAGATTTCGAAGCGCAAAATTACACTTTCCGAGGTGGTGGGATGAAAAATTATTTATTACGCAACGACGGTCCATACAACAATGGGCAATCTCCTTTACCAAGTCAAAACATCGTGCTGGATCTAGGATAGAGATTCAGACACACCGTGAGTGCCTTGTCGTATATGACAATGCTTCACCCCGGAGATGCGTGCTAAACACTAGAAAGCGGTAACATATAAATCTGGGATCCCGTAATCAGAGCATTACGGCATATACTTTAAGGCATCTTTCTCGTTGTCCACAATATGTTGTTGGTTAACTATCTTAAATATATATCTTGCAAGTACATTGTGGGTCTCATTACTTTCAGAGGGAAGAATCAACGTACTAATGAATCACTTTCACCTGTCACATAGGTAAGCAACAAGCCCTCTAATTGTCACTGATTGTCTGACCGAAAGCGCTAATCAACGATGATCGATCATACAGACTTGAAAAACTGCGATTAGGCGCATAACGTGATGTAAGTACCTATGTATATGTGGCTGACAAAACATATATTTTGTTTTGACTCTTAGAATTTTCCTTTTTCTTTTCTTTTTAACATATAATAAGAAAGCTCATCACTTTTTTCCATCTGATTTTCGGTAGCGAGAAGGCTGGTGTAAGCAAGCTTCACTTGGATTTCTCTTCAAGTTCCTCAACAACTTACTCTACAACGGAATCTTTTCGTTAAGTAAGTATAAACAAAGTAAAAATTACTGAACTTACGGAAAGATTTCTATGAAATGAATTTCTTTCGCCATTTTTTTAATAACATAACGTAATAATTTACTCACCTCCTCTTTAGATAATTCTTCGTCGCAGAGCCGCTCTTGTTCTTTTTTATGTCGCGTCTCCGTAAATATAGTCCCGTCTGGTCTCAATGCTCGCAACTCTTCCTGGTAATTAATAATATTTTTATTGTAATAATGTAGACAAGTTTAAAGATAAATACTATATAACATATAAAAAACATTTAATTAAGATGGGGTGTTAATTAGTATTAATTATTCTTTTCAGATTTATATTTCATTAAAAAATATATTAATGTATCAAATCATTATTATAGATAGCATTAATAACAATGAGTAAATTAACACTTAGCATTATTGAATTTTGATAGTTATAGTTCAGTTACCAGTTTTTCCTTCACTTCATACTGAATGCTTAATATAGTTGACATAGCACATATTACATGAGATTAAATCGGACTCGATCAGACAAAATGATACTGTTACGAAAAAATACTTGCCGTATCATCAGTGTTGATGGTGGTGTTGTAGGCAACAGTATCCCGAACCACTTTTGGACCTCGTGGTACCAATGCCAGCTGATTCTCCGTCTCCGCCTTCAGAGCATCGCGGATGTCCTCCTCAGGAGTCTCGTTCACAGCAGTTATGAGAGCCTGTAACAATCGAAATGTTGTTAAATTTATATCTTTAATTGCACGAACACTCTTGCTATAAAAATAATATATATTTAGAGTAATATATATAAATAATATATATATATTAGACTTAGTTCAAAGAAATGTAGACTATTCAATTTCTTGGGATTGTTTTATAAGCTATGGAAACCATAGTAGAACAATTAGTAGTTCCGTGGATATCAAAAGTAGACTTTATAATAATCAACAGGCTTATACTTTTTGACTGCAATATATAATGCAAAGAAACGTCAAAAACATATGTCATCTCAAATCAACACACAATACAGGCTACTGACAATACTACGTAACAAACAACAATGATTGAGAGCACATTTTATAAAAAAGCTGCGGAGTACTGGGCTAATATACCGGCCACTATAGACGGAGTACTCGGTGGTTATGGCTATATTTCTGATGCAGACATTGCTTCGTCAAAAAAGTTTTTAGACAGTATTCTATTGTTAAGCAAACCTCCAGGAACAAAGAGAGCCCTCGATTGCGGTGCTGGCATCGGTCGCGTCACCAAGCATCTACTTATGCCACGATTCGAAAAGATTGACTTGGTCGAACAGGATGAAAAGTTCGTTCACACTGCTAGACAATCAATTGGCGTAAACAATAAGCTCGGATTAGTGTACCAAATCGGTCTTCAACATTTCAAGCCGGAAAAACTATACGACGTCGTCTGGTGCCAATGGATGCTAGGTTATTTAAAGGATTACGATGTGATCACATTTTTAAATAGATGCGCTGCAGCTCTAACGAAAAATGGCGTTATCGTTATCAAAGAAAATATATCGTCGTCTGATGAGACGGACTACGATGAAATCGATTGTTCTGTGACACGACCATTAAATCTTATGCATAAAGTATTCCAAGAATCTAAATTAAAGGTAGTGAAGACAGCCATTCAACCTGAATTTCCAGTAGATCTATACCCTGTACATACTTTTGCATTAGTACCAGAATCGAGAATCTAATGAAGCACTGTTTTATTTGCAATGCATTTACAATAAAGGAACAATGAACATTGTTTCCGAGTGGCTTTTCATCTTGTTAATGACTCTAAATACCTTATAGGTACTTTGTTCACTAGTTCACCTGTACAGTACGAAGCCTATGAACAAGCAAAGGCTCGTCAAGTACGTAGAGTGAATGTTTATCTTTGATGGAGTGGTGAGTCGTGTGCAGAATTCGTGATTGTGTCGTTTAATAAAATAGGATCTGGGACGTGCCTGAGCGTGCTCAAATAAGTTCAGCCTGTTCAGCGGTGCGTTCACCGTTCGGTGTAAGCTTACGAAACACTTACATCAGATGTTGTGATCTTTAAGGCTGATTTGTTTGCCATCTGTAATAGTATCAAGAAATATTTTAATGGTATTTATATATATAGTGAAAATATTACTTTTAAATTAATGTGTTTATAAATTTGACTGAGTACAGATTTATAACAAATTCAGTAGTTCGTCAACACCACAGAAAAAATAAATAAAACACACAGTTGTCTTTTACGTTTCTGCAAACCGAATTTATAAACGACGAATTGACCATAGCATTTTTTTATAAACAGCTGAGTGTATTATATTACTCAAGTACTGATATTTGCTTGATGAATGTTTTTGTTCAAGCTGAATGGAGATTTAAAAACGGTTTTTTTGTTGTAAAATTGCGGAAATTATAGAATAGTAATGATAATTTAGCGATATGTTGTAGAATATTTTGCTATTTCAGTATTACATTCAGAACGTTCCTTAGTAGGCTAAACTTAAGATTCCGTCCGATAAAAACAAGTCCTATAACATTTAATTTGCCTTTATAGGTGTACCAAAAATGTATGATGACATCTTATGGTTTATGAGTCTAAAACTTCTTTGATTTGCCACAAGATTGGCACTGACACGGATCTTTAGAATTCCTTTGTGCATCATGACTAATAAAAGCAAATTGGTAAAATTAACCGCTGAACCGTAGATGGCGGTAGATGTTCAATCAAAGAACAGTTAGCGATTGATATCGCACCAGCTATGCTATTAGGGCTGGCGTCGTCAATTTGCTGGGCCCAGCAATCGACAACAGTTACAATCCTAAATTGATGCAGTCGAATCGAATACAGCGTCGACTACTAATACTTTTTATAGGTCATTATAAAATCATTAATTTACATCAATTACATACAAATTTTGAACTAAATATATACTTATAAAAATGTAGTAATTATCTAGGTATCACAATTGAATATCGTCCTCAAACAAACTTATTTGTTAAATTGGACTCGTGAAAATCGTTGCTACAAAAATTTACAATATGCAAACATACCGACACGCGCGCAAAATTTAGGGCAACCACACGCAATCAAATTCTGGTCACGGCTGGTTAAAACTGTACACTTTTATGTGCTACTGAATGTACATGTTGTGAAATGGTGTCACATGAAATGCAACGTCTAGGTAAATATAAATTATATATATATTACCTAGAAAACAATATAGAAGTCTTACGATTAATTATAACTTAAATGATTTATAACTTAAAATAAAGTTGATATAAACTATCGACAAAGAGCATTAATTCATGTGACTAATATGATAGCAACAGTTATTCAAATATAATCTATTATAGAGCGTAGATAGCCTCACTGACATTCTATCTTACCATGAACCAAAATGTTTTTTTTATTAATAATTTTTAATATACGTTAAATATCAGGGCAATATTCTATATCAAGGTCATTTGTTCAGGTGCTTGGTCTTACCTATTTCCAGCAGAAAACAGCAGTGCTCTCATTGCTATTTGGTCCAGATTGAAGGGTAAGGTAAACAGTGAAAAAACTAGGTATCGTGACTTAACATCTTATACTATAACACGACGGTAGTGTATACTCTGGTTTTTGTGGGACTTGCATATTTGCTGCGAATCTCACAGGAACTACGATTAACAATTTACCATCAGCTGGGCACTCAACTTGTTCGTCAAATATAACGATAAATTAAAAGTTCAACAGCCTATTTTTTTAACAAAGTGGGCTATTGCGCACTATTCCTGCTTTCGGATTTTCTTAACTTATGCGGATTATAGCTACCACCACTTTGACGGCCATCTTGTACTGGACTGAAGTGCTTCCTAGTCCTATTTCTTGGGATCACCTCAAGAAGCCTCTATTAACTACCGATCAGGTCTTTACACCTAAGGAGGATTACCTTCGAGATAACTCTGAACGTCACCAAATCATTTTAAGTACTGGCGCTCGTGGTATGCTGCAAGTTTTTACCGAACCTACATACTTTTCAGAAAGCGATTTACAGAGTGTTGTACATAACGAGTATTTTCTTGGTAAATTGTAGCTACTGGATTAACAGTTAACGAAATATTAATGGAAGATAAAGTGTCCGTAAGGATGTTTGAAATTACCATCCATTAATGAAAATATTAACATCGTTAATTAACAATTAATGAAGTAATATCCAATTATGATGTTTGTTCGGGCTTCTGATTGCATTAAGATTCAGTTAGTGCATCCTAATGCATCCATTTACTGCAAACGTAAAACTTGGTGTGTGTTACTTACTGTACATATAACAGATATGGAAGTCCATGTCTATGGGCTAGCGAAAGTAACTGCATAGTATCTTTGAGCCCCATAATGATTAATGCCTGTATATATTAACTATGTGGTATTAGAATTAAATACAATGTGAATAACGGAGACTTGCTTAAGATAACTGAAAGATCTTGCGTGATGACAATTTTTGTTTAGCTACCTTTGTGATCTAGCCCGAGTTCATAAAGGTCGCCGAGATTTAATTGCGGAGACAATGTACCGTTATTCTTGCATTCCTATATTATCAACTAAAATGTTGTTTTATTAGATTTGTTATCATTTTAGTGACTGTTTAGTTAAACTGCAATCTTTTTTGGACACCATGAATTAGCGAACATTCCTAAAGAAAATATATAAGTACATTCTTTATTTAGGTAAAAATGCGAATATTTCGAAAGCATTATCTTTACTGTATAGGATGCATTAGTTTTGTTTAGTTGCTTTATTTATAATTATGTTCATAAATAATAATTTAATCCTAAATTTTATAATTATTAAGGTACTAAAGTTACGTAATTTTGGTCATATCCGGTCTACTTTATTTCCCGAATAAAATAACAACAATATTTTAGAAAATAAAATGTACCCTACTACTACTAAATAGCATATTAAGTGCTACCTACCTATATTTAGTCATGCTAAACAGTCAAGTAACATAATTGACACCATTGGCACCATTTTGAAAATTGGCACCATTGTCCTTCTTTTCTCAAAAGTTATAATCTTTTTATAAATTATTTATTTATCAAACAAAGAATCAAGCGAACTTATTTAAATAGAACAGGTGTGTTCATTACATTATATATTATATTATATTATTATAATCAAAACGGTTGAAACGATAAAATGAACATCTATTTATTGGAATCGTCTCAGACAAGAATACCAGAATATTAGATATAACAAGAAAACTATATTAATTAAAAAAATATATATTTTAATTAAAACCACACTGATATTTACCTATAGGTCAATATAACTTGATGAACAGAATGATTAATAAAACTTGATATCTTGAAAATAAAAACACGTATTTTTTCCGTGTGATATTATTGGAGGAAAACGGTTTCTCTGCAGAGAAGTTATACAGTAGACCCTACTATGCACCATAATATCAGTTTGGTGATTCCGCTCTAAACAGCAATTACGCTATGAAGTTCACTGGACCAGCTAGATTTTCAAAAATAGAATCAAATAAAAGTATTTTATTTAGAAAGGAATTTCGGTGTAGCCAGTAAAATAAATAGTTAAAATGTGAAAAGCCACTTTTGACACTGAATTACTATTAGGATTAAAAAGATCCGAATGTAGTCACACTCCAAAGAAACTAAATCAGTAGGCTTAAACATTTCCTTCATTCTATTACAATTGTGTTTAAATAATAAAGTTTACCGTGGCAGCAAATTCGGTCAGGGAACCGCCTTAAAATGAATTCTAAAACTTAACGTTTCACGATTTTTAATCGGTGGCTATTGCGAATTCAGCTGCTAATTTGCTAAAGAAACAGGATTTTGTTGAAGCAACCGTAAAATATATGAATAATTAAGAATCTTGTCACCGTTATGCTCATTTGGTGTTAATATAACGCCGATCTACATTTTTAATATGAAAACTGAGTCTGGTAAAAGGTTAGAGTAAGTATCTTTTGCTGACAGCAAGGTAGTAAGTAATGTTAAACATACAAAGTAAAGAAACATTTACTTTGTGAATTAACGACGTGAATTTTGAGCGGTTGATATCGTTTTACTTGATGATTATGCATTTTTTTTAATATCACGAAACAAATGCATAAGATTTTGATGGATATCTCAATGACGCGATTTCTTTTGTCTCTCGTCTTATGAGCGTGCGAATTTTTCATGGGAATAGTTTGAAATTGTCTATAAAAGTTTCACTATTTATTAAATCGAGTAATATTTACATGAAATCGCTCATTGACTTGGAGTGTTAATGATGCTAAAATGGAACTGCGTTTACAGTATTTTTTGTGCTATTGTTCAACATCTAACGCAAAACTTTTGTTGTAACTATTATCCGGAACATTCAGGTATATCTGATTAATTAACGTTGGTTATACGTTTTATACATCTGTATCACAAGTAAGCATTTTTACTATCACTAACAAGAGAATAGTTTTATTATGGTATTAATATTAAATAGAAATAGTAGTATTAAATGTACTAACCATGTAGTACTAAACCATGAAGAAATATACATAAGATAAGGAGTTATATCGATTTTTTACTTAAGCTATCCTCAATTACTTCGTTACGAACATAAAAAATACGAATCTCCTTTAATGTTAGTGAACAAAATTAATGATCTTTGTTTTAGAAATACCAAACGCCAAGCTAATGCGAAATGAACAAAACTATGAAGGCTTAGCTACTCAAAGCTCGTATAAAGAGATATTGTAAGATTTACTGATGTAAAGACCGCCTATATACACAGCGCAAATAATAATTTAACCGTAAGTCCATATCAATCACAGGCTGACATCCAAATAGAATGATCGATGCAAGGGAAAATCACAGGTTTGGTCAGTTTCTCTTAGGCGCTGAAAACTACTGTCTCGATACAAGTGGAAACGGATAACTAGTATGAACTTGAAAGCAGTACGGTTAGTAGGTAAAAGAGAAATTCTCATGTGTACTACCATAAACAGTGATTGCAATCAGCTCCATAACCTCATGTACACGAGTTTGTTATTCGCGTGATAACGATTCCGTTTTCCACCTAACAGTAAAATCGAAATAATTACTTTCTTAACACCAAATCACTAAACTCCATTACCGACAGCTTAAATTTTATCGAAGAGTTTGGCAATATATTTATTGGTGTTATCACTAAAATATAACTGAAGACGTTTATGAGACGCAAATCTAATATTGTAATTGATTTTCAGTTCAAATCTTTTGTTCTGAGGTCATCGTCCTGTTTGAGTTTTAATGTGAAATTATTATATTATATATGTCGTATTGAATATATATATTATATATTATGATTGAAACGACAATATAGAAATAGACCTTCAGAGTTTCTTACCCGTTCTTCTAGAGATGTAGTGTCATTTTTGACCTTTTCACCTTCTTAAATCCTTCTAATACTTCCTGCCACTTCAAAAAAGAATTTCACTAACCCAATCTTTGATACTTTTGTTCTGTATATTATTTATAACTACATATGTTTTATGTTGTGTACAATAAATTGTAAATAAATAAATAAATAAAGACATATGGTCACAGTACCCAATAATGTCACTGCTTATCTTACTGGAACACAGTAATGTGAACGCTGTTGTTTTGCGGTAAGATTGAGATATAATTGCGAAGCGTGGACGCCTGCACAAAAAAAAAGAAATGAAACTTTTAATCACGGAGAGAAAGGTACTTCGAAATATATTGGAACTAATTCAAAGAAACGATCTGGGGCAACACCAGCTGGACCTATTACCGAATGGACAACAGAGACAATACAAAGTCACACAACCTTCGGATAATTCCAAAACAAGAAAGCCAGATATGGGTAGGCTAATAAGGTCGAGAGAAGATCCAACCCATTTCCTGAGGAAAATGCATTAAATGCATACCCCGGCTGTGGCGAGCCGGCGGTTATGTGGGGCTCTCCTCCCCAGACGGGGGAGGCCTACCCACTAAAAACCTCAGGGATGGCCTTCCTCAGGCATGTAGGGAAACCCCGGGAACATCAAGCTACTTCCGGGAACCCCCAGCCTCCGCTCCCCCGTCGATAGAGGGAAGCCCTCCTCGGGGGAGGCTCACTACCTCCCCCGGTCTCCTCCACCGACGACGCCCCCCGGCCACGGAAGGGGCGTGGTCCATCCCGGGTCGCCGTAGCGGTCGCGACTTCCTCGCGCCCGCCGGCGACCCGCTGCGGCGCCGCAGCTGTGCTACCGAGCCCGGCGCCGCCTCCTTCTGGAGCATCACTGCTTCACAGAAGGAGGCCACAGCCCTCCAACCTCCCTCGCCCGCCAGCATTGCCGCAATCAATGCCGACGGAGACAGATCTCGCCCGATCTCTGCGACCAAGACTCGGCGCTCGGAGGCCCACGCGGGGCACTCCGCCAGCGTGTGCTGGGCCGAGTAAAGGTCGGATGCGCAGTGGTGGCAATGTGTCGATCCCTCCCGTCCTATTCGACACAGATACTCACCGAAGCAGCCGTGCCCGGTGAGTATCTGAGTCAATCGGTAGGTGACCTCCTCCTTCCCGTGGAGCCAAGCTTCGAGATCCAACCCTACTCGGGGTATTTGGTTGAGGTGAGATAGCGCAGACTCGAGACCAATAGCGCAATGGCGCTATCGCAGATGATATATCGGAGGCCGAAATCCACTCCGAGAATAACGCGCCCCTGATTTTATCGCAATATTCACACATATCGCGTGTAAATGACTAAAATACATATTATTTTAAGTTTTTTATTTAATTCTCAATTCCGGAGGTTTACTTTTACTCGAGATGTACTTAAGCAATGATTCGAGTTAGCTTTCGTTTTATACAACCAACATGACTTGTCTGAAGCTTTTGACTCCAAAAATCTATTCTTTTCACGAATTGATATTAAAATTAGCCCCACACACACACACACACACATATATATAAGAATGTTATTAATAAATGGCTATGTGCCTAATGGTTAAACACGTGCCTAATCAAATGTGGAGAGATACTATGAAACTGTATCAACTTTAGACATTAATAATGCCATACTACGTATAGAGCTTTGATTCCACGGTTTCAACGGCGTATATCGGATTTTCCTAAAGGAAAGGAATTCCCGTTCCACTTATTCAGTGTCCTCATCTGGGCCTGAAATTTCGCCTGTATCAAAATGGATCAAGTAGTTTTAAATAATATACAGTGTCACCTACTATGGAAATTTACCGTTATTATTTCTTTCCGAAGCAGCCTGACACTGGCAAAAGTTCCGCCTACTATTACACTGGGAATTATGAAAATTTATAATCGTGATGTATTTACACATATTTTCGAGGAGAGCAGGCATTATTATATGTATAAATGTAAGATATAATATTAAATGTGGACAATTTGTTTAAATAATATATGTGTAAGATATGGAAAAACTTAATATTTTTCTAATAGTATTTATTATATATTATTCGATGTTTATATCTTTTTCTATTAACGCTTCAAATATCTGTACAATCTATGTCTATATCACAAACATTGTCTGATGTAATATGAATAGTAAGTACCTAACGATCCACTGGAAAGGGAGCTAACTACGTTTAGTAAAAATAAATTTCCTTCATCGGCTGCGACTATAAAAGCAAGCCATAAACCAGTCGATTAAACACTCTTTACCAGCTCTATATACTCGTAAACTGCAAGATCTTTAGTACCAATGACCGACCTTGCTGAATAAAGGCAACCGACTTTTTTTATTTATAAGCCTAAGGGAATGCGCAGGCTTCGACTGCTTTCATATTTATTGAACCGTATTTTATATTGAAAATTAAAATGCACGCGTCTTCAACGGATATATCAAGTATGGTAACGCTTATAGATTTTACCTACTTTTTATGATAATGCAACTAAGATTGCTCTCAATGTCAGTTTTACAAAGTTATGTACGTTAGAGTAAAAGTATAAATTAACTTTCGCATTTATAATTTTTATAAATTTGTAATATTAATAGGGATATTTTGTTTATTAAGTATTTGTCAGGCTTTAAAAATGCTGTGAGCCCCCTGATTTCGATTTCCACAAATGAAATTACTTAGTTTAATTCAATAAGTCAAATTATTTCTATCTTTTTTAATCTTATGACAAAATTTTATTACTGTAATTAGTTTACCGATATGAAAATTACCAACACAATTGATTGCAATCTATATATTTCTAGCATAATCAAATCATATCGAAATGTTCAATCAATGCTAGAATTAGAAAAGGCATCGAACAACAATAGTAAACACAATATACAAAGAATCCAAAAAGTTGAAGGTAGGAATGTTGGCGCTTGTACAGGTGGGGTCGGTATCTAAGCTGTGCATCGGCCTTGAGAAAGCCACGGTTGCGCTTGCGCCGCGCCGCCAGCCCGACCTTTGCTGCGCGCGTTATTTACGGCTAGCGACTGCGTATAAATCTCCGGCGTCATTGCGCTAGAGCATCCGCGTTCGTGAACTGCACAGTGTGGACAGTTTTTACAACATTTGACTGGAAAACGAAACATGGTTAGAAACACGTATTTATATAATAAATTTTCTTTGTAATCATAGGCAGACTCTTTCTTTTTTATAAAAGAAATTATACGGCTATTCAAATCAAATATCTCAAAACATGACATGAATATTTAACTGAAAACCTCAGATTATCATATGCTGTTTTAATAACATTCTAATGCTTTCTTTGTAACATTGTAACGTCCAATAACTAAACAGTTCGATTTTCAAATTTAAATAGCTGATTGCGATAATTTTCAATTAAACTTCTTATTAGCTCATCTTTTGTTTAAAATACTACGCCAGACTCAAACATTTAATATACAACGCTGCCATATTTCCAATACGTTGATATGTTCTAAGAATTTCATGTCAGTCATATTTACGAGTGATTCTAACGCTTAAACTGGACTTGGGTGGCACCCAAGCTATTTGAAAGTATAAAGCACGTTTGTAATGCAATCGCGGCCACATAATTTACAAAAGTGAACACTGGTCCGCACGGAGTTGGAAACGATCCTGTTTGCAGGGGGCAATTTCGTAACGCGATAGAAGGGAAACCGCTCATTACTGCTAACCTACATTACTTGCTAAGAAAAGAAAATGCATTGGGATATATATGCCCGATCAATAAGAGTAGAGAAATTACCTGTTCGGGCCGGACAAGGTTAGCCAGTCTCAGAAATGGTCCGTGAAAGTTATTACTTATACGCCGGGTGGTTTGATTGGCGAACAAAAACCAGAAATACGTATTCGATGTTATTCGTAACGACAATTGCAGATATATCTCTTGTTATGGTCATAGAAGACGAAGTTCGAGGAAATTTATGGGACAAGATGCGCTCGGCTGTAAATGTTAAGCTATTTAGAGAGGTACCGGTGCAATTTATACCGGTGATAATCATATTGAATGTAAATTTAGCGTATGTGTAGATAATGTTAGAATTAGAAGCATTGATTTATGGCGTTCTATCGATTATTATAACGTTTTAGTGAAGCCTATATACGAACATCGAAAAGTCAATAAGATATATTTCTGCATTTGAGACAATGTTTATATTCAAACCACAGAGTCAGAACCTCACGTATTCATTTCCACGAATACTCCGTAATGCAATTTGTTTGAGAAGCTCTATAATGCGACATTTGTATTCCGAGTAAATGTCTGGTTAAAGATTCCTGAAGCCACGGCTCCGGGACTGGAACATGTCTTTATTATAAAATATGTACAACTCCTGCCCATAGCGTCTTTTTCAAATAATTAAAATGTCTTATGTTACCGTTTATTATAATTTGTTTAATTTTATGTAATGCCAATAATGACTAAAAATATATTTTTTATAAATATCCTTCTTAATTAAAATAGGGATGAAAGTAATCATCTCTTATCAATAAACGAATATTCATGAACTGTAAGATCAACTGCCTACGTACCACTACTACTACAACTACGTATGGCCTAATAAATAAACTGCATACCAACGAACTATTTGTGGACAAACTGTATATATGTAGATCAACTGCGTTACAGATTGTCGTTAAGCAATTGGTGGACAAAGTTTGCGTGTTGTGACAATTTGCATATTGTAATAAATGACTATCTGAAATAACTAATAATGATATATTGTATATAGAAACAGATTTAAAGAGCTAAATAGAATTGCTATTATATTTTCAAAACAATTTATATTATTTCACTAATCAGTAAGTACTTGTACATGCCTATGTTGAATAATGATTTTTGCATTTGAATACGAACAAAATTAATTAAACATTATTTACTAGTTCCCATTCGTGAGAAAAATATTTATCAAAAGTGTGTGTTTATTAGTCGTACCATAATACGGTAACTTTGTTTCCCCCACAATAGAATCAACCGTTTCAAACAGCGCTATATTGAAATATGAGTAAGGGGAATAAGCCTAGCCACCTAACTGTTCTAAAGGAAGCACAATTACTTCAACTCCCGTTATGTAACTGGAATTATTCGAACACTGCATAGAGCGCTTAGTGTCGATATAACGTTGTCATAATTTAGATTAAAATTCACTGACAGTTTATGATTTGAAAATTTGAATTTAATGATACTTCGCCAGTGAAACACATCTCAAAAGTTAGATTGAGCACATTATTGGACGCATTATTAATTAATCTGAAACCTGATTCTGAATTTTTATTTTTCTAACAAAACTTCAAAAATTCATTAAATGCAACCGTTATTTTGTGGTAACTTTTTAATACAAATAAAGAATTCATTAACACACTATAATCGGAGTTTATATAAAATTCTTTGACAATTCTTCCACAACTATAAGTATTCATAACTATAACTTTTAATATATACTACTCAAAAATCTAAATCTACTTTATTCAAATATGACTTTATAGAAAGCTCTTTTGAATCGTCCAATTTTTTTTTCCTACCACCCATTACCACCCACTATTATCTATACGAGTACTATTAACATTATATATACTATACTATTAATATTATATATACATAAATATACTATTTTGATGAAATGTGGTATGAAAATAGTTTGAAACCCGGAAAAAGACTGGATATTTTTTTAAATAATTTCTTTCCAGTGGACAACTCATAAGAATAGCTGACCGTCTCTGATCTAATTTGATATGAAGATGATTTGAAAACAGGGGAAGTATGTAACATAACTTTTACCACAGGTATATTTCCTATGGTAAAATCGAATATAATACGGGAAAAACCTTGAGCGGAAAGCAAGTTTTGTTATATATTTGCTTTTTTTCTACTTGTACTTTTGTCACGTGATTTCTGTGTATAGAACTTAAAAGATATACCACTCAACTAAGTAATAAAGAAGAAAAATTGCAACACATGAACTACATCATCCCTATTTTATTCTATTTTTTTTTGTCGTGTATTTTGTTAATTATATCATTAACAATAACACGGTACGTGTACTATAATATTTCTAATATTGATTTTTTTTACTGAACGACGTTCCGAAAACGTAAATACGTACCACATACATTTAAAGTTATCGCACTCTTTTATTACAAATGTAGTTGCAGTTCTATTATATTTCTCAGCAATGTGTCTCAAAATTATTATCTATTGTACATCGGTTTCAAGGTGTCGCCATCTCTGAGGTTCCGGGTTCGAATCCCGGGCGATTGTTTGTGTGATGAATGCGAACATTTGTACCTTAGTCATGGTTGTTAATATATATATATTTCTATCAAATCTATACTAATATATAAAGCTGAAGAGTTTGTTTGTTTGTTTGTTTGAACGCGCTAATCTCCGAAACTACTGGTGCGATTTGAATAATTCTTTTTTTGTTGGATAGTCCATTTATCGAGGAAGGCTATAGGCTATAATAACATTACGCTATGACCAATAGGAGCAAAGACAGAGCGGTAAATGTGTAAAAAACGGGGAAAATTATTCATTTTTGAAGGCTTTCTTTGCGTGCGCTGCGAAAACGGTTCAAGATACACAAAAAATATGTATGAAAGAATTATTCCTCTATACATGATCTAAAAAAAAGTCCGCGACGGCATATGTCTATCTTTTAAGGTTTAGTCACAATGACCGTTTTTATGGTACCAAATTTGGTCGAAATAATTTGTTTAAATTGTATCAACATAATAATATTAATCTTTATTCAAATATAAATATAAATATGTTGTTGGTTAACCAAAAATCTGCCGGAAGTCACTATTCCACGCGGACGAAGTCGCGGGCAAAAGCTAGTATATTTATATATGTATGTCTATCCGTTACCCTAAATTCCATAACACAAGCCTTCAGAGCTTACTTTGGGCTAGAGTAATTGATTTAAGTGTAAGAAATATTTATTTTGTTATTTCTATTTATTTTATTCAATTATTTCGCCTAACAAAGCGGTACGCACTTCGTTGTATAATCCCCCAACAATAATCATCTTGCAATAATTAACCATTATTACAATAGTATAATCGCAATAAATTATAAATAAAAACAAAGCAGTAATTAATAGAGCGGTAATGGCCACAGAGTTTTAAAAAATGTAAGTGTGTAATCA
This sequence comes from Scirpophaga incertulas, assembly GCA_036419045.1. Lineage (NCBI taxonomy): Eukaryota > Metazoa > Arthropoda > Insecta > Lepidoptera > Crambidae > Scirpophaga > Scirpophaga incertulas. The sequence continues at coordinate 12,523,992 of CM071641.1, forward strand.
AGCAATAATTTTACAGCCCGGTTTCTTATTACTCAACAGAATTTTTGTATAGTTAATAATCGTTGTGTAATTAATAAGTAGAGAATCTTTATCACAGCCAGTCGATGTACAATTGTATCCATTTACATAAAAATTTCATGTTTACTATAGAATATTTACGGGTAAAACCAAGGAGTTATACCGGTAAAGATTATGCCAAAGGTAATCATATTAAGGCCCAATTTCACCAAGTCGTCATTATCCAAGTATAACAATTCTACAGATAAAATTACTCCCAATATTTACTCTCCGATAACTGTTACTTCGTTATTCTAAGGATACATGGTTGGTGAAATGTAAATTTGGTTAGCTGAGAGTAACTGGGGTCTTTATTCTAGGAATAACATTTATCTGTTGTTGGTGAAATTGGGCCTAAGTGTGATCTCAACCTGTAGATTAAAATATGCTAATTTAACTTTGTAAATCAAATGCATTCACTTCACGAGGAAGCTGTTACGCTAAAAAACACTTCCGATCGTAAAAAGTTGAGAGCCGCGCTCTACAATGTAATTATTCACACATCGACACACTTTGCGCCGTGTCATCGCAGCAATCTTCGCGTATGAACAGTTATTTCCTTGCTTGTGGTATGGGCTATCATCATCACAAGTCATATACATCACTGGTGTTGTAAATTCTAAATAAGTTAGGCTGTTTACATACCTTGTTGTGTTTCTTTAATGATATAGACTCTACTATTAGTTTTCAATCTTTTTCTAGGTTCAATATTTTTTTTAATTTATATATGCAGGTGTTTGACATGTAGTAAATTGTGTTGTCAATTTATTCACGAAAATTAGAACAAACTCAGTTTATTAAGTTTCCACTACGGGCGCAGTTTTCATATAAAAATGTACGCTGTGGGTATCGACTGCAACCGAATGTAAAGTCATGGTAATAACCATAAAAGCACTGATTTTTATGAATGAGCCAAGTAAAGAAATAAAAGACGAGTTCATATTTATATAATACATAAAAACATACGTATCAAAAGCTTCAATGAACGTTGAACTAATATTTCACAGATAAGACACATGTTGTCTCACATAATTGCAAGTATGAATACTAAGACACATACTAATTAATAACTAAACAGACAGCTTCATCGATTGATCGATGAAACTGAAAACCGATTGTCAAATATCGTAGGATAACAAGTACTTATTTAAAAACTATAAAATAACGAATGACAGAAATTATGAAGAAAATTATTTATTTATCTAAACTATTTGGTATTATTAGCATTTATTCTAGATTGACAAACATTAAAAATACCATATGACAAATTTAGATTAAATTTATTATTAATACTTTCGTTCAAATACACGTTTTAACAACACGTTTATCAATATACATTCTCTATGAAAAAATAAAGCAATGATTTTTTATAAAATAGCAATCTATTATATATATAATATATATATATATATATATATATATATATATATATATATGTGTGTGTGTGTGTGTGTGTGTGTGTGTGTGTGTGTGTGTGTGAGTGTGTGTGTGTGTGTGTGTATATATATAAAGTTTATTTTGTTTTTTTATTGTACTGATTATACTTGTATTATACTGATATAATATTATACGATGTAATTATACTGATATAATTCCAAATCACATAAGCACCATCAAATGAATATCTCTAAAATAATTTTATATTCAAATCTATTCACAATATTGACGATTACATTTTGTGAGCATTGCAAATTAACTTTCACTCCTGTATTAAATCGTTCTTGGAACTGAATATCTCAGTCTGCGAACAAATTAAAACAAAATCAAGATGATGGAAATTTGATACAGACAAGCTTTATCTGATATTCTTAAGCACTTACAAGATAGCATCTCAATTCTGAAGGCAGCAAGATTGACAGTTTACTGATCCTAACTAACAATAATATTTTAACATTCATATTTTAGATATATCACCTCTGTCCAAAGGTTTATTAATTTATATAAATCATTTAATCTGCATCACGTATTTAACGAGCCAACTAGAATAACACCCACGTCAGCTACCTGCTTAGATAATATTTTTTGTAACTGTAAAGTAATTGAATATGCTGTAATAAACTGCATTAACTCTGACCATTGTGAACAACTAGCCTGTATTGAGCACCATCATGTTAACCCTAAAACTGAATTGATTTGTAGACCTATATCTCAAGGAAGCTAATGTAAATTAAAAAAAAAATAACATCTAAAATTACATCTTTGCCTACTTTTGGTATCTTCACCAAAAGTAGGCAAAGATGTAATATTTATATAATAATTTTTAGGCAGGTTGATACTCGTTTAAATATGAATGGTGATGTCATTGACTTAGTAAACAATACTAAATTCTTAGGCATTACGTTAGGTTCACGACTGCAGTGAGATCCACATATTGAAGCCTTGGTAATCAAACTTAGTACAGCGGCTTACGCAGTAAAAAAGATTAGACTTTTAAGTAATGTTGAAATGGCAAGAATTGTTTATTTTAGCTACTTTCATAGTGTTATGTCCTATGGATTGCAGCTATGGGGATCAGCGGCTAACATTGAGAGTATTTTCCTTTTACAAAAAAGAGCGATTCGTGCTATTTACTGTTTACGGGCTAGAAAATCCCTAAAAGAATTGTGCAAAGAAATTAATATTTTAACTTTAGCTAGTAAATATATATATATATGATTATTTAGTTTTTGTATATAGAAACTATAATAAATTCAATAAAAACAGTGATCTACATAATGTGAATACTAGAAACAAAAATAAACTTGCCGTTCCAATGTTCAGACTCCATAAACTAGCTCTTCGTTCTTGGGGAAATGTATACTCGTATCTATGTTTGACAAGCTTCCGCAAAGTGTCATTGATTTGCCTTTATGTAAATTTAAAATCCATATCAAAAAGACACTCATGAGTAAAGGTTATTATAAAGTAAGTGACTATCTAAATGATCACACTATTTGGGAATATGGACACTATTCATAGAGCCCTGTTTGGTAACAACATTATTTATAATATTGTATTATTTTTATATGTGTATGTAAACATACATACGACTGTAATCGTATTAGGTATGATTGTATCTTATATTATATTATTATATTATATATATTTTGACAGCAAACGAGCAAACGGATCATCTGATGGTAAGCGATAACCGTTGCCCATGGACACCCGTAACACTAGAGGAGTCACAGATGCGTTGCCGGCCTTTTAAAAGGGAATAAGGGGGAAAGGGCGGGTTGGGTCTCCGGTACCCTCACTCACTCGGCAAAACACAATTATTAACATTAAAAAGAGGAGATAAAAAATAGACCTTCAGAGTTTCTTGCCTGTTCTTCTCGAGAAGGCTCTCCCAATTTCCGAACCTTGTCCGTACGTACGAACAAGGTTTTTGTTTTTTTTTAAGCTTTTTTTTTTGTTTTGTTTGATCTGACGTCAATAAGTGCCTGTAAAGGTCTATGTTGAATAAAGATTATTTTGATTTTTATTTTTAATAAACCGACCATTTGATATGACCAATATAATCTTGATTGTGCAATATATTTATCAATATTGATAATTGTTCATTGAAATATAATGATAATTATCAATAAATAGTGTAAAACTTTTCACATAGAAAGCCAGAAGTCTATGCGTCTGCAGCTGAACTCCTGTAGCCACAACGAGTTAAATATATATTTTTTAATGTATTCAAGTTCTGTAATAATATGATTTACAATTAAGTCAAAAAAATCATAATAATTTAAAATTTTCGGACATAAGACGTGTATATCTGACAACGTCTATCGGTTTCACTTGATTGAATATTTTATGTTTTTATCTTCAATGTTATGCCTGTATATAGATAAAAGAAATAAGTGAAAGATGAAGGCATACTGCCAACCTTAATCGATTAGGGCATGATGCATAATAAGCTAATTATAATTAAATAATTTGGGTATGTTACCTGATTATTGTCTAGCAATCGTTGTTAGACAACGATTTACAAACCTTTCACATAACAGTTTTGATGAAGATATCAGTAAAGTTTCCCGGTGATATCAAAATATTGTTTTAAGATGAAAAATGCATCTTCATGTCAACATACTATTCACAGCTGCCAACTTTCTTCATTTGTTAGGTTTATCTTGACTGACATGTACCACTTTTACGCCATAATTCTTTACTAGTGCACACTTCACTTTGCATTCCCACATGTTAAACTGACAATGGGACCCACGGCAGGTTGGTTACCTTTTAGTCAGAGGGATCATCAAACATCAAACTTATTTCGTACTATTTAACAGTATGATAAAATAAACAGTAAAATATATATTTATAAAATATATCTTTATTATTATTTGATTTCAATATTTCTTAGACGTGTGGTCCTAATAAAACTTTAGCTGTGATAGATATGATGTGTGGATACAGTATGCATTATTTAATTTACCGTAAACATTGGTTTGTTTGCTTAAAGTAATTCCAGTATAATTTTTTTCTAAAATAATCCACATCACCTGAAACCATTAGCGGCTCAAATTTAATTTCTTATAATTACCTTAGGTTGATTATATTTAAATTAGTACATTACATTATTATTACAAGACTATTATGAAGTCCACTATAAATTGTCTCAGTCTCTCGTCTCAGTCACTATAAGTGGCAATAAGAGGCTACGGGCATTGGCTGGGGATTCCAAATGATCGAATATCGAAATACACTGCAAATATTTTGATATTCGATCATTTGGAATACGATATTTCGTAGGTAACCCCAACGATTCACCCAACCTGCTTCATGTCCGTTTTTAATCATGGCAAAACGGAAAGAAAGAAAGAAAGAAACGGGAATATTTATGGTGACAAAGCTAAATTGTTGGAGTAACTAATATGGGTTGTGATATGGCACAAGCTCACAATTGTTTTTTTAGCAACATAATATTGTTGCCGAATCTACCTAATTGTCGATTTTATTTGACAATAAAAAAATTGTTATGGTAGCAATTCACTATGAACGGCTCTCACGGATTAACTTTTTGTTGTTAATTTAGCAGGATTTTTTTCTCAGTGAAACAACTACTTGGAAGTCTAGTCACATAACACTAATTTATTTGCTAAGCGAACAATCTTAAATTTTGTTAGTTTTGAATATTGTTCATCCAGCATCGTATTAAATAAACATTACAACAACTTTAGTTTAGTTACAGATTATTTTGTCATACTATAAACACTAAAGTTAATATTCGAAGAACAGTCGCGGTTGTCTTAACAACGTTAATAAACATTGTTACTTTGGTTCAGATTTCCGAAGCCACAGGAACAATAAATCTCTATAAATAAAAAAATTGCAGAGGACACTATTTTTACCCTTTGTTATTGTGTGTCAAGTGTTTTGTTGCAGTTACTGTAATTATTCAACAAAGTTTTTATGGACACTTTGTTAGCCATTTTTTTCTCAGAGTATTTTAGCTCCTAAACTATGCATTGACGTCACGTCACTATGCACGTCTGCACAAATATCTGATACAAGTGACGCCGCATAATTACAGTAGTGCAATGATAGCATCTGATAATACGCACCCACCTCTTTGAATTGATATCTCCTTGCAGGTTGATCTGAACCAACGGTATCTCAGGAAGTACAGAATAGTTAACGCTAGGCTGAAAGCGATTGCCTGCATACACTTATGTAGGCAATAACTTTGTATCCTTTCAATTGCACCCAATAGGATGCAAAAAGAGCAGATAGCTTGATTTGGTTTAGGTATCGTTATATAAAGCATGTAGAAAAATACTATATCTAAAAAATTATAATTAATTTGACTACCTCAATCGCATCTATTACCTTCGAATCAAGCTAAGTGACAAAGACCTAGCATGTCTCATAGCTTTCTTGCTCATCAATGTAATGAGAGCATCGTGGGTGGTATTCAATTGTGAATGGTAAAGAGAGCATCACTGCACATTTCTATAGGTCCATAATTGGCTCATTACAATTAGACTGGAGAACCTGTCTAATTGTGAGTTCACTAGCAATTGCCGCTCGGTTAAACAAATTGTATACATAACCATAATTGTTATTATTTAAATAATATACTATCGCAGTTTCACTCTCATTTTCGTATTTTCTGTAATTTAGTTTCTGTGGGGTGAACTATTTAAATAATGATTATTACTACAATAATACCTACCTTACATGTTACTGGAATGGTTCAGTTTGATTTTGCGCAAAAAATTACTGTGTAGGGATAACTGTTCATTATAAAAATAAACATGGAATGAAAATACCCTTGTATACACAGTTTCGTTTTATTCATTTCAATCCTGTTGATCCTGTTGTTAATAGGACACAATAAATATTATTGGTATATAATCATACTATTAAACATTGAATTAATAATAAGTCTTACAAAATATAATTGGCCGTCATAAAATTATAGATTAGATTCGTTACAATACATCATCTCGGGAAAAATCAATTTTATTCAATAACGCATGAACACTCTATTAACGCAATCAAACAATTCACGTGCAAACAGGTTGCCCGTGAAATACTGTGAAACGTGTGAGATGCATGACTAATGCGCGCAAACAGCGGCATAGGTCCAACAGACCGGCAAGTGTTTTTCCAAACGCTGGCCACATGTGACTATCGCCGTCGAACTCAAACTCCGTGACTTTCCAAGATATAGGTTAGTCAGGTCAGCAGAGAAAATAGGTTAACCAGATCTTCAAAATCACACATACGTATAATTTATCGTCAAATACTTTACAGTATGTACATATACTAATTAATTATAATAGCCATATACTTAACCACGTTTGCTGTTACTGATACCACGGTAAGTATAGAATTTCCTTGCAGAAGAAGAATTGCAGAAAGAATTATATGTTTGTAGTTCATTTTTTACGTTGTCTTCAAATAATTAATAAAATATTTCAAAATACTAAAGTATTATTTTAATATGTTCGATAAAAAAATATTTTACTACTATTGAATACGCAGCAATAAGAAACAAAGAATTAAGATAAGCTCTGTCGAGGGTTTTGCTAAACCAAAGTGACAATTTCCAATAGAAGTTAAGATGCTATTGTGTACAATAATTACGTTCACACTGCATTTAAGTATTCTTAACACGGTAGCCAATACACTAACTAAATGACACCTCCTAGAACGGATAATACCTTTTAAACTTCTAACAAACGAATCTTAATCAAATAATCTTGAACTTTGCGAAACAAACAATGACTCTTTGTCATAGTTTCAGGAGCTATCGTCGTGATCTGCAGTTTTCGCAATATGCTATAGATTTAATGCAATCTCATTATGTAAATGGAACTATTCAGATGGTATAATAGTATTTAAATAATCCTCGTACAAACACAAGTAAGTGTTTGCGCAAATACAACGACTTGGTATAGTGAGCACGAGTAACGGAAGTTTCGACATTGTGCGTTTATATCTGCACTAGGCTGTTGAAAGTTTGTTAAATACTTACACTAGCAATTAATTATCCAAACCTCATCAAACTTTAAATGATTTCGTTTAAACAAGAAAATATACGTATGTAATACAAGTCTGATTTGATTTATATTATGATATTTAAATTATCATATTTATGTATGTAATTTAAAACTATTGTATCTAGGAATTGTATTCAAACATATATATATTTATATTACGTGTATTGTAGATTAAATATAACGGAAAACTTAACACATATTTAACACATACTTTAACCTTTGTATTTAATATATTATTCTCAAAAAATGATATAACTATTTATATTTTATGTAATTAGCTATGGAACTATAGGTTTTAAAGTATTTCTTGTTTTTGTAATATTATCCGGATGTAACTGTTTGTTCCTAAATAAAAATATATACATTTTACTCCATTCGACATAATTATGTAATGATGGTCGACCAATCCATACTGAACTGAAGTCCAGCGTAGTTGACTAATGCCTAGTTTAGTTAAGGTAGATTCGTACCCCTCAGCGAGTATGTAAGCCCTAACAGTATAATAGCTACATTCAGGAATTTCCATTTATACCCTAGGGCCCTTAAGACTAAGGCTGAGTTTAGTCAGTAGGTCACGCTGGTCAAACCGCTCTGGCCGGCGTGGAGTTCTACATAATCACCGTAGCACTTGCCGCTGCAGTGTTATCCTGGGCACGTTTCATGCTCCTAGTGAAGATTCTTAGCCTCTCTCTTCTGAGAGAAAAAAAAAATGACAGAAATTTTCAGAATGGTCTTTTGTTAGATTATTTTCTTAACCCGTGAAATTTGACACTGCTTTAGCAAATATTTTATATTTATTACATGAATAATCTAACAGTGTGCTCAACATTCTTGATAGATGCAATATTAATAGAATTAACATCCCATGGAATATAAAGAAATAAATTTGCAATATATTTATTTATATTCTCAGTCTCATGATAATATTATTATAACTTCAATAATTAGTCAATCTTTTAGATAAATTCTTTCTTTTAATAAATACAAAGAAACTGTCGCAGTACGTTATATTTTTATTCGCTTTTTATTTTTCTCCGATTAGTCACGAATTATAAATACTTGTATTATTTTCATCAAAATCTACGATGAACATGATAGATATTAATTGAAAGTAACACTAGCTACTCATGATCATAGAAATATTTGCATTATAAAATACAAAACGGTTATTTGAACTTTTATGCAAGTTACTACAAACGGTATTATAGCTTCCTCAACACACTACTATAATGAAAATACATTCTGTACGCATAAATACGCAATGATCTTCAATATTTCCCTCGTGAAACTTGCAGAACAAAGGTTTCTAAGTTTATGAGCTTTAAAGCTCTGTTGCCTACTTATAAAATTTTGTTTTGTATTTGGTACACCGCAGATTGTGGTTGTGTATTGCAGTTTAACTTTTGTTTGTGCGGTGAAGAATTTAGAACACACGAAATGCCGTTGAAATATATTAAACATCTAGCTTTCTGTCCGTAGCTTCGACCGTGTTCTGGCGGATTTTATTATAATATATTATTTTATTTTTAAAGAAATATTCTAAAGAACACGCTTTTTCATCCTATACTAAATTTACCTAAGTGTATTGACGATTACCTCGAACATCAGGATTCACAAAAATTTACCATTTTATATTATTAATATAAATGGAGTGTCAAACTGTTATCTCTACCTGCCCTCATGCGGAAGAGGCGTGAGTATGTAAAAAAGTATGTATGTATAAGTAAATACATAGAGTTATTTACCAATCGATAAAGATTGGTTACAAAACATTTTTTTAATAATCTGCATTGCTAGCAGCATATATTTGCTGTAATTTCACTTGTATTTGGTTGAGCGTATGTAACGATAGATTCCTTCCTTCGATGTCATATAAAAGCGTTCCATTCGAGAGTGCCCTATACGAGACGATACAATGGGATGATATGGTGGCCTGAATATGATGATGACCGACGCGGTGGCTCTGTCCTACGTACGCGCGTATCGTGGTCTACCTCCATCGCATAAAATATCAACACACAGAGTGACACTTCGTTCAAAATAGACCATTTATAACGGCGAATTCAATTGAGGCTGTCCCTTTGTTTGCTGGGATTCTGATGATCGTACTATTAAATGTAGATATAGCTAACAGCCCTTACCTTGGCTTTTTTAGGGGAAAGAGTTGTTATTGGTTCTCTTACGGGCGAACAATCCTAGTGATCGAATAGAACCAATGTAGCTATCATAAGTTTGCATTCGTATGCAGTCGATTTTAATAGATCAGAATCTGCTAGCTCGCCTATAACGATGGGGGTTCCCTAGAGATCAATATTGGGCCCTCTACTGTTTCTAATATATGTATATCAATGACCTTCCTTACTACATTACAGAATCGTGTGAGACAGTATTGTTTGCAGATGATACTTCTTTACTATTCAAAGTTGATAGACAATAGGGGCGTTATGACGATGTAAATAGTGCTCTCTCAATAGTTCTGTATTGGTTCACAACTAATAATTTGTCTTTAAATTCTAAGAAAACTAAATGTATCAAATTCTCTTTGCCCAATGTAAGGCAGGTTGATACTTGATTAAATATGAATGGTGATGTCAATGACTTAATAAATAATACTAAATTCTTAGGCATTACGTTAGATTCACGACTACAGTGGGATCCACATATTGAAACTTTGGCAATCAAACTTAGTTCAGCGGCGTACGCAGTAAAAAAGATTAGACTTTTAACTAATGTTGGAACGGCAAGAATTGTTTATTTCAGCTACTTTCATAGTGTTATGTCCTAATGACTGCTGCTTTGGGGATCAGTGGCTGAGAACATTGAGAGTATTTTCCTTTTACAAAAAAGAGCGATTCGTGCTATTTACTGTTTACGGGCTAGAGAATCCCTAAAAGAATTGTTCAAAGAAATTAATATTTTAACTTTAGCTAGTCAATATATATATGATAATTAATTTTTGAATATAGAAACTATAATAACTACAATAAAAACAGTGATCTACATAATGTGAATACTAGAAACAAAAATAAACTTGCCGTTCCAATGTTCGGACTCCATAAAATTAGCTGTTCGTTCTTGGGGAAATGTATATCTATGTTTAACAAGCTTCCGCAAAGTGTCATTGATTTGCCTTTATATATTTAAAATCCATATCAAAAAGACACTCATGAGTAAAGGTTATTATAAAGTAAGTGACTATCTAAATAATCACACTATTTGGGAATAGGGACACTATTCATTGAGCCATGTTTGGTAACAATATTATTTATAGTATTGTATTATTTTTATGTGTATGTAAACATACATACGACTGTAATCGTATTAGGTATGATTGTATCTTATATTATATTGTATTTTATATTATATTATTATTGCTTAAGAAGGCTCTCCCAATTTCCGAACAGGTGTAGAGTCAATATTTTTTTTCCCTTATTCGTACGTACGGACAAGGTTTTGTTTTTTTAAGCTTTTTTTTGTTTTGTTTGTTTTGACGTCAATAAGTGCCTGTAAAGGTCTATGTTGAATAAAGATTATTTTGATTTTTGATTTGATTTTGATATCGACAAGGTAAATTTTTGCATGGACTCTTCTTCTCGTTACTATTAGACTGACTTGTCCTCTGTAAATTACTATACGTCAAATGTCTATCGAAACCTATAGCAAATTCATTTTAATAAAGTACAGCGACAGGCCTTTATTGGGTAGATTATTTATTGTTTATTTAGACTAGTTGGATAGGAATCATTTTCCGTGTAATTGGCGTTTCGCGGATAGTATAAGAGTTGACTAAGAAGGGTCATAGAGATGGTATACTCAAAGAATAAGCTTAAACCAACCCTTCTACTGTATGTGATATAATACTAGTTCCTCCTCGTCTATTATCAGATTTGTACTAACAGAGAATGTACTTGTGTTAAAATGACGAACAAAGTGAAGTTCAATATATTCAAAGCCTTTGATCAAATATCATTATCCTAATTACAAATAACTACAAACTCTGGACATATACGAGTATAACAGTGCCTCTTTTCCACGATCACAGTATTCCACTAGCTCCTACTCTAACTTTCTACTTCTATATAACTTCTTCAAATTTCATTAATGCTTTCATACACGCTGGTCGGTTAAGGATACTATTGACCTGGCCTGATAAATATAATCAACAACAGATTGGGAATGAATATTGTGTTTCATTTTCAATTTGAAAATTGAATAAGCAGTAAGTATACATTTTATACAATATACAAAGATAAATTTATTTATAGCTACATACTTTGAACTAATCGTACAATTGCTACATGAAAGTCGTGAGAGAATCTGTTTTAGCAATCAGATGTTTTGTAGAAAGTGTCTTATATAATATTTTATTATACTTGTCATTGATTAATGATTGACGCTACAAACGATATAAAACAATACAAATATCTATGAAATGAATTGAACATTTATATTAGACTTTGTCACAACTAAAAAAACTTTGCAAAGATATTGCAACACTGGAAAATACAAATAATCAAAGCGTGGGCTTTTATACTGTTATACAAAACATTTTGTATAATAATAAAAAGCGTGTGCTTCATGCCACACGCCGCTTCATGTTGTATTTTGCTTTAAATTATAATTCGGACTACAGTACTCAAATTTCGTTAAGTCCATCATTCATTAATACATTCGTTACAGTCGATACTCACATTCGCAGTGATCTCGATAATATCGTGTGAAAGTAACTAGTTACAGTTCTTATCTCGACAAATAGCATAGAGCAATTGGTATGACATAACTAGTCGTACTTATGTGTAATTACACAAATCGGCTCTATCGAATGTCAGTTAGCCCATTCGAGTGTAAGTACTATCATTTATCGATTATGAAATCGTCAACTTCCACGGCACTTATCTTTTATTGGTATTTTTGTATGCCGAACGAATATTTGGTAAACAATCTTCAAAGTTATTAAACCAACAATCATTCATTTCTATGTTAACAGCGTTTCAATTTCGTAAACCTTCACAAGTTAAATTTGTTTTGACTACAGTTATCTCCAGTTGATAGGGTCGATAACTTTTAACGGTTCTATATTTCTTGACTTCTCGTCGGTTCGTATGGGATTGTCATGTATTGCGTTATAATGGAATGTAATTATATTTTTTTCAATTCGGTAGGCAGATGGTTGGAAATTGCGCACGACTCGGTCCACATTAGGAGGCCGTTGTGCCAGCATCAAGTGTAATTTGTTAAAACCTGTTATTGCTTTTATTCTTTCTAACATTGACATAAAAGTTATAATCTTCATGTCGCGTGTTCTTTTTTACAATAAAGAAATAATTACCTAATCCATTGCTAATTTTAAAATTAATCTCATCATTGTTATATAAAAAATAACTTTAAAAAAATACACGAAATGAATTTAATTGATGAAAATTTTATAATGATTGAATTGCTAGTAAAGCAAGAACAATATGAGATTACAAAAATAATTAATAAGAATTGTAATCGATGTAAAAGATCCGAAAATACTTAAATATTAATTTCCGCTCGGTAATTAATGATTACTGGAACAATTCGTTTGAATTATATCTCAAACAATCGCCGACGCTAAACTTTTTGCATGGTCACTTGAAACAGCATATCTTAATAATAATTAACATTACATAACATCGCTTTCACCAGCCACATAGGCACTGGTCATATTTCAATTAGCATCCGAAAGGAATTCTTTGTCGCTAATATTAGTGGGCACTCATTATTTGCTAAACCACACTATTATTGCACAACCGCTTTACTTTAAAACAAAAGGTAAATATTATTTACTAGTTTCTTATTTAAAATAAGCGCCTTTCAAATCACAAGTCTAAGTATTCATTCAAAATGTTTGTTTTTTAAATTGACAGAAACTGGAAGTATTGAAATTGTTTCGTATCTACATATGTGGAGTCATATATTGTCAAAATTTATATAATCTCTATGCACAATTTTCCAGAAAAGAAATGTCGTCTCCGTTTAAAATTTAAATAATAATTTTCCTTTACTATTTGTGACGAGAACGATTATGAATGAGTCTGTAGTAACATTAATTGCATACTCTGATCACATCGGTGTAAAAAAATATAAATTTATTCATATCAGGAATATATATTTTCAATACTTTTCACACTGAAATTATCTTCTAATTTTAATTTGTATTAACCAGTTACTACGTACCTCGTATTGCATAAAAATGGATGAATAGCTGAAGAGTAACGTTATGATTTTGCTTTTTATAAATTTATTTAATGAATGTAATCTTCGAAACTTTTATTTATTTATTAACTATGCAATTATAATATTATATTCACGGCCTATGAAATTTGACTATTACACTTTTATTAGTACATTTAACAAAGTGTTTATAATTGTTTGACTAAGCGTGTCGAAAACTCTCTGTATATCCGTTTCAATCGAAAGCTAAATACAAAACTTTACATCGGTCATTTAATACATTATGTAATACATAACAAAACTATTCCGTTCCATCATCATTATTAAGAATAGTCGAAATCGAAAAGTCGAAAGCATTCGGTGATCAATAACACATTCCGTTATAAAGGTAGGTATGGACAATATTTGCTGTCACAACTTTGTACAAAAAAGTATTTAACGCACAAGACAGATACTTATATATAATAGCATCATATAACTATAATAACTAAAGTACAAAAAATACAGAATTTAAGTAAAAAACATATCTATTGCTAAAAATCATCAAACACTGAGAAAAGGTACTTTTTAAATTAATATAATTAACGACGACGATTGTCATCATCATGATTTTATACATCAACAGTTTCTTGTAATTTAACGGAACACAAACGTCCGAATACTTGTGCTATTTTTTATAATGCAAAGCGGCATGAAAACAGCTGTCAGGTAAGAAGTGTGTCTGCTGTTACAATTAATTGGATCGAATTTGATACAGCCCACTCAATGGAATCGCGTATACGAGACTACAGTGTAATTCTTTGTAAGAAACATTAGATAACAGGCAATTAACCTAACGAATGACTCAATAACTAGTCACAGTAGAATCGGTCACAGTTATAGTGTATCACATTTCACAACATGGTGGGCATGATCCCAAATGTACCATCTTGCTATCGTCGTATTCAAAAGTTGACTCCCACTTTGATAACATCTTAACAATCGCTTTCACATACGCCTACTTACACGTGATTTTTCCCATTATATTCGTGTTAGCACTTTATCAATATCGATGTTAATATCACAGAACATTAAACTATGATCTGCGGTTAAAATATTGCTTTACGACATAAAAACTTTAAATTTTGTTATGTGTTTCTGTAGTTGTAGTTTATTTCTCTACATGTCCAATATTATTGCAAATTATTATATTAACTGCATAACATAAAATAATACTTATATTCTTTACATATAAAATAGTAGAGTTTATAAGTATTCAAGATATAAAAAGATACAAATAAATAATTATATAAATGTTTACGAATACCCGGTTTCTGTACATAAAAATTATTCGATTAAATCTTAACGGTATTTTCCTCAACACACTTGTCAATTTCCACAAGAACCTCGCTTACGTTCACACGTCTTTATTGAAGCGTCAAAACTAATTGACCATCTCAATTTCGAGATGTGCGCATCTCCATCTATAATAGCACTGATTGGTGGTTCTGGCCATTTATATCTGCAGATCGTGTTGCGGGCGGCCCGATCATCAATGGGTACCCGAGGCTAGGTCGATACATCAGCCGGATATAATCTAACTTCATGTCGCCTGCAACTAAACCGCGCAATTACGCTTAAAATATGCGTAACAATGAGCTTAGAACATCGTGATATGTAACTAATATGCATTCGATCCATCTCATGTATAACACTCATAACAAGTATGATATATAATTAAGAAGAAATAATAAAGAGTTGGAAAATATGAAAAAGTAACAGACGCGATAACCTTACCCTATTGATAGCACTTATAAATACTGTACATATAAGTAATGAACATACAAGGAGAATTCATTTAATTTAATCTGCGCATTTACAAAAATTATGTATATATTTTTCACATATAAAATTATTCGCAAACTACTTAAATTTTCTTTTTAATAAATGGTACGATATACAATCAATTAGTTTGGGGAAGGTGAATTGTGGTGTGTTCTTAATCCTTTTCTTCGGGTTTTGCCAGACATCGGACCGTCGATGGAGGTTTAGACGGTCACCATGTAGTGAAAGATGGGGTAAAGCGAGTATAACGTAAACTATTAAGTTCCACGAGTGTGTTTTATTGGAATGCGTACGTGCGTATTGTTAGAAACTCTTTGGAGGGTTGGAAAAGGGTATTTATTTTTGTGTTTAATGAAAACACATTGAATAGCAAACTATTGATTATAAAGAAAAAATCAAACGTTTAATTTTTAATTAAAAATGGCAGCTCACTGCTGTGTTGACAGGAATAGATACTTCGCTTTTTTCGCTATAAAATTTAGAGGTGTATTGAAACTATATTAGCACACAAAACAGAACTGGGGGAAACAATATCGATTATGACCTATGTGGAAAAACTGGTCGATTAATAGCCCGTCTACAGAATAAAATCTGTTTTGCGAGATATCCCAAAATGCCTGGAGGAATATTCAAAATAGCTGTTCTATGAGGAGGAGGAGATTTGCACGTTTTCTAAACACACTTCTGACGCAACCAACTGAAACACGTAATAAAGAACTTCTACTAACTAAGAAAGCCTGCGAGAAATAACATGTTACAAAGCAATTGGTTACTTAAAATCAAATCCATTTTATAATAATTCTATGTTACAAGCATTAAGTATTAATACACCATAACACAATATTACATTACTTAATTTAAACGAATAAAAATTTGACTGACTAAAAAAATAATACCCTTCTATTAATGACGAATTATATTAAATCAACTTACTACCACATTTTTTAATACGCTTAACACTACTAACCTCAATATTCCCGCTAACTCAGTCCGTTAGCAAAAATTATGTCGTTGAGTCGCGTTTGAATAAATGTTTATCATGCCTATGTTGAATTTCAATAGATTTCGTGAATTTATACAACTATGTGGGTCTAAATACTTATTATAATTTATTTAAACTCATGCTGACCACAACCCACTTACTTCTTATACGCAGATCATCATCATAATTGTTCCAGTCTAGAGATATTCACTGCTGAAAATAAGGTTACTCCTAGGAACTCCAGACCAATCGGTTCGACTTCACCAGCATCCAGCATCTTCGCGCGGTCTTCAAAGACGTCGACCCATCTTGTAAGAAGTTTGCCAATACCTCCCACAACCACTCCTACGTTTCCGCCCCGATGACCCTCAATCCTGCAAGTTTTCTGCCCACTGCCACTCGATCTTCGCAATTCATTGGACAATGTCGGTGACCTTGGTTCTTCGGTATTTACCTAACTATTATTCTGTAAGCGAAATGCTACTATTTCCGATAGAATTCGTGCTTAACAGCGATAAATTACAACAAAATAACTGGTAACAGATTTGACGAATAAGTAAACATACCAGCTTTTTATTTATTAATGTAATCCTAAAACATTAAACAAATCACCACAATTCGTTCGCCGTCGATACCTTTGACCAAGAAATAATCGACAATCGGCGGCGGCAACAATGGCGTTCACTAATATATAATACATTTTATCAATTGATATATTTAATTAATTATTTTATATGTAGCCGGAAGATCTGTAGCGTACTGCCTGCCGTTTCTTTAATTATACTTAAGTTAGATTTTAAGTTAGTTTGTAAGATCTATTTTTAAGCTATAACTTTTTATTTATCGAGAAAATAAGCTTTTTCTCGGTAGCACACTATATATAATTTTGTTATGTTTCATTCTATATATTTTATTTTTACTCTTTATTGTTTTCATATTTTTATATATTTTCTTACTAAATTTAATATATTATTTATTTATATTTAGAGACTGCTCAACTTCCATCCTCCAAAATTATTGTCACTTTGTCTTTTGTTTTTCAATTTAAGTTGGGATACTATACATAAAAAATGTAATTCTAAAAGAGATAGAATGATATCATCTCTTTTCTTTATTGTTTTAGACCGAGAGAATTAGTCTATTGCTTTCCTTTTTCGTTTTTATTTTGTTTTATTTCACGCTTCAATGACATTCAAGTTCAATAAAACTAGTATGTCAGTTGATTCGTGAGTTCAGTCGTCGAGTTATCTCGTACACTACGCACTGTAGTGCTGGCCGTTCCCGGGCCTTTGGCATTGGCCCGGGACTCAAGAAGGCTCCGCGTAAATCTCTGCTGCAAACTAAAATTCTACCTACCTGCTCCTGCTGTGTGAAGTCTCTATCATCGTGTTGTGTCGTGGAAGAAGCTCTCCTTCTCCATCGCCGTCTTGCTCCGCGTTACGTGGAAGAAACCACTGCCGAGTCATCTATATTGATCTTTGTTGCTGAATGCTGAAGAGCATCCTGACTGCGGCCTAGTGTGACTAATCAGTCATCCGCCGAAGCGAGTATTCTGCGTGACTAGGCAGCTGTCCGTCGAAGCTACGCGCCGCTGTGACTACTTACCGACTACACGAGTGTTCCTGTTTCGTCGCAATTAACCTACGTGTCCTACCTACGTACGCTCTTACGCTAGTGTTCCGATCCTACCACCGGTGGCCTACGCGAGTGCTAAATTCCCTTCCTCCCTCCCTCCGTTTTACCCTTATCCCTACGACGTGTGTGTGCTACGAACAATCTCCCTCTTTTACCCTTATCCCTACGACGTGTTGTGTAAATAATAATTTTTAAAATTATATTTTGTAAATAAATGTAATATTTTGTACCATAATATTTCTTATACATTGTAGTTTAGTATTCCTCTATTTCTCCCAAAACTCTTTCTATCTGCTCTCTTGCATTCTTTTCCTCTCGGAGAGGATGTAACATGACAGTATGGCGCCCAACGTAATTTTATTTCGCTTTTACTTATTAATAATAATAGATTATAAATATAATTTTTAGTATTTTTCTTTTTGGGTGGAATAGGGAGACTAATTGTAGTAATTGTGTAGTTAACTCCACTTGTCCCTAAGTAAAATTTCATAATCATTACAGTTCAATATGGCTAGACTTATAATTTTTTCTCTTTTAAACAAACCTGAATTAGAGTATGAAGTTTCCATTAGAGGCGAGGAGCCAGCGGAAACAATATTACAACTAAAATCTCAAATTGCTAGATTATCGGCCGCTTCCCCGCCAGATGTCATAGTCGACTCTACATTTTCTATTACTGATGACATTGATCAACTGTCAGTGACAATTGATTATATCAGCGCAAAACTTGAACTTATCGAGTCTGGTAGACGGAACCTGATTAAAAAGGTGGAAACTTACCTTAACCATGTGTTCTTTAGATTAGAACGCATCGATTTGGATTTACATAAAGATTTTAAAGAAAATTATATTCATCTTTTAGAAAAATTTCATACGTTAGAGAAAAAATATGAATCTCTAAACTGCGTTACTACCAATATCGATCCTTCTTGTCCCAATTCAAGAGTAAGTTCTCCACTTACAGTTGTAGATCAAAATTTACCTGGCGTTACTGTGTGTCAACATGACAAACATAATATTTATTCCTCGTCAATTAAGGAATTAAAATCATTTTCTTTTAACGGAAATTCTTGTCCCAGATCTTTTTTACAAAAACTCACAGAATTTTCTATTTCTCGTAATATTGATCAAAGTACTTTGAAAAATCATGCTTTTGAGATTTTTACTGACAACGCGCTTCACTGGTTTCGTTTTCAGTATAGCCGTAATCCGAATTTGTCTTGGGATAAGATCGCAGAGTTGTTAATAAGGGATTTCGGTGTATTCGATTATGATTACAAATTACTCGAATCTATTCGTAAACGCACTCAAGGCGCGGATGAGTCAATTATAGTGTATATATCTATTATGTCTGGCATGTTTTCTAGGCTTACAAAAAAATTGTCGGAGCAAGAACAGCTCAACATTCTTCTGCATAACATCAGGCCATGTTATTCTGTTTTTATAGGAGTGAACAATGTTCAATCTATTGATTCGCTGATACAGGCATGTCAATCTTATGAACATCTTCAAGAACGCGATCGGAGTTTTCACGAACCTAGCGTTGAATCGAATCCATGGGCAAAGGAATTTAATTATAAACCTAATCTTCATAGTTCAAAATATGAAAAGCCATCTGTTTCTTATCAGCCATCGGAAACTAAAATTCTTAGTTCATATCAAAATAAGAATACTGTTTCTTTTCCTAAGACTTATACGGCACCCTCTCATGCTGCACCTAATAATTATTATTTCTCTCGAGCTGCTGAAAACGATAACATTACTAAAAAGTCTAGTAACGTCAGACATACCGTAAATTCTAATTCTTTTCAATCAAATTTATTCTGTGTCCGATGTCGGATTAATGGGCACTCGCTCAGTAATTGTGATAAGCCTAGGGAGTTGATTTGTTTTAAGTGTGGGTTAAAGGGATATAGAGTAGTCGATTGTCCAAAGTGTAGTAGAGGCGCTATTGATTCAAAAAACTTGTAAGTGACTTGGCTAAAGATTGTTCACAAAATTCTAATTTAAATAGTAAAGAGTGGGAAGTTTGGTTAGAAACTGTTAAACAATTCATGAAGTGTTATAAGACCAACTCAATTTTTTGTGAGGAAAATGACTATCAACGTCCCTTTATTGATATTTCAGTTGATGGTAAATTTTTTTCTGGTTTATTAGATAGTGGTAGTTCAATTACTGTTTTAGGTAATAATTCTCATAAAAAATTCATCGAGTTAGGTTTTACTTTAGTCAAGTCGAGTATAGATGTAATGGTTGCAAATAAAAATGTTGTTAAGTCTATTGGTTACATGCTTCTACCAATGTCGTTTAATAATGTGACACATATAATTAAAGCTCTAGTCTTTCCTGATCTCTATCCGTCTCTTATTCTTGGTGTCGATTTTTGGAAGAAATTTGATTTAACTCCTAAGTTATTTTCTCTTAATCTTAATTTAGTTTCTCAAACTGATTGTTCCAATGATGATTCACAAATTCTATCATTTGGGCATCTTTCTGAAGATCAGAAGGCTGTTGCTTGTAATATTATTGAGCGTTTTAAGAATATTTCTTTTGAACATAATGGTTATCTTGGTCGTACTGATTTAATTTCTCACAGAATAGATACTGGCAATGCTCTCCCTATTCATCAACGTAGTTATAGATTATCTCCGGTAAAGCAAAAGGCTCTTGTTAATGAAGTTGACAAAATGTTAGAGCTACAAGTCATTGAAAAATGTGAGAGTCCTTGGCTTTCTCCTGTGTTAATAACTCCTAAAAAGAATGGCGAATGGCGGTTTTGTGTTGATAGTCGTAAACTCAATTCTGTGACTAAAAAAGATGCATATAGTCTTCCACTTATTAATGAAATTCTGGATCAACTGAAGGATGCTAAATATCTATCCAGCATCGATATTGCCAAGGCTTTTTGGGAAATTCCTCTTCATATTGAGGACAGGGATAAGACCGCTTTTTACGTTCCGGGTAGAGGAATGTACCGTTTTACGGTTATGCCCTTCGGTCTTACCAACGCTCCTGCTACTCAGCAGCGACTTATGGATCAACTTTTTGCTCCTGAATTTGATAACAAAGTGTTTTGTTATTTGGATGACATTATTGTCATAAGTAGCTCATTTGAGGAGCATATATCTCTTTTAATGAAAGTGTTTGAAAAACTATCATTTGCAAAACTTACAATTAATTTTGAAAAGAGCCTATTTTTTCGTAACGAACTCAAATATTTAGGTTATATTGTAGATAAGCAAGGCCTTCGAGCTGATCCTGACAAAATTCAGGCAGTTCTAGATTTTCCTGTACCTGCATCTAAGAAAGAAGTGAGAAAATTTCTTGGTACTTGTAGTTGGTTTAGGCGTTTTATTCCAAATTTTAGTACTGTAGCAGCTCCACTAAATAAATTAACCTCAAATGGCAAAAATTCTCATAAGTTTGCCTGGAATCCAGCTGCTGAAGCTTCTTTCCAAAAATTAAAAAAAGCTTTAGTTTCTACTCCGATTCTATCCTGTCCTGATTTCAATCTTCCTTTTTCAGTTCATTGCGATGCTTCTAATTTTGGTATTGGTGCTATTTTAACACAAATTCAGGATACTAAAGAAGTTGTTATTGCTTACATGAGTAAATCGTTGTCGAAAAATGAGCAAAATTATTCAACAACTGAACGAGAGACTCTCGCTGTAATAACAGCTATTGAACATTGGCGTTGTTATTTGGACAATGGTAGGCAGTTTACCGTGTACACTGATCATGCAGCCCTAAAATGGTTTCTTAATCTCTCAAATCCCTCTGGCAGGCTTGCTCGGTGGGCTGTACGTTTGTCGTCTTTTAATTTTGATTTAAAGCATAAAAAAGGGAAAGAAAATGTTGTCCCTGATCTCTTATCGCGATTGAAGTCTGCTGAGGTTAATGTCCTTAGTGCTGTAAATCCTTTGGCTCTCGATAACTCTTCTGATGTTGATAATTTTAATACTCTTTTCTCTCAGTGTCGGGATGATCCAAATTCTAATCCTTATTATTGTATTAGGGATAATAAGCTTTTTCGTCGTATAGACTCTGATTATTTGAGTAATGATTTTGTTTGGAAAGAAGTGCCTCCTCCCTCTGCAAGGGAAGATTTAATAAGATCTGCTCACGGTGATTATTCAAATCCTCACCTTGGTATTTTTTAAACTTTTAAAAAATTATCACTATCATATTATTGGTCGAATATGTTTCGTAATATTTCGAAATTCGTTTCAACTTGTGAAACCTGTCTGGCTTATAAACATGTAAATCACTCACCATTTGGCCCAATGGGTAAACCAAAAATTTGTTCGAGACCATTTCAAACTATTTCCTTAGACTTAATGGGTCCTTTTCCTATGACTCGTCAAAAAAATCAATATATTTTAGTAATAAATTGCTGTTTTTCAAAATTCTCGTTAATCTTTCCAATTAAGCGGGCTACTGCTAAAAATATTATACACCATTTAGAGAACGCAGTATTTCTAACTCATGGAATACCGCAAACAATTATAATGGATAATGGTTCTCAATTTCAGTCGCGTGAGTTTTTAAATTTTCTTTCTCGGTATAATGTACCTTTTGTTTCTTTTACTCCTCGTTACTGTCCACAAGTTAATTTAACGGAAAGGTATAACAGGACTATTGTTACAGCATTAGCTTCTTTAGTTAATGAAGATCATAGATCCTGGGATAAACATCTTTTCAAAATTCAATGTGCCATGAATAGTGCAGTCAATTTATCAACGGGTTTCTCGCCTTATTTCCTAGTCTTTGGTCGAGAGTATATTTCTACTGGTTCCTTGTATACTCCTACTGCAAATTTAGACCAAATAACTTTTATGCCTAGGGATGTCTATGCACATAATTTAGGCCTTTTATCGTCATACTTCGATAAAGTTCAAGTAGCTCTGTACAAGGCTCATCTAAAGAACACTGAGCGTTATAATTTAAGACACTCTTTTAAAGAATTCGAAGTTGGTGATATTGTCTGGCGTCGGAACTATGTTCAAAGTGATGCTGGCGCTTATTTCAGTGCTAAGCTGGCACCACGATTTATTAAGTGTACAGTTGTAAATAAACTTTCACCCCTTGTATATATTTTAGAAGATCAAAGTGGATCTAGAGGCAAGTGGCATGTTAAAGACATAAAGATATAATGTTTCACTTTGTGTATATTTTATCGCATGTTTTATATAGTTTTGTTAAATAATTTTGTACCTATTGTAAATATTGTATATACTCATTAAGGCGGCAGGTAATCACATTTTTTTTGCTGTTTTTATTTTGTTCTCTCTCCCTTATCTCTCTAATTTGTCGTTCTTACGAAATTACTCTGATACTATCGAGCGGTTGATAACTCTTTAAATAAGCCAAGATCATTTATAAATATGTATATACTTATGTGTGTAAATAAATTAGGTTAGTTTTTTTTTATTTAAAATTTACATTAGTGTAAATTTTTCTCTTTGTGGGGGAATAATGTAGCGTACTGCCTGCCGTTTCTTTAATTATACTTAAGTTAGATTTTAAGTTAGTTTGTAAGATCTATTTTTAAGCTATAACTTTTTATTTATCGAGAAAATAAGCTTTTTCTCGGTAGCACACTATATATAATTTTGTTATGTTTCATTCTATATATTTTATTTTTACTCTTTATTGTTTTCATATTTTTATATATTTTCTTACTAAATTTAATATATTATTTATTTATATTTAGAGACTGCTCAACTTCCATCCTCCAAAATTATTGTCACTTTGTCTTTTGTTTTTCAATTTAAGTTGGGATACTATACATAAAAAATGTAATTCTAAAAGAGATAGAATGATATCATCTCTTTTCTTTATTGTTATAGACCGAGAGAATTAGCTTATTGCTTTCCTTTTTCGTTTTTATTTTGTTTTATTTCACGCTTCAATGACATTCGAGTTCAATAAAACTAGTATGTCAGTTGATTCGTGAGTTCAGTCGTCGAGTTATCTCGTACACTACGCACTGTAGTGCTGGCCGTTCCCGGGCCTTTGGCATTGGCCCGGGACTCAAGAAGGCTCCGCGTAAATCTCTGCTGCAAACTAAAATTCTACCTACCTGCTCCTGCTGTGTGAAGTCTCTATCATCGGTGTTGTGTCGTGGAAGAAGCTCTCCTTCTCCATCGCCGTCTTGCTCCGCGTTACGTGGAAGAAACCACTGCCGAGTCATCTATATTGATCTTTGTTGCTGAATGCTGAAGAGCATCCTGACTGCGGCCTAGTGTGACTAATCAGTCATCCGCCGAAGCGGGTATTCTGCGTGACTAGGCAGCTGTCCGTCGAAGCTACGCGCGCGCTGTGACTACTTACCGACTACACGAGTGTTCCTGTTTCGTCGCAATTAACCTACGTGTCCTACCTACGTACGCTCTTACGCTAGTGTTCCGATCCTACCACCGGTGGCCTACGCGAGTGCTAAATTCCCTTTCCTCCCTCCCTCCGTTTTACCCTTATCCCTACGACGTGTGTGTGCTACGAACAATCTCCTCCGTTTTACCCTTATCCCTACGACGTGTGTGTGCTACGACAATAGATTTTAAAATTATATTTTGTAAATAAATGTAATATTTTGTACCATAATATTTCTTATACATTGTAGTTTAGTATTCCTCTATTTCTCCCAAAACTTTTTCCTATCTGCTCTCTTGCATTCTTTTCCTCTCGGAGAGGATGTAACATGACAGATCTTTGTGCTTTACCTGTACCCAAATCTGTTAATCTTACAAATAAAAGACTTGGTTACCGAATCTTCCCTATTTTTGATTAATCTACATGTATCATAATCTACACCTTAGTGTCAAGGGCTACTCGCCCTTCTATTATGATTGTTTTGATTCATTGTCGTTATTTCAGCTAAGAGTCGCCCACTGCTGGACATTTGAACCTAAAGCTCTCCGCACCGACACGAAACTATCAAGGACTAGGCTAAATGTATTTGGCCACCAAGTAAAATATATTTTGTAAAAGTGTGATTAAATGGAACTACTTTATAAATATTTTAACTGTTTATTTGCATTTTTTTTTTGACATAGCAATAATACATTTTTTTTTTAATTTTGGATGAAACTTAATTTTTTTTTAATGTATTGTTTATAACTTATACAAAATGCAGGTGGCCAAATACTTTTGAGCGGTAGTGTATGTATAGGTCCTAAAATATTTGTTATTGAAACATTTTCTTCTGTATATAATAATCAAAAGAAAAAGATTTATCTTTCAGACTCAGCTTTAATAATGTTTGACGATTAATCAAATAGAGAAGAAAAACATTTGCCATACCGGGAATCGAACCCTGCACCTTACAATCTACATGCAGTGGTTTCCAAACATTAGGGCGTAAAAAGTAGCTATATTTTATGAAGATACAAATATCACTAATAGTTGGCTTGTGGATAAAAGAATTAGTTTAAAATATATAACATACGTAGTGATATTCTATTTCATAAACATTTACAAAAACACAAGCTACAATTGCATATGTAAATAGATCTATGTATCAACTACCGCGTCCAATAAGAATTGTCGGTCCATAATTATAGTCTATGCTCGCGCTGACTACACTTGTTATAGCGAATGGATCGATTCTCAGTACGTACCTACGAATTTGAAATATTTGATCGTATAACTTTTTTGCTGCGCTGCGGGCGCACAACTGAAACGCATCGTTATTCACGGGGGACTATCATAGTTAGATTTGCGTACTCCCTGCTATACATCGCTGCGAGAAACTACGATATAATATTACCATGCTATTTTTTATTCTATGTATACTATTTTGCATTATTGACCGAGATATAATAACTGTGCGGGAGATATGTAAAATCAAACAATTGTCTATGCAAAAAAACTAGTTTTATCCGCGTAATATATGCAATTGCTTGAATATCATATCACCATCACAACACTATTGATCTTCATGACCCTGCTACATACCCCGTGAGCTGCCCGCTAATCGCTTCATAGACCTGGGTTTCCTCAGGCCTTAAGCCTGAGTGTAAGTAGTAAGAGTATCGAAGAGGAGCTTGTCACATCGACATTATCAGCATCTACAACAAAACTGACTAAAATATATATCTTGCTAAGTTAATTCTAACGACAAATAATCCCACGTAAGCCACCGCGTTATGCGATTCCCTTGTTTCTTAAGCCATTCGCCCGTACTAATGCTCGCATGCACTCTACATTGTATCGTTTACCAGATACTTATAATATATTGTCTTCTCTCTCCAACAGTTTAAGAAAAGAATAACGGAGTTGTTGAGGGCGCTATGAATGTTATTTTATATATTTCTAATTTATTTTATTAATATTTTTATCGGTTTTTTCGGTTCTGATTCGTCTTGCCATCATACATCATAATCATCCGATTGGTTTTATGTTATTTTCTTTTTCCTCTTGTGATTTTTTTTGTAATACTGTTATACTGTAATATGTGTGACTGTGTATATTTTGGTGTATGTTGTGACTGCCTTAAAAAAAATGTTATATTCAATAGGTTAAGGATTTATAATATTTAGATGTAATATCATAACAATTACTGGTAGTCCTACTTACAATAAATAAATAAATAACTATATATAAAATAAAAAAAAACATATTAATTCTACCCACCTATTAGAATAACGCCCTGCCGTCATATAGATATGATACATCAAATACTTTTATAATGTTTGGTGGTTTGGTTTTTGGTTTTCATGGTTTGCTTTTTAAACATCCTTATTTTCACCTAAGATTGACTGACAGAGAATATTTACGGCATTAAATCCGCCTTCCACACTCTATATTAATAATAAATAAATAAATATAGCCTTATGTAGTATATATTTTAAACAGATCGTTTCACGGAGGAATAATTATATTTTTAATATATATTAGTAAACTTGTGTGATGTAAGACCGAAATAGAACCAGGCTCCAAACAGACTATTTTTCGAGCATTCCTAAAATCAGTAAGCCCCGAGAATTGTACGACAAATGATGAAATCGAAAATTTATATATCGATGATTAAATTAGACCCCCAAAACTTTTTGTCGACGTTACATCATCGAACGATAACGGTCATTATCACGTCGGTACCCGTGTTAATGATGCGGAGCGCCAACATTTTCGTTTCGGTTTGGCACTTTATTTCGGGTTGAAGACCCCTCTGTCTATTCACGAGTTTCGACACAGTGAGCAAGAAACTTGATTAAAACCCAATCAAGCTGCTATGCTGGGGTCCCAGGTGGGCATACTGGACTTGTAGCATCTTGAAAACAGAAGTTAGATAATACTATACATATATAAATAAGCCAATTGAACATTTTATGCGACAATTTAAAATTCATATATTTCGTTTCATTAACTTTTTTAATAAATCGAAATCATGAAGGCTATCACTTAACATTATATTTGGATTAGTTCATAGTTATCCAAAAATCGGAGAACACATTTTAATTAATATATAAACATATAACTTTCTCCTCGAAGAAGAAGAAAAAGAAATGGGTTTCAAGCAACAAACGCAATAAAAATGGCATGATTTAAAATTTAAAGGGAACTGTAATTTAATTAACTTTAACATTTATTCGTATATCAACATTATACATATCATGAATAAAAAACCTGGTAATAATACTATAAATTATGTTTCACATAGACTTGGAAACGATTTTTTTACGATTTTTAAATGTTGAGCTTTTAACACAACCACATTATATATAGCGTGGATAGGCGGTTATCACAAAAACTTTCTACACAAAAATAAATTACCTTCCATTCTGTTTTTGGTGAAGTATAGCATTTAAACACTAAGTTCAAAAACGTATCAATGGCGCGGATGGCTTTAGCTACTATTTTATGTAGTTATTTTATTTATATAAATTGATTATTATAGATTTATTTAAATTGATATCTTCAACAGCACTTCTTTCATTACAAAACCTCCAGAACAAAACTTAAGACATCATACTAAAATATAAAATGTACATAAAAAAGATTTTTCCAGCAACACCGATAAAAAAAATATATATGATGAGAGATCGGCTGCAATACGAAATACTTTAAATTATTTAGAACATACTTTAAAATGATTATCCGCCCATAACCCACAAACCAAATCGGGACTCTTTGAATGCGTTATTTATTTATGTAATCTTATTTGCACAAAAAGAATAAAAAGTATACAAATAGTGTAATTCGTGCTTGACTCATTTTCTCCCAGTCATCAAATTAATTAAAAAGTCATGCATCTGACTAGGTTGTAAAAAAAGACAAACGTAGTGAAAATAGTACATACCACTTATTTTATTAACCCTGCAAAAGATACGTTTACAGGACAATACAACCCGGAAATTCATGTTAAAATAAGAAAACATTTATATTTTTAACGAATAATAATGACGAGAAACGCAGCGTTGACAAATCTCCCACAGGACGGACTAACCTTTCCGTATGATTGCAAGAAAACGGATTCCAAGAACAATTACATACAAGATTTTTGTATTTTATTTTTTTACGAACTAAATAGAAACTCTGAGTTAATTATGTTTGTTAGTAGAATATAAACATGGCCGACAGCGTTCGCGTGTTTACAAATGATTTTGCATGGATCATATATAATCAAGGCCCATAGATAAGGAATATATCCCGCGAATATATTCAAAGTTTCTAATCTTAGATAATAACGGTATAATTAACTTAGCCTTAAATTTATGCAAAAAACTCTTGCCTTGCGAATAGAAATTTATTATGTTTTTGTGGTGTCTGATTTTGCCGATTAGATTCCTTATATAAATCAAACGTAAAAGAAACGCATTTGATTAATTTCTTTATAGTTAAATCTATTCACCTGTTATTAATTAATGTTAATCAAATGGAAATAATTTTCACGGAAGCGGTTAAATTAAACCAAGCAGTTTGGACATAATCTAAAAGTTTCTCTAACATCGGAGTATCGTTCATTTATATGATAGTTCGGACATTTGTTGTGTAATCGATATTTACATCGTATAAATTTACAGAATGTAGGCATAACAACTGTTAATGTAGCATTATGATTTTAATACATTTATTCAGTTTGTCTGTAATATAAGATTTGCAACGTTAATTGCAATATGATATTCGTCGACTTTATTGAATTATATTAGACATAGGTGTCTTACTAGAAGATCATTTGGAGTCGCCTCCAGTGTTATTTAACGATAGATAGTTACAATTAATAAGAAGACACCAAAAATTTTACTGCAATCTTTTACCTAACATGGAACGCCTTTAACTTCACTGTACATAACATAACGATTCTTTGAGTACAATTCATAATTCCTATTGTTAGACCTTAGGGCTCAGTTTCGAAAAGAGGTCACGTAATATAAACGCAACTATTATAACGCGGCTGAATAAACAGAAAGTGGTGAAATTCATACAACCTTTGAAGCTCAAACGTGTTTTACTATTACATTACATTTCTTATGGTAAGTCATTCTTGCATAACCTTCACCATTTCACTACAACATCGGTATGAGAAGTAAGATGGAATTTGTTTCGTTTTATTGGCTATGTACAAAAGGTGTGACAAATTGTCGTATCTCAATAATCTGTTTGGTGATATAATATGAAGCTAACTTCATTTCGCTCAATATCTCACTGAGCGAAAGTTTCCCAAGCATTTACTTTTTTAGTTCATTACTAGCTATATTCATTACTTACACAATAAAAATCTTTTACAGTTCCTTACTATTCGATCAGTTAAAATAAATTATTTCAATTAATTACATATCATTACTACGAATAAATTAAATTATTAAGTTATTACAAATTAGCCTTAAATACTATTGCACTAATTTAACAATAGTAAAGTTACAATTACTATATATTATATGAAATCATAATAATTTAATGATATATAATTTTTATATGACACCGTGAAACGTTTATTTTAAGAGAATGGCAATTCATACAAACAATAACAGGTAAACAGTATCGAAGGTATGTATTAGACTACACAACTTTACCTTTGTTATAGGACTTAAACGGTTAAGAGGGTTATTTAAACAGGTATATCACAGTAATTATATTTTTGACCTAACAATTTTGCCCGTGGAACCGTCCTGAACAATTCAAGGACAAATTTGTTTAGATTATTTCAACACATTTTGTGGTAGTAGTCGTGATTTTGTCTGACAATTTGCCCATTTAGCGTTGCCAAGGGTTCCTTAATGACGATGCCCGCGCTCCCGGCCGGTCAAACGGGCTCCAGAGATGCAAGAATGCAACTTGCGACTCGCGAGCGGTTCGCTTTCGAAACACCATATCGTTATAATTAAATTTCCCTTTGGTTTAGTACTGGTGGAACAGAAATTCAAATCTATTTAAATAATTTTAATTCGAACACAACTAGTAAATATACATACATATATTTAGTTTCGGTTAAACTGAATTACTTATTTGGTTACATTATAACATAGTTGTTTAGAAAACCAAGAGAAACGAATTAATCGTAAAAATTACAAGTATAACAAATCTTCTATAGTGCAGTTCTAAAAATCTTCTATATTACACTTAATTATTACGTGAGCATTAATCATAAAGTTCCATTAATAAATCTATACATTGCACGCTTTATTCAATGAATAAAGATAAAGGTTAAGCCGTTTTAAATTAACACGAAGCTTATGATGAACAAAAGCTTTGGCCATGACATAAAGTAGGCTTCTTTCAAATCACATTACGTTTATATTACACAAACTATATACATATCTATAGATACTGGTATTGTCTTCACAAATCGAACATAATTATAATAAGCATATCCTTTTTAACAAAAATTAACTTAAATTATAATTTGAATTCTGTTTCATTTAAATATCTGAATAACATTAAAAAGTTTAATAAAAAATTTCCGATTTTAACTTACTCATGCGATTCCTGTTACATGTAACCACCTATTGCTGTATACATTGAATGTCACAATTAAATTCGACCACCAAAAATGCACCAATCGTTCACTCGACTTCAAATGTATTAAGTTTGATCACACAGATCCCGATACTTCAGAGCGTAACCAAGCGCGCTCACGCTACGCCGGTCCGTCAAGCACTAAGCAAACCACTACTATCTCCTCGAATGCCTCCACAAGTCGACATCCCTGATAACGTACGCGCCTCGGCATGCCGGCCAAAGAAAATAAACTTCAAAATTCAAACTGCTCGCATTGAAAATATTGATCTTATTTTTAGTATTCACGATACGATCCTCTTTTTACAAAGCCGCGGTCGCCGCACGCCGCGGTCGATTGATATAATCATGGCGAAAAGCAAAATGGTTCATAATATACGATGCGCCACAAGCGCACTAAGTTAACCTTTTCATCGGCAGCGGTGAGCTTAAATAGTGGTTTCTAAATATAAAACGCCGTATCTCGACACTTGGCAGGTGCGAGCCTACGCGTCTCCCGGCCTCCACCATTTTTGCGACGTTTTTTACTCTTTTCATAGGGGACAGTTTTATAATTAAACCTGGTGCGTTTATCGTACTCGTGAAATTCTGCAAAGAAACTTCAGTTGCTGATATTTGTATCTTATCTCGCGGTTTTGCTTAGTGCTACGTATATAATTTAATTTCTTTTCGTATTACAGCAACATGCGTAGAATTGTTTTGAAAACGTACGAGTATAATATATAGAAATAGTTTAATGATATTTTTTATCTCGAGTACGTACTTTTTGCTTTAGTAATGTTTCATAGGCAACAACATTTTATATTTGTAGTAACAGAGACATTATATTAAATGGTCTTGACTAAATTTGATTAGAGAGAAGAAAAAACGTTATTATGAGTAATGAGAAAATGAAACACATTGAAATGGCTACTTGTAATTTATTTTTCACGATAAACTATAATAAACGTTTTGTTTCAATTGTTATACTTGGATAAATAAGTTGCCGCGTATTTGACGCAATAGAAACGCAAATGATATAGCGACTCTGGGAAACATGGAAAAATTGTGTAGTAAAATTAACATTACGTATAACAGTGTAACGTGCATCTTCTAAGGGAAGTAGGTTGGCCGAGTTTTAAAATAATTATTAGCTAGCGTAATTAAATGGAAGCATTCATCGCCATAGGTCCCACGGCCCAGTAATTGTGGAGATACGCACAGAGGAAACGAAAGAGATGCTTCAATTTTATATGCTGGTGTGTATCACAAGAATTTTGATTATACAGAATAAACATTATGTGCTGCTTTAATTAATTTAAAAATGTTATATACGAAACAATTATAACATTCGTTGAATTAAACAAAAGTGCACAACCAAATTTTACGAGCTGTATTACCTTATATATACATATATAATAACATTGATTGATTTATTGTTTTACAGCTTTGTTGAAATTGTTGAGGCTGCCAGTAGTTAAACCGGCAGTTCAACCTTTTTCAAACTATTGTTATTGTACCATGACACTCATTTTATGACTTATATGAAGATTTTATCCATTAGTAACAAAAGTAAGCAATAGACTATACATAAATACTTTGTAAATTTATTGTAATGTTTGTTTCTTTAATTGATGTCACATGTTCAATATGTTGTCAATTTAACAATAAAATTTAATGTCTTACTAGCTATTTTGTTTTCCAGTAAATATCCGTTAATACAATTATTGTTCTGCTACTATGGAAAAATCCTTCCGCGTTAAGATTAGTTTAATTCATCAATGAGATAATTAACATATTTTAAATATTAAAAGTCGATATTAATCTCTGGCAATGTCGCGATCATCTACAACTTGCATCTCCATATTTTTCTCGCGAGTGGCTTAATGCTTCAAGCTACACACTTTTTGTAAGTCTTACAAATCATTTCTAACTGTAGGTTCCTCTATCATTACTGATAGTTCCTAATATTCTATAAAATAACATAAAACTTACAATTAATTGAATAGACAGAAGATTTTCTAATAATCAAATATTGTCATATTACCCAATCGACTATCATGTTTGAAAAACGTACAAGTTTGTCACTTTACGAGTTCATTTATTATTTTATCATTTACCATTTTAGGTCCAAGTCTATTACAATTACATTTCGTTTTAGGTGATTCATTCAGGTTTAAAACTATGTAAAACTAACAGGTTAATTATGTCAAGATAAACAAATTAAAAACTTAATTTTGTAGGTGGTGATAATTATCTCATGTTTAGTTTTTCTCTATTTGACAGTTGATGGCGATGGTTGCGCACACGCATCAGTTCCGCGGAAAAGAAAGGTAATAATATGAAACGATATTAAAAGAAAGCTGGAGCGGCGTGACAGTTTCCATAACACATTGGGGTCGCCTATTGTTAAGCTCAATGTGCTCGATTTAATTGTACGAGTTAAATAAAAGCCACTTTAATTTTATCTTTGGGGTTAAAGTGCAAAATTGCTGTTTTATATTGAGGTTTTCAGAACTTTACTAATTCCTTCCTACTAATGTTTTCAATTACTATGTAACAACCTGTAATTATAACCAAGAAAACAAACACAAATGTCAATAGACATTAA
The DNA here is from genome assembly GCA_036419045.1 of Scirpophaga incertulas. Classification (NCBI taxonomy): domain Eukaryota; kingdom Metazoa; phylum Arthropoda; class Insecta; order Lepidoptera; family Crambidae; genus Scirpophaga; species Scirpophaga incertulas. Next base: position 12,557,716 of record CM071641.1, read on the forward strand.
ACTATTTCATTTCAAACTGAAAACCTAATTTTGAGATTCAGTAGTAATTAAATAGTATACTATAGGATTAATATGTAAATCAAATATAAATAATTTCTATAGCTGGTAAATTAAAAAGTTATAAAAATGCGAACATAAAGCCAGTTCATGACGAATGACGACAAAAAGACAATTTCATGTCTAAGTACCAACGAATAGAATTGTTGATGATACATTTACAATTGTTTTATCATTACCAGTTGTAGACTGATGGTAAGTAGTTATAGATGTCAATAGTATATGAAGTTACTGACAGATCCGCAGCAAACCATTGCAACTTATGATATAAAATGTAAAGTCATGTTATCTGGTAATTTCGCAGCTATTTTAATTTAACCTCCTAAGCAAAACACAGCAATGCGAACACTGTTATTTTGTGACAAAAACAGGTAAAATGAAATTCACAAATTTTAGGATATCTTAGCAAACAATTCTAGTATAGAAGGAGCTCTATACGGAGACAAACATTACATCAGGGTCGTCTGCTTATATCTGCGTATTACATTTTTCTGGCGCAAAATGGCAGTGTTGGTATTGCTGTGTTTTGGTGTGAAGGGTAAGATAGGCAGTAAAATTACTGGGTACGTACTGTGACTTTACATTTTGTCACATGTTGGCAAAGTACACTGTTCTTTTAATGGGAGTCAGAATGGAGCTACGGATTTGCTGCATAGGTTTCCGTAGTGCAATTCTAAAGCTCGACGTAAGGCTGGCTGTAAGAAAACGATAAGTAAATTCATCTTAAATTCGTAATATTGTTAAGTGATAATCCTAGATGTAAAGATTAAAAATTCTAGAGGTATATTCGAAAATAAAATGGATCAAGGCAAAATCATTGAATCGCGTTATTATAATCTAGATAAAAATTAAAGAAATATATCTTTCTTTCAGATATTACAATAAAAATCTTTTAGCGAAATATAGTATAATATTAGGAAGTGTAAATATTATCGTATATATAATATACAATAAATAATATAGTATTATCGCCTAAGTATTTATCGTAAGTATTTATCGCCTTACATTCCACCCACTTCAAATTTTTTATTTAAATATTTGTAATTAAAAGTTTTTATTTACAATGTTACTAACCAAGATTATTTTTATTAAGCTATTTGATATAATATTCATTTTTGTTTACTATATTTAAGTTATTACTATTTTTTCTATTGAAATTAATTGTTGTAATTTCATAAATTCCGTTTTTATTTAACATTATAAATATCTCCCAACAAATTATTCGAATTCAAGCACTGTCGGAGTAAACTTAGATCAAAGTCGTCCGGCTTGGTAAGCGGTGGACTAATGATTCCTATCTAGGAATCGATCGGGAGATTTATTCTGGTTTTTAGGTCATAAATTATGGTGCTGCCTGGTCCTGTAGGTGTCTAAGGAATTATTTACAATGTTAGGAACATAGGAACTTGCGATGGTATATATTATAATTGAACAATATTTTGTTTTTAAGATTTGAGTTCCTCATGACTTTAGAGTATATCTAAAAATTCACGGGTATGATTCAATTAAAATTAAATTTTCTTCTTCTTAGATTGTTTAAATAAAATGTTCAATAAACAAAAACTATTGTGTCGGAAATTATGACATTTCAAAATATACATATCGTATGGTCTTATTAATAAAAAAATTACTTCTTGGATCATTCTTAGATTACTCTTATTTTCCTATATGATAATTTACATAGAGGAGGACAAAACAGAATAACCACGAGGTTGATCTCAGGCGTAATTATGTTTAAAAACCTATAAGTGCTCAATATATGTCAGCAGTATATAACAATAAAAACTAAAATAAGAAAAAATGAACCGAATACTTAAAGTTATTTGAAGTACAATCAAAGTCAATAGAAAAGTAACGTTAGCGGCCATGATCGCACTTTTATTAAGCGTATAGCGGCTATAAGTTTTGCTCCGACAAAAGGACTGGAATCTACTGATACGGGAAGCGAAACAACAGCCGTAGAACAGATGCGTATCAACGCTAATTTACCTAATCCTAGAGCAAAACGCCTCGAGATAGGCTGCTTACGTGTCAAATTGCGCGTTGAGGTCTGTACCTCAGAGGTTTGCGCATTCACTGCGTCCGCGCACACAAAGGAACCTCGCACCAACTATTGTGAATCCTCACGGAGTATATTGCCACGCTTATAGGAGGCGTGGAAACATGTACAGGTCGGCATTCTAGTTCCTAGTACTTTTTTTTATCTTATGAAATAGGTAGCATAATCCGTACTTACCGAATTTCGCGCTATTGCATATTTACTTATGAGACATTATGCGTCGAAATTATTGTTTAAAAACCTTTGTTTGATGAACCTAATCAACATTATATTCAATGTATAATTTTAATGAAAAACAAAACAGATCTTTTTAGCAACATTACGCATACGTAATATTGCATAAAGTATTTGACAAATGTTACCAAGCGTATACGATAGCTAACATTGTTAAATACTTCAAGGTTTTTCATAAAATAAATTTCACCATGATCCAGACCATATGCATACCGAATTTCCTCATATTCGGTGCAGTACTTCCAGTTTATTAGTTACATACAAATCTTTTCTGTTAATAATAGATGTGTGCTTTATTATATTTATATTCCAACGTGTTGATTGGTTTGCTATTGAGCAATTCAATAAATTTGTCATTTGTCAAAAATCAAATTTTTATTAAGTGAGGGTAACAGATAGTAGGCATAAACCATTGTCTAGTAATACTTAGCAAACATAATACAATCAAGATTATATATTAAAATAGCCATCAGGTTAGGCACTACCTCTGTTTTACTTTTATATGCTGCCGGCATTAGTAAGTTATGTATGTTTGTATAGACAAATGTATTTTTTTTTTAATTTATATAGTACCTAATACCTATCGACATTTTACGATAAGAAATCGTAGAAGAATAAACTGAACCCTACAATCTTGCAATGCAAGAATATTACAGGCCAATAAAATCTCCCGGGATTTGATAAGCACTTAGTGTCAACACAAATTCACTTCCTGTAGTTTTTGCCACTGCTAACACTCGTTAAGATATTTAAATAGCTATTGCTATCGAAATGCATAAATCTCAGTTAAGAGAAAGCCATTAAGTGGCAACATATTGCCAGCTTTCGCGACCTCTGTGACATTATATTCCAGAGGGTCGATTCCGCTTACGCCACAGGCAAAACAAAACTCTATCGTCAGATAACCGCTCGCATTCAAACGTGTCGCGAGGTGCATTATTAAGTCATCGTCAATACAAGGAAATACACACACTTTTTTGTTATAATCCTAGAATATTTCTATTGGACAAACGAAACAGTCAATTATATTTTTTATATATGTAAAAATCACAAAGCTTCCAAGTTGTCAGTTAGAGAAATCCGATAAGTAACATCGCGTTACTATACGCATCGTAGATAAAAAAATCTGTTGTACAAGAATGAGATAGCTTGAAATTTTAATAGCTAATAATTTTTGTATTATTCTTTGTAACAAGACCATTATGTGGCAACTTGTTGAATTTTAATTGAATTATTTATAAAAAATCAATGAATTTCATACATATTTCTTATTGTCTGATTATCGTATTGATCGTTTATTTTGCAATTCTGATCACAGAATATGTGTGCATTGTATAACATCATCAACAGCTAGCCGATGAATATTTCTAACTATTGTTTGAAATCACTAAACCCTTATAGTAGCACCAAGTATAATTGTGTAGTAGTATAACCAAGTAGTTGTTGCACTCAGTTGCACTTGCACTCACAGCTATTATAATTTTACTTTTAGATTTAGATTATTTTTTCTACTATTGGATTGTTTTTTCTACTATTACATTATTTTTTCTACTATTACAGGGACTACTTTACTTTATTATTACTATTATAAGGACATGTAGTAAAAGTAGACACAATGTACACACAGCAACGAGTCTGTTTATATATTTTGACCTTTTAGTTAATCGTAACAACGGCGGTTTTCACGTAAAGCTTAACGTGTTGCTGATTATAACTAATTTTTCAAACTCATATTTATAAGTATATATAATATCCATATAATATATCCATCTACCGTCTACCATACTTATTATTGCCGCTGATTCTATCAAGTTCTGTTTAGAAGGACAAGATAGAAAGAAATATCGACGGGTTTTGAAATTAATTATACATCTAATCACAACGTTGCTAAGCTACAATTAACAGATTTATCTGTAACGTATAAAAAATAGTCGTTCAATTGTTCAATAGCGTAATAAAGAGTTTCAACATTCCCGTTCCGACACAAATATGTCTTGTTAGTGGAATTGTGCCTCAGCCCACAGTGTGCCCTCATATAAGATACAGCAAATTCAAAATTAAATGTATCGCTTTGGATCCGGGACTGTATCCTCCAGTGCCTATATTATTAAATAGACTATATCTTGCAATCTGTCGGCTCTGAATGGATAATAACGCAGGTCCAGTCGGCTCTTCTCTTGCGAATGGAACACACTCCCGCCCCCTGCCGGCCAACTAGGAATTGAACTTAGTGCTTAGACTAATTGCTTATATACGATCCCACGTACGAATATATGTAAGCATAGACATATATTTTTTGTATCATGTACAAATACTGTGATGGCAAAGATGAGGTTTCCATCATATCTATGTCTATTGATATTACATAGATGAATCAGTACTTATGACCAACTTGATATTCGACGAAATATTTTCGATTAGGGAATCGCCTATAGACAGTAGTGCATTTGTTTTATGCACTTTGGCTCGTGGTATGCCTTCTATTGAAACCAAAGAGATAATTTGATTAGCATAGTTGTATTATTAATACATAAAAATGCCATTATATATATATCCACCCATTTTCTTTTTTAACTGTTACTATCTCAGTATCTAATGAGTATAATAAAATCACTAATTATATTTACATAGTATGTAATGAAGTATTGTAATTTTCAAAATTTTCAATTTATATGTATCAAATTATTTTCGCTTAATAAGTAAAACTTTATAATGACCTCCGTGGCCAAATGGGTAGTACTACGCTGGTTCTAAGGTGTCACCTTCTCTAAGGTCCCGGATACGAGTCCCAATGTAAGCAGATGTTTGTGTGATGAATACGAGCATTTATGCCTCTATTTGACAAAATAAATACATAACAAAAACCTTACAATGCTTACTTTAGATTAAACTAATTGGTGAAAGTGTAAAAAATATTTATTTATTTAGAAAGAGAATAATTACAAACTATTTTCAAAGAATTCTTTTACACATCGTAATATGTAAAATACCTAATTCGTTTATAAGTAATAAAATAAATGTCAAATAAAGGTTTAAATGATTACGAATATATACTCTCAGAGTCATTGCTAATGTTCCATTTACTTTTAATGGCTTATCATTTCATAAAGAGAATATAGCTCTTATTATTATTTAATACTTCTGTCTTTAAGTCGTATATTTCCTTTTGATATTCACCGGCCGCAAAAGTTTTATTTTCTAATTATTCTATGAGGCAATTTCCGTCGATAAAATCGTAATAAAAGTTTAGCTAGCTTTAATAAATTGACATGAGAATAGACAGAAATGAATGCCAACAACAAATTTTAACGCAATAAATTCTCAATTATTTTCCATTTGCTGTATATACGAATTAGGTATTTTACATGTAATACTGCTAGTGTATAATCTTTAAATACACAATAGCTTAACTATAGCAGCTCCGTCCGCATTATATCAAATATTTCCAATAGTAAGTGATATTTCCCGTGGTAAAAATATATCTAATGTCCTTATTCAGATCTCAAACTATTAATTAAATACATATTCTATTAACTATTAATTAAAAAATCATAATCAATTAATAAATCAATTCAGTAATTTTAGAGATTATTCCTCATATAACTAGAATTTGTTACAAACCTATAAAATACAACCATTTCTTCTTTATAGATCATCAAGTATATTTATGCAAAATATATACATATTTAACCCATATTTAACCCACCATCCTACAGCCACGCTCAACTCAGAGACACAATCATATACACACAAATAGAAATATGTACTTGATCTGGACTGAACACTCGGTTATTAGGGTCCTGGACTATTATTTACGAACAATGACTAAATAGTGGCGTTCTTGTCGTCAGGCAATCGACACATCGACCCGAAATCCTTTTTACTGCTGCACACAAGTCCATTACTAACGTAAATTGTAGATAACTCCATTTTGTATTGTACTCCGTGTATGAGTGTGTGTTTGAGTGTGTGTTTGAGTGTGTGTTTTGCAGCAAATAAAATGTTAGTACAGATAAAATTTAATATATATACATATATTAAATTTTACGCTGCTCTACTCTAAAAATATAAGTTTGTATATATCATTAGCTTCTGACATAGAAATATTCTCGATCGTAAAATAAACCCAAACGAATAAATCGTACCCACTAAAACTACATTTATTTTTTCTCTCAAAGCAATTTGAGCTGCAGGTTTCTAAGCGTGGCCGGGGCGTTAGCTTGCAATTTGACCTTACCGCGCTTTAAGAGGAGTGGCAGAAAGCCGGTCTCTCTGCAGTAAAAGTAATAAAACCGCAAAACGCTGGCTTCACATTTACAAAATACATCGAATCTTTAGATGTGGCCTTTCTGATGAGCCACGAAATTGGTCGATGACGTCAGCGTAGTCACACGACCACCAGACCTTGTGATACGACAATCCCAATTCCAACAATTCTATGAAAAATCCACAAACTAAACCATACTATATCGCTCCATTCACTCAACGCGTATGCTTAGATTGTTTTTCAAATGTTCGGTGATATTTTCGGTGTTGATATTTCAATGTTATGATTGGTCAAAAGTTCAGTTTGCGCTGTGCCTTACTTGTAGAATTGACCTCTTTTCTCAAATCATGTAACAATAGCCCTTGATTTAAATTAAAAAGCTCAATGCAAACATGTAATGTAATTTATTTAAATGTCTGTGTCGTTTTTCTTTGTCACCACTAAACAAGTACATTAACACAACTTCATAGCTATACGGATCTATTTTTAACAAGTTTATTGGTGACACGTGATAGGAATAGCACTCTTGGAGGAAAATATCTTTATCTACTTATGTTTACAAAATTCTATTCTGTAATACATTGCACAATTATTGTATAAAGTATAACAGAATTGTCGTTTTTCTACACTGGCAAGTGTTGAAGTCACATATATATTTAAAAGTAATGTAAATTGACAATGTTTGGAGTATTTATTAGTTTAGTATGAAAGTGGAGGAAGCAAGAGAAGTATGCCAGGATAGTAGCAAGTGGAGAGAGGTGGTCTCTGCCTACCCCATTGGGAACAAGGCGTGACATTTATGTATGTATGTATGTATGTTTGGACGACGACCAACGACGCAGCCAACTTTCAATAAATCCCATTTTACTCTCACCTCCGCACCACTTTATTAACATACAAAACAGGATACAACAAATCAATTTACGATAACGAGCTAAGGCTGAAGATTCTTAGTAATTGCACTGAATATATTTGAAATCGAAGAAGAAATATGTGTCTCATCCAGGAGCGTGGTCGGGTCATTTGCTAGTCGGCTTCACGATTATAACGCTAGATGAGGCCGGGTAGCCGAGCCGAGACAATAATTTAAGATGTTTAGATAGCATCTACAAGCCCCTTGCGGTGAGCTCAGGAATTCATGTGATCACCTTAAGATCCAATCTCAGATATAGTTTCTACAAGGTGGTGTTACGAAAAATTATTTGCTTTGTACCTATCAACCTACGTATTACCTACGCATATTGTCGAAGATTATGTATGAATCTAGCGTGTTGACCCTGTGTTCTCCTCATAAATAAAGAGATATAACATTACAATTATTACTTTATTTTATTGGTCTCCTGTTATTTATATATCATACATAAGTAATTACTAAATTTGAAACTAGTCAATACATACTTTAATAGAATTATTACCATCAAAGCCTTTACATAAACTAAGTACAGTAAAAGATATTCATGAAACTGGATGTCGAATGAATTGATTCTTGAAAGCGATCAATGATTGTAAATGTTACAAACATGCATTGCTGATAAATGTTTATGCAACACTTAAGTTTTATTTAAATAACTAGTTGAGCCCCAAGATTATCGTTATGCCTTTCTAAATTTTATGGAATTTCTCAGATTTCTTTGGGAACTTTGAAAATACTTCCGAAAAGAGAGCCTACATAAGTCTAGGACAGCAATACCGAGTATCTTGTTTTTTCAGCTCAAGTAACTGTCGTTTGGATTCTATGTTAAATCCTCAGTTTTTCTATCTCTCTATCAATTATCAAACTATTTTAATGTATACAATTTAAATTAAATATATACGTCAGAATATTGTTATCTTTTCATAATTTTATAATGTCATATACATATATTCTACATATTGTTAGCAATACAACTAATTAGGTCTTGCTGATCTTAAAACATTTTTAAACGGTTTTATTTAGCTCAGCCCGGTTCATTCATTCTTGGGTCAAATTTAGTAAATCAAATTTCACCCTCTTCCTGTCAACCGATTAATCTGAAATTTTGTATACACTTTGGATTTTGGTGACAATACAATTATATTTATTCATTATCATTATAAATTCAACATGGCCGCCGCTACAAAATGGCGGACAATTTAGGTTTTATTAATCCCATCAATATGGGTATCAAATGAAAGGGCTCAACAAGCAGAATACAATATACTATAAAAAAATTAAATCCAAGATGGCGGCCGCTACAAAATGGCGGATAACGTAGGTTTTATCAATCCCATCAATATGGGTATCAAATGAAAGTGCTCAACCAGTAGAATACAATGTACTATATAAAATTAAAATCCAAGATGGCGGCCTCTACAAAATGGCGGAAAACTTAGGTTTAATCAATCCTATCAATATGGGTATCAAATGAAAGTGCTCAACTAGTAGAATATAATGTACTATATAAAATTAAAATCCAAAATGGCGGTCTCTACAAAATGGCGGATAACTTAGGTTTTAAAAGAGAATAATGCGAAATAAAAACTAAAAACTAGAAAATAAAAATAGGTAAAAAACTTTTTAATTTAAACGGTTTTATGTTAAACATACATTGCAATGTTTAAGATAAATGTACTAAAAATGTACTAAAAACCAAAAAATAATAAAATAGATACAGTCGTGGGAATTATAAACATATGCATAGACTAGACTAAAATAAAATCGTGGGGCACATCAATTGTCTACAATCGTTGTGTTGTTTCAATGTGCCCCACGGTTTTATTTTAGTCTAGTCTATGCATATGTTTATAATTCCCACGACTGTATCTATTTTATTATTTTTTGGTTTTTAGTACATTTTTAGTACATTTATCTTAAACATTGCAATGTATGTTTAACATAAAACCGTTTAAATTAAAAAGTTTTTTACCTATTTTTATTAATATTATACAATATGCAGATTAATATGGTAATCGTATGAACATATATATATATATTATATATATATATATATATATATATATATATATATATATATATATATATATATATATATATATATATATACTGTAACGAAGCATCATCATTTTTATTTAAATAAATATTTTTTTATCATATTTGTTCGAAAAATACTACGAAGGTTTTCGTAAACAAGATCCAAAATAGTATATTATTCCTCAAAAAGTGATTTGATTTTAGAATATGCACAGTATGAAGTAACGTTTGTATCTTAAAGAAAAAATGTGTATTTTTATAGCCTAAGTACTTTGATAGAGAGATGAGAAATACAATAAACACCACGAAAACAAGACTATTTTTGCCTCGAGTATTTTAAATCCCTTACTTTATTCTGGATGGAAAAAAACAAACTCGATTTTAAAATAGTTGTTTCCCCGCCAGATAAACCATTTAATATCAGAATTGTCATATTGAAAATACAACCATGAGTTACACCGTCATCATTTTGCACTGAAACAAAAATATGTAACAACAATATCGAGTTCAAACATTTTTATTGTAATAATTTCGTGTGAATTGCGAAGCTAATTTAACAGTCCTATTAGATTGTGATAGACCTTGACATTTTAAGAAAATAGGCTTCAGAGAATCAATCCTTTTGTACACGAGCAGGTTAAGCTACTACTTCGTAGATGCCTTGTTTCAACGCACAATGGAAAAAGTAATATTTATTTGTAAACTATCGGACCCGACAGACTTCGTCCTGTCAAAAAGATTTGTAAAGTGGCAGTTTTTTGTTCCTACTTATTTTATAAATAAGGAAATTAGGTAATAATGTTAACTTTTTAAAATTAGAGATGAGTGAGAGTATTATAAATGTAAAAGTAAACAAATATAATCAGAATGCTCCGAACTGCTCAGCTATCAGGAGCTACACGTGTTATTGTGAGTCAACCGTAAAAGATAGACATATGCTGTTGCGGGATGTTTTTTAGACAATTTTATGTAGAGTATTTCCGTAATACATGATTTTTATGTGAACCATTAAGGTTACACACGCGACGGAAGCTAAAAAAATGGAGTTACTTCTCCCGTTTTCCCAAAATATCCCTTCACTACTCTGCTCCTATTGATTGTAGCGTAATGGAAAGTATTCTATAACCTGCCTCGGAGTATGAAGAATAATTATACCAAGTTTCGTTAAAATCCGTCCAGTAGTTTTTGTTTCTATAAGGAACATACAGACAGACAGACAAAAATTTTACTGATTGCATTTTTGGCATCAGTATCGATCCCTAATCTATTTTGAAAATATATTTCATGTACAGAATTGACCCCTCTACGATTTATTATAAGTATAGATTACTTATTTCCTAAATTATATAGTATATAATAATCTAGTAAAGAAAGTATATAATTTAGTAAAGGTAAAATATACTTAAATTACTGATCTGAGAATATCTATGTATTAATAGATATTGTTCATTAATTAATACTCATACCTTCTACATAAATATATAGGGCTTGAGATCAGATCATTTTTATAATAGTGCTTATAGTAATATAATTGGCAAAAAGAAAAGTATAAAGTATATACGTAACACGGAATGCAAAAATATCAAAACACATGCTATTGTTTAAGTATTGTTATATAGTTTAAAACTCACAGAAATTCCTCAATTAGTTGATTAAAAACAAACGTGTATAGTTTTTATTCCTACGTTATCAACAAAATTGCCAGGTATTCAAAAACACGGATCTTTTAAATTAGCTCCGGAAATGCCCGCTCCACTGAGAACCTTGATATTTACATGTACTCTATTCGGCGATAGGTCGTACAATAAACTCCGCTAACTTCTTATTCAAAGCCGTTAGCATTAATATATAGTATATCGTTGACTTAAACAGAAAATTACTTCGAATGTAATATGTATATGTTACTGTAAAAGCTCGAACTACGGTAAACTCTAAGATTTTCCAGTTAAACCCAAGATTTACCAATTCTTTATGGTACCTAAATGTCCAAAAAGGTATGCGATTCGAACTTTTACTACCATTCACTTGGTTCACCATTCATTAATGGTATATGGTATAGTAAATGTTGAAAAAAAATCATGTCATATTGTATTCAGCGCATCGACTCGTTGTTAAATACTAAATAGAAAATACTGATCAGTTATTAGTCAACGTAAGCGTTATGTTTGTGAGCAGATAATTTTACTTGTGTTATTTTTTACTACATAGGAAGTGTTTCAAAGATTTTAAAATTATTAGTTACTTATTAACAAAATAATATTCAAAATGAAAATAATTTAAATATTAGTTAGGATTAGTTATTTAATTATTGTTTGTTACCTATATAATACGAGTATGTATGTATCTAATATTTGACTAATAGTTAATTGAAATAAATGTTTAAAAATTACTCATTGCTTTATTCGTAAAACCAACATCTACCAGCTGACAGCGGTAAAACCTAGCATATACTGTATTCGAATGGTAAAAACCCGAAAAAATCGTTCCATTTTCTGAAAGACTTACATTTACCGCTTCATGTCGGTAAATCCTAAGACTTTCTCACAAATCTTAAGATTTACTGTACTTCGACCTTTGCAGTAACATATATATAAAATACCGATATATATATTACCGATATGCTCTACGTTCAATAACGAATTATTGTAAGCAAGTTAGTTTCAAAAAATTGATGTTAGCTTTTGCAGATATTTTCTTACAAATTCCCAATAAGTATCTAACTTCGTTGCATTGCAGATCATTAGCACTGCTTACTAGTACGATAGTCATAGATACAATCTATCTACATCATACTTAACTACATATAATATTATAAACAAGAAAGTTTGTATGGTTACTCTTTCACGTAAATTTTAATGAAACTACTATAACTTACACAGCAGTATAACACATAGGATACAATTTATAAAGATATACGCGAAGCTAATAGTATATATATATATAGCTAATATATATGAAGTCGCAAGCACCAGCTAGTAAATACGTAAATACATGGTATGAGAAGAAATTGCTTTTACTAAATACTAGTGCATCATGGAATTTGATTAACTTCCGATAGCAAGTACCTAATAACAACTTTCGTGAGTAAAACGATTAGCCTTTTCCGCAATAAAATAATAACAATTACCTGTTCTCAGGTTTATTCTCAGTTTGTTTGAGCAATAAAGTAATAAAATATTGAATTAGTTACTTGAAATATGAAAAGATAAATTATAATTCACATTCTCTTGTTTATCAACTAAACACTTCCTAAATGGCGCCATAATAAAGCTCAAATTGCGTCAGACGATACAGTTTTATCGCCAGTAATTGGGTCGAACTGGTAACAAGGATATATTTTTATAGTATAGCAAAACTTTCCAAGTATCTCACGTGTCTCTTTAGGTATATGCTAAGCTTGGATAAATAAATCTTCCTGCGAATTACTCGCAAGATTTCTGTCATCTTTTGCATGCGTCGTCACTAAAACAAGCTTAAAATACCAAATAGACGCGCAGCCAACTAAGAACAAAAGTAAAAACAAGATTGATATTCCCCTTGCGTGACCGTCGCAATTGAACCTCCCGTTCATGTGATATGATAAATGTTAAATCTTTGTACTCGATATTGCAACACGAAATCGTAAGTTCAATCATTCTTGAGCTTTAGATAGTTTATATATGTGACGTGTAAATTTCTTGAAGACATATGTACACATGTTAACTTTCAATTAAATGTATAAGTTCTACTATATATTACCGACGTTATACTTTCATTATTTAAAAGAATAAACTTTCATTAATAATATTTTCATTATAATACTTTCATTATTTAAAATATATTTAAATGGGGTTTGGTATATGTTGTGATCGTTTGATAATAAAACATTTTTGTTATTTATGCCACAGTTCTGAGCGCTGAATTCATAATCACGCGACGACTAGCGAAAATTATAGTTAGAAGTATGTATATATTAGATTTTAGATTAGATCCCGAAAAGGTAAATGAACTCAAGTACTAGACTTGCATGGTGGCGTTTAAAAAAATGTTACTGGTTCAATACATAATAATTTTGAAAATAAACAATAGCAACTATCTTATCTTTTTGTGTAGCACTATACACAATTCTATATCTAAATTCTAATATTCATATTTTAAAAATAATCTTATTCTTTTTATCTAAGCTTTAGTTAATATGAAATGAAAGTTATATTGTAAGAGTTAAGAAGAGTCGAGAAACCCTATTTCACAGTTATACATTGTCTACGCCTATCCTTAAATTTCGAAAAATAAATACTGTATAAAATATTTGCTCTCATAATCGTGAAAGAAAATAATTACGTACTCAGCAGGTAACTCTTACACAATCTATTGTTATTGAATGCTTATATTATACAGGTTGAATTTATGCATGCAACTAATGATGACTCATTAGGGAGCGGCTCTGACCACGGCGCAGGCGCAGGTTGCCGGTGGTGCCGGCGTTGCCGGTAAACGCAATAGCATAGGAGGTCACGAAACACCGAACAGCAAATTCGCGAAGCTCTGCCAATAAGCGTAGAAAACTTTAAAGCGCTAAACTTAGGTTCGCGGTAGAACTAGAACTTGCGGATTTAGTAGGACTACAAATTTAGTAAACATTTTTAAAATAGTTATTGCAATACAACTCTAAATTTATTTAAGCACAACGTACACACTTAATACTTTTAAAAACATCTAAATTTACCGACATAGTGTATGATGCCAAATGTTTAACATTTAATCACAAACTCTTTATAGAGTTGGTGATCAATAAACGATCACAAACCAATCGCACGAAACATTTTAAAAACAATATCTTTTACAATTTTGTGTTCATGGATCTAATAATACAACTTAAATTGTAAACAGCGCTTTTTGCTTCAAATGCAAAGTGTAAAGTGTGGGCGTTGCGCTCGCGGCGACCTATCTCCGTGAACAAATTATAATTTCAAAATCCTCATCGATTTATGTGAATGCTCATCTGAATAAAGCGCTGCCCCATTTTACGCCCTTTATCTTTCTGCTGGTTCACGACAAGGATATGTAAGTATATTTCTTAATGTCCTGTCACTCTTTCACTATACATTACTTTAATACATTTACAATTTAACTACACTTTACTTTAATAATATAATATTATGAATGCTACAATTTTGTTTTATTTTATTTGTGATTGAGAAACATACAATATCGATACAGCTCACCACTACACAAATGTTACAATAGTACACACGTCAATTAAATTTTAACTATTACAGCTTAAAACTAAATTACAGACATTGTAAAAAAATACAAAAATTCAAAAACCATCAAAAAGTATCTCCCACATTATTTTATTTTTAATTTCTTTTATTAAACATAACTTTTATTAAACATAACGACAATATTATACTTATAATTATACTTATTACAAGAGTGGTGTAAAAAAAGGATAGACGGTAGAACCGATGTTATACGTGTCTAAATTTCTATTCTTAGGAATATCAGAAAATGTTTGCTGGGCTAGATTTTTTGGAAAGTTCCATTCTTTGGAATTTTGCAGAATTACTATTTTGTGAATATAATTATTTGCGTTAAATATGCTATAAATTAAATTTATTATTTGTATTCTAGCAATAATGATTAATTCAACCCTATTTAAATAATATACAACAATCTTTTTTGAATATTTACCAAACATTGCTTCCATTCTGGCATTGTTATATAACGATTATTCCATTGTTGTACTCGTATCACACACAATGTATGAAATCTATCATGTTTTTACTTATCGCATGTTCCATGGAGCATGTTCATTTCTTCCCCAGATTACCATTGAATGACATTCATGCGATCAATGATCTACTCGTATTACTGAGATACGTGAGAGCAAAATACAATACAATTCGGAGAATGTCAAGAAATACGACACCTTGCTTTTAATAAACGAACTAACAAGCTTTGGATACATTGTTGATGTGTACACAGTTGAGGTAGGCGTAAGGGTTATCCAGCTAAATCACCCTCCATATTGTTAAAAGATATCAAATGCCAAGAGTTTCCTTAAATTATGTATTACAAAATCATATCGAATATGGCTAACCATCTACCTATATAGATAGAAGAGAAAGTGTGATGGTGGTATTTGTTGTTACATCGTGAGGGGTCCCTAAGCCTATATTACCTGTATCATGAGTCACAGCCTACTTCTACCTCCCCTCCATGCAACACTATATTACCCGCACGGTGAATTCATGGAAAGGTGATCTATGGATACAGTTTGTATGCATATATGGCAGAAGATCTTGGCTTTCATCCAATTAGCTATCTAATCCAAGGAAATTGTAGATACTATGAACAAGATTTAAAGTATCATGTCTGTTCTTATCTATACATGGGACTACTACTACTACCTCCAAATACCTCAAATTGTCGGAGTTGAATGATTTTAACATGTAACCAAAACCGCCCAATACTATCTATACCGATTGGGTAATATGATAGGAAAACACTCAAAAATGTCACTTCGCAACAAACGCACCCTATACAAAGTATGCATCCGTCCGGTTCTTACGTATGCGTCACCCGCCTTTGCCCGTGTCCACGTAAATCAACCATCCTCCACAAACTTCAAATCGTACAAAACATTCCTAGCCAGAGCCACCGGCGCTTCCCTACTACATTAGCCGACACGATCTCCATAGAGACGTGGATCTCCCCACGATCTAACAACTCCTCCAAACGTTCTCAGAGCGCTTCTTCAAAGCTGCATCTGTACACCCCAACCCGCTAGTCCGAGAAGCGACAAACTACTCGCCCTCAACCTCCCCGGCGTATCGTCGCCCTAAAAACGCGCTCACTGACCCTCCTGATCGCATCACCACTAAGCTAATAACCCTGCTGGAGGCAGCATCTGCGCCTCCGCCCAGAAGTACCTTCCGTACACAGCTCTTGCCACATTATGATTCGACCGGCCCACTCTGGGACCAGGATCTATTATTATAGGAATATTTCTGGCTAATCACATGACCTTTTGTTGCATTTGTTCATATTTGATTTGAAGGCAACTGTCTTGATATCAATAAATTAGTAAGAAAGAGTAAGAGTAGAGCCAATGATTTTAAATCAAGCGTCATGATTTGGATTAAAGCTTGATTGGTTTTATCACTATCTGATAAACATTATAATTTCTCTTCTTATATTTTTTTCATATTCTCATTTCACTTTTTCGAGGATACCCACGGGGAAGACTTTTAAAGTTATTTCCAGATGAATTTCACCAAAGCTTCCAACCTAATTTGATAATTGCTATATTTAATCTTTATAATTAATATTTTCATTTAAAACAGATGCAATGCAAATGTTCCTACTTAGCATAAAGTAATATATAAAATTAATCAAATATTTTATATAAATGGAGGTTCGTAGCTACTCGATCAATAAATTATTAATACCTTAACTTTTAAACTAATATATGTTTAGGATTAAATAAAACCTATGATACAATTATTGACGTGCCGTATAAAATAAAGTTATACGATAAGCCAGAAGCTAGGTAGAGTGAACTAAATTCGAACTTCTGCTATAAAGTAAACGCCAATTAGCAGGCACGTATTTCTCACATGCAATACCATTAATACACAAGTGAAAATACTCTATCCAGCTCTAGGAATAGCTCAAGAATCTTCGGACGAGTTACGAGGGGGCTATTCCAAGCTCCATTAGCGTCTATCATTCTATATCTATAAAGTGGTTCGTATGAAATCGAACCGCTGACAATCGACGTAGCGTCACATCTCACGCAGCTAGATAAATTCCGTCATGCATAGAGAACTAAAAGCATGCGTAAATTGCGAACAACACTAGGCTGACATCGGTTATGGAATTAATGGCGTTATAACGTATCATATGTTATTTATAACATGTTGCAGCCCTTGTGCATGCTAACCTGCAAACAATACTGTTGGTTTTGCAAGAGGGCAACGTTTTTTCGAAACAATCATATGTATTGCAATACGTGATGACCCTAAATCGATTATTTTATTTAAAGATAGTTTACATAACTTGGATTTTTTTATTATTATACATTTTTTGGAATAGGTAGTTATTTTTTTTTTCACTAAAACACACATACATATAATTGCGTCATTCTGCCTAAGTAAGGCTTGCGTAAGACATAACAAATACTCACAATTTTTATTACAGCCTAGTGTAATAGGGGCGTGCCTGTTGCCACTGACTAGACATTTCATAAAGATAGAATGTCGATCAAATTCCTCTGGGAAAATGGGTCTGATTATATGTAGGTATTATATACATCAACATAGACTTACCTCATGAGTAGTGTCCCCGCGGTGAAATCTTTCTTCGGTTTCCTTGACGCGTTCTGTTACGTTTCTGGTGAGGACTCGCAGATCCTTGCTCTCGCGGACCTTGCCGTCAGGGTTAGCGACCACCCTGGAAGACACCAGGACTTTGGCGCCAACTGGGGCGACTTCCTTGCCCAGAGCTTGAAGTCCATCGCTCTCTATAAATAATGTAGTTTTATATATGACCATTATTTTTTTCATTCAAATCTCTGATACCATAAAATTTTTGCAATACTACTTCAAACGATTACTATTTTGCGTTAAAAAACATATCAGAATTCAAATTAGATAAAGTTAATAATAATGTTGAGTTGTATAATGTATTATAATTTAAAATTGACACGAATAAAGTGACTATAAAAGCGAGTAGAATTTTCAATAATTTAACTTCAAAAGGGTCAAAGAGTTAGAATCTTATAAAAATAAGTCTAAAATTTTTGAATATAATTTCATAAAACAACTGCTATCAGTTTGAATTTTCGATAGACTTCATAACTGGAACATAATACATCTGAGATATAATAACTTGAACATCCCCAAGAGGAACATTGTACATTTTACAAAATGTATAAACAAAAAATATTGAAACGAGTCAGTTTAATTTAAATATAAAATATAAATAAATAAAAGTAACAATTGAACTTTTCGCTATTTAATTTGTATATATTTTAATTGATATCTATGATCCACACTGATGAATATTAACACATTTTCTAAATTTGTTCATAAGCGGCGTGTACTTTTATACTTAGATTCATAAAACTCCACTAATCAACTATCGTTTATGCATGTAGTCGGAGTGGGTAACTTAGGTGAATTAATATTGCAATGTAATCATTTCACAAAAAAAATGGAAATTGTAATACTTAATTACAAAAATGTAGAACTGACATAAAAAGTAAACAATGAAATATTTTTTTATCTTTATACTGGTTAAATAAGAGAGAATAATCATGTTACTAGAAAAGGTATGGTCATGAAAGTGGATGGGCGTGTAGGGAGAGGACCGAGAGAGACCGAAGAAAAGATGGAAGGACTGTATGAATGATATGTACAGGAAAAGAGTGAGTGTCGAAATCGCGAGTAATAGAGGACAGTGTAATTTACAAAATTGAGACTAGGGCAGGAGAAAGAAGATTAAATAAACGAAAAATGAGGCGCGGGCTTTAATATTTTAATAATAGTGATTTTGATTTCATTATAGTAACTAACAGTTGTTGTCCTAATTTAAATATACTTACTTATCACTTGCTTGTTTGTTTTATCCTTTCAAAGGCTTCATGAGACCAACTTCAAAAATGGCAGATTTCCATAAAAATTTTGACCCCCTTGGCAAATATGTGAGAATAGAATATTTAAAATTCTTTCTAATGTAGGTATCATAACAACTATTAAGGTGCCAAGTTTCAGGTCGACCTTTCCAATAATTTTTATTGATAGATCAGTCGGTAACGGTTGTTTTATAAAAATACAAATATCTTGTTTGTAGTTTATAGTTGTAAATTTCATATGAAACATACCATCTTTTGGCGCCCCAATTGCTTCGGCCACTCGTCCGGTAATTGCTGTAGAACCATGGTCAGCAGCTTGATCATCAGGTACACGATGCTAAAAGCAGTCATAAAAATCATGCTAATTTTACAAAAACTTTTTGAAAGTTGAGCAGTACTAGGATCCGTAACGAGTTATAAATTATTTTTGGAATGACAAAAGCGTATATTAGTACAATATTTTACTTAAAGTTAAAAAGTCGTTCAAAGATTGAGGTAAGGTAAGGTAATTAAATCCTCACTCCACATACTTTACGCTTTACTAGTAAAGTTGCTCTTAGTGATCTTCAAATACTAATCTACTGGTACATTAATTAATATTAGTTATATATTGATTTTAGTTCACGACTTACCTCAGTCTGCTGCAAATTTGTAGTGTGTGTGTCCTCGTTGACTGAGGTGGAGATCTTGGGCCCAGAGTCACTTAAGATTCGGCCGTCTTCCAGCAACAGCTCACGCTTGACCCTCGTCGCGATCTGACGGGTTGTCGTCACTTCGCTCGTCTTTCGTGTCACCCATTCCTCTGTTACGTTTGAGAAGCGATTGCATGAAAAAACTATAGTATTTAAATAAAACTTCGTCTTCATTTCGTTATAACGAAATATATGGGATGATATCGATACGGTTTCGAACTTGAATGATCCAGCACTAAAATACCTAATTCCTTGATTTAGTTTAATACAACAATATCCTGAAAGTGATTATTTTCAGGTTGTGGCAAGTGAAGAAATATCTACACTTGTTGCGCGACTTTGTTTAACAGACGAACATATCCGATTTAAAATCTGCTCCTCACAGATCATTGCTCGATTGCACATTTAAACATTTATGAGACTAAGAACAGACTAATTTTGTATAAAAAAAATTACGAGTGCATTTTTTTAAAGAGGTTTTAAAATACAGTAATATGGTTACTCCGAAGGGAAATAAATATTTATTAAGGTGTCTGATCTATTAATTATATTAATGTATGATAAATCAATTTCAAAGTTACCTTCTTTGGTTGTAGCTATAGTGTCCCCAGGTTCCGCCTGTAACAAAAGCATTGTCTATTGTCATAATAAAAATGTTTGTTGTTTAAAATTGTACAGAAAACAGATCGAATCGACCTTTCTACAATGTTATTCAATTAACTTAATAGTATTTCTATCAAATGTGATTTTTAGTTTATCATCTTTTCTGTAATATTTATTTAAGTTTAATTGTTTTCAAATCATTTTGACTCAGCCTAATCACCGTAACTTAATTGGCATCGGCTTGCGGCCCTCGCTGGAGACGTATGTAAGATGTGATAATAGCAATGATAACGATAATTATCTCATAACATAGATTGTATTCTCTTTTATTTGCACGTGTAATACAAGTTAAAAAGAAACAACTATTCATATTTACGATTTATATCGAGCATATTTTGTTGTTAACGCAATTTATTTGGTTGTCTGAAAGATATAATAAGTCCGTTTGCGTGGAACAGACCATATAAATCCTGATGAATGATGGTGATGGTAATAAAAAATTATTTATTTATATTCACTCAGCCCGTGTTGGGATTGATGGTGATGGTTTTAACACATTGTTATCTAAATAAAACGTATTAAAACCATATTAACAAATTCGAAAAGTTTCATTTCTGTAATATAGATTTATATCTAGATAATTAAACTAAACAGTACAAAATAATACTCAATGATGAAACTAAATTAAACGTATTTCATTAATTTAGAACATATATTAAGTAGCGAACAGCGCCATCTCTCACCGAGTAGCGGTAACTGAGTCTGCTAATTGCTTGCTCTGTTGGGTCGGACAAAAATCGCAGTAGTACTTTAGGTCGCCGCTTGATGGCGCCATGCTCACTTAGTGGGAAAATTGACACCATGAAATCACATACAAAATCACAAGTTTCAACAAATTTTTCATCACCGTTTTATTTCACACACTTTCTTATATTGTTCACGTTTTAAACACAAGTTTACTTTTAATAACATCACAAGACTATGAACGTATTGCAAAACATCGGTTGCGTGCTAAACTTATAAGTTATTGTTGAAAATAGATGCTTAAATAGAAAATCGTGCGGTCTAAATCCTTGTTGGTATTTGACTGAAGGAAAATGAATTGCCCGGCTGTAATATATCTAATGATAGCCCGATTAACATTGCGTTAAGGTGCGCGTTACTGTAATAATCGAATGAGTATTCTGCGTCGGTATTTTACTTCCGCTGGGACCGCAAGGCAGGGGTTTCCGTGCCAAACTCACTAATGCACAATGCAACTGTGTTAAAAAAGAATAAAGCAGACTTCAACAGATGCCACTAGTATATTCTTGTATGTAAAACTTAATTTTAGTAAGTAGGTATTTGTACATACTGTCTTAAGTTTTACTTTAACTAATAAATCAAAATTACAAGCGTTTTCTTATTAACTATCTCCTATATTTCGATATCTTTTGCTAAGTTTTTTACAAAATAAATATCAAACATAAATCCTATAAAAATGTTAACTTTTTGTGCCGCAGGTAACAGGGCATAGCCCAAACTACCGGTGGTTAGGACTACAGAGAGTGGAACTTCCGGATAATATTAAAAATATTCTTGTATATCTTTTATATTAAGGCTTTTGCGGGGATATATATTTAATAAGTAGGAAGCATTATTTTAGATTGCCTTATCTGACTACAATTAAAAAGTTTCATTTTATTAAAATTTGTGTTTCGTAAAGTATGAGTCAAGAAATGTAAAAAATATATTGTAAAAGCAAACTTTATTGTAAAGTTTCTTTAATAGCAAATTAAATTATTTGCCTCATTCTTTTGAATTATAGCCCTTCTAAATTTATGGTTAGACTTCGCCTATAAATCAATGTTATTAAGTGTCTATACTACCTCAATAACCAATTCTTAAAGGTTTAGAAATTTCTTCTGTAATTTCAAAATCATGATAATTTTCTAACAATATTTATAAATTCTAAAGTATTTTGCCAAGTTTTACTTCAAAAGTGTATATTGAGGGCAAATACTATTTCTAACGTATAACAAAAACCATCTTACAAATAGAAGAATTGGGTAGATGACAATTTTTTAAATTCTATATATAATAAGGATACTCTTTTAACTGAGAATTATTGTAGAACCAACAGTACACCTGCACCTATTACTTTTAAAGATACATCGACTTGTTTGCGGCGCTGTCGCGGGTCGCTCAAAAACGCTCAATACTAAAAACACTGCAATTGTGACTCGAAACTCGCCTAATTTGTATGAGCGTATAAACAAATTTTAAAATAACATTGTTATTTGTACGTTTATAGGTATAATTTCTATATAGAAAAATCTTACATTTAATGTTGCTAGAAATGTGTTAGTTTCATTAGAATTACGTAAATAATAATTGCTCGTTTTTTAGAAATCTAAAAACGATATAAATTAGTAGTTAAACTGAAATTTCTATATTGACATACTTTCATGAGATATAAATTGCTCAAATTTAGATAATTATGGTATAAAAACGACCATAATCAGTTGTAGTCGTCTACCCTATTAGTGACGGTAAACAGAAGTAATGATACGAGACAATATTCAAAAAGTAAAGACTGTTTGTTTATACGAGTATTTAAATATTGATCTTGAAAACACAGTTTTATTTTTGTTTTATTGGTGCCGTGATTTTAAAAATGAATTTATATAGTTGAACATGCAACCACGTCGCCTTCTTGTTTGCTTTTCGTCTACCCCTACAGGACAACTCGTTCTCTGCCTTGAATATCGTCTCTCATGTTATCATTTAAATGGTCACTAGATCCTTCAAAGAATTCAAGCCCTCTATTGACTATATCTCTCATGTTTTCATATTATACATCAACTCATACATAAAACTGAACTTTTTTAAAAATACCATTTACTAATGAAAATACTAAGGATACAATGAAATGAAAGTTTGGTTATGAATTATCCTCAGGGAGCGAAAGAAAACAGAAAGTGATAGTAAACATAATAATGCGCCTTTTACTATCTTTCACTTATTAATATGAACTTATATAAGTAGTCAGTGTTATTGTAGTAGCTGTATGTTTGACTTATGGATTTACGTTTTACTTAGTTGTTATTTATAATTTAATACTTGCTAGTAATTAGTATGTTTTATTGTGCACTTATATTCAACAGCCATTACAGAACAGCACACTTAAAAGAGATTAATTATTTGAAAATAAAGTAGCGTATTGCCTAATTAACTCAAATTTTTAATAGATGTATCATATTTCTAAAAAATTCTTAAGCGATATATACTCTATGAAAGTAGTAGTATGAAGTTTTCTCAACATTTATACGGAGGAAAATGTATCGAAAAGCAATAGAATGTGTAAAAAGGTTTCTTCTCGACTCATTACTATTATTGTGAACGCCAAGCAAAAATGGTTCAAGTAGAGTCTGATTATTTTGTCTGTATTCGATACTTTTTAGCGCTCCTTAAATGTAACAACTACTTTGTATGTTTTTTATTGTGTTGTGTTGTTTAATTTGTTAAACCACAACAGCACCATAACAGCAAACATGTTTTTTTTAGACAAAAGTACGTATTGTGATTATTCAACAGACATAATCAACAATTATCTCAAATAATTTATTACATACTCCACATTAAAACTTTATAGATACATATTTTCTAAAGATAACATGATATGTATTTGTAACAACGAAACAAAAGACGAATACTAACTCGTTTTTCATAAACGCAATAGCTAATAATACTTATAAAATAAAACTACTTATAAAGATATGAATTATACATTTTTACTTCGCAGTCGTTAAATACAACTAACTCGTCATGACATATTGCTGCCTTGTAGATTTATTGCGACTATGTCACACGGTGACGTTATCGCGACCTGTTCTGAATCAAAGGCTCTATACCGTATGAGTCGGATTAATCGTTATACTGATTGATAGAGCTCGACCTCGCTGTGATCTCCACAAAAACACTGTAATACCACTTTTTATCGCAATTAACTGACCGTGTACAAAGTAAGATCTATTACGTGAGAATTAATGAGCTTCTGATACAAAACATTAACTTTTCTTCAATCTACTGTTGTAATCTACCACGAAAAATGATTTATTCAACTTGTCAAAAATACTGACAGACAGATAATATCCAAAATACATCTATACTTACGAGTATTTAATCCGTGTGTTGTAGGTGCAATGGACGACGTCAAAGTCTGTCTTGAAGGTCGTTGAGGTTTATTAGCCTTCTTATTTCGACCCACTGTCTCTCCGTATTCATGAGGTATTGGTCTACTTCATGAAGCTGGGTGAAAATTCCGGGACGAAAATAATATTTTAAAATATAATAAATCGATAAATGATCACAAAAATTACAAACACGCCGATAAACAATATTACTCTTGCTAAATCTAATTATGAGTTAAAAAGTCATCGCGTTAATTTTAATCTAGTAATAATAAACAAGTGAGTAATGTTGCCAAATTTATTTTATCTATTGCTTGCTCGTCGAATAAGCGTATGTTGCCTCAAATTAGGTATACAGAAACTAGTAGAATCGGGTTTTACTAAATCGTTATTACAGCTCCACCGAGGAGCTCGAGTTTACCCTATTAATTAAGGTGATTAGGCCTTCGTCAAGTAAACTGGCCTATAATGATAATTGGTAGTCTCGTGATGTTATCTTTTATACATGGTAAGATAGATTCCGGGCCCCCCGAATCTGTACATGGCAGGATCAACCCCGGTCCCCCTGGATCTCCCGATTCTAAGATCAGTGACGAGATCACAGCGCCGATACTGAGTACCGATGTGCATTAGGAGGCAACAATACAGATAATAACTGGGTGGTCGCGTTTACTGGCCATAATCTCTATATATGTAGTAAAAACTATTCTGAGTGCGTTTTACAAATTTCATTTTAGATATCAGAGAGTAAGTAGAGTCTAGCACGGTAATTAAATGTATGGTTGCTTTGAGGCTTTAGTCAACTCTCACGACATGAAATTACTATAGGTCTCTAACTCATACTGGTTTGGTAACGATGTTATTATAGGCTTCGCGTTTAATATTCCGGTGATATCGATTAAGAGGAAACATGAAGGATGCGAGAGCTGAAATATAGGCATGTATACAATCTACTGACGCGCTGTGTTCAAACTGGCCTGTAGAGTACCCGTAACTAAACTAATTTACATATTTTCTTCAATGAGAAGTGAAGAAAAATTTTCTTTCACTAAATAATTTACAAAAACGTAGAGAGAAACGATATTTCCTTTTTAAGTAGGATAGATACTAATATATGTTGGATAATTCAAGGCTAGCAAAATAATTTTTCAGCTGTAAGTTAAATATTTCCTCCCGCTGCAGAGCCGTCGGTGCGGTACTCCCGCACTTCGAAGCTTGGCTCTGCGGGAGGGCGGAAGTCACCTACCGCTTGACTCAGATACTCACCGGACATGGTTGTTTCGGTGAGTATCTGAGTCGAATAGGGAGGGAGGACACGACACGATGCCACCATTGCGCATCTGACCTCGACTCGGCCCAGCACACGCTGGCGGAGTGCCCTGCTTGGGACTCCGAACGCCGAGTCTTGGTCTAAGAGATCGGGCAAGATCTGTCTCCGCCAGCGTTGATTGCGGCAATGCTGGCGGATGAGGGAGGTTGGAGGGCTGTGGTCTCCTTCTGTGAAGCGGTGATGCTCCAGAAGGAGGCCGCCGAGCGGGATCGGGAGATGGCCGATCCCGCTCGAAGAAGGCGGCCTCGGGCCAGATAGCCTGGCCTGAGGCGCCGCCACGGGTCGCTGGCGGGCGCGACGCAGTTCGTGCCCGTGGAGGCGACCCGGGAGGGACCTCACCCCCGGATGGCCGGGGGGTGACGTCATAGGAGGTCGGAGGGGAGGAGGCGGCAAGATCACTCCTCCCCGAGAAGGGCTCCCCTTACGCACCCAGGGGTGCAAAGGCCGGGGGTCCTCAGTTGCGACACTCGATCCTGAGGGCCCCCTACAACGCCAGAGGATGGCCATCGCTGAGGTTTTTAGTGGGTAGGCCTCCCCCTTCTGGGGAGGAGAGCCCCACATAACCACCGGCTCCGCAGCCGGGGTATGCAATTCAATGCATTTTCCTCAGCGTAACAAAAAAAAAAAAAAAAGGTGCTTGTATAAAACTAACTTTAAAATGACAGGCAAAAACTCTCATATGACATCTTTAGTCCGCTGTTAACAAATAAAATGCAAAATAAATGCAATGCGCGTAGTTGTACTGACATAGATTTCAATACTTAAGATCAAAACATATTTCACTTAGTTTATAAGGGCAGAAAACCTAGTAGTAATAATATTTTTTTACAGAATTCTCACTTCTGATAAATAAATGCATTATGTTTGTACACACGGTATATTTCTGCAGATTGACCGGCTCTACCAAAAATCAGTCAGGTGTAAGCAGATAGTACTGTCATAATATAATATCAAATGCATCAATCAAACGTATCAAACGCATGCTAAGCAAATAAGCAGATGTTCAACAAAGTGTCAGCGAAGGCTGCGCCCTTGCGCTGCTCGGTGCAGCGAGAAGCGAGGCCGCCCATTGTGAACCCGTTTCAGTAGTTGCAACTCATTGTGCCTCCGATTAATCGGGTCACGGTGTACGAACAATCGAATCGATTGTTGGAAGTCGATGATTCCGTATTCGTAATCAGGTGTTTCTATTTTGTCTGACGTTCTTCACCGAGAGAAAACTCTGAGACTAAAATTAAATCTTTATATCTCGATGTATAATCCTGTACATTCGTAGGTCATAAGTACTAATAACATTAATGAACACTTGGCTTTACATCCAACGCTTAAATAAAAATATTTTCATTAAATGAATTCGTATATGGCAAATGCCTAAACATATTAATCGATTCACACAATACTTATTGTTCAATAATAATTTAATATTAAAAGACATGATTTCTGCGCTTCAGAAAAAATAGATATATTAAAGGAGTAATAAAAATATGATTAAAATTAATCTTTATTTAGCATAGACCTTTGCTAGCACTTATTAATATGAAAAAAAAACATAAGAGTACAAAAACTTTGCATGTGAATACGAACAAGGAAACAAATTACTTCCACCTGATCGGAAATTAGGAGAAACTTCTCGAGAATAACTGACAAGAAACTCTGAAAGTCAATTTTTTATCTCCACAATATAAACTTAATTTACAATTCACAATTCAATGGGCCTTATAAGGTGGTTCAAAGTCACCCAGAGGGCAATAGAGAGGGCTATGCTCGGAGTTTCTCTGCGTGATCGAATCAGAAATGATGAAATCCGCAGAAGAACCAGAGTCACCGACATAGCCCGAAGAATTGCGAACCTTAAGTGGCAATGGGCGGGGCACATTGCTCGCAGGACTGACGGCCGTTGGGGCGGAAAGGTTCTGGAGTGGCAGGCATATGCTGGACACCGCAACGTTGGTAGGCCTCCCACAAGGTGGACCGACGATTTGGTGAAGATCACGGGGAGGCGCTGGACGGTTGCAGCGCAGGACCGATCTGCGTGGAGATCCTTGGGAGAGGCCTATGTCCAACAGTGGGCGTCTATTGGCTGAAATGATTACAATTCACAAATAATTATAATACATAATTTCAAAGAATCATAGGTATAATTAAATATATATTTATATATACATATATTTACATTATATGTCAAAAAAATACAATGTTATGATTAATTAAAATAATGTTGAAATAAAACATGGTTCAATGAGTACTGTCCCTAGTTCATATAGTGTAATCATTTAGATACCTAATCGATTTCTTTAGTGTTTGTGTGCCTTTTTGATATTTTTAAATTCATAAAGACAACTCAGTAACATTCTTGGAAGATGATTAAAATTTGGATATAAATTCCCCATAAACGAGCAGCTAGTTTTATGGAGCCTGTTCAATGGAACGCCAAGGTTATTTTTATAGCTTATATTCAGATCAAGCAAATCACTGCCTTATTGAATGTGTTTTAGTACATATATACAAGTGCGTAAACTGTAAATAGTTCGAATCGCTCTTTTATGGAGAAAAATACTTTCAATATTAGTTACAGAATAAATTAATGTTAAATTAATTATAATATTTATATAATGTGGGTATATGTGCACATTAATATTTTAGGGGAATCATAAATCGTACCAGTATAATAAGTCTTATATTATTTTCTATATATCTATATATAAAATAATATAAGACCTAGTTTGACTATCTAGTTAAACTAGGAACTTTTGTTTGGAAAAAGAAAAGGAGGAAAAATTGTTTATAATAAGAAATATATATAAATACATATTGCATATATCCGGCTTTTCACTATGAATAAACTCAGTAGCACATCTCGAGACATATAATAAGAAAAGGAATTATTATTTACACTGTGAGATATAGCTGTTAGTCAGTTTGGTTGCGGTCACCGCTAATCTATAACGTGTAGTAAATTAAAGACGTAACAACGTACTAGGTTAATTATTGCAGTTACTTATTTTTAATTAATTATATACTGTTACAACAAAAAATTTACTACTCATTTTTTGTACAATGTTTATTCAAACAAGAAACCTCATCTATTATAAAACATGATCGAGGTCATGACCACAGGCTGCAGGCTTAATGTAAGTAACGATTAATATACATTTTCCTTTATTTTTCAAACTTTACGTCAAATATTTTCACGGCTTATATTGGGACACCAAACAAGTGCTAGAAGCAGATTATCAGTATAAGAAATCAATTTTGTTCATGTTTAGGGTTACCAGCATCAATGATTTAACTTCTGATTATTAATAAATCCTTTGTGAATTTAATTTAGTTTTGTTTGTTAGTTTTATCTGTGTTACACGCAGCGGTTCATTAAGTTTGGTCCCTGTTGTTTCGTAGCATAGTCGAAAATATCGAATCATAGTCGAAGTAGCAGATACGTAAATATGAATTCGAGAGTCATTGAGAAAACTAAGCGCCGCCAGTGTTTTATTTTAGTTTATGATGACTTACTGATGCCAGGTTAGCTTTTCAGCTGACACTAAAAATAAGTACACAAATAGACTGAATAAAGTTTTAAATTCCCATGATAAGTTACAAGACATAACAGTTAACTTTTGCACTATTATTTTAAAATATTTATGGAGAAAACATCATTCATCGCATTAACTATATACCATATTTTACAAACACTAAATGGACCTATAATCATTTATTAAGCAAGTTTTCTTAATTTCATATAAAATTATGAAATACTAATTTCATGAAAACATTTAAACTACACGACTGAATGATTTTTCTTCTTAGTGTTAGTGACTTTTCATTTCATTAACATAAAATAATGAGCTTGACGAACTAAAAGTTAAAGACTGCTATTAAAATATTTGATTGAGACGGATAACAGTAGGTGGTCGAACTGTTTAACGCATCAACACGACATATTGAAGACGAGGATTCGAGTCACGCTCCAGCCGAAATTTATTTTGTTACTTTTTTCATATTTATTAATTTTAGATATTACCACATTGGGGATCCACTAAATAAATAACAACCATTTTATAATTTCTACTCTCTTAGAAAACAAAAATAGATTCGTTCTACAACTGAAAAGAGACAACCCTGCTTGCAGTTTAAGACAATGCAGTGTTTTAGGACGGAGTTTATATACAATACAATATTTAGACAGCCGCTAATGGAGAGTATCGCCTTGTATGAGCCGCTTACAATGGATGTTATCTGACAGTTATCTCGACGTTTTCCTACTTGTATAGTAGACATCATATCACGCCTTACTTTTGCAGTTCAAAATTTACCGCTATATCGAACGACATAAGGAATGTCTAACGGTCAAAAAGTACTGTATGATGTATCGCACACTGAATACAGTGATATGCCTATTACTCGCGCCACCACTATCGAGCCATTATCGCCTCACCTTTGACCATAAGACTCATATTTAAATGAGCCTATAATAAAATGTGCAACTTAGAATCAGATACTAATCTCATGGCAATATAATAAATAACCAGAGAGGTTCATATGATATAGGCGTCTCTCTTGCCTAACATATGTACTATAATTTGCTATTATGCAAGTAATTAATTTAATGTATTGTTTACTATTACAGACTTTTATGTTATATTATACACTATAATATAATTACATTTTTATAAACCACATAATAACTTCATAATGACTCACATTTCGTGAACATTTATTTATTGCGGTTTCATAATTAAAAAATAATAAATTAATTAAATAATTTAATATTTATTATATAGCGTATTTCACCTATGTTGTTATTACAAATCTATTAACAGCTCATTCATTAAAATTGGTTCAGTCGCTATCTTGCCAAAATCACTTGCGCTTCATTTTGCCTTGGCCGTGTAGGGTATTTCAAACATGTCTGTATTTTATTGATATTTATAAAATCTAAACTAAATATTAATTTAATTTAATAATTTAAAAGAAGAAAACAAAAAACGGAGAGTGTACCAATAACGTCGGTTATGCAAAATACAAATCAGTTTATTATATATTTTAGTTTATTATAAATGAAATTTAATAAAATAAAAAATTTACCGTGTACAAAATACAAACCATAGCCCTGAGATTCTGATACTGAGAACTTAGCCTTTGTTGTGTTTTATTAACAGTACTGGTTCAGTTTTCAATATTTTAAAAATTGATAACTTGAATAATGTTAGATTTTGGGAGTTGGTTACAAAACGAGTTTATAGTGCAGAATCTGTACATCAAAGGCGTGCTGTATAAAAAGAATAAAAAAAATACTTCAGTATATTATTATCTCAGGTCCTTCAAGAGAAGAACAACAAATATTTCGAATTTTTTATTACATATTTATTCAAATAAATTGATTCTGTTATATATTTTGTGAGTAGATTTTGCCTTGCCGTGTGATATTTTGCCGTGCGTATCAATAAATTTGCAATCGTAATCGAATTGATTATTTGGTTATGATGAACGGAATTCTATACATCGGATGTAAATATTAGCTGATTCGTTTATAAAAAATGACAACACAATCGAAAACAATAACTAAATCCTAAGCACAATGTTTTTTCTCAAAGTAAGAACATGATCAAATTTATTCGATTTCGATTGCCGATATAGTCGTGAAATAGCCCCTCGGAGTAATTCATATAACCCAAAGGCCAACAACGTACATTAAAAATATACGTAGTCAGATGGATTACCAAAAATGATAGTCTGGAAATGAAATTGAAATTAACGTACAACCTTGACGGGAAGGTCGTTACTCTGAGTTTACTCCTTATATAGTAACTAGTTTGGTTGTACTAGTGTGTACTACAAAGTAAACTGTTATGGGAATGTAACCAAATAAGATACATTTATAAGCTCTTAACGGTGTCGCCGGCTTTGTTGAAACAATAAAATAATTATATATTTCATTATAGTATTTTAAGCTTCAAGATACTTTTGGTACATGCTAATTGCTTTGTTCATTTCAAATATATGAAGAAGTATAAAAAAGCACATTGATAGTTACGCAATTATAAACCGCAAAGCTTTTAGGAAGTGAAAATGCTAATTTTAAAAATGTGAATATTAGTTACATAAGATTTATATAAATAATTTACCGAAAGGCTATAAGAAATATTTCTTTTCTTAACCATACTACCAATAGCATGAAACTGACAGTAATAAGATATAGCGAACTACACTCTAAATCACTAAATTCAGTTGTACATCGTTCTCTGTAGAATGCTACAAGGATACGCCCTACATGCCGGTGCATTGCAGCTCGCACAGCAACATACGAACCACAGCTTAGACAAAGCTTTAGAGAGTAGACGAGCATCGTAGCCGTATCTAGCCCATTGACCGACCACCTGATGATCGGGCAAGGCCGTTCACTCGCCGCGACCCAAGGGGATCATGGAATCGGTACCGCACTCAAAAGGTCAAACGTACAGGCTGCACCAGCTCTACCTGTATTGTAGCGTTAATATTTACATCAAAATGTAAACCTTTACAGTATCGCATGGCATCGTATATTTGGTTATTTAAAAATTTTAATTGGTACCTTATTTTTTTAAGTCAAATACCACATTAACCATAATAACAGGTCTAGTTTCATACAGCTAATGTTAATTACGATGAACTGCCATCAAATATTCTTTGCATTTTGAAAATCCTTTCCTGGTAAATATCTCTCATATTATTATAAATATTCATCCATATTATTATTTTAACTGATATACAACCACCGCAAGATTTAGGTCTCCCCAAGAAACTTCACACCAATCGATCCAATGTTACCTTATGGTATGCCAACCTGCCCTGGGTTTCTCGACATGGTTACAGATATTTATATATTATTATTAAGACACGCACTTCTAGAAATTAGCCTGCCCTAATGAGGACCTATTTGTATATGTTATTTATCTAAGCATATATATTTGTATATCGACAAGGAGTTCATGCCCACACACTGGAGCCTAAATGGTCCCGTACAGTGAGGTTCCAAAGGAATTTCCTCCCGCGTACACTTCGTTTGTGCGGGCTACAGTATGGGGTTCTTCAAAAGGGGAGTAAATAGGTTTTTGAATGGCTACGCGTGAGTGACACCCCTGGTGTTGCAAGTGTCCATAGGCTACGGTAACCGCTTACCATCAGGCGGGCCGTAGGCCAGTATGCCACCATCGAGGTATAAAAAAGAAATGTTCGTTCGCTGAAAGTAAACAGCGTTTGCAGTATTCATCTATACTATCTATACAGTAAGTTACATTACCTCTTGTTTAAAATATAATTAAAATCTTAACGTACCATATAAACAAATTGTTGTAACTGAGATAATGAATTTGTGGATGACTGTTACTTTATTTTCATCATCATAATTTCAGCCAAGCAACGCTCACAGGTGGGTATAGGCTTTCCAAAAGAATTTCCACACCAATCGTTTCAGTTTTGCTAGCATCTAGCGACTTCGACTTCGATCGTGTTTCATCAGATTTTATAATTTCCTTGCCATTTCCCTCTGGATGTAATTTGGATCCTTGATTTTCCATCGATTTATCTCTTTTCAGGAGTTGGATCTACCTAGTTGCCCAAAATTTTCCAGATATGAGTATATTGTCAACAACTTAGTGCAAAATGGAGATTCGTTTGCTTGAGAATGTCAATTTTACGTATTCCTACCGCAAAACAATTGTGCTTGCATTGGTTTGTTTCTATTTGTAGTATAAAATATAGCAGGGAAATTACTAACTGCCGTGACTTTTCATTTTATTTAATAAGTTGGTAACGTACACTGTGGTTTTTGTGGAGATCTTTATTCGTTTCGTCTTTTTTTCGCCAGGCGTATTCTGAAGCTTACCAAGTCAGTCATAAAAACTTAAGTAGTACGTAGGTACATACGAGTATCTGGGAATTAAAATTAAAATCCTGTTCCTTCAACTACTGGAAGATTATAACTAGCCAAGCAAAAGACTTCAACGAAATATATATAATACAAATAAAACTAGAATATAGCGTGCCACAGGGCACACAAATTAGGGCACAGTAAGTAGTATCTCTATACTTCAGATAGTATCTAATTATTGCGTACATGTCTAAGACATTATATAGAAAAAGAATAAGAAGAAATCACATTTCTTAAATGCATATAATACAAGAAAATAATTTCATATTTAATTTAAATTGTACTTACATACGTGCAGGATTTATCATAGCAATTTCTCGCGATTATATGCGGCTATAATGAGTGTGATACACTAGTGCTGGTTGTAACTAATACCGAAAACAGACAAAATAAGTTAATTTATCGATTTCCTAACAAGGGATGAAAATAATTTTCATAATAAATAAAATAATCACTAACAAAATGTTGTTTTTATGTATTTTGATGCTCCGCTCCTATCACCCTCTATAGTGATTGTGCATTATAGCTTTCCTCAATAAATAGACTATACAACATAATAAGTTTTTTTCATATTGTTCTAGTAGTTCCAGATATTAGCATTTTATTTTAACCAAACCAACTAACTCTTTCTTATATTTTTAATAGTACGCAGACACGGGTCAGCCCTCATAACACGAAACGAGAAAATTTATGATAAGTTTATCGACCGTATTGGCCACTCGCAAAATTTCAATTCGCAATTTTATCAATCGCTCTATCACATCGCATTTCGGTAGCCATGCTAAAGGTTACATGTTGTATTTTTTTTTGTCGTTAGGGGCGTTAGTTAATTAGGTAATGGTGAAAGCACGACCTCTTCCTTCCTCCTACACTTATTATTTTCTTAAAGACTATAGTCGGATCTGAATTCACGAGCAAACATTTTTAATAGGACGTAGCTTTTTTTTCAGTCGGTACTTCTTTTTATATGTATTTTTCTTCCCTAATTTTTAACTTATTATGTTTGATAGTCTTTGATTGGTATCATTTTGAAAGTTTTTTTAAATATTATAACGGGACCTACTGATACGTTTTTTTATGAATTTTCAATTCATATTACAAACTATATATCTAATTTATTTAATAAAATTTACAAATAAATAGGAGCGGTATAAATCAGTTTTTAGTTATTTTGTGGCATTGTAAATTCTTCTTATAAAGACCTAAACGCTTAACAGTCAATCCAGGCATTTATGAGATACATATGTACATTGTCACATGTTGCGTCTCACCAACATTTATTCCACGTTATATGCATTCTAAATGAAACAAATAGTTCCATCGAATGTCGAGACAATAGTTTGTTATAAATAGATTCAAGTTACGCGCCTGTTCGGGCGTATACTTTTCGCCGTATATTGTCCCCTACGCGTATCGTCGCGTGTGCGCATCGTAATATGTATGTACTGTACAAACATAAATCTATGCAAACTAATACTTTTAATCCAATTAAATCTTAGAAATTATTGACTGATTCTGTTTATTTTTTTTGCACTACAAAAATTTTTAACAGTACGAGATATTGGAACTATGAAGCACAAATTTAATTGAATATTACATGCTGAAATGTATTCTATCCCCTGAAATACTTATCTAGGCTTTACTTGTCTTTTAATTTGATAATATACAATCACTTAATCTTAAACTAATTATATAAAGTTAAAGACTTACCCGTAAGTACTCTGTAGTTTGTATCATTATGTAAAATTTAAATCTTCTCAAAATAATAATCCTTTAGAAAATTTGACAAATTATTTATCAGAAATATACGTAGTAACCATCTTCCCTGTAAGAAAGTTTTATGATTGCGCCGAAAATCAAGATATGATCGTTGCATGTCGGAGCAAATTGTTTAAGATTAAAATCTGTACGGCATGAAATACCATATCATACCATTTGCGGCGCGTACCGACTGTATCGATTAAATAAACATATTCGATATAAATTACTAAAGCTTTTTGCGGTCATCATTATCATAGTTTACGGTTGAATACTTTGTGGTTACCATCATAATTATAGTAAATTATAGTTCTTTTGAATTACTGGCATAATATTCGAATTTGGGTACGATTCTCATGTAGAGTTAAAATAAAAAGCTAATTCTAAAGGACATATGAATACTTTTGTGATTTCTTTTTAAATTATATCCATTTATATATTTTTTGGTTTATAAGTAGTAACTTAGCACATAGAAATATGTCTAAGGCTATGTAATTAAGCTCTGTAACTAAATAAGTAATTTGAAGATCCGTTTAAAAGTAATACTTATATAAGGAATATGAAATACCAGTAAAAAAATATAATATTTTTAATAAATGAATTAATGATATTGACTTTGAATAAACAACGTCAACTGGCTGCAGTTATTCTAGCGTGTATTGTAACAGATATAGTCAACGGCCGTGTCATGTGTCACGTGAGTCAGAGCAAGGCGATCCTTATTGCAAGGTGAGTGCCCAAGCAAAGGCCATTTATACACCCACGGACTATATTATGTCTAAATCCCTAATATAGATTGCTCATTTCAAAATATCCAAGAAAATGAAAATAACTGTGCACTTTTCACAAAAGGGAACTAAGTTTATTTTTTACACGGCGTAAAGATAGGTTGCGATTCGCAGGAAGACAAATTCCTTGTATAAAATAGGCAATGAAAGTTGAATACAAGAATTCCAAACCTATTTTATTTTTACAGATTAAGTAAAAATCATAAAAACTCTTATATAAAAACAAATATGTAATTCAGAACAACAATATTGTAAACCTTTTTATGTCAATGCATCTCTATAATTATTTAAAACATACCCTTAGATTTAAGAGACGCCATAACGGTTTAAATTTGGAACTCCGCACTTTTTTCAAGTATATTTTTAAAATAATTAGCAAAAATGTACAAGTTAGAATTAATGATGTATAAGCACCAAACAAACACCAAGTCTTAAAAATCACATCTTACAACGAAATCAATCGCTTGAGGCAAGGTAATTTTGTATTTAAGCTATGTTATGTCTATATATCAGACTATTTAAGACACAAGAAAAAGTAAAACCGCATATAAATTGCATATATTTACTGACAGTGACATGATATAGATAGAAAGAATGAGATGCCACATAAAGTTTCGATTGCCAAAATTTAAAAAAATAAACTCAAGCCAACGATGACTATACGTGCAGAATCGCAGGAGGTCCAAACTACAATACAGGGAACAAGACACAAAAATTAAGCCTTAACAGATATAGTACAAAAAAGACAAATACCATATCAAATTTATTGCTACGTAAGTTTCAATACATGTGCCCAAAAATATTATAAAGCTATTATTTAATTTTTAAACACGTCCAAAATATTTGTTTATTATATTGAAACCCATTAAAAATACTGCTTACTCGAGCTTTGCGTGCATGCGTCACTAAATGACACATTTGAAGTGATTGCTCTACCATTTGGGATCCTTCGTGCTTCATGCCAATATTGGACGACAAAGGATAATTAATGGAAGCTAATTTGGCTGTAGCTCAAATCTGCGAACATTGCCCTGTTACGTTCAAACATTTTGACGTGTAAGAAGACCTTCCATTAGGTATAGGATATATATTATTATACGTAATATTGTATAATTTTGTGATTTAAGGGAGAAACAACCTGATTGTTTAAATATGTGCAAATTACTTTCATTTTATACTTCGCTAATATCAATACCAAAAAAAATATTTATTTATATATACTATTGATGTCAAATATTAGTAAAGCGTCAAACTTTGCCATTATTGTTATTTTAATAATAACACATTTTTGCAACTTTATTTGTCATAAACTTAAACAACATGCAAATAAAACATCTAGAAATTATTCTTTTACCCTTAAATCGGAACTTGGAAATATAAGATGCTATAGAAATGCGGTAGTGAACATTATTACGTCGCTCCCACGAAGCAAGGTGAACCGGCCATTCTTGATTGTCGCCGTACAAACTCATGAGCGTCATTATAACATTATTACGTAATTTGATTACATGTAATATATAATTAGAAACTGAGAATCAGTGTCTTTTGGCATATCGATAAAAAATGTAAGTTCCATGTTAATGTTTGTTGGAAGCCTTGAAATATTCCAACTGAACCTCGACTTGGACAAAATGAACATTATCTTAACAGGCTAAAAACCTTTAAACATGATACTAGAAACAATTTATGGATATTTGACGTATGTAATTAGAAAAGCAATAAATAATACCAATTGATTTTATGAAAGCTGTCGATAGCTATAGTTATACTAAAATGTTGATAAAATTATTCAAAGTGAAAATATCGGTAAATATTATTAAGTTACTAAGTATTATTCAATGATGACTATAATTTCAATAATAATTAAAATTTCTCTAAAATAAATGTGTTCGAGGAGTAAATCTAGATAATGTTTAATATATAAAGTCAATCTCTATATTCAAACAGAGGATTAATACTTGCGCATAATTCACCATTTAAGCATCGATTTACCTAATACTTTTGCTTCCAATAGCTAATTTTATTACAGCACCGCTATACAAACCACTACGATTAGTTATCGTTGAACTAATGAAATTTTATCACCGCCTCACGATATATTTTAACACCAATTCAACTACAAACATTACACTTATGTCACAACACTTCGACTGGATACTATTACGCGGTTTTTTTAATTCGTAAATTTATTCAGCGAGTTGGCCGTTGGATGCTGGGAGTTGTACACAACTAAGCTATTGTATGCAAGTGGATTCTACTGTACGAATATTTGCCTCGTTACGGCCATTTCCATTCACACAGTGGAGCAATACTGATACCGGCGTTCCGATAGGTGCGTGATTTGCTACTGCACTTTAACGGTTTCGACAATATTTGTGCAAATATTTATCCCGTGTCAAGGAGATGAGATATTAGCATCGCAAATTGCTATTGTTAGCACGGGTATTACGTTTTGAAACATTAACGATTACACACTTCTTAACGCGTTCAATACTTTAAAGATATCTTGATATATTAAATTAATTTTTACAATATATATTTCAAGTCTCATAATTATCAGGCAGTAATACTTCTAATTTAATGGTCTTGGTCTAGCTCAGAAATGATCAAACTTAAACTCCTATCAGTATCGCTAATAAAAACAAGCAAATAATAACAAAAAAAAGTTAAACTGAAGAATAGAGATATAAATGTGGCAATGATCCAGATATTTGTAGTAATGAAGAAACATATTCTTAACGTTTATTTGTTGCAACACTTGCATGTGAATGTACTGATATCACTATTTTACAGCACGTTCTTAGAAAAATCATAATTTAATCATGTAAAATATCAAAGTGCAAACATTCCACCAACTGACTTGAATCATCATTAGGCCTTAATCACCTATGTCTTCGCAGATGCGAATCACTTCACAATGATTTCTTTCAAAATAGAAGCGTCAGATGTACATTGATCGACCTAAGAACTCGCGATTAAGCGGCGATTGCCGAAACCGCAGCCCCACTGACACTCATTACAACTAACGAACTTGCGCTAAGACTGCAACAGGGCCAAATGCCTGCTCGGCCGCTAAAAAAAGCGGCGAACCAGGAACCCCGTGGTGGAGGCGCGATTTCTGGAGGGGTATAAGGCGGCCAAAAGGACGCAGTCTATATAAATATATCTAGTCTAGGTCTACCTATATCGGCTATTTCATCGCCGTATTTGCAATTCGAAACATGCGTGGAAAAATTCGAAAAATTGAAATTGATAATATTTTAACATAAGTAATAAATAGACATTATAATCTACGAGTATGTAAGGATTTGGTAAATATATCATTTGAAAATTGATTCACAAAATTATTCCATAGTACATTGATTGTCGTCACACCACTAACTTCTTCTCAACTCTTTTCCCTTGTTCCTGACGGTTTGGCAAACCATCATACGTTAAACATTATATAAAATGTTTGCACGTACATATATAAATGCCCGAAGTGGTCAGAACGCAGCAATAAGTAACGACAGAGATTAAATAAGACACGAACAGTTCCGTTAATGTTAATTTGATGCTAACAACGAGACATTCTATGCCAAGTGTGCAATTAGCCTTATTACTTGTAAAAACTTTTTTTTTGCCCGGGAAATAATATGGGTGCAGTGTATTAAACGCTGGGAAAGTGACAATTGTATTTATGTATCACACAATCACGACTCAGCAGTATCCAGAATAAAGAATCCTGATGTGATATTCACAGAAAGGATAATGTCAAATTCATTTCTTTCTGTCGGGAAGATAACGTTTAAAAACAAAACCGTTAATATTTTTGTAGTATTCCTCAAGACTGAGAATAATGTATACAAATACATGTTAACGAAGCTACAAGCCATTGACACTGGTCAGGCTGATCGATAAATATCTAATCTAGCCATCAATATAGCATCTACTGTCACTGTCAACAAATAGACTCAACAGGTTAAATAAGAGTCGTATTTAATCGGTTATATAAATAAGATCGGCAAAATTACGGCAGTCCCCTGCCCATCGAGAGTGAGTGCTATTACTTGATATGGAGTCAAATGCAGCGATGTACAGTCACGTACGTATTATGTCTTTGAATGCTGACTTAGGCCTAATGCACATGGAAATATTTTTGCCCGCTGCTATTGGAACCTTGAATATTTGAGATTTTCATATGATGTAACTATTATTTGCATTGCGCATAAAATAGTGCCAACATTGTAAAATACGCTCAACATTTTGAAGTAGAACTATCCGTGGACAAAAAGTTTATAAGTTTCATAATTTCAGCCAATAGTCGCCCATTGTGTCCCCCAAGAACCTCCACACCGATCGGCCCTGCGCTGCTAGCGTCCACGGCCTTCTTGCGATCACCATTGGCAGGCTGTTGTATCTGGCCTATGCCTGACACTCAAAGACCTTCC
Organism: Scirpophaga incertulas; assembly: GCA_036419045.1. NCBI lineage: Eukaryota > Metazoa > Arthropoda > Insecta > Lepidoptera > Crambidae > Scirpophaga > Scirpophaga incertulas. Next base: position 12,598,581 of record CM071641.1, read on the forward strand.
CTATAGGCTGTTCAATGTGTACCTAACCCTCTAGAAAAATCGAATATCAGTGTATGCACCCTTTTGCTTAGCCAATAAGGCATCCTCATTAGACCAACAAAAGAAAATTTATACTTCTGCGCCCTCTTGGATAAGATCTTTAATCATTAACATCAGCATCATTGCCACACCTGTTCTTCTTCACCGAGGGACATACGCCTACTCTTATTAACTAAGGGCATTAATCCTTTGTCAACCATGCCGTCACAATACAGATCTGTTGATTTCAAATACACTTTTAAGTTGATGTCTTCGCAGATTTATGCTGGTTGCCTCACGTCACTACGTGGAGCAATCAGCATAAATCTAAGCGAAGAGAGAAACACTGTTCCTCTGCATTAGGAGCATCAGGTGAATATACAGTTGAAATTGTACAGACGTATTAGCAGATGTCGCTCACTAGGTAATTGATCATAAGAGGTAGTTATTCACTTACAGTAGCCAGAGCATCCTCATACGTTGCAGGGTCGACAGGTGACACGGGTGGTGACTCCCGGGATACCGCTGTGATCGGCATATCAGCGCATCACTGACTTCCTGCAACATAAATTTGTATTTATTATAATTCCTTGTAATAGGCTTAAACTTGTAAGCAGAATCATATTGTAAGTTTATTATTAATTTACTGACGATAAACATCTACTATAATTTTCTATGAATCATCACAGTAAAAATATTATATAAAAACTTATCAAATTGGGTTAATATTAAACTATTGCTATTATTATTGCTTCTAAAACAATTATGGCCATAATAGTCGTATTCTAATAGTATAGTCAATTACAGACCGCCCAGGTATTCTAGTTGTCTCATTAAAACAAAACAGTATAAAGCATGGAAAATAATGGCTGCATCCTTCACATTTGATCATTAAAGAAACCGTGGGAGACATAAAATTAAATATGAAACGATTGGAATCATTATTATTTTAAAAGGTCCAGTAGATTCCATAAAAGTTACTTTAACGATTTTTTGGCTTATTAAAAATATTAGCTCGTATCTTCTGTAATACACGGTTAGAACTGACGATGGCAGAAATGAAAATATCCAAATATTAAAATAGAATGAAGTGAGCTTTAAATTGTTAGATATGTGGACCTACCTAAGGTTTAGCTGCCATGGTAAAAAATAATAATGGTTTCTATTGAAATATTAATAGATTATCTTTTTTTTCATGTTACATCTCATCACAACTAGCAATGATTTTGGAAAAAATTGTAAATAATCGTATAAAATATTATTATATTATTTGTTTAATCACATTAATTATTATTCCTAAATAATGACAACGTAATACAAAGAAACAATCGGATCAAACTAATATGAACACTACTAATGAAAAATTTTGAAATCTAGAATTTAACAGATTTTATATGTAGAATTAATTATCCATATTTAATACATGATTAATAATGATAATTCTACATAAATAATCTGTTAAATTCTAGATAACTCGTACGAGTAGTATACAAAAAATCTGCTAAAATCATTTTTTTTTTAAATTAGTGAAATATTCCGTTTGAATAAAGTATTAAAGTAAGCATTCCTTTTATTTTTTTTCGATCGGGCTGGAGTTCCATAAAGGAGCCTTATATTCCACAGCAGTATATATCTCTATCATCAGCATTTCAGGTGAGAGAACTGTGACATGGTAATGATGAAGATGATTATCACTCTTGAAAAGTAACTTAGAACTTCAATCACCTTATTAGATATTATGTACTAAAATGTTACACTATTAAAAATTGATTTTGATATTGTTAGGTTTGCAACATTGTGCGCCATAACCTTGACGATGTGGCGTCGCCGACTTGACGGTTGTACAAACATTCATTACCATACGCGACTACACCGTGACTAACCTGAGCTGACACCGAGCCTCTATTATTGGACGCAACCTCCACGCATCACTAGATAATATCTAGGAAAACGTTATGACTGTTCTATTCTCTCCTATTTATTTGCAGTGTTTAATTTGTTTCCTTATGCTAACAAGTTTCACAATGTAATTTGTTATAAGATGCTATTATTACTAACACTGTGCAGTATTGTATTATAAGTAGGTAAAATTCCGGTATGTGGCTCTATTATAATAAGGGCCGCGATCGATCCTGTCATGTACCAATGTATTTTTCGTATTTTAGAATTTCATTTGTACAGTTAGCAACACATCTAGATTTATATTTTCACCGCAAGAATCATCGCTTTTACGAGAGACATAAGAGTTGTTTCAAAATCAATATTTCAAGTGATTGCTGTGTCTACATTTTTCTAACGATCCTACGCTAAAATAACATCGTAGAGCAACCTACATACACCTGAGAAGAAATATAAATATACATTTAAATGTAAAGTCGAGTGATTGATTTTGGCCTAACCACCTTATCATAGGCATGCTCGTGCCCCTCAATAGGCACAGATGTGTTGTTATGATGAATCGTTTAATTGATTCTTAACAAGGATTAAAATATATAAAATATTAGATAAAAATACTTTAGTTTATATACTATGTTTAGTATAAGTAAATTTTTCTTGCCTGCTTGAATTCGAATGGAACACATGAATTGCTTAAACATGAAAACTTTGAAAATTTGTTTGTCCCTGGTGCAGTTTTAATGAAAGCACTACAAATAATAATAAAGATTATTTCTATATTGGAAATTGAGCTTGTATCGTATTATCACATACCAAAACATTCAAACTGTACATCATATCATATAAATCATGATTATCAACAACCTTTTATGCCTGCTTTTGTTGAGAAAATACTTGGAATCACATACATCCATAAATAGAGTCGTATTAATGGTCATTTATAATTGGATTTGTTATATTAACTTCCGGTTATTGCAATGAAGCAACCTCTCAAAAGGGCTGCTTCAATCAAAGAAAACAAAATAAGTTGATTCACGAAACGCAGCACTATAATTATAACAAGGTTGTTTGTTGTTTCATTGGCTGGGTCAATCGGGTATTGCTTATATCGGAAGACTTATTTGTCTCGACGCTAACGCACGAATTAATTTAGCTGCGAATTTATCGAACTCTATATTTACTTCTATTGATTTTATATAGATCTGAGCCAAATCGTGAGTGATTCCTTTTATCAACATCTAGTTTCATTTGTAATAATTTTATTAAGCAAGTAAAAATTAACAATTTAACTAATTAATTTAAATATCATATGCTTTATTCGAGAAGAATGATATAAGAATGAAAGGAGTAAGCATGGAAATGACGGCTGATAGAGAGGAATGGAAGAAAAAGATCTACTGCGCCGACCCCAGATAATGGGAAATGGGCAAGAAGATGATGATGATGATGCTTTATTCGAGAAATACAATCTCAAGGTGACCTGAGGCACACTTTTTCACAGACTTCTTAACACACTTCTAGCGGTGGAAGATGTAGCGGCATGGTATTTTTATATATTTTTATTTAATTAGTTTTTATATTAAATAATCATTTAATGTGTTATTCTTATTGCATTGTTTTAACATTACAATAATCCTATGATGATAACAATTTTCATTACGATTTGATTATAAGAAGAGTTATCCATAAGTCAAATATAAAGAAGATTACAAACAAATGAGAGTTGGTAATTATGAAATGAAATCGTGATATTAGTAACCACTTGTCAAGGAAGCTGTTAATAGAAATTGTCTCAAGCCTCCAATAGTCTATACTGATATTACAAAGATGTAAAATCACATTTTTGTTTGAATATACTCAGAATGAAAAAAAATATGTAAGTTTTTGTTTGAATATACTCAGAAACTACTGCTTCGATTTTGATGACAGTTGATATAGTGATTGCTTGAGACCCCAAGAAGAACATGAGAAAAAAGGAGAAAGAGAAAGACCCAGGGAAGAGAAGAAAATAATTGTTACCGTACAAAAATATATCTTTCCTCTCGTAAAATGTCATAAAAAGCAGGTAAAGTTGCACGCGGAAAGCTAGGACTATTACTATTTTGAAAGTTAGTGAGCCAATACCTTGCCTTCAACACATAAACTTATTCACTTTTAACGGCATTATAACGAAAAAATATGCGAGCGTTTCTTATGGAGAATATTTAAAACCAAAATTTAAGAATAACAAAAGACTAAAACAATACCCCAATAAAGAAATACCTTGGCACCTTAAGTAGACAGAGAGATATTAACAACATATCAACAAGAAGTCGACGTGCCCATATGAGACCTCCGCTGACTCACTCGACCTCAACAACCAGAAAGGAAACTTGTTCAGAGAACACTTTCTTCAAAGATTTTACTTATACACGACAAACTAACTTGTATGTTAGGGATAAGGTATCAATATCATAAGCAATTATTGAATAATAGACAGCTAAATATGTTGTGAAACGTAGAAGCTAATATAATCAGGGAAAAGTTTAACTCATATTGAAATAATCACGTCACACTTAAAACAATCAAATTACTAGTATGTAACGAGAGAGTTGTGACCCGGGATGGACCACGCCCCTTCCGTGGCCGAGGGGCGTCGTCGCTGGAGGAGACCGGGGGAGGTAGTGTAGCCTCCCCCGAGGAGGGCTCCCCTCTAGGCAGGGGAGCGGAGGCTGGGGGTCCCGGAAGTGGCTTGATGTTCTCGGGGGCTCCCTACACGCCTGAGGAAGGCCATCCCTGAGGTTTTTAGTGGGTAGGCCTCCCCCTTCTGGGGAGGAGAGCCCCACATAACCGCCGGCTCGCCACAGCCGGGGTATGCAATTTAATGCATTTTCCTCAGGGAAACAAAAAAAAAAAAAAAGTATGTAACGAGAGAGTTACTTACTAGAAAATAGAACATCACTTTATAACAGTGTTTTGGAACGTAGCCAACAAAGCTAGTTCCTTTTAAGTACCGCAGCTACAGCTATAACATGAAAAGGTTTATGACCCGTTTATTCAATTCTGAACTACATACTTGTATTTATCCTACAAATAAAAGTTTAGTACCTTTAAATATTATTGGGATTGTGATCGCCTGTGTAAACTCTTATGTTATCAATCCAAAATATATTCCGTAAAGATACGTATCATAATCGTGTCTAAGTCTTATATACATACAGTTTGCTACGTCTTTTCTTACGTGATATCCTGAAAATCAGAAGATTGCTCACGTGATGGTAAGAGGTTACAATGTTTCCCGTAAAATTCACAACAAACAGCAATCCTCACAAAAACCACAGTGTACGTTGCCAACATGTGACATAAAATGTAAAGCCAGTAATACTGCCTACCTTACCCTTCACGCCGGATCACCACAATCTGTTAATTCCCAGCAGAAATAGCCTATAATTCAAGAAACGTCCTTCTTCTATTTAAATTACCTCACATAAAATCGCAGAATAAAGATATTTTCCCAAGATAAAATTTATATTATATCCTTCCCTAGACCCCAATCTATTTCTAAATCAAATTTTATCGTGATCTATTCACCGTCGTATCAGATTTTGGCTTGATAATGTAACAGTCAGACAGAGTTACTTTTTCATTTATAATATTAAAAATGGATTTAATATTTGTTTAGATAAAATTTATTTGGGAAACAATTGTTTATTGATAACCCTATGTTAACGTCTTCAAATTTAACGTTTACGTCTTCAAATCTCTGACGACATCTATAGTTATGCATTATGCATAACTATAGATGTCGTAACAAAGTATCGAACAAGGGATCAACTCTCCTACTTTGTCTTTATTTTCAGAGTAAGAAATTTTGTTATTTCAAACTTCCAAGTGACGGCACAGTCGACGTTTACTCGTAATTCTATTTAGCGAGTGAATGTTCAAATGTTGTGTCAATTACTGTCACTGATTGGTGCAGTCGGACCCTGTTACTGTCGTACTAGTTGACACTGCGTAGGAGTTTAGTGGCGCAAACGTTTACGCAAACCGAATATCCTCCCGTACACTGCACGTAGTAGCCAACTAATTAACCAGAAGGTACATTCTAACTGATTTGCTTGATTTTACTTTGTTTATCTACACTAATATTATAAAGAAGAAGGATTTGTATTTTTGTATATAACGTAACTCAAAAAGTACTGGACCGATTTTAATAATTATTTTTTCATTAGAAAGCTACATTATCACTGAGTAACATAGGCTATATTTAGAACTAGATTACTATAGAAATCTTTAGAAATTCTTATTAAAACCAACCGAAGGTGTAAAAACATAAACCATAAAATGTCTTTCATCGCATACGCTGCGAAGAGTAATATCTACCCGTACGAAGACGGGACGGGCCGCTAGTTGAATATAATTAAGTGTTTATATAATAGGGACCTCAATTTTTGTAGTCACAGGTTTATCTGCAAATACAACGTGATCATTTCCTTTGGTTACACTACATTATTTCAATAAACACATCACCATCAGACATTTTCTGCGCAATGTAGTTTACATTACTTATGCAACACAATAAGCTTTACAGAAGTTTTTAATTTATAATACATATTAATCAAATATATCAGACATATTACATATAGCTAAGAACGCTGACTGATATTAAAGCTATTTTTAAGCAATCACTCATATCACATAATCACAAAAATGCCACAACTCATGTCCACAAAAAAGTAAGTAACAGGTAAGCTTGTAAAACATTGAGCGTAATTATGAAACCATCCAAAATGTGAACACGAGCTTTACAAGCGGATAAGCATAATGCAATACTGGGGCGTCCACCGATCTCTTACATATTAGTGAATGTTGCAATTGCTTATGATAAAAAAAACATGATAAATCGTCATCTACACCTCTAATTATGTATGGCGGCCCAACGATTGTAAGTGCTCAATCGATTTTCGAAATCTCGCCAAACTTGTCGATATCTGATCTCAATGCGATTAATTATTCATGAGTGTTCGATCACACAATAGGGCCTTGCGGAATCAATATTTATGGACATTGGTAGCTATGTGGAAAAAGCACCAAATGCTGTAGCAAGGAATACTCATGCTAAATTAAAGGGTCCGCGTATGGGAACCTCAAAAACAGGTTAGAAAAGAAAAGGAATTTCGTTCGTTTGCCAGTCTAATTGGGCAACAATCAGCCTTTGATAACCCAATGCCGTCAATGCCTTCCGGGAAATATCTAAATAATATTCAGTTTATAATTCCTAGCAAAAGTTAGGTGCAAGCAAAAGTAATCTTACGGTAAAGATTTAATTTTTTTTTGTTTTTTTAAATATAGCTTCTTTTGGTTTTATTATTATTATGGAATTTATTTATTATAACACTTGTTTTAGATTTTAATTTACCCTTTTGTGTTAAGTCTAAATTACATTTAAATTGAAATAAAATGTTTATCGTTTAAATGCACAAAATAATAAGCTGATAAATATTAACTAATCATTTGATCTAATTTGAATTTAGGAATAAATTTAATGTTACATTGTTTTCATCCCACAGAAAATAAAACCCATATTTTATTGGCAATTTACAAGTAAGTCAGAAACCAGTCACACTACTCGGTAAACGACTTTAAACTCTGACTTTTACCAACGTCATATTCATATACAAGTCGTATCTTACTAAAATTACGTTCAGAGCATTAATAGTATTGGGATAAATCTATGCACAGATAAAACAAAGACTTGTCAGTTTACTTGTTAACTCAACTTACTAATTTATACATTATTTCTGAGCTTAAGAACTACTGAACCGAATTAAATAATCACATATTTATTAAATTCGTCTCCGTCAAGTTTATGAAAATAACTATCCAAATATTATTTTTCTAATATTTGTATAGTTATTTTCATAAACTTTGTAGGAAAAAGAAATTATGAAAAAAATACTCATTATTTATTAAAAAAATATTACAGCATCAAACAAAGTTTATGAAAATAACTATCCAAATATTATTTTTCTAATATTTGTATAGTTATTTTCATAAACTTTGTAGGAAAAAGAAATTATGAAAAAAATACTCATTATTTATTAAAAAAATATTACAGCATCGAGTGCAAAAGGAATTATTGCATGAGTGCTGTGTAAATTAACTAAATTAACACGAGAGCATTAATTATTTATTTTGGGGAGGTGCGTTATCTATTTTTTTCTTCGACTAACAATTTACGTACAGGATATAAATGAAATATACCTACAAAAAATAAAACTAAATTAATGAAAACTTTTAATTCATCTCCTCAAACATTTAAACTAAGAAAATAAACTAACAGTATTTTTTTTAAACGTCGCCCCACACTAGGATTTTTTCCTGTGTCGTGGGTGCAGTCACAAACAGAAACCTTACATACATAAACACCCAGACCATGACAAATTTTTATAGGTCTTACAAAATATCTGTCTCGTGCGGGGATTGAACCCGCGACGCGTTGCGTAGAAGCCGATTACTCGACCACTGCGCTAAACGTGTCGTCATTAAATGTACAGTTAAAAATATATGCAGCTATTTTTCTGGATTTTAATTCATATCGATATCACTGTTTCCATCTTTTTATTGTTTTTTTTACATTTTTTTTCGGTCGGTCGGATTTATTCAGCCAATTTTTATTTTCAGCCAGTATATTTTTGATCTGATGAATAGATTTCGTAATTCGTTAGTCAGAAATTTATATCTAAATAAAAAATGCACTGTGGTTTAATGAACAACACGCAACCAGGAGATTGTATATATACCATTTGTACACTTTTTGGGTATTAAAATACTGAGTAAATTATCAGTTTTGGAATTAAGCCATCTTCGGCAATTGGCAGCACACGTGATTACCTGTTAGATGAATCAACTAATAAAACAAAGAATATAATCAATACAGAGTATACTTGTTTCGTGTTAGTTTATAAAACATACCGCCTCTTTATTAAACGACCCTGCATACATTCGCATACCAGTGGAATTATGATGACCCAAATTAATCGCTCGTGTAGGACGCCTCAGATAATAAATATGCATGTACAATACCAACCGAACTAGTTCTGTTAGAGGCAATAATCTGCATCCTCTGTACAATCACTCAGTTATGACTCGGCTTCCTCACGATTCCATTGTATGCCGATCTTTCATGCGTGAGGTCTTAAACGATAGCCTATAAATATGATTATATGCTTACTTTACAAAATACTAAAACATATAATGTGTAAATAATATGCTTTCTGCAAATTACTGAATATAAGTAACCCTGAAATTTAATTTTGTATCCCATGTTACAAATTGGATATCGAAGAGGACAAAGAGAGTAAATGATAAACAAATTTTACAATACATTTAATTACAGTAATAGCTACTTGTAGTAGTATTATACTTGCTCAATTGTATCAGGTTAACAACTTGCTGTTCCACCTGAGAGTAAAGTGGCCCTTTATGTTGCAACGTATTGGAACAGCGGCGATGTGATGACAGTTGGACGGACGAGTCACGATCTGTTATGTAACGAAGGAAGCAATAGTCAGGCCCTCCTTTGTTTTTCTGAAGTATTTTAACCTAAATTCACAGAAACATAAATATATTCTCTATGATGTGAAAAACGTCACGCCTAAAAAGAACATTCGGGAGAAACACTTTTTCCCTCTAGTGCTTGTTATATTTATTCCAAAATATAAGAAACTAGCTATCCGGCCGCGGTTACGCCCGCGGTTGTCATGTTACATCCTCTCCGAGAGGAAAAGAATGCAAGAGAGCAGATAGAAAGAGTTTTGGGAGAAATAGAGGAATACTAAACTACAATGTATAAGAAATATTATGGTACAAAAATATTACATTTATTTACAAAATATAATTTTAAAGTCTATTTACAAATACTTTTTAAGTCTATTGTTCGTAGCACACACGTCGTAGGGATAAGGGTAAAACGGAGGGAGGGAGGAAAGGGAATTTAGCACTCGCGTAGGCCACCGGTGGTAGGATCGGAACACTAGCGTAAGAGCGTACGTAGGTAGGACACGTAGGTTAATTGCGACGAAACAGGAACACTCGTGTAGTCGGTAAGTAGTCACAGCGGCGCGTAGCTTCGACGGACAGCTGCCTAGTCACGCAGAATACCCGCTTCGGCGGATGACTGATTAGTCACACTAGGCCGCAGTCAGGATGCTCTTCAGCATTCAGCAACAAAGATCAATATAGATGACTCGGCAGTGGTTTCTTCCACGTAACGCGGAGCAAGACGGCGATGGAGAAGGAGAGCTTCTTCCACGACACAACACGATGATAGAGACTTCACACAGCAGGAGCAGGTAGGTAGAATTTTAGTTTGCAGCAGAGATTTACGCGGAGCCTTCTTGAGTCCCGGGCCAATGCCAAAGGCCCGGGAACGGCCAGCACTACAGTGCGTAGTGTACGAGATAACTCGACGACTGAACTCACGAATCAACTGACATATTAGTTTTATTGAACTTGAATGTCATTGAAGCGTGAAATAAAACAAAATAAAAACGAAAAAGGAAAGCAATAGACTAATTCTCTCGGTCTAAAACAATAAAGAAAAGAGATGATATCATTCTATCTCTTTTAGAATTACATTTTTTATGTATAGTATCCCAACTTAAATTGATAAACAAAAGACAAAGTGACAATAATTTTGGAGGATGGAAGTTGAGCAGTCTCTAAATATAAATAAATAATATATTAAATTTAGTAAGAAAATATATAAAAATATGAAAACAATAAAGAGTAAAAATAAAATATATAGAATGAAACATAACAAAATTATATATAGTGTGCTACCGAGAAAAAGCTTATTTTCTCGATAAATAAAAAGTTATAGCTTAAAAATAGATCTTACAAACTAACTTAAAATCTAACTTAAGTATAATTAAAGAAACGGCAGGCAGTACGCTACATTATTCCCCCACAAAGAGAAAAATTTACACTAATGTAAATTTTAAATAAAAAAAACTAACCTTATTTATTTACACACATAAGTATATACATATTTATAAATGATCTTGGCTTATTTAAAGAGTTATCAACCGCTCGATAGTATCAGAGTAATTTCGTAAGAACGACAAATTAGAGAGATAAGGGAGAGAGTACAAAATAAAACAGCAAAAAAAAATGTAATTACCTGCCGCCTTAATGAGTATATACAATATTTACAACAGGTACAAAATTAGTTAACAATACATACAGAAACTTTATAAAACATGCGATAAAATATACACAAAGTAAAACATTATATCTTTATGTCTTTAACATGCCACTTGCCTCTAGATCCACTTTGGTCTTCTAAAATATATACAAGCGGTGAAAGTTTATTTACAACTGTACACTTAATAAATCGTGGTGCCAGCTTAGCACTGAAATAAGCGCCAGCATCACTTTGAACATAGTTCCGACGCCAGACAACATCACCAACTTCAAATTCTTTAAAAGAGTGTCTTAAATTATAACGCTCAGTGTTCTTTAGATGAGCCTTGTACAGAGCTACTTGAACTTTATCGAAGTATGACGATAAAAGGCCTAAATTATGTGCATAGACATCCCTAGGCATAAAAGTTATTTGGTCTAAATTTGCAGTAGGAGTATACAAGGAACCAGTAGAAATATACTCTCGACCAAAGACTAGGAAATAAGGCGAGAAACCCGTTGATAAATTGACTGCACTATTCATGGCACATTGAATTTTGAAAAGATGTTTATCCCAGGATCTATGATCTTCATTAACTAAAGAAGCTAATGCTGTGACAATAGTCCTGTTATACCTTTCCGTTAAATTAACTTGTGGACAGTAACGAGGAGTAAAAGAAACAAAAGGTACATTATACCGAGAAAGAAAATTTAAAAACTCACGCGACTGAAATTGAGAACCATTATCCATTATAATTGTTTGCGGTATTCCATGAGTTAGAAATACTGCGTTCTCTAAATGGTGTATAATATTTTTAGCAGTAGCCCGCTTAATTGGAAAGATTAACGAGAATTTTGAAAAACAGCAATTTATTACTAAAATATATTGATTTTTTTGACGAGTCATAGGAAAAGGACCCATTAAGTCTAAGGAAATAGTTTGAAATGGTCTCGAACAAATTTTTGGTTTACCCATTGGGCCAAATGGTGAGTGATTTACATGTTTATAAGCCAGACAGGTTTCACAAGTTGAAACGAATTTCGAAATATTACGAAACATATTCGACCAATAATATGATAGTGATAATTTTTTAAAAGTTTTAAAAATACCAAGGTGAGGATTTGAATAATCACCGTGAGCAGATCTTATTAAATCTTCCCTTGCAGAGGGAGGAGGCACTTCTTTCCAAACAAAATCATTACTCAAATAATCAGAGTCTATACGACGAAAAAGCTTATTATCCCTAATACAATAATAAGGATTAGAATTTGGATCATCCCGACACTGAGAGAAAAGAGTATTAAAATTATCAACATCAGAAGAGTTATCAAGAGCCAAAGGATTTACAGCACTAAGAACATTAACCTCAGCAGACTTCAACCGCGATAAGAGATCAGGGACAACATTCTCTTTCCCTTTTTTATGCTTTAAATCAAAATTAAAAGACGACAAGCGTACAGCCCACCGAGCAAGCCTGCCAGAGGGATTTGAGAGATTAAGAAACCATTTTAGGGCTGCATGATCAGTGTACACGGTAAACTGCCTACCATTGTCCAAATAACAACGCCAATGTTCAATAGCTGTTATTACAGCGAGAGTCTCTCGTTCAGTTGTTGAATAATTTTGCTCATTTTTCGACAACGATTTACTCATGTAAGCAATAACAACTTCTTTAGTATCCTGAATTTGTGTTAAAATAGCACCAATACCAAAATTAGAAGCATCGCAATGAACTGAAAAAGGAAGATTGAAATCAGGACAGGATAGAATCGGAGTAGAAACTAAAGCTTTTTTTAATTTTTGGAAAGAAGCTTCAGCAGCTGGATTCCAGGCAAACTTATGAGAATTTTTGCCATTTGAGGTTAATTTATTTAGTGGAGCTGCTACAGTACTAAAATTTGGAATAAAACGCCTAAACCAACTACAAGTACCAAGAAATTTTCTCACTTCTTTCTTAGATGCAGGTACAGGAAAATCTAGAACTGCCTGAATTTTGTCAGGATCAGCTCGAAGGCCTTGCTTATCTACAATATAACCTAAATATTTGAGTTCGTTACGAAAAAATAGGCTCTTTTCAAAATTAATTGTAAGTTTTGCAAATGATAGTTTTTCAAACACTTTCATTAAAAGAGATATATGCTCCTCAAATGAGCTACTTATGACAATAATGTCATCCAAATAACAAAACACTTTGTTATCAAATTCAGGAGCAAAAAGTTGATCCATAAGTCGCTGCTGAGTAGCAGGAGCGTTGGTAAGACCGAAGGGCATAACCGTAAAACGGTACATTCCTCTACCCGGAACGTAAAAAGCGGTCTTATCCCTGTCCTCAATATGAAGAGGAATTTCCCAAAAAGCCTTGGCAATATCGATGCTGGATAGATATTTAGCATCCTTCAGTTGATCCAGAATTTCATTAATAAGTGGAAGACTATATGCATCTTTTTTAGTCACAGAATTGAGTTTACGACTATCAACACAAAACCGCCATTCGCCATTCTTTTTAGGAGTTATTAACACAGGAGAAAGCCAAGGACTCTCACATTTTTCAATGACTTGTAGCTCTAACATTTTGTCAACTTCATTAACAAGAGCCTTTTGCTTTACCGGAGATAATCTATAACTACGTTGATGAATAGGGAGAGCATTGCCAGTATCTATTCTGTGAGAAATTAAATCAGTACGACCAAGATAACCATTATGTTCAAAAGAAATATTCTTAAAACGCTCAATAATATTACAAGCAACAGCCTTCTGATCTTCAGAAAGATGCCCAAATGATAGAATTTGTGAATCATCATTGGAACAATCAGTTTGAGAAACTAAATTAAGATTAAGAGAAAATAACTTAGGAGTTAAATCAAATTTCTTCCAAAAATCGACACCAAGAATAAGAGACGGATAGAGATCAGGAAAGACTAGAGCTTTAATTATATGTGTCACATTATTAAACGACATTGGTAGAAGCATGTAACCAATAGACTTAACAACATTTTTATTTGCAACCATTACATCTATACTCGACTTGACTAAAGTAAAACCTAACTCGATGAATTTTTTATGAGAATTATTACCTAAAACAGTAATTGAACTACCACTATCTAATAAACCAGAAAAATTTTTACCATCAACTGAAATATCAATAAAGGGACGTTGATAGTCATTTTCCTCATAAAAAATTGAGTTGGTCTTATAACACTTCATGAATTGTTTAACAGTTTCTAACCAAACTTCCCACTCTTTACTATTTAAATTAGAATTTTGTGAACAATCTTTAGCCAAGTCACTTACAAGTTTTTTGAATCAATAGCGCCTCTACTACACTTTGGACAATCGACTACTCTATATCCCTTTAACCCACACTTAAAACAAATCAACTCCCTAGGCTTATCACAATTACTGAGCGAGTGCCCATTAATCCGACATCGGACACAGAATAAATTTGATTGAAAAGAATTAGAATTTACGGTATGTCTGACGTTACTAGACTTTTTAGTAATGTTATCGTTTTCAGCAGCTCGAGAGAAATAATAATTATTAGGTGCAGCATGAGAGGGTGCCGTATAAGTCTTAGGAAAAGAAACAGTATTCTTATTTTGATATGAACTAAGAATTTTAGTTTCCGATGGCTGATAAGAAACAGATGGCTTTTCATATTTTGAACTATGAAGATTAGGTTTATAATTAAATTCCTTTGCCCATGGATTCGATTCAACGCTAGGTTCGTGAAAACTCCGATCGCGTTCTTGAAGATGTTCATAAGATTGACATGCCTGTATCAGCGAATCAATAGATTGAACATTGTTCACTCCTATAAAAACAGAATAACATGGCCTGATGTTATGCAGAAGAATGTTGAGCTGTTCTTGCTCCGACAATTTTTTTGTAAGCCTAGAAAACATGCCAGACATAATAGATATATACACTATAATTGACTCATCCGCGCCTTGAGTGCGTTTACGAATAGATTCGAGTAATTTGTAATCATAATCGAATACACCGAAATCCCTTATTAACAACTCTGCGATCTTATCCCAAGACAAATTCGGATTACGGCTATACTGAAAACGAAACCAGTGAAGCGCGTTGTCAGTAAAAATCTCAAAAGCATGATTTTTCAAAGTACTTTGATCAATATTACGAGAAATAGAAAATTCTGTGAGTTTTTGTAAAAAAGATCTGGGACAAGAATTTCCGTTAAAAGAAAATGATTTTAATTCCTTAATTGACGAGGAATAAATATTATGTTTGTCATGTTGACACACAGTAACGCCAGGTAGATTTTGATCTACAACTGTAAGTGGAGAACTTACTCTTGAATTGGGACAAGAAGGATCGATATTGGTAGTAACGCAGTTTAGAGATTCATATTTTTTCTCTAACGTATGAAATTTTTCTAAAAGATGAATATAATTTTCTTTAAAATCTTTATGTAAATCCAAATCGATGCGTTCTAATCTAAAGAACACATGGTTAAGGTAAGTTTCCACCTTTTTAATCAGGTTCCGTCTACCAGACTCGATAAGTTCAAGTTTTGCGCTGATATAATCAATTGTCACTGACAGTTGATCAATGTCATCAGTAATAGAAAATGTAGAGTCGACTATGACATCTGGCGGGGAAGCGGCCGATAATCTAGCAATTTGAGATTTTAGTGGTAATATTGTTTCCGCTGGCTCCTCGCCTCTAATGGAAACTTCGTACTCTAATTCAGGTTTGTTTAAAAGAGAAAAATTTATAAGTCTAGCCATATTGAACTGTAAAGATTATAAAATTTTACTTAGGGACAAGTGGAGTTAACTACACAATTAGTCTCCCTATTCCACCCAAAAAGAAAAATACTAAAAATTACATTTATAATCTATTATTATTAATAAGTAAAAGCGAAATAAAATTACGTTGGGCGCCATACTGTCATGTTACATCCTCTCCGAGAGGAAAAGAATGCAAGAGAGCAGATAGAAAGAGTTTTGGGAGAAATAGAGGAATACTAAACTACAATGTATAAGAAATATTATGGTACAAAAATATTACATTTATTTACAAAATATAATTTTAAAGTCTATTTACAAATACTTTTTAAGTCTATTGTTCGTAGCACACACGTCGTAGGGATAAGGGTAAAACGGAGGGAGGGAGGAAAGGGAATTTAGCACTCGCGTAGGCCACCGGTGGTAGGATCGGAACACTAGCGTAAGAGCGTACGTAGGTAGGACACGTAGGTTAATTGCGACGAAACAGGAACACTCGTGTAGTCGGTAAGTAGTCACAGCGGCGCGTAGCTTCGACGGACAGCTGCCTAGTCACGCAGAATACTCGCTTCGGCGGATGACTGATTAGTCACACTAGGCCACAGTCAGGATGCTCTTCAGCATTCAGCAACAAAGATCAATATAGATGACTCGGCAGTGGTTTCTTCCACGTAACGCGGAGCAAGACGGCGATGGAGAAGGAGAGCTTCTTCCACGACACAACACGATGATAGAGACTTCACACAGCAGGAGCAGGTAGGTAGAATTTTAGTTTGCAGCAGAGATTTACGCGGAGCCTTCTTGAGTCCCGGGCCAATGCCAAAGGCCCGGAACGGCCAGCACTACAGTGCGTAGTGTACGAGATAACTCGACGACTGAACTCACGAATCAACTGACATATTAGTTTTATTGAACTTGAATGTCATTGAAGCGTGAAATAAAACAAAATAAAAACGAAAAAGGAAAGCAATAGACTAATTCTCTCGGTCTAAAACAATAAAGAAAAGAGATGATATCATTCTATCTCTTTTAGAATTACATTTTTTATGTATAGTATCCCAACTTAAATTGATAAACAAAAGACAAAGTGACAATAATTTTGGAGGATGGAAGTTGAGCAGTCTCTAAATATAAATAAATAATATATTAAATTTAGTAAGAAAATATATAAAAATATGAAAACAATAAAGAGTAAAAATAAAATATATAGAATGAAACATAACAAAATTATATATAGTGTGCTACCGAGAAAAAGCTTATTTTCTCGATAAATAAAAAGTTATAGCTTAAAAATAGATCTTACAAACTAACTTAAAATCTAACTTAAGTATAATTAAAGAAACGGCAGGCAGTACGCTACACGGTATATCGAATTTTCGATGTCAATTACTGGGCATGCGAGAAAGCCTTCATCACTGATCTCCAGACAGATCGATCCTGCGTTAATCAGATCTAGCTACTTTCTATATTTTCATGTATATTGTACATGTGAAAATGCGTGTCTAACACAGTACACAATAATTCCCAATCAATGGTTTTGAGTCAAGCATTATTTTATTTAAATAAAAATTTATCGCTGAAATATATGTACGTGATGACTAATATAACTTCTACATAAATTCGATAAATATTTTATTATTATATGCTTTATTGGCACCATTAGATATCGGGACACATATAGATCATTATTTCAATGTCAGATTTATTTGATTGCTTTTTATTGTTTTGTAATTATACCGTTTTCCTGAGTTAAACAACTCACATCTATTCATTGACTGTTAAACGATATAAAATGGGTCAGCTCGTATTTAATTTAATATACAAATTTTACTAAAATACAAATAGCTCTATGCTATAGTACCGTAGTTTAAACTTCTCTATTAGTTAGAATAAATGTGACAATCAATTTAGGCAATATGTTTACTGGAAAACAGTGATCATTTATTTTGTATGCTGCTTACTGCGTCAATATTATGTTAACATAATATTGTACAACAGTAACTTTAACCGGGGGTAGAGCTCGCCCGTAATTTATTCAAGCAACTTCGTTGAATAGATGGCGAGAAATCCTACATTTGTCCTTCATTGTAACTGGTTCACCGTAAATACCAGAGCACAGTCCACGCAAATATTGAAATTTACACATTTTGCTGTCAGTATGTGGTCGTAATAAACAAACCCCTCATTATAACGGCGACGTAATTATTAATAAAGTAGAAAATGCATATATGACAATCTACATATACGAGAAATCTGCATTTAAAACAAAGTCCAATGAGATACATTTATATCTTAAGAAAGGATGAACCGATTTAAAGGATTACCGATTTATCGTCTTCAAAAATAGTTGGGCCTTAAGTCTAGTGACTATTAATTTACTATCATCATCATCACAACTCATGTCCGTCTTCACCCAGATACACGAGACTACATAACTTATGTTAGGGTGATTAGTGTTTAGTCAACCCCACTATTACGTACCGATTGGCTGACTTCACATACAGCTTTGAATTGTGCTTGTGTATGTAAATTACCTAACAATGCTTTCCTTCACAATAGTAGCATAAGATAAAAGTACATATGAAATTTAAAATATGAAAAGTACATTTATTTCATGGTAAGATTGACTCTGGCCCTCCTAAATAGGTACCGAAACCACAACTCCATCGACGCTCCAATTTATGAGTTACATAATCATAACTTATTACTTACAAATCTAACAATTTTTAGTCTTAATATTACCTGTTTTTCAGAGACAGGTACGAGACTGATAAGAATAATAAAAAATACTAACTGACTTAATTGAAAATACACATTACCCACACATTTACCAACCTCAGCGCTCTATCGAGTCAAAAATGGCCAGCTGTTATCTAGCAAAGCCATCCTTACTAGCACGTGTACTTGCAGTGATAGTACGTTTATGTGTAGTGGTAGAACTCCATGCACAACTGAACTTTAGCTATGTACAGCATTAAAAGGTGCTACGGCGTAAAACGTTACATAATCTAGAAGATAGTAATAACTAATTCGCTTCGTTTACATGAAGCTGAGATTCAGTTCCAGATCAATGCTTGGTAGAGTTAATTGATCAGTTAAGAGCAAGATTACATTTTGAAAAGTGAAAAGCAAACTAAAACGAAATCCTTTTAAGATGGAAATAGCACACCTTGAAAGAATTAAACTTGACACTACAAGCTCATCCCTAATCTGAAACTGCTTGTAGAGTAGAGCTCACACCTTCCACTATACTAACAACTATTCCTACTAACCAACTCGGTTGCAACTCTTCCAGCCCCTGCATAATTATACTAATACGCAAGTGTACTATTATCAGCATACCCAAAGATGCCGGGCTCCACGAGCACATATTTTATAAGGGTTTTTGGTTAATCGCACATAATCATTAGATGTTGTTCACTTTCAGAAGTGTCACTGACCACATTTTATCAAGTCAATATTTTTCTATATATAAGTCTAATATTATTTACAAATAATTAACACTATATAATAGTTTTATCAGTGCTGTAAATTACAAGACTATTTAATAATACACTATATACAAATTCATCACTCATAAAAATTTGAATAATACTTATTAATTGTCTTCTTTTATTTTACTACCGTAATTTCGAGAAACACACACGAAACTAACAAATGAACCAAAGATGTTAAATTGTTCATAAATATTTTTAAAAAGCTATTGAATTAACATAAATTATATTTATATGGCTTAAATTAAAAATAAACACTTTTTTAGAATCTATTTATACCGTGTATGCCATAATAATGCATGTTACGCTTGAAGGAAGTTCCATTAAGCTCTAAGCAACATAATAATCTAGTAGCGTTT
The DNA here is from genome assembly GCA_036419045.1 of Scirpophaga incertulas. Lineage (NCBI taxonomy): Eukaryota > Metazoa > Arthropoda > Insecta > Lepidoptera > Crambidae > Scirpophaga > Scirpophaga incertulas. The sequence continues at coordinate 12,618,265 of CM071641.1, forward strand.
AATTTATGATACATGTCTGTCCCACTAACCTTCATACTTCTACTTAAGTAAATCGTATGTGACGTTCTTGTTTTACCAAATAGCTTCCCACGGAGGTATGTATTAGGGACCAATATTAGTTGAGCGACAAAATAAAAATTTTAGTTAACAAGTTTAAATGTTTGGAGGCTCCAACTAAATTGGTTTCAGCTTAAGAACATGTAATATTAATAGAGAGGACACGACATAGCCGCTTGTCAAACCTTTGCATAATAAGATTATGCAAGATTTTGAACGACATAGGTTCTTGGAATGCAAACGACACAGCTGATGAGATGTTGGAGTTTGCTTTCGTTTGTTAACAAAACTTTTTCGGCTTTTAATGTTTATGTGCGTTGTTTAGTTCAACTAAAAACCTTATTTACATACACATACATATATATAGGTTATATCAAACTCAAGTCGAATAAAATCAACATTCAATATTGGTCCTGGTGCTCCTTGACAGACTATAGTTCGGCGACCGTTGAAATTATTTCTGAAGAACATTGATACATGGTATGAGGTTCCGAACTTGAGTCCCAGTGGTGGCAAATGAGAAGGTGAAGAATAATAAGCATTTGTGCCTTAGTCATTGGCTGTTAAAATGTATTTCTATCAAAATAGGTATATTAAATCGGATAACAGAAGCTTTACAGGTGTGTGTAGGACGGCTGCCGACATCGCGCTGCACACGCTCGTACACTGTCTTTTGCAAATTGTATGATTTAAGCGATGCTCACCGGTCTGTCTGGTAGGTTTTTCACTTCTCTGAAAAGGAAAAAACAGCGAAGAAGTGGCTCGCAAGAGACCGCGCTCTCGATCTCTCGAGGCTTTGGCGGGCAGTGCGATAACGTAAAAGCTATAGTGCACTTATTCAGCTGCCTTGTTGGGGGTCTACGAGCGATGCGAATAGGTACCGTGTCAGCGAGACACTAACTGCTGCCATGATTCCAGCGAAGCGGCAAACCTGTACTCTTCCACATTGGGATAATAAGGGCTCGGTCAAACCGCATATTCGAGAACAAAGTCCTACTCATATACGTAGTTATAATTTCATGGACTGTAAGGTATTCCCGAGAGTTTTAGTGGGTAGTTTCAGCCTTCTGCAGCGAAGTCCCATACACTATTCAAGGTTAAGGCTAGAGGTAACTAGCCAAGGAACTTGAATGGTGCATAAAAGTATTCTCGTTATCATATCCCTCGATATATAAAAGGTTAATTAAAGTGTAAATGTTTTATAATCATTAATTGCATTGCTGAAATATATCTAATCATTAAGACAGTACTAGATACAATTTGTGTAATAAAAAGAGTGACTAAAGGCCAATTCTCTAATTGTTAGATAACTTTTATCCGAATGTAACATATACAGCTTCATCATCAAACTGGCATATTATGTATTTATTCTACAGTTAACTGACGTTTGAAAAATCAGCCCTAAATTGCATAAAATACGGCCCGAAAAATTAGTCATGCGTTGTTTTATTACTTTGCTTCTTCACTGAGGTGTGATAAACATTACGTGTTATTATTTAAGCGAGATCGTTACAGCACTTTGTTGAATAATATTTTTTTTAGGAAATTACAAACGAAACGGGTCTCACATCTGTTTCAATAATTATAATTTACTTTCAGCTTCACTGACTCAGTAAAATCACATCTAGTTTAAACGTAATATTGCTTACAAATTAACCTTCACAGGTTTTAATTTTATGTGACCAAATTAGACGTTGTATAATTACTATTTATGTTTACACCAAGCCAAAAGCAAATGTACCTACCACAGGGTATTAGCAATAATTTGCCAAACTCAAAAATTTATCGGTGTTTTCTTTTTTAATTCCATTTCATAAGCTTTTTATTAACGAAAAAAGCACAACAGAAGACAATGTAACTACACAAAAACTGCTTATTGGTTCCGAAGTCGTTTCCAGCATTTACATTTACAGATTTTGAATAAACGAATGAGATAACGTGTACTAAACAAAATAATGCAATATTAACATAAAGTAAGTATATAAACTACATAATAAACTAATGTATATCGACAACTGTACACACTAATACACTAGACAATTGCCTTAGTGCTTTTTGAGAAAAAGACGAGACTCCTAGTCACAAAATCGGTACGCAAGTGCATAGTAGTAATAAGAAAAAAAAATCAGAAAAACGAAAACATTAGTTTGTTCCCACATAAATTAACAATGATTCAATGATATGGACAGAACAATGCGATCTTGGTCACCGCGTCCTTTCTTGTCGCTCGTATTAATGTGGTCAATTTGTATCAGTGTCGTATTTTAAGAAATCATAATGGAGCATCAACGACCTTCGATTGAAAAATAGACCCACTAATAGTGTAAAGGACCTTAAAAGAATTATACTCAGCACATGAGTACGCATCTGGCGCCAAAGCAGCCTCTGACATTGTAGCGCCGTACAATGCTCAAGTCCTGTGGTGCATGGAATACTGCACTGCCACTTCTGGAATGGATCTGTTATGGACCAGCTGGCTGCTCTTGCTTCAGTAAAGCGTTGGACGCTGAGGATGATCGATGATGGCACTCTAAGGAGTTTGACCATTCAGAATCTTAAACACAGTCAGACCGTTATAAACAGCTTGTAAATAATATTTAATAAAAATTTATAACATTTTAAATATTTTTTAATAAAAACCTTTTTTTTTTCGTTCGTACATCTAGCGATATAGCAGTGTTAATATCATATTTAAAGTAACTATTTATTTTTGCATTTAACTTTAATTACTTACAATATCATGTTAGAACTAATACTTATATACAACAATAATAATAATTAATAAATAATAGTAATTTTACTCTTGAATATCACAATTTAATTTCGTAAATAAATCGTAAAATTTTACTTGCATTGCGAAGGAATGAAATTATTTACTGTCCTCTGTCCTCCTGCCACAAATAAAAAATAAACTTCCAATCGCTGAATCATATTAGGCTGTATTTGTGTTTATCAACAGGCGAGATAAGACCAAATGCGTATTACTCAAACATAGTATAAAAAAAGTCGAACGAAAAGACCGAATTATATGTATGCGTTGAAATTATGACACTACTTCATTACTTAAGACTTACAGATATAGTGAGAATGGTTCGTCAAGTTACGTGCATATATCAACACCAAGATCAAAATGCATTTTAGCGTTGATATAGGTTAGTCAGCTTACCAGCAAATGTGTATTTCAGGTAAGCTGACTAAAAGCTACTCTTTAGAGCTAGGTGTTTAAAAGTTTGCCGTAATTACTTGTAGTTTAATGAGTATTGCATTGTTGAACCTTTTACGATTTTTGGTCAAATAATTCCCCATAGCTTATGAACATTATTTTGTTTATATTCTTCTACATTATTCATAATTTATAAATAGGTATGTTCCTACACAACGTAGCATGACCTAAATAACCCATGTGACCACGAGTGCAAATATCATATAAAAGCAAAAATTGCACTATCAGTCAACATCATCAAACTGTTGAGTATAAAACATTTAACGAATCGAATTGTAATATCAGCCTTGACTCCGAAAAACCTTTAAACTCCATATAAAACAATGAATCAATTCGACATTCCAACCACGCATCGACAGCCCCGCGGAATTCATGGTCATGCGAAACTCGTATCCATATCCCCGCGTTAACACTTTAGTATTCATAGTGGTACCAATTCGCGTAAAGCGTGGGTTCTAGGGTCACCTGCACAACCTCGACACTGGGAAGCGGAGCGGACACGAATCGTGCGTGAGACGAATTTTGAGGAAACATCAGCACTTCAATATCATAAAACATTGTAATGTGCGATTTAAGGTGGTAATCAGCAACTATATCATCATTATACCGAAATATTCATTTCGTCAATTACTTGCATGGCATGATTGAATCTTTATTGAATGTTATCTGAGCTTCGCGATTTTAACCACGTGGATAAATTTGAACACTGTTAATGCACAAATATTTAAGATATATACATATGTAACAAGATTGCTCAACTATCTCTCTCTCTCCCTATTACACACACACACATATATTATTCTATTCCTAGTCTATAGAGTGCAGTTACTGGTGCCCGCGTTCTACCTCTGGGTGACGGCTGAAAATCGGTGCTTTTGTCGTCAGGCATCACACACCGAGCCTAGACCCATGTTGCTGCTGCACACACGTTCATTACTATCATTTTCTCATGTCTGATCGTTGTACTTTGTACCTACTCCATGTAATTTGTATAAATGTGTGTGTTGCAACAAATAAACTTCTTATCTATCTATATCACTACATAGTATAAAACAAAGTCGCTATCCGCCGTCTGTCTGTCCCTATGTATGCTTAGATTTTTAAAACTACGCAACGGATTTTGATGCGGTTTTTTAATAGATAGTGTTGCCGAGCCGCTACTGCAAGCCTTTTTTTATATAAGTCATGTACCTATTTTTTAATTACTCTTTGATATTTTATAATTTATGTAAAATTCTATTGTCTTTGTCGTTACGTTGCTAAATTACTTTGCCAAATCTGTATTATTGTGAATTTTATTATTAAAACCTTTCATTGCCCACTAGTTCGCTTTATCATTTAAAACATTAGGAAACAGCCATATTCTACTGCTCTCTACTACTCAGCTACAGATAGAGTGATTCTTAAGGAAGGTTTATATTTATAATACATGCATAATATAGTAGAAAAACATACAATATATAACATACATGATATAATAAAAAAAAGTAATAAATTTATAGGTTGCTAATGTGATGTCGTAAATAAGCACGTTTTTTACATACATACACTCACGCCTTTTTCCCATGGGGGTAGGCAGAGATTACGTTTTTTATTGCGCTTATATTGCAAAAACTCTAGCTGAACCTTACGAAATAGACCAAAATAATGTACTACAGTATTGTCCACCTTAAAAAGTTCAACAAAAAAGTCCGCGATGGTTATGTCTATCTCTTAGGGATAACCCACCATTACTATTTAGCAATGCACCCGTGCGAAGCCGGGGCGGGTGGCTAGTAAATTCTAATTTCAAGGATAAAAATTACGCAGACGTTGCTTTTTGTACACTTCTGTATTATATCAAAATCTATGCAATAATAAATTATAACACAAAAGAAGCAAGACCCAGAGTTGTCTACATACAGATATTTCAATGTAATCCGTTCAACAGTTTCTCCGTAAACAGTTACAAACATCGGTCTGTTACAAACTGTGAAGCTTCTTCTTTGCATAATATCAAATAATTTGGCTCCCATTGTTTGTACGTTTAGATCTATTATACTTAGGATCTATTTTTTTTTATTTGTTTAATAATTACATATCATACTAATAACTTATCAAAAAACAAAACATACCAGCGAACGAAAACCATGAGGTTTATCTGTCGCTGCCTTTTTTAAACAAAGGGGTTTAATGTTCTTGAATGTAATAGATGTAAGTGATTTAAGAGGAAGGTTTATATTTTATTTTAATGGAGAAAATCACATTGGATCCGTGTGGACTCAGGATGAATCGTTAGTATTATTTTAAAGATGTATCTAACGTCTACACATTCTACGCTTTGTATGAAAACCGTAATTCATATGTGTCTATATTTTTTTTAATTAAATAATGTATATATCTTTTTAATTAACAATAATAAGAATATTAAGAACAGAAATACACAGAACAGTGAAGTCATTTGCAATTAAACTATTTATGTTCAAATACTTGGAAATAAATTTATACGATTTGAAAAATATACAAATAGAAATATTTGATAATATACTCATAAAACTCCTTTAAGATAGAAGAGTTTTACGAATATACGGTTATATTTTCAGTTTACAGAGACTTTATTTTGCATCATTAGTCTCACGTCGAGCATTATTCCTATTGATTTGTGTCATCCTGTTGCGTATTGATATAGTGTTACAAGTTCAGCTTCCGGCACGCCGCCCCGCTAAATCATAAATTGTATTACCTCCATATATTAATCAATTATCACATAATTATCTTATTATAAATTATTAATAAATTATAAAACTAATCTAAAGCCAATATTGACAGCCGTAATCAAATTTTTAATCATAATCTTAATATACTGAAAATGCCACTTCCGGTTTACGGAACCTAATATAATTTAGAAATCTATACAATGTTTAATTATATAAGTATACTGCTTAGTAATAATTTTGTGCAAATTAATAACTATTGTTGTATTGCATTGTATTAATATTGTTATAAATCGATTAATAAGTTGCTTGTGTAAAAGTATAAAAGCCAGTGTCCGCCATTTTTAGAGCATTATTAAACTGTCTGCTGATAACATCGCATCAACGTTTATTTATCCCTGTGCCATGTACAATAGTTTTGCTATTATTTTTAACACGTTAGCATAAAATTTCTCATCTCGTATAATACGTTTATTAATTATTTATTTATATTGTATATACTGATTTCACTATTTTTTTTTCCTCAGGAGAAGAGGCTGAGAATCCTCATGGATACCAATGCAACAGGCAAGCAGGGATGCGTTGATTATGTCCGACTCCTGGATGCTGTCGAGGCGGCTCGACCACACAGACCTACCGACTAAACTCAGCCTAGCCTTGGCCCTAATGGCCCTATGGCTTGAATGGAAGTTCACTATTAAAATTGTATTTTTTTTATAGTTTAGCTTCAGTAATGTAGGGCAAAGAGATGTGTGTCAATAATTTATTGTACTTTTACTTTTATTTTTATTATAGTTATTTATTTATTTTATTTTACATGATATTTGTTGTTAATTTAATTAATATTGGTTCTTTATTATATTATTCCACTTAGCCCCGACCAGAATGCCAGCGATGTCAAAGATTACTATGAACAGGTTACGCTGAAGTCGGGTCATATTTTTTTTATACCACGGAGTTGGCAAATAGGTCTACGGTCCGCCTTATGGTAAGCGGTTCCGTAGCTTATGGATACTTGTAACACCAGGGGTATCATTCGCCGACCCATCAAAAACCTATTTACTCCCCATTTGCAGAACTCTGTACTGTACCCCTTCGAATATCTCGACATTGAGTTCGTTCCACAATCGAAGGGTACGCGGAAGGAAATTGGCCATTTGTTAATTTACCATATCTGTCTATTACTGTAACTTGTAGTCAATATATATTTATTTCTATTCTATTATGTAAAAAGCAATATAACTTTTATTTTCATTTAACAATAGGTTTAGCTGAAGGATCTTAAGACATTCTGAAACAAGTCTTTCTTGGAACCGTTTCTGCGATTATATATATTTCCAATAAGATAAAATCTGGTACTACTAGTAACATAAAAATATTTCAACTTTTTACCTTGTACATATACGTGTATAAAGTTAATGTAACTCGTAAGCTCTTATGGCCGTTTTCACCAACTTTGTCTTAGCTTAGGCGACTCCTAAGAGACATGCTGTCTCACTCTTTTCAGTTAATACAAAAAGTGACAGCATGTCACTTAGGAGTCACCTAAGCTAAGACAGGGTTGGTGAAAACGGCCATTAGTCTTTTTAATTTTATATAATCTTATATTTAATTTAATTTGCTTATAAAGGGCTAAGTTAATATTATTTTGATATGTTTTTAATTTTATTTTTTTCGGCTTACACTGTAATTGACTGACTAGATAAGATAGAAAGTAATTATAACATTCTGATGTACTTATGCAAGTAATTTTCTATTATAACCTTCACGTAAATTACCTTTCCTTTTTTATTAAATTACCGTAAGTGCTAGTCTTGGAATTTTAATTGAAATACATAAATATCCAAAAGTGACCAGCTGACTCACTGGTTTATGCTCTAAAATCTAGCTCTGATCAACAGTCTTAAAAAACAACGGTGGAATGCGCGCGCCTGTAGCAACTAACTACGTATTTTACCGAAGACTCCTTAGCAAAACGCGTAATATAAAACTTCCCGTTAAAAATATTGTCTGATTATATACATAATTCTATGTAAAATTTAATTATAAGCTAACAATATTACAAATTAGGTGTAAAAGACAAACTCTAAGACTGAACCATAAACGCTTAGAGTAATGTTAAAACAATATTGAAACGGATACACCGTTCTTTTAGCGTATAACGTAATCTTGCTTTGCACTACGGTTTTATTTCTGTTTTAAGAAATAAAACCGTAAACCTCCTCAAATATTCATTCCACAGTTCGGCATACAAGATCTGTGCAATTGTGATCATAAAAGAGTAAATAAGATCTAAATCAGAAAATTTAAGAGTAATAATTTTCAATTGAATCATCGACAATTAAGACTAGAAATATATCCTTTTTACTTAGATATTTCTAACATCTGCAATTATACAAATAGAAATTATAACTTTTCTCTTATAACACAAATAAGCATGTATTGATTTTTAATACACGTATGCGAGTACTTGGTATTGATAAGCAATATAATCTTGAACACATATTCCTTTTTCAAACATGATATTCCCATTTATCAGCAGTTCAAAGAACGACAAGACAAACAATTTTCTTAGTATTTAGAATACGATTATACAATCGTTTTGAAACAGGTACCCGACGAATGGCAAAAATTCTTAGAAGACGTTGGCTTATCACGCACGGATGTGACTAAGATAAATCCTGACCGGTTTTTTGCCAAATTATATACCTCGATCCGGCGCTGCCATACTTCGACGGTTACCTAATAAGCCGTTTAGTTTAAATATTTGTTACCGAGATACCAAATCAAGTTGATTATCAATTTTTTTTAATAATATGCTGAGAGGTGAATTTTTTATCCGTTTGTGTATTTTATAGAAAAGTTTAATCGATTGTCTGTTATTATGTATAAGTCTAAAAGTTGTGCAACAGGAGTCTGATGAAAGATTTCACGTATCGGAGCTAAGAATGTTAACTTGAACGTGTGGAACGATTAGAATGGATAGAAATAGGAATGGCTATATATGAGGCATTTCGACAAATAAACCAGTGGTATAAGTAACACATTAACAAGGTATGTGCATAAAATGGTTAGCAATGAGAGTAATAAATAATATTACCAGAAAAGTTATGGATATGAATGTGGATAAAAGAAAGAGCTGTAAAGGAGAGAGGTAAGAAAGTATGGATGGATTGCTTGAAGAAAATGCATGCGCAGTGTCAATATCGAGATGACATAAGGGTGACAAATGGAAGAAATAAAAGGATGAAATGATAAATAGAGCAGACTAAGGGCAATATCTTGTAATCATTTCGAGATTTTATTGAGCATGAATGATTTTTATTTTTCATCTTGTAGCACATATATATAAATTACATTTTTATTAAATAATAAATATTGATTTAATAATCATCCAAGAGAACAAAAAGTTTTTTCGTTTTTTCTTCATTTTTGTTATCCATGCACAAAAAATTCAAATAACGACACGTTTTGAACCGTTTACTGCAGCAACATTTAAACCAATATAAATTTATACTCAAAAAATATTTTACATAGAAAATATTTTACTTATTTGGCATGTAAATTTAAGTTTTACTTTATTTTATTTTATGTCAAACTTAACACTAGATAAAGCAATAAACATTGGCCTTTACAAACAAATGACTGGTTCATCGGTTAATAGTTATATATGTCCAAAGGTCATTTACACTAATTCTCACAACAATAGCATCCCCAATGTGTAGATCAATGATCTTAATCCATTGTAAGCCGGCTGCGCAGCCACCAATCTTAACGGATTGATCAATGCGTAGGCGCCGACTGTCAAACCGCCAGCTGTCATTACGCCTCAATCTAATATAATAACGCCCATACGCTGTTTTTGTCATGTTTTTGTCCGTAAATATAAATAATGATTGCAGAGCGATTTTTCTAGACACAGTATACCAAATGCTATTTTTTATAGAAAGAAATACGAGATATTTAGGTGCTGACAAAGTTTAATATTATCATTTAATATTCATTTAGCGACATGCATATGATATATGCTTTTGTATCATAATTGTGGCATCTATCTGAATGTTTTCTCTACTTTTTGTGTTTTGTAAATATAATGTAAATATATTAAATTGTCTGTTTAGTAATTTAATTATGTATTACGGCTTCCTCTCTTCCTTTTAATGTTGTAAGAGCCGACCAAAGAAATTTACCTCTATTACGAGTAATTATCTGGGAAGTACCCGAACAGAGACAAAATAGTCCTCACATATGAATTGTTAATAATGTCAGTGTTGCATTATTAAATCCACACTCCGCGCTGTTTGCTCGCGCAGTAAGGGCACGAAACTTTTCTCAACGCAAAGAGCTATGGCAGCTTCCCATACATCATTTTATTCAAAAACAAAGTAAGGGTCTATGAATGAAATATACCTTGTTTAAAAGAGAATGTATTACTGATTAATAAGAAAATAAAATCTTAATTTAAGGAGTCCAGGTTTTTGAGCAATTTTGCATAGAAATTTTATAGGTTTACCTTTATTAACCATATTATTTTGCGCAACAACAACAAAAACGCAACAGATTTAGTATATTAATACATATGTTACAATTAACACACAAAATGCGTGTGCTCACAGAGCATCTGCCGTGGCTACGACCGCGACCACTCATTTTGGCTTCAGAACCTTATAAACAACAATATCCAAGAAACAGGCCAAAATCAGAATCCTTAAGCACACCCAAGTCACAAAAGCAATATCACAGTCCGAGTCGTATTATTAGTGGCGAAAACAAGAGTCCTTAGGCAGTCCGGGTCAAAAATTATAAAGAAAACCGGGGAAAAGCAGCGAAAACACACAGAACACACTCGAGCGTTGACGCAAGGCGGCTGAGAACTTGGTTACTTACTAGTCTGTGGAGCTGAGTGATATACTAATCTGTGTGAGCGATGAAAAATAAAAACGAAATGTCAAACGTTGTATTTTTTTGATAGCTCTGGATAAGAGTCTCTAAGCCAGCGCCCATTTTCATGTTAATTGCCAAAAAAGGTTTTTAATACTGAATTTCATTGAAATAATTTAAAATCTGTATAAACATAAATACACTAAACCAAAAATTACTTTAGCTATAATCGTAAACAATTTAAACCTCATATTTTATAGCAAACATTCATTATTTTAATATTGCAAAAAATAATTATTTAGTCTGGCAGCCTTGTACTATTGTCATGCCGGAAAAGTAAAATAGCTACTTTTAATTAATTACTTTTTAACCTGGCCTTACCTAAATGTGCCAAAATCATCAAAAATAGTTTATGAATATTTTATAATCATTGGTTGCTGTGAGTTCTTAAGACGCTTTCAAAAATTGTGAATAAAAATCTGCCATAGCTCTTTCGTGATTATTAGACGCACTTTATAACCAAAGAGAAGGAGAAAATTATAAATAGGGAAATAGTTATAAAATACTAAATAGATTTTTTTTATAACAACACTTTTTATTTCTTAATGATTGCTGAAGCTTTATCATTTGATCAACATTTTTAACTCCAGATTATGTTTTCTTTTACCATGAAAACATTTTCTTTTCTAAGGTTACTCTAAATTTACTATTACTGTTTTCTGTTAACAAAATTTGACTTATTAAGCATTAATACTCTTGTCTTTGGAGTAATCGTCAATCCTGTCTATAGCGTTTTGCTTTTAATTTGACTAAACAACATATTGCCATTGTCTTGAATTTAGTATATATAGCATCTTCTCGGTGTTCTAGCACATAACTTACAAAATTTAAGGATGTTCCTTCAGAATTTTGGTCTTGTTTAGTATAATCATAACGACTAATAAAATGGCCACGTAATCTTGGCATCACATATACCTAATTGTTTTTTCCTTCACCGCCTGCGTCTCTATGACTTAAGTCAAATCCAGACGAAATAATAATGTACCGAATGATTTTAGCATAACATCATGGTTATGTGCTACGCTATAGAATTTGATCGCCTACGTCAGTAGATATTTGCATACACAATAAGTATGTGACCGAGAGCCTTATACGACAACTAATATTATTTGATTAATTCAACTATACTACCTGTTCAAGGACGTACAGACAATGGAGTATCAGAATTTTCAGTTTATTTTTATTTTCCTGCTAACACTTTAAATATTTTACAATAATTTTAACCTATATCGTGTTTATATTTATACTAAATTAACGTACGTTACTTTACGTTTATATTTATACTAGAGTAAAAAATAGTACGAATGTCAAAAATCTATCTGTGTTCAAGCAGTCTGCTCGTTTACTAACTATAACATTAATATATAATCGATCGGAAACTATAATTAAACATTTTAAATTTTATTATTTTGGGTTAATCACCAATGAAAAATAACAAGTATTTATTTTCAAATTTACGATATACGTAATTTTTATTTTAAGTCAAGTTACAATTTTTTTTAATATAAATAAATTAAATACGAGATATTAACTTCATTTTTTAATAGTTTCTGACTGTTAATAAATGCTGTAGCTATTTGCCCATGATAAGTCATAGTAATTTATTATAATATACTCGTACTTATAACTTCTAGAAGAATCATAGTGTCTGTAAGTGCGTCGCCAACTATAGTGACAAATGTGTACATGCCCTATAATAACTTAAAGAACTAAGGTTATAAGTGTTAGCAAAACACCTAACTGCTTTGAGTTTTCACTGTTCATTATAAAAAGAAAAACCGCATCTTACAATCTTCTTTTTATAAAATATTCAAGCTCTGTAATATGTGTAATGTACTATAAACTCACGTGTTCGTACAAGTGTTGGAAAATCAATAAAGAAACCGATTTCATTTGTTATTAAATATTTTCTAATTCAAGAACTCGGTCGGACAATGCTGATATATTTTTTTAAGTGTTAACTGCTACACCTTAGTCTGGTCTTTCCGGTTTAGCTCGAAAATATGGTATTCAGGTAAAGGTGTATTATACAATAGTATATTTTTGGTTTAGATTTTTTGCATGTTAACCACACTGAAAACAAAATATTTTAGTGTTAAGCCTTATAAAAGTTCGCAGTACCTTAATGTCCAAATATTTTTGACATTACAATTTGTTATACAAATATATCGTATTCACAAAGCTCAACTAGATAATTCCAAACTAATGATAAAAATTTTATACGACCATATGACGATTACATCAACAAGATATTGAAAACCAATGCGTAATGCCGAAAATTTCCAAATAAACCGGTTACATCATGAACCAAAGTTCACAATATTTATGCATACCTAATATGCATCACTTTAAATCTTATGAAATAATCGGCAAAGAACATTGCAATATTTGTTTACAAACCTGTGTTTGACAACAATGCAGCCTGTAGGCACGTGTTGCGCTGTACTGTTAAAAAACTATCACTTTATTAAACTCTAACACTAAACTCTAAAAACAACACAACACACTTGCACATTAAACCTAATAATATAACACTTTTCATTCAGAAAAGCGATTTAAATTTATTCGGTATCGCTTGTCGTTCGATTTGGGATCGTTCGAGCGCACGTAGCTAGCGAGACAAAACACAACGACTATGGCACTGATACTGCAGGCTCGCGCGGAAGCGAGCGCGTGCGCGGGCGCAGTAGTGGGGCGAGGATAACGTGGAAAACTGCCTCCGCATAAACAAATGTCAAGTGATCCGACTATTAACTATTTAATGTTTGGGCGGAACGGTACACAAAGTAAGAATTGAACATAATAATGATAAGTACAGCGAAGGAACGTTATTTTTATTTCATTCACCGAGCAATAGCAAACAGCAGTCAAAAAATCATTTTATTGAAAAATTATAATGATTGAATATTTCAAAATAATAAAGACTATAAAAGTTATTTAAATAACGAAAGACCATTTCCTGTGAATTAGAAACTGTTTTTATTTCAGACCAAGATGTACATTAGTGCTTATGATTTTTTGCAGGTTGACGCACTTATTTTATTTTTCTGTCAATGATTATGTCTAATCTGCCTTTTTACTTTCGCTAACTAAATGTCTATACAATTCCTTGACATAATCATTACTTATAACTATTTTTCTTCAATGTAAGTAATATTATTATACATATAGATACTGGGTTAGAGAAGAAGTCCAATATTTGTACAACTTGTACAATCGTTAAATTACTTTTCAGATCGTAAAAATATGTTAAATTGTGTATTTCAATGTGTCATGTAAGGAAATGTATCCGGAAAGTGTTATATAAGTTTTGTCGCACGACGTATTATAATGTAAATATGAAACATTTCAAAAAAATTAATATTGTTCTATCTCATCAATATGGAATTAGCAAATCGCTCACATGTTTTATGAGAAGCCAGCGCTATTTTAAAACGTGCATTTGTGTTGATTTAATCGTATGCTAAAACTTTACATCTTCTGTATAAATATTGAATCATCCTTATAAATAACCGCAGTTTCCTCCATCATTAAGTCAACCTATCGATATTTATCGATGTCCACACGTCTCGTAAAACGTTACGACATAGCTATTTAGATGCGAAAATAGTAACATTTCGTTTTTGTGTTATGACGAGCTATATATTTAAATATTCGCATGAGATCAATATATTATTAACAGATGCCCTAACTATGCAAATTACTTAAATCAGTATATGTATGAATTATAGTAGAAGGTCATAAATGAAAAATCGCGATAAGCACAAAAATTCACTGCATATTATATCAGAAGTTTTGACGCAAAAATATTATATCCTCAGTACGGCCATTGTCAGATACAGAGTTCGATAAGTTTCTCATCACAAAGTTGGCCGAGATCAAATTGGTTTTAGCATTGGCGCTATGCGGTAGGATATCGACATTGGACGAGGTTGACTTAGATCCTTTTATAAATAATTTTGTTAGCGGTGACAAAAATATCACATTGCGGTTTGTCAATACAACAAATTTATGAAAACTATTTGTATGTTTGTTATTATTATTATATATTAGTACTTAGATTAAAATAATATATATATATATCGTATATTGCATGTAGACAAGACAATAAAAGTTATGACTCAACTTTAGCTAGTCAACTCGTTCAATATAATAAGAATTTTAAATATACAACACCCACAATGAAGAAGTCACGGGCGAGAGGTAGTTTCCCATAAAATACTGCAACTCCTGCACAACATGTTAACGTACGGCGATTCGTGTCAGTTAAGTTTCGCTCCACAGTCCCAGCAATTTGCATATGCAGTTTTAAATATTGAATAACGTGTTTTATGTATACTGGAGCACCTTCTATCGGACTGATCAGTGGGAGAACCGGTTATGGCTATTAAGGGCTGGCACTTAGCTTATGAACGTTTCCTTTAGTGGTAATTATAGTAATAGTAATTATACTACTGTTAATTTTATAAATATGAATAATTATAACACTAATAAAGAAATCTATAAAATGGGTTGTAAAGAAAAGTTGTTTCTGTTTTTGACACTAGCATACATATCAAGAATTTTATACCTTCTTATAAATATGTAAAACATTTGTCTTACATATCAACGATTTATAAGGCATGAAAGTTAAAAAGTTTGAATTATATTATACTTTACTACTTATATTGACTATTGAAAATTGAGCTTATTGTCAATTACAAAAAAGCATACACAAAGAAATTTAAATCTGTCAGAAAGATTTTTAATTAATGGCCAATGCTATTTATTGTTGTGAAAGACAGCCCTAGCAAGATTATACTTATCACCAACCCCAGATGCATACCAATAATGCGTGGGCGATCACTCGCTATGGGTACAGATGTCATAATCCAACGGTTGTCAAGAAAATGATCCTAGTGATAAACTTGATCAAATGCTAACGACACTGAGAAACCAACGCGGGACTGCAATTTAAATCTCCTTTATAAAAGGATAAGCAGATTGACCGATCGATTATGATTCTTGCTTGAATGCTGCTAGTTGGGGTCCATACTAAATAACGTAAGGTGGCCAAAGTATACGATCACTTCATCCATCTTTGATTGCAGTAATGACCTATTGCTGCACTGCCCCCACAACACAAACTCAATTTAGCTTGGCCGCTTCACTACTGTCACATGGGCGTAAGGTTAAAAATTTATTCGTAAATTAACTAGCATGAATAATCAAAAATAAGCTGTGTCGAGTCTCGTGACTTTCGAAATAATGACAAATAATGACTTTCAAACTATCAACATTTTACAAACCCTAGCGATTACACATGTATTCTTAATCCATCACCGCACTAACAAAACATGTCATTAAGAACAGCATAAAATAGTGTAGTTCTTATTGAAACCTATTGTGATCTAATGTTAAAATAGTTCCTAATTGAAAAATATTTACGATTATTTGACCACCATAATAAAGGCCGTTCAAAAGACGTTTACTCAATGCATAATAGTACTGCAAGTCACATCAGACAATGAGCACGTGACTATTATGAGCCGGAGATCGCTGCAGCACTCAGATCAAAGCTTGCTATGGTCATTGCGTTGCATGTTTCTATTTGTCTCTTCATGACTTGTCGCGAAACGATAGTCTTGAGAAAACATTTTATTTATAATGTTACAATGCAGCGTGTGTATTTCATCTATCTAAAGAATTGTTATTTTAGCTGAAAAGACCAAAGCAATGGGATATTCCCTACATAGCTTTTTCCCGGCGTACAATGCTAATAATTAAACCGATTTTTCTTTTCAGTGACAAGGTGGACATTGTTATAAGTTATATTTACCAGAGGAAGACTCTATGTCAGAGTCATCTTCTTGGGTACCACTGTCACTGTCTTATCTCTTTATAATATAAAGTAGTAGACTGTAAAATTACTATATATTGTATAATGCCTCAATTTGGTATTCTAAAAATCTCAAAAGAAGCACATGTACCAATAACGACTGTAACCGTTTACCGTTATGTAGACAATCTGCTTTTTTGTCAATATATAGCTATAAAAACCTACTTGGTTATCAATATAGTTGTGTTGGTTATCAATAAAAGGCAAACTTAAGACGATTTAAAGTTATGTATGTATTATATTTAAAAAACGATAAAACTACTAATAAACTACTAGTGCTAATAATATCATAATACCATCAGGCAAGCGGTGTTTTGTCACCATCTTGGTATAAAAAAAATCATTGTGTTAGATGAATCATTTTATATAGGTAAGTAGTAAATTTTAACCATACACGACCTCCTGGTATCGTGTAGGCAGTATTTTTACACCTACATAAAGAAGAGATTGTCAAAATATATTGTTTCCAATGTTTGAGTCATATTTCCGCAAAAAACTTACACGTATCGAGCTTCTTTATAAATGGTTTAAATGTGCTATTACCTATTGAGGTCGTTGATTCAAGAAAATTTTATTATATTCAATAGATAGAGCGTCGCGTCGGTGGCGCTGTGGTTCAGGCACTAGCCTTTTGACCGGGAGGTCTGAGAATGCCTAGCGAAACATGTACGAGTACTTGTAAGCATACAAAAAATGGCATGTAATGTATGTAAGTTGCACGTATATAGTGCATGTAGTTCATCATCATGGTATAAACAAAATCGGTAATCTAGATAAATAGAATTTTGTCATTTATTTACTTATCATAAATATATAAATTAAATTATCAATCAGTCAAATCTATTGATATGTGTGTGCCTAAATCTAAAAGATTGCTTTAGTAGTTAAATAAGGAAAAGTATGGAAGTTAAAATCGTCATATTTTTTTAATTGTTAAAATTTTATTAATAATAAAACATGGTTTAAATCGGCGATGACTAATCATAACTAACAAACAATATCTTCAAAACTCATTTGATATTACTTGTGTAATATAAAATGATATACAACGATCAGACCAACAAACATTCATCATTGGCAACTATTAAATAGAAGTAAATTAAGACTAACTAGTGAGTAATTACTAAAACTTAACAGACACAAATAAATTATGCCTATAATTGCCAGAGGGCATGCAGTACATTCTTTAACAAAAAGGCGGCAAACACTTCGTAATATTTAAGGCAAGATGAATAGACACTTGCTCTTGTTCTTAACTGCTCATCAATAAGTGTGTTTAGTCATAAACGACGTGTATACTGTATAATTTATGGTCTATTACGTTATGTTTATCGGTTTATTGTAAATATATGTAAACAGCTGCCCGTTTATTTCATTTAAATAACCATATGCTTATTGTTAATGTACAATAGAGGTTAGTCTCAAAATATATTATATTCCTATTATAATTATATAAATAGGTAGTGTTAAGGAGGGTGTATAATTTTAGGGACTTTTCATAGAAATGATTAAAAATGTATATTAGATATGCAAAAACTTGATGGTGTTTTTTTTTGTATAATATATTGCTGTATTCGTGTTTATTTACATTAAGCCCACCTGTCTTAGCGCGTCAATTTATTTTGTTTATCCTTACTAAATAAATCGGAAAGTGAGTTTGTTTGTTTGTTTATTCCGCTTTCACGCCGTAACTACTGAACCGATTGCTGGTACTTTTTATCCCGGAAAAATCGACAGATCCCACGGGATGCGCAATAGACTTCGCTCAAAAACTACTGCACAGATTTTCATGCGGTTTTATCAATAGATGGAGTGATTCTTGAGCAAGGTTTTGCGGTTTTTTTATCTCGGAAAAACTGATAGTCCCACGGGAAGCGCGATAAAACCTTCGCACCAGAAACCGCTTCCGTGGGCAAAAGCTATAAGACCCTCAACCCTCTATAGACCCAATCCCGAACTCGACGCGGGCGAAGCCGCGGGCAAAAAGCTTATTTCATAACTTTACGCTTTCAATATTTTATTGAATAATTTAATTTTTAAGATATCCCATAGGTTACACTGTACTATATAAGTTTATTTTGTAAATGTATTTATGTGTATAATATAATTATAATGTGTCATTTTATTATTATAGTAGTGCCTCATAAGGGATGTATACGGAAGAACAGCATCTGTGACGCCCCGGCATCATGCTGGGTCGATAACCTTGTGTGGTACATTTTTATGTTTTGTTGTGTTGGATCCACATAATAATGGGGATTATGTATTGTATGTGTCACTATGAATAAATGATTTCTTTCATTCTTTAAGCGGTCAAACCTTCTAGTTAAAATACTCCAAACGGTCGAAGGAAAACCTGTCACCATCATCATTCATCTTTGTTAATAGGTGTTAATCTCGATATTTTCAGATATTCATGAAGATATTTTCAGATCAATTCAGATAATTACGAATCAAAATTCATTATCAAACTGTATTGTTCAAATATTTATTGATACCTACTAACAATTTTGTATAAATCATGACTAAAGCTTATATTTAAAATACTCTTATATTAGTGACAGTTTCTGGAGCGCAATGAAAATTTTGCATTGCCTTACTAGTAAAAGATTTTTTTTAAATGTCTATAACTGTAAGTAAAAGGTTTTACATAACTTAGTAATAGAAATGAAATAGAAATTATGAAAGGGTTCATTAATTAATAAGGTCAAAATGTCACAATTGCACCAAAGGTCAATGTTACTAAATTCTCATCGTAAGCGCACAACAAGTTATGTCTATGTCGAAATGATTTTATAATGATGATTATTTCGATCTCATCAAGTTAATATTGACGTGTGCAGACATGTGAAGCAACAATTATCCAAATTACTATCATTCGGTAATTGGTCGTAACCACCGTAATCGGCAGTTTATGAGGGCTCCGTAATCGTCGTCGCTGCTCATTAAGCCCTTTGTGAACAATCCTAAACGCAATGAACTACAACCGCGCAAGGTATATTATTTAACTAGTTAGTAAAATTGTTAACTAGTTAATAAAATTGTAATACCTAATTTTATATTAATATAACAAAATCATACTTATGTAAAATCACTCCTATAATTTCCCTGGAAGGTTAGGCATAGTTGTAATTCAACAGCCACACTTAACTAACAGTTTTATTATGTTTCAGTTTATTAAAAGGTACACTACCATAATTTTTGAAATTTTTAATTGTAATTGATTTCCGTAATGTATTCTTACTTTATTCGAGAGAGGAAAGGGAGCAGCAACATATGTATTCTTTATCCATCACTGCATAAATAATGTAGAAAATAATAGTGCCATATTAAATCAATTTTTTTTTATAATTTTACTGCCTTTTGTCATTTTGTCGCTTCCGTCCCTGGGCGTATAAGTTATATACAAGAACTACAAGAAGGAAATATTGGAAATAATAATAGGAAAAGTAGTACCGATATAAATTTTTCCTTTATAAAACACTAGCTGACCCGTGCCCACTTCGTTCGGCATAATATTAATAATCCCCGAAGCGAGCACGAACGCGAACCGAATTAAACCCGAAGCCATCGCGCGCCGTCCGCTGCTTTGACTTAAGACAATGAGTTTACTTATTTTTATAAAGATTCATAATTTTTAGTAATATATGACTAATAAATATGACCTAATGATTTAAATTATTTTATTGATATTAAAAATTAAATTACTCGTATCTATGCTAATATTAAAAAAAACTACTTTTTGTAACATAAATATAAAAGTTAGACATAAGCTATCGTTGACTTTTTTGTAGACATTTTCAAGCTTCACATCTTTTCTCTAGAACTCAAAAATATATCTTTCATAGTTAAGGCAGCGTTCGTAAGAAACGCTTTTATTGGACCGTTTTTTCTCCGATTCACTTTGCAAAACGGACTACCACGTAAAAGCCTTTTTATTTTTCGGTATTTTATATAACCTATGACACTCAGCAATAATGTGGCTTTCTATTTTTGAAAGAATTTTTAAAATCGGTTGAGTAAATCCCGAGATTACCCCTAACAATTTAACAAATATACAAACACACAAACTTTACTTCTTTATAATATTAGTATAGATTTACAGTGGTAATTTTTTTGTATAAAACTATAAATATCAGACGCTATGACGATGCTTAAAATAATAAAGCAAAATATGTTATACGCTGACAACAGTTTTATTTCCAAGCAACAGTAAAACCCAAGAGGCAAGCATGCCACATGTAATCTATTTGGATAAAACATTGGATTTCTAAAAATATTATTTGAATAAATATATAGAAAATAAAATTATTTGATCTTGAATAGCAAGCTCGCGTCACAAGACGATATTGTCTATTAAATTTCGAACGGCATATGATAGCGAAATTATCGTCAATAAAGTATCTAATGCGCTTTTGCAAGCTTATATTCGTTTGCAGTCTATATTGATATCGTTAATTTTTGTATGAAAACTTTGTACAGCGCTCTTATCCGAAATTAATGAACTAAAATTATACCATTTTTAGGTAATAGGTTGACAAGACTTATATATGCTGTCGTAATATCAGGGAGAGAATAATAAATATTATAAATATTTCTTACACTTACCAAAATAAGCTCTGTAAGCTTATTTTGATTGGTTATTGCTTGTGTTATGGGATCTAGGGTAACGAATAGTCATACATTTATTATACATATATAAAGATGTTTGATAGAAATATATATTAATAACCATGACTAAGGTACAAATGCTTGCATTCATCATACAAACATCTGCTCCCATGCTGCGGGATTCGAACCCAGGCCCCTAAGAGATAGCGACACTTTCAAACTACTCGACTACGGAGGTTAATTAAAACTGGACATCTTAGTGCTAATTATAAATAATAAATTTGTACTGTAATAAAGTGTATCGGCAATGTACTACATGAATGACTACTATGATCTCATTCCTACCCACGCTTCTTACGATCAATTGATTAATATCTGATAAATAATTAATTACTTACGTACGTATTCAGTTACGCTGTTACACAATATTTAATTGTTAAAATGATGATATAATGTAACAAAGTAAAACCACGGATATAATTTTATGTTGTAATTTGAAAAGAATCAAATTATACTGTAATTAAGAAATAGAAGAAGAAAGAGCTTTTACATAAAAAGAAAATATCTACATAGATATTATAAATAAATAACGTCTCTAGCCTGACCGTTTTCGCGGCGGAGGTTCTTAAAAAATAACCCCATAAATGTTACCGCTACTTAGGTGGATGTCAGAACGTGAAATCGTTAGTCTTCCTTTTTATTGTTGTTATCTACATTTGCATGCGTAGAATCAAAACTTCGTACGCCTAATCAAACAAGGATCGCAGGGCACATAATGTGCGTTGGCGTGAATCCTTCCCAGTTATGGATATCACGTTCAAGGCAAAAAATATACTGCAAACAAAGAGTGTAGACGTTATCAAATCAAATCAAATCAAAATAATCTTTATTCAACATAGACCTTTACAGGCACTTATTGACGTCAACAAACAAAACAAAACAAAAGCTTAAAAAAAAAAACAAAAACCTTGTCCGTGTACGAATAAGGAAAAAAAATATTGACTCGACACCTTTCGTTAGTCTCCTAATGCTGAATTCTGTATAAAAATGCAAACATTCAAATAATATATAGGTAATGTAAAGTTAAGCAAGAATAAAAGTCATCATTTATAATACAAAAATATAAGATTACTGTCAGATTAATACCTATTTTTTATTTGCAAGAATTTACGTTATGCATGTTTAATATAAACATTTAATATATTTTTAAAAATACCTTTAATGTGTTTTGTATTTATTCTTTTGTTTGGTATGTTCAAAGTCTGTGCTAGTATACTATATGTACAGTAAATACTTACGACGTATTAAAAAAAATATTAAACTACAGGAAATACTACAGAAAAACTAAACTACAGAAAAAAATATTTCTTAACCTCTCGAAATTAAACTCGACATTTCAATCCAAATGAAGGTAAACGAATTTATGACAGGTTATTCATAAATCGCTAAACTTTAAATATTGTATTAGGTAATAATAGTAATAAAGTTTATTTGCCCAAACTATGAAGACAATTACTTAAGAAGAATAATAATAGAAGAATAGAATAAAGATTTGCCGTCGTTGGCATGCAAAAATGTATGTTCGTACAGTAATTATTATAGAGTATATTACTATTTAATTAAATTATTTTACATTGTAATTCTCATATAAAATCATAGATTTAAATTACTAAAATGTCAGTCGAAAGATTAATATGTCAAATCAAATTTTTATGAACATACATACAAATAAGGTAATTTAATGTCAAAATTAAAATACCTACTCGCCACTGTTCAAATTACTTTTGAATCAAATTTCATCAAAATCTATTCAATTCTTGCCTTGAACCTCACACAGACATATACCTACTATAACTTTTACCATATTAATAAAAAAATAAAATAAGATTTTTACATAACATAATAAGAGAATGTTATGTAAAAATCCTATTTTAAATTCATTAATAGCATATGGATATGCATTTTGACTATTTTGGATGATTCCATTAAGTATTTTTAACATTTCGCGTGGGCACATCAATATAATAATTTTGATTGCCTAGACAAAATTAATTTACTTCACAGGAGATCATTTTGATCATGACCGCCTAGATTACTATTATGCTGAATACTAATCTATTTGAAATTCGTTTTTACTTTCTACTGTCATAATTATTCTCAAATGAGTAATGTATTTTTTACACATCTATTTCTGTCTCTGTTACTACACTGGTCTGTCACCTAGCTCCATCCCCAAAACCGCCTCTGATGCCGCTAAGAGGGCCCGACAACCCTAGTTTTAAGTAGCGTTCTAATGAGGCATGTCTCAGCATGTCCACTGCATCTCTTCAGTCTAGTATTTAGTGTTTATATCTTTAAAAACTACAGATGCATTGTTAAAACTGGCACTGTTCCTTTTTTAATGAATAGTCCATGGCAGCACTCGTCTAATTTAGAGGTCCGGAGTTCAATATTACCAACTATTAATGTTTTCCAGTCTGCTAGAAATCCACACGGATCAGTGCAAGGCAGCAAGTCGTGCTATAGTTCCCATCTTCCGGAAACCAACCCAACGTGGCTTTAAAAGCCTACTGACAGGGGCTAACAACGTAGGTGCAACACTAAAAAACCTTCATTCAATCATACCTTCATTATTTTCTGTTATGTGGGATATTCAGGAAAGGTTAGAATGATCATGCATTTATTTTTAACACATTTATTACTCTCCAAAACACAAACTTTAAATTTTATAATATTATCGTATGGCTATTTCGTAATAACATTTGCGTCAAAATGAAACGCACGCCATCTGTGTACGCACATAGAAAAATAAAATCATAATTTAAACTTGTACCTCTACTTCTCACTAGATGGCGTGATAAATTGGAATGAAATTGTCATGGAATGCTTCAGATGGCGCTTGAAATGCAAAAATAACATATGTGCGCAGTTATTCAAATATTGCATAGTATTTTCAGCATAGTATTAAATATCTTTAAAGTGATTACATATGTATTATTCAATAAAAATCTATTGAAAATAATAAGAGTCTTTTGTTGTTTGTTTTTGTAAAATTGTTGTTTATGCAGAGATGTTTATAATATACCTACACCATCAATTTTAAGATTTTATCATAAATCTGCTATGTAAATTTCTTACAATGGCTTTAAAACCAGAATTATAAATGAATAAACATAAAAATTGAGTACATACAGATAATACTGTACAACTGTATGCTAAAAACATTTTAATGAGATATAAAAAGATCTATTTATTTTTTTCCATTAAAATTTTGTTTTTTTTATAAAGCAGTACGAAAATAAAAATGTTTATAAAGTATGTCGAAACGCATACCAGGCATAAGTCACGAAGGACAAACGCTAATAGATAGGCCAAATATATACTGGATGCACATGATATGAAGGACAGAAGCACTTGTAGCCGCACAATTTTAATGTTGTCGAAAGTTCCTGTTGAAGAAGCAAAACACGATAATTATTACTACGATCAATGATCTTATAATATACAAACAAGAGGTAGATACCGCACTAGAGCGTTAAAACTGTGCCGTCCAAATTCGAGTAATTGGTGTTATCTCATTTAGTCGCATAGTACTACTCTCTACTGCTACTCTTCACGTCGTTCCTCTTTCCGATTCTGCTATCTGTCCCGTACTTTCATTCCTTAATAAATCAGTATGATTCAGTATGATCAGAATGATCATACTGAATCAGTATGATCAGAATGATCAGTATGATCAGTATGATCAGTTTCATTCCTTAATAATTTCGTAAAATTTTAAAAATAAGTATGTTCATGCAAAACAGAATCAGTTTTTTAACGTCTCGCAGTATATACGTCATTCATCTATACATATAATAAGACAGTAAAAATATTTTGTCTGTACATTTAGTATTTTTGACTGAAATGGATAGAGGGGCACTTAAATAGATTATTAGAAAGCAAAAAAAAATTTTTGGAATTTTTTGTCTGTCTGTCTGTATGTATGTTCACGTTTATCTCCGAAAGTACTGAACCGATTTGCTTGAAACTTTCACTATTTGCTTTGTTTTAACTCAGAATAATATCTAAACTTTGTTTCATCAAAATCGGTTCATTAAAAAAAAAGTTATCGTCATTTTAATGAACTCAATTAAATAAAACTGGAGTGTCATCTGTGAAAATTGAAGACGGTGAAATTTTAATCAAAAGTACTGTGAAAATAGTATTTGTGGAAAAGCTCATTGTTTTGTGCCATACTATACATACATACATACTAATATTATAAATGCGAAAGTAACTCTGTCTGTCTGTCTGTCTGTTCCGCTTTCACACCAAAACTACTGAACCGATTTAAATGAAATTTGGTACACAGATAGTCTGGAGCCTGAGAAAGGACATAGGCTACTTTTTCATGCAAAAAAGGTTGTAAAGGGTTGTAAAAGGTTGAAAGGAGGGATTATTGGTTGTATGGAAATATTGTTAAAACTACTGAACCGATTTAAATGAAATTTGGTACACAGATAGTCTGGAGCCTGAGAAAGGACAGAGGCTACCTTTTAAAGCAGAAAAGGGTTGTAAAAGGTTGAAAGGAGGGGGTGAAAGGTTGTATGGCAGTATTGTTAAAACATATCCTTCCTGTGGGAAATTCGAATATAACGCGGGCGAAGCCGCGGGCGGAAAGCTAGTAATAAAATATAATTGTGTACGTCAACCATTGAATACTCTCGCATTATATTAGATATTAATATAATTTTTTTTCCTATAGTAAAATCCTATATTCATTATAAGGCCTCAAACTATATCCACACCTCTCTCAAAAATCTAGTTTTGACGTGAAAACATAACAAACATCGGCAGAGTTACTTTCGTACTTATGATATAGATAGGGATATTAACGACTAATAAAGATGTAGGTTTTAAACATTAGGAACGTTACTGTATAAACATGCTATGAAGCGGGATCATACTGCCACATAATACTTTTAGGAACGTGTATTGAATAACCGCCTCCTTACATATCTTGAAGCCAATGACCTCCTCACCGATCACCAGTTTGGGTTCCGTCGAGGAAGGTCCACAGGCGATCTCCTGGTATATGCCACTGACCTCTGGGGCGAGGCCATAGAGAAACACGGCGAAGCTCTTGCCGTGTCCCTAGATATCTCCAAGGCTTTTGACAGGATCTGGCATGAAGGACTTTTAAACAAGCTTCCCTCGTACGAGATTCCTGCTGGCTTATGTACATGGATATCAAACTTCTTGAGAGGTAGATCTATTAAAGTAGTAGTCGACGATTGCTCATCCGAACTACTAGAGATCAATACTGGAGTCCCTCAAGGGTCTGTACTTTCTGCCAGACTCTTCTTGCTGCATATAAACGACCTGTCAGCAAATCCCGGAACCTTTGGGTATGCCGACGACAGCACAGTGTCAGAAAGGTATATGTCCAGTGCACGGGCCAGCTCATTAGAGATTAATTCTCTAAGAGAGAGGCGATGGAGATGGCGATTGGGGCGATGCCAATTTGGTTGAGTTCAATGCCTTTAAATCCCAAGCGTGTTTGTTCACCGCTAAACGGAGCGCCTTTCTCCTAACTCCGACTTTCCGAAATGTAACCTTGCCGATAACCAACCACATACAACTCCTCGGCATGGATATTTCGTCCAACCTAAACTTCGGGGGATACATTGAGTCCTTGGCGAAAACTGCAGCTAAAAAACTTGGCATTTTATTCAAAGTTAGGCGCTACTTCACTGCAGAACAGGTGCTCAACCTATATCAAGCCCAAGTTCAATCCTGCATGGAGTACTGCTGCTATCTTTGGGACGGCTCTGCCCGCTATCAGTTGGCTGCCTTGGACTCAGTAGAAGGGCGAGCTAGAAAACTTATCGACGACGAAATACTTATAAACTTACGTCTCCAGAGTCTAGAACACCGTCGAAGAGTTGCTTGCCTTTCAGTCTTCTATAGGTTGCATTTCGGAGAGTGTGCGTTGGAATTACATGAATTAAGACGTAGGCTTAACTACCATCCTTACGTGGTGGACTATCCTCGCACATGTACAAAACGGTTCCAGTCTTCGTTTTTAATACGAACAGCTAAGATGTGGAACTCTTTGCCGACGTCTGTGTTCCCGGAACAATATAATCTTACGGTCTTCAAGTCTCGAGTGAATAGGCATTTGCTAGGTAAGCGTGTGCCATCCTAGTCCACATCGTCACTTACCATCAGGTGAGATTGTGGACAAACGCAAACCTATTTTAAAAAAAAATGCTATTTCTGTGAACCATTATAATATTATCACATAACGTTGTATCGTCGTTAACAAACTAATTATGATTTAATAACTGACATTGTAGAATAATATTCACTATTCTTTTTATGAAATAAGCTCATTAGTAAAATATTTGAATTAGATATATATGGTAGTTATACATATGGGACGCTTAATAAATTTTACATAATTTACAAAGTCGATATATAATCTACACACGTTTCAAATAACAAATCATTGACCATCACTAATATTTCCTAGCGTGTGTTTGACCGGCACCAGTCAGTAAAACGGATTCTTACAAAATCCAATTAAAATTATGGATAAGAGCTCATTACTAGAATTTCATATATTGTACGATGGTTTTAATCTTCGCTGAGGAATACATAAGTTTCTAAGGTTGCGGTTATATTTCGAACATAGAGTAATTATATTTTAAACATTTAATTAGTTCTATTTTTACAAGTAACGAATAACAGTAACGAATAAAAGCCGGTTTTTCACTATGGTATAATAATATTGTATCTTAAAATGGCGTTACGATATATTAAAAACTATAATTTGAAAGGGACAGCCCTGATATTACAACGTACTAAAATAATCCAATGTCCAAAAACAATAGCATTCGCTTCGTTTACGAGCGTGTTTCATGGTGTAACATTTTAGCAAGTCAGTAAAAGATCACGAGTTTGCTAAAATCGAGCATCTACTTAAGTACTTCAACCATGTACAGTAAGCGATACGTACGTCAAGTTTTACATTTAAATTACAAAAACCACTACTATGTGCTATTTCAAGGTCAAGTCAACATGTAAAATCTGACGCATTGCATTATACATATGTCTAATATTTATCAGCACTTACTAAATATATAATATGTGTGTTAATTCAGAATAGGGTTTTCAATAGTCGTGTTTTAACCACATCTTTACGAGGTTTGTAGTTAAGATCACCGTGGAATAAGATTATCCCTGGATAATCTTTCGTTTCTTAAAGGCGCAAGTTTACTGCTCACTTTAGTTGAACATAGATTTCGGAGCACCTCTATCTGGTTACCACTTTCCTTCGTAAGTTTATTGATCCAATAAATTAGAGCAAGATAGCTCGTCAGTAACATAACACAAGCCTTACATAGCTTACTTTGGGCTAGGCTAATTGGTATAAGGGTAAGAAATATTTATTATTATTATTTAATGAAATTAACATTTTCATTGATAGACCAACATTTGAACCTGGTATTTAATGCTCGTGGCAGGATCGAGCCCGCACGTCCCGATTCGAAAACCAGTGTCGAAACAACGCCAACGACGACGCCACGCTCCGACCTACATAAATAATTACATTATTTTATGATTAATCTGGCTATTACTTTGTCATTAATCTCGTTAATACTTTATTGCTAAACATTAAGTTTATACTTCACTTTTTCGGAAGTATCATCAATGAGCCAGCTCGAAGTTGCTCGCACTGTCCATTCAAGGCAGTTCGCCTATGGAGGCTCTAAAACTATTCACGGTGATGTTTTTGACAAATGCAAGTATGAAGCAAGCTGTAATAACAGCAACCATTTTGTATTCAATGAGACAACGTTACCTCTCTGTGGACAGAGTTTTGTTTGTTCCTCAATACACAACCAATCGTTAATTGACGAAAACATGCGTATGACATACGTGTGTACGAGGACAATAGAGCCAGGAATCCTATTATCTGAAGCAGTCTTCTAGTAATATGTAAAATTTACACACTTTAACCATTTATCAAGTACAGGATCTACACAGCCTACCTCTTTATCTATCGCTCACGAATAAAATCGAACATGCAAATTATGTTCGCAAGCATTACGCCGACACTTCGCACTTCCCAGGCGTACAAATGTTAGCCTATTACGATAACAGTTATTCACAGCTCGTGAGCTACCAAATAAGCATAGACTGAGCGTGGTTTTGCAATATTTTTCTCCGGTGAAGTCACGAGCGCACGACTCGGAGTGCGAATTGCAAGGACCGCGGCAACGCGCCTTCGCCGCTTCTCGGCTGGTGTGCAATTTGTAATGACTCATGATAAATGAGCATAGAGGATCTTTCGTTAAAATTTGCAACTGTATACATATTGATTGCAATAGGTTCCCGGCGAAACTTAATTTAATACCTTTTTATCATCTTTTCAAATTATGTAGACGACTGTAACCAATTACCATCAGATGGGCTTGTTTTAGCTTGGATGCTTGTCTGTCAACGAATCACATAAAAATCCCTTAAGTGATTTAAACAGTACAATAGAGTTACTATTCGTACTCGGGAAATTTTTAATGCGCGTGTGTTTTGGATCTAATCTATAGCGAAATGCTAACACGATAATTTAATTATGAGTTTATCCGTCTCCTGCGGAGTCACCGATCTGTTCCGATACCGCATAACAATAACTATATCTCAGCTTACATACAAAGCAGCGGAGTAAATGCGCAGATGCACCAGGCGTAGGAGCTGTCGACAGAGCTGTAGTTTTGCAGCGGGGATATGCTGCTAGTATATAGAATATCATTTTATGGAATAGAATGACGTAATTCTAATCTAGTGAAGACATAAAAAGTACCTACATATTTTAGGTGTCCTTCATAACCATTTTTTTTTTGTTAAACACCTGCACTTGCGATTTTGACAGCTATCTAATATAAGTTCAAAGTTAACCATCTAGATCTAGAACTAGATACAGTTGACACCACATTCAAAAGAAGCGTTAGGTTAGTCCAAAAATGTGGTCTTACGCCCTAAAGTATAATA
Source organism: Scirpophaga incertulas (assembly GCA_036419045.1). Taxonomy (NCBI): domain Eukaryota; kingdom Metazoa; phylum Arthropoda; class Insecta; order Lepidoptera; family Crambidae; genus Scirpophaga; species Scirpophaga incertulas. The sequence continues at coordinate 12,648,704 of CM071641.1, forward strand.
TTGTTGAAATACAATTTTTTCCACCTTTTTACTTTTTTTATATATCGTTTTTAAACAATCACGGTACAACTGAGAAATAAACGTCAACAGAATTCAATGCTTCCATTGACAATGTATGCAACCTCAGCAACACAACCGCAAACAGATATACTCATTTGTCACCATTGTAGTATAAACAAAACTTGATTATACTCGTATAAGGTTTAATTTGACGTGAGAACAAAATGCTTACCTGCTGGTTTAGTTGATGTTTATAGGCCTTCTTCTAAGCTCGCTTCTAACTACCGTCTTATCTAAATCTGTGCCCATAACAATTGTGGTCAGATTAGATCAGTGTTGGTGATCGCTTCTAACTTGTTTTTAACATATGACATACTCGTACAAATAAGAATTTTATATTTTTAATTTTATTTTGTAGGTCTTGCAACATGTCCTTCTTGTTTAAGTAATAGTAGTTTTTAGTCCAAATTTAAATATTTCAGGGATAAGGCTGCCTTGTAAATCATCTACTTGAGATGGCATCCTTTTTACAACATACAAGGAATTTCGAATAAACAGATATTTACAAGATAAGTACGTACTTGAGTATCACCGAAGAAATATAATAACAGGTAATAGTGCTGCACATTACCTGCCCACGTAACCTCCTGGGATTTCACAATAGAATATTTCCCTAGTGTATTACTACTTTCAACATGTTTCACGTAACGTGGACCTTATCACTTCGTTTTAGAACCATAATGCTACTATTAAACATGTATATTTTTTAAATTACCAGTGACTACGGTAAAATAATTATAATTTTTCTTCCAAAAAGTACAAATGCTGCTTTTTAAATATACACACATGAGACCTTCTTTAATATTGGAAACCGACAACACAAATATTATAGTTTTGTTTTTAATTTTATCTTAATAAATCGATAGCGTTTGTTACCCCCTAACATCACAGTGCAAAACGCTTAAATACGTGTAAGAATAGTAAGGTAATATCCTCACGGTAGATATATTGTTGCGTTACAAGGTATCGCTATCCCTTATATATATCCCTATTCAGTAATAGCATTTATTACTACTAGCACTTAATAAACACCAAAACGGCAACTTGTTTAAAATCAGTATTAAGATAATAGTACAATTGCATGTAGACAGTCCCTTTCGAATTGAATTCGAGCAACTAAAGTGCCACTTCATTGTGCCTACACAAAAATGGTCCCGACATCAGATTGTTGGCCGGAGTGTAAATGGATCCAGTAAATTCCCATGGAATAGCCGTAAATACGCCAGCACAGACGGAACTAAACGATAGCGGAACGACCGAGTGGCCTGCGAAACAGCACAAATACACTGTGGCTGCACCAACATTCTAACTATAGCCATCTGGATTCGTTCTTACCAAGAAAGTATTATTTTTTTAAGTTTTATTAACGTCAACTCTCACGGTATAATATTTACATGAATTCATAAATATTGTGCTAAAGACTATGTTATAAATTACATACATAGATACATATATGTCACGCCTTGTTCCCAATGGGGTAGGCAGAGACCACCTCTCTCCACTTGCTACGATCCTGGCACACTTCTCTTGCTTCCTCCTTTTTCATGAGCATCTTCATCATGCTCGTCGGTTGCGAGTACTCTTGACCCGGCCTTTCTTTAGGACATCTTCGATTTGATCGAGATATGTCCGCCTAAGTCGACCTGCACCGTCGTCGTCCTATCATTCTTACCTTGTGTATCTCTTTCGTTAATCTTCCTTCATTCATTCTTTCAACATGGCCGAACCATCTAAGCATCCCGTTCTCTATCTTTGTCACTACATCTACAACTACGTTATAAATTAATTTTAAGAACTATTCAAATTGACTGTAATTGATGTTAGTAACAAGTTGAAGCCCAATAAAATTAATAGTAGCGCTGTAGCAATTATTTAAATGTAATACCATAGAATTTAATAAATTGTAATCGCATCTATTATTACAAACGTTAGATTTTTTATGGCCAAATCGTGACCAAACAAAGCCTCATCTGAATGGTTAGGCATGAATGATGATACGTCAAAAGTGAAAGTGCTGATATAAGTTTAGATTTAGCTAGACCGTAATGATTAGATCGTTTACAATATTTTGATTTGTGAACAACGATTTGGTTCAAGAAGTAAAATATAAATGCTTTTATATTAATTTTAGATCTAACCTATTCAAATATTTGTTTAGCTTATGTAATTATTTTGTACTGCATACTATGTAACAATTTACTGACTATAATAATAGTCCACTCCATCCATAACATACACTAAACTTTTAAAGAATCCAAAAATATTATATAGTTACTAAATGTTTTTTAGTAAGGTATGTAAAAATAACTGTAGGCACAACTTTAAGCAAGTAATTCGATAAACACACATAAAATATATATTCACCTAAAAATATCATGAGGCAATAGAATAAAGTCCCATAGATGCAATTCGGCACATCCAACTTTGAATCAGCGGAGATAATCCCGAATCCCTTCGAGTACCTGCGTGAAAAATTACACGCAGGGAATTAGCAATTATAAATTACCAAATAATTTTGAAGCGATAATATAAAATAATATTTAAAATGTTAATATACTAAGAGTAAATATTTTTTGAAAAATAAAAAGGAATCGAAAAATCCATCCATATTCGTAGGAATCGACAATAAGTATATAATATTTTTCATATTTCATTTATGTGTCGATGTAAATTCAAGGCTATTTAATTTTAATTGGCTTTGAATTATAATAAAATAATAATAAATGATAATAGTCTAAATACTAACTCAGAGGTAAGAACTCGGGAACAACTGGCATACTCGGAGATGTCACAGAGTGCCTTATACCCAGGCCGAGCTTCAGCTGCCATTTCCACATAGAGAGCATAAGTGGACACTAGCACTCCCACTACACCGGCGGCAATTATTGCTCGATTATATTGCACCGTCTTCATGTTTACTGCACTTTTCTGAAACATAAAAAAGGAACATACTGTTACGCCGGTGGCTTAGTACAACTTCAAAAGTGATTTTCTGTGACTTAGAAACGTTTTCAGCAGGCTGAAACGTCGTTTCAGGCCGTTTCAGAAGTAGCTCTTTCACATACTAAAAAATCTAAATTACACCCAAGTTACAGTAGTTTTCAGGCGCCTGAAACATGTTTTCAGTACGTTTCAGGCTACCCTCTATCCAACGCCGCAATAACCTGAAAACCCGTTTTCAGGCGTTTTCAGGACCCCTTATGAGCCATTAAGCCTACTTCAGTAAAAGGACATAAATTTCAATAGGAGTGAAAGAGATAGCAATAGTAGAAAGAGACAGAGATAGTTAGAACATTCGAGAAGTATTAGAATGAGAAAACATCATTAGAAAGAGATAGACATACACAGAATATTCGAGAAAGATAGTACGGGAATATTCGAGTATTGTGTATCGAGAATATTCGAGTATCGAGACAGTTACATATACTCGAAACGTCTCGAACGCGCGACGTATTGGACTACACATTCGAGTGTGTCCGCGAATGTTCTGGCAAGAGTGGCAAGTATCTTAGGGGACTATATAAGGCTGTGTCCGGCCGCCGGGAAGATTATTGTTTTGCGATACAGTGCGAAAACATCTAAGTGATATTGGAGAACTAAGAAGCGACTTTCAGTGCTTTCAGTAAAGTGATTAGTGACTGTTAGTGTGGTAATTAATAAAAGTTCAGTGTTTTGGTAGACCGCTGTTTGATTTACTGACCCCAGCTCGTAACAATACATACATACGAGTATAATCATACCTATTCTCCACGAAAGATTGGACACAGGTATAATAAAACATCTTCACTTCGTCACGTCTTATTATGTCCCAGTTTAGGGTAGTCGATATAAAAACCAGACTCGTCAGTGCACAAAGCTGAAGATTTCATCTTCAATGAGCCACATAATCTATTTGTATAGCGAAATCCTATAAATATTGACGTTTGGTATAAGAGTATTGTCACCTTGCTCAGCAGATGCTGCGCGGTTATGTCTCCCAGATTGCGCGCTAAAAATCGTACAAAAGTCGGATAGCCTAACACATAAATTGTGAAGTCTGCACAGTTAACAACACATTCTTAACAGTATTTAATATTTTTCTTAAAGAAGAAGAATTTTTATTAATGCAAAATATGTTTATTGTACAAAACTATAGAAATTGATAAACACTGGTTTAAGTCTATAAAATGTGGCTTGAATTTAAGTACAAAATTACCTACATGCTACCTATAAACTGCCTCGGAAAAACACGTTAATCTGACACTTGGAAAATCTCTCATTTCTAGATAGACATCATACAATTCGATATGATGTGGCTATTCGATATCAAACTGTTTAAAACTTTAGTAGGTAATTTGTACAAATATTTATTAGTAGGTACAATTATAAATAATATGTGATGTACTATTAACATAATATCGCCGGTTAGTTATAGTAGATTGTTAAAAGAGTTTTACGTGCTTATTGGCATTCTGCCAAATTCCCAATCCAATGTCTTAATGAAATCTGCGTATAAAATAAAGAAAACTAAATCATAAATCGAAACTGAACATTTAATCTTTATTAAAGGCAGAGAGAGTTTGAGCGCCGATAATAAGACGCTCGAGTGCGGCCATCCAATGAAATAGCTAGAGTTACGCCATCGAGTGTGAGTATAAAGTGAATCCGACATGATTGGCCACTCGAGCAGAATATTCGAGTAAACTTTGCATTTTTTAATGGAGCGTACAGAAATTGATAACGGATAAAGGTGGTAAATCGTATTTGCATATTGCAATGAATGTCATATCTTCATTCACCAAAGCTGTTTCCTTTTATTTCAAATAAAAAATATAGTTTATACTAACTAGGGATTACATAATCACTTCATTGACTCAATGATATAAAAATAAAACAAACAATAAATAATTAATGATGAAAATAAATTGTAACGAAAACTTAATTTGAATAATTCAAAACGAAAATAAAAATCTTATAAAATTACATTATTGTCATTATGAGGCAGACACCCAAAATGTAAGCTGGCTGGATATCGCTGGTTCGCCAATCAGATTTGGTGGTCGATGTCAAATAGCTACCTGAGGCTGTAGCCAAAGTAATCTATTATTTAGAATTAAATACATTATTCGTCACACAAAACAAAGATACAGTGAGTACTAAATAACGATACATACTATACTATACATATTTAGGCTGTAACTCCATTATCAACTGTGAACAACATGATTAAGTAATAAAAAATTTTTTAAAAATCTGTCAAGGGGTTTATATTTTTTTTATTATTAAATATGTTAAGATACTTAAGGAAAAAAGAAACAATAAATATACCACAATTGTTTATTTATTTTTTAATTAAAATTTATACATTTTTTTAGTAATTTCAATAACATTTTATACTAAAGACATTCGCCTAACAACAAAATAAATGTTAATTATTTGGTAGTTTGTAATCATTTCCATATATTGCCCTTAGTCATCAAGAGAAACTCGATAACGAATCGAATGCAAATGATACTTTGTCTAGGGACCCAAGTGCCTGAAGCCAAACTAACACGAATGATATTAACTTTCACTTTGTTTGAATTAAATATATGGGAGTGATTCCGTAATTTAGAATCATTTCCATACATTGTCGATTTTGATAACGAATTGAATGCTAAGTATACTTTGTCTAGAAGCACATATCTTGGATCACTATGAGTTTGTACAAGACGTGCAGATAATTCTTTTAAAAAGCTATGGTTTGAATCCCGCAACTACCAAAAAATGGAAATAGGTATTCACCTTCTCAAGTACCCCAGCCTTATGCCCTTTCCAACCGCCTCGAGAGCAAGTTTTAAAACATAGCAAGGCGCTAATGTGTTGACAGAAATCGCGTTCCATACATTACATATTATCTGAACCCAAATCATATTCTAGATCACAATCTATACAAATAAATAAAAATGGAGTGCCTGTTTGTAATAACCGCTAATTAAAATAACTGCTTTCTACTACATGCATATGAATGTATATACGGTACACATACCAAAATACATATTTAAAAAATTTTTGTCTGTCTGTTTGTTCCGGCTAATCTCTGGAACGGCTGGACCGATTTGGACGGGACTTTCACTGGCAGATAGCTTATGTAATAACTTAGGCTACTAAAAATAATAAAAAATAAATAAATAAACAATTTTCTTTTTATTACATTCCACTCGGACGAAGTCGCGGGCACAATATAAGGAGTTTCTGTGGTTGACGACTACCTATTTCATTACGCGCTTGGATTTGTAATGATGAAAGATGAACAATTATATGTATTCTCTTCATAGGAAAAATAGGGAGAGAGGATGTATAAGAAAAAAAAAACTTTGGTACTTTATATTTACTGACACTGAATATCAAAGTAAAACCAATAAATTAACAAAACTTGAAAATAATTGAAATAATACATTTTAAAGTATATGCTGAAACAATCCACATTGGTAAATCATTACTATAATTAACAACAATTAAATTATATATGTCGATATTCTATAATTGAAATATTCTAGCCGAAATTATTAAATGTCGAAGCATTATCGGGCAATAAACACAACGTAAATTTACATTTGATATTTTGGCATACAATATTGGATGATGTTAATTAATTTCATATGGTAATGAAGAACCCTATACACATAACAATATTTGTCGTACTTCGTAAAATTATTAAAAGCACAGATTAAATAATATAATGTTATTACCTATTATAACTAAGACTCAATTATTGAATGTTTAAGCCACGCCGGACCAAGGCAAATCAGTAGACTACACAATATCATACATTTTATTTTCAGGAGTATGCAGGAAGCCTCTCGATATTTTCCCACACCATAGACGCATCACATAAATGTACAAAAGAAATTGGGTAAATCACAAGTCACGTCAAGTTTCAACTTTGAACCTTCCGATTCCATTCAAACTCCACTGCCAAAATCATAGAGGTAGCGACATTTTGATGAACATTGGATTCTATATTATCTTTAATAATAGAGAAAAACCGGAATTGATGACGCAGTAGGGTGAAAACCTTATTTTTAAAAACCCTGAAACTAAGAATTAATAGTACAAAATGGTTTATAAATAATAAAATGTGTCCTCAGATTCTAAGAAAACATAATGTTCAAAAAATTAAATTCACTTTGTCCAATTTAAAGCAAGTCAATACCCATTTAAATTGAAATGGTGATGTCATTGAATATGTAAAAAACATAAAATTCTTAAGTAATAATGGGGTCGCATATTAAAACATTGGCAAACAAACCTAGTTCAGCGGCGAACGCAGTTAGAAAGATAAGACTCTTACCTAGTGTTTGACTGTTTTGTTAAAGCTTCTTTCATAGTTTTTACAAAGACACGTTACAAAAAGACACTCATGACTAAAGGCGATATAGATTTAGATTATATAAATAATCACACTAAATGAAACTAGAGACGATTTCATTGAGCCATATTTAGTAACCACATTATTTATTTATAATACAGTATTCTTTATACAGTATTTATGTAATGTGTATGTTAGCATATATGTATGTAATTGTATGGAGTCATATAATTTATGATTGTCCTAAAATCTTCAAAGTTTCTTGCCTGTTCTTTTCAAGATTTTTTTTCTTTGTATGCACATACAAAGCTTTTGTTCTATTGAGCATATAGTTCTTTTTACATTAATAAGTGCCTATACAGGTCTATGTTAACTAAAGATTATTATTAGTTAGAAATATCTATCTTTAGTCTTAAATGACATTAGTATAATAATTGTTAGAGATAATGCTTGCAGGAACAAAACAGAAACATACGTTAGTCAGCAAAATTGCATGTCTTTTAAAGTGTCAAAAAAAATATTTCTAAATAAATATCTGTAAAAAGGTACCTTTAGGAAGAAGTTTAAAGTCAATTTTTTTGTGAAAATTATTATACATAAATAGTTTGTGAATATTCTATATATTTAAAGAAATAAAGTAAGTGAATAAAATAAAGGGTATTCATGTCCTGTGAAACAAGTCCAGGTGTTTCTATTAATGAAGTTGAATAACATTTGTGAAATTTTCGAGATCAAATTATATTAATGAAAAACAAGCAAATTGGTAAGTTTTAAAAAAGTGTTGTTTCCATGCATCACATAGGTATTGTACATAAATATAACATCATTTAATTGCCAGTTCATATTTCACTACCACAAAACAAAACCCATCAATTACATTAAAAAAAAACTATAACAAAAAGCCGGAGAAAAGGGACGACTGCGAATTCTATATTATTAACTCGAAGATTTCTATGCTCATTCAGAACAAAGTCCGTTATATACACAATTTTATTTTCAAATCACTTCGCATGCTTTTATAAATCAATTTTATTTAAGAGAGGGGAGTCGTACGTTTGTAGACAGCCGCAAAGAAAAAAAACGCATAAAAAAGTCGCGCAGCGGTTCCTACCTACTTCGTTACCCACCCCTTCGTGTACACTCGGCATTATAGCTCGCTGCTTAAAATTAAAAAGAAAACAAATAGTCGGCTGGTGGTCTCTGTTTTATTAGCATAAGGCAGTAAAATTAATCGTATTAGTACGCGAGGTCGAGCACGTCCGTTTATTTCTATTATTTGAGTATTAATATTGACGTAACTCTGGAAAATTAATACCAATCAAAATATTGACTTTTCCATTATATCTATGTGTAGTTCTATCAATGATCTTATTTAAAATATTTGCATTGTTTGTTAAGATATCCACCAACTATCCAATAATGACGAGCAACAATTACATAGATATAATTATATTCTTCCTTCAGCGGGCTTCAAACAATTCCTCAACCAAATATTTATCTAAATTGGCGCAGTTTTTTTATGTCAAGATGCAACAGAAACGGGGTTACTTTTACATTTATACTCGTAATAATATAGGAAAATTACTCATAATAAATCAGTAGGCCCGTCGTAATCTGGCGGCCTGGGGTGCGCAGCTCAAATTACGGATCTGCGCGCGCCAGCGGGCCGTCGGTGCCGTACTCCCGCACCTCGAAGCTTGGCTCCACGGGAAGGAGGAGGTCACCTACCGATTGACTCAGATACTCACCGGGCACGGCTGCTTCGGTGAGTATCTGTGTCGAATAGGACAGGAGGGATCGACACATTGCCACCACTGCGCATGCGACCTCGACTTGGCCCAGCACACGCTGGCGGAGTGCCCCGCGTGGGCTTCCGAGCGCCGAGTCTTGGTCGCAGAGATCGGGCGAGATCTGTCTCCGCCGGCATTGATTGCAGCAATGCTGGCGGAAGAGGGAGGTTGGAGTGACCTCCTTCTGTGAAGCAGTGATGCTCCAGGAGGCCGCCGAGCAGGGTCGGGAGATGGCCGATCCCGCTCGAAGAAGGTGGCGCCGGCCTCGGTAGCACAGCTGCGGCGCCGCCGCGTCATCAGGTCGAACATTTCGTAAGTCTTGGTTCATAAAGGTAACTCAGCTTTCCATTAAGAAATAACCCATCATAGCCCGATGAAAGTTTGATTTCACGATAGCACCGGAATCGGAATAATCCGGCGAACAGCCATTTTTACTGTAGTTGGGGACTTACTTTACTATCAATAACAGTATAATAATATGAGAATAAGGCTTTGAGTTAGAAGGAAAGAAGAATACTACGCAACAATCTACTGAGCACTAATGAGTTTATAGCTTTAGCAAGCAGTTATTTTGTATTAACAGCTGTCTTAGGTTTTCATTTGATAGTATTAGATTTCTAGGTCTTAGACAGAACCTGAGGTTTATATATGTAATTTATATGCCCATTAAATATTATTTCGCCAGCCCTAATACACTATTCATCAGCTGATAGTTAAAGTAGCAGTGAAGAGACCACATTAACCGCAGTAATAATAATACTTGTAATAAACTAATTCTTGAACACAGAAAACATATCGAACGATATATAGGATGCCATCAGCCGACTAGGGAACTAGCCGACAAGACGACCCATGTGTACGAACAATCACAACACTATAGTCTTGTTTTAGGAAGCATTAGACCTACGATCGTGTCCGTGTATAATTCTTGTAACTATAGCAAATGAAGACTTAAATAACATTTAACATTATTGCGGTATTATTAATCAAGATGACATGATTTATACTTTTAATGTTTATCTTACCTGTTATCTATAATATTGTTGATACAAGGATCATGTGATTTGGTTATCACTATTTTTAGGCGATGGGGAATCACTGATTATCACAAGAAACGTGTTGACTTTGAAGCAATCAGGGCACTACTGAAGGATTTATACTTCCTTTCGTAAAACCAGTGGGTTGATTCAATGAATATTTATAGTCTCCCGTTATAATCAATATATAAAGTACAAAAACATTTTGCCCCGCTCTTATCCCAGCAGGTTCCTATTTGTTGCTTCGTAGATTTTAGATTTTACTTGTTGTAATATAGTTTAAACGATAAAATCATAATAGTACACCTGCCTCTGTTGGGTCCGTATGATCAAGGCTCAGGCCGTAATCGGTAGGTCTTTTCGGTCAAGCCGGCTCGATTAGTTTGTAATCCAACATAATCATCGTAGCGGTCGTATTCATGAGGATTCTCAACCTCTCCTCTCAAGAGGGCAAAAAATACTTCGACGGACAACGGGAATATGTGATATAAATGTCTAAGAAGCGTTACAGTAGAGGACAAATATCAGAAGACTTACCAACTAGACCAACTTTGATTCAATGTATCCTTGGAAAGACGATCAACTATGGACCAAGTTCGCTTAATTACTTCTAAACTGGCCAGGCCAGCTAATTCAATCTTGCTCAGAAAGAAAAAAATAATTTACTAATTATTCTACTAATGTATTAAATAGGTAATTCAAAACTAAAACGCAACATGTGTTGGAGCAACAGGTGCTATTGTATCTATTTAGAACCAAGAAGGGAGGTAATCCTGATACCTTGTTAAATGTATGTACTGTTTGTAATCTATTTCGAGACAAAGTGGCGATGGCATTTACCTAGTTGAGCTCAACAAAGTAAACTGATCAACAGACCATCCACTGATAGTCTCAAGCACTAAGACTTGACATCCTAACCCTGAAATGTTTGAACACAACCTCTGACATTGATTAAATGTATATATACGTAAGATACGTTTTTAAGATTTTATTTTATGGAAATAAAGTGTTTTATTTTATTATTATAATATTGAAAATATCTAAAAAGTCACATACTCGTATAAGAGTATATGTGTTGATCTTCTATGCAATCAATCCGCTTATCTCTTAGATCTATTTATGGTACATATATTGTTATAATAAAATGTATACATTTATATAATTATTACTTACTTACTACTTACATACTACTTTCTATAAATTATTTTAAACAAAGATTGATAGTAACAAATGACGAGTTTATAATAGAATTTATAATACGTAAGACCCATAACCATACCAGAGACCAAGCAGTATAAAAGGCTCATGCACAGAGGGTTTTATACAAATTTTTAGTTAAATAACCAACTCTTAGTTAAATAATATATATATATATATATATATATATATATATAATGTAAAGGAATTATAAATGCAAACCTTTTAATTTTGCCACATGCCATTGATTTATGCCAAATTATTATTGAATTAATAGGTCAAAATATGCGGCATAAATGGATGCTCAGTATACTTATCATCAATATATCTTTAAATTGCGCCGTCTTAGAATTTTTGTTTTTTTACTACTGTAAGAGATTACTTACAATCTTGAATATCTGATAGTAATTTCAACGTGATACCTTCACGAGTTCCTTAGAAAAAGAGCCTTGACAGACGGGGCAGAGGGTTCGTTTTTCAGGTTCCGTTTTTTGTAAGGGAACTCTAAAAAGCTGCTGTGGGATCGACACGTGTATTTTCAAATCCAACAAGGCAGTTCGAAAATCCGTATTAAAGAGACTTCAGGGGACAATGCTCCAAATTCAGAATCGATAGCTGCGAAACCAATTCACAATACGTTGATTATCATTTCGTGATATAGTTCAATTTGTGAAGAAGGAATAGTCACGAAGGAATACTTGATTGTTCACTTTCGTAAATGACCTATTTATTAGTATGTTTAACCATACAAAGACTGTTTTCTAGAATTAGATACTAATATCAAATAACAGTAGACGTAATTTAGAAAGATACTTAGGTGTGTAAGTTACTACTCTTATAAAGTTAAGTATATAGTATTATATCATCGTTCTTCTTATCTCTTTTTTTCACCACAATAATATATCATCTCAGCCCTTACATTTTTCGCCACCACAGTCTACTTCCTTCTACACTTTCTTAAGTCTACATCTGTCCCTATTTCTTTCTACATTCATATCTTTCAGTAGTACAACTCTCATCCCTCCTTATAACATGCCCATGCTACGTTAACTTCTAACTTATTATCATCTCTAATACTATTTGTATTTTCAAACTCTATTACAAATGAATAGGAATGTTTAATAATGGATGAGCATTATTATATCATACGATATAAATATGGTAGAGGAAGGTTCAATAATGTAGGTATGGAGAGATTGCGTGAAAAATAAATTAATTTTATGTTAAGAACACATACAAGCGATGAATATAAGTACGAACATATTACCTACAGTGATGGTGTGGGATAGACTGAAGAACGTAATAAAAGATCATAATACAAAAATAAGATCAAAATTTATTGTAATAGATAGACTGTTTATTATCAATTCAGAGCGATATATATATTTGGAGAAATCTTAAATCTTCATTCAATGTAGTGTATATTACATACACTAATTGGCGAGAGCCTTCCTGAAAAGAACAGGTAAGAAACCGAATAGAAATCAACAACTTACAGTTGTTGATTTCTACGTACATTATATACTATGTAATCGTGATGAAATCGTGGTTATTGATTAATATGATACACACAAATAAAATGCATGACATCGGCAATATATTTAACATAGTCACTGCCGCTCCAATGACTGTGGACGCCGTTCAAATTACGCGACTCAGTGAACAGTGCAAACGAACACTGTTTCGAATGAACACAAGAATGTTCTAACCTATTTTTGTACAAACGATTACAGCTCATACGTTATGAATATATACAAAGATATTTCTACTGTTCAACGATTTTGATGGATTTGTTAATGTTGAAGTTAAACCACTTCTAATAATATTTAATGATTATTATTATTGTCACGTATAATATTTATACTTTATTCTATTTGTTATAAAAAAATAAGTAACCTGTTTAAAGAAATGATGATAATAAATATGTAGCTAAAATGTTCAAATGACTTGATGACTATTTACAATACAAACATGATTTCTTTTATTTTTATTTAGCAGCAATATAGTTTAAAAATATACAACGCCGAAAACAAATCTTGAAGTATTAAAAATATATAACATACACGCGACAAGATTCTCAGTCCTCCTCTCCAGAGGGAAAAAAATACGTTCGCCATATTGGCGCATGACGTTAAAGTCGAATGTAACAAATAATACCTATAATTCGAAAATCAGATTACAAGTTAAGTTGAATTTTTTGTGCTATTTCGAATTTAATTGAACTTCTTAATACATTATAATTAATAATTTAAAATAATTAACTAATTAGTTATGATTTTTCGAACGAAGAATTAAAATTTGCTAGGATTGAGAACCTGACCATTTCGCTTTAAACCACAACGCAACACTATTCAGATCTTCATTCAGTGTGGAAATAATAATTCAGGCCGGAGTTAAGAAAGTTAAGTTAAGCCTAATTTAGTTAATTCACTATATTTATGTTTCAAACTTATGATATTGATTGAAAAATAGAACGAGACAACAACGTAGAAATTTGCCATTTCTCAGTAGTTCTTAATTTGGTGTCCCCCGGCTCTATACTTGGCCCTTTTAGTTTATTCATTACTAGCTTTCTGCCCGCGGCTTCGCCCGCGTGGATTTCGGGATTGGGTGTATAGAGGGTTAAGGGTCATAGCTTTTGCCCACGGCTACATATACGCGGAAGTCGGTTTATGGTGCGAAGATTTTATCGCGCTTCCCGTGGGACTATCCGTTTTTCCGAGATAAAAAATGCCGCAAAACTCCTCAAGAATCACTCTATCTATTGATGAAAACCGCATAAAAATCTGTGCAGTAGTTTTTGAGCGAAGCCTTTATTGCGCATCCCGTGGGATCTGTCGATTTTTCCGGGATAAAAAGTAGCCTATGTTACTCGGGGAGAATGTAGCTTTCCAAAGGTGAAAGAATTTTTGAAATCGGTCCAGTAGTTTAAGCGTGAAGAGGTAACAAACAAACAAACAAACAAACAAATAAACAAACAAACAAACAAACAAACAAACACACTTTCGCATTTATAATATTAGTTGGGATACACAGTAGTCAAATATTGTAAATCATCAGCTGATATAATTATATATATTGTTTTTGTTACAAATTTAAATACTTATATTATTTATCATGTAGCGGATTTAAAAGGGTTAGGATCTAGTTTTAAAAAACTCACATGGGAAAAGGTTTTGTTGCAAAACGTGAACGCATCCTAATCTAAAAATGTCACAATCAAAATCGACACGTTCTTCAAGTTGCTAACTTCACGTTGATCAAATAGATTGAAACGTAGTTCACCATTATAGCATTTCACTCACGTTTGGTCGTATTATAAAAAAGCAGAAATTATTCAATAATTTGGGTCGCAATGCAATAAATTCACAACATAGCGAGCATCTTTTTCAGAAACAATTCAATTTTGCAAATTTAACCATGTTAATTAGACTATTGTCACCAAACAAGTCTAGTACCAACTTGTATATTTTACTAAAACTAATAAATATTATCTTTATATTAAATTAAATAATGTCATTCATAAGTCTAAACGTACCTTTTCGTTTGATTTTTACACTAAAAAATTATAAATTTATTAATTTGGTTATACATTCTGCTCTCCAAACTTTGTTATGATTATAAATGACATAGACAGAGACAGCACACATTGAAAGAATAGTAAAGCAAAATTGCCACATTGCCATTGAGGCTCGAGTGAGCGAGCGAGATATCGCAGAAAGGAACGTAACATAGGAATGTACATAACGTCATGTTGGTAGCATTGCTTTAGTTCACCATCGCGACCGCTGCGTAGCGTTAGCGTCGTGAAACACCTTTCATTGTATTGACTATTGACTTATTCTGAACACAGAGAATAATGTATAAAGTTAATTTATATAAGTATTACCTTAGTTCGTGTTAATTTTTGTTGTTATTGCTTTAGCATAAGTAGAAACATGCCTCCGTTTACGTGAAAGTGAAATAAAACAGCCTGTTTGGTGCTACGCGGCCATTTTACTTGCAATGCGGCAACGGTGTACGATCCGCCATTGGAAACAGCTAGTGTCTTTTTCTGAGTGCACGGTTTATATTTTGTTGAATACCACATTATAGAAACACCGGATAACCATGTGTGATATAAGTGTAGTGCGGACTTTAGTGAAGTGAAGCACGGTGGTCGGGTGATTCGAATAATGTGTGAACGATGGAAAACGAAGTGAAGCAGCGCAATCAGAGAAATAGGCGAAGGGAGCGGGCACAGCGCATGCAAGCACAGCGAGAGAGCAAAGCTAAGGATGGGGACAGCGGTGAGGATGAGTCTCCGGCGAGAGAGAAACCGCCTCGTCCTCCGGCCAGGAGGAAGAAGTCGCGGGAGCCGCTGGGAGAAGAGGATATCATTGATGGGTTCGCCATAATGGCATTTCGCACTTATGAGGATCTGGAGGTGAGTTTATAGGAAACCAATCATAGACAAATTTAAAAAAAATATTAATGTACACGCTTAATAACAACAATTTATTTTTCACATATACCTAATTGTTTACGTAAACATTCAAATAACAGAGACAATAAATGGTTTTAATTATTAGATTTTTATTAATTTATGTGTGTCTAATACTAAATTTAAAACAACCTGCTTTCTAGGATTATTTATTAACATTTTAAATATTACATCAAGCATGACAAAGAATAATATTATTGTCATTTTAGTAGTAGCAAGTATTTTTTTATTTGCTGAACCTTAGTAGTTTAGGTTCCTTTAGATGAATACTTGATACTCATTATAAAAACGGCGCTCTGTAATCGCTTTGGACGTCGTCTCGGAAGTGCATTGACCCATCGAACGTACCCTGTGTAAACGACTTAAAATCGGTATCTTTGTAATTTCCTAGCTAAATTGGTAAACTAGTGAAAGTATTTTAGTTGACTAGTATTTTTGGTTTTAAACATTTTGTATTGTGTGATATAGAAGATAGTGATAGTGTCTATTGTGTATGCACTACATGTATGCGTGTATTATGCGAGCAGCTGACGGGCGCGCCTGCTGCGGGGCTCGCAGTCGCCGCTCTCAGCAATTGCAGCGGTCTCGGTCTCCCACATAGTGTAAATTTGGTCTAAGTGGCTTTCGCTCGTTTGTGCTCATTTATTGCGCCGTCCTCAAATTGCAATATGTTGTGCACGTTGATGTCTTGTATGTATGTGCACAATAAAACTACATTTTGCGCTATCGTTTAAAATTATGGCGACAGGCGGGCCGTTTGTGGCCGTATGTGCGGCGGCTGTTTATATTATAGGCTTGAACAGGTTCCTTTGCTCCTATTTAATTCGCAACATGCGGTCTGCAACACTTTTACAATTACTTCATGCAAAGGTTAACAGACTAACAGCTCATTTCACATACGTGCCTGCGTATTTGTGAAACTATACAAGTACGCTAATCAAAACTCGGCATATGGTGTAATTGGTTTGCTTCATAACAAAGAATTCTTTTTCGACAACAACGTGGGTTTTTTAGTCCTAATTATTAACGATCTACCTAATGGATATATACAGTATATTTGTATATCTAACTAATAAACAAGACCTACTGCTGGCAAAGTGATTATGACTGCTTGCGTAACTGCTTGTTTTATTAATGCTCTAGTAATTCTAAATTCGATTTACTTCGTATATGGAAAGGCTCAACATTAATATCTATTGAAAACTCGGCGGATCACGCGTATGATGCGTAATCATAAAATATATTCCTTCATAATAGTATATCGTCAACTAGAGTTATCACGAGGATGTTGACTACGAAATTGTCAACATTATCTCAGTAGAGACAGCCCCACTGTTGGACCTAATAGATTTTCCCCGTCTTCCAATTCACACCGAAGCTGCATTGACAGCAATCATCTCTTACATTCTTTAACTAAATTGTCGTCTACCTTATGAGGAGTCTATAAATATTGTGGCTCTGAAATAAAATACTTTTTGGCTCTTGGACGCACAATGAGGAAAAAAATCGTACGGTCAGTATTGAGGAACGAAACCTTTTATCTATAGACGATCGGTAATTAAGTCAATGATGTTGACGACAAAGTGTTAACGAGTAGAAAGGGCCGGGCTTTATCTATCGTCTACGACTCATATTTAGTCACCACCATGGAGAGAGCCTAAGGCCTACTGTCATGCCTTCCATTTGGCATGAGCACTATCGTCAATTGACGATTACTTGCATCAGAAATAAACAAATCACAACATACCTACAAATGTTTGGCTTCGTTATAGCTTGCTACATTCGGCAAAAATCGCCACCGAGAACATTCCGTCAATATTAATATAAAATACTATACTTATACTTGTTAATAAAAGTTAATACTGTATAAGCTCACATATTTAACTAATTGAATGATTACATGATATATTGATACTCTTTATTACACAAACACCAAAAATAAACACGGTTTAAATATGCGTATGCAATGAGGGGCTTATCTCTATAAGAAATCTCTTCCAACGAACCCGTAAAAATTATGCAATTTATTGTTTTACCAGAAGTGACACCACTGCAAATTATAAAATAAATAAACACACAATGCGGCTTATAATACTGTACGCAATGCACTTTGACAATATATTCTAAAAGAGTACCCATAACCTGAACCAAATGCAGTTTATGTTTTAATATTAAAATAAATTATTGAACTATTTAGCGTTTTTTTAGTGTTTTTTTTTTTTCAAAATACACAAGCCTTATATGCCTTTGCCTAACGTCAAAGTCTAATTGTAAGTAATTTTTAATCGCATTTCAATGCAAACCTTAGAATACATCATATTTCAATAGCGAGCTATAGATTAGATAAACTGTAGATTTTTACCATTAGACGTTAATATAGTACTTCCTAGTTTCTCAGTTACAGAGAAAACTATATAAATTTCACTTAAAGTTGCTACCGTTATGTTGTTCGTATGAGAATAAATTTCGTTATTTGTTGAAAATAAAATTAAACGTTTTCTAAAAGTATTGAATACCTACTTCAAAAAAGTTTCGTAAACATATGCTGTTCTAAAATTATATATTTAGTTAGAATCGGTATCAGTGCTCAATATGAAAATTTCAATGTCGACATTTTTTATACAATGAAGCGGAACGTCACTCGACACCCGTGGAGCAGTGAACACTACTATTTATTATTTATTTTATTTACGCTGCTTGACGTTTTTCCCACGGTGCACTCGTCCACGTCCTTTGCGTCCCATGACTAATAAATAATTACTAGAAAGAAAAATAGTATATTTTTTTATGTAATCAGCATAAGATTCCATAATGCTGTATCGCTACACATTAAAAATACGTAAGTACACTTACGAATAGATATAGCTCTAAGTCATTAGCATGTATGTCTTGAGAGAAAGTTCGAAGGAAAATAATATCAAAAAACATAATCTCTGAACAGAAACAAAAAAGAAAACTGCCTCACTATGTTTATTAAATAAAACACGAAGCATATTGTTAGAAACTAATTTGAGAAGTTTGACAAGGCCCGTCTACCTGATAAGCGCCCGAAAAAGATTGGATGTGGCATGTTGAAGTTAGCAAGCGTGAAATATTGTAGACATCGGATTTTGCCGGGGGTAAACTCGGTATACATTTTCTTCTTAAGGTATTTTATCTTGTTGAAAGGGTGGATTTGCGATATCGTAATAACGAATCGAGTGAGATGTTATTTCTTGATAGGCCTTTCATGTTTTATTTGTGTTTTAAGTTAATCTATGAGATACAATGCCGTTTCATTAATTATTAAAAAATATTGTCTCATTGAAATGTTTCAATAAGTTTTAATTCATTTGTTTAGTTAACCCGTGGTGAACCCGTTAAATTCGTGGTGAAACAACGAACGTTCCATTTGTGTAGTGCTCGTGCAAATAAAAGACATACGCTATACTTTTTTCATATTAGTGTGTTAGAAAGTGGTGGCTGGACTGACGCCACAATAACAGACCGATCTATACACGACTTGTCTACATTTTTATACATATTTATTGTGAGTGTACCTAAACTGTGCCAGTATGAATATTGAAGAGAAGATAAGAACTGAGAGGTAATTCCTATGGTCGGACTTAGGGTTCTCCGCAGGCGTAGTGAAACTCGGTAACATATTATTTATTTGACAATTAACAAACAAAGATAACAGGGCCCAGCACGTTATTTATATATACATACAATTTTTGCCTAAAAAAACAAAGCGTATTATGTGAAATTAATAAGAATTAAGATAATTTGTAAAATTATATATTATCAAAAGCCAGATATTGATGCGCAATGTGCATATTGGAGACAATTGTATAACAAGTACTTACAAAACGTCGAAAGGTACAACTATCAATTAATTAAATACTAATTCTAATAAAACTTAAACGAAATAAAATTGCATCGGTCATTTGCAACTGCGTCCCTCTAGCCAATACACACCAGTCTTTATAGATAGTTCTCGGGGAATATACTCTGTGTTAGTCGACGTACCATAAATATTTGCCTTGCCTGACTTAACGTTAAACTGTTCGCTCTGGCTGCCTTTACCACTTGAACGGGCGTACAGATTTTATTACCCCCCTCAGATTTTCCACGACCAACATCGAACGCCTGAATTTCAAGTTCCATAGACAAGGAGTTCAAGCACCTACTTATTGTACTCATCCAATCTCCAAGTTATTGTTTGCGCATGCATAGTTGTAAAAAGTTGCTGAAAGTTTGTCGATAACACTCATGTATTTCATATTATTAACATAACTTTTGTGTGATTTTTGAAATGTCTGATCATTACAGTCTGTAATGATATCTTTGATGTACATAATCGATTCTATATACGAATTTCAGGTCGTAATTAAAGACTACGCCAAGCTTATATTTTATTGTATTATATAATTAACTTAATTTTTATGCTACGTATTGCTTATCAACCATGTATTTGTTTTTTATCGGAACTTACAGCTTCACTATACGTTTAGGTTTAATCATCATTTATCAGTAGAAATTCTCATTGCTGAACTAGATAGGACTCCCCAAATATCCCGTCACCACATTGATCGGTCCCGGGCTACTAGCGTTCAGCGCATTCCTTCGATCTTCACCAAATCGCAGTCTATCTTTTGGGAAGCCTACCGACACTGAGGTTTCTGGTATATACCGGTCACTCGAAAACTTTCCGCTTTAACAACCTTGTCCTGCGACCAATGTGCCCGACGCATTGCCACGTAAGATCACAATTCTTCAGGCTTAGTCGGTACCTTAGTTCTGCTGCGAATTTCATAATTGCTGATTTCATCACACAGTGAAACGCCTAGTATAAATCTCTCCACTGCCCTTTGGGTGACATTTAGTCATGTAGTATAAGACCCGTTGTCATTAGCCAGGTATCATTTCCATATGTCATAACTTGTATCATCAATACGCATAAATAAAAGGATTTTTTCTTGAGGCACTGCGGTAGAAGGGCCGAGAATATACCGTGTAATTTTCCGAACACTGCCCAGCCACGCTGAATCCGTTGATTAACCTTTTATTGGAAAATGAACCTACCTAGTTGGGTTACTCATCTCAGGTAAAGATATTCCTTAATAACTTCTAGTGAAGAACCTCCAACCTTTACTAAAATTATGTATGTTTTAAGGAAATGTTCATGATTTTCGTATTGTTCCCCTACAGCATAGAAAACTCTACAGAGCTCTTCGAGTATTGTTCTCAATTCTTCTACCACTTCCCGCCTTCGATGTTGGTGTCCAATCATCTCCAGTACAAAAGCTTTATTACATCTTCCAGTACATCTTTGGATACTTTCGGCAATATCACACACCATCTAAAGCCACTCGAGCTCTGCTTTACGTTTACTTTTTATTAATTCGGATCAAATTAATTAGATAAAAAAACCCACATTTAGATCTTCTTAATCATAGGATGTAATATTTATTTGAATAAAAAAATAAATTGTCAGTTTTCGTTGTTACTTTATCACTTTGTTGGATGAGGACATTAAAATTATACTTTACTTATATAGTAATAAAAAAAAATATTTTAAAATTAAATCTTCTTGATAACAGCAGAAGTCAATATCATTTTAGGCATTATTATTAGGCATTCTAAGGACATTATCAAATCTTGCAACTCAATTACTATTGAAGTCAAATGTTCTTTATAATTTTAGAACATTTGAAAACTTGACACATGAAAACTAATGACGCTCTCAATGTAGCCATATAAATAATACATTACACGAAAATAATCATTTTCGTGGAAAATAAGTGTTAATTGAAAACACATTTTTAGATAAGTTTTCCAAACTTAATTTCACCCCGACAATTACATTTTTTTTTAATTGTAAATAAAATACACATTAACTCTAATATTAGGTATTTATTGGCGGGGTAAATTTTACCGCCTGCCTGTCATAAGCGTTCCTCTTTTGATGAAATCTCTGCAATAGCGAACTTATTCAATTGTAAAGAAAGACGCAATCATTCATTAACGGCTGCTCGTAATATTAGCGATAAAGCGATTGTTAGAGGCAATTTATTTTCTTTAAATTGCTTTTATTTTGTCGTAAGTAAGTCCTTATTTTAAATTTAACCATTTTCCTACACTTAATACACGTTTTTTTTACATCAAAATATATGTATGAATATTACATAAACTACGGATGGACTGAAATTCATTGTACATTTAATTTATCAAATTTTAGCTAAAATTCAGTTTAGAAAGCAATTCGGTGCAAGAATAAAAATAAATTCTTGCACTATTTTAAACAAAATTTCTATAAATCTTATTCAACCTAAACATATACCGTTCGTACTAACTTTATAATCTTTTAAGAGTTCAAGAAACTATTTATATTTATTTAAATAAAAATAGCAATCTCGAAAATAACTAATAAAAATTTTTGCCAGTTGTTTGTACTTTATTGGCTCTATCTTTATCAAAACAAATTTTCTTGTCTTCAATTTTATTACTTAGATAGTTTAATGTGTAAGAAAGCAACACTAATAAATAGGGATTATTAAATAAATAGGGAAAACAACAAAAAAACTGCAATTTCATAAGTGAAGACATTATGTGTTATTACTGTAAACTAAAATCATAATTATTTTATTTTAGTTCGAAATATATAAAGTGTAGCTAATATGATTAAAAAATATATTCAATTTATTCTTATTAGAAGTCTATATAGTTTATTAAAAGTCAAATTACATAAAAAATGGAATAAACATACTCAACTTCTATAAAAATTAAATGACTATTTCATTTTATTTAATTAAGAAATCTTAATTAAATAAAATTTAGAAATAGAACGTTACTGCAATGGCTATTTCAACCAATTATTACAACCAAACCTCTAATCGTTCTCTAAGTGAAAACTAATCATCATTACTAGATGATCAAACAAGATTTATTATCCGAAAAACTATATATTTATAAATTAAAATGCGTTCTTCGGCAGTGGTCCAGACTCCGTATGAATGTCTTGGACATTTTTACTTAAAAGTTTGAAGTTGTCAGTTCAGTATTTATCAAGTGGGTACTTGAAGTTTATTGTTATATCAATTCAATATCTTTTTAATAGAATACCTATTACTATATTTGCATAACCATTCACATTTTTTATAGAACTTTTTTTGTTTTATTGTTTCAAACCCTATAAACAACATGCAAGACGAAAGCTTTTAGATTTTCTTTCTATAATTTGAAAATGAATTTCAAGACGTTATTTATTTTGAGAGCGTCTATTAATGAAGTGTGTTTAATTACTAAATCTTTGTACGATTATATGGATTTAGCACTTACTTGTTTAATAATATATTTAGTATCTTTAATATACATCGAGCTTTTGTCCGCACCATCCTACACATCGACTACTACAATATTACAATATTATCTTGTAGTTCACTATAGTTAATCTAACGCGATTATTATTTTATTATCTGCCCTTAGAGGTTGAAATAACCTATTAAATACCAAAATCGATTTCACTTTATCACTGACGAATACAAACATTTTTAAATAAGTACAGTATGGACTGTACTTATTTATTATTATTATTTTAAATTTTTAAAAATCCTTTATTTGCTTAAATTATAATGATTATATCCTAATTCTTTTAGCTGTAAGTGTTTGATATGTCAGTCCGATCATTTAACTCGTTTATTTCATTTTTCTTTTTTAAATTATGACCCATAGATGAACACCGTTTATATGGGTTTCAAGGTATCGCCATACCTGCGGTTCTGGATTTTTCAAATCCCTGTGGGAACAATTGGTAGGAGTGTAAATATTTATTTATATATATGTAATCGATTACATTTATCTAAAATTTCATATATAAAAGACATTTATTTTTTCCGTGGGACGTTATTCAATATTCCAGTCCGTTACGAAGGCGTATTTAAAAAAGTAAACGTTTCAGATAGCAAACGTACACTTGAAATGAAATTTTATCGTTTGCTCTCTCAAAAGGAAAAGCTACCACTTGTCTCATTTTCATGTTAAATGTTACCCACTTCAAGAAGTCGTTATAGGATGTGTCAAGTGCCCCAAGTGGCAAAAATCGCGATGTCGGTTGAGAGGGGCACGAGGCCGTTGGGATAGGTAGTCGGGGGCTCGCGGCGTATCGCGGCGATCTGCCACGATCGACCGCGCGCCCTCAGCTCGGTCATCTAGATCAAACAATCTTGTAAGGGCCCCTGAGAATGAATGTGAACATGTCGCAGCGGCCGTCTCACTTCCTTGCCCGCTACTCAACAACGTGACGAGTGAGTACTCAATACCCTCTTATCAGATTTATGATTTAAGCGTAACTAATACCGTACATTTCATACTCTTATCACCATAGCGATAGGTTGAGGTTTTGTACCGCCTAAATTTTAAATGGATAATTTTGGATGTAGCGCAATCCTAGCTTGCTTGATTTTTGTCATTTCATTAAAAATAATCTGGTTTACACATAAGGGTTTTAAATCAGATTGAAAGAAAATGAAAAAAATGTTCTCAAATGTAAGCTAGTAAGATTTATTAAAAAATGTGTTACTTAAGAAACGTAAAAGTTAAATTTCTTTTTTTTAAATTGAATATACAACCGAACGCTGACCATGAATCTCATCGAGGGACATTGTGTATAAACATTTTAAATATATGACTTCGTTATCGTTCCAATACAGTTAACATTTAGCGATATTGGAGAGATATAATGTGTTGTCTATTAATGTCAAACAAATGCGCGATTTGTTTATATTGGTTTTTCTGGTATTTGTCAAGTACACATTATATTAACAAGACTTAATTTAATCAATATTCACTCGGCGAATCTTGCCCCCACTAGAATTAACTGCTGCACTGAGGAATGTTAAATAATTGCCTCATTTTACGAGAGCCGCAAGCGAATTAGGCATTATTCCGACTTGGCTCTTATCGATCACGATTAAGCAAATCGCAGGAATGTATCAAATGTTAAATTTTATCGGCGTGGGCATTACTACATTAACATTGTCGATTAGTTGTATATTAAACCTGTATAAATATTTGTTAAACATTTATACTGCGATATGTCATTTGTCTGAACTTTTAGATAATTAATATCTTCTGGTATTGTGGATATAAATTTAGTTTCTGCAAAATATCTATATCGATTTCATTTTATGTAAGTATATAACTATTTATGCAAAAGTGCACTGTGATATAAAATATAAATGGTCTATAAAATTAAAATAACCACGCTTTGCTATTTTTAATGATATATGATGCATAACGCAGTGTTGTGTAGTTCCATGAGATTACATTTATTTGCAGTCGATATCGAAAACGAAACCTTTTTGCATAGAAACTAGCGATGTGTTATGAATTAAAATTTAAGTGATTTCAGTTCATATTTTAGAATGACTTGTATAATTTTCTTGTACGTTTTTAGTTTATCTATCGTAAACAATTGCAAACTCATCATAGCGCCGTTAAATTCTTTATATTATAATAATTTAAATAAACCTTTTTCAAATAATATTGAATTTACCTATTACTTAAACTTGTTTTATTTATTTGAAACTATTTTATGCCCTCATTTGTGAACCCTAGGTTTCAAAGGATCAAAATTATACAAATTAACCAATACAACTGTATAAATACCGAGTAATAAATACCTACACAAACAACATATGCTCCGGTGTTACTTTAGCGCGCTCCCGATCGCTTCGCTCGTTCAATTAAAAAACAAACATGAGATACTGAAAAACAATCCAGGGAAATCCACCGACTGGTTGACATCGCCATTGAGTTTGGATCAAAACGTTTATGAAGAGTCGGCGTTACCCCGCTCGTGAGGGGTAGCGGGCGAGACGGGCCAGCGAGACAGGTAATCGGTTCGTGACACGCGACGAGCGCCGCGACAGCCGTTTACAAACATTTCGATTACGTCCCTCATATTTGTTTCCGCGCGCCACTATTTCACCCCGCGCTCAATTAAATTGTTACTTGTCATGTGACTTTCTTAATTGCTTTCGTGCCGTCGTTGCTTTTCATGATTTATGTTTCTTTTGTGAAATAAAAGTTTAAGTGTCGCCAAGTAATGTCGTGTTTTGCCTTTAATTGCCGTATTTAAAGCTTCGGTGAAAATGAAATTAAGTCCATTAGTACCGTTAGTGTACCTATTAGTTGGAATGGTACTGGCTTATCTTTTCAAATAGATTTGTAGTACCTGCCACTCTGTAGTGAGACTATCTAATTGAGCGGGCTTTTGTTGATGGTTTTTGTGAAGATTTTTTGCTCCTCTGCACCGCCGCCTGACTCAAATATTGTTGTTTTTTCCTCTTGTCCTTTTCATTTTTTGCTCATGGTGCTTCGATATAATTGTTTTCGAATAACATGTGAATCCGTAACATTTATCAAGCTGTAGTTTTTTTTCTTAAATATAAATAAGTGGAAGTTCCGACAAATGTTATGAGCGTTAAATTATCTTTTTATTTATTCAATATTGTTTTTTTTTTATATAATTATATATGTAACTAGCTGACCTGGCAGACTAGGTGCTGCCTCAATCGATAAATAAAAGATCTAAACTTTGTTTTCTTAAAGTTTACTTGAAGCGGACCAGTTTTGTTGATCAAATTCAATCATTTTCATATTTATTCACATTTTAAACCTGTGACTTTCCACAAATATTACAAGACCAAAATTAGCCAAATCGGTTCAACTTAGCTCTTGAGTTTTAGGCGTTCTCTATACTCTTTTATCATTAAATTCCGACATAAGTATTATTTATTATTAAGAAATGAAATTTTTGTAATCTGGAGTCAGTAGAACGACAAGTTTTGACGGAGCCCCGAAAGTTATGATAATAACAATTTTCGGGATAAACAGATGCCATGGCGACGAGTGATGACAACAGTTATCACTAACAGGTTTGCCAGATTTTAAAAAACCTCTGACGTGTGTTTCAATGAAACTATTGACGGCTCTTTAGACACTGTAGATATCTCAGTTCATATACTATTGACATAAACAGGTCTAAAATATGGCAAGGATAGACTTATGCGTAAAAATGAATAAGTATACATAGTTGTAAATATAATATTATTAACTAGTGACCCGCCCCGGTTTCGCATGGGTGCAATGCTGATACTAAATACACTATAGAAAAACTGTGAACGTTGTGTATAATCGTTTGCAATATAAGCGTAGAAATGTAATTACTTCCGACATCACATTAGAAACCTCAAAAATAACAATGTCTCTCTACTGTTTCATGAATGTTATTATACATATAAACCTTCCTCTTCAATCACTCTGTCTATTAAAAAAAACACATGAAAATCCGTTAAGCATACATCTCTATGTATGTTTAAATCTATATCTCAATATAGGGGGACAGAGAAACCGACTTTTGTTTTATACTATGTAGTGATAATGATAAAGTCGAAAAAGAAAAATTTAATAATCAAGCACCAAACAGAGGCGATATGTTAAACTTCTCAACTGAGGAGTTCGAAAGCTTTGTATGCAAATTCGTAAGAAATATGGAGGGAAATAGGATCTTATTGACAACACGGCATGCCGAGAACATAAATTTGCTTCCAAAATATTTTCTATTTGATATGAACGTAAAAGGCATAAAATTTAGAATGCAGACGCTGCGATTATTTCAATATTGAATTTAGTTCCATCTAGAATACTAACAAGGATACTTATATAGTAGCAAAAGAAAATGTTAATGTCTATTATTTTTATTATTTGCAATAAGTATTATAAAAAAGGATTAGGAAACATTTATTAATTATTAAGTTTAATACACAAATTTCTAATTAATTAATCATCAAACAATAACTATATTATATAACGTTAGTGTTTGCTTTTATATGTTGATTTGTTTGTAATAATGCCTAGTAATAATGTAAATATACATACAAAGAATGAATCAATAATGGGATATATATAGGGCGTTTTGTTTCATATTTTATGTGAAGTTTTTAATAGTGGGTTATGTATAATTGGAGTTAGGTCTTTTTAATGTTATTAAGTTTATCGTTGTATACTTAAGTTCCAAGTCTGAGAACAGATTGGATTAAGGTATGTGATTGTTGTGTATGGTTGATATAAGATGTTTTAAGTAGATGTAGATTTTATTTTAATAGTTAGAGAATTCGAACCAACATATTATTTCCATTCATACATATTTCCTGACACAATAACCTTGTAATAAAACGAATATCACTCACGAGGTTTTGACGCAAAATTGTTTATTTTGAAACGTCTGGAGAAACATAGAGTAGGTGGTAGATGACATAGAGTTACAACAAACATTTTACAAAATTAAGTAACTTATCCTTACCTTTTCGTAATGATCACAATTTGACTGTAAGTGTAAAATTAATACATAGGTACTCGTGCGTACTGTATAATTCCTCGTGTTAATTACAATAGGCCAGAATTAGCATGCGCACTAATTCATCGTACTTAATGCATACTAGATAAACGTTGATTACCATGTAGTTAGTGTTCTAATCCATAGTGCGCCAACCTCGGGTTGCCTGATGACTTAATTAATAGCCCACCGTGCTAATTAAACAGCTCCGTAAGTTGAGCCCACGCCTGCGGCTGCCGTTGCCGCCAGATTAAAAACAAAATGCAATTTGGTGTACACTTATATTAATTTATAGCTATGTAGCCCTTGTCAATGTTTTACTATTCTATCCACATGGATTGTGATGCTTAATATTGCTAATTTTGTTTAAAACGTAGTATAAAAGTATAACAATTCGTATCGCATTAAATTCTATTCCATTATAAATATTGTATAACCACGTCATCATTTTTAAAGACAATCTATTTTAATTTTGATTCCAGCCAATGATAAATATAATATAGTTTATAATTAATACAAATTACTTTTATTGAAAATTCTATGAGCTCATCCTACTAAAATTAAATTAAATTTTGACTACTATTAAAATTAATATAATATTAAGCAACCTTACGGAAGCATCCGGCGCTGTGGTCTCGGCTGTGGTCCGTGGATCAATTAGAATCTCGAGGCATGGGGTCGCTCCTGTTACATACCAGTCTGTTTTTCGTTTAGTGAATTTCATATGTACATTTATGTGATGTTCTTATTTCGAAGGAAAACATCATGTGGCAACCTGTATTTATTTATTTATTTATTTATTTATTTATTTATACATACATGCAAGCTTTACAGTACATGACCAACACGCTCACAGTCAGTTTTCATAAAAAAATATAAATTGCACAAAACCAAAATAAAGAAAAAGTATACACTATAAAACACATGAAAAATATTAATTATTGTTTAAATTATTATTAATAATGTTATGCTAATTTTACATGTCAATTATACTCAATGTCAATTACAGTTAATGTCAATTATAGTTACCTAATGTCAATTTTAGTTAATGTCAATAATAATTACTAATGTCATCAAATTTTACTTAACATTTCTCTAAACTTATTACATAAACTAATTAATCTATCTGCGAACAAATCAATATCGTAGTGCTGGGCAAGAATGTCTCCAATAATACGTATAGCACGGTTAGTGGGCGCCTGCCTACCAGATACAGTCCGAGCTACAGGTAACGCCAGGAGGCGCTGCCGGCGTCGAGGTGCTACCAGTCCGGCCGCATCACAAGAGATGTTAGTGGGAACCAAGATACGAAATCTCTCCAGTATCTGCGGACTGTCAATCTTCTGATGCACTATTGAGAGATAGTGAACTATCAGAAACATGGCTCTCCTAAGTTTCAGTGTCTCCATTTCTATCATGCCGGTAACGAATAGTGATGGATATAAATAGGGATAATACCCATAAAGTTTTTTAAAAAGCCATCGAGCAAATTTACGTTGGATTCTCTCCACCATGATTACGTATTTTTCCTCGTAGGGATTCCAAACAACTGCACCGTATTCAAGTTTACTTCGAACGTATGCAGCGTACAGTACTTTTGCAACTGCTATATTGTCAAATTGTGATGATGTCCTTATTACAAAGCCTAAAATCCTTTGTGCCATTTTACAAATATTCGTTATGTGTGCATGAAAATTTAGCTTAGAGTCTAATGTCAAGCCTAAGTCTTTAATGTCGTGTTGTCTTTCCATTGGAGCGTCATATAAATTATAATTATGAACTATGGGGCGTAATTTACGTGAGAAAGTAACTAGCACACACTTGTCAATATTAAAGGGAAGGTGATTGTCCCGACTCCATTCACACACAGCATCAATATCTCTCTGTAAGGCTTCTGCATCGTCTAATATTTTGA
This sequence comes from Scirpophaga incertulas, assembly GCA_036419045.1. Classification (NCBI taxonomy): domain Eukaryota; kingdom Metazoa; phylum Arthropoda; class Insecta; order Lepidoptera; family Crambidae; genus Scirpophaga; species Scirpophaga incertulas. The sequence continues at coordinate 12,678,895 of CM071641.1, forward strand.
TACCCAAACTCAATTTCAGGTCGTCAGCGAATAAGAGACATTCAGAAGCAGATACTCTTTCTGGCAGATCGTTAATGAATATTAGGAAAAGAGTCGGTCCCAGCGTGCTACCTTGACTAACCCCTGACCTTGTGTAGTACTCACTGGAATCATATCCATTTAAACGAACATATTGACAACGATTACTCAGAAAACATGAAAAAAATTGCAGTAATTTTCCAGTAAAACCGATGATTGCTAATTTCTGTAATAGTATATCGTTGTCAACCAGATCGAACGCCTTCTTAAAATCAAAGTAAGCCGTATCTACCTGCCTACCATTATCCATTTCAGAGTGAACATAGTCCACATGTGCGATTAGATTCGTAGTGGTAGAACGGCCTCGTCGAAATCCATGCTGGTCATTATGCAGTAAATGACCTATCTGGTTATTAATATGTCTATTCAGGATACCCTCAAAGATCTTGGCAAAAACTGACAAGACCGCAATCGGTCTATATGACAGAACATTTCTTCCTCCATCTCCTTTCGGGACGGGTGTGACCCTCGACAGTTTCCACCTTTCAGGATACCTTGTCTGAGCTAGAGATAGATTAAAGAGGTGTAAGAGGGGCGAGACTAAAGCTGATATGCAGTCCTTTGCCAGAAATATAGGAATGCCATCAGGCCCGCTAGATGTTCGCGGTTTTATGCGACTTAGAGCCTTCTTCAGATCCGCCTCGCTTACTCTCACAATAGTAACCAAAGTTGCGTCTTGACTTGTATGTGCAGCCTGAGCTGCTTGAAAAGGATCCAACAGAGGTATGTCTTTATGAAATACGGAAGCGAAATAATGCGCAAATGCGTCGACTGCAGCCTGTCCTTCCACCTCAGTACCCATATATGTATAGCTTTCCACAATCCTTCTATTATTTCTTTTATCTTTTATAAACTTCCAGAACTCAGCCGGATCAAGGATGATATTACTTTGTACTGATTCTACATATCGTCGGTATTCAATGTTTATCAATTTTTTAACCCGGTCTCTGTAGTAAATAAACATTGCCTTGTTAAATTCTTTGCCTTCCTTTTTAAACCTCTTGTGGTGAAAGTATTTGTTCTTTATATTTTGTATTATTTCCGAGGTATACCATTTCGGGTAGACATATCTCCTATTACTATTTCCGGACGTTATTTTAACAGGAACAAACAATTTTAAACAGGCGTATAACTTATCGTAAAATAAAAGAACCGCATCGTCAACATCGGCCACTGTTTGTAAATCAGACCAATCCATGTCGAATAAAGCCGCATATAATCCCTGCAAGTCCGCTTTACGCCAATTCCAGTTTGGACAGGATCCTTGGCGTGGGGAAGCGTGCTGCGATTGTGAATGATCAATAGTGGATAGAATGCACGGAAACTTGATCATGATATCAAGTGCAGGGTGATACGCATCAATCTGTACCAAGGGGTCCATACTTACATTGACCACTAAATTCTCGGAGTCAAAATTACCCAGCACCAGATCTAACATGCCGCCATGATTATTCCTAACAGTGTTATATTGTTGAAGCGAGCAATAATCGCAAAAGAAGTCAAATTGAGTTTTTACATTAACGCTACAAGAATTTAAATTAAAGTCACCTAAGATTATTACATTCATGTCAGAGTAAGAACAGATTACATTTTCAATACAGGTCAAAACATTAAGATATTGCTCATCATTATAATTTGGAGGTAAGTAAACCACACAACACAGAAATTTTACATGTTTAGAAGACACAATAGCAAAAATTAATTCCTTGTCCGCGGTCATATCATCAACATTTCTTACTACACGAACATTATAGGAGTCTCTAACAGCTAACAATACTCCACCCCACCCAACATCGCCAGGTCGGTCCTTTCGCACTACGTGGTACCCACCAGGAAAAAGCTCACCATCGGCAATAGAACTATTTAGGAAAGTTTCGGTTAATGCTATTATGTCGTGTCCACATTGTGTAACATTCCCTAGAAAAATATGAGTTTTCGTCCGTAGGCCACGAACATTCTGATATAGTAAATTAAGATTACGATATCGGAGACGAGGACGGTGCGCTTTTGGCTTTGGCACGAAAATTCTGCCGCCACGGTTTTATGCATATGTTCTCAGTCCAGTTGTTGGGCGACATGACACTTTCAACATTTTTAAAAGGCACTCCTAGCTTGAAGGATGCATAGCGCCCACGAGATTTTAGCTCCTCTATCGTACAAATGTCACTGCCACATATAGACGTCAGATGGTTTCGGACCTGCTCACCTGTGGTACCTTCTTGTACATAATATAGGTGTAGATAGCTCCACCGTTCGGAAGCTTGCAACAGTGTTGACCCTGGCGCTGCAGTACCCCTCAATACGCCAGAAACCGAAGCACGCGATCGTCTGCGCCTCACCTTCTCCCAGGTACCGTTAATTGTGCTCTCATCACCCAAGTTACTCTCGGCAGGTCTTGTCGAAGGTAATTCCTCCTGTACCTTTTTCCCTGGCACATGAGACAGTGCCACGGGTGGAATTTCGAATTTCTTGTTCGCCACTGTAGACTTGGGTTTTGGATGAGGTTTATGTTCTGCTACCTTATTTTCAGGAGTTTGACTTGCATTGTTTACGTTTCCCTTAGTTTTTGTGGGTTCAGTAGGTCTGTTATCGTCAACAGTGAATTTAAGTTGCTCTTCTAATTGTACCGCTTTGTTCGTTAATACAACCAATTTATCGCATATTTCCTTTTTAAACGAAAGAAACTGTTCAGTTAATAAACTATTTATTCTATTTAGCAATTGTGTTTGAAAGTCAGCTTGCATTTTTTTCAGTTCCAGTACAACTGATTCTTTCATATCGTCGAGTACACTTTTGTGAGTTAAATTCTGGTAACAGTCTTTACGCGCTCCAGTCCGTAAGGTAACATAATCAGGACCAGGAGTATCAGGACTGTGCATAGAGATGTCAGGTAGAACATTAGGTGTACTTAGTTCTTGGTTGAGTTGCTGGCGCACTGGAGTCTGCGAATTACCACTTTTAGGTATTTTGCTGCGACATTCTACACACATCCACGATTTTTTATGCTATTTTATATGCTATTCACCTGCTAAGAAATTTAAAGGTGTATGCGAGTAGCCTGGTGAAGTAAGGTCTAATCACCCTAACATAACTAGTTAGGTTGGTTCATGCCCATTAATGAGATCGGATACCAACTACATATAATTACTTATATTAACATTTAATTTTAAACGTTAATGAATCTATACTAATATTATATAGCTGAAGAGTTTGTTTGTTTGTTTGTTTGAACGCGCTAATTTCTGGAACTTCTGGTACGAATTGAAAAATTCATTTTTTATTGAATAGCCCATTTATCGAGGAAGGCTTTAGGCTACATAACATCATGCTGCGACAAATAGAAGCGAAGAAATAATGGAAAATGTGGAAAAAACGGGGAAAATTATTCATCTTTGAGGGCTTCTGTTGCGTGCGCTGCGAAAACGGTTCTAGATACCAAAAAAATATGTATGAAAAAATTATTCCTCTTAAAATGATCTATAAGAATGCCGCGACAGTATATGTCTATCTGTTAATGTTAACTCACTAGAATCGTTTTTATGGTAATCAAATTCGGATATGTCGCGTTGTCAATATCGAGTAGGTAACAGCTGAGGTGGTTGTTTGCAAAAATAAATATGATGCTCAAAATAACTATTCCACGCGGACGAAGTCGCTGGCACAGCTAGTTAATCATAAAACACGCTAAGCTACAATACGGCATCAAAATGGTCACATAAGGCCCCAAAATTTCTTTCCATGTCGTTCGTTGCTGCTCTATTTAAAGCAAACTTTGAGTGTAATTAATCATGTCATAACAATTGAATAAGTTCATTTTATAGATTTTTCTCGTTTATTAAATAGGTTGTTTGGATTCTTTGACATTGAAAGTGTGTCAATGAGAATGGATTTTAGTTTTGAGTTTTAATTGTCCTATTTGGACGAAGACTTTGCAGTCGATTATTACGAATTTATTTCTATTGTATTGCTTTAACTCTATTGCAAAGTTTTTATTTGTTCTTACATTTTTTATTTCGCTCAAGTCTTTCTATATTTATTACGTCAGCGAGACATACAAATCACCTCCAACAATGACACGAGCCTACCCCACATAGACTGATATACCCTACATTAGTGTCGACCACGCTAACTCAGATCGAATTTATATATCTATAGGTTTTTTTTCTTTGCCTGCATGCACTTCACCTTACGTTTTCCTTCACCGTCGGAGCCTCGAATATGAAAGTTAAGGGACAACAAACACACTGATACATGGCATGATCGAATTCGGACCTTCCGATTACTTAGTCCGTGCCGAGACCACAACGCCACCAACCCAAACCCATAAACATAACAAAAAAAAAATTTAAATTACAAAAAAGGAGATGACATGCACAAATATTCGGCCTTATTATTAATAAGCAAAATTCCTGGCAACTTAAAGATAATGGGAAATTGATAAATGCAAGTGCTTATGGCAAAGAAGAATTATATCAAACTAGTGGAGTAGTAAGCGACGAAACCCTCTTTATTGTTGTTGTTGTCGTCTGTTGTCTAAATTGTCTTTTTTATTTATCCTTAAGACATTACATTTTTTATACAAACGCAAAATCTATTTGTAGAAGTTAATTGAAGACAAACAATGCAGTCATAAAATGTATAGATTCATAACTGTCTAGATATTCTGTTACTATAGTTCTACACTATATTGTATAACATTAAATTAGTCCTCTCTTAAAAGAGCTAACGAATGAAGTATGCTGATGGTTAATTCCGACAATCTAAATATTATTGTGCTATCACTTTCCATAATTGGTTATCGATGCTGTCACATTAGTGATTAATGCATTGTTAGTGGAGCAATTACGGCAAATGACTATTGTCGACGAGCCGCGCGGCGAGGTGTGACCACTCCGCAACACGACGTGGGCAGACGATTATTACCTACTCGCGCGAGGCTCACCGAGTTATTGACCGATGCTAATTGTCAAACTTGTAAATGTAAATACAAACTGTGAAGTTAATAGTGACCGAACGTTAAATGACACAGTTTCAAATTTGTCATCTGTACGTGTATAGATAGATAGATGAAAACTTATAAGTCTACACGTTTCTTATACATAGATAGTTAAAACGGTAGTGTGTGTGATGATAACTATAAAGCTGAACGTACTTATTACTAAAGTTGCGGGCAAAAAGCGTGCAAAGCCCCAATGTAGTTAACACAAACAAAGGTAGTGTGTGGGCAACATAATACGCCACGTTATCTAATTTTCTAAATATAATAGCGCAGTTGCAGGGTACCGAGTATTATGTTCGTATTCCCATGAGGGCGAGAAGCACCCCCCGCCGCCGTCGGCAGAAAAATAGCTCCTCCGATTCCGCGAATTCGTGATAACTTTTTTATGAGACTGAAATGAATTGTATAAAATCTTTGGTGGAAGTCACATAAAGTTCTCGAGAGATTTTGCTTTCGTCGCTGCGCTAAAGAGATTTATTTCGAATAAATTGAAGTTTGCTCTTCTTTCCATTTATTTACGCAGCCATTTATGTCGAGCAAATTGTTATTTACTATATCTGATTTTCGTATTGTCATCTGATAATGTTCTTTTCTATTCAATATCGCTTTACGTTTAGAGCTTTCATGTTATGCCGTTCTTTTATTATTGGTTATTGCGTCTCGTGATAAAACAAATCGTCAAATTACATTTCATAGTTAGCTGGAAATAAGAGATTTTTAATATTTATTTGATCGACGCGGTTTTATTCTGCCCTTTGTCTTTAATGCCGCCATTAATGTTTACCAAGCGTGTGAGTTATCGCCCGTGTAGCATGGTACGTAGTTTATTGTTATTATTCATTCATATTAGTCGGCGGCCACGGCTACACGTGTAGTGGCACGAGCCACTTAGCATCGGATGAAACCTCTTAATATTAATAGTTCAACCAGCATCTTGAATATGTGTGTAGGCAACATGTTATTGTAGTCAATAATTGTAACCATTATAGTTTATATTTTAATGGACTGATGCTATTATATATAATTGATGGATTGTATTGGGATCGGTCTGGTAACTTATAATATAGAAAGTAGTTACCTATTTCTTCTCTATTTAGAAATACAGAAGAAATAAGTCTGGCTATGATTCTATAAAAACGTTTTATAGGGTGTACTTGCATGAGTCGGCATCTGCCTTTTACTTCAGACGGTATAGTTATATAGTGGTGGCCCGGAATATCGCATAATGGTTATGGTAATAGCACCCCTCGGTAGTCCCCCGGGGTGTATCGTCAGTCCCTCACTCCCGGCGGACCGCCATTGGATTTTTTTTCTGTATTCTCATTCAAAATTGTGTCAATGGGGGCGCTTGTTTGCGCTACTTCCCCAGTGGTCACGTGTTATCACCCTTACAAATTTTAATTGTAATCCTCCGACAGAAACTGACGAGCCGTTGAAACAACAAATTAAATACACTCGATAACATCAAGCCGAGTCCAAGTGTTCGGTTTTGTTTCACAGAGTTTACCGTTGATTATTTATTCGGTTATCACGTCGATGAATGCGATAAGCACGTCGATAATTTGTTCATTGAGTCGACTTACCGTTACGCGCGGCCAGGAGTCGGCCTTTCAATTCGGATATAATTGTCAGCAATCGCTCTTTTTTCTTGTGCCGTGTTTATTTGTGTTTCTATTTTTGTCGATTTCATTTATCGACGTGAGTTAGCCTTGTGATCTTTTCAAAAATTGGACTTTTATTTTTATTATTAATGGAAAATAAAATTTTCCTTTTCATATGACTACAAACAAAAGCAAATTCAAGATTTCAATTATTACTTACCTGTATATTATATTGTAATACAGAAGCATTAATAATCTACTTATTCTGTCTATAAATATTATTACAATTAAAAATTAAATTTGAATTTAGAATCTATCATCATGTTTGTGTTATTAACATGGTACAATGAAACCTCCTTTGTAAAAGAAAAAAATACGGCCGTCTACGCAGTGTTCTTAAAAAACGATGTAAGTAATATGGGATAGAAATCCTATCAGAAAGCAAAAGATTTTATCATGCGAGATGAAGATAGCGTCGCGTGTTTTAAAAGATGACTTAGGACTTGCAGCATATATATGAGACGCAATGTCACTACTTAGCTGTTAGCTTAAAAAAGATTAGGGTGGTAATAGTAATCAAATTATCTACTTAGGGCAAAAAATAAGCTTGACATATTTTTAATGTTATCTTTATAATTGTATAACTATTACCCAATAATGTAAAAATAGTTACATGCAATAGAAAAAAAATCTTGTAACAATATTTATGACAAGATATTTTAAATCGTTGTTTGTTTCATGCTACTACATGCTACATGAATTATAAATCTAAAAAACTTGTGTTAATTTTATAGTTATTTGTGGAATTCAGTCCAAACATTGTAGACATATTCACAACGTAACTTATCATGTCTAAAGTACAAGCTCTTTTGTTAAAATTACACCAACAAACTTCGGGATAACAGTATTGGCTAAAGTATCCATCCCGACAAAGGATGAACTAACGACGCTTAAAATTTCATAACTGAACCGAGTTGAAACTTCGCGTGTTTACTTTATCTTGTCGACTAGTCAGCGAGGTTTACAACTTCTTTACCGCTTCGTAACATGTAAAGCTCCTGTGAGAAGCTAGTTAGGTAGTTGCTGCACTTAGTACGTTCTCGCGTCTACGCCCTCTTGTGCACAGTCAGCTAAACGGACGGGTCTAAGTATGATTAAGTGGGAGCGTAATATCACTAACTTGGACTGGAAAATTCGACGACTCGAGAGCAAGAATCAGATGAGTTACATTACTCGTTATAAACTCTTGGCTCATTACGCTAAATTATGTCGGAATATTTGCTTTTTTGGTTGTTTTAAAATTGTAGGTACAGTAACAAATCCTACAATAGGACATGTTAAAAAACGGTCTAATAGGCTTATATCCATCAAGAGTAAACATTAATTCTAGTTATATTCAAACAATTATAATTATTAAAAGCGTTTAAGGATAAATCATATGTTTCAAAAACAATTTCGTAATGTGAAACCTATAGTCACGTGATAGTGAACACAATTCAAAAAGTGTGACGTCACGCCATGCGAAGCAATCGTTTTCTTAACATTTCTAGCATAGCTACAGATCCTTGCTTGATTAAATTTTATCTTTTAACAACTAATATTAAGTTCATAGAGTATTCTAGTAGTAGCCTGTGGTTTGAACTAAAGTATTGTTGGATGACGGCCTCAAAAGCCTTTGAAGTTAGCAGATGTAAGACTACCGATGGCACACTTTTATCGCTCATATTAGATGGTAAAATTCCAGACACTACTTCTATGAAATATGGCCGTCTTCTAAAGATTAGGTGAGAAAAACAGTGGAAATGAAACTGAAGAAAAAGATAAAAAAGTGTGGCCTGATATTTAATTTCAAATATCCAATAATTCTTGGTTCCCCAGATGGAATATTTGATGATGGCATAATCGAGATTAAATGTCCTGTTAATCACAACACCTCTAAAAATTATATACAAAATGGAAAAGTTGCAGAAAAATATTATGCTCAAATGCATTTTCAAATGTATTTAACAGAAAAGAAAAATTGTTTCTTTTGTATAGTGGATCCAGATTACAGTGAAAATCAAAAAGGATGATTTTAAGTGTGCCATTCAATATTGAGTATGTTGAGAATTTAGTTAATAATAAACTGTTAAACTTTTGGAAAATTAATGTGTACCCATTGTTATATGAAAGTATGGAACTCAAATAAAAAAACAATCTTAAAGTTTTCCTTACTTTTATTCTATTAAAAAATCTTGCTAATAAATTAATGCACATGCTGTGGTTATTATATCGTCAAAAGTTTTACAAATTTTAATGTGATACATACATGTCTTCTAAGTATATAAAATTCACATAAGCGCCTAATAACTCTCTCTATATGAATCTTCAAGCTGGCAATCTGTTTAGTTAACTTTGCTTCAATTTTACTCATTTTCACTCCTTTTTCAATACTCTTACTAGTGCAATACCTGATTTTTTTAAATATTGTTCTAGATGTTTCATGCCATAATATGCATTCCACTTTTCAATGTGTTTTATAAAATCATATGATTCAACTAAACATGTGTCAGTGATTCTGCCTCTGAATTCAGGAGAAATATAGTTCACTAGTCTGTTTGGTATACAAGATATGAAATACTTTATAGATGTAATATTTGTGTAGATAATTAATCGCCAACACATGTGTAATTGTGTATACAATAAAATTTCCAGTTGCTTGTCTGTTTGTTTATACATTAGTAATGATCTCAACAATAACTCAAAGCACAGTATGCAGTTTTCACCTTCAGGTAGATGATTTAATTCAAAGTAATATACTTTTACAGAAAATATAAAATTCATAGGGAGAACACTACTGGCCTGTTTCAGTAAACAGGCTATTAACTAAAAGCTTTCGAAGCAATGGAGTTTTTCATCGCTTGCAACTTCCGAAACCACCGAGATTCTTTTACGAAGACTAATATCGAATCATTAAATCAACGAGGCGTCTATCAATTATCTCAATATAAAAAATAATTATCTACTTCTAAGCTCAGTAACCAAGACCAAATGTAGTATTTGGTTTACCTTGAATCCGTTCTTGTCGCCCTATCCTAGCGTACCTAAGTTTAGCTAAACTTGTGTGTATTTTCAACAGGCTGCTGTAAAATGTGCTTCCTCGCCTCGCACCAACGCTTTGTCGACAAAGCCTCGGCTGCCGCTAGCAGCGCTGGTGGCAGACGCTGCGCGAAATCACCCGCCTAACAATGTTAACTCTCATGTAAGTCGTGTTTTAATATTTATGGTCCATTTCAATAAAAAAGAAAAACACGAATAAAATACAAATATATTCCTATATACACTACTCTCCTCTGTTTACTATCAATTTAAAATAGAAGACGGAGCCTGAAAAGACCGACAAGTTGGTGACTATTATTGATTTTATTTGTTATTCAAATTAATGATATCCTGAACCAGAAATGTTTGTTGACATTTTAAATTAAATTTAAGTATTTTTATTGAGATGGACCTAGGCAATAATATTGTTGACGGATGAATTTTTAAAACAACCTTTTTTCCACAACGGTCAAAATAGTATTAATAAATAGATATTTACGAAATTTATCCGTTATACAATAATTCTATTTATCATTTCTTTCTTTATTGTTATTTGTCATTTAAAATGCAAGATTTATTTAGTTAAAGCCTGCTTTTTGAGAACGCATTCCACTGTTTGCTTTGGTTGTGTCGTGATTGCTTTATGTTAATTTTAGTGTAGAAAATACACGGAGACAACTTCCATGTTCTGTATATTATTGCAATTAGGTTGTTGAATCCAATGAATAGGTACCATCCGTAGCGGGAGCTGTCACCGGGCGTAATCGCATGCAGCGGGTGATCTCACACGTCTAAATGCAGCGACGCTAAATCTGTAAGCAATCGATGTGGTGTGCCTCTACCGGGCGTTGTTTTCTCGCGTAAAATGTTCGCAAACTACCAGTGTAGTTGTCAACACTCCTCGTGGATGCTGCTAAAACAAAACAAATCTAATGTGTATCTAACTACTTAAATTAAACTTGAGTGCTCTCACGTACTGCAATGAAACAAATAACGATATTCTTAGATACATTAGTCATTACAATGTAGACAAAGTATGACAATTTTACAGAACATACTACATTTACTTTAACACCAACTGTAAGTTACTATTAGGTAGCTTTTAAAAATAAAAGCTTTCCGAACATTAGCCTCGCTCGCTAATGAATGAAACCTGCACTCCATAAAAGCAACGCCCAACACTTAACTCCAATTTGCATAGTATTCAGAATAAGCGGCTCGTTGTTTTAGTGCAACTCCCTTGATTGCGGCGAAAGTAGTAAGACGGAAGAGAATCACAATGCAGCGGATTTTCGTAAAGAGCCTCCAGGACGAGAGACGACGGAGAATAGCTAGACCGTGCGCTCGGCGCGGTATTAAAATAAAGTGCAGGAAAGCGCGACCACGCCGCACCATACTGCTTGAACGCTCTTCTATTAATCACAAACCTCTCTACTTATCCACAAGTACACATTAAATAGAAAACGCTCGAGGCTCAATAATGGGTTAACAAATTGGATAATTTCCGACAGGAATTGGAGATTATGAACGTTACGAAATTAATTAGCCTCACGGATCTAGTCAAAGATAATAATCGTTTACTTTGTTGGCTTCCCGTGCCGACGTGAAATTATTAATCGAGCCGCGTCGGCGTCGGGTGTGTCGCCCCGGATTTCAATTCATATCGGTCGGTAGCGGTACTCACTTGGCAGCAATGAAACCTTTATTTCGTTGACACGTCGCTGACGGCTGTGAGAGAATCACTTAGATATTTGACATTTTATAAATTTGCATGAAAACTGAACTTAGCGTTTAAACATTACGAGGGCTGCTACTTATGTATCCGGAATAGAAAAATTAAACAAACGTATATGGCTAAATATGGGTTTATTGTTTTTCAAAGTATTCTCCGCGATGATCGATACACTTTTGCATACGTTGAAACCAATTTTTATAGCATTTTTTCCACTCTGATTGCGGTATCTCTGAAACGTGCTGTTTGAACGCGTCGACGGCATCTTCACGGGTCGAAAATCGTTGACCACGTAATTTATTATTTACATTTGGGAATAAATAGAAACCAAGGTGCCAAGTCTGAGCTATACGGTGGATGACCCATCAATTCTATTTTTTGACCCTCCAAAAATGTATTTGTTTCGCGTGATGTGTGACAGCTGGCATTGTCGTGGTGTAGAATGATTCTGCGTCGCTTGTTGTTTTTACGTATTTCTTCAAATACTTCCGGCAAACAAATGGTCGTGTACCACTCCGAATTAACCGTTTTACGGTTCTCCAGTGGTATTGTAGCCACATGACTATTAATACCAAAAAAGCAGGTCACCATTTGCTTTAAAGTGCTTTTTGCACGAGTCACTGTCGTAGGGTTCGGCTCATTTTGAAACACCCAAACTGTAGATTGTTGCTTAGTTTCGGGATCGTACGCATAGATCCAAGATTCATCACTTAATCCATGATCCATGATTCGGTCTTGCATAATTAGTTTTCGTGCAGCTTCAATGTTTTGTGGCACAACGACTAATTTCGGGCGACCTTCCTTAACTTCGTCCGTGAGCTTACTCCGTCCACGATTGAACTCACTAAACCAGTGATACACAGTGGTTTTTAATGGAGCTTCAACACCAAAAGTTGAAATTAATTGATCTACGCACTGTTGTTGCGTTAAACTACGTCTAAAATCGTAATAAATCATAGCACGCATATTTTCACGTGTGAGTTCCATCATTTCAGCGATATGACATTTTAAACCTATCAGAAACAAAACACTAGCGTACATAAGGAAAAAAAATAGCGAAAAAGAACGAATTTTACCATGGAGTTCATATATTGCGTTTAAAAATGTTGAAATCCCAGATTCCGGATACTTAAGTAGCAGCCCTCGTATTGTAACTCTTGTTACTTGTAACTAATAACTTTCTTTCAATCTTAATGTCTACAGATTAAAATGGACTTAGTAATTAAAGTATACTGAAATTGTAATAATTCTTGGGAATCTAATCGCCTATTTATTCTGAAAGTTAAGTCCTTCCAATGAGTCTCCTACTTAAACCTATTAGTGCATACCTTAATCCTATAAACTGTCAAGATTTGTAAATCTATCCGTATAAGGCAGCGACAAAAAGCGGCTTAAAAATAAAATGTTGCGTTAAAATGAGCATAGAAGAATGTCTATAGAAATAATAATTTACGATGTTAGCTTTTATGGTTTGACTCCATAATCTGATCATGATGCATAAAAAGGCTCTTTTCAGTGGATGTGAACAGTTTACTCGTTATGCTCCCTCGTGCATTTCGACAGTTCGCTGCCAACAGAGATATGTCGCAATCCATCCAATTTGCCTCCCGCCCGCCGCTGGTGCCGCATGCTCGGATACAGCGGAAAATCTTGGTCCGACGACACTAGAATAAATTATGCCCTCTCCAATATCAAATACGCTCGAAGATATGTGCATGTTTATAAATGGAAATCCTTTTGACGTGAATTTTAGGATATTCAGAGTTATTTAGGTAATCAAAAGCTTACTTTAATATGAGACTTCGTATTGTAAATATAAAAATTGAGGTGGCGCCCAAAATATACATAACTTTAGTGCATGTATTATTTCATTTATTTGGCTTATCCTTATTCTACATCTTAGAGATTAATAAACTATTTGAATTACATTTTATTAATTCATCGCTATATTTTTGTGTAATTGGTGTTTCCAATTATCATTTAAGCTGGAATTGCGTTATTTATATGGGATTTCATAAATGATGGTATTGTTTGAATAACAGATATTGATTTGACATTAATTAACATATTGTTCAAAGTTTGATCAAGTACGGCTACTAAAGCTTCGTAAATATATAGTAGGTGCTCCCATATTCACAACTTACAAAATTTATAAGAACATCGTATAACTACCACCTTTTCAATCTCTAATAACAACCGTAACAATTTTGTTAACAAGTAGGTTCATCTGAAAACATTATTCCCGATTATGAAATTAGATCGTCGGATGTTATTATAAAATGTACTTTCGAATAAGTAACAGTGCATTTCAAGTACGATTCCGTGACCATTTAGGGGTAAGGCTGAATCAGCTTTAAAGAAACTTGGTGTGCTCAATAAATCGAGGCTGTATTTCACACTGGCCCACCGCCTGCAATTTTAAAAGGTGCAAGTTCAGCCTCTTATGGAACTCTGTTTTTATCTTTGGGCAGAGGTTTCCCAGTATTAAGTTCTCCCTCTGAATGCGGTCCATTCCAACGGAGAGCGATGTGAATCGCCGACTGCCCAGATATTTCATGTCGACTTAACCCCACGCCACTGCGTAGATATAACCTCGTTATACAACCTCTATCCGAAATCCGAAGAAATGTTCGGATTCATCCCTCGGCTTCTTTCAGCCATCTTTCCACGCGGCAAACATTTAACGTCCTTGACGGTTGGCAGTCCAATGCGTTTTTCCAGAAAATTTTCGCCTCGCACTACCAAACTGTGGAATAAATTTTGATCTAGGCTATTTCCGAACCGATGTGATGTAACATAACAGAGTATCTGTAACTATATATCGGACATATAGTTACAGATGCTCTATTTGCTCGTTTGCTCCCCTATAACATAAAAAAATAATAGTAGCCTTTCACTCAAGTGTCTTGTCACACATTAAACAATATCGTGATTTTAAACTAAGAATAAGCAGTCAGTTGAGCACGGTCGCTTAGCACGCGTTGGATGCTCGCTGCCAATGCGGTTTCGGCTAATAGCTTTTCGCAGATTCAATTTTCCAGCGAATAGAATATAGCCTCCCTGTGCGCCGTACGCGATCATTAAGTTACGCCTAAGGTTAGGGCCACATTTAAGCGTATCCTATGTCACATACTTCGACGCTTTTGCAGCAATATATTGCGTTTTCTTTTTTTGATACATTTTAGTCGCTGTGTTTTCATGACGTTGTGAAAATTTATTAAGATAGTATAACAATCACACATGCAATACTCGAACTCTGGATTAATTTATCTGGCCAGCGTAATCTGCATCTGTCATAGAAATAGAGACTTGTGCACAACTCGTTGTTCTTGTTCAACTGACGTACACAGTATGTACAAAATGAGCAATACATAAAATTTGTAACGAGCTCTACATCTCAATGCAAATAATATGCATCAGAAGATAGCGACGTTAAATGCTTTGTCGTGGCTCGGCCCTTACTCCCTTTTCTTCGAAGCGCAACACCAGTCGTTTCAAACACCTTCCGTCCGTAATGTGCCTTACAAGTTCGCATTTCGCCGTAGTTCCGAAATTTTGTGTAATGCATTTAACTGTATTTGCAGACCCTAAGCAATACTTTCCCGCCGCTATATAAATCCCTCGACGCTTTCACTTAAATCCCTTCTAAGCGGTTGTCTACATCCTCGCGGCAAGATGTTGATCGATTTTATGAGTGAGCCATTTCATATTACCGTCCTTTAGGTAATAAATCCTACTCAGGTGATAGGTATTTGTTTACGTTTTGAATTATCTTACCTGCATACCTAATAGAACATTAACTTGTATAAAATTTGGAGCCAGCTCAAATTCCTTGAAAAAAGTATTAAAAAAGAATATTAGTCTCCTTAAATTATTATTCTATCTCTAAATTCGTAATTTTATCAGAAACATTTTTTCATTATATATAGGTAGATTGCGTTGGCCCAGATAATTTTACCAGCCATAACTAACCGTAAATCACTACAAGAGAAATTCTCTACTTATATTTCTAAAAGAATTTTCTCTTCTTTATTTCTGTATCATTTTGTAAAAGTATGTAACAGCCTATCCTGTGTACGTAGTTCTATTATTTTTTTTATCCCACAAAACTTGTTAAATTAAATATTGTACTAAGTTGCAACGGTTTCTGTTATTACTTCTAGGCATGAGCGAACTCTAAATAAAATAACACTCTGGTCTAGGCCAATCGGCATGTTGTATCGATTTTACAATAGCTTTTTTATCGTTACAAACATATCACATAATAAATATTATGTAGGTATGTTGTTTTGTCCTTAGGAGCTTAGTCCAGAAGGAAATATCGCCATACTATCAATCTTCCATCGTAAATGATTGATTGTATGAATCATGAGTTTCTTAATATTTATGTTTAGGACAAAAAACAGTAACGACATATAGTATTATTCTGTTTTATCTTACACACTTTAAATATTTTAGTAGCCATCAGATTTGCAGCATTTAGATTAACAATGGAAAATAGAATACACATGAATTCAAACATCTACAATATAAACTTAGTATACCTAGAATTAATGTAATAACGAAACAATTATAAAATATTACAACAATGATTTTCAATGCGAAAAATAGTGTGACTGTTTGGTAGGTCATATACCAAGTAATACTTACCCATCACTGCAAATGGTGGATTATCCACAACTGTCCAAGGTTGGCTAGGCATCAGGCATTCAAATCTGTATGGCCTCTAAAATGTGTATTTAAAGAATAAATTATATAAATATATATTATTTACATCTACGAAATGAAGATATAATGTAATTTCATTATATTTTGGTAACTGGTAACTGATGCTTAAAACCAATGTGTTTATGGTATGTTCATATACTCGTAAATATCACTTCATAATTCTTCTAGTGTTAAAACTTAGAAATTCAGAGTTCCGGAAGAGAAATAAAACGTTTTGGTGAATTGCGTAAAGCTCGCTTAAACCGGTAGTGTTGAACAAAAGATTGATCTCGAAAAAGCCTTAAAGCCGACGTTGTCTGTAGTGGAACTGGCGCTTCGCCACAGGATGTACACATCAAATGTTGTTTCTCGGTTTCGTCGATATCACCAGCTGTTTGGTACATGTCAAGCTCGGTTAATAACATCAACCCATTTCAATACATAGTGAAATATCTTTTTGACTTACTGGTATGATATATGGATTTTTTACTTACAATTAATCCATCCCTATTACTTAGTCCTGTTTGATTTTTACTGTTTGTGATTGATTTAATACGCAAATATATTGACCAAACCGTAAACATATTCATATTTACATCCCTCGATTTAGACATGTTTTCAAAAACATAATTCTGTGTGCTAGTAACTGTGGTGCAAATAGTAGCACATCAATAACTGTTTCCATTTTTAAAGCTCATTAAATTATGAAAACAGTATGCTGCTAATTAATTAAGTGATTTCAGCTCTCATTGAATTTTAATTGGAAATTCGTCCGCGGTTTTCCATTTAACTGTGATATTTGCTTTGTTCAATGAGAGAAATACAATTATATTATTTCGAAACATTGTTAATTGTGCCGTGTGTCGCGTGCACTCTTCTGTTAATATTCTATATCACGTATAGCAATTTATTCAACATTTTAGATATTATTATTATTAGGTATTGAGTGTTTATCGTATGCTGTAATCTATACAAAACATATAAATTTAGCAATGTTCTTATGCTAAAGTTATTTTATTATGTGAATAGGTGTAATAAGAATACAAGATTAATTTCAAATTCGTTTAACACGTAACACGTAATATAAAATTAGAAAATGCCACTATCCTAAAATTCTAAATATTTACATGGAGTGAAAGAACTTTTGAATTTTACTGTTATATGTTGTTGTTATAAAGTATAAAAAAGAACAACATTATTAATTTATTATCTAATGATACTAATTTAAGTTCAAACATAAAAATGCGCCTGAATTCTAGTCCTTAGAAATTCAAGTAATTATAATTTTAAAATTAAATAGTATAGATTGATTTACTGTTCACACTTTCACCAATAAATGCGCTATATAAAACAAATATGAGTCAAAATAAAATGCGTAGCACCATCCTTGGCTACGGTTACGTGACCTGCACAATAGTAAGCTGTAGAAATGTTAATTTAATCACAGTTCTATTCGTTTGGCCAGTCGCGCCGCATTAGTCTGTCGCAAAATTCCATTTGTAAATGCCGCCAGCTAACGCCGCTCCATGTCGACGCCCAATCTGAATTAATCTGATTGATCCGAATCCGATGTGCTCTCGACTTACTCAGGCGTACTTTAGTAAGCATGGCTCGACTCGTTTTGTGGTGCACACTGACGAGAGATCACAAAACGTTCACAACAATTCATATTAACACGGCCACTTGCCATCCACTTAATTACATGATAGGGACTAATGTTTCATGTGATTATACGTACACGATTCATGTTAACGTTAGTAATTTGGTGCACAGTAATTAGAAACAGGCTCTAGCTTCGCCGACAACTTCCAACAAGGGACTTACGTGCCGCGACATAAATAAATTATGCAACGCGCCACTTAACGACACCGCACCCTGCCCGCCTGCTAGCTGCCACGCGCTCTGCGTTTCACACTACTAACGATACTGATATAATCTTGTACATTGCGCCACTTATCTTGAACCGTGAGATTTATTGCCAGCTGTAAATAAATAAACGGCAGAAACACTGAAACCGCACTATAAACAAGCGGATTAGTATGCCGACAAGCGCAATGCCGATATCAATGTTTTCACAGTATAAAAAGGATGTTTCGTTACGTAGTTTATCTTGGACTGTATGGGTACGTGGCAATCCTCTGAAATTGTTTGTCCGTTCGTTAAAGCTCTATGCTGATATTCATGAAAAATTTAATGGAATGATTTATCTGAGCGGTCACGTTTTTCCGTCATATGGGCTTCTCATGAATAAGTAATGTTCGGCCGCGGTCATTGTTTCAATTAGCGGTGTATCGTTTGCAAGTCGCCGGCTGTGGGTCGGGCTGCGACCATTCACCGTAGTTACCGCCGTTACCCATCCTCTGTCAATCCTCATTGACGTCAGGCCATGCGGTTGTCATAAAACAACAATGCAGCTATATTAACCACCTACGCCCATATCAATACTCGTATTCAGATGGGATTTTCCTTTTAATATTGTAGGGATCTATATTATTATTAAATTTATTGTGATGTATAATCATTTTCTTAATGATTATCGTTTACTATTAGGCGGTACAGATTCGCCGGATCAAGTATTATTTGTTCTATGTTCATGTTAGATACCGTCACTTATAAACTCAAGAATTGCTAAACGGATTTCAACGACCACTTCTTTGTTTGATTCATCTATCACAAAAATAGACACATAACAATTATTGAAATATTTAAAACCAGGTAAGTAGCAGCGGGTACTACAGTTTATGTCTATTCAGTGACTATTAGACATCACACGTTCTCTGGGACAGCTAGCATAAATCTGCAACTTATCACATGCTTTTCGCTAAAACAGTATCAGTATGTCTTATTATAAATATTTTTAACGTCGCTTTTAACAGGGTCTAAATGATACAACATGAACAAACTAACTTAACAAATATACATTATGAGATTTGTTATAAGTTATAACTCATAAGGAACAAACTAATGAAACTTGACACAAAAAAGCTCTTAAAATTTATTAAGATTCTGGAACAATGCTCATTACGAGGCAACTCAGTATGTTGGCGAGAAAGTCACACGAAAGTCCATTATAATTGGGACACAATGTAATGAGCGAAAGTAATTATGTGGCAACATCCGGCGTAACATCCCCGCACGACATAACCCCGCCGGATTAGAGGGATCTTCCTCGCCTCTGCCACGGATTAAATTGATATGTGCGACTCCAATCCACTCGTTTATCTATGTAAAGGGTCGCAAAGCGATCCCTTTTATTAGAAACGGGGACATAATCGCGCGCGTATGTCTTATTGTTGTACTTTATAGGGACGAGGAAGTAGATGTTCAACTTTTATTGTCCCTTTAAGTGACTATTTACGAAGCTATTGGTGTTATGTTGCCAGTGGCGCTATTTATTCGCACTTCGCAATTGGAAAAATATTTTTTACGAGCTCGACAAATACATCATTTATTAAGCGCGAATCACGAGAATCAGAGATTTTGTTCCGGTCGTCGACCACTCCCGGAACCGGCACCATTTATTTAAATCTAAACCGGCTGCGAATAATGCTCTCTGTATTCATAGAGCGGCGCCTTGGTTGGAATTTTGAAAAACTTGTTGGCCGACGCTACAAGTTTTCATTGTTGCAATGCACTCGTAACAATCATTAAAATATCATAATTTAGAGTACAATGGCTTGTTTTAAGTTAAATGCTTAAGTTTTTTTAGAATAGTATAAATAAAATATTGTTAACTTTTAAATTTGTATTACCTATATTCGATACGTTTATTTTCAGTACATATAAAAATATTGTTAGAAAAAATAAACAGTTTGCTTAAAATTTATTTATTTGTGTCGCCGTGCATATAAATAACAGATCTATTCTAATCTATCTCTATTAGTGTAATATTATGCTAAAATAACGAGAATTGATCAAATAGCATTTTCATTTCTACGAAATATATTAACATTATTATTCACGTATATTTTATCGCAATCTTGTCGGGCGTTTTTATTATCCATAAACTGAATGACAAATCAAATCGGATGCGAAGTTCTCGCAAGTAATAATAACGTAGATGTTCATTGAGCGAGGGTGGTCGGGGAGTTATCCATTTACGGGGAAGTTACACTCGTTTTATTTTCTTTTATCCGTCCAAAGAGCGCTCCTTGCTAAGCATCATAGTCGGGCTCGAGCGCGCCTTCCGAACCCTACCGGAAAATAGACGCGAAATGTGATAAATGAGAAACTCTTTATTGAAGAGACCCTGCGCGTTCCGCAGTGGGCCACTCTTCATTTCCCACTCACACCTACAGCAACCATAGTATATACATAGTGACCTTGACATTGATAACAATATATTCGTAATTTTTTATAACTGAGACGTTAATTTTATTATGCTTCACAGCGCAATATTATACAAATATGGACTAATTGCTATTGGAAATCTGGCTACATGACCGTATGTTTTCTTGATAGGGCATTACGCTGCTTCAAGACGCTGGCACGTCAGATGATAGCGGGCGAGCATCCGAACGGCTAACCGGGAGTTCGGTCGCGCCACGTGATCCAGACTCCTCCCGCGATCGACTTAGTGACGTAAGTACACAGCGCGTTTTTCACTCTAAATATTTCGATTTAGTTGCGAAAATATACAAAATAAAACTGTCGTTGTCACGGGAAATCTAATTCTACTCTTCTATCAAACTTAATTATGTACTTTTCTACACTAAAATATTTTATGCATGATACTACAAATATGTCAATGTCAGTGTGTACTTTATTACTATTAGATAGAGAACAAACATGTTTTACGTGTTTGTTATTAAAATTTTCGTTGCTCTTTGTCCCGTCTCTCCTGTGGCACTTTTGATTTGTTTGAGTACAAAATGAACTTTGGAATACGAGTATATGGCGATCAAAAATCTAGACAGTGCACAGTTTTGACTCGACGGCGAGACGGGATATTGTTCACCCCTATAGAAACTCCACTCCACTCATGTGTTCGCTTTCTCTCTCCTGCCTACAGGCCAGTAGCCGCTGTAGTTCCGGAAAAGGCTATATCGTGAGTATACTCATTGTTGTCCTTGTCTGTTGCACACACTTCCTCGGGCATGTCGATTCTAACCTATCATTCGCTTATGCTCTGGGTTATTTTTACTTAAACGCTGCATGGCTCTCTTTATTTATTACATTGAACCTATACAGAGCAGGCAAATTATGTAACACGTAATAGCTATAATTTTCGATTACTGTGTGCAAATTTACCCTGATCACGCAACACACATAGACCTTATTCGATATTCGGCGCGTATCGCAGCTAAATCACGAGATTTGTCGAGGCGGTGCCGGTGCCGCTCTATACTACATAACATTACCTGAGCTCGCCCTGAATACTTCATGCTCTGTATTTATTTGAAATTGTAATATCTCAAGCCTTATCCCTTGTTGTATCCCTTGGCGCGAACTTGCCTCGTAAATATCATGTAAACGTATTCGCCGATTTATGATACGAAGATAGTCTTCCCCTCTCATGAATTGAACTTTCCGAAGATTGTTTAAAGCACAACTAAGTGGTAATGGAATATTTCTTGTTATATATTTTTTTCTATACTTACAAACTCACTAACGCAAATATTTTCTGAATACTTACTTAATGCATAACTTCCGCTAAGATTAAGTATCTGCGTAATAAAAATAGTTTTCTTTGTGAAATACAATAACATTTTTTTAAATATACTACTATTATATTCATTCGTATTATAGTTGACAAAACCAATGTCGTTTTATTTATTAATTATGTATTGCAGATATACATTATTTACAGACTAATTGCATGAATAATTTTGTTTACATTTGTTTTATGTGTGTTTTATTGGTAATCAGTTTATCTTATAAGTTTTTCTTTTATTTTCAGTGTGATAGTGAGGGTGACGACGATAAGGTAAGATTTCAGATGCTTCTTCTTTTTGTCCAAACATTCATAAAATAATCATTCAAACAAGTTAAGAATACGAGTAAAACAAACGAAAACTATAAACAATTTCTGGCAAAAACGCGTAACGAACAATGCGTAAAACATTTTCAAGTACTCAATTATCTGTATTGCTCTTCGCGCGATACGATATACGATCGCGTAAATTAATTAAAGCCAGCTTTCAAGATGACTCTTAGACAAGAAAAAAGAAAGAGAGCGTTGGGAATAAAATGTCCGTGTAACATAAGTAGTGAAGTTGTTCGTCGGCGGTTCATTGCTGGCTCCGCCGGCGATTAATCTCGCCGGGCGACGCCGCCGCCAACGCCGCCGAGCCTCCCCGCCTTACCTGTTTACAAATTGTTTAGTCCAGCCTACTAATTGGATAGCGCATGGGCATGCAAACCACTTCTAATGTAATTGTTTGTTTTTTGTAAGAGGATTTTTCTTGTGTAGAAGTGTAAAGTGTATAGTGTAAAACATTTAATAGTAAATAATATGGATCTATTGACTTAGATAAAGTAGAGTTGTTATAGCTGGCATATTCACAAGTCTTGAGTAAAAAATCATCAATAGGAAGCTAGCTTTAGAGCCAAAGTTTGAACCCGACTTCCAGTACATGATAAGATGGGAGTTTAATTAACCACAACACTAGTAGTATTCACTATACACTATATTCAGAACCATTTTCTTGATACTAATTAGTATTAAAAGATTTTTTTAAACATTAAAACCTATTCATAGAATTAATCACAGACTTTGTAGTAGCCTTATTTCAAATGAATAGTTCTAATATGCTTTAAATTTATAAAAAGACAAATGAGAAATATTTTGAAGAACTTTGTTATAAAACGTATATTATTTCATAGTTAAATTATACAAGTCCCTAATGGCAGATAATTTAATTATATATACATACAGATATATATATATATATATATGTATATAATGTGTCTAAGTTATATAACAACAACAAATATAAGTTAGTTACAAAACTTTTGCAAAAATACTACTTTAAGGTAGCTTGCCTTATCACATTATTTATTTCCATTATTCATATTACACCTACTGGGTTGTTAACTAACACAATATATTTGTCATAATGATGATTGATTGCCAGTTGTCGCATATTATTGAAGTAAACACATATTACATTTTGTGTTTAAGTCAAGGAACCATTCTAAGCTTTATTAAAAATATCTATCTATATCATTCAACACTAGCATATCCATGCCTCTATAATAAATTTTCTGCTGCTAGGTTTTTTCACGTCATCAGCATATTTCAGCAGTCAAAGATATTTTAAGATAACTGACATATTACGCTTTACGGCATTCCAATGTATATTGAGAAAGAACAGCATTGGATTAGAAATCGAACGTAAACGAATCTGCTTATTAACTTAATGATAACGATAAACAACATTTTTGTGTTTTGTTAAAAATATTGCAATTTTATTTTATTTTACAAATGCACTTACATGTGTAGTATACGAAAATGTATCTCGGCCTAGAGTAAGACTTAAACCAGTCAACAGGTTTTGTAATGGAAGTCATGCGTAGTCAGCGTTAAGATTGAAACATACTCTTCGCGGGCGACAGTGGAGCCTGATTAGACACCGTCGCTGTTTCTTAATTGCTAGATTGCCAGTCTGGGAGTGCCTATAATTAAATACATTACATCGTGTTTGCAACGCCGCCTGCTGACTTTATTATACAGACCGTCACGTTTAACTCGTAAAATTGCCCCTCTTGTTTTCTTTACGATGATTTTCTTTTTGTTTTACTTCAGTAACTACCTAATTAACCACTGCCCCGTTGTAAATGTCAACTTCCGCTCTTGCAGCACTTTAAGGCAATTCAATTAACACATCATTCAGTGCGCCAATTACATTAAACCCGCCATAATAGGAGGTTCTTTAATAATTCTTATTTTTATGATAGTAATAAAGGCAGACCGATCTAAAAGCAAACTTAAGTACAATCGACGGCGGCAGTCATACAAATCCAAAAGCTCTAAAGACTGATACCATTGTTCGGGAGTGGCCGCAACTCGAGCTCGTCCACGTTCCCCTTAATCTAATTATCTGGCCGCTTCGCTGCCGACTCAGTCCGAAACACCCCACCCTCTCGAGCCTCCCCGTCGAAAGAACGTTTAAGTATAAAAGTGTTTTATTAAGCAATCTATCTCGCGTCTTTGAAGAAAACACCGAACGTTTAATGACTTTAGGACCCCACATTTTCCGTGTGGCAATTTGGCGTACGTGTTTGCAGTGATTTGAACTATTAAATAATTGATTTGCTATTTTGTTAAGAATAAAGAATATTTCTCAAAGCTCTATAAACTGTATTCTTCTTGTGATCTCTTTTCTGCTCTAATATATATTTTAACCGTATCACATTTTAAAATCATATTCAGTAATAAACACATGAAAATACATCATCTGATAGTGTATTAATTTCTATTTTGCTATGTAACATAACATACAACGGGTACTCATAACTACGGGTATTTTGATTTGAATTTTATAGAATTGTAAGTTATTCTGATTAATTTACTGACCAGAATTCCAAAAACTGTGATATATATACACGTGTTTTTTGCTACTGCTTTAATTATTACTGCCTAGTTCTGTAATAGTAACGACCAAACTTTATTATAACATTTATCGCTTCCTCCTTCACACATTTACCTATGCTACAGTACTACTTTAATGTGTTAACCGAAACTTAGTAGATTAACCCTTAAATGTAATCAAATTAAGATCGGAGTGGCACAGTAATGTCGACAAATTGATATCTGTGAGGAAATCAGTCTCAGATCTGCTGTTATATCCAAGTATATTAATTGAATTACTGTGTGTGAGACTGGCGAGCACCAGTGGTTGGGAGAAACTCGCTCAAGTGATATTATATAATTGCATTCTTTAATTCTACAGGCTTTTGTTTAACTTGCACATATATTTATTTAAATGAATATATGTAAGTTTATTTAGCTGCAATCTTGTCATAAGTTAATATTTACACTGCCGGCCAAAAGTTTGAGACCACTTTTAAAAATCTTCAAATTGTTTGAAATATTTAAAAAATACTTGTGATAAAAAAGCAATTTGCACACGTGCTCATTCTTTTCTTGCCAGATAGTGTCATAAAAGTCATTCTTTTGTTTATTTTTGAGTCGTCGTTTTACAAAGGCATATTGTTTCAACATATCAGTGAGTTCCGCGCAAAGACCAGATGGTAGAATTATTGTAATATTTTTGTTACTTCCTCTTTACTTATTAGTTTGCTTTTGTTTTGCGGTAACCATTATTCTAAATTATTGACTTTTCTTGAAGTTATCTTTCTCTATTTGATTTAGTCTGAACTTACAGTTTGTAGTGTCAAGACGTGTTAAGAATGGGAAAAGTACCCGAAACAAGTAGTGAAATTCGTTCTGCCATCGTTGTTTTGCATAACGAAGGCAAATCTGAACGTGCGATAGCATCACAACTAAAGCTGTCGAAGACTTGTGTTCATAATGCAATAATTCGATACAAGGAGACTAACTGTAATCAAGATCGTCCACGTTCGGGAAGGCCGCGAGCTACCACTTCTAGCGAGGATCATTTCATCGTTCAACGTCGAAATCATCCGACTTTTCGCGTAAATATCCAACACAATTTTAAATTACATAAATTCATATTTTATTGATTAGACATTGTATTAAAACAGAAACGGATCATGAAAGAACGTTCGAATACATAACACTTTGAAAAGTAATTAGTAATAGTAAATCGATTACTTACCTTACTAAAAAGAGTAATAGCTTACCTAAAAACTCTGCTCTTCATACATATCTTTAATCTATAATATCTATCTATATATATATATTTCGATGTTGTCAGTACTTTCGAATTTTGATACACATTTGATGAGCTCTACTGTTAATTCGATCCTATTCCACTCGGGCTATTTACACTCTAGGCTGAATTATGCTTCCACTTTGATATGCAAATCCGGTCGCTTTGGCTAATTACATAGACGTTTATGCTGCACTGATCTTAACAACGTCAACCTGCTGTATATCAACTGGATCGGAGAGAAACAGAAACATTCCTAGGTGTTTGAATATTGACGGATTTACTTACGTAGCCTGTTATATTATCTACTTACGTATTATTACTTATTTGTAAGATATGTGTGATGAGGTGTGTGTCTATGCCGAAAGATTCATAGCTACCATTTTCCATGGGTTATGGGATATACTTTATAGGGATTAGGTAATGACTACATCCACATTTAATTTGCTATAACTTGCTCTATTTAATTAAAATAATAAATATTTATGTAATAGTTTACATAGCAATCATTTGCTCCGTTTGCACTAGAATAGTCGAACATGCTGTTATGAAATAGTGAGTTTATGAAAATAGCTAGGAATAGGTACTTAAATCTGTTATTAACTTTGTAACGGGAGTCAACAAATACTGTCCGTCCGCAGTAGCATGAGCTACCGTTTATCGTGCGATATAACTTCAATCTCGAAATTAATCCTTACTATTTTGACAGTTCAAAGTGATAAATAATCGTTACGTTGTCTTCTACAAAAGTTACGGGTTGTTTTTGCAAATTAATAAAAGCTTAATCTCAAACGTAATTTAGTCTTCTCTGTTTTTTACATGTTTTCGGCAGTGATCTAATGGTCATAATATTTAATATCAACAAAGAATGGCGTACGAAAAAGTTGTTAAACACTAGCCAATTAGCGTGCAATGTAGTAAGTAACCTTGTTGTGGCAATCGCGCTCCAGCATAACACAATTTACAAACACCAGACTCGACGCTTCGAACCAGTGCAACAGGGCTTTCCCAAGTTATTTATTTGACATACAGCGATAACAACGCACGCGCTATTATAACACTCGTAATCTTGATCGTTTAGCTCAACGTAATACAAAATGTAAATAAAATAGATTTAAATGCAAATTTTATTGCTCCATATCGATTTAAAATGGTAGTGTGATTTCAGTAATAGTTTTCGTGAATCAAAGTGCGCTTTAACATTATATTATTCATGCGGCGCTTCTTACGTATGTTATCTATTGTAAACGCACATATATTCAATGTCATTAATTAGTAAGTGCTTCAAATTAAATTTCATTTGACGTTTAAAAATTAGTCATAGTGCCAATGAAATGATCTATATAATAAATATACGAAGGTCTTTGATATGAAGATGTATTTTTTCCAAGGAAATATGACATAAATTGTAGGACGTGTATATGAACACTCATCATCATTCATCTGGTAGGCATATCACTTCTGGTCGATTAGAGCGGGCGGCGGGGCGCGCAATCTGTGCGCATCGGGCTTCGACCCTGGCTGGGGGCTGCTTCCTCGTGCCACATTAATAAGCTCATGAATACTGAACATGTACCGAGCCCCTATCGACACTAATTTCAATTGCCAGTGTTTTACTGGTTACTTTTTAATGTGTCTACATTTATGTAGAATTTTATGTACTGTTATAAATGTAATTGTTGTAGGTAGTTATAAAATTGATTTTGTATATAATGAATACTTACATACGATGGAACTTAACCCACGATGTGACACGATTGAAACGTTCCAGACTTATCGACAAAGATTTGTTTTAAATACATTGAAAGAAGTAAATTATCGCCTAATTATATTTTATTTTTATAGAGGCTTAAAAATGTACATTAACGCTCAGTACACTTACATACAAGATGAACAACAAAACCGCAGGAGAAATTACTTTGGTTAAAATATTTCCCGAAGCTGCATCGACGGGCGCCTCTTGGCAAGGTTTACCTTACGCAAACCTGCCTCGGTTAATTGAAAGAGCTTCTTTCGTTTGGCGTAATATTTTATGGCACGGAGTCTGCCAAGCGAGCGGATAGTACACCTCTCTGTCGGGCGCGCACTGAGTTCATATTACACCCTCTTTCTCGACAGGCACTTACGACTCTTTATAGAACTCGTTTCAAAGGCAACAAGAAAATAATTTAATCTACTTCACGGAATCAGAATATAAATTTGTTTTCAACATTATCTTAATCGCTACTTCTATTTTATCATATTTCACTGTTGGCTTCTTTCCTAGTAACGATTCGTTTTATGTCGTTTCCCACAAACGAGTAAAGACATAAAATGTTACATTAATTTATGCCAGGATGAGTAATGTTCGGTAATATTGCATGAAGTATAATTAAATAAATTGAGTGTTTTATAAATAATTAGCGCTAAAGTCGGGAGGGTCGAGTGTGTGGCTTAGCATATGAACCGCAATAAATCGCTCGCACCCAGGACGCCGCTGTGGCACGCGAGATAAGGGTCACCGCAACACCATTAAGTACTACAATGTCAGGGCACCACCGATCGACCGCATAAGCCCACTTCGGCTTTACGACTTCTGCCACCTACCTACCAGTCAATATATTCAACGCGGCTCTGCTTATCCCTGTTTATTTTATTTTGGTTTAGCTAAGTGCGTCCTAAACTACAAGTAGATGCAATTATAATAAACTAACGTAACTGTGTGATTAACATAATGTTCCTAGAATGTTCCACTTTTGTCTTGTAAACGAGCATAAAGTGAAAGAACAAATTGCGAGTTTCCCCAGTATTTTCCTCGCTCGGAAAAATATATGTTTTATTAAAGCTCGGCATTTCCGAGAGCGAGGCAACCCTCTTTAAGGGGTGGCAACGGGCTCCGGGGATGGGGCCGGCGGCACGCCAGTGTATAACAGACAGTAGAGGGATATAAAACATATTTACGCGCCTATAAAGTACTCTCGTACGCTCGCTCTCCACCATTTTCTTTTGTTCCTTGCTCGCAGCCAATGATAATGCTTTCTCCCGTTCGGTTAAACTTATTTCTCTGCCGTCTTATCTGGCTTTTCTTCGGCACTTTTATTTATAACCTAGTGGTGAAATGTAACAACAAGGAATAAACGATTACAATATCCTTTCGCCTTTGACACGCGTCTTTCTTTTTACTACTGTTCGTAGTAGTTATTACAATAATTTATCGTATGTTATTTGGAGTACATTCACACGTTTAATATGTTTCATATGAGCCTTCAAAATTACAATAAGGAATATTCATAATATTTTAAAATAAATAATGGCCGTTTATTTACGAAATCTATTATACTAGTTACGCCAGCTTTTTTCTTTCAAAGTACTAAGTGTTTTTAAGTGAAACCTTAGAATTTAAAGTGAGATGTCTTAAAATCTTAGCCGAGAACAGCTCCTTGCATAGGTGAGAGGGTGTAATAACAAGCGCTGGCTAGACCCCACCCACCACCGTGCCTTGTTGCTGTCGTTACGTCGTCGCCCTCAGGCTTACCCGCTGAATGAAACTTCTACGAAGATTCGTTTATTTCCCTCGCAAGCTCTTCTCTAACCTACTTGACTCTTAAAACTTTGCACACCACGTCACATGGTGAACTTTAAATATAAACTTTTATAGTTGAAAATGTTATTAAGTGCTTTTCAATCATTCTATACCTTTTATTGTATCTTCGTTTAGCCAGCACAACTTTGCAAATAATAGAAACGCCGTCAAAACTAAAAACATTGTTACCACTATCGTAACACATACATCAAAAACGTGTCGTCAAAGGGCCGTAATTATCCGTAGGCGGGCGAGTGTTGGCACTCGACGCTGAGGTCGAGGTATCTCTCGCCGGATCAGAAGCTCGCTGGGATGCACTCTGCGATTCCGTTTGTCAGTGAACACAGCACCCGCCTGCGGTTTGCTCTTGCTCTGTGATAAACGCACGTCAACGCGACGTGAATGTGCGCTTTAACGTTGCCGACATTCACATTTAAACTTGTACCTACTAACATGCCTGAAGAAATTCTGTACGATGATGCCGCGTCTAAGATACGAGTGATCGGTTAGGCTTAGCTAGCAAAAATGCTCGTCACATTATTATTTCTACTCTTTTCATACTGAGAATGTTCGTATTGTATGTGTATTTTCTAAGGGTCTTTGGAAATTGAGTTCGAAGAATCTTTTGAGAAACACATATACTATACATCCTTCAACCATATGGATGTATTTTATGTCTCGAAAAGATTACACATCTTTTATTTATATATACAATCATTTATTTTGTGTAAGTTTCCCTATTTTCTGTTTAACACGGAACCTTAGTATTGTAGCATATAATCGTGTTGTGAGTAAATTTTAGTCACTGAGTTGGTTGCTCTTTTACACTTCTACAGCGTATACCATTTGTATTGGGTAGTTGTAAAGTTTTTTTTTTGTAATTTGTGTTTGAGTACGTTGAGTGTGATGTAAACGATTGTAAATAAAGATTTTATCAAACTTTTGAATATTTAATATTATTATAGTAATATTTTCACTAATTCAGATAATTTTTAAATGATAGGAGGAACAGATATATAACTTTTTCGATATATTGAATTCAATCCAAAAAATGTTAACACGCTGAGATTAACAACTATGACAAATTCTCATAAAAATAAATGGAATAAATTGATATATCCAACAACTGATATCGTTCAGAGCGTGTATTATTCGCCTTTTATTTCAGTTATAATTTATTATGTAAAAATTTTATTAATTAAAGATATAAAAAAACGAATTTTCCATTTCAATTAAACGTGTCTGAAAACGTTTAAAGTATTCAAAAGTTATCGGAAGGGTGACACGACACACCCACAAGAACGGACCAAGTGCGGCGCGTAGATAAGCCAGTAGACTATTTGCACATCGTCGCCGCCGTGACCGAGGCCTGCCGTATTGCCGTAATTAGCTGGCCGCAAAGTTCACCGGAATGCTTGCAACACGGCCGAGCTACGATACGATCCACCCGTACACATGCCGTACATAATTTATACAATTCCCAACTGGCGGCGGGCTTTGTTCGTTCACTTCATCCACTTAAATAGCATTTTCACCGGGAGAACAAGCGAGTCATTTACTGAAAAAATGCTCGGTCGTATCTGTGCTGCGAGAAAGGAATGGACCGCTTTTTATCGTGACCCTACAGGGTTTCGTAAAACAACATTAGAGTCATTAGGTGTATCGTAACAAACTACTTATATTGGAAATAAGAATTTTCCAAAGATGAAAACATTTTATTTAGTTACGAATTGCACACTATATGTTTTAAACTATCCACAAGACATAAATACCTATTGTACTGTGAATAAATAATGAATTTCTAAAAAAGTACTTACGAACTCTGCAATATTTATTTTAAAAGATAGTTCGATATTGCATTCAGAACGCAATAAATAGGCAAAAAATATTATTTTAATTTATTACGTAAATCAAAAATATTTATTTTAGCTACTTTTAAAGTTAATGTGAAAAATGTATCTCAAATTGTTACTTATAAGCAAAATTAACAATTGTCCGCCGCTCAAATTACTATCACTTTAGTTATAATTCAAATTATACTACGATCATTAATAATTCACTGAGTTTGTAATAACAACTAATTTATATATACCGTCTGGTCGGAATTGCACGGGATTATTATAAAGTAATCAAAGTTAGGCGGCTCGAAGTGGGAGATTGGGTTGACAGGTGTTTAAATATACGAAGTCGCTGCGCGTTAGGGATTCCACCCCGTAATAGTTAAGATGAATTCGTCGGGGTGCGCGACTTAATCTTTGTACTCGCCTATTAATTGTTCCCTAGAATACATGGTCATTTAGACAATTGGTAATTAACATATCTATATTGATAAATGTTATTCATTATTTAGTCATTATTTTAATTCTGTATACAAATATTCACAAACCTCACGTTAGCGTAAATTGTTACTCCATTATGATAACTTGTCAAATTCACAGAATTGTAGTAAAAATTTAATACATAATAATATTTTTTTTACTGCATGTATTATTGCAGCTTTAGCTTTACAAAAAAAAAATTCTGGACTTTGAAAATATATTGTATCAATTGCGTTACTTCAACAACCCATGTTTATATTTGTTAAGCAAGACTCGCATCATCAAAGATAGTTCACATCACTTACTGAATGAACTCAATAACGACGCCCTCATTTGTTTATATTGTTCTAAAACCTTGTCTAAAAGCTTATAATCTCTCATTTATATGTAATAATTTGCTCCTTATTTTACGTATATTAGAGTTGTTGACTGTGCTGGACCCTCTTTAATAACTTAAGTTTCTAATGTCCCAAGTACCAGAATCACAAATAACCGTAAGTAACGATTAAGCTTCCAGTCTTATTTGCCGATTAAAGTGACGTATTTTGTATTAATGACATTTAAAAACAAGCTTTCAGTTGGTATTGCGGTACATTATACCTACTTGTATATCACTGCTTGATCGTGTCTTAAATTTGTCGAAATGGATAGATTAACTAGATATTTATTGCATATGTCGCAGTCAACTGGTTGAAATAACTGATCGGTCAAGCAACTAGATCTTTTATTGAACAACTATATTCAAGTACAAATCTATATGTATGTCTCAAGTCGCATGGCTGAACACAACGTTCATTACGGTTAGATATCGCTCAGCTAATTGGTTAAATACAATTTTTGCTAGGATAACTATAATATTGAGAAAAACGCTGTTGTTATTTATTATTACTAAAATATTTTTACATTGAATTTATGCGACGATCACAGTTCAACGTTCGTTTCGTAGTTTGACTGTTTCATTATGTTATTGATCGTTAAGAACGCCTTAAAATAATAAGTTATTACGCATTAAAACTACGAAGTTGAGTGTATTTTAATAATGTTTCATATTAACTATTTGATTAAACCGCTATTTCAAGCAGTCGACTGCGACAAATACACGAGCAGCGCAGTGATAGCCCTGCCACTTGGCTACGCTTCCAAAGCCGTCTGCCAGTCTGTTCTTAATTGGCTATCTGTGCACGTCTCACACCTCGCCCCGCTGCCGCCGTCACTTCTCTCCTGTCATAATAAATAAGTAATTTGTCCAGTAATGCTCCCTAGCCTCCGACGCATTCTATATATAATTTACTTCGTCATTTCACAAAGCTTATTTGAGATTGTTTTTTTTTATAATCGTATAGGGAAATGGTTGCATTGCAATTGCATTACATACATTTGTATTATATCTGTTGAATCACAGCAGTAGAATCTGATTTTTACTTATTCAGCTCCATTTTATAAAAAATAAAAACGAACGAATATCACTAAAAGACCCTGTCTCAAGTTTATTTGTAAAATGTTTATTGGCTACTTGTTTGTATAAATGCTTCACCGGCGAAGTTTAAAATACAGACCGTTCTCGAGCTTTATTTATTCGCTTTAATATCTCAGTTCTTGGCGCTCTTTGTGACGACGCTCGTTATTTATTTACAGAAATTGTTCTGAAATTAAATTTCAAAGCTCCTCCGACACGAAGTAATTAAGTGAAGTGGCGGCTCACTTAATGCCATATAACGTCATAACTAGAGCGACTACTAATTCAATTAGTATTCAAAACGTACAAAGGATTAAAATGGACTTTTAAGGAGCTTACTTGTGCCAACAACCTTAGATGTGTCGTCGTACATTGCGTAAATATGTATTAATGTAAATCAAATGAATTTGTAAGTTGACCGTGGCTACCTATCGTCGCAAATATTATAAGTAATTGTTTAAAAAAAAGAGAAGAAAACTATTTCTTACAAAGCCAAAAATTTGAGGCATGAAAAAAATGTATTATTTCTGATAACTTTTCAAATAAGGTGTTTCGTTTTCAATTACAAATATTTTTTTATTTCTCTTAGTAATCCTCTAGTATTCCAAAATTAAGAAGAGTAGGTGCATTAATTTATATATCGAAGCAAGAGTGAAACCGGTCGGGCGCAAGCGTTCGTGTAATATGGCCAGGGAACATTCCCTCGAGCTCAATGAGAAGGTTTTTATCCTCGTGTGTTCTTTTTGCCACGCTCTTATTGAACCGGGGCCTATCAGTTTCATCGCCGCCTTGAGTATCAAATTATCGAACAACACCGTCTATCAGCCGTAATCTCTCACAATGTGTATCTTATTACACTGCGATATGAATTATGACATTGTATTGATTTATTTTAATTATTCAAAAAATTGAACGATTCATAATTTGCATTTTTATCAGCTTTCTTTATTTCACCTCGAAATAGCTCTAACTCAATTTTAAAAGAAAAAGCAGTCTTATCATTTTCAAACATTATTAGGTATAGAAAATCTTTAATAACACAAGAAACTGTCAATTGTGATAATTAAACACTTAAAAAATGAATTGGCTTGCGCTTTTTGTTCTCTTAGACCTTTCAAACTGCCTATTCATCAGATTGTAATGCAGTTTTCATCAATAGACAGAGTAATTAAAGAGGAAGTTTTATATGTATAATACTCGTACATCCATATTATATTGACCCGTGCGAAGCCGACACATGCGACATTACCTACAGCATACATTAAAATCCATGGTGTAATTTTAAAGATCGTACCGTACAAGACCTACAATGATTTTAAAATATTATACCTACCACATTATGGTTTGCAATTAAATTATTGAGAGTATTTGAGATCAAAGCGAAAAGACAACGGGCGTCGAAATATATCATTTCTACTTTATAGAAGTTATTTGATTTTACATTACATTTCAACTAGATAGTGCATTTTAAATAAATATCCTTATCTAACAATATGACTGTAAACCCAAATAATATTGCACTTCATTAACAAACCGGTTTTGTAGTATCAAATTTGTACAATCAACAACACGTCGAGCTTGTACTTTTACAGTACTAAAATCGCCGCTGTTACGAGCGCCATAAGATCTGTCTCAAGGTCATTGTGTAATGTCGGTCGTCTTGCTGTGTGGACAGAATAGCTAATTGACGTAAATAATTGTCCACTGTTGCCATACCGATTACTATCATTAGCGCGTCATCCACCTTTATTTCTTTGCACGATAAATAAAGCGGCATGCCGTCGCCGCTATCGCTTACATTTTAATCAGCACCGTAGAGTACAATTTCAAAAGTTAATGAGAACTCATATTTCTTGTTCGTCTTAAATTTCTATTTTCACTTTTATTCTTTAATGACTAAGTTATTGACTGATCAATGTTGTAGTTTACATGAAATTGCCCCGGGACGTTCAGAAATATTTCAATGTATTTATTTACGGTGTCACTGTTACATATTAAATTAGTCGCCGTTAAATGAACATATAAATAAAATTATTGATCTTTTTTTATATTTAAGTGTTAACTCACATACGTTCTATATTTAAAAAATTGTTGCATTTGTAAAATGATCTCTATTGTGTAAATGCAAATGCAACATTAAATGTATTAAAATGTTCCTTATTATATTGAGAAATATTTTTTAGTCTTGAATACCTTTTTTCAGTTTCTACAAAATTCATCGCATATAGTGCATTTTTTTACTATATAAAATGAGTCTAAATAAAAAAAAACATATATTTGGTGAAGATTTAAATAATTATGTGTGGCACATATAATAACATGATATAACGATCAATGTGTCATTAAAATTGAACGTCTGAAAAAATCTTCAATTGACCCTAAGAGGGAATTAAACACTCATCAAAAGTCCGTGTGCGGTTTGTAATTTCAAATTTATGACGATCCGTAAATTGGAGGCGTATAACGTGCGAAGAGACAGATCATTATTTTATAGACCCTAAAGTACTATTCCGAAGCACTTTAGTGTTCGTCGCCGGATTATTCCCCTTTTATGCCCGCGAGAGAGATACGTCGACTCGACCACTTTGTTGTTTTATGCTCCGCGTTCGGAGAGACTTTATGCATCGCCTCATTGCTCTTTGTCGTTTCGCTTAGTTTCCCTTCTATTTTAGACTCACGTTACAACGTAAATTTATTTTTGAGCATGCGATCCGTTATTGACTTTGCAGCGATCGTGACTTCTACACTAAAACCACTCGAATCACCAATTCGTGCTGTTGTTTTTAAATAATAAATATCATCCGAGCTTACATGGAATTTAACTGTTAATTTATTCAAACGCTGTTGTACTGATGAACACGTGCTTACAAACTTTGACTAGTTCATAATAAAAAAATGTTAATAGTTTTATTAAAAATGACCCTTTAAAATGGTAAAGAAATATGACCTCTTAGTGAAACTTTTCTGTCTCACTGGAAACCTACCATAAACTAACCTAAATACTTCCAAAACTAAATCTCTAATAATTACGGTAATAACAGTAAATTAATAATATACATTAATATGGTTCGGTTGCTTTTATCGATTTACGTCGCTCGCGCAAATATAACTCGCCCCATCTTTCTTTTCACTGTGTTAACAATTTGTATATTTCTTTAGTAACAATAAGAAGTAAGCGTCAGCTTTTGTGGGAAACATGTAATAATACGAACCATAGTCGGAACCCTCAACAAGAGCGCTCAGAAACAAACTACATTTTTATACGGTGAGCAAACAAAATGAGTTAGCGGTGCCATTGCGTCGCTCTCCCTGTATTTCTCCAGCTAGAGAGCTTGAAAATTCGCTTTAATGCCTTTGTTCTACAACGCTTTACAACTCTTATGTTCTCTCGAATATATATTCTCAGTTCCGATTTACTTTGCGTTTGAATAATGTCCGCGATATTCTGTTGTGATTTTTGCTAGCTTGTAAAGTGAATATTCGCGGATTGTTTGAAGATATTGACTATGTGCTAGCATAAGATCTGATATTTTTAATTCGTATCTAAATGCTTATATATTAACATACCAATTTATATAGCAACTACTAATAATATGGTGCCATCTTAAACTGATTAAGAAGCTTATGTTCGAACGGGTTCTGTTACAGAAGATTATTTAAATTCTGATAAATCAAGTTTACTAAAGTGTTAAAAGACTGCTATGATCATTTTCATTGTGAAATTAAATAAAATAGGTAGAAACTCCCGGTCGAGTTTATTCATTACTTTTGGCCGCAGGCGGGGGTGGAGCTACCACCCACCTCACCCCACTCGTTTTATGGATATAACCTCGACAAAATACCCCTAAAATTGCACTGTTTTTATTACGTTCTCTCTTTATCTCTTTCGGTTTGTTGCTCGCTTTTTACGGCATTATTATTTTATTAACGGAATGTACGCACATAATAGTCGTCCAATTTAATCTGATTTATCTTCCCTGCTGGAATCAAACATTTGACTTTGATTATCACTCAAATATGAATGGTAATAGAAATGAACTTAACATAAAAAATGTATGGTGATGACTACATAGGATATTACCTATTATGCTGAGTGAATGAATCATCCTATTAGGTTGATACTATTAGGTATCAACTTAATCGTGTCGGAAAGATTTATCACATATATGTAATATTAAACTGAATTAATTTATTCAAAACTTTATTTTATTTCTAAACTAATACATTTATATACACAGTTCATTTCACGTATCTTAATCACTCAATATATTCAAGTCGGAAAATGTTAGCGTTGACATATTGAAATATCTTTTGTGATTTTTCTGTATCATTAAATGAAAACATTGTTCAGATGCCAAATATTCCGACTGAGCGATAAAACAACTGCGCTTGGCAAGCGACCAAGTCGCTGTGCGCGACACGAGTGGTTGGTCGCGCGATTTGCAACACGAATACGCATAGTACAGTGTTGAACACGCGACACTACGCTACGAGATGCTACAAGCGTGTCGCTGCGACTGTAACGCGATTGTCGTTTTCGCGCATCAACACTTACTCTGCTGTGTATGTCACTACATTTAGAATTGTGCGGACAAATCGCTATTACCACTCCCTTTGTAGACTCGGAATGCGTTGTGTATGACGCTCAATTCAATTTGACTCGCAAAGCTCGCGCCTAAATTCTCGCATCTCTTTGACTGAATCCTGTTATGCAATAAAGCTTTGTTGGCAAGAGTTTCGAGTTAACAGGCGATGTAACTTGACATTTGGAAACGGTTGGCTTGCCGCGTCGGTTGCATGTGTTGAAATTTAAACAACTAAATCCAAAACATGATTTTTGTCTCCACCAAAATATACATATGTACATAATACATTTCCTGCCCATAGTATTCATGAACTAACACTATTTAATTTGGACAGTTGAATCGGAAAGATTTATCTCCAGTAGTCATTTAAAATTGTCGTAGGCCAGATAACTCGCATGTCAACGAGCAGTTGGAAAATGTAGGAACTACATTGTTGGCAAATGCACGCTCGCATCGCGCCGCAAAATGCCGGGCTTGTCCACCTGGCTCGTGACTCGTAGGCGTACGCATCACTGTCTACCCTTTGATGTCAACCACGAACGCGCCGATAATGTAGACTAAAAACTAAATAAACTAGACATCATGATATGCAATTAGCCTATATACATAATTAAGTGGTGTCACTAATTATTCTCTGAACATAGGTAGTACATTATTATTTTTATGTGATAATTATTCCTGATTTTATGCCATCGATTTGAATTCAATATTATATGTCAATCTAATGAAGTTTCCATGTCATTACTTAACTCCGTCAAATAATAGGTCGATGCATTTCAATGTTCATGCATTATTGCCGACTTATCGAGAATCCGTATCGGCTGTTAATTAATTAGACGGGGATATGTGAGCCTAGTTAGCGGAATAAATTTGTGCTCGCGGCGAACTCAATTCCATGTGCGAGCGGCAACAAAGGCCGTTAGCCGCTCCGCCGTAATGTCACCTCATTATTTATTCACGTCTATAACGAGAGTCCGATCTTCGGAACCCGCTTATTTCGTATCGTTACTTCGCGTCTGCGACCGAATTCTATTTGCTATCACTCTATTTTTAATTACGAAAGACTTTTTAACTATAAATTTGCAAAAACAAATGTGACTTTTTTTAAGTAATTACTCTCCTTAAAATTATATACTTTGATGCTGCGAATCAGCACTTATATTTAGGTACGATGTTAATATTCATTATTTAAGTGCTGTACTTACGAATACTCGCAAATTAATAAAATATAGTCTTATCAATCAAATTAGTTAATTCCTATAACAGTTAGAGAATATTGGCGAAGTGTATAAATATGCGTAGTTCAAATAATATAATATAGTAAATATAAATAAAATATAATACCTATTGCAAAAATTATAAATACCATATCAGGTTTGCAAAAAATGTTTCATTCATAATATCAATCGCTAAAGAATTATATTATTTATTTATTTTTATATATATAGTAAAATCGAGTAGTAAATAACTACCTGAAATAAAAAAAATACTCTGGCCAACATTTTCATTCAAGAGATATGAAAAGCTTTCAGAGCACTTGCAAACGGCTAGATAATGCCGTCAGATGCTCGACTCAGTCGTTGAAAATTTTATGTCGCCTCTCGCTGCATCCTCGACTGCAAAGTCCCCCGCATCCGAGATTCCGCACTCTCTTAAGTGCTCCTGCCATCAGTTTGTGTTGTGTAACCGACATTAGTACATGCGATAGTATCGTGACTCTTAATTTTTTATCCATTTACAAAGCTGTGTCAGTATATTTTTTTCCAAATCCTTCGCGAATAGAGGATAGTTGACATTACAAATTTATTTTATAATTCTATACCAACTAAAGAACCATATTAGTGAAAAACCCGTATTAGTTGACCTTAGTTCTTTTGAGACTTAATTACAGCAATCGGATCTCGACTTTAATCCCGAACAACAATACTTCATGACGTCTCGAGAATACAATTTGTAGACATACATCTTCCCGGTGGTGTGTAAAACATTACGCTCCTGCTCGTTACTAATGGAGACGCGTGACCACAGTGTAATATAAAAATACTCTTACTCACCAACTAGATTTATAAAGAAAACACAAATAATACAAAATAACAAAATTACTGATTTATTAATTTAAGTTTTAAGTTTATTAACAATATATATTTAAGTTTTTTTTTACAATTAAATAAAAATAAAATAATACTCAATTAGAAATAAGTGTACTCTTTATTATGTACTTAAAATAACAAATTTGAATTATTAATCACAAGGGCAGGTTGGTTCTGGTGCTGTTTGATCAATCTCGGCAAGGATATTTAGCAACAATGGTTGATCAGGGTATTGAAATAAACTATTTAATTAAATGGTAATTCTAAAATCTAAAACATGAATTCTTAAGCTAGATTCCCATCCCCCGGTGGTTAGTACTGAATACTTTCCTTGAGACTGGGTCCAGACACTCTTCTTTTAATATATGCAGTTATTCTTCTTAACTTTTATATGATATCTTCAAGGATATTTTATTTTATATATTTTCCTTACATAAATTTGTAGGGCCGGGTATAACAACCTCCCGGTACCTTTTTGCCCTGTTACATATCATAAAATGCTACATTATCATAGTCATGGACTCACTGTGGGTGGTCTATGCGGTTCAGAAGGAACCCATATACATTATTGTTCTTCATACAATTAAATCTGACAACTAGGTTACAAAGAAAAATATCAAACATGATCTATTGAACATTCATCAAATTATGGTACATTTACATTTTAAAAGAACAAGAATTTACATTATTTATATTATTATGATTAAATACAAACACCAATTACCTCAAATACATGAGATTAGCAGCTGAGCAACTAATTTCAGCATGATTTTGTATGGGTGGTTAAGCCTACCCGCTCAAAACAAATATCAATAATTATTTGTGAAAATCATTACTATTGGGAACAAATTGAAATTAAAGAGATTAAAGAGATAAATGCAACTATTACTGACCTTTTTATCGGGCTTTCAATATGTAAATATTTTAGTTTATTATTTTTCCTAAGTGCCGGTGGCAACTAGGTTAAATTATGTTGTTCCAAGAGATATGGATAATTTTATGGGAAATAAAATACTCCTGAAATTTGTGATCCTGACACCACTTTCAGTAACTTATATACGAGTTATATACCGAAATATGCGTGAGATTTTTACAATAGATCGATTCCCAATTCCCAGATTTCAGATCTCCAAGTCACAGA
This sequence comes from Scirpophaga incertulas, assembly GCA_036419045.1. Lineage (NCBI taxonomy): Eukaryota > Metazoa > Arthropoda > Insecta > Lepidoptera > Crambidae > Scirpophaga > Scirpophaga incertulas. Next base: position 12,720,040 of record CM071641.1, read on the forward strand.
TTAGTATACCGTTACAGATGGCTTACCACCGATGAGGCAAAGACTATAAAGACGATGTATAGTATGTGATGTTTGTTATTAAATGGAACTAGGATGATGTGGAAACTATAAGGAAAGGAAGAATTGATCTTCCTAAATTTAAGTTTAATCCTAAACGATATTTTTGTAATCGGCAGTGCAAATAATTTGTTGTTAATTAGTATCCGGTATATAATCTGTGGGCAGTTATTAATCTACGACACTGTTTTTAATCTATGAATTCCGGAGTGATGTTTCAGTATTATTAATAAAGAACCTATCTTTGTAGACGACGCTTGGCTAGATTTGGTTGCCTAATTTGCCCATAGATAATGGTGTTAGGATCATGATAAGCGGCCCACACTATAGAACTGTCAATGTCAAAGTAACAATTCGACGAAAACATAACCAATGCAAGTACAATTGTAAATGTGAATTTAATCAATATGAATAAAAAAAAAGTGTCTTTAATAGTACTTAAAATCAGTGAAAAAAAGTGTTACAGTATCCCCCCAACCACGATAGAATTCGCGTAGAGAATTCGTCTGTCGCCCTCGACAGTCTTACAACAATGTCATAAACATCATACAATTTGAAACTTGGCTAAAAGAGATGTTACTGAAAAATAATACATATTTACTATTTGAAATAATAACTAAGAACAATGTCCTACACAACACCTATACCCTAATGCATGCATGCCCTCTAAACTATTACTGTGTATGCAAAAAAAACAACAACAAAATAAACACAAGTCGTAAGGTGCACCTCCTTATTAATGATAACTAAATAAAACCTATTAAGAAACCATACCATGGTCATTCATAGCAAGTAAGTTTAAGAAAACACATAAAACTAAATATGTGGCTGCATAAGCCCGCATCCTTTGGTTTATACCCATAACCAAAGAAAGTAAAAAAAATAAAAAGAAAATTATGTATTTAGGGCTTTGGGAACCAGCACCCAAGAGCCTAAAAGGTAAATAAAAAAATAAAAAAACTATAACCTACGCTTTTAGGTATTAAAACCTTTCATTTGTGTTGCATGTACATGAGCCCCCATCGACAATTTTGCGCCACCAATTTACCATACATTTCTAGATGTTTTTTTTTTTTCTTTTATGAATATAGCAAAGGCTTATTTTGAGAGTTGCAAACCGCTCCGTCGAGAGTTTCAACCTTATTTCACTGTAAAGGAAAATTTGTTAAACACATAATATACTGATCAAAGACACGTTTAATTTTGTGTTTTTGATCTAAATGCATTGTCACAACAGACCAACAATACAGTTTAAGGGAAATGGTGTTACCAGAAAAGAAAATAAGTAACAAGGTCAAATTAGTGAACAACAAAATCGGAGGAGGAACATGTACATGCAACAGCAATGGCACTAAAAAGTTATTAAATAGTGCCTATCCTACACTCGACTTCTACGAGACGCCAGGAAGAATGGCGGGGTCGGTATTCGTAAACCGCCTGACCCACGGCACTTATTTGATAATTTTATCAAAAAATAGGTATATGTGTTATTTGAAAAAAAAAATAAAGTAAATACATTTAATCGCCAGAGGTGTCTAAATTTTTGAAGTCTTTTATGTGCCATTTGCCTATATATTTTCCGTTTTCGTCTTCGAGCTCATAGACTAGACGGGAAAGTTTACGTATTATTTTGCAACGTTCATATTTAGGAGCAAGTTTTGCTGAAAAATATTTGTCAGCAGAACTCTGCTTATACGTTCGCCTCCACACATAATCACCAACGTTAAAAGATATATCCCTACGCTTGTTATTGTAGTATCTTATGTTTCTCTCGTGAGCCTTCCGCAAAGATTCCCTGACCCGAACAAAAATATCTGCCAAATGACCAAGGTTCGAAGCATATGCATCGCGAGGTATTATAATCAAATCTTGGATGTCCTCAAAATTCCTATAAATGTTGCCATCCGCAACCGCTTCCCTCCCGTGTACTAACATGAACGGAGTGTAAGATGTGGATTCGTTCACCGCGGTGTTAATGGCGAATTGGATTTTATGGATATTGACATCCCACGTCCTATGATCGTCTTCCACGAATGAGGAAACAGCTGTAATTATCGTTCGATTATATCTTTCGACGGTATTAACTTGTGGACAGTAAACGGGGCCCATGTGTACCTGCGGGATATTGTACTTTTCGTAAAGCGCCTGAACTTCGCGGCTTATAAATTGTGGACCATTGTCAGATATGACCGTTTGTGGAATCCCGTGTACAAGGAACACATGATCCTCAAGTCTTTGGGTTATTACTTTACCCGTGGCACGACGCAATGGAAACAATAAACAATATTTAGTAAAGCAACACACAACCACTAGTAAATATGTATTTTGCTGACGAGACATGGGCAGTGGACCAACTAAATCAATGCTGATGCACTGGAATGGTCGACAGCAAACTTTGGGTTCCCCCATAAAGCCTGGCGGCGCTAGTGAGCTGTGCTTATATGAGTTACATGTATTACAATTTTTAATAAAATCCACAGTATCTTTATACATACCGGGCCAAAAATATCTTAATTTTAATCTTTTATAAGTTTTGGCAACCCCTAAATGTGCCGCTACAGGTAAAGAATGGTTATTTTTAATAATATCCTCCCTATGCTCAATAGGAACAACTTCTTTCCACTGGTAGTCACCACAGAGTTTATTACTGCTTTTAGTAAATCTATAAAGCCTACCATCTATAATTTGGAAATTTGGACACGCTCTTGGTCGTTCAGTACAACGTTTTATTATGTTATTGTACCACGCATCGTCAGATGCATTGGTGTTTACGGCTGCTACTGGTACAGAACGGGACAGTGCATCCGGTACAACATTCTGCGATCCGCTACGGTGCTCAATAACAAAATTATATGCAGACAATCTACAACCCCAACGTGCTAGTCTACCTGTTGGATTTTTTAATTTTAAGAACCATTTCAAACTTGCGTGGTCAGTTATAACACGAAACGGCCGACCACCTTCGAGGTAAGGACGGAAATGTTCAACAACATGAACCACTGCTAAAGCCTCACGTTCTGTGGCGGAATAATTACGTTCTGCTGGTGTTAATGAACGGCTACAGTAAGCGACGGGATGTTCTTCACCGTCTATCTCTTGCGTTAGAGTGCCACCAATGCCAAAATCCGAGGCATCACAGTGAACAGCAAAGTCCTTAGAAAAATCTGGACATGCTAGAACGGGAGACGTAGATAGCGCAATTTTAAGGTCATTAAATGCTTGATCTGCTTCTGCTGTCCATTTAAAAGGGGCCGCGCCTTTCCGTGTAGATGTAAGAGCATTCAGAGCGCTTGCCGTGTTACTAAAATTTTTTATAAACGCCTGTAATATGATGCTGTTCCTAAGAAACGTTTCACATCTTTTCTACAAGTAGGAGTGGGAAAGTCTACTATGGCCTTGACCTTGTCTGGATCCGTGCGTAGCCCACATTCATCAACTACATGGCCTAAGAATTTAAGTTGTCTCCTAAAGAACTGACATTTTCCCATGTTTATTGTTAAATTTGCGAAACTAAGTTTTTCTTTCACCTTGAGTAGAAGCCGTAGGTGGTCATGGAAAGCATCAGGACCTGGTGGTGTAATTAGAATCAGGTCATCAATATAAGAAAACACTCTACCCTCAAATTCAGGTCCAAAGAGTCTATCCATCAATCTCTGTTGGGTAGCTGGAGCTGAAGTGAGTCCAAAACACATTACTTTGAAGTGAAATAGCCCTCTACATGGTATAGTGAACGCAGTTTTCTCTCTAGATTCCAACGAGTCTAGAGGAACCTGATAATAAGAGGACTTAAGATCGATGGAAGATAAATATTTTGCATTTCTCAACTGATCTAGGATCTGACTAATGTACGGCATTGGGTAGGCGTCATGTTTTGATACTGAGTTAAGTTTACGGCTATCTAGACAGAAGCGTGAGGTACCATCTGATTTAACAGCTAAGGTGACGGGATTATTCCATGGGCTACTACTGGGTTCTACAACGTCATCCTTGAGCATCTGATCCAGGTGTTTATTTAACTCTGCTAGCTTAGCGGGAGAGACAACATAGTATCGCTGTTTAATCGGTTGGTGGTCACCGGTATCAATCGCGTGGCTAACTAAATGAGTCCTACCTAGACCTACTTTCTCTGCCGATATCTCTTCGAACTGGCGTATTACGTCATCAGCTTGAGCCCGCTCATGATAAGATAAACTTTCAAAATCGTGAACCACACGGTTCGCCGTGATAATAGAATTTACTTGATTATCTTTATATAAATGTTCATTGCCCTGCAATAATGATAAAACATCAGGTGCAATGTTAAAAATTTTCCAAAAATTTAGTCCAAAAAGTAACTCTGTGGCAACCCCAGGAACGACAAAAAATTTAATTACTCGAATTTTATTATTTAATGACACTGGCAATAAAAGATAACCTATGACCTCTGACGTAGAATCATTTGCTGTTCTTATATATTCTAAATCCTTAGATTTATGTATTGTGGCAAAATTTTTAAAATAATTAAATGCTTGCCCGCCCACAATGGAAATCTGGGAACCTGAATCTAGCAAACCTCTAAATTCTATACCATAAATTGTAACTTTTAAATAAGCGCGGGTATCATTCGTATAAATTGAGTGAACCGGTGTTATATGTGAAACGCATAAAGTTTTGTTATTTGAAGGGACGTTAATGATTTTAGATCTTGACTGTTTATTATCAAGTCCATTATTAATACTATGTTTGTACTTGTTATTATATACCCTGCTCTGACCCCGGTTCACTGTTTGGAGTTTTTTGAAAAATTTGAATTTGAGACATGTTTTGAAGATGCACATTTTGGGCAGTTATTAGCATTGAACCCCTTCTCTCCACAGCGATAACAGATAAGTAGCCACGGTGCTTTGCAACCCTTCAGGCTATGACCATTAACTCTACAACGGACACAGAAAAGGCTATTTGTAGATTGAATAGCAGATACTAAAGTGGAGATTTGTGATTTTTATAACCTAAGTCAGGAGCTAATGAAGAAGTTGTGACTTTAGGGGGCTCACTAAAATGTGCTGTCCGCTCTCTTGCATTCTCCAAGAACCTACATTTTCTTTTCAAGTCATTCCAGGATTCCACTGGGCTTAAAGCAAGCTGTGTAGTATAGAATGGCCTAATATTAAACATGACAATATTCAATTTCTCTTCCTCAGATATTTGTTTTGATAATCTAGAAAAATAATTTTGCATTATGCTTAAATAGTTGACTATACTCTCATCAGTGCCCTGAGTGCGACTTCTAATTTCCTGCAGCAACCTATGGTCATAATCAGATGGCAAGTATTCATCAAGAAGTAAAGTTTTAAGTTCTATCCAATTATTAACATCTGATTTGATTCCACGATACCAACAAAGTGCTTCATCTGTAAATAGCTCTGCTGCAGAGCAGAAAAGCTTTGAATCTGGAAGGCCACGAGATAAACATAACTCCTCAAGACGTTGTAAAAATGCTTTAATGCAAGATTTGCCATTGAAGCGTAAATTAAGTTTATGTACTGAAGAATCATTATTATTTGTATTTTGTGTAGGTAAATTTGTACTTGCTGTTGGTTGTTCAAGTGTTAAGCTGCTTTTAAAGTTGTGATATATGTTATCAATTTTACTTAGAATGTTTTCTAGTCGATTTTGTAGAGAAAGTAATAAAGAATTTAAGTTATTGTCATCATCCTCAATAGGAGATAAGCGACCCATTCTATGAAACAAGTGGTGTGCAAGATTTTGAATTCTATTTAATACCTTAAGTGAAGAAGGTTTACCGGCAGAACTAGTGATAAGTTTGTCAAGTTCATCTAATTTCTTTTGTATAGCTTTCAGTTCAATGTTAATATCAAGATCACATATTAAAATTTCATCAGAAGGCATGTCTTTGTTGAGTAAACGAATCTGTGCTTTTAAGGCCACCACAGTATCCGCTGGTTTTGCACCTCTGATCTTTACTTCATATTCAAGTTCATCCTTGTTAAGCAAGTTAAAAGTAATTGGTCTTTGTTCCATTGTTACAAAAATTTAATTTAATGTTATTTATATCAAAAGTTACTATTATTGCAATTTGTAGAATTTTAACAATGTGAAAAAAAAAGTATTTTATATTGAGAAATCTTGACACTATAACCAAGTATACTATTGAACCAATCCTGCCTCAAACATTCACTTTATACATATGTTTTAATTACTTAATAAATGACAATATGTTAACTTTACTTGTATCTCTTTATAGTACTAAAACCTCCAAAATATTATATGAAAAATACCTACCGAGATGGATCAACATTATCTGAGCTATAGACCAGAATAATGGGCCATCAAAAAGCCACAGAACTTCCTGTATATTCGGGCGCCAAATGTAATATAAAAATACTCTTACTCACCAACTAGATTTATAAAGAAAACACAAATAATACAAAATAACAAAATTACTGATTTATTAATTTAAGTTTTAAGTTTATTAACAATATATATTTAAGTTTTTTTTTACAATTAAATAAAAATAAAATAATACTCAATTAGAAATAAGTGTACTCTTTATTATGTACTTAAAATAACAAATTTGAATTATTAATCACAAGGGCAGGTTGGTTCTGGTGCTGTTTGATCAATCTCGGCAAGGATATTTAGCAACAATGGTTGATCAGGGTATTGAATAAACTATTTATTAAATGGTAATTCTAAAATCTAAAACATGAATTCTTAAGCTAGATTCCCATCCCCCGGTGGTTAGTACTGAATACTTTCCTTGAGACTGGGTCCAGACACTCTTCTTTTAATATATGGCAGTTATTCTTCTTAACTTTTATATGATATTCTTCAAGGATATTTTATTTTATATTTTCCTTACATAAATTTGTAGGGCGGGTATAACCACCTCCCGGTACCTTTTTGCCCTGTTACATATCATAAAATGCTACATTATCATAGTCATGGACTCACTGGGTGGTCTATGCGGTTCAGAAGGAACCCATATACATTATTGTTCTTCATACAATTAAATCTGACAACTAGGTTACAAAGAAAAATATCAAACATGATCTATTGAACATTCATCAAATTATGGTACATTTACATTTTAAAGAAGAACAAGAATTTTTTTATTATATATTATTATGATTAAATACAAACACCAATTACCTCAAATACATGAGATTAGCAGCTGAGCAACTAATTTCAGCATGATTTTGTATGGGTGGTTAAGCCTACCCGCTCAAAACAAATATCAATAATTATTTGTGAAAATCATTACTATTGGGAACAAATTGAAATTAAAGAGATTAAAGAGATAAATGCAACTATTACTGACCTTTTTATCGGGCTTTCAATATGTAAATATTTTAGTTTATTATTTTTCCTAAGTGCCGGTGGCAACTAGGTTAAATTATGTTGGTTCCAAGAGATATGGATAATTTTATGGGAAATAAAATACTCCTGAAATTTGTGATCCTGACACCACTTTCAGTAACTTATATACGTTTATATACCGAAATATGCGTGAGATTTTTACAATAGATCGATTCCCAATTCCCAGATTTCAGATCTCCAAGTCACAGATTAGTATACCGTTACAGATGGCTTACCACCGATGAGGCAAAGACTATAAAGACGATGTATAGTATGTGATGTTTGTTATTAAATGGAACTAGGATGATGTGGAAACTATAAGGAAAGGAAGAATTGATCTGCCTAAATTTAAGTTTAATCCTAAACGATATTTTTGTAATCGGCAGTGCAAATAATTTGTTGTTAATTAGTATCCGGTATATAATCTGTGGGCAGTTATTAATCTACGACACTGTTTTTAATCTATGAATTCCGGAGTGATGTTTCAGTATTATTATAAAAAACCTATCTTTGTAGACGACGCTTGGCTAGATTTGGTTGCCTAATTTGCCCATAGATAATGGTGTTAGGATCATGATAAGCGGCCCACACTATAGAACTGTCAATGTCAAAGTAACAATTCGACGAAAACATAACCAATGCAAGGTACAATTGTAAATGTGAATTTAATCAATATGAATAAAAAAAAAATGTCTTTAATAGTACTTAAAATCAGTGAAAAAAAGTGTTACAACAGACTCTTATTTAACTAATATTCTCTTAATTTTATTAAATATCGAATCTATATATAATTACATTGTTAATATTCAATTTATTTAATAGTTATTACAAATAACATTAGATAAATTACTAAATAACAAATGCACTGCTTACGATATGACTGAAGCGGCGCCAACCTAGAGACTTTGGAATATGACATTCTTAACTATGTTGAATGTTGTGTTTATATTACGTAATATGTTACTATATTTAGTTACACTGTACTACTAATAAATAGTTAAAAATAGGTACAAAAGGAAGATAATCATAATAAATAGGCTTTTGTACTCGAGTGTGGGCCTGGTTACCTGTAACACAAGCTGCACGCACAGCTTCTCGTGGCATTCTCACACAACAGAATACCTAGTTTGTATTTTGTATAAAAAATATCATATTCAATTGTTTGTAAAAATTAAGAAATTATAATTATTCAAAAATAAACAGCATAATTCAAAAATAATTGCCGTTTCTAGGCTACGCTAAGTGCTGAAGCGATATAACACCTCCAATAAAAATTGTATTAGAAGTAAGTTTCTAGGAAAACAGGACAGAAACTAGGATATATTAAAATATTTCTATTATTCTCCTAACAAAATGTCGAATTTCCGCGGAATAATTTCATATAACTATGTCGCGTACTCATACTTTTTTTCCTATTTTTAAATACTTTTATTAAGTATATTATTTGTATATGGCGGAATTTAGAATAGGACAACATTAGTATTGCTTATTTTTTAATTGTGACTTGTAGTTACTTCACATGACAAAATGTTTATTTGAATTAGTTGATCATTAACGAATATCTGATCATTATACACTGCACGTATTTTTATAACGTGCCTCAAATGTATTTAATAATTTAAGTAAAAATATTACCCGTATAATATTTTTAACCAAATTCATTTTTTAATTCTATTTTTATTTTACACCAATATACGTGTTGAGATCAGTCCGTCGATTCCTAATTAATCCTTGATATTTACCGAGTTCTTGAATGTAATCTGTTTAAACTAACTTTCTATAGTGGTCACTCCATTGATAAAATTTGTCATTATTTAATGTTTTATTTTCCTATCACTAGGCGTTTGACATATTTTGTACGGTCACTCTCACACTCACATTGCTTTGAATTTGAAATACTATATATAACACGAGATATAACAGTCGATTATACGATATTGGTTACCCTAATAGTTTTAAAATACTATTATCTGCGGAGTCAATTGAATTTTTTAAGCATTTTTTCAGAATCTTCTAACAATGGATAATGTTACTCTTCACTATTGTTATTCAAAAAGGCACTAGTCACTTATATTTGTATGAGTTCTACATTACAAGTAGTCTCTTTGTTATGCACGTGTCCCCGCCCGTTCACAAACGGAACTTTCAAATTTTTTTCACTGGTGCTTTCTCTTTTTGTAGGCGACCATCCTTATTCATCGGTATTTAGTACTACTTCACATAATAAGTTATACTATCGAACGGCTGCGCTATCATTTTTAGTACAGATTTGTTTATGTATCAACTTTACAGAAATATTTAAAACCACCATGTTATCGTACATGTTTACTTGAAATAACATTACACGAATTGCTACAAACGCAATTCAACAATACGTTTACCACAAATTGAATGAAGCTCGAAATAAATCCTGCGGTCGTTGTCTGACTTCCAATATCTATCTCCCTTTCGTATTTCACCCCTGTTTGCTATTGTTTGCAATTGATCCGACAAAAATGTCCAAACGTTAATATTTATTTACTTCTTTATTTGCTCACTGGAAATATACAACGAAATACCAAGATAACTATCTTAGTAGACTTTTATTAGATAGCTACTATTATTACGATAATTACAACACTTGTTGCTTGTTATCTTTCAATGCTCGGCTATTTATCATATAGTTGTTAATTAATGCGTTAAAGAATTGGGAAATTTAATAATCGTCGGTCGATTGTTATCGGGGTACCGTTTGAGTCCCTCCCTCATTAGAATGGAGCCGCGAGGGTCGGGCGTCGTAAACCAACACTCTAGTGTATCGTAAGTGTTAATTACTTTTGTCACTCCGCAGGCAGGCGGTTAACAAATCTCGTCGTTACATAATTTCCACTGTCGAGTACTGTAATTTACATCGTCTGGCGCAACATTGTTTGTATAATAAATTATTATGCCTTGGAGCGTTCTTAACGGGCGACTAAATCGATAAGCGTCGTTTTTATTACATCATTAACGAGCAACACAAGGGGCGCACCGATTTTAATCTGTGCAATCAACGCCAGCAGCGACCTATCCGTGTCACATTCAACGAAACCTAATTGGTGCTAGAAATATTAAAAGTGCTACGACACTGGTACCTCACTCGCTGTTGACATAACAAACGTATTAATAGCACGTAGCACGCCCTACATCTGCATTCGATTGCACGCGATAACATGGCTTAAATCGTTACACTAAAATACAAACATTCATACCTATTGCATACATTCACTGTTTAGTTTTCCAGTGAATAACCAAAAATTCATCAACCAACAATGAAACTGGAGCTAGCTCCGAAATTGTTTTAACGCAAAATAATACCTTTACGGCTCCGAACGCGAAAAATCATATTTTATTTGTTTTAAAATTCTGCACTCATTTTATTGCTTCTGCTACCGAAAGTGGGAAAACGAAGGGAAAAAATAAACAGCGCGCTGACGCTCGCTAGTGTATTTCCGGCTCACTGCCACTGCTGCCGTTCGAAACATTTCAATTCTACAAAATATAAACTGTTGCCGTCGGCCTCGGACTGACTAGTGTTTCGAGTTTACGCTTCAATATTTAATAACCATTTTACACAGAATACATTTTGAATTATAGGTTGTTGTCAGCTTAATAAGCATTTATAATGACAATACACAACAGCAGTCAAATCACCGATGTTATTATTCATGTTAAATTTTCCATTTCATGCATACTGTTTAGAATTTCATAGTTTTATGTCGCTAAAATGTTTTCATTTCAGTTTTCCAGATTCAATGTGAAACACATGCTGAATACTACCTTTAAAGAACACTAATTCGAAACATTGCCTATTTAGTTTGTGTTCTTATATTATGAATGACATCTCAAATATTGGTACCTGTGTTTGTTACAACTGCTTAAATTATAAATGAAAACAGTATAGCTTTTACAAAAACAATTTATAAACTGAAAGTTAGCATTCAAAAATACATATTTCGCATATTGGCAAAGTAAGCCATATAAAATTTACATTCCAATCTCCAAATGTATAAATGTATTTCTCCGAATAAAAATGACAAATATTGATACTTGTAAACGTCGAGCTAAGCTCTTGAGCTCGCTTTGATCTGAGCCTCCTTGTCACTGTTTGCTCAAAGAGATTCATATCGTTTAATTTCCCCTCGGTATTATACGTTAATATTTTACGTAAAATAACAGTTCTCGGGAAACAATCAGCTCCTCTTTGGGAATACTCTCAAAAATTTGCTCATTGTATACGGGAATATTTTTATGTACCTACCGTAAAGAGTCCGTTACTGAAGACAGGCGGAGATTTATCTCGCTTATCCCTGCCGCTTCACTGTTTCCCTCTAAAATAAGGGGTCGTCTTTTATCCGATTTTTCCTTCCCGAATAAATGATTCCAAATTAATATTTTCTGTGGGGAGCGATTTTTATTACTGTTCTTTTGTTATTCTATTCTTCATTTATTGTACGTATGATTTATTTAGCTGCGGAAACGATTTGTGCCGGTAGGCTAGATTTCCCTTGTCACAGTAAATTAAGACTTCTGAAATGGTAAACTATATGCGTACATACCAACGTGAATAATTGTGATATCGTAAAATAACCTTATTGATCGGCAACAATAAGTTACTGTACATAGTTCAGTGCAAAGGCAACAGATCAAGTCCATTTACTGAGGCCAGTAATAGTCGCAGTACAACGGCTGCATTTATCGTTCTCGTAAAGCAATAAGTTATAAAACGAATATAAATAAATCGCTTTATGGCGGTTTTACTGCTTTTCACAAATGTGTTATTGCTACAAACGGACGGTGCCAATAGTATAAAAACATTTATGTGCACAGGCGTACAATAAAAACTAAAGTAGAGTCAACAAAGTCAATTAAATTGCTTTGTCTATTGTTTCTCGAATCTCTTTATTTTCTTGCCACTGAATCATATAATCTATATAGAAAATTGCTTTGATTAACCATCTATGTACATGTAAAAACATATGATTACAGTACTAAATCTGTAAATGATATGCATAATCTATAGTAAAACGTTGGTTATTCTGATGAAAGAGGTAAATTATGTTTATACTTAATTAATACAATTTGAAGATAAATACATTAGAGCTAATTTATTTAATTGATATAATCGAATTGTCTCCTAATTCTACTGCGCAAAAAAGACTTTTCTTCCGTAATTTGATTTTAATAAATTTATACAATTTGAGGCGAGCCGATTAAGATTAATATAATAATAAATATTAAGATGTTTCCATTAAAATTTGCTTATTTAAATATTTAGTCTGTCTCTCCAGGGGTCATTTCTACTGTCCCACTGTTGGGACATAGGCTTCCACCAATGAGCTCCATATCGATCGGTACCTGCGCCGCTAGCATCCAGCGCCTTCCATCACCAATTCGTTATGGGTCGGCCTAGTGGGACGCCATATATTCATATAAATAATACAATTAAAGTCTAATACAATGTGTATATGTAATACAATGTGCAAGAAATACTTTTAATATTTAGTACTTGCGCTATACTTTTAAATGTCTTAATTAATAATAACAATCATAATATTGACTATATGTCGCCGATATTAATTATACTTAACTAAGTATTCATTCATCGGGTAATTTCGTCCTAATGTTACGCAAAGCCGCGGGCGTGAGCTTCAGTACCATGGCATGTCAAGGCATGAATTGGAAATTCAATCGGTCGTGCTGTGTAGCTATCGCGTACAATATTAATTAACGCGGGTCGCATCGGCCTCTGTTTACTGTCGATATTTGTTCTTTTCCGATGATATTAATAAATTACCTACCTACTTTGTTAATTTATTGTATCGCTCATTGACTCTAAATGGATAGCTCAGAATAAATTTTAATTATTAAGAATCAACTTTTGTTGTTAAATATAACTTTGATTTTTACTTATGTTTTTGAGAATTCTAAAAAGTTTCCTTTTTTTAATCTAGCTTTCAGCCCGCGTTAATCAAGATTTACCTAGGAAGAAATTATTTTACCAAACTAAAAGCTATCATAATTCCTTCCCGCAGTCTCGGAACGATGAAGTATAATAAAGTACATCCAAATCAATCCAGTAGCTTTTTTATTTATTCGTTAATACACACAAAAAAAATATGTCCTCTTTATTATAGATTTATGTTATTCATAATACTGCCTTGTAATTTTTGTTAAGATATGATCATATTAACGTTTAATTTAGTTTATTTATTTATCATAATTGAAAATAAAAGCAATAGAAAAAAAAAACAAATATGTCAATTTTCCAAATGAATAACTTGTAAAATGAACATGAAAATAAAATACACATCAGCTCTTGAAAAAAATTACACTCGGCATAAGTATGTTTTATTGGCGTGCTTTTTGAAAAGCCTCTTGCAAAGTTATGCCTAAGAAGGCGCACTGTTGGGCGGGCGGGCGGCGGCGCGTGCGCGGAGCGGGGCTAGGGCCGGCGGCGGGCGACGACCGGTCTCGCGCCCGCCACCGCCGCGCCGCACTCTCGCCGCGGCCGCCAGGCCGTATGCACGTCACACTTTTCAATCAGTTCCTTTGTCTCGTCACGCGCTCTTCGCGATCGTTTGTATTTTTTTTTTACTGTTCTGACAGCAGGCTACACCGAAGTAACTGCATCATTTGGATTTCAGTGCAATAGGATTGCAGTGCCACATCCGGATTTTATTATATCAGTGCAATTACAAAAAACTTGCAGTGTATATGTGACTATATTTATCGGATAAATCTAAAACTATTGAAGTTAGTGTGGATTTTTTTCAAATGTGTTCATTTGAATTTGCGTAAAAATTATTTGGTGAAGCGTCAGCTAACAGTTACCATAGTGAGGATCAAAGATTCGCCTAAAAACAATGCTGAAAGCGGTAACAAGAAAGAAAGCAAGAGAAAAAATAAACAAAAAGCGGAGAATAATGCGACGGTGACCTATAACAAAAATGACAAAAGTAATGTTCTTAGTAAAGGGGAAAAAGAAGCTCAGAAACGCTCAACATCTAAAGACGAACCAATTCTACAGGTATAATAATAGGTTGTTAATTGATGCGGCAGACCGTATGTGGTTGATTAAGCTAATATAAATTAATGACAATACTGTCACTTGAAATATATAGTTGAGAAAGCAAAAGATTTCATAAATAAATGTGATATCAGGTTTTCCGCAAACCTATTAGAGGTGATGAATACGAGTTATGAATACCAATTGGTTTAGTTTCATATAGTATTTTATTCCTAACACAAACCGGAATCCGACCCGTATAAATTATTGCACAATTGCACGTTTTATAAATTATGAGACTGAGAAGGAAGATCCTCTTCTATATAAATAAAACCAGTATACCTATTTTGCGACTCGTGCAATTCAGCTCCTATGATTGCGACAAAAGTTGCTAAAACTTTTACCGATCTGCCAATTCAAGCTTAATCAGAGAATTAACATTCCAGTCAAGGGTGAAATGGGACGTTTCATGATATTACTAAAAAGGCTCTCAATCCTACGAAGTTATGTCGATAAAAGGGACCGTAAATTGTCGACTAGGGACCGCATAGGTTCCGTGTGTAGTGTATATGTTCACTAAAAGATATTTTGCGAAGTCCTGTCGATTTATTGCAAAATAAAAAAATATATCTGTAAATTTTTACCATTAAATAAAACAATGTATCGTCGAAGAAAATCTCTGCGATTAACTACACCGTTACGGTTTGCAGTGATTGATTTATTATTGCAGATACGAACGAGCACAATAAACAAAATAAATAATGCATGCCGTTTCACTATTAACATAAAAAAGCACCTATTTTGGTTCTCAATACACGAATACCAATGGTCTTCCTTCTCACACAATAAATTCCGCACATAGCGCCGGCTGTAAACATTATTGCTTTTGGTGACGTGATTAGCATAGTGAACTTGCTGCCAACCCTGCTAAATTAACTTGGACAACAATACAAGAACGTGCAACGGTGCTACTATTTAATTTACACGTAATCACACATTGAAAAACTAATGGAATCGTTATGGCGCTCGGTCACGATACGTATGAAACGCAATGCTTTTACAGCTATTACCACTAACTACAATTCAAAACGAATGGTTATGGCGGTATATGCACGGCCTACACGGCAGTAATTACAGCGTCTAACACTCGGTAATTTTATTTTTTATTACCGTACAGATCTAGGTTAATAAGCGCTTGATACTTAACTAGAAATACATACTAAAATAATTTCACAAGCTTTCCCCTTTTCATCAATTTATTTCTTCGAGTTTCTTTTTATTTTAATAATATGTATTGGTTATAATTAATTATACATTTGTAATAGGTTGTCATCCACTATCATTGCTAAACCATAAATAATAAATTAAATATTTAGTATACACAGAGAAGAATTAAAAGTTATTTGCTATACATACATTAATATATTATTCAACGCTTCGAGTCTCATCATAATCTACCGATTTATCTCCAATTCCTAATTATGATATAATGGAATTGAGAATACAGTAAATCTACGCTTGCCGATAGTCATTATTAATATTTAAATAATTAATAATCTACACTAATATTATATTATTTAATAAGATTAGAACAATTTTAAACCTTCGCCTATAAACGCCGTGCCGTTTCCAAAGTCTCTCTTCAGAGATTTTATTGATCAGAGTTTGCTAGTAAGATAGGTGTAATTATCATCGTCATCATTTTAACCAAAAACTTCCACTGTTTGTGTTTGCTGATAGATGTTGTACTTAACCTTGTTTCTTATTTAACCTTTTTTCGAATGGATCAAGTTTACTATTATGTCACTTTTTCACAAATTGTCAGTTGTGTAATATGTCAGTTCAGTCAGTCAGGGGTCAGTTCATTAATAAATTCTAGAACAAACACAAGTGGGTTTCCTTAAAACAACCGAAACAATTCGTCTGAACGTGATCATAATAACAGCGACCTAACCTTCATCACCTTACAGTTTGTCTTATCGAATCCCCAAGGTTTCCTTCACTTCAATCTTGTGTCACTTGCATCCAGCATACTAGCATTCAGCACGATCGTGAAATCGGATTTAGGATCTACAATGCTTCTATTCATATACTTAGCAGTGGACCTTTATGCCACAACGTATGCTAATCACCGATGATTACCAATAACGAATTAATATCTACCGATCTCGTACAATTATGCCCCTGAATTATAATTTGATTTAATGTTTTTTTTTATTTCAATCGAAAATCCGGGTAAAGAGTCAAGAATAATTATTAAATTACTACTGTTACCGCTACTGAATAATTTTTCCAATCCCTATGACAAAACGCTATCAAATAATCTAATGAAAAATATTACAATTAAACATCAACTAATGTGACAAATTTGTGAATAAAGTTGCAATTTATTTGGAAACCGAGACATTCCTATGACAGCATATTCTATTAAATTGATTCATATTTAATTCATAGCTTAAAATAATATAATTACATGATACACAGTTAAAGTCAAATGTTGGAATTTTGTTGATCAAAGTAATTTATGAGCCTGTTATTTTTATTATGAAATATGCATAGGCGGCGAATATAAAACGAATTTGATAATAATCTAAACGAAATAAATGATTAACATTAATTATTTTAAAATATACACGAGCGGTTTGACTACATTTTGCAACTAGATAGTCGTTAATTCTAAAATTAACTCATTTCTATAAATAATTATTTGCTACGTTATACTAACTGCCTATTAATGAAGTGCCTATTCATAAACACTTTTCCTATATTAGAAATATGATGTGCGCAGAATACAATTGGGTACATATAAATAAAACAATGATGGTGTAATAATATAAAATACGGTAGGTCATAAAAGAGGATACAGAAGTAAATAATTACTCGTATACAATCTCCATTATCATTTTCGTTTTTAAATTATCTTATAACCTCTACAGCTATATAGTAAAACCTCTACGGCAAATAGGCTTATAGCCTCTAATGCTATAGCATCAATGCTTATAGCATCAATGGAATATGAAACTGAATATAAGCGGCTTTGATCATTTAAGAACCAAACGTCGTGCCATCTAGGAAACAATTTATAAAAATTTTATATCAATAGAAACACGGTCAAATATACGGTTATTTAATCTGTGAAAATCGCTTCGTTTTGTAATTCTGGAATTCCTATTGATCTAAAAACTCAGTAACCTTATAAAAAAATATATTATTACAAAAACAATAATTTGAATTGTTTGGTAAAATGTCTTAAATAATATTATTTTTATGTTATTACAAAGAGAATTAATCTTAATGTAGCTTTTTTAATAAGAAGCGTTATTATTAAAAAAGCTAACACAACTTAAATTGTTATGTCGTATAGTATAGAGTGATTGGAATTGTGTAAATATTGTACAACTTCTAATTTAAATGCCAACATCCTCTACTAATTTACATTTCTTAGGCCATAAACGAACAAGTGTAGATATTTTTCATTGTATGTTCAGTGAAGTTATTATATTTAATTAATTCGAAGAACTGTGCATTGTAATAGAAACCTCTGTTATAAAGTCACCGCAGGCTATGATCGTGAGACGCCGTCGTTTGAACTTGTGAACGAAAGTCTTCTTGAATTTTAAGGCCGATCCTATTAAAAGTTTGCGGGAGTATTAGAATTTCGAATGAGGGGCGAAAAGCTATCACGCCATTTTTTCCGGATCTCCCCGTTTTGACATAGCGCGGCGGGTGGAGGTGGGCCCCAAGGCCCGAGGCGCGGATCGCAAGATTATGCTTCGCTGTCTGTTTTGAATTCGTAATTTCGATATAATTAATTCATAAAATTCTAACTTAATTTATGTCAAAAGTTCTTTGACTTGTTTCTAAACGCCCGTGAACGTTGTGGTGTGGTATTTTCATACAACTTTGAAATATAACACGTAAAACGCTCAGTCAAATATACTAAATGTATATGTTTTTCTCGACGAGAACCACGCGGCAATTTAAAATTTATTTTTCAGCAACGTTAAAATATTCTGGTTTTATTTTGACAACGTTGACTAATGCGCTCGTTTATTTTAGTAGCTGCTTTATTTAAAGACAGACGTGTTACTGCTCGGAGGTGGGCTCGAACGCACTATTATTACATGCCGACATGACATCAGTCATCGCGCTAATATCTCACTGATTATTATCCATTTTATGTAACGTTGTTTTGAGTAGCTGCCAGACGACGTACACGCCGATGATATACGGCTACCTATTTTCTGAAGTGTGAAGAATATTCCTATCAATATTACGAGTAAGTCGTCGTTACTTTAAACGCTAGAGTTAACTTGTTTAGTACTAATACCGTAATCTGTGTAAATACATCAGAATTTGATACTTAGAATAAATAAATAAATTTTTTATATTGATTATTATTAATAATAATTTCAATTAAGGATCATGTTGGAACAGGCAATCCCGCTACACTCGCATAGTTAGTAAAAAGGCAAACGTCTACGCTGCGCGCCATTCAACGGTTAGATATCTTAAAAAAAATGTTTTTTAAAAAATAGAAATCTGAAAAATATCGTCTCTATATAGAGAATATACAAATCGGCCGTTAATTAGTCCTCATATGTTAGGTAACTCAGATAGCACATTAAAATAGACAAGTGTTATTAAATAACAACGGACTACAATATTATAGTATATGATTTTTTAAGCTCCAGTGTAAAAAATAAATAAAGCTTCTATTAATTACTATGAAGGCTTATTATACTACTAGCAGATACATTCGCTTTGTCGACTGAATATTAATTTTTAGTTTTTCCGATTCTAATATAATAAGGGCCGTTCATTCGGACTAAACGAACCGTTCCTTGTTCGACCTCGTACCTAATTAGGTATATAAGATCAATCATCGTCTATGATTCAATACATTTTTTTATATTTATTATTCAGATATATTTGAAAAGAAATGTCAAACTCTTCAAAGGATTTTTTAATTTATTACCAATGGAATGTATAATAAATGTATATATTTATATATTGTTATAAGTAATCATTGACGTAAAACAATTTGAAAACCAACTAAATCTTTGTAGTCGTCGCAAGGCAAAACTTGATCGCCTAATCTCTATTGTTTGTCTATGTTCAGGAAAATCAAAACCAAGAAAAATAAATCCATTGTGAAATTTATCAATGTTAAAATACACATGGCGAATTAAGAAATAACTGTAAAAAATAGGTTAATTAAGAAAAAAAGTTATTTACACTTAATGATAACAACCAGTATCTTTTAAATCGTGTTGATAATTATCTAAAGTTACGATGTTGGTCAGTAGATTATTATTATTGTAATGGGTGTCGAAACATCCGGTTGTTATTTTTTTACAGTATCAATCCCCCGCACACCCTCTGCTCACATATTCAAATTCTACCATTACGAAATTCTACGAAACCTCAAAACGCTGCGATTATAATAAAAAAAATCGTAAACACAAATATTATGTCATACGGGTGTAAAAATACCTAAATTAAAAAATTGAAAGCTCTTGTCACGACTTAAAGCTTGTATAGTAAATGTTTTGATGTGCGCGGCACCTTTGACTGTTCTTTATGCAGCATGGACCGGACGCAGAGCCGCCGCTCGCCGGCACACGCAGCCCATACTTGATTTATCACTCCATTGTTGCGGAGCGACGACCCACCCCCACCGGATAAAGCTAAACATTCAATTGCCGGAACGCTCCTGCAACGATTTGTTCCTTCAGTACGATCGATTGACTCTTATCACATTTTTTTCGTCTTTTTACGTGTAACAAGAGAGAGGTCTTTATGTTTGTCGTTGAAAAGCTTCCGAGTTCGTTATTATGACATTCTTTATTTAATCGCCGTTTCACTTTATTTGTGTCAGTACGGTATGTTAAAAGAAAAAAAATGTACAACAAAAAGTTTTGCTTGGTCTCTTCACAACAGTATTGTCCGTTCAAACCGTGCAAGTCGTAAACGTTGCGGTTGCCCAGCTAGTTTTATTGAGCCATTCTCTCGCTCGCTCGTAAATATTTCCAAGTAATTACTTTCCATTCCCCCTCGAACACTCAGGAGTGCGTTGCAACGACATAAATATACATCTCGAGATGTCGCTTTCACACTGTTGACGTTAGAAATTTTTCTTCATTTCACGATAAATTATGTGTGTCTAATTGGGATATTAATTGCGTGTGCGTAGTATATTATCCACGCGAATAAATTATTTGTATTAAGATTATTAAATAGTAAAATATCCTATAAATAAATAACATGTTTATGTTTAACTTTTTTATTTATATTTAATGAATAGTTTATCCATACTCAATAACTATAAATGTAACACAATAACAACAAATAATTCTGTACCGGCTGTTTAGTAATTACGATTTAAAATTATTCTTATCCCGTTCAATCAATTCATGATCTGTCAAGGACTGCTTGTTTATTATTTCTGTCAAATACTTTTTTGAATTTATTACACAGGCAATCTTCGAGTAACTTAATTTACGAATAAAGATATTCTACTTTATTTGTCCGGGGATTTTTGGGATTCCGTCTTCGATCTACTGAATATTAAAAACTTGTAGGTGGTTATTGTCTTAGGTTCGAACAATAGATGTACATTTTTGAATGCCAATTACTACATAAAATAGGTCGGCAGCGGCGCTAGTGAGCCCACTATCTCTGTATTCAAGGCACAGTTATGCTGTGTGTTGTGTTTATTGTGTAGGTTATAGGTATTGTCACGCTCTTGACTCACGAAACAAAGCAAATGTTTTAAAGTCGCACGTCACGTTATCCCTCTTTGTCGATTCCCGTTATCCTTTACTTAAAACAGATTCATTTGTCGTCTCATATTTGCATTATTAATTTTCGTTCATACATACATTTATAGCTACGAAATTATTTTCCTAAATGCATAATATGAAATCATATGCTATTTAGACAGTATGTATTACGAAATATTTTTATTGAAAGCATTATAAAACTTGTTCTAATTTAGTCAAAACGCAAGTACTACTCAAAAATTTTGCTATTTTATATATATTTTACAAAAACTGTGGAAATTAGAATATTCTCTCATATTTAGAATAAAGTAACCATACCTATATTCAATTGTCTGGTTTGTCGCATATCAAAGTTGTTAATTTACAGATGACTGAACTTTTCAGAGTGGAAGATCCGATTCAAAATATATAAACTAAACCCGTATAAACTTATACACTTTTTCATTGTTTCAGGCGAGTCCCGAAAGTAGTAGAAATGCCTCTCCAAAATATCATGATGCATCAATGGATGATGTAAGTATAACTTTCCGATATGATACAATATGATGAAATATTTATTAAATTACTGTCAAGTGTTTTCACATATAATTTAAAATTAGTAAAGTAAAGAATAGACCTTCAGAGATTTTCGAACAGGTGTAGAGTAACTTTTTTAACGTTATGTAGCTCTTAAACTCTTTCTATCCTTAAATTTTATATTTATTTGACGTCAGTAAATATTTGTAAAAGCCTATGTTGAATAAAGATTATTTTGATTTTGATAGTTTCTCAATATAGTAAAATGTATCTTTCTTATATACGCACACACACATTCTTATGTTTTGGAAATGAAGGAAATGTTTAGCGAAAAATAACAAATCCCAAGTACAACAGCTCCATCTTCTCACAACTTTATTTTCCTCTGCTTATTTGTATGGACAACCTAATGAAAACGTTGATTACCTCTTTTTCAGGCTTCGGATGCTGGCTCTCTGTTCCGGGTGGCGGGTGCGGGTGGCGGCGGGGGCGGGGCTCCCAAAAATGAATTAGTGGCACGGGGCGGGAGCGGGGGTGCGCTGGCGCTGTCGCGGGCGCCGGTGGGCGGCAGCGCTAGCCCCGCGCCCGCGCCGCTTCCACAGCCCGCACCATCACCCGCGCCCGCAGCGCTGCCGCCGCCTGCATTACCACCACCGCCCTTCCGCGCGGACACGCCGCACAGGTCTAACGGCGCCCACATACCCGCCATCGATGGACACGCCGCCACGCAAATTCCAGCGAGGCCAATCGGCGCCGCCGGACCGGACACCCCGGAGCGACCAGCTAGCAACAACAGCAAATTGCAGCCAGGCGCTCGTGCAGCGGCCGACAGCCCAACACCGGCACCGCCCGCACCACCGGCACCCTCACCGCTCTTCCCTTCGCACACCGCGTACCAGTCGCATGCGGCGGCCGCCATGCCTGATTACCGCCACACCAACCACGAAACGCGAACCGAGCCCGAACAGCCGCCGGCGCCCTTGGACCTGCATGCGCACCATACGCCACGTCCGCCGCCCGCACCTGCGCCTGCACCTGTGCCGCAGGCCGCTGCGCAACCCCCCTCTCATCCTAGTCTACCGCCCAACCGCCCGCCGCACTCGCAACCTCACCCTATCATGCCCGGCCAGGACGTTCGAAACGCGACCGCGGCCATTCCTAATCAACCCGTTCCTACCTCGTTCCCGAGCCGCCTCAACGGCGTACCACAAAGTGTTCCTCCGCATTCGGCGCCTCCCTCCAATACTACGTGTCTTCCCAGTCAAACTAATCTAATCGGTCGGCCCGGGTCACCCCTCACGCCGACGTCTCGTCCCTATCCGGCGTCGTCGATCGGGTCTAGTCATATAAATACAAGTATAAATTCCAGTATTCACATGCCCTATCAGAGTCAGCCGAGTTTACAGAAACATTCCGTTCCATCGGCTTATACGAATCGGCCACCGCATCTCGCACCGTTCAGCGTAGCTAACCATTTGCCGACGAGTCACATTCAAACCTCCACGACGAATCACCTCACGCCGACGCCAATGAGCCATCCTTTAAATAGCCATTCCATCATGAATCACACGAGCCACCTTCCATTAAGCAACTCAAATTCACTAATGGTGAACTCGACACCGAATCACATTGGCCCTCCGCTCTCTCTGTCTTCTACAACTAGTAGTACAATGTCAAGTTTCACGCCAAGTCTCAAACACCCTGGTCTCAGTTTGCCGCCGCATCCGGCGCCGTCTGTTCCTGCGGTGTCGATACAAACTCCTTTAAACCACATGGATACATCGCCCGTGTCGAGTGTGGCCTCCAGTATTATTCCTCCCGTGACGAGCAGCAGCAACCACGCGTTAGCGCCGCCGATGGTGGACTCGCGGCAAGCTGTGGTGACATCGACCGAACTGCCCGCGCGGACGGAGAGCCCGGCGGTGAGCTCGAACCTCGCCTCAAATGGGTTTCCGCCGCCGGCCGTTTACTCCGGCGCGAACTACCCACCACTCTACGCGCCATACGCGACGACGCTACAACACAGTCCATACCTTCCACCAGCAGCAGCCTCACCCAGAAACTCTGCAGATACGGTAAGTCAAAACCCCTTAAACGCTCACTACTACCTTCCGCAAGGAGCTTTACTCCGATTGCTCCTGCACTGCCAGTATTTAGCTCTATCTATCCTCACTAAATCGTTGGTCCACTTTGCCTAACAACTCTGCGGTTTCCGGCATATGGCTTGTTACTTGAAGACCTTACTGCCCCACTGGCAGTCAGATCTCCGAGCAATGTGCTCTGCTCACTGCCGCTTAAGTTTTCGCGATTCTTATCGATCACGCAGAGAAACTTCGAGTATAACAGTTTGTGTGACTTGGAACCGCTTATTAGGTCTAATATTGTAAGTGGCCAGGTTTCTGTTCCATTGGCCGTTACTGGTAAAACATACGAATCAAAGACTCGTATCGAGACACTGCGGTAAATGAGCCAAGAATATGCCACGTCACGAAAGCTACCCAGCCTAGATGGGTACAACATTCTTAAATATGTAATTGAAAACAGACCCGTTTAATTACATATAAAATATTAGAATATTATTTGATTATATTATACTATTTAATTATTTATTAACTGAGCATTCTTTGCAAAATTACTATTGACTTGACTTTCGAAATATAATATGCAGAGTCATTATAGAGAGACACGACTAAGAGTGACTATTTTCACAAAACAGCGTTGAAACCACAACACCACCGACGCTTCCAAGGCTTACCTAATTAAAAACTAATTTATGAGCAAAATTAAATCTACGACGAAATAAAACTTAGGGTTTTGTTGTACTACCCAACTTTGCTGGTTTAAAAAATATTTGGAAACTTTACTTCAGCTTTTTTAATTTATGTTAATGTTAACAAAATAATTTGTACTTATATTACAAATGAGACTATCTTTCACCATAAAATCGCTGTTCCGATTTTTATTAAATTTAGTATGAGGATAATATAATAAAAGATAATACAATAAAACGCATAGTTCATAATATTCAAAATGTTTCACGTGGCATAAAACCATTGTATTTCAGAGAACAAGTCTATCGGCATCGCCGCTGGTGGCCCCCAAGACGCCCAAAGGCGTTAGACCTCACACGCCAGGGTCCACGGGTGCGGCGGGATCTGTTCCCACGCACGCGCCGCTCTCCTACTCGCCGCGAGGGCACAGTCCGAACAGGGAGAGAGAGAGCTTCAGGTAACGCAATCATGCTTCAACTATACTTCATAAAACTTAATAGTTTTTAAATAAATAAAATCAGTTTATAAATAAACCCGTACAAGTGTATATTTTTTATTTATAAATTTAGGATAATCTTAATCTAAAATGCTTTATGATGTCGAATGTATTTATCTATTTTATAACTATCTGTAAGTACTTGTATTATAAATAATGTATAAAACCAACGCCGCATGTGTCCACCTCTGAATATGCCGAGCCAGTGGCGTATTCGCCGATTCAGGGGCACACTGTCATTATTTATTGCATACATTAAATATCAAATAAATTTGATTGATGTTGCAAACTATTGTATGCATGACATTTTTAACATGAGTAAATATCTTCTTGCATTCAAAATTACGTACACAAATGGCATTTTCTTTTTCAACGCAAACAGTTTTTAACATAATATGTTATTATATCAACAACTGAATTATTATATGGATACGCCGCGATTAAAGCTCTTTTCTTCGAAAAAGAATTATAGCAACTAATTAATAATGTTATATTAAGGGATTACCTTAATTAAACTTAATTAGCACTATGTACATATAAAATGGACTGAAAGAATGAAACTAATCTAAACTTTAAATTAAGGGTGTTAACGCCTACTATTTAATTAATAGCAAACTTAAACGACTGCATCTTGTTTTTATATTTTTTCATAAAGTTAATTTAGTGTGGGTAGAAAAATACTCTTCCGTCTTCTGTTCCTACGATTACGACGAACATACTTGCTCCGTATTTTATTTCCTCTTGACCGGAGAGCCCCACACACGGCCGTGCCTTGCCAGCGCGGTGTCATGGTGCATAAGGTCGCATTTCCCCCCCTCAAAAAAAAAGTTTTGACTTATACCTGAATGGTGTTGATTTCAGCAGCAACATTAGCAGTCTGTCGCGCAGTACACCTGCGTCAGCATCAAGCGCACCTGTGTCAGTGCCGCCCGCACCGCTCGCTCAGTCACTCGTCGCGCCGCTAGCAGCGCCGCTACCCGCACCGCTACCCGCACCGCTCACGGTAACACATCCTTTCGTGTGTGCATGACTGATACATATTGATTAAGCGATTCAAATCTATTGTCATTTCATACAGTGACACAGCTTGTCTGACCCGTTAGCCAAACTTAGAACTATGATTTGAAAAAATCATTTTTAATTTTAGTAGATCAGTAGTTATTTACTCTAGATTGCGGAACTCCATCTCCAGTCAGATAAGTATGTGATACTGTATGATGTTTATGATATGTTTGCTGACTGGCGACTGTTTAATATATTTCATCATCATAGCTCAAAGTTCCCGCCGAGGGCCTCGAATCTACTCTTTGGAGTGTTTAAGGCTTTTTCAACTTTACATACAATATATTTGAGTTACCATGCCAGAGTATGCAGATTGTTTCATGTTTTTATTTTTATTCGCCCTACGAGCGTATGAAATTCAAAAGCATCTATAAAACAGGTATAATTCCTAAACTTAATAATTCTAATGCTAGTACCGAGACCACGGTGCTACTCACACTCTTAATATCTTTCGGACAATATTCTATTGTTGATATACGTAAAACTATGCTCCGAAATGATTTAGACTTTTCATATATCTATGTTAAAATATTTAGCATTACATTATATTCGTTTTTGACATTTTGGTTAAATACATTACAGGTCACATTATTCCAATAAATTTATATAGAAAAAAATTAGAATATCAATTGAACATATGAATATATTGTTGATGCCTACATCAAACCTCAAAACAATTTTAAATATCTGATATGTATTTAACTATATAATCAATAAAAGCTAAAAGTACTTCATAAACACTCGTCTACATACGCCGGATGCAGATACAAATAACTATACGGATACTCTGTCGATGTGTATAGACGCAGTTTAATATTAAACGTCTAGTGGTATCACAGTTCTGTCTAATTAGAGACTTTTTGTTGTAACACATCAATATTGATATCGGCAATCGATATCAAATCAGATACTTAGTAATAAAAAATAAAATTATGTTTATTGGATATATGTAACTATTTAACACGTGTCACTGAAACAGATGAAAAATTAAAATCACTACGATGACAATAGCCAATTTAGTTACAGAAAAATATTAAAAATTTTGAAATCTCCCATGTACCAATGTGTTTCTATTTACAAATTTCATATGTACAATATTCAAAGCTCTTACGGTAATATTACGGTACATCTTTAATTTAAGGAATGAATGAAGTTCACAAACCTGCATCTTAATTCACTGCCGAATACAACCTCTGTGCGACTATTTAGAAAAAGTCTTGTCACCGCTGGAAATCCGCTTACATTATCGCGAAATCAAAGTGATAACCCGGATCCACCATTTATGCTTTTACCGTATTTAGTTAATGGAGTGCGATGTTAAAGATCTCATTGTCATCACACTCCTCACAAGGACAACTGCTGCTTATAGTCTATCAAAGATACATAGTCTACCGTTGAAATGTCATAAAATGTGAGACGAAATCGATACGTCTCCTTAGTCTGATGTGATAAATTTCATCTCTATAACCAAACGATGTTGCGAGTCGGCTACTTCGAAGCTCCATCTATATATAGTAGCGCGGGATTCGCACACCAACTACCACCACGAATCATCTCATGGTCGGCCGATAAAACAACTGGCTCAAACTGATAACAGAACGCATCGACAAAGGGAAGCATTGTAAGTCAATCTGTACTGCACCTATAACAAAATCCAAAATTATATTTGAAATTCACATACTGATTGCGACTGTCACCAGTATTTTTTTGTGTACAAGGGCAATATGCCTTTCCTCATTTAATTTACTGACGCAGAGATGCGTGATAGTTAGTTCGCGATCGATACATTACACCTAGAGAAAAGTTTAAATATTAATCTAGAAAATATATACGCAACAACGCATGCCAAGAATTGAGGTTACCGCGTATATCGCATAAGTATGTCATTAAGAAAAATACGTAGTTAAATTCACTGCGTTTTGTGTGAGAAACTGTGCATGCGTTCGATATTGGACCCGGCGGCCCACGATAAGATGTCTAGAGTAGGGATTGTAATCCGGAAAAACGGATCCGGTAATCCGGCGGAACCGGCATCATTTAATGGTTACCGGATCTGGTACCAATACACACGGTTCCGAAGACCGGATCCGGTGCTAGCAGTTAGTAATCATGTTGGTATCTGTCATAATCATAAATACCTATAAGACTTGTTGATCTCATTTCAGTTAATTACGTAAGGTTAATTGTATCTATTAGATATTATAGTTACTTGATAATTAATATTGTCACTTATAAATTGATGTATCTGTGAAAGTGAAATCTAGAAAGACTGAGCTACTCGTTACGTCGTAAAATTATTACTAGTTACCTACACTACTAAATTTTAATTGTTTTCTTGTTGTATATTTGTCTTAACATTGGTTAGGAAATAAAGTCGATTTTATATATTTCTGATTAATTTTTTATAAACTACCTACATATAAGTGCAGTGTCACTTGGTTTACTCACTTATTTTGTACTAAAAAGCGAAAATCATCTTGATATAATCAATCCGGCCGGATCCTACCTGACCCGACCGGATTGATGGAAATCCGGTCGGACTTAAAATGACGCCAGATTGCAATCACTCGTCTAGAGCTACATAATGGATACTAGAGCCCTTAAAACGCTGCGTTGCGCAAGTAATGTAGGCCTTTTTTTTTAATGTTAGGAAAATGCGTTACGCATACCCCGCGCCTCGGGAAAACCGCGGGGTTATGTCGGACTCTCCGCGTGCTTGGGGGCCGAGTGCCAGCCAAGTGCGCGGCCTATCGACTAAAAACCTAACAATGCCCCTCACTGACGCCTTGTCGCGAGAGCTTCGATCGTCGGCGGGTCCTCCCCTTCATCAGATGAGGAGGGGACACGCCAAGGAGAGCTGCATCGCGGCGTGACAAGGTCATGGGAACTCGTGAGAATACTTCCACGACCTCGTAGGCGTCGGCCCGCATTGTGCGGGCCCCTCGCGCCTCCCCGCTGAAGAGGGAGTAATGTAGGCCTGCCAGTGTAGAAAACTAAGACCTACTGGTTTAGGATGTATGAGATATTGATAATATTGGTGATGCTGCAAAAAAGTAGAGGGTCTCTCAACACAATTTATCGTACAGGGTCCGTTATCTGCGGGCCTGAGCGGTCTGCCCACGCCGCTGGCGGCTGGGCTGGGTGCGCCGCTGGCTGCGCCGACTCCGACGCCTGCGGCACCCGCCACCTCGCACCTAGCACACTCCCTGGCGCCTGTGCCCACCGTGCCCAGCATCAGCTCGGGCGCAAAACCGCCCGCCCACTGGGGGGTAACGTGAGTATACACGCCGTCCGTTAACCGATGCTGTGGTCTGTTAGTAATTTAGACCGCATTGTCACGTCATTCTCGATAACAAACTTTCCGTCTTCGAAATTTGTCGTCATCACTCGATTTTAGATTCTGTAATCTGTGTTTTAATGCACTGTGACATTTGTTGCCCAAAATTTTAGTCTTATATTAATAAATAAATGTCAAAGTACATTTTGCATTTGCCTCACGTCTATCTTATCCCAAACTAAAGCTAACACTGCACATGTGTTGTACGTAATTAAAAGTAGAGTCGTAGTGTTTTATGATAAAATAATAAGAGATAACATTAATAAAAAAAGACTGCTTTGCCAGAGAAAAAGAGGTATTATATTGCAATGTCCATATAAGTGACACCGTGTGTGTAATAATGGATATATATATATATATATTAGTAAAACAAATCCTTGTAAAAAATAAATGTACGTGAACCACTTGGAATATGTGTCAAATAACATATGTATCGACAGTTGACACATAGGCATTCAAAGTTTGAGTAATGCTTATATTCAAATTCTCAAATCAGAAACCCATGATAGGCTTGAATATTACTATTATTACTACATATTGGAAAAATCGTTTCAATGTACTAAAATTGCATAACCATGACGATTTAATAACGTGCAATATCTTTTCAGCAGGCCCACTGGGTCAGACCGGACGAGCAGCTTCGCCCCTGCACCACCTCTGTTCGGAGCGCCACTCGCACCACCAAACCCAAATCCCTTTTCCGCCGAATCCTTATTTCAAACAAGTAAGTTTATATTAATTGGATATTTGTCAATTTTGTTATACTATATTGACTACTATTATCTAATAAGTATTGTGGAAGTAACCAAATACTTTCAAGGATTACCGTTAAATATACAGCAAAATATATTTGCACCGTTCGCATCTGATCGTAAATTAAATTCATAATTTCGTTTCTTCGAGACTGTTTTTGCTGAAAGTATTTACATATTTCTCACATTTTGAATACGTCCTTTTTATATTTATTTATATTTTTAATTGGAAGAAAGAAAAAACTATAAAATAGTAGACTAGGATACAGTTTTAGGTCCAATAAAAACAAACAAGTACAATACTAAACAGTATTGGGAATATGTACAGAAAAGGTCCAATAATTAAGTGACACTGGAAATATATTTTTAGTCATTACTTAATTGATGTTAAATTTTTCTTCTCTAGGATCATTTTGCTGTTTGATACTTGACTGAACACTAACTTTTACAGCTAGTTTTTGTAATAAACTGTATTTTTTTTTATTTTTCTAAATACCTATGAATTCTTTTTGCGTATCTACGCCGCATTGTTTGAGTAACACATTGAGAATTTCATTTTATTTTTAAAATTATCAAAGATAATTTATTACTGTTACCAAATAATTAAATACATCTTTACCACAACCAGATATGATCAAGAATTGATAGAATGCATATAGTCATACTCCAGAAGCTCACGAATCGTAAACAATGTCTATAAAAGTACTGTTATTAGATTTGGAGCTTAATAACATCCCGACAACAAGATGTTGCATTAAAATAAAAAATCTTATCTTCACCATCGAATCATTTTTTTTTTCTGACAAAAGTGACAAATGCAAATATCAAGGGAGCTGTCCAAAATTTGCTATCACGGATCCTATGATAAACTGTTTGTTGGATAAGTACAAACAGTTCAAACAAAAGCACACATGAGCTATATTCATTGACTTGTCACTCACGGCATCTGAATTTATATATTTTTACCGCTTTATATTGAATTGTGGAACTATTCTTTTTATTATAATAATTATCGAAATATCGTGGTACATTCGTTATAAAAATGTCCTAACACCGATTTCAAACTATCGCCATACCAAATTTCATCAATTCTGAACAATACTACCGGACATGACCGGGAGAATTTTCGACATTTGCACCCGAGGAAGGAGGAGTATGCGTGATATGTGACCTAATAGTAATGGTACATTGTAGTGAGTGGTTTGTGTAATGTCGCCAGGCCCCAGCGCGGACCTGCTGCGACGCGAGCTGGACAACCGGTTCTTGGCGGCTGCGGGCGGCGTGCGCACCGAGCTGCACCACCACCAGCACCAGCACACGCACGTGCACCAGCACCCGCACGCCGCGCACGCCGCGCCCGCGGCGCCGCCGCCGCATGCGCACCCGCCACATCCGCACCACCTGCTGGTGCCGCCGCACGCGCCGCTGGTCAGTACCGTCCGCCCCGAACACTGCCCTCCCTTCACACGTACAGGAGACGTATTTTTGAATCATTAGACGTGAATTTGGAATTCGAATACGAATACAAATCGTGCGCGAAATTATTTTCTACTGCTTACAATTTTATAGATTTTTGAATCACTCGAATCCAGTGTTGTCATTAAAAACAAATTCTTAATTAAATTCCGTTTCACGCAGAAAAATTCTAAATCACAACAGCAAAAACAAAAACCGGCTACGACTGACACGTGAAACGGATCACTGTCAAGGTCACTTCGGCGTTGGATATTCTACTAGTAGAAATCAAAAACGAGTGGGTTGAACCACTCGTTGCACAACGCACGAAATGAAAGTTCAGAAATATAAATATCGATTTCGAATGCGAATTGTTTTTCTATTGTTTCAAAAATTCGTCTCCAGCACCTGAACCACCTGCTCGTGCCGCCGTACTCGCCACATATATGGCCGCTACTGAGCAACGTTATTACTGTTTACCGCTCCAATACTTTACAGTTACTTTACATTATTACAGTTCACTGCTCCATGTCTACAAATTATCTGGTTGTGCGGTCCGATTAATTAAATGAAATCATTATTCATTTTTCATATTTTATAATAAATAATTGTTTTATGTTCACAGTACAAAGATATGGGCAAGATGACTTCCTTATATCGAAGTGGACTAGGATTAGGATATCCGTACTCATCAAGTTTGTTGCATCCTACATCGCCATATGTGCCTCCAGCGCCGCTGACCACCTACGCTCCAAAGGTATAATAGCAATTTCAGCTGTAGTTTACATGTTTTTAATTTAGTTCTTTTCATCTCAAATCATACATGTAATTTAGTACTTTCTCTTAGTCTGTTAGAAGTATTTTCCTATAATGAGCCTGTATTTTGGGGATTTATTTGGTTATATTTTCCTTTTTTTTGTAGTAAAGTAAATTCACTCAATTCACTTGTGATATTCAATGAGCTTATAGCTTTGTATTAAGTGTTACTTTGCTCTATGATCATTAACCCTGCAACGCATCATGTTAACAGCCCGTAGTGTCAGCCGCAAGCGATCCCGTCACTAAACCACCACCACGTTCCGCTGTCGCGGTAGGTTTCAATTTCTCCACTCTATTTGCTTTGCATGCTCTGTGGCATTAATAAGTGAAGAAAGGTTTAGTTCCGCGCTTGCACTTGGATCTAAGTATATATGTTCTTTATTACAGAAAACTGGAAAATGGAACGCAATGCATGTGAGGATAGCGTGGGAGATTTATAACCATCAGCAGAAAGAAAAATCGGGCGGCAATACACTACCGGGAGCGGGGGCGGCGGCGAGCGCGGACAAGGACAAGCTGCGCGCGTTCCCGCTAGGCGCACCGCCGCCTCCCGCCGCGTACCGCTCGCCGTATGAGCTACCGCCGCCCTACCTGCCGCACCACCCGCACCTAGGTACCGTGCGCTACGACGACGCCCGCAACGCCGCCCTGGTCGGCGCGCCTCTCACTGACCGGGGCTTGCGCGTTTCAGGCGTCTCGCCGTTTGCCCGATACGGCGCCGGCGCCTTCCCCGGAGCACCACCTGCCTTCCCGCTGTCGGCGTACGGCCGCGAGTTGGCGCTGTCCTCGTCGCTGCATGGCGTCGGCGTCGGCGTCGGCATGGGCGTGCATCACGCGCCGCCGCCGCCGCTGGGCGCGTTGCACGACGCGTGGCGCGGTGTGCGGCCCGCCGCGCCCGCCGCTGCCGCCGCCGCCGACGCTCGCCGCGACCACGAGGAACGAGAGCGCGAGCGCGCTCGCCGCGACCGCGAAGAGCGCGAGCGACGCGAACGCGACGAGCGCGAGCGGCGCAAAGCACGCGAACAACGCGACCGCGAGCTCGAGCGGACGCGCACGCGCTCACCGCTACGCAATGGTACACTCGACGCAAAGGAGGAGCGCAAAGAGGGCCCGCGAGCGCCACCGCCCGCGCTGGCCACCGGCTACCCGCCACCGCCGCCCTGGGACCCGTACCGGCCGTTCGACCCGCTGCACCATATGCGGTTCGCGCCCATCGTAGAAGCGGCCATCCGCGCGGAGGAGGACCGCGCCAAAATGCTGAGCGCGTACGCGCACCACCAGCAGCTGAAGTCGAGCCCGCTGCTGCACCGCGCGCTGCCGCCGCACGCGCCGCTGCCGCCGCTGGGCCACCACCCGCACGCGCACGCGCACGCGCCGCTGGCGCCGCTGGCCCCGCTGGCGCCGCTCGACCTGCTCAAGAAGGAGGAGCCGCGATGATAGCGTGCGCCCGCGCCGCACCGCGCTCCGGACAGATGTACATACAGTAGTGTCAAGTAAACGACGTCGCCAGTGAGAGTTCGACTAATTTAAAGTATCGTTTCCCATTATCGGTTTAGAGAATTATTTATTGTAACGTCGCTTGCCGCCGGCCAGCGCGACCCGCGAGGCGCGAGCGTCGCTGCGCGGTCTGTTGTGCAATATAGGGTGAGAGCAGAGGGCGCTCGTCGCCGCCGGCCTGTACACTACTGCTTGTTTATTAACATGAGAAATATCTATCGACTTGTTATTGTGACCATTATTAGTTAATTATACATAAAATTGCTGATTACGGGGGGATAGGATTATCAAAATCGCTATCGAAATAATTATACATATTTATATATACTTATAAATAAAATGTAAATATTAGCATGTAAATTAGTGTTATAATATAGAATTGGTTTATTTAACGTCATACAAAGGAAAGATCCCATAAATTATTATTGAATCGGGAGTAATTTAACTTCCGTTAAAAATCTCATAATGGTTTTTCGATTGTACCAGTGGAGTTTTATTTATTTATTTATACTCCTGTTGTCTAGTGACTTGATCAGTTGAGCAAAGAATTATTTAAATACAATTTGTTATTAATAGAAGTTGACATTTCATTTTAATGCATTTAAAGTATGTGATATTATTGTAAAATGGAAAACATTTTGTCTGACTTTAAAGTAGTGTCTAATTAACAGATATTATAGAACTTTATGATCGTATGTTCAAAATTATGATTCCATAGTGATATTTTTATTAAATATTTGTAGTCAGTGAAATTGATATCTTATTTTGGCAATTATTTACCAAGTTTGTTAGTGCGTGCCATTCAGTAAATATTATTGGACAGAGTCAGACAAAATTTGAATGAGAAGTCAGTCATGAAGGGCACATCAGATTATTGTGTTAATAAAATCGTGAAAAACATGACTGTTCCGAATGTATTGTATAAAAACACAATCACTCTGTATACTAAAATTTAAAGAAAGCTTGGTGCGATTCAGAAAATACCATTAAAACTTTTGATTTTTATACCAAGACGCTTTTTTGTTCCTAATCTTATCCTATTTACCTACTTAAAATTTTCCAACTTTGTTTACACAGAATTAAATTTGGAAAAGTATTTAAGAGTCAATAGTGTTGTTAACACTGCTGGTTGTTTTGCGGTTCATTTATTCAGTTCAATCCACAGAGGCATAAATATAAGGCATAGGTATAAACGACAATTTGGTGATAAATTTTATTATTTAATAAACAATTAAATATTAAATCTTACTAAACATACATAGCGGCTGACTAAAGAAAGAATGGTCGCGTCGTGTACGAGATTCCTGTCAAAAGTACTAATAGCACCACTCATTCACAAATCTGGAAAATTCACTATAATTCATAACAGTTCAGTCGATGAACGCCGATTGCGAGACTTTGGTTTAACACCGGTCGGTACTAAGTTATTAGTCAACAGTCGTAAGAAACGGATTCTATTTTAAATAAAAAGTAACTAGATATTGAAAAATGTGCCATTTTTGCGTGTGTGTCAAACGTGTCATAAGTATACTTTTCCAAATATGGTACAGTTACCTAGTGCTAACTTCAAGCATGATGAAATATCTTCGTTAATTATTCGATTACAATGTTTTGACTTCTTATTAATCTTCGGAGACAACCATTTGACGTCCGTGTCAAAAACTAAACAGTGAGTTCAGCTGACTCGTTATCATCCAACTGCGATTAAGAGAGTCGAGCAACACGCACCGACAGAATTCAAAATTTTTATTACGATACCCAATCTCCTTCATGTTTTGCACAAACATTTTAGATGTACAACATAATGGAAGCAGAGAAATGAAGTAAAATCTCATCTGTAGCTCGACGCAATACCATAAAACCTACACGCAATACTGATGTTCAAAATGTTGTTAATACACTAGTTTATTACTATTGTTAAGCGAAAATGGCATATATGTCGTCGCTACAAATTTTCCATGACTAGGAATTATTGTTACAACAGTCTGACGAGACAACTAAAGATCTGGAATAACAGATATAACCGTTTTTTATTAATCGCCAAAGAAAATCTTACCCGCTTCAATAAATCCTTCAACCAATACATATTTCAATGGTTTCGCGGATATGTGAGATTTTTAAGGCGTGGTCGTTGGAGTTTACCATACTAATAACTTTGTAATACCATATTTTTATTGTAAATAGTTATTTAAAATCTTATTATTCTTGAGCGTGCTCATTTGGCGAAGCTGAAGCCAGCCAAGATACAAGCTATGATATTAGGCAATAACTACTATAGAAGTCGGTTTACCCGCGGATTCAGTACCACGCCGCGTGTAAGCTAGTACAGATACTGCCAAGCATTTGAGAGTAATAACTGACAATCATCTCTGCAGGGAACAATGTTTCTTACACTTTCTGAAGCTAAAATTTTCTCTCTTAAATGTCAAGGTAATTTTAGCTGGAGACGCTATATTTAGTTTGTTATCGAATACAATGACAAAGGAGAATGCCCATTGTAGTATGGACTTTAGTATCGCCAAAAATGATTTTGTACCATAATGATTTTTATGATATATTGTAGATTTTTAACTATATATTCAATTATTAAAAACTATTTGATTCTATTTCGATGGGTAAAATAGAAATTAAACACCAAAGACTTTCAAGTTACGAATTTCTCCTATCATCATTTTTGATAATACCTATTTAATTGTAGAAGATTAAAACTATAAAATGATTAAGTCTATCTTATCCAATAAATATTACAACTATCCAATAATTCATATAAAATAATTAATTAATTTAAAAATAATTGTTTTAGCAACATTGATATTAGCTATCTGTATAAAGAAACTCTTAAAGCAGAATAATGACTAAAATATTAGAGAAAGCAGAAAAAAGACTAAAGAAAATTAATTGTTTTGGTATTCCTTTTACCCTTTCACGAGAGGACAGTGGAATGTATCGAATATATTTTTGACCAATCGATCCGATCGTTAATATATGGCAATACCGAAGAGACTATTTATCAATGAAATTAGAATATCATCAATAAAAATACACGGCGAATGAAACGGAAGTGAAATAATTACTAATTATTATGTGGATTTATCTCCGGCGAAGTTTCGGCTTGGTATATTGCAGAGTTTTGTTAAAAATTGTTACTTATTTTTGGTATTAGTTTGGTTAAGGCACAAGGACGAGTAAAGGTGATACTACGAATGGGCATACTCCTTTACGTGTATCCCAACGAGGAGCTAGAATGTGTACACAGGTTTTATGTCTCTTGTGCAAATTTTTTAAGACTAGCCTAATGACCACATCTCTTATCCATCTCATACCAAAGTTTATCATGTATTGTCCTTCATACTTAACATCTCTACTTAGAACCGACTTGCATTACTTTTTTTTCTCTCCAGATAATCCGAGTTTGGAATGCATTCCCCTATAGTACATTACTTTTGTCATTATTTGCTACTGTTCCGTTATGATTAATTAGCTTCTATTTAAACCTGACCAACTTCGCGAATCGCCATCTGTTACTAAAAGTTGAATAACCGTTAGTGTTACTTTTTAAAATATATAACGCAATTTAATTTTAAATCGAAACTGTAATTTCGTATAATAATTTCTTAACAATTAAGCAACTACTATATACTCATATTATCTTTTATATTGTTTATCAAGTACAAGTTTGTTAGCAATGACAATTTCAAGGACTTCTTGCGTTGAATCGAATTCCATACTTCAATGTTGCTTATGTTTGAGATTATCTGCACACAGATTTGTAATGGTGCTAAATCTATTTATAGGTCAGTCAAAGACAGAAATTCCTAAAGAAAACATCCTTTGAAATATGACTTATGACATTGGTATATTTAAAGATCCAGGCGACAGGCAAATGTTCCTAGTAGGGAATTATTGTCTCGTAAGTTTTTTAAATCTAACTTTTTTAATAGTACATCTGATCCATTATATTTGAATCTTTCGAACAGGTCCAATACGACATCCCGAAAAAACACACCTATTCTGGAAAATTTCCACTGCTATGACGCTTGTGTTTACACTCGAATAATATTAGCTGAATTTGCATTATTAAGGGGTTAGTGTGACCAAAATCTATCCTTGACATAATAATATGTTGTTGACTTCTAGGGGTCACTTGTAGGTTCGCATTTTCAATTTCATGTCCATGGTAGTAACATTTTCAATCCACTCACCTTTAGGAATCGACCTGCTTGAGCTATTTCCTATTTTCTAAATTAAAGATCTTCCTGCAAAAATGTCGTTATATCAAACTTTCGTCTAATCGCTTGTGCATCCATTAAGTGATTTTGTAAAGCTACTGTTTTCCGCTACGTTAAAACTAATTGAAACGTTGCTATATTTATTTTGAAGATAATCGTTTACTGCGCCGCATACCTTTTCTGCTAGTCACAGTCCACAAGGAGTAACATAAAAGTAATATTGTAAGCAGATAATAAAAACTGATTATCTTATTTTTACATTTTATTGCATGGCGTAGTTTCTCAATAATAAATTAATAACCCTGACATAACATTGACAACAACTAATCTTACATCATAATGTAACAAAATATGAAGAGTTCAGCACGGTCATGCTGAAGGCAGTTCTATCTGGGAGTCAGTGGTCGTGGACTTCAATATTTGGACGTAGTTTGACCACTCTTTGGTAAAAATTGAGGTAACCCAGCCATCGTTCTTCTGAGGCCTGATTCTACAGTGTACTGAAAACTGTTAAAATGTATTCGGACACTAGTTTTTCTTGCTGTCTCGACTCAATACACAGTATGGAAAGCACACAAAATATATTTGCTGAATGAATTCAGGCCACTTGAATCGTTTCTGTACCTTCTAAGAGTATGTTGATAATGTCAGAAACCAAAATCAACTTAAGAGTTTAGATCCTTTCTAAGAATTAATTTTGATTCGTTATGCCACTTTAACAAATCACTGAAACGCCTCAAATAGGTTACAGAATTAAAAGTTCTTACAGAGTTGATAAAAGTATACAACAGTGAGAAGAACCATGTCTCTTTAGCTATACCAAAACGCAAATTTTTTCACGAATTTTAATCTTCGCTGTAAATCTTTGAAAAAAAGATACATGTAAGAGATTTGATACATTTGCCCTTGAGATAAAGAAATCTTGTGTACCGTAGGAAATAAAGTTATTAATCTAGGAAAGAGATGCTCATCAAATGAGAGCGGAAGATCTTCGTTACCAAATGTCTCCAGACTTAGCACGTGCTAAAACCGATTCCAAGTTTAGATGCTTAACATACGATTTAGAAAATACTGTTCCTTTGCCCCGTATACCAACCAACATTGTTTTTTACAAACGCCAATTATGGGTTTATAACGCTGGGTTCCACGTTAGTTCTATCAAGAGCGAAGACCTCTCCACCCCTTGAACATTTCACGTAATTAATGGACGCCCCCTTATTTAGAAACTTACAATTATTAACATAATTCAAATATTGACATAAACACGATTGGACATAAACAATAACAGACTTAATAAACAATAACAGACTTAGGGCCTCTTTCACCATCTCCAAGTAAAGTGTCGAGTAGGCTAATTGACAGTTAAAGTAGCCAGTAAGTTAGATTGTCAATTTCACGACTTTCGGGTAGCGTTAATTATAGGATTAACTGACGAGTAACTTACTTGCCACATCATCTGCCAATTAACGCGTTTACTTGACGGTTAAAATAACACACACGCGTATATTTATTTACGTACATCCTAAATTAGTTATTAAAAATGGACTTATATGATTTAATTGATCATGAACTAGACGAAATTGAAAATTCTTCAATGCAGCTGATGCCGAGAATTCGTGTATTTAAATTCCGCCTTGATTATTTCACCGACCCGAATGAAACTGATTTCTTTGCTAGGTTTCGCCTGTCGAAATTTGCAGTAATAAAAACAAAATAATAACTAAAACATAAAGGTGAGTTGTATGTCTTTTTTTATTCTACTGATTTACCAAATTTCCTTTCTAGTGAAATTAAAGGTAACCTATAAATCAATGTCAAAGAATAGTACATAATGTTATCCCTTCTAAAATAAAACAATGTTATATAAAATATCCTTATAAAAAATAAGTTAAAAAAAAAATTAAATAAACTAACCAAACATCACACGTGCAAATCGTATTATAAATTGACGTTTGAATGACATATGAAATCTGACATTTTGACATATTATTGAACGATTTTTAACGAATGTTTCGTTCGTCATTCACTTAATCAGTGATTTGTTACTTGAAGGTTTGTTTTCGTTTGTGAAATTGAGAGAAGTTACTTGGAACATTTACTTGCCAGTAAGCGTTAACTGGGAAGTAACTAGTCGCCACTTTACTTGGAGATGGTGAACGAGGCTCTTAATATTAGTTTCACAAAAAATTACATATTAATGACAACAATGTTTTTGTGTGAAAGATTTTGATTGTCAGTTCTCGGTCCTTTCGTTCTTCCCTTTTTTCAAGTTGCTTACAACATAGAACAGGGTCTCTTCCATTGAAGTCCATATGGCTAAGGCTTAGGCTGAGTTTAGTCAGTAGGTCATTCTGGTTGAGCCACCTCAATTGGTTAGGAAAATGGATAGTTTAAGCTAAGGATAGTTACAGATATTTTGTACTCTTTAAAGGGAGTAAAAACGTAGAAAAACTAATTATACAGAACTGTTCAGATGTTTATCAAACAAGAAACCCATGCCATACAGTACCAGCTACATATGAGTTAATTAATAATTAGTTTTTGAAGATTAGAGCAGAGCAATGAAATGTTGATGGTTTAAATCTCCCAGAATTTTAATCAGTATTTATAAATTGCCGTGATTTGCATTATTATATTATTTTATTACATTCTAACAATTTATTTATTTAAATAAAACATTTTAAAAGGATTGCTTAATTTTATTAACTAAACTTTGATAAAGTTATATGTAAAATAAAGATAAAATATTACTGCCTAATATTGATTTTTTTCTACTAGTGTCAGGTATTACTTATTTCCTGTACCATATTTGAACAGTTTTCATTCTTTTAATTTTCTTTTGAAGTTGCAGAACACCATATAGCAGTGCTTCGGCAGTTGGAGGACATCCAGGAACATAGATATCTACAGGTACAATTCGGTCACAACCCCTAAAACATAGATATGATTAGTTTTGTTTATCAGACTTTTTGATGTGATTTTTCATATCAATATATTTATATTGTTTACATAGCAACGCATCAAGCTTTACATGTTGACCTATATTTGGCTCCTATACTGTTTAAAACAGTAAATAGTAATTTGTAATACAATTGCAAAGTTTATTGTCACCTTGAACTAAATTTATAAATCATTGAGATTGATATTCAGACATAAAGATTTAAAATTTCTATCAAACGAATCATCACTTGGGAATATATGCTACCAAAGTGAATAATCTGCCTATTATCTATTCAAGATTTGTAACATACCTTTGTCAAATTGTTTATATTAGATATTTCGCAAAACATTCGTTTAATAAACATATAAACTCAGTTTTTATTGATTACTATTTAAAATAATGTATAAATTTGATTTTGAAAGCCTTAAATGAAACTAGATTTTAATATCTCAATCATTGTAATATTTTATTGTGTTAATTGATATTAAATTAGAATGCAACTAGATTGATTAACTTGAATAATAATTTAGAATAGACAAATCACTAAGTGGAATAACTGAACCAATTTTACACTTGTTACACTATTTTTTGTTTACTTCATGATATCCTAAATAGGAATTCATTGTTAAGCATTATTTATTAAACTAAAATTTAATCTTGTTTATAAAAATATATCTCACCTTACAACTGAGTAAGAGTAATGATAATATCCACCACCATTGGCACAACTACCCATAGAAATAACCCATCTAGGATCCGGCATTTGATCATACACTTTTCGTAGAGCAGGTGCCATTTTGTTAGTTAATGTGCCAGCAACAATCATGACATCTGATTGGCGAGGTGATGCACGAAATACAACACCATATCTGAAAGGAATATATTAGTAAACATTCCAGATGCAATAATATTTACTAATTAGTAGGCAGATTATTTTCCAATTCATCAATGCCATTAATTCTGAAATAGTTGTTTACAAATGGCTAGTTTCTTCATAACATGTGGCAGATTTATGGCATTGTAAAAAAATACAATGAATACTTCCATAATTATTGATTTCCCATAAAATCATAATATTTACTAATTAGCAGTCAGATTATTTTCCAATTCATCAATGCCAAAAATTCTAAAAATAATTGTTGACAAATGGCTAGTTTCTTCATAACATGTGGCAGATTTATGGCATTGTAAAAAAATACAGTTAATACTTCCTTAATTATTGATTTCCCATAAAATCAAAACAATCATCAGATAGTTCCTAAAAAAGTAATAGAAAGAATTTGAAGGTTTAGTTTTCAGTAAAGGTACTACTTACTATGTTTATGAAATATTATATACAGTATCTCAAATATATAGACAGATATCCCTCTAAAAATCATCAAAACAATACAGTAAGTTTTAGTTTTCAATAAGAATATTTTTATACTGTGTATATAAAATGTTATGTGCAATATCTCAAATATAGAGATCTCCTTTTAACACATTGAGTACTATAATGTCATAATTAAAACTGGATTCATCTAAAAGACTGTTTTCAACATACATTTTAATTTGATTTGATCTTTTTTGTACAATAAAATTTGTATTACGCTTTGGCATTTACACTGATTGTGAAAACTAATAATAGATTACCTTTTTTAAAAATTGTGTTTGGGTCAAACAGATGAAAATTTAATCTACCATATAGAAAAATACCAAAGCATTATTTTTTCTCATTGTCAGTGATTATCAAACAAAAATGTATTGTGTCAGCAAACAATAAAATAAGAAAATCTAACCTGTCCATGTCATATCTAGGTGCTGCAAAGTGCATCATCTCTACAGCACAACAAGCTAAGCCAAATGTCATTGGCCAAATTGAACCTTTTCGCCCCCAGTTCAGTAAATCATCAAGTCTGGCTACTGCATATTCTGCCATGTTTGTTGCATCTTGAAATGGTGAGTATGGGCGTTTGTCAGTTGTACTAGGCACCGGCGCATGAGTTTGACGTACTTGAGCAACTACTGGTGCAAATGCTCCTTTCTTAATGGTAGATAGAATCGCACCTGGAGCAGAAGCTCCTATTGCTTTGATGGCTAGCATTGTCATCTGAAATAAGAGTGCTTATTTATTTACCATAATACAATCTAAGAATCTAATACAATCCGAAATAATAAATCATCCTAAGTATTTTAGTTAAAACATTTAACTTACAAATATACAGCATCAAATTACACTTAAAAACGAAATCATAATTTACGTAATTTTTCTTTTGACGTGACGTCTGACGTTTGACAATTTGACATTAGGACACAATTTTTTTATTTCATAGGCTGGGTTCTTCAAACCACGCTGTCTTTTCATTAGTAGGTTTCTTCAAAATAAGACGAGTTAAACAGTAAAGAAGATAAGTTTAAAAAGCTTTTTCGGGTTTTTTATTAAGTCCAATTTTCATTTACTTTCAAAATTTCATGGTTGTTTTCATGTTCTACTATTTTTTTTCAAGTTACCGATATATTAATTAACCGGTGTGTGACCATAGACTTGTCAATCGACATATAAATCTACAAAAGCATCCATTCTTATGCC
This sequence comes from Scirpophaga incertulas, assembly GCA_036419045.1. Classification (NCBI taxonomy): domain Eukaryota; kingdom Metazoa; phylum Arthropoda; class Insecta; order Lepidoptera; family Crambidae; genus Scirpophaga; species Scirpophaga incertulas. The sequence goes on from CM071641.1 coordinate 12,763,712, forward strand.
TGCGAAAGAATATTAATCAAAATTTTTAGATTTTTGTCGAGTATGTTGATTTTAAGTATCAAAATAGCTATCAAGAATTCCATGCTTCTACTGCAGCGAGATTTGCAGACGTCTTTATTATTAACAGAGTGTCACAAGCTGTTATTTGTTGACAAAACATCGCAATATCTCTGCCAGTCATCAATGATTTCTACTCATATAAGCTATGCAAATCTGCATATCGAATTAGACCTAATTTTTACCAGCAATGTTAATATTATTATTGATATGGCCAATATTTATTGTCACAAATGCCAAGATTGATTTAATCGAATAAAAAAAATGTATTCAATATGATAAAAATGTAAATGTATTGTTATAATTATTTAAATTAAAAGACTTGAGTGCGACAGTTACTTCATAGATAAGTGGAAAAGTAGTTGCAACAAAAATACATCAAATCTTATTATACATCATTCATAAATTTATAGAAAATGTAGTGAATCACAATACCTATAAGCATTATGTCTCTTAATAAGGGTATTTAGTGTTAGTGCACCAACAAGAGCACTTTAACACTGTTATTATCATTACTAGCGTAAAATGGAACTGGTACTCTTAAGCTAACAATACATATTGTAGATCAGACTATGTGGCGTACTTCTATTGTTTTTTCCTTGTAGAATACACTAATTAACCCTAGTAAAAAGAAAACTTCTGTGAGTTCCGATTGACGATAACAATGATGACACTATACTCAAAGACAGTCGAATTATCACTGATATCGCAATATCAATATGGACCTATTTTTAGCGTGCTCAAAATTTGGGCGACGTAATATTACCTTTTTTTTAATAACGAAAATTAGTCCTCAAAACGTTTCTTATTCACAACTGGTTTTGATTTGTATGCTTGGGTTAAAGCGATGATTTGTGACGGTTGAAGGTGACGGTTGAAGCCGTGAAACAGCTGTAGAGACTCAAATTCTTTTCGAGAAATTAAAAGAAAAGTATGATCATTTACTTCGAGTTGATAAGATTATTTTAGATTTACTTTTGACTGAAGTCGATGAACAAATTTTAGAAAATGAGCTAGAAGTAGCAATGGAATATAACACACGGATGTTGAGTTAATGCAAAATACAAAGAATTAGCAGGATCAAAAACTTCCGTATCCGAAAATATTTCACCAAAAAATATAAAACTGCCAAAATAACAGTTGCCAAAATTTGACGGCAATATACGCAATTAGTTACCATTTTGGGGCCAATTTTCTAAAGAATCATGTCCAATTATGACCCAAAAATTAACTAACGCGTCTAGTGATGAGAAATATCTCAAAAAATCCCCTTTTTATGTTTATTTTGTGTGATATAATTAATTATAAAAATAAAGCCAGAGAAAAAAGTAATGAGTCTTTTTTTATTCTCAAAATTGTTCTACAAAAATATGATAATGCAATTCGGACCGAAGAATAAAGGGTTCGTACGTTTCGTTTCACGCACTAACAAAAAATGGTCATACGGTTATTATATGTTTCAAAAAGACACATACTCTTTACACAAGTATAGGAATTTGTTAAAGCCATTTTTAATGGTAGCATGTGATGGATATATTTTAGATTGCTTTGGCCCAAACAAAGCTACCAAATCTGATGCAGAAATAATGTCTTCTTTATTTAGAAATGAAAGTGCCCCACTAAGACATTATTTCCAAGATAATGACATATTTATTTTAGACAGGGGATTCAGAGATAGTATCAGCTTATTGGAGAGTTGTAACTATAAAGTATATATGCGAGATTCTCTATTGGAAGGCGAACACCAGTTGACCACCACCCAAGCAAATAGGAATAGGTGTGTTACTATATGCCGATGGGTGGTGGAAGTTGTAAATGGGTATTTTAAAAGGGATTACAGGTTATTGAGGTTTGATTTTTTTAACAAAAGTGTTCCTCACATGTTTGAGTATTTTCAAATTGCAGCTTGTTTAATTAATAAGTTTGGTGTTCACCTACGCAATAGATCTGATGTTAGTCAAATTCTTGAAATAATACATGAAAGGATGCCCCTAGAAAATAATTTGTCAATAATTGTTTCTGAATATAATTTAAATCGCCGGGTATCCTTTTTTCAAAGTATTACAGCCGATGCGAGTAACATTGAGTTCCCACGTCTAGAATACAATGATTTAATATTATTCGCCTTGGGAACGTACCAAATTCGTCAGGCACGATCACATTATGGTGAACATGTACGTTTCCATGGCGGGTATAGAATTGAAGTCTGTATAGACACTAGTCTTATACCTGAGTTAGTTAGTGGGGAAAACACCCTTATTAAAGGAAAAATCAAATCGAGACATGTCTCAAGGCGGCAGTACTTTGTTTATATTTTAATTAGAAATGGTATAAATGGAAGAGAAGGCATTATGGAATATTATTGTAACTGCATAGTAGGACGTCGCACTGTCGGTTGTTGTGCAGATGTGATGACCATTGTGTGGTATCTGGGTTGGGCCAGGCATCAAAATAATATTTATCCTCCTGCTGCGTATTTGGATGAAGTAGTAGTAAGAGAAGACAGTGAAAATGAATAAATAATTATTAAAGAAAAGCTGTTTTTATTTCATGTTTCTTGATAGACACTAACCAAAGTAGAAAAATGATATGAGTTTTCCCATAATCTTGATCATTACACTTAACAATCCAATACTAATTAAATAAATTCGTTTCTCAAATAAAGTACATTACATACAAAAATAAATCATACATATTAAATATGTTGAAAAATTAAATTAAATGAAAAAGCATCTTTATTAAGTACTTATGTGATTAAATCTGTTTTTAATTACTAGAATAATTGAATTTCACTCATTTACTGTAGAAAACAATTTAATGACGCGTTTGACAGCTTTTATAACCTCAAACCTTTTTCTACTTATACTTACTATATTTTCCTGGCCTCGAAATAAAAAGATTATTATTTATTATTTCATTTTAATCTAAAACTAATTTAAGACAACACTATTTATGAGTAGACGCGACCCGTACAACAAAGTGGGTGACAGGTCAATCAATGTATGGAAAGTGGGCATGATTCTTAGCGAGGATCCAAATATTGATATTATTGATAAATATCAATTCCTTTTGCAATACATGAAAGACGAAACTGAAGTAAGAAAGTTAGTCGAAAGTTTTCCGGCAAGTGCTTACCACATTGCACCTGGATGTTGCGCAGATGGCACGCACCGCTATCCCGCCCTTGTTGGTATACAACTGTAAGGGTGATGGGACAACGGCGGGGTAGGCCGCAAGCGACCCCCCCACTGAAGAGTGTATGCACACGCAAAAAATGTTTCACGAGCACCACACCCAGTCCTACCGGCATCAGGCGGACACAGCCCCCGAGAGTCCGACACCAATTGGGGAGGCCACTGTAACCAACCAGTGGGGGCTCCTCCCCTCCCTCGGAACTCATGTCAACAGGATTCCTCCCGTTACGTTGGATGAGTAACCGTCTAGCTCCACCGAAGTGATTGCTGTACCTCACATCGATACTACGGGCCGCTGACCTTTCACCCAGACAATCCTGGAATCAGAAAACCAACGTCGGGTGCGGTCAGTACTTGGATGGGCTAACTATAAGTTATAGTCTTGTTAAAATGTATACGACTGAAGGAATCTGTATCCAAGGTTAAGAATAAAGAATATAAAAAGATCTAACTAGTCATAGTATACTAATCTGTGACCACAACAGTGACAGACAACCAAAGAGTGTTCTTTGAAAGATGTACCATTACGTTAATTATTTACATGTTAGAAAACAATAATATTTACAATCATACATATATAGCATAGATTACCCAAAGTTTCATATATAGCTTGAAGGAATTTAGTAATTATGGCTAATGTAAGGAAGGTAATTCCGTAAACTAATATTTACCTAACAATATCGCAGTAATGTTTTCGCAGTGTGTTTTATTACATATTAAGTGCCAGACGGACATACACTAACAGATTGAATATCATGAAATTTGAGTTCATTTATAACATTTCTCTATTATTTATATTTTATGACTTTACTGTTCAAATAGGAAAAGAAATGGTTTAAACCTACTTTTAATTTTGATGACACCGACAAACCTAAGCCAAAGTAGAGTACTCAAAATCTGACCCATAACAACGTCAAGTTTCAATTCTGATCAAGTAAGTCTTCTAAAATAAATTCAGAATTGCTTTTTCACAAATATATATTTATATCAATTATAATTATTTACAGATATCAGATTCATGTTCTCGAAATTTAGGTACATTTACTAATATTAATCATAAAAGTTGGATGAAACAATTTGATCCAGTGACTGTAGAGGATCTGGCAATACACTACAAAAAGATTCAAGAAGTAGAAGATTGGTTAAAATCAACTAGCACAAGTAATTGTAGCAAAATGCTATTGATCACAGGTCCTGTTGGTTGTGGAAAAACAATCACAATACAAACCTTAGCAAGAAAGTATAACATTAAAATAACAGAATGGATAACTCCACTTGATATTGACATGTTGTCGGAAAATGGTATGTGATCTTTTCATATATTCAGTAGTGTCTGATAGTTGACCAATAAGTGCAAGTGCTTTGATATTGGCTGTTCGAATTGAGCTAATATATGTGCCAATAGTGAGCAAATTAACCAGTTTAAAATAAAATTCATGCCAATGAAAGAAATGACATGTTATCAGTATTCACCAAAAAGTATAAATGTAAGGACATTGTTGAATATCAAACTCAAAGCTTGAGTCTTAGAATTTAAACAAGGTTGAATGAGGATTGAATAATAGTGAAAGATGATTGTTCAGAGTGAAGTTACAAGGCAAATCTAATGGTGAAAATATAATAATGTCATAATATTGGCGATGTCTTACTAGCTGCAGCAGACACACCCATAGCTACTCATCAAATGTTGCCAATTCCTCCATCTTACCCATTTCTGTTGCAGTGTTCGCATTCTTTGTTCTGGGTAAGGGTAAGATAGGTAGTGATATTAGTGGGTACTGTGTCTTTACATCTTATGTCACATATTGGCAACATACACTACATTTCTTGTGGGGGGTTGCAGATATGCTGCAAATCTCACAGGAACCACTTGTACTATAGGTGCTTGTAACCACTTAGCATCAGGTGGGTAGTAAATATCACAAAAAAAACTTAAATCTTTCATTCAAAAAGCGATAGAAAGTTTACCATTTCATAAATTAAAATAAATTATAATTTATAGATTTTTCTGTGTGATTTTTATCAAAGAAAATGGTTTCTTCAGCAGAGAGAAAGTTTCATCCCATTGAAACATTGAAAATTTTGATTCTGCTATGCACCCTGAAAAAATATCACATGAGCCGTTATAATACTACCTGTGCTCAAATCATGTTTATGTCTGATTGTCATCAATTGGTCAGCAAAGTGCAAGTTATTTATGTAGATAAAATTGCTTCCTTAATTTATATAGGGGAATTTGAATATAAAGAAAAGCAAACAACAAAATTTTTGGATTTTATCATCAATGCAGCTAACTTCACATCCTTATTAGATGATAATGCTGTTAAACTAGTTCTCATAGAAGATTTCCCAAATACTTTTCTACGAAATCCACTAGAATTCACAGAAATATTGAAGTAAGTTTTTTAAAGTTTAAATATTATAATTTAATTATGTTGCAGATACATTACATTTTTTAATAAATTATTTACAGTCAATACAAGTGCAGAGCAAAATCACCAATAGCATTTATTTGTTCCGAATCTCACACTGACAGTAAAAATACATTTGCTAGCCTGTTTACAACAGCCATAATTGAGCAATTTCAAATACAACATATTAGGTAAGTAAATGTTTATGATAAAGTTTATTTTTTTAGTAAACTGCTCAGTGGTTTTCAGTATTGGTTGTCTATTCAAAAAGAGCAAGATTCAAAATGATTGCCATATACCCAATTTTGATATTCCATACTTATAGATTTATTTTATGGGAAATAAAATCGGTATAGAGCAAACTGCAAACACAAAAATGAAGAATCTTAAGGTTTATGTGAAGTTAACCTGAAGGCAGTAGGTTTCGTGCATGACTTAGGAATGTGAAGCCAAACCATTTAAATAATAATACTCAAAATCATCAGTCAATGTTATTTTATTTTTTTGTGAAGTTATTCACGTACACTTATATACCCAACTAAACACATCAGTCAATCATTAAATTAGCTTTAAATAAAAGGTACATAGACGATGATATTATACTATGGATATCTCATATTCATACTTTGCGACGTTTAAAAATTAACCCTGCTTAGCATGGTCATATATTTTTAATGTTTCACGAAATTATTAGTGAATAAAACAGATCATACAGAAAATACAGGTCATTTATAGATAATGCTGCGTGAGTCGAAACAGAATAGGAATGAGAAACGATGTATTCACTCTCTTGCTATTACACAAATTACTCAAATTTCAACACTATAGTTTCGACGCGCTAGTGCTATATACTTCTTGTGTGTATATATCATTGTAATGTATGTAATTTTTTCACGATCGTCTTACACTAATCTTTCAAATTTATTTATATGTAATTGGTTTGAAATATTTTTTATATATATGATCGTGGCTATTAAAGGCCTGCATTGATATGCAATACTACAGATATTAGATTATGAAAGGATTTACTACCATGCACCACCAAATAAAATATAAATTTATGTGATAATAAACATTAAGTGGTGCTGAATTTCAATAGATTTTTACAGATGTTACAGGTTCAATTACAAAATCTATGAATTTCTCCCACACTATTGCTGAATCTCCAAAGATTATGAAAAAAATTATAACATTTAGAAATTTAAATGTAACAGACCTAATATAGTCAAACTTTGAATTTTTGCAAAACCATGGTTGTGTATTATCATTATATGTATATATTATTATGTATTTTGTCAGTATTATGATATCATGTTTTTTACAGTTTTAACAGTGTTTCCGTGACTGGTTTACGTTCAGCGTTGAAACGAGTTTCTGACATAATAAGTAAAAATCATACATCAATTTATGATACACCAACAACAGAAATGATTGAATGCGTAGTCCATTCTTCTGCGGGCGATGTTCGGTCGGCAGTTTTGAATCTACATTTTGCATGTTTAAAAGGTATTTTGAGTCTTCTTCTTTCTCTTGCCCTGTTCCCAATTTTATTTGGGGTCGGCGCAACATGTCTTCCTCTTCCACTCGCCATTAAAATCTATTTAAAATAATAAAGGAGATGTCCTCTTATTACAAGGAGGTTGGTTTTTTGTGATCAGCGTTAACCAACAAACACCAAACTACATTAAATTGAAAGCCGAAAAAATATGAAGTAGTATGAAACAAATAAAAGAAATATTTTTACCACCCCCAATTATTTTTAAATAAATAAAACATGTTTATAAGAAATATTTCATTATGGCAACACCTTAATGACGTTTTTATTAATCTGTGACTACCGGTATCTTACTCTATGTTTGATATTTTCCGTTGAGTTGAATCATAGAATACATTTTAATCTATGATTTTACTCGGTCTGATCATAATCATAAAATCAAAACTATGACATTGACAGCAGGTGCCTGACTTGTCAGTTGATTTTTTATTAATATTTTTTTCTGGCTCTAGATAACATACATTAAGTAACATAGCAGTCCCTATATTTTGTTCATTAAAGCAAATATGTATGTATTTAGATTTTTAAAAGGCTTGTTGATCATTTTTTATTATACTAGAATACGAATTATTAAAAATCGGGGGTCTTGAAAATAATATGACTTACGGCGATTACTTTCTTTTAGAGCCTTCTATCCAAATATATCAAAATTACCCGAGTTAGTTACTATAAACCAATATGGGATAACTCCTTTAAAAAGTTACGCATATGCTTAAATAAACGTGGGAAGACATGAATAACCTTAACTACACGCTTTACAAAAATACAATAATAATATTCGTTCCAGGAGCGGTGCTTTTTTAATCTAATCTGTATTTGTTTTAGGTAGTTCTTGTAATTTAGAAACAAGCATGATCTTAGAAAAAGAATCAAAAAGCAAAGCACCAAAGAGAAAAAAGCAATCATCTAACAAGTTTTTATCATTAGGTAAAGACCAAACTGTAAGCATATTACATGGAGTTGGCAGAGTTCTAAACCCTAAAGGTAGGTTTTAAACATATTTGGAGCTAGGTAGTTGGGTTATTTTAATACTGTTACCGTTACAGAAGGAGACTACCTTAAAATACCTGTTTGAAAAAGTGTACACTCTGAATTCTAAATATATATACACTTAGATTACTCAAATTTAATTCCGTTGTATATTGCGAAATAAAAACAAGTCATTTCTTAGATCGGATTTTTGTGCTGCGATCTGACCCGCAGAATATGCGTCAGGTGCTGGTGCAACTTTCTTAAGACTTGAAAATGTGCTTATACATATTAACATTTCGAATAAATTGCCAACCCTGACTTTTTTGTAGCAGGTTCGGTTTATTTGCAGTATGTCTTTACATTTATGAGAATTGACAGCCCACTAAACGATGACATGATAGCATGACAACGTTTAACAAAGTGGCCTTCATAGTTCGCGGATTTCTAGCTGCGGCCGTTAAAATATGTGAAACTATCCTCATTTCCAAATACATACTTATATTCGCATATTAATTAAATATTTGTCACTCGATACTAATAAGAGGGTTGTCTTTTTAGTGATTACGGAAAATGGTCAGGCGAAACTAACACATCCACCAAACGAAATCATCGACCAGTTCTTGAGTCTTCCGAGTACATTTGTTAATTTCTTGTTCGAGAACTACATTCCCCACTTTGCAAGTATCGAACATGCCGACAAAGCTGCAGATGCGTTGAGCGAAGCAGACTTCATGCTTTCAGAGTGGATGGTAAAAATTTATTTGTAATAATTGTGATAAATGACAAACTAGTCTTTGTTATTTGACTGTTATATCAATATGTAGTATTAAAATATTGCCGGTCACAGCGGCCAAATTCCAAAGTATTAGCCATTTGTGTCGATTTATATGTCTGTTCCTTTACTCACGTAGTCTATGGAAGATAGGTCAGTTAACTGAGACAGTACATGACTCATACACAGGGGAAGTCAAGATGTTTTCTATATTTTTGATCACCTATTAGGTCCGTTGCACATCGCTAGAGGTATTTAAACACATTAAATATAAAACTACATATTAAGGTCAGTGAAGGCATATGTAGAATAATAAAACAAGTTATGTCGGACTCAGTATTAAGCTCTTACCGACTTAACTCCGCTCCTATTTGCCTAGACTTATCGTGAGGACGATGCAGTACTGTCGTTAAATACGGTGTATATAACGTTAGAAATGATTAGAACTTAGTGAAAAATATATGTTTCAACGATATATCAAGTTAATATGTAATCAAAAGTTCGTCTCTCTTACAAGGCTCTTGGCGTCGCCTCATTCCTTGTGAGCGAATGCGAACCGCTGCACTTCTGTTGGCAGCACACACCATTAGTATATTTTTTCACTTCCTTATTATATTGAGAATAATTTATTTTTATTTTGATTATAGTTAATGAACGGCTAAAATTTTGACCACATCTCCAAAGATGTGTTATCTCACCTATTTGAACAATAGACGGGTCTATAAGCCTGCTTATCGATTGACGGTATGATTTTAGAGTTAGATAATGTTTTATAATTTATACTGGTTAGTGGTCGATATGACGTAATAAATGTTAACCATAAAAACTACACTCCTGGTTTACTTTGACATCTACATTAGTCTTGTAATGTAAATTTAGCATTAGATGGTTCGAGAGCATAACTACAAATAAAAAGTATAATTTTTTCAGGATAAGACATGCCAAGAGTATGGATTATATACAGCAATTGCTGGCTTGATGCTTGCCAATACTACTCCAGTCTCTGCTTGGAACCCAGTGAGAGGACCTAAGAATATGAAAATACAGTATCCGTATGTTTCTTTTTTTGTATAATTGTTAGTTTTATAGGGGTTTAACAGTTCCGAATTACATATGATTGAACACTGGTTCGTGAAACCAGGCTCTTTCAACCACAGTCAGTGCTGCGCATAACCGCAGTGCCTAAAATCTTTGTTTCGTAAGTATTACTGTTATTACATTTAATTCAATTTGTGAGCTGGACGGAGACTCACAGTGATCCAAAGGGTAATGGAGAAGGCTAGGAAGTTTTTCTACATAAGCGAATTTGACCTGATGAAATTTGGAACAAAAATCCTATCTCCGGCATATCTGAAAGGAGTGTATGCTTTAAGTGGCAATGGACAAGGACTGTTGATGTATTACTCTGTGTAAAAAGTATCGGGAATATGTCAATAAAAAGACCCACGTCTTCAAGAGGTCGTTCTAATTTTTTTACTGTATGTTGGGTAGCACTGTACTGATTTAGCGCGCAGTTTGAGTGGGATCTGTCATTTAATTTATTTTAAAGTACACGTTTTGTTGGTCATAGTTTTGAGCCCTCGGCGATTTTTACAATGGAAAATATTTTTGAACAAAGAGTGTGCCTTAAAGGACATGGACAAAAAGTGGGCCTCAATCATGTGCAGAGACGTAAGATATATCAACCGATAGGTAATTTTATGTTCATCAATTTACAATTTATTATATATTTTTTAAATCCCCCGTTTTTCTGTAAATTATGTTTGAAAGTACCTAGATAAAATGATAATTTATTTAAATCTTATTGAAAAATGGTTATATAGTTAACAAAAGAAATGTAATTTAGTAATTATAAATTCATGAAGTTCTAGATATGTTGTGTTACTGACCACCCTGAATGCACATAGTCTGTGACCAATGATGACACTCGTTCGCTGTTAATGCGACTTTGACAGCATGTCTTGCGCAAATTAATAAAAAGAAAAAAAAACAAAAAAGTATCCATCAACTTGCTAGTATTAAATAATTTAAATTATTAATTACAAAAAAACGGGAGATATTTAAAATCTAATCTTTATCCAGATGATCTACAATAATTTATACTCTTCTCTGGTAAAGTTTCGTCGCTGCACATTACTCACGCCCACCTTCTATACAAATTTTGATCATCACCTTTTCTGTTTCGAATGATATTTCATATGGTGAATCACTAAAAATGTTGCGGAATACCTACGGCGAATCGTGTATATTGAAAACAAGGTCTTGTGAATGGTATAAAGCTTTTAAAAAGAAGGCCGAGAAGTAGTAGTAGACTTGCCTCGTTCTGGTAGACCTTCAACCTCTACGACCAAAGAAAATATCGACAGAATCAAGAAGTTGGCTAGTGAGGTGAACACATCTTTTAAGTCCGTCCACAATATTCTCATTGACATTTTAGGCATGAAATGCGTCGCCGGTCGACTAGTTCTAAAAGAGCTCAATTTTGTTCAAAAAGCGCAGCGAAAGCATTTCGCTAAAGACATTGTTTCCCGAGATTCTATACGGCTCCCACCTTTATGAAACGTATAATAACTGGCGACATGGGTTTATGAGTACCTATGCATGCAAACAAGCCAACAATCTTCAGAATGGCGTCTTGAAAACGAGCCGAAACCCAAAAAACCGCGGCAAAGTCGGTGCAAAATCAAGGTGAATGAATTCCTTCTAGAGGTAGAAACAGTGAATAAAGAATATTATTTAGGCGTCATGAAGCGTTTGCGTTAGGGGAATTCGCCGAAAACATCCAGATTTGTGGTGGCACAACTCTTGGATGCTGCATGATAATACACCATCACACACAGCCATTAGAAAGAGGTTTTAGCGAAAATTTCAACAAAAGTTCTCGACCTATAAATTTAGATGAATAATTTGTATTTTTTGTTTTATTGACAAATTCCCGATACTTAGTACACAAAATGTATGAAAAGCCGTGAAGTTTTCGGCAGTGGGCATCTCTTGGCTTGATTGATGAATTGTTATTTTTTTAAATTTTGTAATGTTTTGCTGTTAATAAACTTATCTTTTGCAGGGTTGCACACAATTTGCGACTGTTAGGTGAACATCATTTATACAAAGGCAAAGTGTTAGTTACAGATTATCAAACATACCACAAAATTATCTGTAAACAATAAAATATCCTTGTTTTATTATTGTCATTAAAATATATGAAGCTAATTGAGAATGACTTCTATTAGCTGGTTTTAATATATTTGCGCATTTTTTTCGGTAAATATTTCTGCTATCAAACTATCAGATCGTTCAGAGCAAATCCTATTATCTAAAACTGTCCAGAAATCACAATCAGCGCTTCCTAAACTTTTTTGTGTCGTAGATCCTTTGTCATGTTTTACAGTTTTGGGTAGACCCCCTACTTACCTGATATTGAATGACTATATCCTACAACATACAACATTTTATAACCATATATATATTTTACTTCATAGGTCCTTTTATAACTATGTCTTTATATTAGAAGATAGTATAAGTAAATAGATACTATGAGTGTATGTTGAGATCTATTATTATGGACCCCCAACATTTTTTCTCGTTGACGTAGACCCCTTGCAGGTTGTCATAGACTCCTAGGGGTTGATACACACCACTTTGGAAATTACTGATTTAGCAGTTTAAGACCGAAACTTAAGAGAATTCAGCCCTGATAAAGTCCAGTGAATGTTCCAACAAGCTTCAGTGAATTGTGCTTATTCCTTGACGTTGTCTTGCTGAAAGGGCCATTCTTAGTTATGGGACACTTATAATGGGGCTAAGCTGTTAACCAGATCTAGTAATGGTCGTTATTTCAATAACAGATAATATGATGAATTATTTTCCCGTAACGAATAACACATTATTTAACAACGGCTTATACTGTTATCCTGCTGTTGCTGTTGACAAAAGAGTCTCCTAATCGCATTGTTGTTGTTGCCACTTGAAACCGGTGTGTAGGTGCTCGCACTGTTGCCTGACCGCTTGTTCTTATAATATTAACCTTTAAAGTTCCTATTTGTTTATTTCTTATAGTAATTTTACTAATACCGAATTCACAATTGTGTACCTTCGCGCGTATGACAATTAGACTCATTTTGATTTACAGTGTGATTTGAAATAACAATTAGGTAAACTGTTGCTGGCGCCTAAGCTGTTGTCATTTTTTTAGTTACCCACTATTTGCAGTTGTGTGATCGTTGCAATAATTAGTGTCATGTTTGGATTTGCCGTTGTGTGATCGCGTATGCAAATTAAATTACCTATTCGTTGCAATAATTAGTGTCATTTACTTTTGAAGTAACTAATAAATAATTAGAGTAGATATTGTAAATAAATTGAAATGGAAGAATATTGCATGTAAATAATGTAAATATTGAATGTAAATAACAAATTATGTACAGATCAATGAACTTTTAAATACACCAGAATATTATATTGATTAATTAGTTTTAAGTTATTTAAATTACTGCCTAATATTCTGATAGTCCTAAGCCTGAAAAAGTATGAAGGAGTTCATTGTTAATAATAACTAGCTATAATAACAATCGTACTCAACAACATCTGTCAAAACAGCAATATAACACGATAACAGACAACAGTTTACAATAACAGTTATAGGAAAATAACACAAGTGTTATTTGTTATTACAAAACAATCGTTATTGCCATTACTAATCAGATCTTACATTTGTCACTAAAACAGGCCAACTCACTCAATATACTAATAGATAAGTACAAAATCATTAGACTAATACCAAGCAGATAGCGAGTTGCGAAAAATATATTTGGCTTTATACCACCTACTTTATGTACTGCAATATCAGGTGCGATCAATGTGAGTTGGTTCTATTTATTTCAATATAACAATGATTGGTATGAAAATAAGAAAACAATAAATATGCATACAGAATGACAGAGTGCCAATTTAATATTTGATTCTTTTTAAATTTATGGTCAGACTTACAGTAGATGTTGATAAAAATCTTTGGCCTTTATCATCATATATCACCCAAAAGCGTAATTGTTGTAAATAAAATAGAACCTACAACTACAATAAATGAACACACATTATTTACAAATAATTTATTGCTAGGGATTCTATTACATTAGGTATTACTTCACATTTGAGACAGGATCTTTGGATCTGAGGACCAAAATAAAAAGAAATTTATTACAATTACAATTTATTACAATAAAGTCATCTTCTGTATGAACTACAATGATATTATTTAGCAACTGAATACACATCACCAACACAGTCTGTCTTTCGGCATTGTCTCTCACTCTGTTCTGTTTCCATTTTGCAAGCTTTTTTAAAATAAGAAATTGTGGAAATTAAACAACAGTACATATAACTAACATTACTACATTCTATAGCAACATACTTACCATATATTTGATTCATTAAATACTAAAAATTCACCCCGATTTACTTACCTTCCATTGTTTCTGAAATCGCTTATAAGCTGTGGTAATTGTATTTCATGTGTGTGATTGCGTGTCAGAGAATAAATGCAGAACCAATACAAATATTTTTTTATTACTTATTGAATCAATCTGTTGTACCTGAACTTCGTCATAATATAATTACTGCCTTGTGGATATTAAATTAATTATTGACTATACATTTACAAATGAAATACGGTCCCATTATGATCATTTTACACTGTGTCAAATACAATTCAAATTAGTATTATTTAATTATAACGAAAATTTTGAGAATAGTATTTTTTCAGGGAATGTAACTTTCGTTAAATTGGATTTGTTTGTCTGAATTTCATTTCAATACAGCAAATAATTTTTATATATAATTATTTATTGCTTGTTGAATGCTGTAGAAGTATGCATTCAAATAATTGAAAAAAAAAAATCATTATTATGTAAATAATGCATTATCTGAGCTTACAAGTTAATTATGTGATTATTTTCTTTAAACATAATAAAGACTTATTTGGTCAAAGAAATGCAGCATCAAGATATGAAATTAACCCTTTATTAAAACATAAAGTTGTTATAAAGCATGTACACATGCTTAATATGTTTTAATAATTACAACGTAATGTTACAACGTTACGGAACAAAACCAGAGCAAATATGGTTTTTTTAATAGGAGCTTCCCAACTTAACATGTAATTGCAGCATTTCGGACATTTTATAAATATTAAGATAACATTATTTTTAATTAACACAATGGCCCAATTATTACGTTAGTGTGGATGAAAGCCCGAATAAACTAAAATTTTAAACAAACGAGGGATGTAAGCATTTAGTCAACGAACAGTGTCAATGTATGGAACTTAACATAATTCTCATACATTGAATATATACTCTGGACGGCTAGGTGACGTGTGGGGGTGTGCGGTGTGTATTATTACTTGTATTAGTGTAGGGGTGTAGTCTACCGGGAAGAGGAAGAAGATGACCTGGAACGGCGGCGGCGCGGCGCGGGGCGCGGCGAACGCGAGCGCGAGCGACGCGGACGGCGCGCGGGCGAGCGGCGCCGCGGCAGCGGGCTGCGCCGCCGGTACCTGCCGCGACATTACATTGCTTAAAACCTTTTAAATAGCACAATTCTGTATAAATCTAATATCTTATTATCACAGCTCTAAAAAACACCTTGAAGCAACAGAGAAACTGGCTCTCTCTGCATCCTTTATGGACTCTTAATGGAATGAAATGTGCTCTGATTAACTGCCTAAACTTTTTTTGTTCCCCTGTGGAAAATGCATTAAATTGCATACCCCGGCGAAAAATGCATTGCTGTGGCGGTTATGTGGGGCTCTCCGCTCCAGAAGGGGGAGGCCTACCAACTAAAAAACTTAGGGATGGCCTTCCTCAGGCATGTAGGGAGCCTCCTGGAACGCCAAGCGGCATCCGGGAACCCCCAGCCTCCGCTTCTCCCAATCTCCACCACCGACGACGGCCCCCGGCTACGGAAGGGGCGTGTGGTCCCTCCCGGGTCGCCGTATCCGCGGGCGCGATTACCTCGCGCCCGCCAACGACCCGCGGTAGCGCCGCAACTGTGTTACAGAGCCCGGCGCGGCTTCCTTCTGAAGCATCACTGCTTCGCAGAAGGAGGCACAGCCCTCCAACCTCCCTCGTCCGCCACTATCGCCGCAATCAAGGCCGGCGGAGACAGATCTCGCCCGATCTCTGCGACCAAGACTCCGCCAGAGTGTGCTCGGCCGAGTCGAGGTCGGATGCGCAGTGGTGGCAATGTGTCGATCCCTCCCGTCCTATTCAACACAGATACTCACCAAAGCAGCCGTGACCGGTGAGTATCTGAGTCAATCGGTAAAAAACTGCCTGAACCTAACCTAAACTTCTTTGTCCTCGTTTAGTTTCTGAGTTATGGTCCCTGGCTCTGCAATGTCTATGAGTATTGGGTACCATCAGGTGCGCCATTTATTGATCTGCTATTAATAGCAATAAAAAGACTATCAACCAAGTACGGTGCAGAGGATCATTGCAAAAGGAATGAGAGAGAGAGAGGAGATTGGAATCACAAACAGTTTTAGTTGCTTATTGTACAGTAAATTGTAATTACGAAGATCTGACTGAGAAGATCAAATTGAAAAAAAAAGACAAACAAGTGGGCATGCATTGAAATAATTTACCTTGGTGGTGAATGCCGACGTGTGGGCGCATGCCTCGGGGGTGGCAGGCGCGGTGAAGAACGTCGAGGTCGGGACGGCACCAACACGGGCGCTGCCGTAATCTCCTGCCCGTCGATTTGCCCTATAATAAGGTTTTTTGAATGAACAAACCTAACAACAAACAGGCACATATTGATGTCCAAACAAATCTAAAAATTATACATATTGTGTTACTTATCCTTATATGTATGTTGTACATACAAATATTAATAATTTACCTATTTATTAATACAATGAATAATTTTAAAACCTATTTTTATTAATGAACAAAACTTACCTCCATCCATGTGTTTCATAGCATTTTCTGCTTCATCCGGATTACTGAACTCCACATATGCATATCCCCTTCCATTATGAGGATGCAACCTGTCTGTAGGGAACTCAACCGTTTTTACTGCACCATATGTAGAGAATATTTCATGTATGTGATCTCGAGTGACATTAAGTGTCAATCTTCCAATGTGGATCCGAGTTGGTCTTGGAGCTGGAGAACGTTCTCTCTTTTTTCTACCTGGAGACCTGGAATGTAGTCAAAATATTAATAGTTTTATAGTTTGGGAACTCACTGTCCTTAAGTTTGCTTAAGCGCAATACACACTGAGCCCGCCGGGCCACCGACATATGTCGGCATCTTTTTGTCGGCGGTCTAGTCGGCGGCTTCACTTATTACAAGTCGGAAATTTGTTTTCATCTTGTGTGCCTAGGCACACAAAATGAAAACATTTGCATTTTATGGATTCAACATGAGTATAATCAGTCCATACTGTTGCAGAGCTGATACTGTGAACAGCCTTGGATACTGATATTACTGAACAGCCTCTTACAATGCGTCAGCACTCACCACTCTGACTTCTCCCCCATACCTAATCATATTGGAGATGATTGCCACCTTCTTGTTATATAATTTTTACAGAAACTCGTGGCAATCTTAGATTTTTTAAAGATTTTGCTGGTATATATTTCTGAGTGTGTTTGTCAGTTTTGTACACACAGTTGCAAATCGCACTACCCACATTGACCACCTCTATCTTTTATGCAACAATAGCTGCTATTGTCAAAATGTTTAAAGTATAACATATATAATGTTCCTGTAAAAATTCATTCAGAAGCATCCTATGTCAAATGATAGTTTTGATTTTGAAAAATATTGTAGTAGCTGTGCACGGTGCTGCTATCTCGCTTATATCACTAGTTTGCTCAATGTATCATTAGTAATTAAATCTCATTTCTACAACTAAAACAACTATTACAAGAAAACTTAATAAAAAAAACTATGAATGAATCCCTATTAGTAAGACTTTTTAGTGGCAATTAGTTTATTATCAAATGAAAAAGGTAAACCAATTATTTCTTAATATTTAGAACATTTATTCTACTGCCTAACAATTTTTGCTTTTATCGAGATGTCTTTTCATTGTAGGACGGGGATAATTTTGTATGAAATGAGCCTTCTGGTATATAATATTAAATTAGTTAATATAATAAATTAGTTTATTGCTTAATATGTTAATTGTGTTCATTATTCCTTATCATTGCTTTCTTGATTAAGTAAACAAAGAAAATGTTAGTATAGAAAATGCCAAATTCTTAATTGACTTCATAAGTTTATGCAAAATCTATTTCCAAAGGTAAGCTTTAATTAAATATACACTGGTCATCAAAAAAATCACCCACCTAGATTTTACAGGAAATCTCGTGTTTTAAAATTATGAATTCAAAAAGTTGTGTTAGAATCATATTCTTTAATTAAACATGTCATTTTTTTACAATTTTGTGTCAAAATTATCCAAAAAATTATTATAATTATAACATTTTAACAGAAAAACACAAAAAAAAAAAACGATTTTTACCTCATTTTTACATTGGTTTTGATCACACTGTATTTTTTAATTCTTAAGGGTTATGAAGACAACACTTCCAATTCAATATTCTGTGTTCCCTCCTCTTGCTCTAATCACTGCCTGCATTCGCCGTTTTAATGACCTTATTAAAACTTTAATGGTTCCTTGAGGAATTCGGTCCCATTCTTCCCTGATGGCGATTTCTAAGTCTCCTAGGGTGGTGGGGGCTGGATCTCGAACTCTAACCTTCTGTTTTAGGGTGTTCCATATGTGCTCTATAGGGACTCAGATCCGGACTTGCTGACCACTGCATAACCGGAATACCGACCTCTTCTAAGTACTAAATAACAATGCGCGCTACGTGCGGCCATGCGTTATCGTGCATTAACTCGAAGTTTTCTAGCCGCTGCTGCTGTAGCCCGCATATGGTACGACATGATCCTCCAAGATCTCTGTTATGTAACGTGGAGCAGTTAGGGAGCCGCTTCTGATAAATACCAGCTATGTGCGCGCAGTCAAAGATATACCACCCCAAAACATTAAGAGACCCTCCACCATAACTTACAGTTTCCCTTATACAGCACTGAGCATAACGTTCTCCTGGGCTTCCTGGAGTTCCTCGCAAATTGAAGTCTGGCTTGTCGATGAGCTATGGTCAGTTGTGATCCTGTTACTGGTTTGTGTGGTCTTGAATTCTGTTCACCAAGTCTTCTTCTCACAGTATTGTCACTTATAGACACTCCACGCACTTTACGTAAGTGTCGGTGAATGTGAACACCAGAAAATTGCCGATTTCTTAAAGCTGATATCACAATAAAGCGATCATCTCTTACAGTTGTGACCCTCTGTCTTCCAGATCCTGTCCTTCTACGATACTGCCCAGTCTCCTGAAACCTCCGGTAAACTCTCCGAACCGCAGATTGGCTGAGATTTAATCTTCGAGCCGCAACACATTGACTTAAGCCCTGTTGCAGCAAGGCTGCGACTTGGGCCGCTTCAGCTTCAGTAATATCCATAATTTCTAGATAAAATTAATTAAAACTACAGCAATAATCAATAAAGTAACCATTATTAACAAGAACACAGTTAAATACTAGGTGTCGCAAATTAAACATGGCCAAACTGAATACTGAATTTAAACGCTAAATCGCAAAATAAAATAAAAAACATAAGCACCCATAAAATCGCATTTATCAGTGTTTATTTTAAAAAAGTTTATTAAGTACCCTCAAGTGCGTTAAGATTAAGGCTCAATACATAGCAAGCGCCTCGGGCGCGCGCCCCGTGCGCTGCGTTCCGGGCGCTTAATTAAATTGTATACAATTGTATGTAACGAAACATAGCTAGCGTCCGAAACGCTGCCGCCAAAGGAACGCGCGCCTTTCGCGCGGCGAGCGCGCGCCCGCCGCGCGGAAGGCGCGCGTCCGTCATGCGCCCTTCTGAAATTCACCCAAAACTGTCGATCCCCTACGCGTTGAACGCAGGACGAACGCGCGCTCGCCGCGCGCTTACGCAGCGCCTCGGGCGCGCGTCTGCACTGCGCACAGGGCGCGCGCCCGAGGCGCTTGCTATGTTTTGAGCCTTATGGTGCTCGAAAGTCAAACATCTTAACCGACCTCAGACATAAACAAAACGCAGTTTGTAACACTATCTTTGAAATTATAAAGAGAAATAGTGCAAAAACAGGGTGGGCGAATTTTTGTGATGACCAGTGTATATTATACATTTTAAATGAAATATATTGTATAATGAATTATTGTATTATTCTATACCTACCTTTCTTGTCTGTCCTTAGTTTTAGCTTTGTCGTTGGAAACTGCAGTTGTTTTTTTCTTATCATTTATTGGTGATCGCTCTCTATTTTTGTCCCGTTCAGTTTCCCGCCTATCCTTCTGTGGACTTTTATGAGGAGAAATTCTAAAATCAAAAATATGTATTGAAATCAAAATTAAAGTTTAAAAAAGGAAAAAATGAAATATAATACAGAAAATGTGTTTTATGGTAAGTCATATCTTAACATGAGTGTAAATAACAATTGAAATTTAGGTGTATTATTTGATATAACTTTTAATGATATGTGTTTTTCATTTGAAAACAAATCTAAATATTGTAATAAACACTTAAACATTTTAAAAATTGAATACAAAATGAGTGCTGTCTAGAATGTTTATGAAGTGAGATATTTTAATGGATTTGTTCTCTAACTAATATTGCCATTGAAAATATAATTTTGTAATAAATATTAAATAAAGTATAATATTTAGATGTGTATTAATATTACACATCTAAATCTTTAACGAGACAACACTTTAGAAGTAGAATAGAGACTAGACTAAAGGCCTATAATAATAATGACTATGTTTAAGTATAAATGATCTACGGTGTTTGAATGTAAATGTTACAATGGTTCGATAGTCTAGTCCTTATTCACAAATTCAACCATTAATGTACCTTCCAATAGAAAAGGTATCATACTTCTTCTTTTGTCTTGAGCGCTCATTATTGCTGCTGCTGCTACTAGAAGAGCTGGAGGATGAAGATGACCGTGAAGAGCTTCCGGAACTGCTGGACGAAGACAGTGATGATGATCGAGAGGAACTGCTCTCAGATGAGCTGAAATTTGTGTTAAAAAAATGTATATAATGCTTGTAATGTATATATAAAAAATGTATATAATGTGCTGAGTAACAATGCTTGAGATAGAATTAAAATTTGCATATTCACTAAGTACACATAAAAAAAGCATTAGGCGTTGTGAAAACTACAACTATTTTGTTATATTCAGAATGTTTTATCTGTAAATCATTACATCACAAGACTTCATCAACTTTACAACAAACAAGATCTCTATTTGATTATTAAATTGCTTTCTTTTTCAGGTAGGTATTTCGTTTTTTAAGTAATTGTAAATAGAAATATGATTAATTGTGGTACGATTTACCGTGATTGATTTATGACAGAAAAATATGGGACTAGGTTGTAACAATTTGTTATGAATAGGTTATGATAATATTGTCATGGTATAGTTTTATTGGGAAAATAACCTGCCGCTGCTGTCACTACTGCTGGATCCAGATTCTCCTTTTTTCTTTTTATTTTCTTTTTCTTTAGGTTTCTTTTTATCCTTGTCATTTGTTGCTGCTGATGGCGACTTATTGCGAGCCCTGAAATATACACAAATTAGTATTATCTAGCCAAATAACTTATATCAATCAAACAGCTATTTATTTAATAGAAATACTCACATTTTACAAAGTAATCCGCAATAAAACTTAGAATTAAACGATGAATTAATTAATTATTTGACACTATACTCTAACCGCGTCGTTTATGAACGAACGAGTGAACGAATCACAGATTAGGTGTGTGAAGTGTGAATCACACCTAAAACGACTTTCTATATAGTCTATAGATTTTTTTTAAATCTTCGCTCGTATCGAGCAGAATATAGTCTATAGAATTGAATGAAATCTGTCTACGGAATGAAAGACTTTTTATTATTTTAATACAAGTTTTACAGCTTTGGTTTTTTTTAACCATCTTGCCAAATCTTATTTACATTTTCTTCTATATTTGTCCAATAGTATTGGTGATATATTGAAAAACGACTCCATATGTTTCTGTATTCTTCAAAATAGATGGCATAAGGCGGGGAATTTCATCTTTTTTGTAAGATGAAAGAACTTCACGGTCAGTCCGATGACGTTTTTTTATTAATTTTCTCATTCTTAGAAGGCAAAGGGTACGGTACATTTACAATAGATTCTTTGCTTATTCTTCGTCTTGTATTTTACAGATTCATCATAAACTCGCATTTTGCATAACTATACTTTAACTAACTATTATTGTTTTAAGATGGTAATACTCTTTATTCTAGACTAAGAAGGCATGTTCGTTACAAGTTTGTTTGGAGTCCGTATTTCTAGTAGATCCTTGATTTTCCTTTTCTTCCTTATCAAGACTAAACAAAGGGCAACAGTTTTACAATAACAATCGATCTCCAATTTTTCCAATAATAAATTGCAACAAACACAAATTAGTATGTTTATATTCCTTTTATTAACAAAGTCGAACAGAGTTTCATCTATTAATTGTTATTAAATTAATTATATTTTTATATATTTCGACAATGACATGTCAGAGTATGTTTCACCATTCGCGCTTTTATATTTATACTTTAATTAAACAACAGACTGGACAGTCAGTTGTTTAATTGCATCACTGGGAGCTACTAAACAGCTATAGAACTTGCTAACCGCATGTCAGTGTTTTTTGCACAGATGTTCTTAACAGTGCAGTTGCTATAACTACTCGTAAATTAAACTGTTCGGTAATTCCAACTACTTACATGAAACTAATTATACAGTGTGTTAGGGATCGGACTTCCGATACTTTACCAACGTGTTGTATGTTAAGTTTTATCGACAAAAACCTATACAAATGGGGGTCGCATCCCTCACCCCTATGAATGAGAGCTATTTTAAAATTTTATTTCTCGTATTTTAAGGAGTTTATTAAATCTTGCTGTTTTACGATTTCAATAAAATTTCAATAAAAACAGTGATCTACATAATGTGAATACTAGAAACAAAAATAAACTTGCCTTTCCAATGTTCAGACTCCATAAAAGTAGCTGTTCGCTCTTGGGGAAATGTATATCTATGTTTAACAAACTTCCGCAAAGTGTCATTGATTTGCCTTTATATAAATTTAAAATCCATATCAAAAAGACACTCATGAGTAAAGGTTATTATAAAGTAAGTGACTATCTAAATGATCACACTATTTGGGAATAGGGACACTATTCATAGAGCTATGTTTGATAACAACATTATTTATAATATTGTATTATTTTTATATGTGTATGTAAACATACATACGACTGTAATCGTATTAGATATGATTGTATCTTATATTATATTGTATTTTTATATTATATTATTATAATTATTAATATTGAAAAGAGGAGATAAAAAATAGACCTTCAGAGTTTCTTGCCTGTTCTTCTCGAGAAGGCTCTCCCAATTTCCTAACAGGTGTCGAGTCAATTTTTTTTCCTTATTCATACGTACGGACAAGGTTTTTGTTTTTTTTAAAGCTTTTTTTTTGTTTTGTTTGTTTTGACGTCAATAAGTGCCTGTAAAGGTCTATGTTGAATAAAGATTATTTTGATTTGATTTTGATTTTGATCTTGTATATCATCTTTGTTCTTAAAGAAGGATACCAGAAAACTGTTACACTATTGGTTTGAGATAGTTTTCTCTTGTAGTAACTTATTAATCTGAATTACTTATAATCAAAAAATAACTCCCTTCCCTCTGGGGTCATTGTCCATACTTCTTGCATCACGCGTCTAGGTGACTACATTTTCCATGACGGAATTTACTTAGAGCACCTTATTGGTCGATAAAGGCGATACTCATACAGTACAGTAAATACACGTACCATGTGTATTTACTGTACTGTACGAGTTCGACCCACTATCTGGTATCTGGTACCTATAGTATCTTTTATCTACACAATTTTTACTGTCTGTCCTACCGACTGCTGTCCACCATCAGTCCGTCCTCTAACATCGTGCTCATGATACTAATTATGTCCTTTAGTTGGGTATGGCCTTGTACTCATGAGTAACGAACATTTGTCAGCTATTATTGCCTGCAGGCTAGAGCATCGCAATGGCACAGCAGATATGCTCATCATTCTTCAGCATCTTTACACACTATTTTCGCCCACATAGTTTAATTCTGATGTGATTCATTCTATGCAGTATAACGCTAGTGCTAAAGTGACAACGTGCTTAGTAGTGGAAGTGTTTATGATCTGCTCGAGTGTAAGTTTGAGTCAGTTTTCCAGAACATAAAAAGTATAGCGTGCACCATTTTTTTTTAATTGGTCAAGTCTTATAGGTGCTTTTCGTATGAGCGACCTCAAAGACGTGCGCTGACCGTCTTAGACGTAATTCTGGTTCCACCGGTTCTGGTTCCACCATGGGTATTTTCCATCTTATTTTTGCCAGGGAATTTGCCTTTTAATTTCCGATGTCACTTATTTATGTCTCCCTCAGTTTACTAAGTGCTTCAATTACGTTCATGAATAGTTTGAAATTCACTTTTTAGTCTAACAATGCTCTGAGGGTTGCTTGATTATCGTTGTGAATGTACATGTGTCGGAATTTGAGTAGATTCTTCTGTACACATGCTATGACAGTATCAGTTTACTTACTTTTAAGTGTTTTTTACATATTTCCGATTCCGCCCCCCTAGACAAATGCTACTTAGTGTTAGCATTCGAAACTGTGGAAAAGACAAAATGTATGGAGATGACATTAGGTATTAGGTAACGATAAGTCACGTGACATCTCCATAAATTTTTTCTTTCCTCAGTGACTGAACGCTAATGCTGAGTGGTATTTGTCTAGGCCATCTGTATTAGATCTCGGTGAAGCAGTGGAGTGTGGCTGCACTCCTTTGCTCTACGAGTCTATTGTATACGACAATAGTAGTTTATATGTTTTTTGGGTCAGTATTGTGTTTACGTGCCATTGTGTGGATAGGCGTATCCATATATTACTATACTATTCCCGCTTCGTTGCATGAACAAACTTGGAGGAGGTTAGAGTAGTTACGGATTGAGACGTGTCGGGCAATGGCTTCGGCTAAATAAATCAACACGTTATACGACAAAAACAAAATATGGGTATGACAAAAAACTGACCTGATAATGACTTTAAATTCATAGCCCAAAATTGCAATAATAAACTAACACAAATACCATGTGCAAGTGCCAATGTACTAAACTGGAACGTATTGTTGTTATATGTTGCTAACTATGACTAGTGGTAGATTTACAATATATTTATTTATTTAAAGTAAGGTCTACATTTTTTCAATTGATTTATATTATAAATAGTTTACAATAGCTCAATGGACAACATTACATAAAGTCATTTTAGTTTATCCTAGTGATAGCGATTTGGATGACTTAATATAATAAAACAGTTGGTAGGTACAACAAAATAACCAGCAGCAAATATATGTACCTATTAGGTTGTTACAAGTTAGCAAAACCAATATACTAGCTAAAGTAATTGTGTATGTGTAAGTCTCCATCTTATAATTCAACCGATACTTATAGAACAAGTTTCTGCTTTTAAGTTATAGAATAAAAATAAGGATTAAAAAATATTTTTATTTATTTATTTTAACTATCATACTCATACATAGTGTGCTTTGAATGAGGTTATAAATGTCTTAGTACTCTGCGAGCATTGAGGTTAGCTTCGTGGAGTCTTCTTATCACGTTGGGTCACTCACAACTGTTGTTCTGACTGAATTCTTAGAATTAATTGCTTAGTCATTACAGTTTGATGTAGGCTTGCAATCACTTACAAAATCAGTCCTGTCGTTGAGTTGTTTTGCGTTTTTCGCCTTTCAGTAATTTCACCATCACGATAACGTGACCACAACGTTCTTCTCATGTTTTGTTTTCTTCCAATCTCCTCGGTTGAGTAATTCCGGCTAGGAGCACACTTGCCGCCATTAACATTTCGTCTCTCGTTCCATGACGCCGCTGCAGAATACATATAGATGGATATAAATAAATTCATAATCAAAAAATTTATAAAAAATGACAAATAACTAGGACATTGAAATCCTATTTTCCAACAAATTTTACTGCGAAAATCTTTTGATTTTCATTAAATTTTTCAAATTCAAATTTAAAATTCTAATATAATAATTACTATTTTTCGATTTTATATAAAAATACCTTTAACTTTATAAAATAGCGAATATAACATCAATTTAGTAATGTTCATAAGTATTTTATACTATTGTAATATATGAGGCAATTCGATATACGAAAAACAACATTATAATATCAGGGGATCTGGACTAGCGCATGTAGCCGTGTATCTACTTAAGTAAGTGATTACTGTTTTAGCTTGGTGACTGAGTGGACGAAATGATCAGCCATAAGCCACACGCTGGGCGACACGGTCGGCACATTATCGTCGCTGAACGATGCGTGTTGCATTTACGACCTCCTTACTGTTATTACCTACCTCCGGGCTTAGACCTTTGACACGACCTATTCAAATACATTAAGCCTTTTTTGTGGGAGATTAAAAAGGCGGCACTTAAATCAACCGACATAAACTGCTAGCGAATAAATTATATTTTCATTCCATTTATTTTTTTATTTTTGTAAAAGTCTAAAATTTTTGAAATAAAAAGGTATTAACCTATAGTAGGATTCTTATTTAGATGGATCAAACTGATAGTTGACTACAATTATCAAATTTTAATGAACAATGACATAATTTCATTAAACATTTTTAAGCTGTCATTGAATTAAAATTAATACTACACTTCTGGCTGGTTGTCTGTCGAGGTGGATGCTCTTCTTGAAGCATGCTAGCGTGGCATCGGAAGTGACAGCCAGATCCGGAAAATTCGTTGTCATTTCTCATATCTGTAAGCCAGTGTATATCTAGATGCGAGTATCGAACGGAAATCTCCCCACTCTTAGACTTACCTATATATTTATGTATTTCTGAACTGTTTCCTTATGTAGTGCGGAAATAAAATTGAAAATGAATCAGAATCAGAATAACAAATAATTTATTTGCCAGAATATGGTACAGCAATGTGAATGTGATTAACAGATTTAAATTCATTGCAAAATTGATACACTTTTGTAAACATAAATTTTATAAACGATTCATTCGAATTCTATGTCAACTACTTTATAATATTATGTCACGTCCTTATATTATAGATAATTCATACTTATCTATTAATTTATTAATTCTTATTATGAATTGTCAGTCTATTATATTAATATTTATGAGTAAATTATATCATTTACAAAATAAAAACAATTTGTAACTAGCCAATCAAAAAAAAATTTGTTGAATAGTTTACCATCATATTCTTTGATGCTTTTGGGTAGCTTATTATAAATTGTTACGAACATTACATGACTATTTCGGCTATACAATACATTCGGCTAATACATTCGTGGTATCGTCAACTGTCCCACATGTCTACTACTATATGTATACCGATCTTCAAATATTTCAAAAAGCTCAGCATTAGGCTTAACAAACACGATTCAAAAATGTACAAGCTCGGTAATGTTAGTAGTTTGTATTTTTTAAATATTGGAGCACACGGTGTCCAAGTTCGTTAAATATGGCACGGAGACATTTTTTATGCTGTAAACAAATTATTTACTTTTACAGCATTCGTCCACAAAATTATTCCATACCGCAGAAGAGACATGATATACCCATGGTAGGCTATAACTGCAGTTTCATAGTTTGCTATTCTCGATACTTTCCACAAAGTAACAATAAATTTATTTATTTTATTATTAAACATTCTATGTTTGGTTACCATGAACAATTTTTATCTAGCTTAATACCCAGAAAATTAGCCTCAGTACATACCTTAATGTCTTCGTTTTCGTAAGTTACATTGAGTTAAGGACATTTACGTTTCCGATTGAAAAACTGTATAATTTTATTTTTAGATATATTCATAGTTAGATTAATTTTTGTCAGCCACTTTATACAATTTTTAGCTGTAATATTCAGCTTTTTGGTGTGTTCGCTAAAATCTTTGTTACTTAATACAATAGACACGTCGTCTGCAAATAATGAACAGTGATAGATACTTTGTACCACGAAACGAGTAATTGATTCGTGCATATTGTTAGAGATGACATATAGCACCAAAACTAAGCCGCTTATAAAAAAATTGAAGTACGTACAGTAAATATCCAAAGGAAAATGAATCAGAAATGCCGAAATCTGCAGAACAACTAAGGTTTGCCGCCATAGCGTGTACAATTGCGAATTGTCAGTGGCGATGGGCAATGCACATTGCTCGTAGTACTGACGTATAGAAAGACGTGTGGCAAGCATATTCCAGGAAATACAGACCTTCAACAAGGTGGACTGATGTTTTGGTGAACAACCCAAGAAGGCGCTGGGTGTTAGCTTCGCAAGACTGATCGATGCACACAGCCTTGGAAGCCTTTATCCAGCAGTAGGCACCTCTCGGACGAAATGTTGAATGAAAGTAATTTATTTCTTCTTCTTTTTTATCACTATACTCTTGGCAGAGTGGTTCTGATCGAGAGGAGTGGTTGTGACCTGTAGTTGACATACCACCGCGTCGAGACATGTGTCAAAAAAGTCAAAATGCCGGTCCTAATAAAACGGCTTTCCGTTATAGCGGACGAATACTGCCTGTTGCCAAGCTCTAGCAGCACAAACACGTTTTATATTTAAGAGTCTACTCTTTGACTTTCGCTCCCTATATTATTTATATCACCGCGGCATACAAAATTTTGGGGAGTATCATTTTTGACATTCTTTTTTTGTAACAAAGTGTCGCATCGTGTCTAAAATAAAATGATTGTATTATTACGTATCGTTGCGGGCGCTATAAATTTATTGTAGCTACACTAACTTACTTGCATTTGCCTACTTTACCTGAACTAGGTAATTAAACTTGTAGAATCACCCAGCTCATCTTTAATCCAAAAATAATAAAACAAGCGATAACAAGCAATCGGCGATAAGGATTGTATTTTTACCTAAAAGTGTTTGGTTTGCGCAATACCTGACATTCATTTTGCCGATATCGTTATATGACTTAACAATGTAAGGGGACTGCAATAACGTAATAACATTATATTAGACATTATTTTTGCTGCGCAAACATTTTATTATTATTATTAACATTATAATTGTCGCGGTAATCTTTGCTTGATTATTTATGGTTATCATTTAATCTATCCGGCGAATAACCAAAATTTCTAAAGTATTCAACGCATAACTTAACTACCAAGAAATTTGCACTTGACAATACTACTGCGACGTTGTGCCTTTGTACCACAAATTAGTCGATTATATAAGTCCGCAAATTCTTTTAAAATTAATAACTGAAACAGATTTAAAGGTAAAAAGAGCCGTCGGATTTTACAAATCCCTAATAATATTATTAATGCAAAATTACTTTGTCTGTGTGCTACGCTGTCACGCTTAAACAACTGAATTTAATAGTAATTTAGCACGGGGATAGTCTAAAATCCGAGAAAGGATATAAGCTATAATGATAGCATTAAATGTAATGCGTATGAGCTATAGTTATTTTTTATATGGTAAGTCGTTACCACTTATAAGCTATATAAGTATGGGAAAAATGGCAAAAAAACGAAAACAGCCCCAGTTTATTTACTGTATTGCGTTTATATAATTCTAAAGAATATTAATTAAGGAGTAAGGTAAGGAGTAGCGTAGTGATGATTGGTAATACGATTTTTATTTTTAATAGTACATAGATATAATTATTATAATAAAAATACTTTTCTATCTTATGAAATCTTCGATGTTTCATTTGCAACATAAGACAGCAACAACCTATCTTAGTGAGTGCTTACTTTGAGTAACGATTATTTTGATTTTCAATTATATAGCCATGAGCTCCTTCATTTGCCCAGCATATAAATACTTTTTGCATCCATATTATTGAGAGACATACGAAGGGTATCATATAACATGTAGGTATTTATCGACCAAAGAACTCGGTTAATTAAAGGTTGTTGCTAAAAGGTAAATTATGGCAGACAGTTTAATGCTTTTTGTTATTTTGGTGAGAATGGCAATTAAGCGATAGTTACATATGGAAGAGCACTATCAAAGAACATATTAATTAAGGAATACATAATTTGAATTACATTTTAGGAGAGGTCAGAAGAACATATCTAGTCTATAAAGCACTATCAACCATCTTAGTAATTACGGATCACCTAATTGGAATTAATTATCTTTTAGGAGAGGTCAGAAGAACAGGTTCAGCTTATAATTAAATTAGAGTTAGTATATATTTTATGTTATTTTTATAACCTTATCTAACTTTAGTAAAAGCTGCGGGAAATCGGTAGCTGGTTGTGCAAAGCGCAGAACTGTTCATAATGAAAAGATAATAACAAATATGTTTATGGGATTAATGTGAGATGAAATCATTTATGTATTATTTGCTCGTAAGTGCGCGCAAAAATTTTGCTCGCCCAGTAAACAAAATTTGTTCGCACAGACATGAGAGTTATAAAATTGATTTTGTGAAAATATCAGAATAAATTAATGAGATCAAAAAGGTCGAATGCACATATTTATGAATACTAGCAACATATGATATAGTTGTCGAATACTTAAATTAACCTTTGATTATAAATAGGTGATTCACGGCAAAACGAATGAGCCGATGTTGATCATTTAGGCGTATAAGAGCAAAAGTACAAAATGTTAACCGCTTTTGTTCTTAAGTGACATAATGGTTTTCCTAAAGTGCAAGATATGTTATTTATCGGATTTCATAAAGGCGGTGAAAAGGTATTAATGAAAGTCTATTGCTAAATCTAAGAATAAACTTTTCAAATTCAACAGACTAAAATATTACCAAATACGTTTGCATCATGACCCTAAGATCTGTATTTTTTGGTCTCATCCTTTGCTGGCCTAAGGCCTATATGTGGGTTATAATCGGTAGGCCGAGTCTGTGGAATTCAACAAAACCCAGTGCTTTTCTTAACATTGGCGTCTGGTCTGCAATTTGACCAGTCGTAGCCACAATAATACTGGTTTTACACTATATCCATTTATTTCGAAGGTATGAAAGCGTTGTGTTAGAATCAATATAGTTTAAATAAGTCGTGTAGAAGCAAAACTGGTTATTTCTCTTGAGAATTGTACGCGCTAACACTATTGCGAGTAAAATGGACTTATTTGATTATGATATATCCAAAAAGTCAATAGCATTACACATTTATTCTTTTCTTGCATTTATATTTCAAAAGTGTTAAAAAGTGAAATGGTCGCCGTTTTTTTATTTACTTCTAAGTGACTCAAATAGTGCCATAAATTTTTTTTTAACCAAATTGAGATGATAGACCTAAAGATTCTAAAAGTATATATTATTATGCAATGTATATGTGACATTACTGAGCCCAATCCCGAGAAATTCCCGAGAATTCGAGAAGTTCTTGAGAGAGAACGAAGTATAGGATTACTTGTTACACTCTTTGTCCGTTAAGAGTTCCGTTTTTTCGATACGTAGTACGGAACCCTTTTTTATGAGGTGGAATGCTGTTACGCACCGTACCTGTCAATGGCTAATTAACAGGCGTGTGTATAGAACTTACCCGGCGAGAAGCAGAGCATACCCACTAAGTCACCTCGATGACCGTTCTTTCCTACAGTTAGGTACTACGTAGGTAGTGGACGTGCAATTTCTCTAGATCACGCATAGAAAACCCGGCCAGCTACGGTTCGTGGGGGATTATCGTGGATATCTATGCCCCCCTATTATTAGTGTTGGCGACGACCACACTGCTGCCCTGAAAAATAAATAAAATAAAACATATACTTTAAATAATGTATATTGTAGAAGCAACCTCCTTAGATCCTGACCATTTGTGTACGGCAAATGTGAAGGAATAATACTTGTTACTGTCGGGGTCTAAGGAGATTGCTTCGGAAAATTATAATTTATAATTAAAATATAAAATAGCTTAATATAGACTTAAGAATTAAATTATATAGAATTAAATATGACAAAGGTACTATCGGGGACACTGGCGCCTTACCAGTCCTAGAGCGTTAGTCGCTTGCACACTGCACGATGCTACGGCTACAAGCCACGCCTTCCGTTCATTCAACTATTGTGCTCGCGCGGAAACATGCAAGCGAGATAGCGATAAGCGAGCGATATTAAAAAAATAATATCTCTATGGAAAGGGTATTACAAAAGAGATTTCAAAATCGTTTGTTTGAAATCTCTTTTGGTATAATGAATGGTCATAGTAAATCGTAGTAAAATACGTAACCAATCCGGGATAGCTACGGATCGCGTAGTCGCGCCCGGTGCGAGCCGCTTGCACACGAATATTTCTAAAAAGTGGTAAGGCGCGAGAGACCCCGAT
Organism: Scirpophaga incertulas; assembly: GCA_036419045.1. Classification (NCBI taxonomy): domain Eukaryota; kingdom Metazoa; phylum Arthropoda; class Insecta; order Lepidoptera; family Crambidae; genus Scirpophaga; species Scirpophaga incertulas. The sequence goes on from CM071641.1 coordinate 12,796,190, forward strand.
AGTACATACATACATACTGTACATACTTACTAGCATAAAACTTATATTTTTATATTTTTAAATAAACACCTCCAGTAGCGGTATTGCGCGACCCGTTAAAAATTTCAAAATAAGTTGCACATACCGACGAAATTTTAGTGCCGAAAAGACTTTGACCGAGACCGCACGCTCGCTACTAATTTCTGTTAAAAATCTTATATCTTCGCTTTTTATTCGCCCTTCTCCTCACGCCAGCGATCCATCGTCTACAATTAGTATTAACCCTATATTATTATTACCCCTAGGTCCCCAGACGGGGAAGCTTTTTCATGCACGCTTGAGGAGCCACCTAAGCGCACAGGCCACACCTTGGGTGGTCATTGAGGAGCTGTAAATGCTCGCCACTACCTCCTAACCGTCTGCATCAGGCGGGCGCGGCCGCAGTACGGAACCCTAAGAATGGTGGAATAATCTCAGTGGAAGTGTTATAGTTTACATGTTTGCTACCCACTGATGAAATATTTTTGTCATTACACATTATGATACCTATAAACTTTATACGAAGTGGTCATAAATCTGAAAGTTTTCATAAATCAGAAAAGTACAACTCGACATAATTTAACTTTCACATAAATCTTTCTTAAGTACACTGTACTATATTATCCGTGACATATAAAGTAAATTTAACAAACAATTCACACATCAATTCCATATTTTCCCATGTCACTTTCTTCATTCTTTCATTTTGTCTAATGATGATAAATCCTTTCTATTATATTCTAATTCATTGGAGAAGGCTATATAACTCTGCTCAAAGCCTGAGATCAAATATTATGTTATTTTTAAACTGTCATCTATTTTTACCACCCTAAGGTCACAGCCCGACCTCATCAGCAAACTACTTGTGGCATAGTAGTATTTTGAATTGAATAGATTCGTAACCTGCCCACGTGTCACATACAATAACGCCATTGTGTGGATACAAAATGTTTTTTTGATCAATTGCTAGTCGTTTCGTCCTCACGACTCCTCACTAGCGATATAGGATCATGGATTTTCCCTACGTTAACGTAAACATAATGTTATTTATTATCATATTATGATAATGGGAGTTGAACAGTTTATAATGGTTGTAGAATATATTTTATTTTCTTAATGTAATACATATTTTTTTATCTAAATGTATTTTATGTATGTCTGTAGCATAGTATAATGGTTAAATTGACGTATATTTGAAGGTTATAAAAGTCTCATTAGGTTTCTGTTTAACAACCGAAACGAGTAATGAAAAATATTCGCCTTGTCACACCCACTATTCATGTTATTCTGCAGTTTGCACATTCTATTAATCAGAACATTAGAGTCCAGATTGGTGCGTTATAAAAGACCGCGAAGGAGTTTTGTAATCTGATAGCGGAGCATATTAAATAATACAAAATTCTGACTTACTTTAACGCAATTAAAACTCGGGTAAACCATGTGGTAATACTTCCCACTACAAGGAAGATGTTATGCAATTAATTTTTTAAGGTGTTCTCGAAAATCTTTGCCGTAGAATCAACGTAGTTAAAGTGTGAGAATAATTTATACAAGTCAACAGAAGTTTAATCTGAATTAGGTGCAATATAATTATTAGTCCTAAAGAAATTAAAGTTAAAATTTGACTTACTAGGAAAATTTGGCTCATATATAAAGGGAAGTTCAACAGTAGATTCGGATGCTTTCGATCTAACCTACATAAGAGAACCAGAGGATCGAGAACATGCGACTTATACATTGAACATAAAATTTGACTCTATTTCGATGGGTAAAATAGAAATTAAACACCAAAGACTTTCAAATTACGAATTTCTCCTATCATCATTTTTGATAATACCTATTTAATTGTAGAAGATTAAAACTATAAAATGATTAAGTCTATCTTATCCAATAAATATTATCCAATAATTCATATAAAATAATTAATTAATTTAAAAATAATTGTTTTAACAACATTGATTATATCTGTATAAAGAAACTCTTAAAGCAGAATATTGTCTTATGCTTTTGCTTAAATCCTTTGCTTTGTGAAATCTACAAATGTTAGGTATTTAGTATAGTAGACAGTGGTGAAAATAATAATTTTCACTACTGTGAAAATTATTACTCGATTATAATAAATCGCACGTTTAATTTAAATTGATTAAATGACTTAATGTTAATATTACTAAATTAAATTGGTTATAAATTATAAAGTAGCAGATATTGATCAATATACACTCGACCTATCTATTGTGATTCCTAAACAATTGCGCATTTCAGTTTTTTCATTACGCTACCTCTATGAACATGATGTACATACAAGCTAATATTCTGAGATCAGCTTGATGAGTATGTAAAACCATGTATATTTATGTATAGACAGATCACAGATTGGAATCTTAGTTTTGTAATAGTAATGCATATTCTATATAGTTACATAAAAAACATCTTTGTTTTACATAAAATAAATTCAAAAACGGCTGGATTAATTTATCTAATTGGCGGATTCGTCTTCGTTACAAATAGCAGAATAATACTAAAACATTAGAGAAAGCAGAAAAAAGACTAAAGAAAATGAATTGTTTTGGTATTCCTTTTACCCTTTCACGAGAGGACAGTAGAATGTATCGAATATATTTTTGACCAATCGATCCGATCGTTAATATATGGCAATACCGAAGAGACTATTTATCAATGAAATTAGAATATCATCAATAAAAATACACGGCGAATGAAATGGAAGTGAAATAATTACTAATTATTATGTGGATTTATCTCCGGCGAAGTTTCGGCTTGGTATATTGCAGAGTTTTGTTAAAAATTGTTACTTATTTTTTGGTATTAGTTTGGTTAAGGCACAAGGACGAGTAAAGGTGATACTACGAATGGGCATACTCCTTTAAGAAAATTTATTTGTTATACATATTAAGTTTATATTAAGTTTTTTATACAATTATCGAAATATTTTTAAAATTTTTTGTTTTGTATAAATTAAAATAAAATGAATTTGTTTTGGCTAAGCTTCTGAGTACGCCTAAATTTTATTGTAGACAAGAAACACAAAGACTTGACTTCTACTTCCCAAATTGTACCATTGTGCCTTTACGGAACCATTTAACTTTGTTGGGAATCGATATAACATCAAAATTCAGCTTCGCGTAAACTATTGACAAGAATGTGATTTCTGTAGCTAATAAGTTTCACGGTTATTTCAAGCCAGAATAGTTTCTGACACTGTACTCCATCCTGATTGTAATATTATTTTATTTGTTTAGTGACTGTATTAAGTAGGTATCTAGCTGGGTACACTTGATTCGGCAGAGCACCGGACGCGAAGGTTGCAGTTTCATGTGAGTGGTCTGTTTATTTGTGTTTCACGAGAGAATGCCCTCAACAGCTATTTGGCCTCGTTCCAGCATCCCTTTTACCATCCAAATACGCGAAGGACAGCTAAAACTCATCCTTATGATGTGGAAATCTCACTGGTCGAAGCATTTTGCGTTCGTACGATTTATTTAGAGAAGGATCAAAAGCAGTGAGGGTGCTAATTAAACATAGAGAAAATACGTTAATGAAAATCTAATATGCTTCGCTCACAACTCAATGATGTAAAAATATAGTTCGTTTGAAGTCTGGTACATAGCAGTGCTGAGAAAACATCTTAGAATATATTTTAAACATGTTTAAGCGCATTTTCATAGCATGAGTATTGAAATAGTACAAACAGATAATACATTTTTAAACGTGTATTGTGACAGTAATAAACATGTCGTAACAAATTAAGATATTATCTCTAAATCTCATACATTTATGACATGACACTTTCATGTTATGTATATGGCTGTAAGTATATGTTAACATTTTCCACAAGAGCATAAAAAGTCATTTAGCAACCTTCTGTTTGTTGATTTATACTTTTTTTTGTATTTATGTACCAATCAAAGTCATAAAGGATCAAATAGAAATCATATTAAATGAGGTGCATTCTGACCTATTTCATGATGGAAAATATTAAATTAAGTGTAGTAAAAGCGAATACATTTCTGATATTTCTATCTAATAAAACTTTTCTAAGACACGTCACTTTTGTTAACTTTGTTCATCACAGCTTTACATAAATGGTTTTTATTTAATTCTACACTCCACAGACACAGGCAAATAAAGTTCTTTTACATTCGTATTGTTTGTGAAGTAAAGTGGAAGTGGGAAATTAAAGTTGAACGGGTGTTAACTAGATGTCTCACACATGATCGCGGCGGCGGTTGTATAAAGGCTAGGACAGTGGGCCGCCCGCCCTAAACATTCTTCTGATTTCGTGCGCGAAACACTTGTCATCTTGGGCTACACAATTGCGTATTTCAAAGTCGGATTAGTTGCATTAAATCTATTGACGAAAGTGAAATCAAAAGCGTATAAGAATTTGGGTAAGTATTTATAACTTGAAAAAATATTTTAACACATAAAGTAATTAGGTTATTGCTTAAATACTTACTATAAACATACAATAAAAATACGTACTGTTTTGTACTGAATATTGTATTGAAGATGTAGTATATTACGATCTATTATTGGGGAAGTAAGCCTAACTACCAGGCAAACAGTTAAGAGTTAATGAAAATCTGTATTTAACATTTTTGTTTTTTAAAAATTGACTAAGCAATATATTTTTATGTAAATTTTTTTATAATTATTTTTATTTTATTAATAATGCTCGGTTGCTCTGTAATATGAAATATTTTCAACAAAATGATTATTTATTTCTTTTCTGCATAATTCTGTCGAATTGCCAAATGAGCTTGAGTCGCACTGTCAGAACTATGGTGTGAGGCTCAGCTCGTCAATCGCTTATAGGAGCAAACCCATTGGGGATATTGTGTTTAGTAAGAGACACTGGCAACAAGTGATTACTGAGAAGAATACATACGATTATATGGGGTATATTCTCGACCTATTCGCAGTGCCTCAAAACGAAAGTCTTCGATTTATGTCATATGGAACTGACATTCACCCTATTATAATAGGTATTATAAGGTGGTTCTAAAACATTCAGAATGCGATGTAGAGGGCTATGTTCGAAGATTTTCTAGGTGGTCAAATATGATATGTGATCAAAACCACTGACATAGCCCAAAGAATTGCAAACTTTAAGTGGTAGTGGGCATGGCATATTGATTACAGGATTGACAGCCATTGCCGCAGTAAGGATTTTAACTGGTAGGCTATTGTTGGGGAACGCAGCATCTGGTGTTACTATACGGTAACAACCATAAAAAGGTAGGACTTTATAATCGATCAATATCTTTAAGAAGAATTAAGAATATACATGTCACCAGTGCCTTTTCTCGTGAATGTGGTATGCCCTTACTAAGGGATAGTAGCTTAATTTATCTCTACGAATGACAACAGGCTTGTTTCAATTACGCTAGAATAAAAGGTTGCAGGTCTGATTATATTTGTTGATTATTAGATCGGCTTTAATACCTACGTCATATATTTCATAGTTTATTTGTATATCTTAACGTGTTGCTGACTTGACTTATACACATTGGCAAAGTGTGGGCATTTTTACAGTGCTACTTACACTTTCGGAGAACACATGAGTGATGATGTATTTAGATGTGAATAAACCATATGTTTACAGAACTAAAAATGAATTAATATAAAGACGTAGTTGTGGTATACTATGTAAATTATTAATTACATCTTTAAGTAATTTACCAAAAGATTTCATTTGTTAACAGTTTGTAATAGGTGAAATGACATTTCAAAATTTTCCTTCAATTTGCTTAATTGCGTAATTCGCTTATAATCTTAATCTTTTTGTGGGTGTCAGTAAACACACCCCCGCTAATGTAATATCAGTCTATGTTTCATGTAGTCATCTCTTTCTCTCTTTTAGTTACCTATACACAATGCAAAGGTAACACATAGATATAGAAATTACCTATATAGGTATTATACCCTTTAGATATGGAAAGAGATAGATAATTATAAAATTAATAATGTTTTAATAAGCCTATATGAATGCTTGTTGATAAAATAAACTCAACACTGAAATAAACATTTTTTGTTTTCAATTTGATGGGGTTGCATACATATAGGTATAATGTAGGATCAAAGTCAAATCAAAATGAAACAAAAGTGTCCTGACTCGATGAGTTTCTGTTTACTACGGAGTTCATATAGCCATTTCTCAAATCCAGCATTAGATTTGCTGTGAATATTATATATCATCATAATTTTATTTTGTTACGCCATATAAATACGATAAACAACTAATAAAATATATGAGGTCTTGAGCGAATTTCGAATTTTATATGTTAATTTATCTCGCCCTCTGTAAAGGAATACATGGTGAGGCAACCTACGTACTCATACACCTGCGAAGATATTAAAAGATGTATGTTGTTAACTAATAGTTGAATAAGGTCTAATCGCCATAACATACTTTAGGATAGGCTCGTGGCCTTTGGTGGAGATGTGTATTTTGATGACGGGAAGTTGTGACTATGATATTATTTCATATTTATTTATTTGCTTGTCACATGGTTACACAGTTATTACATAAGGTTAAGTACATTGATCACATGACACCCCGTAGGGGCACTGCAACATATAGAATATAAATAACACAAAAAGAAAGAAAGGGGTCAGATTTCATTTACTATCAAATTAAAAATGAATACATTAAAATTTAAAATTTAAACAGCCATATCACAAAAAATTGGTATTCAAATATTATTTGTCAGAAAAAAATTCTTCTAATTTATAGAATGCTTATTCAACGAGATATTTTTTTAAATGTTTTACAAAAGAGTGATAGATTTCTAATTCTCTAATTTTATTTGGAACATTATTATAAATTTGAATTAACATCCACTGTGGACCCGATCTTACTAATTTGAGAGCTTTTCCTGAAGGGAGTTTTAATTTATTTTTATATCGGTCATGTCTTCTTAAAGCTGTATTGAATGTATATAAATGTATATGTTTTTTCACAAATTTACACGATTCTAATATATATATATATAGCTGTTAATGTAAGTATTTTGTATTTTATAAAGTATGGCTTGCAAGATGTCATTTGATCCATTTTATATATTATTAGTATTAATTTCTTTTGTAATACAAAAACATCATCTTTATCAGTACTATTTCCCCATAAAAATATTTCATATGAGAGCCAGGCATGGGCATATGCATAATATGCAGTAAGAGCCGTTTCCTCATCTGTTACTCTTTTAAGATGGTATAATGCATATGTAAACGAATATATCTTTTTGGTTAGTTTCTGTATATGCGGTTTGATCATGATCGTGGTCATGATCCTCTGTAAATGTATTGATTATGTAGGCATTTTTTGAGTGAGTGAGTGTCGAATAGACGTAGTAAGTATATAATTACCCCAGTTATATAGAATATACCGGTTGTCTGTTGACTGCTGGTACTCCCTTGTACAAATTTAGCTTTAAGCGACAAACAAATTTATTGATAAGATACACTCTGTTAAGTTACTAAGGAATATCGATAATTACAAAAGATAATGTTATATCTAGGAGTTTGTTTACATTAATTTGCATCTTATTTCTTCATCAAACTTAAATTTTTTGTAACTTTTGTGTTGGTTAACTTACGAGATAATCTGTCTTCGTTCTTAGGATACACAACTTTTGTTGTTAAGAAATTATCTTAGGAAAGACACAAATTTTCCTTTGTGACAATTAGAATGAATTAATAACTTAAATTAGAATTAATGAATGTTAAAAGATTATAATGATCATACTTATTTCTTTACTATAATTTTACTATATTCATTTAATTTTGATGATATTATCATAAGTTAGTATAATAAATAATTCCCAGCGACGGACCCCAAAATACCATGGCTAAGTGAGGATCTATTTTGGAAATTAGAATATCGAAATCACTTTGATATAGTATACAAATAAAGCCAGGTTCTTTTATTTATTTAAACTTTAAATTTGTTTACACAATATTTAAAAATAGTATAAAATTTCGGGGTTATTTCTAACAGCATTAAGGAGAGAAGTTATTGAAAAGGTAGTGCAAATGTGTGATAATGATGCTTAAAAAAATAAAGCAGCAAGAGGCGAAAATTATATTTAATAAATAAAGTAACAACTACTACATTCACGTCAAGGATAATATATGAATGAAATAGGAAATTATAAAATATAAGTAAAAAAGTACTCAAAGGCGGCCCATTTATTATGATAACTAAAATTGGATCATTGGATTGTTTATAAACCTAGCCAGGAAACGAACCCATTGATTATATAAAAAAACAAAGGAAAACATTCTGGAAAGAAATGATATATGACAAGCTTAAGGAAAATGTTGGATTTTATTACACGGTATTATAAATTTATGATGGATTGTTAACCATTTGCTTTTGGTCCAAAGCGATCAATTATTCATTCAACGAGATAAGCCCATGGTAACCAGCCAGCCACACCATATCTGTCATCCGCACCGTGTTATTGTGAAAGTACTTCTGGTGCCAAAACCATACAGTCAAGAATGCTCACTACTTGACATCTAGATCGATCATCTTCATATAAGTACTGTGTCTACCATGTGGACTGGTGCTGCGGTAACAAAATTGTAATGCCGTGAATTGTGTAGGAAGATTGCAATTTTGCTGAAAGTTTACAATCGGTTGATTTTTGAAATAGCTAGTCCTTGACGATTGACTGGAGGTTCTAGTGGACTGAGCTGATATGGCTTACTTTGAAAAGACTTTTTAGCGCGTAGACTGGTTTTCCTAGCAGTAGGATGGCATCGTGCTACAGATTTTCAGTATATCACAAGTCGCGTACGATTCAGAGAAACTTCACTTATTTAAATACCGGGAGGAGACTCTATACCAGGGTTATCTGCTTTGGTAACTTTGATAGTCTTACCTATTTCTACGGCTATATAGCATTGCTGTGTTTAGCGTGAAGGGTAAGGCAGGCAGTGAAATTACTAAGTACTATGACTGTACATCTTACTCGTATTTCACATGTTGACAACGTACACTGTGGTTTATATGCCGGTTTACGTATTTGCTGCGAATCTCACAGGAGCCATAAGTACTATAGGAGTAGGTGACTGTAATTACTTACCGTCGGTCTTAAGCAGACTTATTAAATATATCACATAAAAAAACTAATTTATTTTAAAAATTAGAGTAAATGAACATTATAATAATACATAAACAAGTACATTTCATACAATTTCCAATGTATTTTAACCAAATAAAAACTTTATGCCTTCACATAATTTGAGTACCCTATATTTGCTTAAAGCGGTAGTTACATAAAAATTATGAAAATGTTTGACTATGTTATGTATGTATTCAAAAATATATGATATAATAATTATAATATCATGTAATTTTTTTTAATATGAAGGTCTGTCATTCCACACCGTGAGAAAAAGAAAGAACATCGTGAGGATATTATTATGTAAAATCTAATATTGGTTTATCATCTGGACCACAATATTATGCTTTACGACGATCTGTATATATTAATACTGCTTTTAAGATTATTTTTATACCTATAAAATATATTCAATTTTATAGTAGTCTTTCAATATAAATGTCAAAAACAATTCAGTCGCCTTTGAAAAGCGACGCTACCTAGATTAATTTAAGGAAAATTCCTCTATAAATGTTTTGCCGTCAGAAAAATAAAACGAACTTGGATTTTAACAATAATTACACAATTATAGTGTATCATTAATAAGATAGAAAGAATAAATATATTTAATGCGTAAAATATATTGTTATTAATATATTGTATGTGTTCCAAGGTATATAATTACCATACTTGTAAGTAACAATATCAACGAACGAGTCCAATTTCAATATCGTTTTGAAGCTATAATTGCCTTATCTTCTTGTTGACATACCACAGTAATGAACCCGTGTATTTTCAACAAAATTATTAATCGGTTATGTACAATACGCTGTAAGTCAACGACCCACGCTATAATATTATTTTGAGTATTTAGAATTTCTTTTAAATTTAGGTATTTACTTGTTACATTCAAAGACTTACGTCTTACGAAGAAATACGTTTAAGCTACAATTTAATTATTTAAATACTTCTGCAGAGGGGACTCTTTACCGGGGTGGTCTACTGGAAATTTCCTTCTTACCTGTTTTTGTCGTAAAAAATGTTATTTTTTACGATTTTTAGAATAAGGATATGGCAGTCAAATTACTAAGTCACAAATTGACGACGGCGATTTTGGATCCTTGCGCAGGCCGCTTGCAGATTTGCCTCGAATTTTTAAAACCATTTGTAGTATAATTTGCTGTAGTAGTGATTGCTGTATAACGATAGGTTAACATTTTTTTAACAGTTTTGACTTGGTTATTAGTACTAGTGAATGAATATTTCAACAGGGTACTAGCTATATTAACACTGTTGTAAGAGATGGCTAATAATTACGAATTTGATAAGTAGGCAACCATAAATTGGTTATTATTATTTTAATTCATCGTAAGTCACAATAAGGTATGTCATTTTAATTTTTGTTATCAAAGGATTTGGTATTTTAAATGACGCCGGAAAGACTGCCACTATTTAGATAGAAATGGAACCAAATTCTATATGAAAATGAAAACTGATTATTAATATTTACTTAGTTAAACATATGTTATTGTTTATCATTTTCATACGAAAAATAGCGTACTTCCCACATTTTGATTATATGAATGCCTTTCTAATTACATATTCAATATTTAAATGTACTGAATACAAATGTGATTACTCATTTTGTTTTCATATACATAGCCTGCTTTATTACAAAATTATTTTCTTTATTATAACAGTTAAATAATAAATAACTAAGCGAAATAATGGCTGACTTGAAAATATAAATCAGATGAAAAACTTATATTATACGTACCCACAGCGGTTGGTGTGATGAGCAGCCGAAGATGATGTTGAGGCCGGTTCAACTAATGTTTGTGATGCTGTCAGTTGCACTCGCTGCACCTGCTTCGTACGATGATTATACGGTAAGCTTACGAATAGGCTAGATATTACTAAATCTTGACCTGCTATAAACACGTGTCGTTCTAACCCAGAATGCACAGGAAGAACAAGAAGACAATCAAAACTGGGGTATGGGAAAATACTCCATCACTTGTCTTCTTAATATGTCTCGATTGATTTAAATATAGCAAACTCATCATTCATTATAATTATTATTAGAAAGTCCGCGGTGTATCGATTAAAAACCCAATAAGGCCCTTCATATATGCATTGGTACGAGCACGTCAATAATCGCCATATCCTTCTTACCAGTGAAGGATACCTAGGGGAAAGACGAATTCCTGCCGGATCACAAATCATCATAGAAATTACCACAAATATTTTCAAGACCGCAATAACTGAGATCTCCTGAGAGCATTGACGACTGGTGGGAACCTTTGTAGTGTAGAGCTCAAGTTTACCAGGTCCTGCTGATAGTTCTGCCTCCTCCACACCTGTTTCTGCAGTGCTGCTCTCTAAGTAGCAGATGAAGTTTACTATTTAACAATTTTAATATCAAAAAGTTATAATATTTTATTGCTCCATGATTTCTCCAAAGGTAACTTTTGCATCATTCAATCTTGGGTAAGATCATAAGAACAGGAGACGACCAGTATCTAGTGATTATACGACATTATTAATGTTATTGCGATAGCGTGCTTAAGTTTTACGAGATAATCTTCTGCCTGACCTAATTTTGGTGTATTAGGAATTAACGCTTAGGATAGAATGGATTCATGGAATTCACTGGATTTACACCATGGATTTCGAAATCAATTCTCATCAGAACCTTTCCACTTCAAGGTCAATAACCATATAGGTAGTGTTAAAATTATACTTGTACGAAAATACATTGTGAATTTTAACTAAGCTCAGGGCACGTGTGTACTTTCATAAAGTATTTTCATTTCTAATTAACTAGAGAAAGATATGCCATGTGTACACGTCTCGATTTGATTATGCAATCATTACACGCGCAATAACGAACGCAGGTGCGATTTGGTTTTATATAAAAATATTTCAGTGTGGCATATACAGGTAGAATTTATGGGAAGGTATAGTAAAGTGATAGAAAATGCCAAAAACTATTCTTATTATGTGGTACGGAAAAACGTAAATTAACTCAAAATATTCTTCATTGCCAATAGATCCTATTTTATTTCTGTAGAATTGAAAGGCATAAACTAAAAAAAAAGTGTGAATATTACCCATGCCTTTAGGTACTCATTCCTTATATGATCTATTAATCGAAATGGGATGGATTAGTAATAAATAAAATATTTTTTAATTCTTAATATTTTAGCTGCCTGTTTAGCTGATACAAAATCTGTGATTGTAGATATTTTAAAAAGCTCGCCAAGAAACGATTTTATGCGATTACCAACGTTAAAGCACCAGTCCTTCACTGTTCTATTTCAAAAATCCATCTCAACATATATACATTATTCTGCATTTAGCCATCACAATGTGGAATATTTTCTGCTATTTCTGCTATTACCAAGCCTAGAAACATTGGCAGATTACATTAAGTCATCAACAAAATATGAAAACTAACTTTCATTATACACGTAACTATCGCATGGTGGTGTGATGGTACAATGACGTCGATGAAGTATCAGAACCACATAGAGACGTCGACTTCTAATTGGAGCCAGCCAGTAACTCAACCGAATAAGTCAGTATATGTTTCTTACTGGACAGACAAACCAAATGAAATAGTTAGGTTTTAATCTCATTAAAAATATGCATCTTTTTCAGATCACAATACCGCGGAAAAGAGCTGCTCTCGTCTTAGACAGGTTACTGATAGCTCTGCAGAAAGCACTCCATGAGAACCCTCCGAACTACGAGCGATTGGACAGCGATGGTCCGCGGTTTGCCCCACTTCGTATATCCAATGCCGACATGGTTAATTTTTTTACTATTTTACGCAGTTAAATAAGGACATTTTTTTATGTGTTCGGCTTAGGCAGATCTCATTTAAATTGGCTCGATACTTCCAAAGTATAATCATGCCGTTAACAAACTATTTAATTCTGCTTGGTAAATATTTATACCGAATCTTAGTCTCGACCTCACGAAACTCGAGTCTCAGTTATCGGGGCGAAAGCGTCTTGGCATTTTTTCTGGTGAGGACAATTCACGACGGATCATCTTCTAAGAATTAATAAAACTCAAGTCTTATTATACATGAAATACTGCAGCTACTGTAAAATTAACTTTGCTAAATAGCAATTGACAACTCTTGACTTAAATGAGCGCAGGGCGCTGAAGTCAATTGGTGATGAATGGCATTTCTTTGAGTTTATTTTATATTATCATATGTGTATATGCAAATCATATGTGTATATAACACTATCCGAGTGTATCTTGCCTAAGATAGACTGTTTCGGTATATTTAACGGTATTAAACCGCGTATATAACTTCACGCACACCATTGATTTATTCGCAACGTTTTTTAGATTGTCTTACGATGTTTTCCATCACCGTACCAACGCAGGATAAATGTACAGTTCGGAAGACGGCAACTTTACATTAGCATTACCTTGTACTGAGAAGAACCGGCAAGAAACTCAGCAAGGGCTCTTTTTTTCCCTGTATTAAATAGTTCAGAGTCGTCAATTTGGAAAATGACTTCAATATAGATAATTCATGAAGTCACTTTCCATTACATAATATAGGAAATACAACTAATAAAAATATTATTTGAAAACATGCCTATATTAGGAATACCGTGTCAGTATCAAATGTGAACTACAGTTTATATGTAACGTAAGAGATATGAAAAACCGAATAACGAAAGGATAAATGGGATGGAAGAAAAAGTCTTTATTTCGACTTTTTCTTGAAATGTTCCTTACACATCAGTGTTTATTTTGTCTTTTTAAATTTATTAAAAGAGTTTAAGCAACATTTTTAACATGGTGTACCATAAATATTGTGACCTTGCATAATAATAGTATTATTATGCAAGGTCACAAGGTACATTATTTTTTTAAAGATTCCATGTCATTTTGTAAGCCACCATAAAAGCAATACTTTTTTTTCTTTCTATCAGAATTACCAGTTAAAAGGAAGCCAAAACTGGTCAGGATAACATAAAAGCAAAATATCTAAAAAGTCGAAAGGCAATTCAGCTAAATAACATCAAATCGGATCACCCAATCAGGGGATAGTCCATTCAGTCGGAGAACTGAATGTCACAATGATCAAGAAACAAGCCTTTGGAATTTTAAAATAGAAATATTAAACAAATACCTCATCAGCTGAACGTCACGATAGTAAGATGACAAAAGTAAAATTTATTAGTGGTAAAAACGTCTGGATATAAATGTTTTGCATATACAGTGAAGGATAGGAGAAGAGGTACCGACGTCTTTTTTAATGTTGACTCTTTTGTATTGAATCATATAGGTACTGTTAATAGTTACATACTTTAATGACTTTCTACTTATTGTTTGCAATCACTTTTATTATACAGTTATACTCAATACTTTATTGCTTCCAAAATTTTAAAAGATGGTCAGACAATTTTGGACCCTGTTGGGCGCAACAATATGGTAGGTATGTTGCTACAAATACAACATAACTAAAATAATTACAAAAACAATTTATAGTCAATAAAATAACACACACACACACACACACATATATATATATATATATATATATATATATATATATATATATATATATATATATATGTATATATATTATATGTTATGTCTTACACGCAAATAAAAAATTAACAACCTTTGTAAAACTTCAGATAATCTAGCTAAACTGCAAACGAGTTTGCGTGAAAGGTAAAAAACAATATTTTATTTTTATGAATGGCAAATTGATTAATAGTTTAAGGGATGTAAGTGTATATTATTTTAAAATTCGTATTATAAAGTTGGCCAAGTGTATATCGGGTCATGAGAAGTGTAGGATTCCGTAGTAGGCAGTTGATAGCTACCAACGATGCTTTTTTCAATGGAAAGTTTAAAGAATGGCATTACGAATATAGAACGGGCTACTGGAAATTGATAGAAGATACCCTATATTTTCTATAAATTATAATTATCGAAAATCCACACGAAATAATACTGAAATGCAATGTTAGTCCAAAAGTTTGCGCTGCACCTCCGTGGATGGCTAAGGCTACACTCTATTTAGTCTAAATAGGGTAGGCTTATTTAGTCTAAATAGGGTATGCCCATCGGTGGGGACATAATATAAGAGATAAATCGCCTATATAGCACATAAATGATTTTTGTCAGATTTGCAACATATCTGCAACCGCTATAAATACTATGGATTTTATTACCAAATCTTACTCTTCAAAATAGAACATAGTAAAGTAAGCACTGTCATTTGCTTCAGACATAGATAAGTACTCCAGCAGACAATCCTACTGTGGAATACAATAGTAGATGACGACCTCCATAGTGGAGTGGATAGTACACCGGTTTCAAGGTGTCGCCATCTGAGGTCCCGGGTTCGAATCTCGGTGGGGGCAGATGTTTGTGTGATGAATGCGAACATTTGTACCTTAGTCATGGTTGTTGATATATATTTCAATAAAAATTATTGATATATGTATAATATATGTATGTCTATCCGTTACCCTAGATCCCATAGCACAAGCCTTACAGAGCTTAGTTTGGGCTAGGCTAATTGGTGTGAGTGTAACAAATATTTATTTATTTAATAAATTTACATTCTGTATTATCACTTGTTTTGTGTGTGCTAAGCTTCTAACACTCTCAATACAGTTATTCAATAACATCATGGTTATTGCGATATATCTTATTGTAACTTCCTTGTCACGATGATATTGGTATTGAATTTTTGTATTCAGAGTGCACGGGACCAATTCCATTAAACAATCACATCCCAACTGAACGAACGATTTTGAGCCATGGCACTCGAGATAAGTGATAGTTACAATTCAAAATGATATGTAAATACTTCGACTTATGTTCTAAAATTAATGTCACAATTGCCGTTTACATAGTAGTAATATTCGTTAGACTAATATTGACCGAAAGTGCTGACGAAGCTAGGGAAGGATGGGTTTGCTTTCCTAATTACTATATATCGAAATGTATCGAAGGTAAATTGAAGTCATAATAATGTAGTATTGCGAATGATTAAATCGTTTCGTTGCATTTCAATTTCGATTCGGTTATTCTTTATTATTATCGGATTGACGAATTGGCCCTGGTGTTGACCGTTTGGTCGTTGCAGAGTGGGAGCGACGAGGACTGGCTCAGCGACGACCTGCGCGTCGCGCCCCTGCTTTCTTACACTGACGACATGGTAATTTTGTAGCAAGCATTGTATTCTCATGATGTCTTATGATTTGATTTTTACCAAGAAAATTCATATATAGGTACATACTTAATAATATTCCTGATACCCTTCCCTAGCCTTGTTCTAATAGAGTAAGGATGTTAGTTATGAGTGATACCCACATTAATATGTGGGTATCACTCATTAAAACTGTAATCAGTTTTAATATAGAATATCCCATAAACTTAATGTATATAAATATATCCAACAGTAAGCATTTTACGATTGAACGGCACATTACGCGATGTTATTACTTATATTTATAAACTATTAAAACAATTTCATCAGAAATACCGACCTTGTTTAGTCTTGCGTTTACTAAACGTTAATGTAATAGTGCAGAAGTAACTTCTTGGTAGAATGCAGAGAGATGAATAAATTGCGCAAGTTTCGTACTTAACAGTGTATTTGCTTCTGTCGTTAAATCGTTAACAGTAACAGTTACAAGATGTTAGACAAATTTGAAATTTTAAGTGTTACAATAAAAAAAAATATAAATGTTGCTAGAATAAAAAAATATATAATGTTATTAAACTTAAATTAAAATGAAAGGTCTTCAGCCTGAACATGCCCCCGCCCTTGGAAGCACCAGCTTTCAATAAGTGCCTACACTAGTCTTCAATGACTGCCCCAGCGTGGAACTAATCATCAAGCAGAGGACATATTTTACTGTAAGCGCGTCTGACGATTCCCGAAGCAGTGCGAATATCAGCTACTCTGGCAACTCCATCTTTTCCAGGCATGGTTTTCACGATACGCCCCAGACTCCATTTCAAAGGTGGTAGCTTATCGTCTTTGATGATTACAAGCATGTCTGGTTTCAACTCGCCTTCACCCTTCTTGTGCTTTGTTCTAATTTGTAATTCAGACACGTACTCTTTAGCCCATCGGGCCCAGAAATGTTGGCGGATCTGCTCCACACGCTGGTAACGTGTGAGTCGAGTTACAGGTGTCTCGGTGAAATCTTCACATACAGGTGCAGTCAGTGAGCGGCCAATCAGGAAGTGAGCTGGACTGAGAGGTATGAGGTCTTGCGGATCTGAGGACAGAGGGCTTAGTGGACGGGAATTAAGAACAGCTTCAATCTGTGATAAAACCGTACTAAATTCCTCGTATGTTAAATGTGCGTTTCCAATTACACGTTGTAAATGTATTTGCAGGACTTCACACCAGCCTCCCATAAACCACCAAAATGAGGCGCATATGGTGGAATAAAAGTAAATTTTATATTTTGCGATAATGCGTAATCTATAATATCAGCTGAACAGTTATCTAGAAAATTTTTAAAACTTGACATCAAACCGACAAAATTCCGCCCATTATCGGAAAATATTTCCGATGGCTTACCACGTTTTGAAATAAACCGTTTCAATGCCAATAAATATGCATCTGTAGATAAATCACTAACAAGTTCCAAGTGTATTGCTCGTGTTGTAAAACAAATAAAAATGCAAATATAGCATTTTGTTGTTTTTGCACCCCTACCCTTACGATTGAGCATGAGCATTGGTCCGGCATAGTCCACTCCACAACAAATAAAGGGAAAATCAGAAGCTAGTCGTTCCTTGGGTAAATTTCCCATAACTGGTGTGTGCGTACTACCTCTTAATCGCTTGCATACAACACAATCGTGAACGACCTTTCTAGCGAGATTTCTACCAGATACAGGCCACCACATTTCCCGCAAATTGTAAAGAAGTGCTTGTGGACCCGCATGTAATAATTGTTTGTGCTCATGTCGAAAAAGTAATAAAGTGAAGGGGTGCTCGCATGAAATTAGAATGGGATGTTTTTTATCTATAGAAAATTCGGTTGAATTTCCTAAACGACCACCGACTCGTATAACATCATCCTTATCAATAAATAAATTTAATTTCATCAAATTATGTTTGCCGGCTAAGGTGCCATTTTTTATTAACGACATATATTCAACTGGGAAAGACTCCATTTGTGACAGTCTTGCCAGCATGATGTCAGACGTTCTTAATTCGGCGATAGTAAGAACACCTGACTTGCGATTATTTTTATTGCGTAAGTTAAATATGAAGCGTAAAATATATGCAAAAGCGCGTCTCATGCGATTAAACTGAGAAAAAATAATAAAAGGGAAAAAAGTAGTTTTTTGTGCGTCTGCGGCTAACATTGAGTGTGACTTACTAGGTTGTTTTAGTTCAGGCAATTCTTCAGATGCATGCGAACTTGCTTGTACTTGACTACAATTAAATTCTATATTATTGAGGAAATCTGGACCTCTCCACCATAAACTAGAGGAGGTAAGGTCTGCCAGATTCATTCCGCGGGAGACCAAATCAGCCGGGTTCATTTTACCACTTATGTGACGCCATGGGTGAGTATCGGTTAATTCCCGTATTTCAGCTGTTCTGTTTTGAACAAACGTTTTTTGTAAGTTAGGTGACATTTGTAGCCAGCCTAGCACGATCGTTGAATCTGTCCAAAACATCACACTATCAACAGGATATCGAATTGCGTTACTAACCTTTTTATACAGACGTGCTCCCAATAAAGCTCCACACAATTCTAGCCGCGGAACACTAACTGGCTTTAGAGGCGCAACCTTGCCTTTAGAACAAAACAATTCAACAGACACTGTGCCATCAGTACAAACTGTGCGAACATAAATACAAGCTCCGTAAGCGGTCTGCGAAGCATCTGTAAAAATATGAAGTTCGGTGCGAATAGGGTTGATTCCAAAAACATGACGCTTAGTTCGAATAGTATTTAACACCGATAAGCCAATAACAAACCGGTTCCATGAACGCAAAACGTCTTGAGGCACTTCATCGTCCCAGCCCAACTGTAACAACCATAGTTGTTGCAATAGAACCTTTGCCATCATTATAGTCGGGCTCAATAAACCTAGCGGGTCAAAAATTTGTGACACATGTGATAAAATTAGGCGCTTCGTGACCTTACTCGTATCGATTTTGAATTGGGTATTAAAAAAGAATTCATCTTCAGTGTTATCCCAACCAATACCTAAAGTTTTATTCTGTGTGTTTTCCCCGACAGTTAACTCTTTAGATGCGTGTGGCGAACACACTGACATGTCACAAGTAAAGTTAAATAACCACTTACGCAATGAGAACCCAGCCGAATTCAAGACGCGTGACGTTTCTTTACATAGTTGAACTAATTTTTCTTTACTATCCGATCCCGTTATCATATCATCCATATAAAAATCTTCTAATATTATTCTTTTTATATCCGACTTAGGACAATCAAGCGCGAGTTGTTTTAAACATCTAACACACAGGAATGGCGCGGCAGAGGCAGTGCCGTATGTGATGGTGTTTAATCGATAAATGCATAATGGTTCGGAGGGGTCATCACGCCAGAGAATGAGCTGTAGGTCGCGTTGTGATTCATCTACCAGACACTGTCTGTACATTTTTTCTATATCAGCACAGGCTGTGAACCTGTGCTGTCTAAAGCGTAATATAATTTCAAAGATATCGCTCTGTAGAGGTGGTCCTACTAACTGAATGTCGTTGAGCGATAGGCCATTGGTAGTACTAGCACTGGCATCAAAAACTACACGCAATTTTGTCGTAGTACTATTTTCACGGAATACACCGTGATGGGGCAGAAAATAATGTGGTGAAGCGTAGGAGTCAATCTTTGTCATGTGACCTAGATCCTCATATTCGTGAATAAAATTTGTATAAAGTGCCTTATAGCTAGGATTGCGTATTAAACGTTTTTCAAGAGCCAAAAAACGACGTTTAGCTTGAGAAAATGATTCGCCTAAATTAGAAGCAGACTCCTTGAGTGGCAAACAAACGCAGAACCTTCCCTCCTTATTGCGCGTGGTAGTACGAACGAAATGGTTCTCGCATGCTTGCTCTTCATCTGTGTATATTTTTCTAGATTGAGGCAATTCTTCCAATTCCCAAAATTGTCGCAATTGTGCGTCAATTGTGTGTGTGTAGTGACAATTAACATACCTATCCGTATTGCGAGCATTGTAATAATTCATAGGCCCCGAAATTATCCAACCTAACCTAGTATTATGTAAGATTGGCCCATTAGGTAAACGTATTTTACCACTTACAATCAGGTTCCAAAATATTTCTGCTCCTATTAAAATATCAATGGATTTTGGCTCAAAGTAACAAGGATCGGCAAGCTGTATATTTTCAGGAATATTTAATTCTAGTGCGCTTGGTTTATACGCAGCGGCCGGTTGGTCGGATGTTATGTAAGGCAACACAAAACATTTAATTCGTTGTGAATAGAAACCAATACGTGACTTAATCTTAACTTCACACAGCTGGGTAGAATGCGTTAACGAATTTCCTATACCTCTAATTTCATAAGTGGACTGTATTAAAGTTGCGTTTAACATGTTACATAAATTTTGTGAAACAAAACAATGCTGACTACCACAGTCGAGAAGTGCGCATACGCTGTGAAAATTATTATCTTTGTCAGCTACTTCGATAATTGCGGTGGACAACAAAACTTGACTCATTCTATTCATACTCGTAGATTGAACATAGCTAACAGGTTTTTGTATCGGGAGGGCAACCACGGGTGGCGCGAGGTGAGCGGGAGGCGGTGCCCCCGCCGCCGCTGTCGCTGGCGCTAACGCATACTCGAATATAGGCGCATTACGTTTATCATTGATAGTATGACACACAGCTGATTGCGAGTGAGGCGTGCAGGCTGCCGCGTCGTCGCTGTGTATTAGTGTGTTATGTTTTTTGTTACATTTGCGACACGGACCAAACCTGCACGTCTCCACCGTATGCCCAGATCGCAAACAGTTTTCACACAATTTGTTAGTGGCTATAATGCGTAACTTAGTGCTTAAATCTGAGTCTAAAAACCGTATACAAGTAAACAAGGGATGATCAGCTTTACACATAAAACACGATCGTTTGGTAGTGTCAGTGCGCGTGTGTTGTTGAGGCTTATTAGTGGAAACATTGCAGTGCATTACTTTGTTGCGTGAGCTATGCGGCGTATTATGCGTAAGCGCCGAGAGTTTTTTCGCGTCGAAGGTAGCCTTGTTATTGGACACTTGCAATGTTTCCAGCATATCAGCTCGATTTCTAAGAAATGCTAGCAATTCGTCTACTTTTGGGGATGATGATGATGATTGGGAATCATTGTGTGTGCGTGTAGTGCATTTAAATTGTTCCCATTCGCGCTCGGTGCACTCGTCTAACCTTGACGTTATAATAAAATTAATTAGTGTGTCCCAGTACTCTGTAGGTTCACCTAATATATTTAATGCGCGTAAGTTTTTAAGGACAGTGTCAATTAAACGCCTAAGTAGCTGCGGTGATTCCTTAGGTAGCTTTTGCATAGTGAATAACGCCTTAACATGGTTGTGTATCAACAAATTGTTGTTGTTATAGCGGCCAAGAAGTAAATCCCATGCAACAAGATAGTTGTTCGCGGAGAATTCCAAGGAATCAATAACTAGTTCCGCGCTCCCCTTTAAGGACGATTTGAGATAGTGGAACTTTTGAATATCACTAATTTCGTCCGAATTATGTACCAACGAGGTATATGTGTCTCTAAATTCGAGCCAATGCTCATACGCACCATCAAATGTAGGTATTGAAATAGTAGGCAATTTTATTGACTGCATGCTATTATTTTTACTTATCTTGGAACTATTAGTGATATCTGACGTGCTGAGTATGTATTCTGCTTGAGACACTACGGAATAGTAGCTATCTTCAAACAAATCTCGCTGGGTCAATTGTGCGTCCAAGTCGGTATCCCGTACGATTTTTTCGATTTTTGTTTGAAGATCGTTGAACTCAACGTGCATAGCATTAGCAGATTGTATGCGCATTTTCATTTCAATTCTTTTTTGACTAGATAACTGTCCAACCGAAATGTTATCAAGATAATTAGCGAATCTTGTCAATCTACCTTTTATTATACCTCGCTCTCGGATTAACTCACTCAACAAATCTTTCTTAGTTTCATCATTCGCTTTAGGTCTAAGAGGAGACTTATCACGAGATACAGAATTTGATTCTAAACTCATTTTGGTGATGTATGGAAGTACTCACGGTTTATATCCTGGTGCAGATAGTCAGCTGGTGCTAGCAACGGCGTATTGCTGACTTCAGGAGTGATGTAAAAGCGTAACTGTAATGCGAAATAAGTACGGTTTTAAAACAAAAAGCGTAAAGGATGGGGCTAGGAAGGATGGCTGGCCGTACCGAAATGCGATTTTCGATGATGTGCGGTTGCAGCTGCAAGTCCTTCGACGTCTTAGCCTTGCTCCTGGGGTTTCTCTGTCTCCAATTTTCCTCGTAGGCTGAATCTTCATGCGAATCCAACTGCTTGCGAAGAAATCGAAAACGGTTGCTGATTCGTTTTTCGATTTTATGCGGCGACGAAGGTCCAAAATGTTTAGTCTTGCGTTTGCTAAACGTTAATGTAATAGTGCAGAGGTAAACTTCTTTGGTAGAATGCAGAGAGATGAATAAATTGCGCAAGTTTCGTACTTAATAGTGTATTTGCTTCTGTCGTTAAATCGTTAATAGTAACAGTTACAAGATGTTAGACTAATTTGAAATTTTAAGTGTTACAATAAAAAAAAATATAAATGTTGCTAGAATAAAAAAATATATAATGTTATTAAACTTAAATTAAAATGAAAGGTCTTCAGCCTGAACACGACTTAATGTGGTTGTGTAAACTTACAAAGTCACTAGAGAGAAATAAAACTATCGTCTTGCAAAGTCTCTATTATATATATATTAATGTACACCGTTAAATAACTTGATTACCATACATATATCTCATTCTAATATGCACTGATTATTAAAAGAGAACAATATAAACAATGTAACGTAAACGTAAGATGTGGCTTAATGTCAACTATAACGTAGCTTATTTCTGACGTGAGATATGTGTATTTTCGATAATAACAAAACTGCAAAATTTTCAAAAATCACAAGGGAAAACTATAAGTAGGAGCGGACGAATTGTGGCTCATGAGTGGCGGGGCAACATCTCATTACAAACGCCCCATTCGTGAGAACATGGCTAATAATACTACTCATTATGGTAAATTTTAACTATTATCTAAGATACGGTCTCATATATAACCGCTTGTACTTTAGTTGTAGAAAACACATGGGCTGTAAGCTTTCTTGTTTTTCTTACCAATTCCACTTCGTAATATTTAGGCGAAACTTAAAAACATTTTTATAGTACACTTGGATGAGTTAACAAGCATATAGCTTATTATATATTCTTTCCACAACTTTTTAACTTTTGCGGATAAATACTTGATGTCATATATTTGTTACCAAAATCTTATGGTGATTATTCAGGAGAATGAGCAAAATATAACATTTTACGGACACGCCACGGACTAAATGATATAGAGGTTTATTTCCAAACCAGCAATTCATACAAGCCGTTAAACTTATATTGTATTTCGTACTTGATTTCTGTAATGTAACCTCTAGTAGTCATTAGCATCATCTTGCTCTTATGTGATGTTGGTGAAAATCGTTGTTGCAAATGTTTCATTTTTTGTTCATCTCTATTATATGCAATTTCAGTCTTTACATTCATAGCCTGCATGTTTCAATTTATGCAATATGAACATACTTTACGTTGACGTTTTTCTCTTTATTTTTGATGTTTTTTATGTATTATGACTCACATTTTACTTCCTTATTTTGTCACTCTAATAATAGGTATGTGCAGATTATGGATTTCGTGCATATCACTGCTGCGTGAATTGCGTACACCATGCTGCAGGCTACGTTTGTTACTTATACTGAGCTTGGTACGATTATAAATAACACAACGCAGTGATACGCAAGTAAATTTGTTTTATTTTTTTTCCTCAGGAGAGGAAGGCTGAGAATCCTCACAAGGAGCACGAAACGTACCCAGGATACCCCCGCAACGGCAAGTGTCACGGAGGTTATGTCGGACTCCACGCGACCGGAACAGTCTGACCACGTGACCTACCGACTAAACTCAGCCTGGCCTAGGTTCTAAAACCATATAGGCAGATCGTGAGGAGTAAATTTGTGCAATATTTTACTAATATGGAAATTCAAAATATACGTATTTTGTTACTTTTTTGTTTATAATCCATTACATAATTGATATAAACGACAATGTGAGGGTTGGCTTCATTACGTGATATTAAATCTACTTCATTATCAAATCAGTGTTTATTGTCCCCAGACTGGTCTGCAGCGGCGTGGGCAGCCGGGTGGAGTGCAAGGCGTGCGCGGCCGAGTGCTTCGATGCTATTTCAACGCTGTCACATGTTTCTGAAATCGTGTTTTAAAATATTTTAAAGTAGTGATCGGATATTTTGATGCATATATGCCAAAACTTACAACTTTTCAACAAAACCGTAACTGGTTCTTATTATTTAAAGGGAATAAATACGACTACTTGTCTATAAAATTAAGATTGATTTGAGATTGTGTTATTACAATTAGCTTGTTATTACAGTTGCATGTTATTTAACATGATACTAGTGTTTTGTTTGTTACAACATAAAACCAAATACCACCAGACTAAACTAACGCCAAAAAAGATTTTAAAAAGTAGAATGGCTAATAGATAAAAAATATATATATTTATAATATTCTGTACCTTAAAAATTAGTAAAATATGTATCTGAGTATCCAAATTCTACTTTTAAGTTATCTATCGAACAACGCAGTTCATTCTTTGTTTCACATATCATATATCTATATTATATCAACATTATAATTCTAACGTATACTATTATTTATATATTATTATCATTGTATACACTGTATATGTATAGAGACTTACATACAAATAGTTTTTAATGAGAAGCATTGACTTTTTTAATTATTGTTATTAAAATATATTGCCTAAATTGTATATTATTTACTCCCTATGTTTCTAGTAATTAAGTTTTTTAAATAACTATACTGACCAACATCCGGGCTATCCACTTAATGGTAAGAAAATACAGTCACGTAAGGATGTAGTTTCAGTATAATTGGCAGCAAATCTATAAGCTCTAAAAACTATAGTGCGCTTTTCCAACATGTCATGTAAGATGTATAATTATATAATTACAGTATAAAGATATGGCATTTTTATGTAAATTGGAAAATGTGTCAATAAACAAAATGTTTTGATTACACATCATCTTTAATTCTCCAGCATTAGATAATTACCAACACATGTGTGCATGATTTATTTGTAAAAACAATAGATCATACCAAAATATTCAGTCTAGGTGGAAAATCGCTTAATCACTAAACTAAAGCTAACACCAATCTTTAAAATATAGGTGGGATATGAACGATAGATAAGGTCAGGTGTGAACTTAGTAAACATTATTTTAATTATGCATATAGTTTTCAAACGCTAGTCCAACTAGATTCGAAACTCTGCTGATCGTGCCAAAGGCATTTTTAAATAAATTAAATATCTCCATTATTTTGACATTATAATACACTCTCTCTCATCTAACGAATTTTACCATCAAGTTTTACAGGGTATTGGATTATCTAAAGTTACACAATTACCCGCGCTTCTTTGTAATTTTAACTTCCAAATATTTTAAGTACCTTATAATCTACTTAGACGTTAGCAAAGCCTCGAATAATCCCCACAGATAATACAGACTAATATAGTTGTAAATCTTGCTAAATCTGCTTTCGTTCTCAAACACTTTTTCGTTAATTAGCGTTTAAATATACATACGAGTATTAGCTATTATAGTGAAAATACTAAATAGTACTTATTGTAATATTAACTGGCTTTAATGTCGACAGGAACTTATGATAATTTGTTTATACGTCTTTTATGATTTTTATTTTATGATTAATATTCTAATTATGCTTCCAATATTGCTCATTATAGGGACAGTTTTAATTAACAAATTAACATTTAATTAACAAAGACAAGTACAATACTTATGGTATCAAATTACACAAGTCTTACCACTTTTAGTTATCATGATATGTGACATTAAATCATAGATACTTCGACTATGAAATATTTGATGACGAACTTAAATGTGTCAAAGAAATTGAGCTAAAATATTACTTCGTAAAATACTCGTTTTCTTACTAATAGTTTAAGTGAAATATCGTATTATATACGGAATATAAATAAAAATATTCCGGTTACATTTCTGTTCAGTACACTATATTGTACAATAAATATATTATAATAATTTGCTGTATTTGTAAATAAACAGCGAAATATCGTAAATCCAAATCTCATAAATTGGTTTATAGTACGAATGTAAGTTTTTATTCATTTTAAGCATTAAATTGATCGTGATCAACTGTAATGGTCTTACGTTACATTCCTGGTTGTAAATATTTATACATACGACTGTCTTCCCAAAGGGTTATGCAGAACTAACCCTTATTAATTTGTTACTTATTTATCTAATTGTGCTATTGCACAATGTAATAAATTAATATTAACAACAACATAACAATGTAATAAATATATAGAACATAAATGATTATAAGTATTTGTTAAATGTATTACAATAAAAAAGTAACAAAGACAGACATCTATCGGCAGTATCCATTTTTATTTCGTTACAAGGTTCATTTCGTAGTATTTACGAACCTCATTTCACTCTGCGTGTAGGTACGTGTTTTCTAGTAATCATAATAGATGGGAGGACATTTATACTTCAATCTATTATCTCAAATATTGCTAGTGAAATAAGTCTACTTCACTAGCAGTCTTTGATATAACAATATGATTCAATCGTTTTTAATCTTCTTTATATATAAAAATGAATCGCAAAATGTGTTAGTAAGCGCATAACTCAACAATGCCTTTACCGATTTAGCTAATTTTGGTCTTGAATTATTCGTAGAAGTCCAGAGAAGGTTTGTACGTAGAGAAAATAAAAAAATAAAATTTGAAAAAGTGTATAGTCAATATTTTTATACAAACAATTTGTATTAATACTTAAAAGCCAATTTGAACCTTTGGCAAGACAAAAAAGTGACGTTAGTTCTGTCAAACAAATTTAATGTCATCATATGTCATTTCAAGTAGGAACAAAAAACTGCCACTTTACAAATCTTTTTGACAGGACGAAGTCTGTCGGGTCCGCTAGTATGTAAATAATTATGTTATTTACTTATTTTTCTGGTTTTTTAAAAAATAATATTTTTTGAGAAATTAGTTTAACGTGTCATTTGACAGATGCTGTTTATGTTTAGTATGTATTTCAAATTCTAATACGTATGCATCACATATTCGTACATACAATACAAGCAGAATTAATATATCAAACATACGTAACAATAGTGTGGTGGATGATTTATACTCCGAAGTAATTAAATTTAATAACTAATTAATTGTTATTAACTCAAAATGAATAAATATGTCCTATTAATTGTAGTCTGTTTTTGATTTACTCGTAGTAAATATCAGACGATTTGGAATTATTATTTCGATTTTATACAACAAGCGTTTGGTTAGAATCAGAATCTTTATTTAAACACGGCAGGTGATGTTTTACCATGAGAAATGCACATGTTTCACTATTACAAAAAGCATACGAAATTATTATAACAAATTAAATTAAAATATGTGAATTAATTTATTAGATACTAGCGACCCGCCCTGGCTTCGCACGGGTGCAATGCTGATACTATATACACTACAGAAAACTGTGAACGGTGTATATAATCGTTTGCAAAATGTAAAAATATAATTATTTACGACATCACATTAAAAATCTCAAAAATAACAGTATTTCTCCACTATTAAATGGATTTTATTATACATATAAACATTCCTCTTCAATCATTCTAACTATTAAAAAACATCAAAATCCGTTGCGTAGTTTTATAGATTTAAGCATACATTGGGATTTGGCGACTTTGTTTTATACTACTCGTATGTATTGAAATATATTAGGATAACAATGTCAAGGAAGTCCTTCATTTTATATATTATTTTCTTAATAATCCATTTAAACAGTTTGATTTAATTTTTTTTATGTTACTTGGAGTTTTACAATACATGCTTATACACATATCTAGGCAACTTTATATTGTTCTTCAATATTCATTTGACCTTGGAATGATGTTTAAAACAAGTTTGTTAGGATCACGTTATCTTATGTTTATATTACTTGCTTACATAAATAACTTGATATTAACTTTTACGAAACGGCTACATACAAAATATGTAGTACCGATAACGGGAGTAAGGTTCCAGTCCACAAAAAGGTTCTACAGGATATGCTGGGTGGTATTCTATAATACACCTTATTTTGTTGATGGCACAGACAAAGTTATTGATACGGTTATATGAAGATTCAATAAGTAAACTAAACTAGATAAACCGTTATTTATTTAAATATAATTTTAATTTGTTTTCGTCTACCTATTTATTAAAGTTGTAAACAAATAGTATTTATCAGATGTCACAATAATAGATATGTCATCAGCTAATAGAATATATTTATAAGTTGTTACCTACTACTATGATATCATTAATACGTAAAATAAACAATAGGGACCCTAAAATATTTCCGTGGTACCACACTCGACAAATTTTTAATGACGATATCAAAAATAACTGAAAAAATCGCTTTAGTTATTATTCGAATAGCGTAAAAATGGTAAAGATGGAATCTTAGGCTACTATTTTAGCCTCAGCTCTCGAGGTGGTGCATGTCTAATGCAGTTGTATGAGATTGACGTTTGCTTTTTAAGAGATGGAGGTTTCCACTGGTTTATATTTAAGAATCAATTTCCACCAACTAAAGAAAACAAGACAGTTTGCCTATATTTGTTCGTCATAAAAATTGATATGCTAAAAATGCCAATACATGATATCCTAATGCCCTAAGAAACTTTTTTATTAACGTTCATATGAGTTGCAAGTATTTTGAAGCTATACTCAAACTCTTAATGTATTTCTTAGAATATCAAGAATAGTGACGGTCCTTATTTTTTGAGTATACACTATATCGTTTGATTGTATAAGAACTTTTATCATCTATCAAATTAAATATGTATTCAACTCAACTTACAGTTTTTGTGTTACAAGTGAATTTTTAATAAAAATATTTTATATAAGTACAACCAACTTTGACAAAACAATATCTAACTAAATAGGTATCCTATACGTAAACCGCGGTTAGACAGCATTAATGAAATCAAATCATAAATATGATACGATGATATTCCACAATAATATCGCTTCAAAGAACAGGGTGTTAATCAGAAAATTTGTTGGATTATTAACCACGCCTCACGCGCAAATAGTTTCGGAAAATTCGTGGGCGTCGTCATCGTAGGCGGAGTTGCTAATTGAAGTAAATAAATAAATACACAAACATAATGCGAATGATTTTAATTGCACATCCGTTGAAATGGAAATAGCATTGGGTATAGAATGTCTAAGTTAGGATTGATTATCTACATACAAATACTACGGGGTCATTTAAAAAATATGCTATTCGACTGAGGTAAGATTTGTAACTGCATCTTCAATATACCGTGCCGTAATTTTTAACACGACTTACTCGTATGTTGTGGTTTTTCCTTATTAGCAATAAAATTTTCTTTATTCTTTTGATGCACTGATTAGGTACAATGAACAATAAATGAATATAGCTGCCCCTTAATTATGTTAGTAGATTCAATAAAAATGTTAGAGCACAGGGTTAATTACATTATCTATACTATTATTTTTTCTAAATGTTACACTGAGACAAATATACCCTTTTTAAATAGGAATTCAAAACAATTTAACAGGTAAACCTGTTATAAAACGACTCAGAGTCCAAACGTAAAAATCTGATAAAAACTCATTAAATTCTATGATAAAGAATGGCGTATAGACTGCAGAATTATCTGTAAATTACGAGGGCTGCTACTTAAGTATGCAGAATCTGGGATTTCAACATTTTTAAACGCAATATATACTGGCCGCTATTTTTTTTTCCTTATGTACGCTAGTGTTTTGTTTCTGATGGGTTTAAAATGCCATATCGCTGAAATGATGGAACTCACACGTGAAAATATTCGTGCTATGATTTATTATGATTTTCGACGTGGTTTAACGCAACAACAGTGCGTAGATCAACTAACTTCAACTTTTGGTGTTGAAGCTCCATCAAAAACCATTGTGTATCACTGGTTTAGTGAGTTCAATCGTGGACGGAGTAAGCTTACGGACGAAGTTAAGGAAGGTCGCCCGAAATCAGTCGTTGTGCCACAAAATATTGAAGCTGTACGAAAACTAATTATGCAAGACCGTCATGTTATGTATCGCGAGATAGAGGCTACTCTGGGCATATGTATGACAAGCATTAATAAAATATTACATGAAGATTTGTTCGTAAAAAAAAATTGTTCGCGTTGGATACCGCACAACTTAACTCAGCATCAAAAAGAAGCTCGCGTCGAATGGTGCAAGAA
Source organism: Scirpophaga incertulas (assembly GCA_036419045.1). NCBI lineage: Eukaryota > Metazoa > Arthropoda > Insecta > Lepidoptera > Crambidae > Scirpophaga > Scirpophaga incertulas. The sequence continues at coordinate 12,827,008 of CM071641.1, forward strand.
TATGTTAAAAAAATTTAACGGAGGTGACTCAAAATCTGTTTATAACATCTATACAGGTGATGAATCTTGGATCTATGCGTATGATCCCGAAACCAAGTAACAATCTACAGTTTGGGTGTTTCAAAATGAGCCGAACCCTACGAAAGTGACTCGTGCAAAAAACACTTTAAAGCAAATGCTGGCCTGCTTTTATGGTATTAATGGTCATGTGGCTATATATAATATAATACTACTGGAGAATCGTAAAACGGTCAATTCGGAGTGGTACACGACCATTTGTTTGCCGGAAGTATTGAAGAAATACGTAAAAACAACAAGCGACGCAGAATCATTCTACACCACGACAATGCCAGCTGTCACACATCACGCGAAACAAATACATTTTTGGAGGGTCAAAAAATAGAATTGATGGGTCATTCACCGTATAGCCCAGACTTGGCACCTAATGATTTCTATTTATTCCCAAATGTAAAGAATAAATTCAATGATTTTCGACTCGTGAAGATGCCGTCGACGCGTTCAAACAGGTTTCAGAGATACCGCAATCAGAGTGGAAAAATGCTATAAAAATTGGTTTCAACGTATGCAAAAGTGTATCGATAATCGCGGAGAATACTTTGAAAAACAATAAACCCATATTTAGCCATATACGTTTGTTTAATTTTTCTATTCCGGATACATAAGTAGCAGCCCTCGTATTGTTTGTTTATAATGGCGGACTGATATAATAAAAGACAGTCAGGATCATTTATTTATATATTATTCGGGTTAATGATAATGCATACTACTATTTTAACAGGAACTTTCAGAAATAAATAAAACTGAGCTAGTGATATAACATTCTATCCTCTATAAAATATCAGTGTCATAACGACTACTGTTAAATAATACGCAATAATATTATTTGAATATTAAAATAAATTTATTACTGCACATAGGTTCAATATTTCATTTTGATAGACGACAAATTCAAATATATTTTTTTTATGTCTTTAACACCTACATACCTATATTCTCAGGAATTCCTGTTAAATCAAGACTGTTCTGCTCTACTAGGACGATTTTCTGTTGTTTTATTAGGAAATCTTCATAAATTCAAACAACGCGTTTCAGAATGGTTTTTTGTTTGTTACGTGAACTCCTCAAACAATTGTTTATACATGTTTTGGCAACCTTTAATTGAGACAGTACTCATCCTAGCTTTAAGAATCATAATGTTTATATATATTTTGTGTCATTGTATTTTTTTTGTTTTGTTATCCTAATTAAATAAAATAAATATTGTTGATAATAGCCATCCTATTACATAATATGAAAATAAAATTTATGTTTTTTTTTTATAGGATAGGGCAGCAAATGAGCAAACGGATCACCGATAAGCGATAACCGCTGCCCAAAGACACCCGCAACACCGGAGGAGTCACAGATGCGTTGCCGGCCTTTTAAATGGGAATATGCTCTTTTTTTTGAAGGTTTCGATATCGCATCTGTTCGGAAATACTGCAGGCGACAATTCATTCCACAGTTTAGTAGTGCAAAGCACTACTGTCGACTGTCAAGCGTCTAGATGATGAGGATCAAAGTTGTGTCGCGTAGAACGGTGACGGAAACTAGCAGCAGGAATTAATCCGAACAATTCCTCGGAGCACTCCCCGTGATATGATATTTGTAGTTAGTAACCAGGTTAAAATATTGAGAGTATAATTCTTTGCAGCTGGATATAATAAGTATCCGTATAGCTCATTTTACCCGTGCAAAATTATAATTGACTTACAAAATGTAACTATTGCATTATATTAACGATTGTAAATGATGTTGTTATGCCTGATAAGGAAAAATGAAAAATAAGTCTAAAATATCTGCGACTCTTATAAAAAAGGTATTTACTAGCCTTTTTTGCACCATGCTTAAGCTCTGCTATATATTCTCCGATAATACCGTTCCGACGCGTAAAACCATGAATGTAGAAACATTTCCTTTAAAAATATGTATGTGTTAATGAATAACGACTTCGCGTCATTATTTTAAAAATTATTTTTACATCCCGGTGACTATATTTTTATATTATTTATACGAATTGGATAGTACGAATCTCCAAAATATTCGTACGTAACTCCCACGATTTCCTGTTAATTTAACATTGATTATCGAAATATTTTATGAATACTATCGAAATTAATAAAGTAGATGATACTGTTTATATAGCCAAGTGGTTTTCGGGACCCAGGTGTAAATTTTGGATATGTTGTTTTCCTGGTCGAGCTGAGCAAAAAATGTAATGGTCGCAAAAAAGTTGACTACGCATTTTCGAGAAGAATTAGTATAAGCTTTTTAAACTTACGTATAGTAAGAGCCATATATTTCTGTTTCGATAAAATCAACAGTCATATTTTGATTTAACATACCCTATCAATATAATGTATTCATGGAATCTATTGTTCTAGCATCTAGCTCTCTTTATCAAATGAACAATCAATACGTTAGTGTTATAGTAGATTGTATAGATACTTGAAAATAATAATTAAATGAACTGTTTCGCTACGATTCGTATTTTCTTTATGCTGCATGTCCTGTTATTTTTTTCAATGTTTCCATTTCCTATCTATGCTATTATATTCTTACGTAGTATTGTTTTTTTCAATGTTTCTAATTTGCTATGCTATCTGGTTGTCTTCTTAGACCCCTCACTTCTCTCAACCTTCAAAAATCACGATTTTCTTAAATCTAATAGTAAATGACAAGCTTCTATCCAAGTGATAAACAGAGCACCTCACTGTTTGGCTCCGTAAGAATTTTGATGATTTGATTTTGATAAGATTCTTGCGCTGTTAATTCTATATGTTATGTTCTAAAAGTTGTATACGTTATTCCGTTTGGTAATTTATTGAATGGTATTATTTTGTATTGTAGAATAATCACTTTATTTATGCAAATCTTCTCTGTGATTTCATTCCTTAACATACTTCCATTGTCACATTTAATCTTTATTTCCGACATATCGCTTAAATATAAATAATATTGTTGCTTTCGTTTCAGTAGCTACAATTCAGTGAAATGATCATCTATAATGGTATGATCGTATATACCTCACCTTTAATGTACATGTTTTCATTTTTAACAAGATATTTTAAATCGAAAGTCATTTCCACTTTTTAATTTTGTAATGCCTAATGTGATTTATCTCTACAATGTAATATAATATTTAACAAAATGTACGAATAAAGGACAGGAAATCAAGATGTACGCTATTCAATTAGTTGTGTTATTTATAAAAAAATCCGAAAATGTTTAACTAGAAGTTATAGTTTCCGTTTATAACAAATTGTTTGTTCTAGCGTATTTCTTTTAGCGTAGTGGTTATATTTTCTTTGGTTAATTTATTGAAGTTTTCTTTTGGTTTTGTCTGTGATTTATTCGTATTAGGTTTTTGGGAAAAAGTAAGTTCATTGAAAATACTTTATACGTTTAGATATCATTGCGAAGTATTATAAAATAAGGCTCAAAAGACAGTGTTTGGATTATATTGGCTTAGAAATTTGTTTTCTTTTTCAGCTTAAGAAGACACAGATATAATATATTCATTTTAACTTGATACCTCTACGCATTAACGACAAAAACAGATGGATAACAAAGTGCTCCTGTCAGACATTCTTTTATCTTTTTGAGGTACGGAATTTTAAAAATAATAAAATGTCTCTTTTACCTTACACACAATTTAAAAAGATTCTTAGTGTACTGACATCTTTCATCAACAAACGCGTAATATGACTTTAAATAATAATTTTCTAAAGTTGATGTGCATACTCTTTAATTTGGCGTAGATGTTGGCATATATATTTATTTAATTATCCTTATTTTTCCGCTCAGTAAACACGAATCGGGGGGGACAACTTTGTCTGTCACGATTTCCATAATAACGGGACCAGTTTGGGATGTTATCCTCGAAAAGTCGGACGATTATACCTTTTACGTATTAACCCTAATTAAGGATAATGGTAGTTAATGTACTAACATAAACCACAGAGTTGTGGACGCGTGCTCATAGTACTTTTTGGTGAGTATTATTATGAAACAATAACTCGCTAATATAGAGAACTATGATAGAAAGAATAATGAACGTATTGTAATATACGTCATCGATTCTATAGTTCCAACATAATTAGAATAACACAACCTCATTTTCCCCTTTTTTGTCATGCATACACACTTATTAAATTTATAATAGCAATGGGCAACACTTAAGTTTACCATTTACCACTAACAGTGCAGTTTTAATTAATAATTCAGAATTGATTTTGGGATCAAAAGTATTGCTTAGGTTAGCTCCAATTATTAACTCATATTAATCACATAAATTAATTTGGATAAATAAATGAGGATATTTGTAACAGACGATTAAAATGTCCGTCAAAATTGGCCGTCAAATATTTATGTCGTTTGTCGTCCCTCCGAGGCTTTGCTGTTTAAAATGTAATTAATTTTATATTAATTACATTTTTGGAAAGTTCATTTACCTCGTATATTAAACGCTTAAAAATAGTAGAGTTAAGGCACGTGTACAAACATTTTACAATTAAAGTAATAAAATTTTATTGTAGAATTGTCGTTAACAAAGTATAATTGTTATTGCGAATTAAAAGGTTTGGTACTTCATCCAACGCAACTCTACTTTTCATTTATTTCTTCTTCTTGTTCCAATTTTATTAAACGTATAATAATATTTACTTATTTAGTTGTCAGAATATGGTAAAATTTTAATGTATTACGAATCAGCCGACATATTCTATTGAAGTATTCAACGTGCAAAATATTTGATATAGTCGTATAACTTAAATATAGTTTTAAAAATATATCACAATTGATATTACAAATAATTAATAACATATCAATAATTTTTTTATCAATTAATTATAATATAAAAAGAAAATATAAATTACATCTACGCAAGTCAAAATTCTATTATTACTGTTAGGATATGTATTCAGTTTAGAATCCATTTTCAGCACATCTCATAATAGGATCCTCGTTCCGACTCTAATCTTTAATTCTTAGATTCTATTATTAGATTAGATTTCTATATTAGAATTCTTTCTCACCATTCTGAAATTTTAAACGACACAACACTAATAAAAACCAACTACAAATTCTTAATATAAACAACTATTGTTAACAATAAAGAAAGATCACAGATTTCGTACACAATACGTGTTACACGTACTAATCTTTTTTGTTTATATTCATCGACGATCCAATAGATTTTCTTTTCTAGATTGATGACCAAGTCCACCAAGACACCCTTTACATTTTATCTATGTTTGTAATATGATTAAAAACAATTAAAAATCACTTATTTTTGTAACAATAACTAAGGCTAAGCGTACACAACACATGTATGATGTTGACAATTTGGCGGATGAATTTTGACTCGATGTGATTGGTCAATTTGGATTAGACTACTTTTGAAAGTAAACTTCCATATTATATCTTATCCGACCCGCCCGACCCCATCACTCGCGCAAACGAATCCCTTCCGCGCCGGCCACCAACCGCGTCGTCCTTCACGTCACATACCCACGTCTCTCGCTCACTCACCGCGCTCGTCGGCGAGCGCAAAGACCCAGGCTACACACTCAAACATATACCCGGCACCGTCACGTACCGGGTAGATTCTCACCCTCCACTACACGGCGATCTTGAGCGTTCGAGCCATTAGACGGCGCGCTCAAGTTGCGTCGACACCTTTTGTTTCGACCCTAACGACTCCGAAATGGTCGCCGAGGTCGTTAGTCGGCTAGGCGTCGAACCTTCTGTTCGTGCGCCTTCCACAAACACACTCATTGCAAAGCTGAACATTGCCATCTGAGGCTTCAGCATAGGTCCGTCCAAAAAAAAATCTATATTATATTTTATTTTTGATAATAAAGGCAAATTTATATAATTTTTTGTCGGGTTTGTAACGTATTTGACTTACGATAATTGTTACTAATTTAGCTACGAATTTGAAAATGGGAATTTTGAAAATTATAGAAATAGGGAAAAATACCTTTACCTATTTATATTATACTTTTCAAAACTCGTGAAAATATTATACCTTACAAACCTAAAAATAACATATCTATAGTATGTAACAAACATAATTGACCTTATTAATAAAAAAGAAACTCGTATTTCAAATAAGTAGTTACCTTTTCTGTGTTTTGTCCCTTTTTCACATGTGTTAATTAATATATTACAGAACAAAATATAACACGAAATAGCTAATGCGGTGATAATTTTATTGATAAACTCAAGTTAAATATGAACCATAGACAATTTAAATCTGTCACAGTGCCTTTATATGTTACGTCAATTCAACACAATTGTAGTATTATTGTCAATAGAACAATTATTTAATCAACTTTTATTGTGAAGAATCATTATGTAGCTGAATTAGCTTTTACACGTGTATCCTACTGCTGACGTATATTCCACCGATATCACTATAGGAGATCAATCAATGCTTACATAGCCTTGCTATTCACCTGATTGCGTATTGTCGATAAAAAGAAATAAACAAGCTCGGAAAGAATAAGTACTTAATCTCAAGAAGAGCATAATTTTGAAGACACGTGTACGTACCTGTATGTGGAAATAGTTCGTCAATATTTGTTTCCCGACAAATATGAAATGCCGTTGAAGTACTGTTGAGACCTGGACTTTTATTTTGCTGCCATCTAACAATATTACCTTATTTCGATAGCCTTTCAATAAATTGCATAATGACATTATAGTATCCTTTTGAAGGTTCTATTTTTTATAAAAACAAGTCTAGACATATTGATAGATATAATAATCAAGGATTGTGTCAAAAGCAAGACTTATGTAAGTGTTATTGATACTCCAAAATAGAGACTGTTATTATTTTATACCTATTATATTATTATTATAGGTGTCTGGTCCAGAGAGAGACTCTATACCATGGTCGTTTGCTTGAGTACCTCTGCTTGTTGAGTTCGGGTGCAAAGAGCAGTAAAATTACTGGGTACTAGTCACGTGCTGATGACGTACATTGTGGTTTTTTTGGGGGTTACAGATTTGCTGGCGACTGTCACGATTCACCATCAGATGGGCAGCCTTCTTGTTTTTCAGCATGTTACATGAAACAAAATATTACGATCATATATTACGATAAATAATAATTATAAAATATCTATATAATTCTATAATAAATAAATAGGTATTAAATTACAAACCAAAGCAAGTCGGTAATACAGATTTTATTGACACATACCACTCTTCTATCACTTTTTCAACATTCAAGTCTTCAACTTTTATCTCACCAAATTTCATACATCTCAAAAGGAAACATTTTTTGTTTATATACAATAAAGTCTTATAAACTTTAGTTTAAATTCCAACCTCTAATAAGAGGTAGGGAGGAAAACGGATATAATAATGTGTTTTGGTAAACAAGAGCACTTTTTCATTTTAATTAGATGTTAACCTTGGCGATTTATATAGGTTTTATTTATAACATCACGTCCTAGTAATGAAATAAAAATCTAAATTTGATGTACATTACCTATACCTTAAACTGTTAGTCGAATTAGTAGCTTAATTAGTGGTAGGACCCAAAAGCAACTCGTAGTGCACGATTGAGTTTTACGCCATGGAAACTAAGCCGACTATAGTATGCAACTCGGGAAAACTACACGGTATGTGATGTGTGTCAATTTCATAGTGTCAAATTAAGAAAAACTCAAAATAGATGTAATAAAAGGGCGCCGAAATATGATATCTAACCTTTAGGCTTCGTTTAAATGCAATGTCAGAAGTTTGTTTGTGAACACACAATTTACTCCTGCTGTATTTTTTGTGTTTACGAGTACAAGCATATTGATGTCAGTTATCAATTACCAAGATGGGGAGATCTCGGCGAGGGCGACATCGGATCGCAGAGCTGATTGAACGATACGATACCCGCAGGTACTCACGTACCACCGACGTGACCAGCGGCTGAGGATGGAATTGCTGTGATTTAATATTTTATTGAAAACCCTGGCGCATTCATTTCTGCCTTAATTATATTTTGTTATATGAAGGCTACATGCGTGATATTTTTAAATCAATAGAATGAAGATAAAGTAGAAATCACGTCTTATATTTACATAATTATAACTTTAACTTATCTTTTTTAGGGATAGGTAATAGAGAGGTAATTCATGAACCAAATTAAATTGTTCTCCTTTAGGATTAATAGCCCTATGTCCTACTCCTCCTTTATATAAATATTTAGGCGTCATTCTTTTAAGTCTAGCTAGCGATCCTGTGCTCTGCTTGGGCTTTCCACAGTCCCATTTTACCAAATCGGCCATTTAGCACTAAAGTTATGTTTGTTCAGTCCCCTTGATTACTCATTCTCGACTACATCTATGTGTGTCACATGAGTATAATGGAACAGCTCCCAATTAAACTTTGGCGGCTATAGAACTTTGCTATTCGTTTTATTATTTACTTACGTAAATTTTACCATGTGTCTGAATGTCGCAAAAACTACTGGTTTTCTATTCGGTAACAAAGGAATATGCATATCCTGTGTCTTATAAAGCCCTTTGAATATGTACGTCCATTTCCTCTGCATTATTAGCAGTCTTAGATGTTCCACGCCACAATTCAATCTTCTTCCGTTTTTTTACAACGGAAGTTTTTTTACAAGACACATCTTGTACAGTAAAAGACTTACGGAAGGAGATTGAATTACCCATTACATAGAATGGGTTACCTATTTCAGTTCGCGAAACACCCAATCCTTTAAGCGCCAAAACACGCCAGAAACACACTTCCTCTTAAGTTTGTCTTCAGAATAAGTCATGTATTAGTGTATATACATTTTTATACGTATGCATAAATAATGTATGCGAATTAATTGTATGTAAATATTTTAATGTGTTGTTTTTATAATTTGTACATATTCTTTCCTCATTCATATATTTTTCATTACTACTTAGGTTGGTTGAAATTTGTCTCTCTTAGACGTAACTGTGTCCTTGAAAACTTTGTACTTACAGTATTTATAGTAATCAATACAGATTGCGACCCTTGTCCGCCATTAAGGATAGTGGAAAGACGATAGTCTAGAATTTAAACAATAATATAAAAGATCATAAAATAGTAATAAATTTGTTTAAATTTTGGTCAAAAGAACTCTGAAAAAAAATATCTAGTTGCTATCATATGTTCATAGAAAAATGTTAAAGATAATAGAAAACTATAAGAAAAATACAAAGCAAAGTATAGAAAATCGTAAAATATTAAGTGATTATTACCACCACATATCCCGTTGATGAGATTTTGGAACCATCTGAAACAGTGTTTGAAATTCAGAAAAAAAAATATTATATTAAAATAAATATTGATCATTCTACAAGATATATTGAGCTATATTCGAGAGAAAAAAATTCTGAAAGTCCATTTTTTTTTCAATTTTATAACAAAATAGCTGCATATTGCAATATTGAAATTGACATGGTATGGCGAATTTCACTACAAACTGCTTTAGATTTTTTTTTAATTTAGATTTGCTTCACATTTGCCTCTGAAATAGATTCGAAGAACTTAGAATGGATTTCCCTAAATCCATTGTATTGGAATATTTTATTGTGAAAAGGTGTACACCAAGTGATTTCGTAAAATGTCTATTTAAATTGTCTGAAGAGAGTTTTACAGAGAACGCTATTTCGGAAAACAAGCGAATGTAAATTCCCTTTAAACTTACATTTAACACATTTTATTGAATATACGTTTAGCCACTTTTACAATCTGATTGTAACGATTCAGTGCAACGCCTCCTAGTGGCGATCTAGGCGATGACGCTTAAATGCTTGGAAAATTTTATGAAAATATTCTGAAATTCATTCATTAAAAAAGCAGGTTATCATTTTACCTTAATATGTCTGTGTATGGTAATTGAATAATTTAAAGACTTCCGAGTTTAATGTGGTTACCACGAACATCATCATTGTCATTGACAGTTATAACTTTTTATAAGGTGTTCGTGTGTAACGAGGAATTTCCACACCAATATATAAATGGTATTCTGTTAAATAAAATGACTTTGGTTCATGTAAACGTTGATCCTTCCACGTGTGAAGGTATTTAAAACACCGACGTTACGCAAACAAACAACGTATCTAATACTCAATTACGCCTTCGATATGCCTCAGTTATTTCAAAACTAATTAACAAATTGATGTTTACACAAAATTGTGTAGAGTCGGACTTTCATACCAAGCTCATCCCCGATTTCACGTATAAAAGATAATACAGAATATGCATTACTGAAAAAACATAATAAGCTATGTTAAAAATGGAAAGATAAATAAATATTAATAACGAAAATAATCGGAATTTGTAGAAATAGAAAAAGTTGATAAATTGGGTAGCAATAAGCTACAAAATCAAAAGATAGATATTTATATAGATTATGTTGATTGCATCCAAAATCAAAAGTGCGGGAATCTTTATCTGAAATACTGTTGAGCGTTGTCTATTAAAGTAAGCTATTGGATAATTGTAAACAAATTAAAATATTTTTTTATCAACATTACCGTAATAATTAATTTGTCCGGTAGTTCGCGACTGCAAAGATAATGAATTACTCATTTCACGTAGCCCGTAGCAAATTGTGATACGACTTGCTGTTCTTGTTTGTTTATTGCAGAATCTTAATAATTACCCTGTCACATTAAGTGAGATTAAATGTACTATGTCAACTTCAAAATCTTGTTCTCAATATATAAAGTTCTTAAAAATTTGTAATATAATGAGAATTATACGTATTTCATTTGGTATTAAATCGTTAGTATGTTATTTGCCACATCACTACTAGGCTTGTATTGAACCGAATCTTCTATATTAGTTACACGATTCTGATTATACTGAACCCCCTGGGAATGTTTCACGTGTTCAAAGTAGGGTCATTGGTAATTATCAACATTTGGTCATTAAGTGACTTTCAAATCCCTTAACGTTTAACCTAGTCTTCCAATTTGTTATTTAAATTACGACTGTTAAATTCGAGTACATTCTTTCAGTTTTTGGTTCCTATATTATTTATGTTAAAAATCTGTACATTTCTGCCATACTCATACGATACACACAACACAGGGTTCATTCTAAAATATTCTTGTAGATGCCATAAACTATATAAAATTATCAGTATTCTACAGAAAACAATATTCAACACGTATTTAATGTTCTATATAAACGTGTAAGTGCATTTCGATTTTATAATGGTACATGCGTTTAGTTTTATCGGCCATAACGCCACTGAGCTTTTATACGGCCTTTTCATAGACCGCTGTAGCTAGTGATACGTTCTCTTTGTGTCCTCTTAAAGTGCTCCTTGCCTAAGTAAAGGTATATAAATCAATTTTAGAATTTGTGAAATAATCTGTTTGTCTTTGTTTTTGTGTCCTGTTAATATAATAAACAACGTAAATCCAATATCATTAGCAATGGCATTATTATTACTACGAAAAGTAAATTTATTTTCTTTGACGTACATTATTCTCTAACTGCCACATTGAAGGAAAAAATGTGTGAAAGCGACTAATACGTACTGGATCTACGTGATTGACTAAGGCCTAACATAGTTAAGGTAGACTCGTACCCCGAACGTGGACGTAAGCCGTAATGCTGATGACTTTTTTTTGCCATTTCGTTGTATACTTAGAATTTTATTGAAATTTGAAACAGTGATGTAAATAATAATGTTTAAATTGTGATTGGAGCCGTAATTTTAATATATTTACTTTGTGCTCGAATCGCGTGTTATGCACTATCAACAATTATTAGTAGTCTTTAATAGTACCTTAGTTAGTTTTTATTTAGATGCCCAATGCCTGAATAATTATAACTGCGTGATTTGGTGCGGATGAGCCCTCGGGTATTGGAAGTATGCAGGCGTCCATAGCTTAATCATAAGAAAAAAATGTGTGAGTTTATTACATATATTTTGTCTGGTGGTAACTGCAGATAATGTTGAATGGCGCGGCTGGTTTTACAAACTTTTAATCATCTGGAGCACGATGTTAAGCACTTTATATGATTGATCGTGTAAGGCCAAATTCACCTTGTTTCGTTTGTATTCTCACTTATTACTTGTGGTCGCACTGCATACTGGAGAACTGCAGGAGGCTAAAGCGCAGTACGAGTATAATGACGGAATATTTCCGAAACAAACAAAACAGTAAAAAAAATAGTACATGAATTAAAGTATTGCATTTTTTCGAAGTGGACAAAGAAATAAACTAAATTCGTAGAAAATTGTAATTACTGTTTTGTATTGTGGACGATTTTCCATTAAAACTTTTTGATTTAATTTCGATTTATTTGCGACGTGGTTCCGTTATTAAAACTTCTATATAATGATTATTTCATTAAATAGGTATTACTATATTAGACTTAAGAGGAACAAACTTGATATCCCGCAGATAGCATGTGAGAATCGTTTTTACCAGCAATAAATATAAAAGTGGTGTGTAATGGATGCAATCAGATCTTGCAAAAAACATATCTAAACATTATACTTACACGATGAATTGCATATAATAAGATATTGATATAGGTCCTGTCAAAAAGTTTCTTTTTGTTCACTTATACCCGAAAAGTGTGCTCAAAATTACGTGACACATGCAATATTTTTACGTAAATTTTAATGTACATCCCGCGGGATGTACGTAAATCGGAAAATCTAAATTAGGCTCTTGAATTGTCTAAACTAGATAATCAAAGACCCACTTTTATTATTTATTATAGCTAGTATGATAAAGAAATATGCAACACAATATTTTAATAAAAAAAACACTTATATAATGCAAATAAGCAACTATACCCACATAACAGAGCACAAAACAGTCATGAAATTATGTTGCAAGTATTTCAGTGCATTTTGACTTATCTAGTCAATAGTTTTCGGCTCATCGATTTCGGCTATATTTGTTCGTATTAATAAATATATAATAAATGTCTAAAACTTAATGTATGGACAAATTAATAACTTCAGGATATTATAACGATCTTGGCCAGATGAGATTTCACAACACATTATCATTAATTTATCGCAAAACTATAGTCAACGTCGTAACAAAATTGTTATTACAAAAAGCAAGACGATGATGATTAAATCTATGACGTGACATGATGATATTGATAACACATACAGATGACAAGGATAGTACATCCAAAGACTGGCAACTAGTAATAAAAAAGCTTAAATATCTCTGTGGTAATTACGAATTTTGGTAAAATATTAATAAATAGAATTCAATATGACAGTCAGTTCGCTATCGCAATTTTATAAAGTAATATGTGTTCGAAACATTTTAAGATAATCAACTTGAAAACTGAGCATCTATTGTACTATTATAATATTTATGCGACTTAAATAGGAAAATATAAAAATACAAGGGCCTACTCATTTATTCAGGAGAATAGAATATAGTTTAGTGAAATATAAAATGTCTAAACGGACGAATTATAATACACATATAAACTGATTTTCCAGTAATCCATCTCGAATTATCCATAGTTCTAATATTTTCTTTGATTTACGTATCCATAGTTTCATTCGTAACAGCTTAATACAATTTATTCGGTATATCTCAGGAAAGGTCAACATTGTCTACAGTATAATTAAGTCAGCAAATCGATCGTTGTACTATATGTACACCGTCCATTCAAAACGAAAACACCCATTACAAGTGGCCAGTGCAATGGGCTTTAAAAGAAAAATTCAAAATCCCCAAACAGGCAATACACAAGACTGTACTCAACATTTATTTACGTGATCGAATTAAAAATTATGAAACTTACGAACATTAAATGACAAGTAAATGCCGGAAACCATAGCGTTAGTAGTCCTTCCACGAGATAGGGTGACGATTTGATGAAGGTTGCAGGAAGGCACTAGATGCTAGCAGCATAGTAAATCGTTACTTTGCTTCTAGCTCAAGGAGGTTTACGTACAGCCGTGAGCGTTTCTCATCTAGAATGAATGAGAATGAAGTATTTATACATTTATAAGGAAACCCGAAATTACAATGAAAACGAAACGTAGTTTCCACACTATGTTTTTAGTAATCCGTACTAGGCCAGCATGATTCAGTGGGGTTTATCGCCCTAACATATTTGGGGTCCACTAGTGTTCTTCGATGGGACGTATATATGAGCTGTGATGAATGATTCATTTATATGAAAAGTTTTCACGGTCTATCCAAAACTTTCCAATCTCGAAAAATTTTAAGCTATGTTGATAAATATGCCAATTTGATAAATATATATATATATATATCACTTAAGCCGGCGGAAACTTGTGATGTAATTTATTGGAGAAAAACTTCAGTATGCGTGAAACATTTTTCCAATTGATTAATATTTTGTAGACTGTATATTTTACGGATCATATATATGGTAGTTTGTTAATTATATTAAGATAATATAGCATGTTAATTATTCTAAAACTTTCAATTTATCATAACCTTGCTCTCATCTTCGAGATTCAGTTGAGATTTGAATTGGGAAATTAGTATTATTTACTAAATTTGGAGTGAGAATCAAAAAAAAAATTATCTAAACTAAAACGTTTGCTTGCACTAAGTCGTTCCGACCAAAGTAAAATCTTGATGAATCACAATCGAAACCTGCAGAATTGTATAGTGTTTATTCGATAATTTAGTAGAACGTTGGCATCAATAACAACATTAACTTGAATTTTATTACGTTTTGATAATAATCGCACAATAGTTAATTTGAAAATAATAATTAATGCAATAATAGTTTTTTTCAGATAAAAGAGAAAGGAACAATCTGTAGATTTTGATGAAACGAAATAATACAACTCAAATTTGGATCCAATATTGTGAAATTTGAATCGCCTATTTATAGATGACGATTGATCTTCAGTGATTTTATAAGCTTTATAATTAATTTTAGCTTACGCCAGCTATTGAGTACGCTACGAAGTTTGATCTGTTTGTATTACAATTAGGAAAAAATTCAGTTTCATTTAATTAAATGTAACACTGAGATAAAAGTATGATTCAGAGACGTAATATCTTTCCTTATTTCTTAGCTCGTATAACTAGCAGTGTTCTGAGTAATTGCTGGGATCGACGACCGTCGCGTCGCTTGCTTTCGCCATACTTCTATACGACAAATGAAGACGAAGACTCATAGGCAACGCATTAGTCACTCATTTGGTATTACGAATGTCTATGGGTGACGATAATGATTAAGTATCGCTTTGAGTATTTGGCCAAGATAAAGAAAAATAATTTGCATAAAAAAACTCTTACAACAATACGATAGTTTTGTCGATATACATTTGCGCTAGAGGTACATATAAAACATCTTCTAATGAAGACGCGTCGTTCACATACCTGATACTTATGACAGAAATATATGAAGAAGACTTCTTGATAAGAAATGTATTTACCCACACATGCGTAATTAATTTACGCGTACATGAAGAAATTGTAGAATTCCCTACACTCAACAGTAATTACGATTGCAATAATTACGTATCACGCATATGAAAAGTGAACATATTTGTATACATACTTAAATTCTTTGCAATATACCATCATATATTCAAAAACGAGGTATTTGATTACTAAAACAGTCCAAGCGTATTTTGGTAATTATAACACAGATGTCTTATTTACATTTACGTCTTATTAACGGAATCATATTCAGTATTTTACACGTGTATGATCTTGTTATACGTTTATTCAAAAGATATTTATCCGGATCACCCCGAGGCAAGCTAGGGGCTAAGCGATTCAGGAGAGTTATCCCTACCTAATATTATAAACGCGAAAGTGTTTAAGCAAGGATGAATACTTGTTACTCTTTCACGTAAAAACAACTGAATGGATTTTAATAACATAATTTATCAGAATAACACATAGGCTAATAATTTATAAAGATATTGTGTGAATTGTCCAAAATGGAACGATAAGTGTCATACGCAAACCAAGTCGCGGGCACCAGTATAATATATACACTTACTATATTAGGTATTCCTAATACAGAATGAAGTCATATACCACTCGCCACCTCGTGGAGTCTTGTGAGGAAACTCCCGCCAGATATATTATACTTTTAAATAAAATAAATGTCATTATTTTTTACTATTTGATAGAAATGGCGCCACTTCGTACGAGTGGTATCTTAAAAATGCTACCATTGTAAGTTATTGCGATGGTTGTCCGTTACATCATATTTTATTGGCCCTAAAATGTGTACATCACTGTAGTGCATAAATTTACTTCTGTAAGTATGACACATATATTTAAACAATACTAATAAACATTTACATTTATACATCTCTATAGTAGAAGAAAGATAAATATACTTCACTTTCTGAGAGAATGAACTCATAGTTCTGCAATTATTGAACCTAACAAATATATATTTTTGCCAGTTTTAAGTAACACAAAAATACTCCTCACACTACAATTAAATTAATTTTCTAAGGCTTATCAGAAAAGCCTTTAATATTCTGATGAAGAAGCCGTAAATATCGAGACTTTTCTTTACATAATACCTAGAGGCCTCGATGTGTTATTATTTCATTTCAATTACTTGGTACTTGTTCCAATACTTAAGTCGACTGTTGTTCAATAAAAACATTGTCAAAACGACTATTAAACAAACATCTCCGAGTACTTAAGATAAAAGCTTAAACCTATTTATTTTAATTATGAAACATTTTTAATGAATTTTGCTGTTGTTGACAGTCCTTTTTAATTTTTGTGGTCTTTGTCTACGTTAGTCATTCTATGTATGTATACTATGGGTAACTTATCAAGAATGTATTGGGTCTACCGCTTTTCGAAATTATTTAGTCTTATAAAGTTTTAATATAATATTATCTTTGTAATTATACATCTTTAGGGGCACATTTTGCTCATGTCAATGTTTAATTTATACTTATCATTAGACTTGGTTAGAAGTTTAATGTAAATCTACCAAATTAGGGTTTTAAAACACAATTGCGGTCTAGAAAGCTTAACGTAACCCTCATTAACTTTTAGATTTTAATTCATGACAAGATTGTGTAATTTTGAAGCGTAACTTACAATTTTTAGCTTTTCATAAGAGCTTAATGATGTTTTTTGAATGATAAATATTTCAATTTAGGCTGCCTTGGATGTAAAATAATATTGCGGTGAACAATTATTATTCATTACATTCGTGTCCTTAATTTTTTGCTGTTTTATGATAAAAGGTTTTAAACAGTACAGGTGGCCCACGTTTTTCTTGCCAATAGGTCAAGGTGTGTTTCTGACATTGTTGTTATAAAAATGACTTTAACTTTTGTCAATGACTAATATAAAAGTAGGTGTAAATTTACCGATGACGCGGGAGTTTTGGTGACAAGAGCTATTACTAAGTAATTGATACTAAGCAAGGTGAAGAACCTCAATAAAATTATATGTATAGAACCGAAAACGTAATTTACTTAAACAGCTATTTTGTGTCGACTTTGTAGTTTCATTTATTAACAGTTTTTATAAGTTCTAATAATTTATGGCACACTATATTGGTTTAACTTTAAATCCTTTACAAAATCAAACAGGTACCAAGTTCAACTCTAAGCATAGCGTAGGAAGATTAAGTTGGCTTTAAAGTCAACCCCCAAATGAAAGGATTATAAACTGTTTAATTCTCCAAAGTAACATAATGTTGCAATAATTTAATGATGGATTTGTATTCATAGAAAACTTTTGAAATACCTTTTCTGTTATTAGTAAGCTTGGTGAAATCTCTTGCATTTGAAAAGGTTATGTACTCAACGATAGAAATAGCTACGTACATATAATGAAATGGCACAGACATCATATTTCAACACCCTCACATCGTAATTAAGATAGATATATGTAAATAGCTTCATAATATATTAGGACTAAATAGTTTCACTGAATCATATACTGAAACCTTTGAACATCCCATCAAAATGTAATAATAAGTAGACGTAGAGTATACGGTGATGGTGGTGAGTAGTTAAGTTAAACCATTACCACAGCATAAATCACATAACAGTTGGTTTGTTGAGACCACCAGGTGTTGATCGTGTGGTTCGGGCTTCGATTCCTCGTGGAGGTGATTGGTTTTCTGTACAGTTTAGTTAGGGATAGACATCCCAACCTACTAATATTTAACTTCCACAATTCATAAACATTTGCTACTTGTAATAACGAAAAAAATATTTGGTTTGATTAGTTTTGTTTACCCATACTCAGATGTAAGATAGAAGTTTCTGAGTTGTGATACGCTATCACTTATTATTAGGTGAGATGAAGCTTAATGTAAAAATATCTAGCTAAGTCTAACTCGCGCATCAATAGTTCCATACATAAATTAATAATCGCAATATGTTTATTTTGGTTAACAACTAAAGATTTCCTGTTTTTGGATTTTTCACATTACTTACGCTTTATAGCATTGCTTTCTGGCAAATGTCATGATTCTATGTTAACAGGAAGTACCCTGGATTAGGATAGAATTCGATTCCACTGAAAAAATATATAAACTATTATAAAATATGCAAACAGAATATAAAAATCATTTGATTGCGCTTTGGATTTAGAAGATCGATTTTTTCACTACTGCATGGGAACTACTGAGTACTTGATATATCCACTCGTTTCTGAAAAAAATGTTTTCGACAGACAGATAAAGTGATCGAATATGAGTTCCAATTGTTGATAAATATTAAGGAATCCTAAAAAACGGTAAAAACCGTAATACTAAATGTAGGAACCGAATAGAACAAAAATAAACTTTGCTTTGGTAGCTCCCTGTCTTACCTATTAATACCCCAAAATAAGAGGGTTCACATTGCTGTGTTTCGTTTAAAGGATAAGGTAGGCAACGAATTTACTAGGTACACTGTGATTCTTGTGAGGACTGGCTACGTCGACTTGCTTGATCACAAAACCTACATGCACTAAAGGCGACTGTAATCGTAATCTGTTGTGTAGTCTGATTGCATCGCAATATGTAGATATACAAATATATATATATATACATATATATATATATATATATATATATATATATATACATATATATATATATATATACATATATATATATATACCTTACATTTGCACACTGATAACTCTAAATAATGTAATCACTTTACTTGTCTTCTTATCAAAATTTGACCTCACGGTAATGCCATTGAAATTGAGGTCTTCTACCTTTGAAGAGAACTTCAACTGTGTTCAAATAATTCCATTCCGTGGAAAATTTAAACAAGAGTAATGAACTTGCTGTAAACAAATTTTGAAACTCTGTGTTTGTTTTAATTGTAAATTAGATTTTAATTACATTAAACCACGACAATAAACTTTTTGTACCATACTTCTGAAACTACTAAGATTATTCTCCAAAGCAACTAATGGCTTAATATGAGCTTAAAGACATATTAGTTAGTAGTAAAAAAATGTAAGAATGTTAAAAATTAATAAATACGCATAAATTACAATATTTATTTCATGACCGTAATTCTGAATATATTTCTTCACTCTTATGGTAACATTGCACAATCACTCAGCCATATTTTAAGAGCAATAAAAACTGACGGAAATCGACTTTCCTCACCTTCCCATGTTGGGCGAAGGTCGTTCCAGTTTGGTGTGTTTACTTGTAACACGTTTTCCACGTGAACGGTATCTCAACAGGCGAAATTTCATATAAGAAGGTGACATTGCTATTTTCTAGTATATTTAACAATTTATGCTGATAAAGAACGATAACCTTAATTTTTTTTTTCAACAATTAACCTGTTTTAATATAGGCATTCCATCAAATATTTTAAAGATATATTAATTGTTTTTTTTTTATGTTTCCCTTATGCTCCTCTTTGAATAGTTTATTTGGTATTCTGAAGTTTTTATTAAAACACTATAAAAACAAAATAAAACTGGAATCGTCAAAAGTAAGAAACCATGGTGTAACTAGGTTTAAATATCGTAAAATATTCAAATTTTAATATTAATTTTTCATTTTATGCTGTATTAAATTATTTATAGTTTTTTAATAAAATAGCAGTTTTAGATTCTCGATGCTCATTTTTTATATTTTTATACGTATTCAAATGTTGGGTAAGGTGACATTCGATGTACGTTACTTTCATGCCATGTACCAACTCTAATTATTTTGTGAATTTTAAATGTTAATACATGCTTAATTGTATTTTATGCATATATATCAATCTATAAAACTGAACGCTTTCAACGCTTTAGCGTTAAAATTTCTTTTTTCAAATTCAATACTTTTTTCAATAATAATATTCACAAGTACTGTCTGTGTTGCAGCAAAAAGTAATATTCTAAATACTTGCTATGTTTTATATGCTGACAAGCAGCTCACAATATACTCGTATAATAGAAAATTTTGATTGACAAGACATATTTGAAAATATATTTTTATTGTTGGGTTTGCTTATATTTTAGTAATTCTCTTTGATATAAACAATTTATAGCAATAAACCTGTTATAGCGAACTCTATTTTTTTGTGTTCTCTAGGGGTATTTATTAACACGATTATGGGCTTTGACTCCTAAAGGAAAGAATTGATTCAAAAAACTACGTTCAAAAAGATATTTACTCGTTATAAACTTGAAAAAAAAAAGAGAAAAATATTATCGACCGACCGGCAGCGTAGATAATCAATCCCAGAATTCAAGTAATGAAAGCACCTAAATATTGAACTCTATCATCGTCATCATTATTTTATACGTTTTTATTTTAAAGACAGTTTTTATACGTTGGAGACCTAGGGGCATGAGCCTACCTTAACTATGTTCAGGCGATTGGGCCTTAACTACCCTGGTCCTGTCCGGCTGATCTTTGAATTGCTTCGCAAATGTATGCAGATTAATTACGTCACGATGTTTTCCTTCGCCGTAAGAGCGTCGGATAAATGAAATTCGAAAAACATAAAACACATTCGTACATCGCAGCATCGACCACGAGCCCAGCGAATTATCCAATCCGTAGATCAGTGTCGAGACCCACCCCAGATCAGTGCACTGTTGCCACGAACGCTCATTGATTCTGTTGAACATTGAATTATATAGACAAATTAAATGGGAATTCTAAAAGATTTTTTTTCTAAAATTCAATTCAATTCAATTCTAAAATTGATAGAGCTATGTGTAATTCACGACGATCTTAGGGATTACACGCAGTATACTCCACTTACTTCAGACATATCTACTTCGCAAGGTGATACAAAGAACTAAAGCTCGTACGCATATATCATCAAAGTCACATTGTCTAGTATATTTACGTAATGCCAAGTATATGTCTATCATTAAAGTCATATTATCCTGTACATGTACGTAATGCTAAGAATGTCAAAGGACGGGGCACGCTTTACAAGTAGTTTTAAATACCGATTAAATAAGTCAATTTTGTAAATGTTTTCTATATTTATATTTACTGCACATTTAACGAAAACTTCATTCACTTATTAACCTTTCATATCAAAATACGTTAATACTATTCGACCTCGTATATCGTATCTCGACATAGGTTTGAAATCCCTGCAAGTAGCGACGTTGAGATTTTAATTTATTAATTGCAATAATTGAAAAACAAAAGCTTCATATTGCCGACTAAGCTAAGACTAAGCCGACACACGTGTCAATCGATACATAAATCACGTTAGCACTTTGATAATTGGTTTAACAGAAGTTTCATCTTACTTATATATTTTTAGTTATAGTATCAATTTAAACAGGCTGACAAAACTACCGGCCATAAGCTACGTTCACCAGAGTACTTATAAATTGTTAGATTGTGAGTAAATGAGTACAAAATATTTACACAAATATATTGTTTAATTCACAACAACTGCTGGTATTGTATAGTATAACACAGAGATGCGTGACACTGTGTTTATAACGGCGTTTATAGGATTTTCAATACTAATACAATAGAACTTTTGTTAGACTTTGAATTCGTGTCTATTATATTTCTTATCATAGAAACATAAAAGTGTTTGATTTGAAATATTATATAATAAATATAAACATCATCATCATTATTTCAGCCTATAGACTCCCACAGCTTGTCATAGGCCTCCCCAAGGTTGTAAATATCATAATCACAGGAGGAATGCCGTCTTTATGTTAGATTGTACTCAAAACAAACATAGCATCTTTTTAACCGGGCATCTACATTTCCAAATAAAAAAATATGCTTACCTTACATATTGCAAACAATTAGTTACTTATTTCTATGTTGTATTAATGTATTTTAAATCATTTTTAAAACGCAATTATCACAAACCTATTTCAAAAAGTTAGTATCTTCATCCATATTCGCTAGTCTCAACCACCAGACTACGAAGACGATTCAAGTTTTAAATTCTAAATGTAAATTGATGAGTTTCGTAATATTACTAGAGCCCACATCCGAACTTTGTAGATATACGGTCACGCGGCATGTAGTTGAAAACTTGTATAATAGACAAAGATGCAATTAATATAATTAAATAAAATAAAAAATAATTATGACTATATAGTACAATGTATTTTATATACATATAGTATAGTCATAATGGATCGGATATGTACTTTTTGTATAAATTTTATAGAATACAAACTGTATATATATTAGACATGATACCACGGTCTCATTCTATTATCGCACTGCTCGCTATCACCAGGGTCTCCAACCTCACACGTTGGAGCCTAAGTGTTCATACAAAGTGCAGTTTTTGAGAAATTACCTTTCACGCACGCTCCGCTTGTGGTATGAACTACCTGCCGAGGTTTCCCTCGGGGGTACAGTATGGGGGTTTTCAAGAATGCAGTAAAGTAATAGTTTTTGAAAGATCGGCATTACTCCTCATGCGTTTATAGGGTACGGCGACTGCTTGCAATCAAGCAGGTCGTATGCCATTGTAACTCCGTGGTGGTATAAAAAATAGACAATAAGTGTTCACTTTGGTAGAATACCAACCATCTTTGATCATAAACAGTGACGTTGTT
Source organism: Scirpophaga incertulas (assembly GCA_036419045.1). Lineage (NCBI taxonomy): Eukaryota > Metazoa > Arthropoda > Insecta > Lepidoptera > Crambidae > Scirpophaga > Scirpophaga incertulas. The sequence goes on from CM071641.1 coordinate 12,850,062, forward strand.
ATTCTGAGTCATAATTGCGTAGTTTCCAGGAAATGAAATGCGTGATTGTGAACTGTGGATTAGTACGGACAGCAATATATAACAATTCAGCCCGATATCGCGCCCAACATTCATTATGGCAAATTGTTATTCAAGTAATCTTGTCACTGATATGAAAAGTGCAAATCTAGAGGTGACTTTGTTGATCGTGTACGTTAATGGACTACCTGTGTAGATTGTTGTTGCGACCCGAAATTGCCAATAAATAAGTCTACTGTATTCGCTATCTAATCTATGTATATATAAATGACAATACTAGCACTTACACCTTATATTATACACTTGTGTTTATGTGCACAGCACTTTAGTATATTTGATGTATATAAAATAATGTTAGTGCTTGTGTAATATATCTAGATTCTACTATTTAAAGTTAATATTTTTAACCACACATGTGCAAACTAAAGAATTACTAATTTATCATATCAATTACATGTCAGCGTAACATTCTTTTTATAGCTTTAGACTGCTGCTTTCGCAAAAAAGCCGCCTTACTTTTGGTCTTTATATGTATAAGTGTAGCAATAAAGTTATCATTTACTCCCATCACCTTTTATGATAAAGTTTTTAGAGACTATGATTTCATAGGTCTAAATAATTTACTTTCAATTTGTATATTTAAATGTGTTGAAATTTTTTTTAGGTATATTAAATATAGAAGTATTCTGCGCCAATCCGGTGACATTTGGTATTCGTCTTCTAAAACTACTTATATTGTGGTTTTCTTTGACCACGCCCTCTTCACTTGTAGACTTTGATGATGCCATAGCATCTAAGTGTAGCTAAGACTATGGTCTTAGCTACCTACTGAACACGGAGAGACTATATTGTCACCTTGTTCTAGATACCATGTTGACACTCAAATTGTTGACACTCCCTGTGCGGCGAGATGCGGGCAGACAGCGACGCGGTTGTGATCGACTCAACCGCGTCAAGTGCTGACTTGCATCTTGACGCAGCAAAAACGTTACGCACGTTTTGCACCTTGTATTCACGTTGGAATCATCGAACGTAAAAGCACATCTACTTAATTATGAAAGAAGAAAAATATAACAATATCTATTACAAAATTGTAACTATAGACAAACATAGCCAGGATTATTTCATAATGAACTAGTTCGACTCGGTTTTTTTTCCTCAGGAGAGGAGAATGAGAATCGTCATGGATACCACCGCAACAGGCAAGCAGGGATGCGGTGATTATGTCGGACTCCTGGTGAATCGAGGCGGCTAACAGACCTACCGACTAAACTCAACCTAGCCTTGGCCATAAGGGCCCTAAGGCTTCAATGGAGAGGTTTCGACTCGGCTTCGCACGGTTATTATATGATTTTTGCTACTATGTTATTATACATATAAACCATCCTCTTAAATCACTCTATTTATTGTTAAAACTGCATAAAAAATATGAGATTTAGATTTTTAAGTAATTTAAAATAGCGAATAGACAGTGGAAGCGACTTCATTTTATACTCCTCGTATATGAAGAATACGATAACGCTATCCATGAAAGACGGAGGACACTTCTCGCTGAAAACTACTTTTTTATGGTAGTCTGTTTAAACTGAAAAAACACTGAACGAACACTGAAATTTATTTGTTGGAAAATCAAAATGAAGTTAATTCAGGTTAAATTAATTCTTTCATAGCCCTGTTGCTAGATTAGAAGTTACTCAATAAACTAAATAACTAAAAACAACTCCATATCATTTCGAGGTAAATTCAAATAATATTGCAATTCTCAACAGATGATTTTATTTAGTTATACGAGTATCGGAAACGGGCGATACTTATTAATGTATTTTTCAAAATGTTGCAGTTGGGTGTGTAATATTTCTGCCATTGTCCCAATACTTCTGTACTAATATGTTTACAGACTGCACTGACTCATGAATTTATATATCACTGATTACATATATTTACAAAATATATTAGACATTAATATTACCAAACCACACCGCTGATTAAGTACTATATATAGGCTATATACTAGCAAAGTTCATTAAAGAAAGCTCGAGCCACCGTGGAATCGTATCTGAGAAAAGAAGAGTACTTTAATAATACGTTATGAATCCCACAAAACATTTGCATTTATTTTTTGTTAATCCCACATTATATAACAACATTATATAACGTACAAGAGAATGACGTTTTATCGTCGATAAATTCTCAACTCTAGTCAATATTTAATGGATTTTTGTGCAAACTCTGTCGCACCTGCACCGTTAGTCATTGATACTACCATCGCTACTACTGTAGTCCGAATCCGAGTGTCAGATTCAACTGTGGGGGAGGGGGAAGGATACTGTCCTACGCGGACGATACCGCAATAATTTTTACAGCTAAAACATGGGACGCAGTTAAGATTATTGCTGAACGTGGTATGATGATAGTCAATCATTGGCTTACTGAAAATCTCCTTACGCTTAACACCCTAAAAACGCAGTTTGTCTGTTTCGCGCCATATATTAATTTACAGCCCTCACAAAATTTCATAATAAAAATTCATTCCTGTCACAATCCTACCAATAACACATGCAGCTGTCCGGAAATCCGGAAAGTACATTCAATCAAGTACCTCGGAATAATGGTAGATCAAAGACTAAGTTGGTACCCCCAACTTGAACTAACTGCGGGGAGAATATGAAAGCTGATATGGGTATTCAAAACTAAGAGATGTTATGGATACTGAGCTAATTAAGAAAGTTTATGTCTCACTTGCCCAATCTGTCCTTACTTATTATATTGCAGTAGGGGGGGGGCGCAGCAAAAACATATTTTATTAATCTTGAGCGAGAGCAAAGGTCTTTAATTAAAGTAATATATCGTAAACCCTATAGATTTTCTACCGACGCTTTGTACTCTACTTCAAATCTTCTTTCTGTCAGGAAACTTTATATCCTTAACACTATCCTAAGCCTCCACAAAATATTGCCATTTGATAAAGGTATTTATAAGAAAAGAAGAAGCGACTTAGCTGCTCCTACATACGCCGCTCAAACGGCCTTCGCTAGTCGGCAAAATCTAGCGCAGGCCGCACGTGTGTATAATAAAATAAATCGTAAACTCAATATTTACGCTATGACACTTAAGAACTGTAAGAAAGCTCTTACAGAATGGCTTGCTACTCTTAATTATAATGACACTGAAGACATTCTAGTTTCATTTAAGTGACGACAATTTATCATTTACAAGGACACACACATACTTAATCACATACACACACCACACATTTACACATGCACACAAACACACACATACACTACACATAATTACTATACTTACTTTTTTGCACATCAACAGAATCTCTTTTCTTTTACTTTGTAATTTTTTGTACTAAAAATGCCATGTAAATCTTTAGTATTGTTCGAAGGAAGAGCGAGGTTTCCCATCACAAGTGTTTCGACTACTTTCTGGGAAACCCCAGCAACTTATAATGATTTACCTAAATAAATGCATTTTATTTTATTTTTTATTTCAACTGTCGTCTTTTTTTTATTAGAATGATAATCACTCAACACATAAGCAGTAATCTGTGTTGTCATCTCAATTAAGTCGTATTTGTATAATATTGACACCGTTGATTTATTTAATTAGAACAAACTACATTAAAAATTCTATCGTAATATTTGCCTATATTTGAAGATGCTGTAGCGTTAGGTAATCTAGTATTTAAAATATATTGTTTATATTATTAGAAAAGTATAATAATATCATATGTAGTCAGAAGCATAGACCTGCTGAAGTTAATTAATTCTTCATTTGAGTAAATATATACCAAGACCTGATAACCTAAGTATTTCATTATATATACACACCTATATATACATAAATTTTATTAATTACAAACATATTTTCTTTTTGTATAAAACAAAAGATATATTTGCATTTGTATTTTAATTTGAATATAATATAACCTAGGAAATATGGATATCGTGTAAAAAAATGTTGAAAACATAAATCTAGAAGTATGCAGCCTTATATTCACAAAAATATTGAATTAAGCATTCACCTTAACGGAATTAGCTTGAAAGAGCGTTGGTGTTTTATAATTAATACGAAATTAATCTCTTATGAGAAGCACTTCGTTCTATCGGAATGTTTCGCAATTATAATTAGTTCATAATTCATTAGAACTTTGTGGCGTCGATAATTTAACCAATTCGAGTGTATAAGTATATCTGTAGATATAAAATAAGCGCATGGTAAGTCCTACCAGAAAGAAATATGTAATAAGACAAGGTATGTATGTCACGGTGATACTCTCAGAAGTATATTAGAAATATTTACTTTGCTCAGAAGCCCTTTTTATTTTATCCCATTTTACTAGCTGTTTCGTCTTAGAACGGCCACCAAAGTTAACCAAACAGGCGAGTTTACACCTTTTCGCGAAGCATTTCGTTGTATTTTTACATCTTCATGTCTTTGGCCTGGATAGTATTAAAAATCTAATTTTGTCAAGGAAGGATATTTTCAGTAAACATATAAAACGTACTAAGCTTTATTTATGTATATTATACATTATTTAAATTCAAGGAAACCGAACTAATTGAATGTAAACTAAATATTTTCATCGATTTTGAAAGTAGGGTATTTATCGGAAAAATAAAAAAGTGATTCTAATTTCATTTTTAGTAATTTTAATTACCTTCAACATTTACTGAAAGTATCAAATATATTATATAGATAGAAACAGAATCTAATTCCCCCTAGAGTAAAAAGACTTTCGGCTTGGTTCAATTGGAGGAATAGTTTCTGAAACTGAAACGTTGTTTAGGATTCCAAAGCTCGCTTTCAGTTTTAGTGTGATAATTATTTAATTCCCTATTAGGTTAAAATATTGATTCGAAGAACGTAATTAGATACTTTTAAAATCTAGTTTTCTTAAAAAATGTTTTTTTTTAAATACATCGATCGTACGTTTAAGCAATATTGTAGCACATCGAAAAATTCTTGATATCTTTTCAACAAGCAGGTTTTACGGTTGAAGCAGGCTAACACATCGTTGAAAGCATGGACGTATTGTTTTGGTTATGATTGGATACGAGTTACAAGATATCATGTAGATATCTCGTATAGATAGATCGCATTTTGCCAGATAATGTAAAACTGCAAGAATTGAAATTAATCAAAGTTCCTTAAAAAGCAATTAATATGGTGCAACGTTCAGAACAGCAGAACATCAAAATGAATTTTTATACTTTCCATGTAGTTGAGAATATTGCAGTATTGAATACTCAAACTCAAACCATGAGTTTGAGTATTCAAGAAGCCGTAAAGGCATTCCATCTGGTATCCATCCATCAGATATTATATCTTAGAAAAATGACACAATTGGCATACCAAAACACAAGTTATACATACCATACACAACACAACACAAAAAGTTGTCTGTTGTTATAAAAGAGTGCAAGAGTCTCTTAAATTTATGTAAAAAAGATATAAATAAAATTTCCGTAATTATGTTTATTACGTTAGTTTTTGTCATCATTATCATTACTGATAACTGATAATCTCTTTCTGTTTATCTGCCTGTCGCGCTTTCACCACTTAACCAAACAATCAAAACTACTGAAGCGAGTGGTCTAGATGGCATTCCAGCGATCGTGCTCAAGAAGTGTGCAGCGGAGTTGACTCCAGTCCTGACACGTTTATAGCGCTTGTCGTTTTCTACTGGTTGTGTGCCAAAATCTCGGAAAGAAGTCAATGTGTAGCCGGTCCCCAAAAAGCGAGACCGTTCCGATCCGGCTAACTATCGCCCTATAACCGTCACCTCCATTCTGTACAAAGTCATGGAGAGGATACTGAATGCCCAGCTGATTCGACACCTAGAAGGTCACTCGCTAATTAAAGACCGTCAGTATGGGTTTCGTCCGAATCGGTCTACAGGTGACCTTCTAGCGTTCCTCTTGCACAGATGGGGGGAATCTATCAACAAGCGCGGTGAGTCTGTGGCTATTAGCCTCGACATTGCTAAAGCTTTCGATAGAGTATGGCACAAGGCTCTCCTTTTCAAGCTTTCAGCATACGGATTGCCTCAAGGAAACTCGGTCCTGAACAGGGTGCGACGGTATTTTACCCCGGAGTAACTCTGCCGGCTTTATAAAACTCAGGTCAGGTCCTGCGTGGAATATTGCTCGCACCTATGGGACGGCTCCGCTCAATACCTTCTCGAAGCTCTGGACAGATTGCAGCGGTGCGCAATCCGCATAATCGGCGATGTAGAGGCAACCAACACCCTCGAGCCTCTACAACTTCGTCGTGATATCGCCTCTCTTAGCGCCTTCTATCGGATGTTTCATGGGAATGCTCTGAAGAACTTTTTAGCCTTATCCCTCCCTCTCCTTTCCTTTATAGAAACACACGTAAGGGTCTTCGGCGCCATCCATACACAATTTCCCCATACCACACCGCACTAAGAAATTCCAAGATTCCTTCTTCTGCGGTACTTCCCTCACTTGGAATCCTCTGCCTGCGTACGTATTTCCTACATCCTACAACATGGGTTCCTTCAAAAGAGGCGTAAAAAAGCACCATTTGGGCCGGCAGGGATAGGGCAGGTAGGAGAGTGGAGTAATGTCATTATCCTATCTGTCATCTCATTTGGGCCTCTTTCACCGCTTAACATCAGGCGGGAGGAAGTCATCTGCCGGGCCTAGCATTCAAAAAAATTGATTTAAATGAAATCTAGTACACAGATTGTCTAGAGCCAATGAAAGCATATAGTCATACTTTTTAATTCAAAGTAAGATAAAGTTAGAAATAGAGGATAAAAGTTTGAATGGAACGTATGTCATTTTAGTTTTGTAAAAATCTTTACAAATTTATTTATTAAGCATTTAATTAGAGATAAATTAATATCACTTTCAATGTTTATAATTTATTAATAATTACCCTTGAGGGTAAAAATAGGGAATAGTAATATATATTTGAGTAGGCTCACACATTTATTAATTTTACATAGATTAACATTATAGTTTTGAGTCCTGGAAAAAGATATAGGAACATTTTACTATGGGAAAATATATTTCTCTTTTGGAAAAGACTGACAAAAACAGCAAGTCGGGTTTTGATGCAATTTCATATGAGGATGGCAGAAAACAAAGGGAAGAATATAAAATATTTTTTACCGTGGGAAAGTATATTTTCCTTTCCCGTATAACGAAAAGCCATATATTTTATAAAGAAACAATAAGTAACTGCATATATTGATGAATGGGACATTTTTTGTATGTCTATCGTCTTTTAAACAACCACATTTTTTTTATTTTATTATTAACTTATTTCCGGGAGTAAAAAATAAAAAGTTATTTTATTGTTGTAAATCACAGCGCTATTAAAAAAAATCCAATTGATAAATTAATAATTTAATTATCTTGTAATTTGCTATAGCTACCATACAATAAAAATAAAAGAGTTGAGTCTACGTATGGGATTATACTCGTATAGACAGTAATATACAATATGATTTATATGTTATTTAAAAAATACATGGAAAGTAAATAAATGAAATAGTTCCATATGATCGAATAATATTTTTATATAATTGACTAAATTAAGTAAATTTCATCTCAAATAATAATTAATATCTCAAAGAAATAATAATAATTTAGTAACTTTTTATAATAAATTGAAGCATACCCTACAAATTACGATTTCGTTCATTAACGAAATATCTTTTACCATCTAGGAGATCACCACCATAACAGAGTGAGGCAGCTCTTCACGTGCTGCCTCAGAGAGGGCGTGTTCCCCATCGACTGGAAGTCGGCCAGGCTGGTGCTGCTGAGGAAGGTAGGAAGGACCGAAAACGTTCCGTCGTCGTTCCGTCCGATCTGCTTGCTGAACGAGGCGGGGAAGCTCTTCGAACGAGTTATCTCCGCCCGTATCAGCGAGCACCTGTCGCGCGTGGGTCCCGACCTGTCGGACTGCCAATTTGGATTCCGGCAGGGGCGATCGACGTTGGACGCTGTCCAGCGCGTGCGGTTGCTGTCGGAATCCGCAGTCCGAACGGGGGGGGTGGCTCTGGCGGTGTCTTTAGACATCGTCAACGCCTTCGGCACCCTCCCCTGGCAGGCCATCAGGGGGGCACTCGACCACCATGAGTTGCCCCCCTACCTGCGAGCCGTGGTCGGGGACTACTTGCGCGACAGGACGATCGGAGTCAAGGGAAGGAACGAGACGGAAACGGAGAGAGGGATCGAATGCGGCGTTCCGCAGGGGTCAGTTTTGGGACCCCTCTTATGGAACCTCGCGTTCGATGCGGTCCTTCGCACCAGTCTTCCTTGCGGCGTGAGTGTCGTCTGTTACGCTGACGACACTCTCGTCGTGACGACCGGGGCCGACTTCGAGCAGACGCTCAGGCTTGCCGAGCTGGGGGTGGCGTGTATCGTGAGGGCGATCCGCCGGCTGGGTCTAGAAATAGCGCCGCACAAGACCGAGGCGCTATGGTTCCACGGCCTTCCAAAGCGCCGGGAACCACCCAGCTGCCGGATACGGGTAGGTGACGCGGAGGTCCAGGTGGGGCCCTACATCAAGTACCTTGGCCTCACCTTGGACAGCAGATGGAGCTTCGAGGAGCATTTCGTGCGATTGGTCCCCCGAATCAAGAGGGTCGCGGGCGCCTTACATCGCCTGCTGCCCAATCTCGGGGGACCGAGGGATGGTGTTCGCCGCCTGTACGCGAGCGTCGTACGGTCCGTGGCCTTGTATGAGGCCCCCGTGTGGTCGCAAGACTGCACGAGGCCCTCCCGCTGCAGAGCTCTGCTCCGGAGCATGCAGCGGACAATGGCTATACGGATCGTGCGAGGCTACCGTACGATCTCGTACGAGGCGGCGACGGTTCTGGGGCGGTCCCCCCCTTTCGAGATCCTGGCCGACATGTACGCGGTGATGTACAACGCACTGCGGCATGTAGGTCGGGGGGCGACGGGGGGAGTCCCCGGCACCAGCGCACGGAATGCACAGACGGGAGTTGCACCGACGGGCCGAGAGGGCCTAGCGTGCGCAGCTAGAGCGTGGGGGCTGCGTGCGTCAGCGCGCCGTCGGTGCGGTACTCCCGCACTTCGAAGCTTGGCTCTGCGGGAGGGCGGAAGTCACCTACCGCTTGACTCAGATACTCACCGGACATGGTTGTTTCGGTGAGTATCTGAGTCGAATAGGGAGGGAGGACACGACACGATGCCACCATTGCGCATCTGACCTCGACTCGGGCCAGCACACGCTGGCGGAGTGCCCTGCTTGGGACTCCGAACGCCGAGTCTTGGTCGAAGAGATCGGGCAAGATCTGTCTCCGCCAGCGTTGATTGCGGCAATGCTGGCGGATGAGGGAGGTTGGAGGGCTGTGGTCTCCTTCTGTGAAGCGGTGATGCTCCAGAAGGAGGCCGCCGAGCGGGATCGGGAGATGGCCGATCCCGCTCGAAGAAGGCGGCCTCGGGCCAGATAGCCTGGCCTGAGGCGCCGCCACGGGTCGCTGGCGGGCGCGACGCAGTTCGTGCCCGTGGAGGCGACCCGGGAGGGACCTCACCCCCGGATGGCCGGGGGGTGACGTCGTAGGAGGTTGGAGGGGAGGAGGCGGCAAGATCACTCCTCCCCGAGAAGGGCTCCCCTTACGCACCCAGGGGTGCAAAGGCCGGGGGTCCTCAGTTGCGACACTCGATCCTGAGGGCCCCCTACAACGCCAGAGGATGGCCATCGCTGAGGTTTTTAGTGGGTAGGCCTCCCCCTTCTGGGGAGGAGAGCCCCACATAACCACCGGCTCTCCGCAGCCGGGGTATGCAATTCAATGCATTTTCCTCAGCGTAACAAAAAAAAAAAAAAAAAAAAAAAAAAGGAGATCACCACCATGCATTGTGATTGTGAATTGCAGTGTATTTTATATGGACTATTTTGAACAATACGTGACAACACCACAAAATTCGCGGACGTAATGTTCAATATACATAATGTTTTAGGACCAGCGCAATTCAGTAATCAGTTATAATACCGGTATCAGTTACCATCCGGTAGCTAGTCTGCTACTTTGACAATTTATAGTCATAAAAAGTAACAATTCTAAAATATTTAACATTAAGGATGTCATATCTAATCTTTACTTGTTACCCTTGATTAATAAGTGGTGCCAGTTGTTTGCACTTAATTTATTACTACAAATGATAATTGTAGTCCATATACATCAAATATAATATTTACTAATTAGCTGAATAGTTGATAGGGGAATAGTGATAGCAAAAGTAATTAAATCTCAATAACAATATCAATAACGACACTTTTTTATTGAACGAATCGTTATATAATACAAGCAAAGAATTTCTGTAAGATGTAACCAGTCATCTATAGATATTACTATCAAAACAATGTAAAAAAAAATTAAATGGATTAAATTGAAAACAATAATATCGAATTAGTACTAAAATATCTTTGCCTTTCAATATATATATTTATTTATCACTTTTTTTTTTTACATGACTGTTTATAATATTTGAGAAATCACTACAATAACAGATGCTTAATATCTTATACTAAAATAGTATATTTGTAGTTTATTGTGTATGATTTTATTTTAAAAATTATACAAATCAATACATACACGGCTTAAAGGCTTATTATTTTAGCAATTCTCTTCTTGTTTAATTAGAGTTTATTTTAGCCCGATAAGCTTCTGCTTATTCTACTGATGTTTAAACCGTTCAGATCACACCACAACTTAACAAGATAGAAAATTTGCAACAAAATTATTCAACCTTCTAACGCATAATGCTGTGCAAACGCCCTGTGGTGCGAGAATAGTGTTTAATATTTCGATCATATGCAATAAACTTGCTTTCTTGCAAATTTCGTGATTGTAATGTGACAATCAAAAAATAAGTCAAAGTCAAATTGAAAGTTTATTTCAGTATAAAATTTTCCGCCGTTGACTTGATAATGGCACAGTTCTTTAATATATATGTAATAATATGTTCTAATCTTGATTGATTTCTTTTTTGATTTTGATGATGATTGATATAAATACTATACTTGAAATATTTTGCACTCCCATATCACTTTTATGAAAATTAATTTAATATAGATCTGAAGCTGTGTGTTTGTAAATCAATCACCTAGAATATACTTTTAGGTATAGTGTAAATATTAAATAGGTACATATATATCATTCCACAAATATAATGCGTCCAAATATCATTCTACATTGCGTAAACATTTTTTGATGCCAATTTACTAATTAGTATTCGAGGCACATGTTTCTTTGAAGATGTTCACTTGTTTCAATCGAATAAATGTACTTGGGTGTTTGAATTTATTATAGGCACCTAAGCTTTTCAAGTATTTTGCTATATTTTGTGAAAGAACATTGAATATGTATTTGTAACATAATAGCAGCCACATGTTTTCCCATATTTCAAGACGTGACATACTCGAGATTTGCTATTTGGTAATAATAGAAGTAAAGTGTAACGATTCTTAAACAAATCTGTTTTTATGTAAAACTCATACGTGGTATTTATAACTATGTATTATTTTGTAATGATTTTTTACAAAATCATATGTAGTACCTAATTGAATTATGTACACTAGCTCTTAATTGAAGATGTAACTTTAACATTTCAGAAAGTTCGCAATGGAATAAGAGGAACATATTGTTGTTTTATTTAGTATGGCACATTTTATTTAGCTTGTTTTGGGACAGGATAATTTAGGTAAGTGTTTTACTATGTTAGTAAACAAGTGGGGTTATGGCCACTAGCCAAAACGGCGTGGCCATTTCCAAGCGTGTCCAGGCGTGTTGTCCGGTCATAAAACCATTCTACTCTCTTACTATGTGTTGATAGATTCCCATATACTATTTACGATAAAAATGTATGATGAAATGACCACCTAGTTATTACCAGTATTCATAACAAAAAGCCACATATATATATATATATACCTGACCTATTAGTGAGAAATCTAGTCAATTCCGTCCATTGGGTCTCGAGTTATAGCGCGCACATTATAACTAAAAATGTAACATCGTTAAGTAACCTAAGTGCTTCCCCTGCCTCACTAAACTACTAGTACGAAAATTAGTTAATGACGTTGAATTTTCACAAACATATCATTTAATGTAACCTCTCGTCTAACTTTAAGTGTCTAGGATCATACCTAAAAATAATATATAACAGAGCTGTATCGATGTTCATGTCGCTATTTTATTTTATGTATGAGAAAACAATGTTAATTCGCGTAAATAATGTCATTTTGCGTACACATTTTGCGATATGTAATTTTGCATACGTATCAATTTGCATTACGAGAATACGTATCGATTTGCGTATATTAATTCGCATAAACGTTCATATTTGTTATTTCACGTATTAAAAGGGCTCATTTTGAATAGATATCATTTACCATTATGCGTTAACAATCTAAATGCGTCATTATACGTGTAACCCTATTTTAAACCTATTACTTTACGAAAGCTATCATTCTTCGTAACGCCACTGTAGCTACGGTTTGGTAGCTGGTAACATCGTAGCTCGTAGCATATACCGTAGCGGACGTAGCAGCGTAGCTGTCTGGGCGGCTATCACCTACGCAGGACCCGACACTTCGTCGCGCGTACTAGTAGGTATATAAACCGTAGCGGTCCATACAGCGGCTCATTTGCTTTCACCCAGCATCGGCGACGAACACGGAAGGGGTGGCGACATCACTGGCTTGCTGCTACAAACGACGTGCTACTATCTACTATCAGTCTACGTGACTTCTGACAAGTGAGGTGGGTTTAATTTATTACTGTATTATTTCTTTTTGTTTTGATTCCATTTTATTTTAATAATATATTTGTAAAAAAATCTGTTATAATTTTAAATTGTTAGAGATTTAAAATTACACTTTAAACACAAAGGCAACTGTAATTTATGAAATTACTTACACAAATTTTATAACAAATAATACTGGTCATTATTTTAGTCACCACAGTATTTTTATTATTTTTGTTAGCAACAATTAATTTATTAGATATCTAAAAATTTTTGTTATTATCGGCATGTAAATATCTAAGCAATCTTTATTTGAAGAATGAACTGTTCCAATCTTCAATAATAATTCATCATATTTACTTTGATTTAATTCTTAATAACATATAATTTATTCTTAAATACATGTGTGCGCAAAATTTTAAATCAAACTATTCAATTCCATTCTTCCACATTAACCAAAAAATATGACAACAAAAAAAGTGTGTAATTAAAAATTATTTAAATATATAAAAGATATTTCTTACGTTTGATGTTTAATCAAAAGATTACTTTTCGTCGGTTATTTTTTCATATTTGTACAAATAAAATATAATCACAAATAAGCATTTATAATCTTGCTTTATTAGTAACCTAATGTAAAGACATTTAATTTGATACTGTTCCTTTCGTAGGTTTCATATTTATAAAGTATTCTTTTTTTGCATAACAAGGTAAAGAATAAATAATGTGTTTCAATTTTCTTTCGGGTGGAATAAGTACTCGGTAGACATAATAAGTCATGTCGGCAACTCAGTTTGCTAGAAACGTAAATTCTATTTGCGGTTTACTTGAAAATTTTTAAATTAATATTAATATAGTATATAGCATTTTTAACATACATAAATTAAATAGCCTTTTTAAATAATATAAAAAGTAACAATAAAAAGACAAATTATCTTTTATTGAAATATATTTCAAATCCTTTCCTGAATTTCATGATCACATAAGTAAAGATGCATCACCAAATAGATCATGTGACACATAGCTGAAGTAACCCAGAGACGTAAAATAGGATCTGCAGCGTGTGGACATGTTCTTAGCAAAATCATGCATTACATAAAGCTTGACATACCACAAATACTCACCAAAGAAACACAGCACCAAAAAGTATCAAATACATAATTTATAAGTATTAATAAATTTAAAAAAAACAAATAATTTTGTGAGGACGGAAATGCCAAGCTATAGCGACAATCAAAATAGATAAATAAAAATAATAAAAAAGAAGGAGAGGTTTAACCGCATGAACTAATCTCGCGGCATGTGCATTTTTTTTTATACAAGTATAAATCATATAGTCTACATACTTTATAAAGTTATCCAAGGATTATGAAATATTTTAGGTATAACACACACTTGACGCAAATGTTTACCATACTAATTTCTTTTCACAATAAAATACCTAATATTTTGTTTATACATATATTTATCTATCTCGTGAATTACCAATAAGGTCCGAATTTCTTTACAACATGAATTTGGCAAGACTTAAAAGTCTTAGAAGAAATTAGGCAGGACTATTCGGCAAGTTGTCTTAGATTAGATTTAGGTGAAGCCTTAGAATTATAGTTCTAACGTATTATACTCGTACATATTGTCTTATTTTACACAGTACTCAAAATTTCCTACCATTAAATTTGTAACTTAAAATTATACAACAATACATTTTATACAAACTTTGTTAATAAAACTGTGCGGGGAAGTTTAAAGAACTTCCTTTATAACTTTCAAATTGCATTTTCAAACTGGCTTAATAATTGTATGAGTAACAGACTCCTTAATATGTGATAATTTCTGATAACAGTGTCAAGTGTGTTATTTATATAAAATTTTCGCTTATAGCACAAAAGCTTTTGCATATTATAGGGTTCATCAAAATATAGTTTAATTTCAGTTTATAGACATGGGATTTAATGCAATATGTTGCAAAAATTAACTTTCTGAGAGAATAAATGTCAAAATTTTCAAAAAGCACTATTTATAGCTTCATTAAAACATTATAAATGTGCATTTATATATAGTATATATCAATATATCTCGATTTATTTTTTTACTTTTATTTCTTGTTATTACGATAATATTAATTGTAATTGCAATAATGATAGTATTTTCTATAAATTTGAAATGAGGATTCTATAAGTACAAATATTAAGTCACTTTATTTTTTACTGTAAATTTGGATCTGAAATTCAATAAAAAGTTAAATTAATAGAACCTATTTAAGCTCTGTTAATTGCCATTAAGAAGATTCTTTAACTTTTTTCCTATTCTGACAACAAGCCCAGAACTCTGTAGTTATTGGTTATAGTTACAAATAACGCTAGATCAAAGACAGTCAAATCCACAATTTTTTTTATTCGAAACCTTAAATATTTTTTATAATAAAATGTTGTTAATGTTAATCATTAAATTCAACTTCACTAAACTTACAAATTAATAAGCTATTGGGAATCTCAATCTAAACGGATCTAAAGTACAAGTCATTTCAAGTCTTTATATATCCTTAATTACACACTTAAAACCGAACATTAACAATTCTTGATAAATAAATAAGTAAAGTAAACAAACTTGCAATTGGTAGAATTCGTGAACGCGAAAATTATACAAAAATAGATGATTTCTGATTTACGACTGTGAAATTGTAATATGTTGAAATATAATATATTTGTATATTTTTACACGATTTTTAAACACTGAAAAATAGAATATTTTAAAGAGATTACATTTTAAAAAGTAAAGCAAATGGATTAACTTCAGTCGCGTTAATTACTCAAATAATATAAAGACAAAACTACATATATATCATTACTTTAACATTAAACATTGTTTATTATTTACTTACGATTTTAAGTATTCTCAGCAACATTTTTTTTAATTCTTAACAAGTATATTTGAACTATAAAATATAAACATGGCACAAGTCACTTTCTTACACCCGCTTATCGTATCTATTAAGAGCCAGAAGATTCGTAGCTCGAAATGACTAGTATGGCAGAGGCGCTTAATGAAAATGAAGTGCTTTAAGCAGTGAAGAAATAATGTTCAACTAATGGAAATATAAAATATTATTCTAAATAACTTACCTATTTTCAGATATTTAGCAAGGAATAAATTAATAAAACTAAATATAAAGATAAAATTAAAAAATATATATCTAAGGATGACAATTAGTATCTGGCAAATTAAATCGGAACTATAAGATTTCATATTTACGGTATTTAAAATATATATTAAACCTTAAGTTGAACTTCAGTTTGTATTCTATTCTTTAATTCACACTACCTTCAATGAATTCTTCAGCTAATTTTGAGAAAATAAAGTGGTACACCTACTTATAGAACAAATGTGCATTCAGTATTCATGAAGAGTAACCAAGTATAATTGAAAAGGTACGAGTACTGCTTACAAGCAGCAGTACTAGAAATGCTGTGTTACCGTTTGGGGGAACACGAAGGCTTTATAAGATATGATAGTGGTATTTCTAGTGAGTGTTTATAAATCTTATATCAAATATTAGTTACGTATCTGGATTGCAGATTTGCTGCGAATCGCCCAGTAATTACATAAAATGTAAGTAACCATTTTCCATCAGACTAATAGTCTACTTGTTTGTCAATATAATAATGTAGTGGCCAGACAGACATACAGACCCTCGTGAAATAAGACGAGACACTTGCCGTGCCGCTGGACACGATGTTTGATATGGTTTAACACATAGTCAGCCGAACATAATTCCACCTAACTTTGTTAACATACCTTGTTAGATATCTGACTTTTTGGATGTTAGTTGTTTTGAGTAATTTTTGATGGCTTCTTTTCTACTCATTAAATTAATACAAGGCAATTAATACACAATTTCTTTGATATCTATTCTCTTCTCTGTGACGCTTTCTTTCTATATATCAATTATAATGACGATGTATAATCGGTCATGCGACTTTTTTTATAACAATCAGGGTAATTTCACCAGTATAGAAAAATAACCAGTACAAAATAACTCTTTTACATACGTGCTAAATATACCCGAGCAAAATAATAACTACAACATGTACAACATTAAAAAAAGCAGCTCATTTTAAAGCCAGTCTTGTCCATCAAAACTGTAACTCGACAGGGTGATGGAGCCTGCTTATGCATCTAATTTATCTGCTTTATCGCTTTTGCATATTAAATAGATGAGATGCACTCTGCATGTAACTAACCGCCATGCACGTTTGGTTCCTATCGCAGTCACTTAGTGGACACGCCTTTTCCACTAACTGGACAGTCTAACGATATTACTTATTATATAGCTGCGACGTTCTTCTTGTTTAATGTCATATAATATCACTTAGTGAATCACTTAGTGAACACTGATGTATAAAACTGAGTTGCTACTATATCATTCTCAATTTACTTTGGTAAAATTGAACATTTTATAATTTCTCTTGTAGATTAATGTCTTTTAGATGATTACGACTATATCAAATCAATGTGTGGTAGGTAGGTACGTACGAAATCACTATCTATAAAAAAAAACACTAGCACATTATCCGTAGATTGAATAAATCGTTCATCTTTGAAAGATATTTCAGTTTCATATTATAAGAACATACATTATATGACTGCACAAAAGTCTACACCATACTACCATAATAGCGCTTGAATCGTAATATCTCCATAGTATGTAATGCAGGAACACTAATTTTTAACACAAAATGTCTCACACATTTAAAACATTTTGAACACGTTTTATGCAATCGACATTAACTTACAGCTAAAGTTTGTTGTGTTGAAAGCGTCATTTTCGACTTAATAAACTACTACATTCACATTTTTTTTTATCTATGAAATATCATAGATAAAAAAAATCCCGAGTTAATATACTTACTGTCAACATAAGTATTTTTCAAATGGTCACTAGCAAGTAAACTTTAAAATTAAAACAATATTTATCATAAACAGCTGTTAAATATTAGTCAAGATTTAAAACATTCCTTTAATTCAATTCAATTCAAACAGATGGATCACTCCATACTCTTTAGTAGTGAAGTAGTAACGTTATATAAGTACGCCAAATACAGTCGTGACTTCTTTCAACACTCACCTTAATCCTTCTTGAACAACGTTTGCATACAGTATTATTCAATGATTCATATATTTGTTTGTATTTAAATAGCATTTGATAAGCAATTAATCAGTACAGCTCTTTTATGGTTACCAATTCTTTAGGATATATGTAGGTGATTTTGGTTCTTCTGTGAATTTCACCATTTCTAGTTCGACCATGCTGAGAAACTCCTAGTATAGCGTTCTGAGGAACACGTACGAATTCACGATTTTGTCTTGAGGAACTGTAGAAAATGGGCCAAGTATGTGTCACGTAACTTCCAAGTGTGTAAGAAGATCTAAAAAATATAATTGTATTGTCACCAAAATCCAAAGTGTATACAAAATTTCAGATTAATCGGTTGACAGGAAGAGGGTGAAATTTGATTTACTAAATTTGACCCAAGAATGAATGAACCGGGCTGAGCTAAATAAAACCGTTTAAATACACCTGATGTGATCTAAGTTAAGCTCGATTGCTAGTACTTTTTGCCAGTAGTTAGCAGTACTCCTTGCCAATTAACAGATATTGGTGCGAACTTCCCCATCTCAAGAATATGCATGCTCTACAATAAGTATAGTAGATCCCTAGACGTACATTTTATGTCTCTTTGTAAATTTAAAGCTGCCATAAGTATAATATATATTAGGGTATTTATTTATTTAACGGATATATTTAAAATAGTATAAGCATGTAGTGTATACCTTTAATGTCCATGTAATTATGAATTATGAAATATATGAATCTTTATTTTTGTATTTGTGGTCAAATTATTTCAACAGTTTCTGGTGTACCAAATAAATAAAATCAATATTTGTGCCCAGGCTGATAATTTTTGGCACAGTGTCGATAACAGGTCAGCTAAGAACACCTGCACATCGATCACTTACCGTCGAAAAACCTTGGCCTTAGCAACTGACAATGTTTCCGTCCGCCGTAAAAGAATGTGCTAGTTAAAATATTTTTATTTCCGCATGTTGGTTCAGCAACTTACAGCAGCTCTACGATTTAACAGCGTGTTTGAATTACTGCGGCCGCTGTAGTAATACAATAATATTGCTTAAAAGTTCTGACACGTATAAGAACTGTAATCAACTGCCGAAGTGTCCTTCGTTTTATAACAAAAAAAAATTTATTTTAAAGTTTATATTGTATATTTTTGGCATCAAATAATATAAGTGGGACAATGTTCAATAAGATAGAGAAATTTGAATTTTGAACAGATTGTTAAGTAAGTACTACTTTTCATACATAATTCAAAAAGAAGCGTTTAATTTTTTTATAACTATATACATGACTTATACAACCTGCTGGCCTGATGGTAAGTAGCTACAAAAGCTTATATTACTTGTTCTTCTAAATCTGCAGGAACCACAGTGGTGGCATGTTATGGTTAGTTGTCACTGAAAGACCATACAATACATACTATTGTATGGTTACTTTCAGTGACATATATTGCTGCTTTACGGTCAAAATAGTTACTGAAGGAAACTACTTTCGTAAAAGGTTTCCCTCTGTAACCTACTAACTTTCATTTTAAGTTTTCACACAAAGTACGTATAAACTAATTGAAGTATTTTGAGCTTTACTATATATATCTAGCTGGTTTTTAAAACATCAAAAAGGATTTGTAAAAAAAATAATAAAAGAAATAAAACCGACTTCAAAATTGAACGCAACTAACTTAAGTTAGTTAGTTTTATTTTTTTAATGTTTTTATTTCTTAACTTTTTTAACTAAAGTCGTAGATAAGTCCATAAAGGTTCTTAATATTGGTATTGTACGTAGATATATATTTTTCTTTCTTTCTGTAGATGTAAGTGAAATTTTAATTGATTTGTTTTTTTTAGTTTTTTTTTTATTATTTTAGTTTAGTTTATTCTTTCTAAACTTACGTAAGGTACGATTGATCCGCTTTATTTTTTTTTTGAAGTCGGTTAATAACAAATGTTTGAGCAGAATGGAAAATGTTAGCCTGGAAATGGGTTTCTCCATAAACAGAGTTAAAACGAAGATGATGGTGATAGATAGATCGAGTAAACTAGAGCTCACCGAAACTATTGATTTAGAAATCGTTGACAATTTCATCTACCTGGGCTCTAGCATCTCTAACAAGGGGTCATGTGAATACGGAATCCGGAGAAGGATCGGTATGGCTAAAACCGCTATGACGCAACTGCAAAGAATATGGAAGGACAGAAGCATTTCACGCAACACCAAGACCAAACTTGTACGTGCTCTCGTATTCTCCATATTCGCATACGGCGCTGAAACGTGGACTATTAAAAAAGCTGACCGAGAGCGTATTGACGCCTTCGAGATGTGGTGCTGGAGAAAAATTTTAAGCATTCCTTGGACAGCAGCTCACCGTACCAACGTATCCATCTTAAGGGAACTCAAAGTACAAACCAGGCTATCCACCTCATGCCTGCGAAAGGTACTCGAGTATTTCGATCACATTGCTAGGAAGGGAAATGACAACCTCGAGAAACTTGTAGTCATAGGCAAAGTCGAAGGAAATAGACCGAGAGGAAGAAGCCCTATATGTTGGACAGACCAGATACGCACCACACTGGAATCCACTGTCCATAACGCGTTCCACACTGCCGCAGATCGACACCAGTGGCGGTCAATAATCATGAGCAAGGTGCTCAACAAGAGAGATCACGACCCTCAGTAACTGGGGTATCGACGCAAGGAGGAGGAATAACAAATTCCCTATCTCAAAAAGCACGCAACCGATTTCTATGAAACTTATAGTATCCCTAAGTTGAACAATACCCAGTAAAACAAAATAAGAATTACTTAGTACGGACTTATAGTTCCCGTGATATATATATATTTTTATAGGATAGGGCAGCAAACGAGCAAACGGATCACCTGATGGTAAGCGATACCGTTGCCCATGGACACCCGCAACACCAGAGGAGTCGCAGATGCGTTGCCGGCCTTTAAAAGGGAATAAGGGGGGAAGGGGGGGGTTGGGCCTCCGATACCCTCACTC
This sequence comes from Scirpophaga incertulas, assembly GCA_036419045.1. Taxonomy (NCBI): domain Eukaryota; kingdom Metazoa; phylum Arthropoda; class Insecta; order Lepidoptera; family Crambidae; genus Scirpophaga; species Scirpophaga incertulas. The sequence continues at coordinate 12,870,973 of CM071641.1, forward strand.
ACTCGGCGTACATACACTTTTGAAATTTGGCACGTGTTCAGACGCTGATATAGACACTTTACATTTATTGGTAAAAAATATGAAAACTGGGCAGTTCTGGAAATATTACATACATACGGGTCAAATTGATAACCTCCTTTTTTTTTGAAGTCGGTTAAAAAAGAATTATATTAGTAAAATGTTACTTTTACTTTTATATTATGGACAGAGGTCGATTAGGCTACATCTATACTAATATAATAAAGCTGAAGAGTTTGTTTGTTTGTTTGTTTGTTTGAACGCGCTAATCTCCGAAACTACTGGTGCGATTTGAATAATTCTTTTTTTGTTGGATAGTCCATTTATCGAGGAAGGCTATAGGCTAAATAACATTACGCTATGACCAATAGGAGCAAAGACAGAGCGGTAAATGTGTAAAAAACGGGGAAAATTATTCATTTTTGAAGGCTTTCTTTGCGTGCGCTGCGAAAACGGTTCAAGATACACAAAAAATATGTATGAAAGAATTATTCCTCTATACATGATCTAAAAAAAAGTCCGCGACGGCATATGTCTATCTTTTAAGGTTTAGTCACAATGACCGTTTTTATGGTACCAAATGTGGGAAAAACCAAAAATCTGCCGGAAGTCACTATTCCACGCGGACGAAGTCGCGGGCAAAAGCTAGTATATTATTATTGTAGTACTACAGCTACCGCGGTAACTTAAACACGCTGATAAATCGTAAAGAGCTGGTGTAAGTTGCTGGAACAAAATGATGAAATAAAAATATTTTTAGTAGTACATTATTTTACGGTGGACGGAAACATTTTTAGTCGCAAAACCAAGGTTTTTTAATGGTAAGTGATAGATGTCCGAGGGTTCAGTCCTGGTAGCAGTCCTGGTACCGACAACGTGCCAAAATTTGTCAGCCTGGGCACAACTTTTGATTGTATTTATTTGGTAAACCAGCAACTGTTACAATAATTCGCACACAAATACAAAAATAAAGAGTAATATATTTCATAATTCATATTTGCACAGCCACTTAAAGGTATACACTGCATGCTTATAATATTTTAAATACATGCGTTAAATAAATAAATATCCTAATATATTTATTAAACTATAAACAATAAAGTGCCAAAAACACGGACAAACACTAGTCAGAAATAAGACTTATAGCAGCTTTAAATTTACAAAGGCACATAAAATGTACGTCTAGGGATTTGCTATACTTATTGTAGAGCATGCATATTCTTCAAATGGGCGAGTTCGTACCAAAATCTGTTGATTGGCAAGGAGTACTGCTACTTACTGGCAAAAAGTACTAGCAATCGAGGTTAATTTAGATCACATGAGGTGTATTTTGGAGCTTCTTATACTCTAGGAAGAAGTGTTCAATGTTTATATATATATATATATATATACGTTATATATAACGTTTTTTTCAATATATATATATATATATATATATATATATATATATATATATATATATATATATATATATATATATATATATATATATATAGAAAAAAACGTTTAAAGTATTCGTTTAAAAATTAATTTTTCCCCAATTAATATACATCGTAGTAATTTCATTTAGAACTCATTCATTTCACTTATGATATTTGAAGTGATCCTTTATACAGAATCCCGCCTAAAATATCGTTACCTGGTAAAGTTCACCAAATGTGTAGGTTATCGGGATATAACAAATTATTATTATGATATGACACTTTATGATCACTACAACATTATTTATTATTCTTGAGTACTGCAAGGTACTGTTCATGACAAAAACATATTGCCGCGGCTCGTGACATATGATTAATGCATAGATACAACAAGAAAATGAAGACGTGTCAAGATTAGATTCTAAGCAGGATGTCTTACGGACTGTTCCCATTGTTACGTTCTCATCGCAAACGACAACTTTAATCATACCCAAATATTATTTTCGTCGTAAGCCGACGTTACATTGCAGTTGATTTTGGTAATACTTTATAGTAACAACTTAGTCGGAATGTCTCTGCTTTAATGACTAGTACTAAACCGTTCGAAAAACATGACTTATTAATAAAATAGTTGATTTTACGGTTCACCGTTAACAGGATTATTATATCGAGCTATTATTGAATTCATTAATTACAAATTGAATAAAATTCTAATCTCGAAAAAAGCATTTACTCTTGCAGAATTTTTGGTTCTCACTTAATGAAAATTTTGACATAATATAGTTAGATTATTGTGTACCTAACTATTCAAAAATCTGTTAATACATCAATTTTATTAATAAAGACCCAATACATTGCAAGAAAACAAAATAATAAAATATAATATTGTTCTGCTGTCTTGAGATATGTAATGAAATATTGCTTGAACTTAATATCGAATATCTTTCACTCAGAATATAAAATGCGAGTAATGATGATAAACAAGTCTAAACTTAATTGCATTAACGCGAAGCTGGAGGAATCCAGTTAGTACATTTTACGGCGCGTGTAAATCAACATGAACATTTTATCCACTGAAAGTGCAAGGAATTATTAAGGTCGCTGCCTTACAGCCCTCTCTCATAGTTAAGAATATCAACATGTAACTCGCTTAACCTGCGGATATTCTAGTGACTCTAGTAACTGCTATTATTTCGTTTACTCTACACGTGTCAAATAGATTTCGCGGAAGCGTGACATCTGAGCTTATTGAAAATGTTGACATAAAATAATATGTGCATGTAAACTTGGTATACTTTTTATTCCTCACATTACATTTCCTAAGCAATAATCATTACGTTCTGTCAATACATCAAACTTCACACAATAACTAATCAAAAACAATCTATAAAGGTTTCTTATACCTACAAAGATTCCAACAGAAAATTAGAAATATATTTGCTAATTAAACAAAACTTATTTGTTGAATAAACTAAATAAATACCTAATATACATCAAACCGGTCTCGGGATCAAGATATTTTTGCTTTTAATTTGGTTGTTGCACAATTATATCGACTATCTAGGACTGTTCCTTTATCACAATAATTTGATTAAAAAACCATACAAATATACAACTAAAATCTAAATTTTAATTTCTTTGCATTTTTTAAATAAGATTTAAGTTTTCGTTCACCCACGAAACTAGAAACAATGACTGCAATGCTGTTAAACTTTAAAGAGCTGTTTTCTTGGCATTATCAATTTAACTACCTTGTTGCTTGCCTTAATGAAATACGTATCATAAAAAAATATTAGCAATAAAGTAACTATAAACAGTGTTTAAATTATTATTAATTATAAGTAATTACTAGAACATAGATAAAATCTATGAGCTATGTATTTTTCCGTTGATTATCTAAAACAAACCCAAACGTCTCTGCCAATTATCAAGTCTAGCGACAAAAGCTATAGGCATTTTTCTGATCAACAATGTTAAATTTTGGCTAACTGTGAAATCGTGAAAAATTGATGGCTTCATATAAAAGTTAATGGCTTCATATATTTGTATCTAATTTCACCAACCTAGCTTACGATCTTAAGTGACATGTGAAAATATTTATTTTTAATTATGACAAAAAATGTGTAGTAATAATATGTAAAAAATAACTGAGCTATTAAAAGAATAAAATATCTGATCAAGGAAGATAAGAATCGTTTTAATGTCTATCATTTAATAAACTATAAGATCAATGGCACTCCAATCTAATCGATTCTAACGAAAAGAAACACGAATATTACTATCGCAAAGACCCAGTTAAAGATTTCAAAGAATACACAAACTCAATTCAGTGGATGATACCTCTAAAGGTTAGTATCATGAAACAATACACCTTAACGAACACACGAATCGACTCCTTGATTAATTTCACCTTTACAAAACTTCTGAGAAAAAACTTCATTCGTTAACAACTTCACTAAACTCACTTTCGGTTGATGACTATTGAATATAAAGTGGGCTATCTTAGTAGAGTTTAGTCGATGTGGGTTGTATTGTGTTAATAGCAAAACATTATACATGTACGATATATATTTATAGCAATTGACATACAATACAATAATTTAATCTCTACAATGTAGATTAGTTTACAACGATATTTATTTGTTGTAGAATCTACAACAACTAAATATCGCTGCTTTAATTACAACATACACTTTTCAAAAGGTAAAAAAACTCTCATTTGTAAATACTATTTTTTATTTTGTCATAAATACTTAATAATTGTTCAAACTTAAGTATTTGTGCTACTCTTAAAAACATATTCCTAGTATGTTACGAAATCAGACAGCTATTTTTTTTCTACCAGAAAATATCACCATTTTTAACAAGTTAGTGTACTTAACTACGTACGTAACTTGTAATTTAAGCGAGGTTACGTATTTATTTATTAGTCTACACTTCGATTTACACATCCCACTATCCCACTATTTGGATAAGGGTAGGGAACGGGTACAGGTTTGGATACTAACTTTTGTTGTTGAAGTCAACAACCATGGCATATATCATAATATTGAACTTGGCCGTCATTTTACATTTATGTTTTGATGGGATATATGTAGGCACGGTGAATATTGATATCAAGAATAATTTACTTAATATGTATTTAAATCAAATAAACTTTATTTAGTTAACTGACCGTTGTAGTTAAATACGTATTTTTATTTATCTACAATCCAAGGCAATTTTCTTTCGTCAAAGACTAGAATAGCAGCTGTCCCATATTTCCGCTTATAATAAAGTATTTGGTCGGTTATGACTAGCAGTTTTGTGATAAAACCCCCGCTGGGACATAGTGTAAATGTTTGAATAGACCTCTTTGCGACAAGATTTCTCATCTTTCCCTGAAATTGATGACATATATGTCAATGATGTTGTGGCCTCATGTAAAAAAAAATGTAAAATTTCCGAAAGGTGCAGTGGTAATGTACATATATACTAGTGAGTTATTGAAATACATCTTATTTTACGTTCATTCAGAGCTTGCAATTTCAGGGAATTTGCTAGTCCACTAACCGATTTAGCTTAATTGCGTCTTAAGAGACCAAGAGCATCATAAAGATTTTATAATTCCTTTGTGAACACTCGTTCTCTTGTCTGACTTGCGGTGGCTGACATATGTCTATTCGACTTAGATAGGAACTTATAATGCTTTGATCTCTGACATTACGAGCACATCGCGATATACTTTGAACGGTTCTCTAAAGATTTTCCACTACATTAATCAAACGTCTAATGACCGGTGTGAAGTTAGCAGCCAAAAGTAGCAGCCACTGTATAACCCGACCAATTTAAAATGTCGATTTTAAAACATATATTTAATTCTAAGAATTTGCGTCTAGAATGCTAATTAATATCGACGACATCAAATTTATGAAGATATCCAGGGGGTAGATTAGCTAAATCGCCCAGCAGCCACTTCTATGTCTTGAAAATGTTCCGTATTATTTGCAAATTATAAAGTTGGATGTTAGAAAATTTCTAGCTCAAAAACAAAGCCGCGTACCACTTTGGGACCTATTAAGTATTGAAGGCATATTCCTGTTCTATAAAAAGACATTCAATTAAGAAGATATCTAGGGGATAGGTTAGCTAAATCACCCAGCAGCCACTTCTATGTCTTGAAAATGTTCCGTATTATTTGCAAATTATAAAGTTGGATGTTAGAAAATTTCTAGCTCAAAAACAAAGCCACGTACCACTTTGGGACCTATTAGGTATTGAAGGCATATTCCTGTTCTATTAGAAAACATTCATTTTAAGAAGATATCTAGGGGATAGATTAGCTAAATCGCCCAGCAGCCACTTCTATGTCTTGAAAATGTTCCGTATTATTTGCAAATTATAAAGTTGGATGTTAGAAAATTTCTAGCTCAAAAACAAAGCCGCGTACCACTTTGGGACCTATTAAGTATTGAAGGCATATTCCTGTTCTATAAAAAGACATTCAATTTAAGAAGATATCTAGGGGATAGGTTAGCTAAATCACCCAGCAGCCACTTCTATGTCTTGAAAATGTTCCGTATTATTTGCAAATTATAAAGTTGGATGTTAGAAAATTTCTAGCTCAAAAAGCCACGTACCACTTTGGGACCTATTAGGTATTGAAGGCATATTCCTGTTCTATTAGAAAACATTCATTTTAAGAAGATATCTAGGGGATAGATTAGCTAAATCGCCCAGCAGCCACTTCTATGTCTTGAAAATGTTCCGTATTATTTAAAAAGTATAAAGTTGGATGTTAGAAAATTTCTAGCTCAAAAACAAAGCCGCGTACCACTTTGGGACCTATTAGGTATTGAAGGCATATTCCTGTTCTATAAGAAGACATCAATTTAAGAAGATATCTAGGGGATAGATTAGCTAAATCGCCCAGCAGCCACTTCTATGTCTTGAAAATGTTCCGTATTATTTGCAAATTATAAAGTTGGATGTTAGAAAATTTCTAGCTCAAAAACAAAGCCGCGTACCACTTTACGACCTATTATGTATTGAAGGCATATTCCTATTCTATTAGAAAACATTCAATTTAGGAAGATATCTAGGGGATAGATTAGCTAAATCTACGAGCAGCCACTTCTATGTGTTGAAAATGTTCCGTATTATTTGCAATGTATAAAGTTGGATTTTATAAAATTTCTACTTCAAAAACAAAGCCGCGTACCACTTAAGGATCTATTAGATATTGTAGGTATATTTCTGTTCTATCAAAAAACATCAAATTTATGAAGATATCTAGGGAAAAGATTAGCTAAATCGCCCAGCAGCCACTTCTATGTCTTGAAAATGTTCCGTATTATTTGCAAATTTTAAAGTTGTATTTTAGAAAATTTCTACTTCAAAAACAAAGCGGCGTACCACTTAAGAATCTATACGATATTGTAGATATATTCCTGTTCTATCAAAATACATCAAATCTATGAAGATATCTAGGGGATAGATTAGCTAAATCGCCCAGCAGCCACTTCTATGTCTTGAAAATGTTCCGTATTATTTGCAAAGTATAAAGTTGGATGTTAGAAAATTTCTAGCTCAAAAACAAAGCCGCGTACCACTTTAGGACCTATTAGGTATTGAAGGCATATTCCTGTTCTATCAGAGGACATCCAAGTTAAAAAGATATCCAGGGGATAGATTAGCTAAATCACCCAGCAGCCACTTCTATGTCTTGTAAATGTTCCGTATTATTTGCAATGTATTAAGTTGGATTTTAGAAAATTTCTAGCTCAAAAACAAAGCCGCGTACCACTTTGGGACCTATTAGGTATTAAGGCATATCCTGTTCTATCAGACGACATCCAATTGAAAAAGATATCCAGGGGATAGATTAGCTAAATCACCGAGCAGCCACTTCTATGTCTTGAAAATGTTCCCTATTATTTGCAATGTATAAAGTTGGATGTTAGAAAATTTCTAGCTCAAAAACAAAGGCGCGTACCACTTAAGGATCTATTATATATTGTAGGTATATTCCTGTTCTATCAAAAGACATCAAACTGATGAAGATATCTAGGGGATAGGTTAGCTAAATCGCCCAGCAGCCACTTCTATGTCTTGAAAATGTTCCGTATTATTTGCAAAGTATAAAGTTGGATGTTAGAAAATTTCTAGCTCAAAAACAAAGCCGCGTACCACTTTAGGACCTATTAGGTATTGAAGGCATATTCCTGTTCTATCAGACGACATCCAAGTTGAAAAGATATCCAGGGGATAGATTAGCTAAATCACCCAGCAGCCACTTCTATGTCTTGAAAATGTTCCGTATTATTTGCAATGTATTAAGTTGGATTTTAGAAAATTTCTTGCTCAAAAACAAAGGCGCGTACCACTTTGGGACCTATTAGGTATTGAAGGCATTTTCCTGTTCTATCAGACGACATCAAATTTGAAAAGATATCCAGGGGATAGATTAGCTAAATCACCCAGCAGCCACTTCTATGTCTTGAAAATGTTCCGTATTATTTGCAAATTATAAAGTTGGATTTTAGAAAATTTCTTGCTCAAAAACAAAGGCGCGTACCACTTTGGGACCTATTAGGTATTGAAGGCATTTTCCTGTTCTATCAGACGACATCCAATTTGAAAAGATATCCAGGGGATAGATTAGCTAAATCACCCAGCAGCCACTTCTATGTCTTGAAAATGTTCCGTATTATTTGCAAATTATAAAGTTGGATGTTAGAAAATTTCTAGCTCAAAAACAAAGCCGCGTACCACTTTAGGACCTATTAAGTATTGTAAGAATATTCCTTTTCTATCAGACACAATCAAATTTATGAAGATATCTAGGGGATAGATTAGCTAAATCGCTAAATAATACGGAACATTTTCAAGACATAGAAGTGGCTGCTGGGCGATTTAGCTAATCTATCCCCTAGATATCTTCTTAAATTTGATGTTTTTTGATAGAACAGGAATATACCTATAATACCTAATAGATCCTTAAGTGGTACGCGGCTTTGTTTTTGAAGTAGAAATTTTATAATATCCAACTTTATACATTGCAAATAACACGGAACATTTTCAACACATAGAAGTGGCTGCTGGCGATTTAGCTAATCTATCCCCAAGATATCTTCATAAATTTGAGGTCCTTTGATAGAACCGGAATATACCTACAATACCTTATAGATGCTTAAGTGGTACGCCGCTTTATTTTTGAAGTAAAAATTTTCTTAAATCCAACTTTATAATTGCAAATAATACGGAACATTTTCAAGATATAGAAGTGGCTACTGGGCGATTTAGCTAATCTATCCCCTATATATCTTCATGAATTTGATGTATTTTGATAGAACAGGAATATACCTACAACATCTAATAGATCCTTAAGTGGTACGCACCTTTGTTTTTTAGCTAGAAATTTTCTAAAATCCAACATTATAATTTGCAAATAATACGGAACATTTTCAAGACATAGAAGTGGCTGCTCGGTGATTTAGCTAATCTATCCCCTAGATATCTTCTTAAATTGAATGTTTTCTAATAGAACAGGAATATGCCTTCAATAACTAATAGGTCCCAAAGTGGTACGCGGCTTTGTTTTTGAGCTAGAAATTTTCTAACATCCAACTTTATAATTTGCAAATAATACGGAACATTTTCAAGACTTAGAAGTGGCTGCTGGGTGATTTAGCTAACCTATCCCCTAGATATCTTCATCAGTTTGATGTCTTTTGATAGAACAGGAATACACCTACAATATCTAATAGATCCTTAAGTGGTACGCGCCTTTGTTTTTGAGCTAGAAATTTTCTAAAATCCAACATTATAATTTGCAAATAATAGAGAACATTTTAAACACATAGAAGTGGCTGCTGGGCGATTTAGCTAATCTATCCCCTAGATATCTTCTTAAATTGAATGTTTTATAATAGAACAGGAATATGCCTTCAATACCTAATAGGTCCTAAAGTAGTACACGGCTTTGTTTTTGAGCTAGAAATTTTCTAACATCCAACTTTATAATTTGCAAATAATACGGAACATTTTCAAGACATAGAAGTGGCTGCTGGGCGATTTAGCTAACCTATCCCCTAGATATCTTCTTAAATTGAATGTTTTCTAATAGAACAGGAATATGCCTTCAATACCTAATAGGTCCCAAAGTGGTACGCGGCTATGGTTTTGAGCTAGAAATTTTCTAACATCCAACTTTATACTTTTTAAATAATACGGAACATTTTCAAGACATAGAAATGGCTGCTGGGCGATTTAGCTAATCTATCCCCTAGATATCTTCTTATATTGAATGTTTTCTAATAGAACAGGAATATGCCTTCAATACCTAATGGGTCCCAAAGTGGTACGCTGCTTTGTTTTTGAGCTAGAAATTTTCAAACATCCAACTTTATAATTTGCAAATAATACGGAACATTTTTAAGACATAGAAGTGGCTGCTGGGCGATTTAGCTAATCTATCCCCTAGATATCTTCATCAGTTTGATGTCTTTTGATAGAACAGGAATATACCTACAATATCTAATAGATCCTTAAGTGGTACGCGCCTTTTTTTTTGAAGTAGAAATTTTCTAAAATCCAACTTTATAATTTGCAAATAATACGGAACATTTTCAAGACATAGAAGTGGCTGCTGGGCGATTTAGCTAATCTATCCCCTAGATATCTTCATCAGTTTGATGTCTTTTGATAGAACAGGAATATACCTACAATATCTAATAGATCCTTAAGTGGTACGCGCCTTTTTTTTTGAGCTAGAAATTTTCTAACATCCAACTTTATAATTTGCAAATAATACGGAACATTTTCAAGACATAGAAGTGGCTGCTGGGCGATTTAGCTAATCTATCCCCTAGATATCTTCTTAAGTTGAATGTTTTCTAATAGAACAGGAATATGCCTTCAATACCTAATAGGTCCCAAAGTGGTACGCGGCGTTGTTTTTGAGCTAGAAATTTTCTAACATCCAACTTTATAATTTGCAAATAATACGGAACATTTTCAAGACATAGAAGTGGCTGCTGGGTGATTTAGCTAATCTATCCCCTGGATATCTTTTCAACTTGGATGTCGTCTGATAGAACAGGAATATGCCTTCAATTCCTAATAGGTCTTAAAGTGGTACGCGGCTTTGTTTTTGAGCTAGAAATTTTCTAACATCCAACTTTATAATTTGCAAATAATACGGAACATTTTCAAGACATAGAAGTGGCTGCTGGGCGATTTAGCTAATCTATCCCCTAGATATCTTCTTAAGTTGAATGTTTTCTAATAGATCAGGAATATGCCTTCAATACCTAATAGGTCCCAAAGTGGTATGCGGCTCTGTTATTGAGCCAGAAATTCTCTAACATCCAACTTTATAATTTGCAAATAATAGGGAACATTTTCAACACATAGAAGTGGCTGCTGGGCGATTTAGCTGATCTATCCCCTAGATATCTTCAAAAATTTGATGATTTTTGATAAAACTGGAATTTATCTACAATATATAATAGATCGTTAAGTGGTACGCTGCTTTTTTTTTTGAAGTAGAATTTTTCTAAAATCAAACTTTATACATTGCAAATAATAGGGAACATTTTCAACACATAGAAGTGGCTGCTCGTTGATTTAGCTAACCTATCTCCTAGATATCTTCTTAAGTTGAAGTTTTATAATAGAACAGGAATATGCCTTCAATACTTAATAGGTTCCAAAGTGGTACGCGGCTTTGTTTTTGAGCTAGAAATTTTCTAACATCCAACTTTATACATTGCAAATAATAGGGAACATTTTCAAGACATAGAAGTGGCTGCTCGGTGATTTAGCTAATCTATCCCCTGGATACCTTTTTTAATTGGATGTTCTCTGATAGGACAGGAAAATGCCTTCAATACCTAATAGGTCTTAAAGTGGTACGCGCCTTTGTTTTTGAGCTAGAAATTTTCTAAAATCCAACTTAATACATTGCAAATAATACGGAACATTTTCAAGATATAGAAGTGGCTGCTGGGTGATTTAGCTAATCTATCCCCTGGATGTCTTTTCAACTTGGATGTCCTCTGATAGAACAGGAATATGCCTTCAATTCCTAATAGGTCTCAAAGTGGTACGCGGCTTTGTTTTTAAGCTAGAAATTTTCTAACATCCAACTTTATACTTTGCAAATAATACGGAACATTTTCAAGACATAGAAGTGGCTGCTGGGCGATTTAGCTAATCTATCCCCTAGATATCTTCATAGATTTGATGTCTTTTGATAGAACAGGAATATACCTACAATATTAATAGATCCTTAAGTGGTACGCCGCTTTGTTTTTGAAGTAGAAATTTTCTAAAATCCAACTTTAAAATTTGCAAATAATACGGAACATTTTCAAGACATAGAAGTGGCTGCTGGGCGATTTAGCTAATCTATCCCCTAGTTATATTCATAAGTTTGATGTCTTTTGATAGAACAGGAATATACCTACAATATCTAAAAGATTCTTAAGTGGTACGCGGCTTTGTTTTTGAAGTAGAAATTTTATAATATCCAACTTTATACATTGCAAATAATACGGAACATTTTCAACACATAGAAGTGGCTGCTCGTTGATTTTGCTAACCTATCCCCTAGATATCTTCTTAAATTGAATGTTTTCTAATAGAACAGGAATATGCTTTCAATTCCTAATAGGTCTGAATGTGGTACGCGGCTTTGTTTTAGAAGTAGAAATTTTCTAACATCCAACTTAATACATTGCAAATAATACGGAACATTTTCAACACATAGAAGTGGCTGCTCGTTGATTTTGCTAACCTATCCCCTAGATATCTTCTTTAATTGAATGTCTTCTAATAGAACAGGAATATGCCTTCAATTCCTAATAGGTCTTAATGTGGTACGCGGCTTTGTTTTAGAAGTAGAAATTTTCTAACATCCAACTTAATACATTGCAAATAATACGGAACATTTTCATGACATAGAAGTGGCTGCTGGGCGATTTAGCTAATCTATCCCCTAGATATCTTCTTAAATTGAATGTCTTCTTATAGAACAGGAATATGCCTTCAATACCTAATAGGTTCCAAAGTGGTACGCGGCTTTGTTTTTGAGCTAGAAATTTTCTAACATCCAACTTTATAATTTGCAAATAATACGGAACATTTTCAAGACATAGAAGTGGCTGCTGGGCGATTTAGCTAATTTATCCACTAGATATCTTCTGAAGTTGAATGTTTTCTAATAGAACAGGAATATGCTTTCAATACCTAATAGGTCTTAAAGTGGTACGCGGCGTTGTTTTTGAGCTAGAAATTTTCTAACATCCAACTTTAAAATTTGCAAATAATACGGAACATTTTCAAGACATAGAAGTGGCTGCTGGGCGATTTAGCTTATCTATCCCCTAGATATCTTCATCAGTTTGATGTCTTTTGATAGAACAGGAATATAGCTACAATACCTAATAGGTCCCAAAGTGGTACGCGGCTCTGTTTTTGAGCTAGAAATTTTCTAACATCCAACTTTATAATTTGCAAATAATATGGAACATTTTCAAGACATAGAAGTGGCTGCTGGGCGATTTAGCTAATCTATCCCCTAGATATCTTCATCAGTTTGATGTCTTTTGATAGAACAGGAATATACCTACAATATCTAATAAATCCTTAAGTGGTACGCGTATTTGTTTGTGAGCTAGAAATTTTCTAAAATCCAACTTTATAATTTGCAAATAATAGGGAACATTTTCAACACATAGAAGTGGCTGCTGGGCGATTTAGCTAATCTATCCCCTAGATATCTTCAATTTGAATGTTTTCTAATAGAACAGGAATATGCTTTAATACCTAATAGGTCCTAAAGTGGTACGCGGCTTTCTTTTTGAGCTAGAAATTTTCTAACATCCAACTTTATAATTTGCAAATAATACGGAACATTTTCAAGACATAGAAGTGGCTGCTGGGCGATTTAGCTAATCTATCCCCTAGATATCTTCATACATTTGATGTTTTTTTAGAACAGAAATATACCTACAATATCTAATAGATCCTTTAGTGGTACGCGGCTTTGTTTTAGAAGTAGAAATTTTCTAACATCCAACTTTATAATTTGCAAATAATACGGAACATTTTCAAGACATAGAAGTGGCTGCTGGGCAATTTAGCTAATCTATCCCCTAGATATCTTCTTAAATTGAATGTTTTCTAATAAAACAGGAATCTGCCTTCAATACCTAATAGGTCCCAAAGTGGTACGCGGCTTTGTTTTTGAGCTAGAAATTTTCTAACATCCAACTTTATAATTTGCAAATAATACGGAACATTTTCAAGACATAGAAGTGGCTGCTGGGTGATTTAGCTAACCTATCCCCTAGATATCTTCTTAAATTGAATGTTTTCTAATAGAACAGGAATATGCCTTCAATACCTTATAGGTCCCAAAGTGGTACGCGGCTTTGTTTTTGAGCTAGAAATTTTCTAACATCCAACTTTATAATTTGCAAATAATACGGAACATTTTCAAGACATAGAAGTGGCTGCTGGGCGATTTAGTTAATCTATCCCCTGGATATCTTCATAAATTTGATGTCGTCTATATTAATTAGCATTCTAGATGCAAAATCTTAGAATTAAATTTATGTTTTAAAATCGACATTTTAAATTGGTCGGGTTATACAGTGGCTGCTACTTTTGGCTGCTAACTTCACACCGGTCGTCTAATGTCGATACAAAAAGAAAACTATTTCCTACCCTCGCCAGGATTACTGTACTGAATAAATTGATTCCGTATCTTACTGTGTGTGCTACCGATATCAGTATTTGTTCCAATTAGCCGAGGTTAATTAATTACATGATATATTATGTTGACAGAGGTCAACTAACACTGATACCTAAAACCAATTATATTGGATGTCATAAAACCAAGCCGTTCTTTATGAGATCACCATGTAATACCAAACTCACTTGAAATGGACTTAGAAATATCCGTATTTATGTTTGTCAAATATGAAGGGTTACCCGTACTTGGAATTTTAATTTATCTCTAGAGAGAAAATCGTATTGTGAAAATCGTATTTGTAGAAATCTCATCTCAAACAGCGATAAGAGATCACACTGCTGAGAAAACAAATCCTATTTAGCACTTGTTATCCACTTGTCCCTTCCACTTTTCTATTGTTATTATAATTATTACAGAGCAGACGAATTTAAACAATAATTTAAAATCAGCTCAACACAACCAACCCCTAAAGTCACCGTTAGAATTAAATTTAAATTATATTAATCAGATCATACTGCTTCACAGAATGTTGTCGAGTTTACTTACGCATTAATGTGTTGTTGGTTTCGATAAATACGGCTTCAGTGAACACATTGGCAAATGACTATTGTAATATTTCAATTACTGTGTATTAACAATTATTTGTGATATATTATTTAAATTTTATAAATTACCTATCTTCAGCCAGCAGCTTAACCCGCTTCAATTCGGAATTACTATAACTTTAGGAAAGGCATTTTCCCGTGATAAAAATTATAGTATGCCTTTCGCCAGGTTTCAAACCGGTGTAATATGAGCTATTCATAAACTTTGGTACATTCATCAAAATCAATTTAGTTGATTTTAAGTTTATTTTTCAAAACCAATATTAAGGATTAATAACAAGGCTATTCTCGTTGGTATGAGTAAATATAATTACTACATCTAATAACATACATCAACAATAACTCCCAAATCCCTCCCATAAACTTCTCGGTTAATAGGGACGTCATTTAGCTTATAGTTAAAAATGTATGGGGTTCTGCTTCTAGTAAATGACATAATATTACATTTATTTAATTACCTATATGGGTCAATTCCCTAAACAGAATAAAGATGTCCAAGAAGAGTTGACGATCAAAGAAGATGAAATCTTACGTAACATGAATTAAAATAAAATGTCATGCCATCCCCACCTCAGACTGGAATAAGGGTAATGAAGTGATAATGGTTCTTCTGAAATACTAATGTTTATTAAATGATATAAAATTGTATCATTAGTCAATAATATTTGTGTATTTTGTTTTCATACGTTCCGTACCTTCTCGTGCAAATGACAATTTGACAACGCTTAAGGTTAGACGGGAAACAAAAACATATGTGTATAGCAGATAGCCGTACCTCCCAGTGACGTTTACAGTATTTAATTTATAAAAAAAAAGTTTATTATAGGTTGTATTTGAACATCTGTAACCCAAAATAGTTTACTTGTCCATCTCATGATATGTCTTATGATATGTCGCTGTCGATCTTTCATGTTTCGGGGGAGCGCCGTATCTTTCTAGAATAAAATCTGTCCATCAACTACCAGTTACATAGATACGCAAAGGAGATACGACTTTGATCGTTCATATAAAATATATGTCAATTTTTCTTTGAAATTTGTCATTGACTTGTAACATTTAGTAACATCCTCGTGTTTACTTATTTCTAAGGCAATTACATACATAATTTGATTCTGACGTCTGTTTAATATTATTCTATGCACTTACGTTTTTTGTTATTATTTCATATGAATAATTGAAAATCAGCTTATTGCTTTCACAAAAGTAAAAACATTCACAAACAGTAAAATTTAACTATTCCTATGCTAAAAAATATCTAGAATAATCATATTAAATTAAAATAAGAAATTTAGGAACAAGATGATTCTTATACAAATATATTAGAATCATTATTAGAGATCGGATAATCGGATGCATATTTACCTAAAGTTAATTTTTGGCTCACAAATTATGGAAGCGGCTTTTTAAAATACATTTTGTTAAATAAAAATCCCGGGAAAATACGGGACTGCAAATTTATCGTAGTGATATTTTTTTGAAAATTACTAAATTAGCACGTGGTATTTATTTTCAAAAGACCGAGACTCCGGGTTCATTTATACAACTATGCATACGTATTTACATGAAGTTTAGTTTCAGTTCCCCGTGCGATTTATGTATTATGTACGATTGTGTACGATTTATTACATGAAGAGTGTTATACGAAAGTGTGAGCTAGTTGGACACTCGACTTTCTTCCTCTAAAACTCTATATACCTACTCACAAATCACACGGGGAACTGAAACTAACCTTCATGTAACGTCGTTTTTAAGCTCATATTACCGACTAGTTTTGCATTACCAAAATGTTCTACAGTACGGGAATTCCGGGATTTTTATTTATGGAAATAAAATAAAAAGACAGTTCCATACTTTGTCAAAAACTAAATTAATAAATAAATAAACATCCGGCTATCCAATTCCGCAATCCCGGGATTTTTATTTAACAAAACAATAAAAAGCCGTTTCCATACTTTGTTTTAAACTAACTTTAGGTAAATATGCATCCGATTATCCGATCTCTAATCATCATAGTCTCATATACCAATATCCAGGTAGGCAAGAGCCTACCATTACTAAGATAGGTTGCTTAGGCTTTAGTCAACCACATGCGTGGTACGAATTGCTTGACACTCGTATATGAGAATAAAAATACAGAATTATGGGAAAATGCACAATAATAAGTTTTAAAATGGTTTAATAGGGTGTTTACAGCAACTGGCTGGAATATAGATTCTTAAACATCTACATAAAATACAAATGACTTACAATATGAGATATCCCAAAATTTTTATTATGGTAGGGCACTATCAAAATATTAATTTTGGTATGTGAATTGAATAAATCAACATCCGGCTATTTTCATTTGACCGTTACAAGCAAACGATAATAAAACATTTTTTCAGTTGTACGAAATAACACGATTGCTCTCTTTCATTCTACTAATAACCCAGCCGACTAAGTTAATACAAAGTATTAATGATTATTATCTATATTTATAATGGCATATGTCAAAAAGTATTATATAGGCATATGTCATAAAGATTTAAGTATTATACAAATAAGTTTATTTGTTTATTAATACTAATCTATATATACAGGGTTACCTGGTAAGTCGTGCGAACCCCGTTAGGGGGTCGTGGTTCCCACCATTCTGACAGATTTCCCCTTGGAACCCCGCCCCAACTTATCCCTTTTCAAGTTATAAGGCTTTAAAGACTTTTTGAAAAAAATTACCGATTTTTGTCTATTGGCCCATTTTTTTGTGTATTATAATTCAAATATTTATTATACTATTTTTGTGTAGCAGATTAGTTTGTTCATCATAATGCAAAATAAAAATAGAGTTACCTCAACTAAAAAATAGGTTGTAGATAGAAGATTGATAGTTATAGCATCAAACAAAAATCAGTACAAATCAAACTTCAACCAGCAATAGTAAAAAAAAAATCTATGACACGTAGGCTGCAGACACCTTTAAAAATATCTACGTTTCATTAGCTATTCAACAAGGTATAACAAGGTAGGCTGCTATTAGATTTCTTTGATAATCTTTGGTAAAAGTCCTAAAAGGAGTAGTGAAATTAATGTAAAATTTATCAATTATGTTACAAAATAAAATAAAACATTTAAATTAGGTAAAACAATGTATTTTATTTTAAATTAGCCAAATACCAAAGATAATTAGCTTTAGCTAAAATCATTGAGCGCAATAAAGTCTGTTACTTTTTTGTCTAAGCATTAATATTTCCAGAAAAATTCCAAATTAAAAACAGTAAAGATAGAAACACTTATTTGTGCAGCATCAATAAAAATAGAGTTCCTTTTAATCCATCTAGCTGGCAGCGGATAGGTAGTTTTTGTTTAACTTATCAAATCAAACAAAAATTATCTATTATTATTATTAAGTAATTATTTGTATCAATTTATATTTGTTAGTTATTTTGGTGCATATAAATTAATAAGCTAGATCTATAATAAAGCTTGATTCTGCACTCGACAAATTTTTGTTGAACGTTGAAACTATTGAGAGAGTATTATATATATATTATAGCATATATACTTTATCACTCATTCTTCCGGTAGCGTCCCACATCAATAAACAGTAATAAACAGTACTATTCTACTTAATGCTTATTAACACAAAACTACTATATAATCGAAAAAAGCTATACTTATTCTCAAGCTAGAAATATTGAAAACCATAGTGTAATCTGTTGAATACAAAAATATGTTTTGAAATACAATATTATAAAACGAAGAATTATCCCAGAACATTTTACATCGAGTACGAAGTTCCAAATGAATATATACTCAATATATATACTCAATTTCGGTCAAACTTAAATATAGTGTAATAAAAATTAAAAAAATATATTCTGTTATCTTATGGAATTAACAATAATTGGAAAGATAATAATTTTATACATTTATTTTACACGCCCCGGACTCGACTATGGGCAATGCTATGGACCTGGGGCAAGCTTTACTACTAAAGCTAATATTTATTTTTATTCTTGATATGAACATGTTTATGATAGTGAAAATCTATCGAGACAATTAAACATCGACATAATTTACTTTATTTTATTTTGTATTTGGAAGCAGACTGTACAAACATTGTTCGTATTAAAGCCAAACCTTTATCATTATTGTACATATGATGAATGTGGTATTGAATGAAGAGATTATTTCGACTCCATTACACATGAGCACCTAAAATCCTAAATTCTGATCTGCTCTCTAATCGAGCATAAATGTTAAGCCGATTAACATATTACTGTAAATAGTATTTTATTTAATAACCAATATCATTATTATTTGTGAAACTCATTTTTTTTCTTCCCCTGAAGAAAATGCATTAAATTGCATACCCCGGCTGTGGCGACCCGGCTCGGATGTGGGGCTCTCCTCCCCAGAAGGGGGAGGCCTACCCACTATAAACCTCAGGGATAGCCTTCCTCAGGCATGCAGGGATTCCCCGGGAACGCCAAGCGACTTCCGGGAGCCCCCAGCCTCCGTTCTCCTGTCGATACAGGGGAGCCCTACTCGGGGGAGGCTACACTACCTCCCCCGATCTCCTCCACCGAAGACGCCCCCACGGAAGGGGCGTGGTGCATCCCATTTGTGAACTCCTAGTGCTTGGCACAGGCGTCTCCCAATTATCTTCACATCGATCGGAAACACACTGCTAGCATGAAGGCGCAGGATGCGCATTCCTGTGGGCGGTGCGTTGACTCGATTTGTATAAATGTGTAAAATTTCACAGCCCATCAGCAGAATGAAGGCGTCAGCGAGTTTCTCAAGCAGCACTAGCGCATTCACTGTCATCGCGACATTCTTCCTTCTTTGTGCAGCAGTCTATGCTGCTCCCATGGTGAGTTATTTGTATATGATACTATTGGATTAAGGTAATACCGAACCGGACAGAAAAAACTATATGTACGAGTATATTTCAATATTCCGATAGCCGTTCTGAATATATGACACTTCATGACGATGACACTTCAATAGTAAACAAAAATGCTAATAACAAAACATTGGGTTAGAGAAACTATATGCAAGTATAGATCAAACGACCGAGTGTTCGAAACGCCGGATTAGCTAATTAACAAGTTTTTATATCAAAGTATTTTTCTAAACAGACTTTCCTTTCGTTGCAACACAACTTTGTACAACTTTCAGAGAATCATGAAACCTCTAAAATAGAACAACTGCTCGCGTCACAGTTACTCTAAATTGTTTCATTTTACGTTGGTGGCAAGTTCTCAAACCGCCATTACCAAACTGCAATGCAATAAACTTAGCCGCGTCCTTGTTTCTTTGATTATTCCGAGTAAATACGGCTACCGAACGTTGAGAGACAAACTTACTATTCTTTCCTATTGTGATATAGCGTGTAAGTGATCTTTTATTCAGGGAAACAGTTTCCGCAAAGATCCTATCTATGCATTATTTAACCATGTAAGTTATTCTCAATCCCATGTGTATCTTATGTATATAGTAATTAGTCCTCTTCAATATTTATACTTTTACTTTCTGGTTAGATTCATAACAATTTTCTAACAGAGCTTTCAAAGTTACTTTAAATTTGTTTTATTTTATAAGCAAGAAGGAATTTTTGATTGATGTTGTCGCGTAAACAATGCCTGCTAGAAATGCCAATTTTCTTGGAAATTATTGCGTCTATAAAGCTTATTTGCAATCAATCTATAATCGACTTATTTTAATCTCGACATTTACGCTCGGGGAATCTGGGTCAATTAGTGAATTCCCAAATTTTAGAAAAGTTTTATATAAAGTCGAGATTAAAGAAAGCTTAAGCTTAAGCTTTGTATATATATATATATATATATATATATATATATATATATATATATATATATATATATATATATATATATATATATATATATATATATATACCATTACCATTTGTTCTATTTGTCTTATTTGTTAGATAAATTTTATAAATCAACTAAATGTCTACTATAACAAATATGTACCCTTTCATACACCTTGAAACGCTAGAGCCTCTAAGAAATTCCATTGAATAAACCCTAGACTTATACCAAACTTCCATACACCACGAGGGTGCAATCAATATAAATAGAAAATTAATAATGTATTTTCAATCAATATAGCTGCTCATAGAGAATATTTTATTTACATCACCACTACTTCACTTTGGCACTACTTGTTCACTTGGTACACAATGAAAAACAGCATAACATTAATAAACATTATATCCATTAAATAATTGAAATGTGAAATCGTGAATGTATTTTCGCTACTTCTCGCTTTTCAATTGTTCGAATTGCTTCAATCCATCTACATTAACATCACCAACTGTCTTCGCATAACAAGATACATAAAAAATGGGTTAATATAGTAACGCCATTTTATACAGAGTATTATTGTTTCGACATGTTTCATATTCATGCATTACCATTTGTTCTATTTGTCTTATTTGTTAGATAAATTTTATAAATCAACTAAATGTCTACTATAACAAATATGTACCCTTTCTTACACCTTGAAACGCTAGAGCCTCTAAGAAATTCCATTGAATAAACCCTAGACTTATACCAAACTTCCATACACCACGAGGGTGCAATCAATATAAATAGAAAATTAATAATGTATTTTCAATCAATATAGCTGCTCATAGAGAATATTTTATTTACATCACCACTACTTCACTTTGGCACTACTTGTTCACTTGGTACACAATGAAAAACAGCATAACATTAATAAACATTATATCCATTAAATAATTGAAATGTGAAATCGTGAATGTATTTTCGCTACTTCTCGCTTTTCAATTGTTCGAATTGCTTCAATCCATCTACATTAACATCACCAACTGTCTTCGCATAACAAGATACATAAAAAATGGGTTAATATAGTAACGCCATTTTATACAGAGTATTATTGTTTCGACATGTTTCAGTAACCTAATATTTTTAACTATAATCTCAAATAACATTTTAACAAATGGCATTACATACTTATTTGTGTCATGGTTATATGATATTTATGACATTGATGTCAATGTCATTTAGGTATAGTTAGCAACATAATGTCTTAAAGCACTATAGCTTTATCTTCTTCGTTCTATATAGCTGCGATTGACGTGTTTACGCCAATTCGTGTATAAAATGATACCATTAAGTTTTAATCAATAATTTATGGGGTCTGTTCATGGCGGTTCCAATAGTTATAAGTTGACTATTTATAAAATGTCTGTGCTAGTTTCCTTCTCTGAACTGTATGTCTCTTTCAGCAGGACTCAGAAGAAGAACAGTCTGGAAACACGCTTATGGTTCGCCCAGATAACGAAATTGGCTTAGCGGCTCCATGGGATGCCATTGATGCTGCAGCTCTGCGTAAATTCCTCATTCAGCTAGATGCTGAAGAAAGGTAATAGTTAATATTTTAATTAATATCAAAGAATATAGTCTACATTAATATTATAAAAATGTCTATTGTGTGAGTTTGAATGTTCGGAGTAATTTATTAGTACTACTAATGCGTCATTGGTATTTTTTACCATGGAAAAATATATATTTCCCGTTAGAAATCTCAAGGAAGATACGGTCTAAAGCTGGTATTAAATAAATAAAGACATTTTCATTAAATATCCACGTATATTTTAAGATTTATTTTTTGCACAATTAACAATTAATGAATAGATACTTGACAGACACAATTTCTGCATGGTAAAAAAATATTTTTCTCTCATTTCGTTGTTCACTATCAAATAATTACTAAACTTTATCATTTTTTAAATTATTTTTCGAATAGCCGTTAAGGATATTATGCAAAAATACTAATTTTATTAAAATAACACCTCAGCAAAGTCAAGTCATCTCGCCTCCAATGTTTTCTTTCAATTACTGAATGCTATTATTAACATTTCGCACTCAGTAATTGTTTGACTTTTTTCGTGGAAAAAAAAATGAAATGTTGGATTGTTTTGAATTTAATTCAATCTCTCTCATTGGTTTTCTAAAAGAATAACATTTATTTAGATTATACGTCTGTATTTTTTTACGAATGTACGATCTACTAGTTTTGCGTATTTTTATGCTTTTCTATTGTTCATTCTTATATATCAGGTCACGATTGCTAAATGTTTTTATTATTGTTACTTTTTCGTTACTACCGATAAATATTCTACTTGCGAAAATAATATGCCAATAAATAAGTATGATTCGTAGTATTTAATAATCGTAAATAAAATAGTAGTATCTATTATTATACCATTATAAAATTGTCGTATTTTTACCAATACTTTGAAGTCACAGCTTCAAGATGCAAATTTAACACTATTATTTTGTCTTACAAACTACCCCCTGCACTCTGTTATCAAGCATAGGTACGAGTAATTACGAGGCTGCGACGACTACATATGAACTAAGGGTACTTGCATAACATTAATGTTGAAATGTACTGCAGTAAATTGTCAAGAAAAATGTATTATTTTAAAAATAGAACTTGCTGTTTGTTAATAATTATACCTATTATACTAAATGAAAAAAAAAAAATTTTTCATTATCATAACAATACAACCATTAAATTATTGTATTCCATTATTAAGCTTAAAACTTTCATAGTTGAGACATACTAAACATGTAATTAAATTACTTTTAAATTATCCAACAAGCGACAGGTTAAGAGTACAGCCGGTCAAAGTAACTTGAACATGTCAGTTCGCCATTCCCTGTAATTATCTCTCGCAGAGGAGTTTGCAACAATTATCAGACTAGGAAGGCCGCAAACAACAGCTTCCGACAAACAACTTTCACAGCACTCGCCTCTCGGGCATTAACTTAATGTAATGGACCATTATTATGTGTGTCTTTCGTATTGTCATCTAATACAAGTTAGTTTTAATGACTTATAAAATTTGTGCTAACTACTAGCTGATGCGGCACACGGCAAATGATTTGCAACGAATAATATCAAAAAGATTTTTTATAAACATACCTGAAATTATATAATTTCAAACCTTTCTCAAACCTACCATATCTACACAATAATTAATACAAATCGGTCGAGTACTTTTGGAGTAGTGCGTCCCCAACACATCGTGACATGAAAATTCAACACTGTTTTCATAACCAATACTCGTACGTTAAATTGAGAATATTAGTTATAATCTATGAGCATTCAAATGATAACATATTTTACGTAATTGTCCTTATTTTTAAAGAGCTATACTTTATATTAATTTCATTTTACATACAACACACCTAATTTAAGTAACTGACTTAATTTACATAACCTTAAAAATAATAAGGTTAGTAAATTAGTTCTATATCCTAAAATGTTAATGTTAAAAATTTCTAGACTGTAGACGAGTTGGACTTAAGACGAGTTATCTTATGTGACTCGTTTATCCTCGTCCTCTTTTGATTGCGCCCGTCTTGTAATATTGGTCCGGAAATGACACTAGTATAAATTTCTTGGGACTGCTCGGGATCTTTTTGTCTCGTATCTGAGTAAAAGTATTAAGAGACTCATCTCTCTTTTTTAAACAAAAATAATAAAGACTTCATAGTCTTCAGGATTCTCGTTTACAAAAGAGGTTCCACAGGATTAATCCCTTAGATCTTTCCTATTTTAAATATATAATAACGACTTTTCGGATTGGATACAGACATGGGATTGTATTATTTGTAGATAATACAACACTTATATTTGAAATTAAAAGACAACTGCTATTGAATGCAATCTCAAATGAAGAATAATGCTATCTCAGAAATAGTTTAATGCAAATAATTTATTACTTAATGAAGGAAATTTGAAAGAAGTTCACGCTTATACTCGTATAAATATAAAGAATAAAGATGTCGGCCTTGTCAAGATCGCAGTTTTTCTTGGCAGCATTCAAAGCATCAGTGTTTCAGCTTTTTATCTGATTTACTTATTCATATCTGATTGTGGAATCAAATAGAACGAAAGTTAACCAATCAAAGATTAACTAGTGATAAATTTTCATGTATTACGAATCTGAAACTCCTAGATGCTAATCTTGTATCCTATAACTTAAATTTCATACACCACAGTTAAAGATATATCATACCTAAACTTGCCTCTCCCACATCCCTCAGCCAGTGCGTCCTTAACAGCTTTGCTGTGTTTCGACAATATTGTACGAAGGCATCAGAGGTTCAAATATCTTTACGGCCCCAGTAATTGACACATTGAGCGCGCTTAGCTTAGAGTGCCCTCGGGGGAATGGGTCATAGCAGCGCACGATCAAACCGTACTACCAGTAATTTTCTAACCAAAATTATACCTCATAGGTCAATTAAGGAGCAATCCAAAAGTAATATTCAAAAAGAAGATACTTCTATATGAGTTTATATTAACCGAAACTAGTTTTCGGCAAGCCACTGAGTAATACCTTCAGAATCAAACCTAGGTTTGTGATGATCTAGGATATCTTCGCGACTTAAATCATATTTAATAATTAAAATATATATCCGAACCAGTGCCTCTACAGCGTTAAAAAGCGACCTTATTGGAAATGGTAAGTAATAAAGACAAAATTGTTTTCTCGAATTTTATACGAAATTAAGCCCGCATCATACCGACCTAGTTAAGCAACTTTCAATTTCTATTAACTAAGTGCAAAAAAAAAAAAACATTCCTAGCTCGACTAGAAAACATAACTTACCTTGTACTTAAAAAGTTTCATCAAAAATAAATAAATTTAATGTCGCTTTTTGAAAAGTAACTAAAACGTGGGAGACAGAGACATCTGAATATGTTTTGTAAAAATTCCAATTACATAAAAAATATGTATATATGTATATAAAAATATGTTCTACATTGAAAATATTTTAGTCCATTACAATGAAACGGTTCTAGAGTTTCCACAACACCCTTGCGTACGGAATAATCGCATACATACAACATTTATTCGGGTCAAATAGATGATTGACAGTTTTTGTCCACTCTTTTGTGACATAAGAATTAGGAGCATGCAAACATATCCCGACCCGCAATATTGATGCTCCATCTCAGCCGGATCGTCCAGGCTTTTCTTGGCTATTTGCAAAGTCTCAAGATATCGTCGGAAGAAAATTAAGTATTTGACTTCATTTTTAATGCATTAAGTAAAGCTCATCTTCAACAATCGCTTTTTCTGAATTGACTCAAGTACTTACCTACTCTTGTGCAATTAAAGTAATAATTCGATAGTAGTAGTAGGTAGTAGATAGTAGATTTGCGAACCGATGGCGTAGCTTTTCGACATTCACAAGTGCTTGTAACAGCCCAGACTGAATAAATGATTTTGAATTTGAATTTGAATTTGATATTAAAATATTTAATTTATTCAGTCTAATATACAGTATTACTTAATACATTTTTTAAGCCTTAATCATGCATGACAGAATATAGAATATGTGTATATCTTAAATGCCTTGTGCTGTGACGGGTCCGGTGGGTGTTGTATGGGCTTAGAGATTATAATTATATAATTAACTTCGAGATTTGTTCCTTAGTGGCGATAAAATGTGGACAGTGATAATAGGCCCACAACACTGGCGAATGTTTTACACTTCCGACTTACCCTTCGAGGAAAGCAATTTGATTATTATGTATATTTTTTTTTTTTTTTTTTTTTATAGCATAGGGCAGCAAACGAGCAAACGGATCACCTGATGGTAAGCGATAACCGTTGCCCATGGACACCCGCAACACCAGAGGAGTCACAGATTGCGTTGCCGGCCTTTTAAAAGGGAATAGGGGGAATAAGGGGAATAGAGGGGAATAAGGGGGGATGGGCCTCCGGTACCCTCACTCACTCGGCGAAACACAGCGCAAGCGCTATTTCACGCCGGTTTTCTGTGAGGCCGTGGTATCACTCCGGTCGAGCCGGCCCAATTCGTGCCGAAGCATGGCTCTCCCACGCATTGCATGCCTATATTTGTATATAGGCATTTATATTTTTAACAGTATGTAACTGCTGCAAAGTGAAACTTCATACAAGCAAATATAATGTACGACACGATCTATTTAATAAGAAATTAGAGTGCAAAATAAATTAGTAATGTCAACTTCACACAAAAGATATTAATAGAGGCAACTAATATTGCACTTATTTGCAGTTCTAGAATTAATACGTTCACTAATTAGAGCAGAGTTGCTTCAACGCTCGGGGACTTGTATGGGTTGTCTTTTATAGTGTAATTTGCAATTTCATATATTGCTTCGCGACAGCGTACCTCGCACTTGGTTTTTAAATGGCTCGTTGCGTAATTGAGGTGTAGCTTGACAGTCGCGACACCTTTCACACCTATCGAAATTCCCATAAACACTTATATTAATCATTTTATTAGTATAATGAATAGCGTTACATAATTTGCTGTTTGTAATATAACATTAGAATGATTTTGTTGGTTTTAGAGAAAGAAAAACGCAAAGCGTGCTTATATTAGTAAATGAAATGTCTGTTTGAAATTTAATCATTTACACATATTTTTCTTACTGTGGATTAATAGTAACTATTATATTATTTTGAAATTAAATAAATAAATAGCTCCAAACCACCGGCTTAAAAATGTTTGTTTTGAAAGAACTGCTAAGAGACAATACTTTAATAATATCTAATACTTTTCGAACATAAACTTGTTCAAGGCTTGTAAATGAAGATGTACCTTCGAAAACAAGTCTGAAACACGAATCAAAAGCGAATTGACTTATA
This sequence comes from Scirpophaga incertulas, assembly GCA_036419045.1. Lineage (NCBI taxonomy): Eukaryota > Metazoa > Arthropoda > Insecta > Lepidoptera > Crambidae > Scirpophaga > Scirpophaga incertulas. Next base: position 12,898,459 of record CM071641.1, read on the forward strand.
TTTCTGAGTGCCGTCATCTCTATTACCTCACCATGCTTTATTAGCTTTCCTTTGGCATTTGCTCTCGAGTATGGTGGAATTAAAAATGTATGTGGAGTGGTTGCACAACAGGCTACAAAAATCTCTTACAATTTGTCATCAACCGGCGCCTTATATTAGGATTAGAATAAAAAAAAGCATTTAACTCGATAGCTTTTATATTATGATTTCAATCTTCATTATCTGTTGTCTGCTCTCCTTAAATTCATCGCAAATTCTTCCTATCAATATGTAGATTAAATGATTTAATTTTGCATTGACGACAGCTTAAGCATCGTCACCGGGAAACGGTTCCAAAATAACAGTCTCTTGTTATCACCGACGGTCAATTTCCTTGTTTCACTAAATTAATTGAAATACGACACATTTTTGAATACATACATTTTATAAATTTGTGAGCTGATAAAATCTTATAAAATAATTTCAATAATATGGGATATTTTAAATTTACACATTATTTACAAGATGCATTAATCATATGGAGGTGAATGCTGGGTGCGGCAAAAGAAATATGAAATCATGATTAATGCAGTATAAATGAGAGAGGCTAGAGTGACGACGAAGAATAAATTGCGAAATAGTATCATCACAAGGGAAATATTAGATGGTTTAGAAATTAGATGGTGAAAAATTGAACAACTGACAAAACGAATTTATAAGGTAAATATAAATGGGCCGTTTGGTAGAGGACGACATGGGCCTAGAGAACTCAGGGCGGTTTTAGTGGGTAGGCCGGTCCGCTCAGACCGGAGAGCCTCACACACGGCCGCGCCTAGCCAGCGCGGTGTCACGGTGCAATAGGTGCATTTCCCCTCTAAAAGAAAATAAAATGGGGTATGCATTCATCTATTTTTGAATCCAAAAATCTTTATATATAAAAGTAACTATATGGTATTATATATATAGAGTGTACTGGGCTCTAAGACAAATATACGAATTTGTAATTTTTTATGTGAATAAGGACCAGTTAAGCAGCATAACGAGAGTAATTTATATCATATCGTCGATTTACCAGAAAATAAGTTGTAAGTAAAATGTAACGTCCATTGTTGTGTCATCGGCGTTTGTAGAAACAGAAATAGTATTTGCATAAATTTTCCATGATACTGACAAAAAATATTAAAAAAATCTTTTTATCATGAATATTAAAAAGATTTCAAGCGTTTTATCAAGAATATTGAAAAATATTTACCATATCAGTCTTCAATTTTATTTTAATTAAACGAGTATATCATGAATACTTCAATAAATATAATATTTAAATCAAAACAAAGTATGTATCTAGCAATTTTTATTCTCTTCATACTAAACTGAAAAATTGACTAGTATATAAGTTGATATATAGTAATTGGTAATCTTTACTAATATGATAAATGTGAAAGTAACTGGTCTGTGTTAAAGCGCTAATGCCAGAACTTCTTCTTCTTCTTCTTCTTCTTCTTTTGGGTTTGATGGCGGTGCCCATAGTATTTCGCCAATCTCGAGTTTTTTTGCTTAGAATACTTTTTTTAATTAAACTATGCGCGACTCATATTAATGCCAGAACTACTAAACCGTATTAAATACAATTTACCACACAAATAGTCTAGCCTGAGAAAGGACATAGAGTAGTCTATGTCCTTTTTCTTTTAATGCAAAAATGGGTGTGAAGGGTTGAAAAAGGGAATGAAAATTGGTTAGGAAATTATATTATATTTTAAAATGTATAATACAGATATTTGAATTTTTTTTTAGGTTCCTACTTAGATATAAATAAATACGACATTCAAAGTTTGTAAAATTTTTACCTTAAAGGGAGTAAAAATAGAAGATGAAAGGTTTTGTTTGAATAGGTTCAGAAACCACTAAACCAATTTTAATGAAGGTTGATATATGTATAATATGAGACCCGGAGAAACGTATAGAGATTTTTACAGCGGGAATAGTTATTTGTGCAACAAGTGAGCAAAGTTGATGTTTGCTGCGCGTGCTGATTTGAGTCCCGAGCAAGCGAAGGATTCTGTTTGAATCACGAGCGAAGCGAGTGATTCTAGAGTAGAATCCTGAGCGTGTCGAGGGATTCAAAGGCACGAGATGCAAACAACTTTGCTCTCGTGTGACACACATAACTTTTCACTTCAGCAGCGAGAACAAATATCATACCTACTTTGGAAATATCACGTCAATTATGCCTGACACTTCTCGTTTTTCCGTGTTACGCATACCACTTTAAACAAATGTAAAATAAATTGTCAAAAGAACAGAAAAATAATTGTTAAAATATGTCTTCAAAAATAATAAGTAAGTAAGTTATTGTTATTATTATTCCCTGTTAGTAAATTAAGCGAATTAAATAAAAAAAAAATTGAATTCTCAAGAATGTATGATGCGTGGAAAGGAACTTCTGTCAATAGTTCCGTTCCGCGCATCATTCTTGAGATTTTAATAAGTACTTATAATGTTCCGTTCCGAAGAGACATTTTTTTAACAATTATTTTTCTGATTTCTTGCCAATTTATTTTACATTAGTTTAAAGTGGTACCTATGCGTGACACGGAACAACGAGAAGTGTCAGGCAGATCCAATGTCCATGGGCATATTATCTTAGGGCGAAACAACATAGTCTGTATGGTTATCCCATTAGTTACTATACATAGGTTACTATAATCTGTGGTTAGCTTTGTCTCACTAGTGAGTAAAAATCGATTTTACTCACTGATTTTAAGCAGCAAAACCTTCATGTTTGAGCTACTGAAGTGAAAAATATATTTCTCCTGTGGCAAAATTTGATAAAAACCGTTGGCCGAGTTTTAATGCAATTTGGTATAAGATGATTGAAGCACCGGAGAAGAACATATATTATTTTTTACTACTGGGAAATATATATTTCCTTTTGCAAACTATTATAACACGAACGTAGTCGTGACCGAAAAACAAGTATTATATAAAATCCAAAATACCAACAGTAACCTCATAATAATACCAAAATTGAACGTAGAAACACCGGCAAATAAATATTCATTGCCAGGTGGCATTATTGGGCACACCAAACATGATGCTCAAAGTCGGACCACTTTTCACTTGAAAGTATTAATGTAGCCAACCTGGTGGGACTCTTTAAATATTTGATCCCTTTTGATTTATTCCCTAAGTAGATTGAAAGCTTTCCAACTTCTGCAGCAACGAACAAATTAAGATGAATTTTTAAGACAAACATCGAAAATCGGATCCCCTAAGTCTCGAACTCTTGTTTTCAACAAAAATTGTAATCATTCAATTAGACGAGTAAAACGGAAAAGGCCTTTAGGGCAAAGGCTAATAATTATTCAATATTTTTTCTATGTACACGTCATATGCAAACTACGTTAATATTGAACATTTCTGATTTAACTCTTCAAATGCCAATGTCTATTTTATGTAAGCTTAATTAATTCGTAAATATGTAGATTCAATCCTTAGTTTGGAATTGGAATAATTAATCTAAGCTTTACCTTATACCTCTGACCTCTGGAAAAACAACTAAACTAGACGTATTATGGACTAGGTAAATTAAACCAGTTGGTTTAGAAGTGTGTACAGAACATCAAAATTTGAGTTTGTTTTGCGAACTAACAAAATCTAAAATACAGACCTGTAGTCCTGAGTTAAATTAAGTGTCAAATTTAACTAGATTTCAGTTTGAGCCTTCTTACTACCGCCAAGAAACGTTCATTATTATGCCGCAATGGTTTGCCGATATTGTGATGTAATAATTAATGTATGGCAATATTTATATTATATATGAGTTTTATTTATCAAATGTACCGGATAAATAACATCCATATCGTCAAGTTTTCAAATAACAATAGATCGATTTATATATGTACATGCATAGGGTGTTATCACGAGTACCACGTCAATTATTTGATTGGCGATTATACTCGCCAATCGAATGGATTGATGGATAAAAACTTTTTTTATTACTGTATAAGGACAAACAAGCTAATTTCCCACCTCATGGAAAAATGTTACTGTATCTTATAGTACACATGGTTCAATTTAGTAGTAATAGTTACTAAATATACATATATTGCTAACTATATCTTTGAGGTGGGGTTACCGCAGCAATATATTTTATAGATGAAAAACATAGATAGGATATTTACTTAGAACTTATTGCTAACATTACTGGGAAAAAGCAGCAGTAACATCTACATAAACTATATAAATTTAATATATACAGAACGAATTAGAATCATATATATACCTACTAAATATAACCAACATAAACAACATACATTAAAAGTATTTTCTTAGCTAGACTCTTTTACCAATATTATTTTAGCCTTATTGTAAAGACCATGACCAATGTTGGGGATGGGGAACTTTTCGGATAGTTTTGTAGTTCCTGTGCAATGGTCGTATATTCCACTTGTGTTGTACTTGTATTGTTTTAATATTTATAGAAATAGTGTGTAGATTACGGGGCAAACTACAGTTTAATATCACAATATAATTTATTTAGTCAGATTTTATAATCAAACAGTGAAGGATAATATCTGTATATCAATGTTACGTCTGGGGCTGTTTAATGAAATCTTACACAAAAATATAGACAGACACTATGCTGCTAATATATCAAAACGATATTTAATTTCTTGTTTGTTGATGTACTGTATATAGTTGATAAATAAAAATAAAATGTTGTCAGATTGAGCCGCGTAAGCCGTTCGTGGCCGAGCGAGGGCCGCGGCTGGGGCCTGCGTACGATGGACGGCCGGCTGGCGCGGCCGTGGCGCGCAGACAAACGGCAGGTGCGCTTCCGGCAGTGCTACTTCAACCCTATCTCGTGTTTCCGCAAGTGAACGACGACCCCACGCCCACGCCCACGTCCATGTCCGGTCAACGCCAAGTCTACGCATATTCAACTTGATCAAACTCATATTTAGTTCATTTTATCAAAAAAAATAAACCAAGAGAACTACTCACACTTCTTGCCTTTTTTAATCGTTTAATTATTTCACTAGAAAAAAATACATATTTTACCTGTTTATAGGCTTAGATTAATAAGTTATCTACGTTTATTAATATAAGTCTCATCCCAATCCAAACCCAAATTTCTATAATTTTCTGCCAACTACATCAAATAATCGTAATCAAAAAGGTAATATTAGAATATATAGGAAAAATAATAATTTTACATTATAAACGTATTATTATTGTTACATAAATGTTCCACCCACTTAATTAATTTGGATCAAAGTAAAAGTTTTCACATTTATCTAATTCAATTATAATTGTAAATAAATATTTAAAAACCACATATTCCTCTTTTTATTGCTGTCTATTATGATTGTTATCTCATGAACAATGATGGATGATTAGGTCTAATTATAGTAAAATGTAAATCTTATTGATGTGCTAAAATAATTAAAAGTATCTAAATGTTTGTCCGAACTTATGAGGAATATTATAAAATTTAGTAAACATAGATTTAGGATTTGGAACCAGCCACGTCACTATGTCAAATATTTACAGCAGGTCAATATGGCGATCGGAGTTTGATATTCGGCGTGGATGGAAGACGTACCGCACAACTAAACAGAACCAATGCTATCAAATGTTTATTGAAACTAACTGATACTGCAGTTACATTACTACCTTGTTAAGAATCAAAGAATCAATTTGATCTTCATCTTCATCAATTATCTTCAATCAACCTGCAGGACTCATATTGTCAAAATCGAACTTATGTCAATAGCGTCACACATCTCGTTTTTTGGATGCATGTAAGTTAGAGTAGGACGTGGCGAGACAACGGCTTATGAAACTTTTGGATCAAGGTTGATTTCACCGATTTAAGAAAATCGAATTAAAATTCTTACTCGAACACTAATCACAGTCTTAATAAAAATGTCGTGTGTCGTTGCTGCTGTATTGAAAGAGCATCCCTTCGTCATAGTCGGTTGGAGTAGTCGGATGCGGTATTTACATTACTTCAATCATCAATATAGTAATTTAAATTTGAATAAATTCAAAAAAAGGGTCATTAAAGTTCTAAACAATTATCTGACGTAGTTGAAAATAAATTTTAAAATATATAGTCAATAATAAAAAAACAACACATCGAAATGTAAATTAAGTCGCCATGTTGACCTGTCGTATACTATACCTTAGTTATATTTCAAGCAAGGGTAAATGTAATAATATATTATTTGGTTGCCTCGTATAGTGCATAATTTTTGAATTTAATTATACTGTGTTATTTCAATAGGTTATTACTTGTCTCGTTTCATAACATGTATTTACTATTCTCTATAGAATTTTTTATTTGTCATAATATAGGTTCTTACCTTTCTTTAGCTTTTCATTAAATTGTAGTGCTTAAGAGCTGTTTAACAATGTGTTAAGGATTAACGAATCTAGTCAATGATTAAATATATTGTTTGTCTAACCGTCTTGTTTGTCTGTAAGTGTTATTTTATTTGAAGATGCAATGAAAGAGTACCCGATCCCTGAATTCCTAAACTCTACGCCTGACGTAGCTCGGTTTGTTTGAAGCAAATTCCAACATACAAAAGGATTCTTTTTCTTTCTGGTTATTGTGACCTCTTATGTAATTAGTTAAAAATAAAACACAAATGAAATTCATCATAATACTAGTTCATGACAATATTAATACAAATTGAGAGCTACTACTTAAATAATGAGTATTATTATACATTGTCAGTTAAAATTATATCATATAATACTTTCTCCATAACATGGAGTACTTTAATATGATAAATAAATATAATAAAGTTTAGTAAGTAAAGTTAAGTAAAAATAAATTAGTGGCTGACTACTGTAGTCAAATGATTTTTAATAACAAAGCTGGCAAACTGATGTATGGAGTGACTACAGTTACTTCTTATCCGTCTTAGTTTCACAAATAAGGAACCCTTATAAGAACGGCAATAAAGTTTCCAACTTGTGACATATATACGTTTGCTCTTTGACGCTTTAAGTTGAAAATGAGTGTGCTAAATGTATAAAACAGTATCGATTTATAAAAATATATAATTACTAGCATTGGTTAATTTACTCGTACTAGGTTGGCTATAGATGCAGTTGAAGTCCTCTTCAAAGTTTAGACCACAAAAGGACCAGTAGATTGAGAATCGATTGTCTGTACTAACTGTGGATGCTATGGTAGGCGACTTCAACTAAATATACTGTAGGTAGTATTACAGCTAAAACATTTGACAGGCTTGTCCCAGTTAAAGCTTTGCGCATAAATGGTAATAAAACCTTGCCATGAGTTACGTACAATATACAGTACATGATAGGTTTACGTAATGAGGCTCATATAACTTAAATGAGAAAATTAAAATAGATAAGGATAAACAATGCTATAGAGAGAGAAAACACTGTAGTATCAGCAAAAAATAAGTTTTTTTTTAATTACTACGATATGCTAATATTAGAAATAACAAAATTTTTTGGAAATTTAAAAAGTTGTGCATTAATTAATCCAAGAGAATGTGATGGATCCTTGCTATCATGTCTTAGGGACTCTGACACTATCAATGATCGCTTTTTAGAAGTTCCTGAGGTAATATGATCCCCTTTTCAGAATTTGAGTCATTTCCTACAGGAGATCACTCTGATCCCATGTTTATACTAGAACCGGTAAGCAAAGGGTTTGTAATGAAGTGTCTGTTGTCGGCCAAGTCCAATGCTGAGGGAAAAGACCAGTTACGATACGGTTCTTCTTACACTTCCATTCATCTCAGAGTCGTCCCTGCGAATTACTTCTTTGGAGGGAATTTCTTGCCTTCAATGGAGGGAAACGCTAGTTAAGCCGCTGCCTATAGTTGATCACCCCTGTGACGAAAAGAAATCGACCTCTAACAATTTCGACAATCCATAATAAATAATTTCCAGGAACGCTGTCAAAGCGTGACATGTCATTTTTTGAATTTTGATTTGAGTCATGGAGTAATAAAGAAATAGGCCAAAAATCTTAAGGTTGGACAGCGTTCCTGTTATAAGTAGGTATGGATGATATATCATTAAAATGATTCGTTAGCTACCTATATATTGTTGTAGATAACCGTTACCGTATCAATCAATAGTCTTGACACATGGGACAGATCTACACACACACAACCTCTACACAATTTAACTGTAGAGTACTGTGACATCCTCCAGGTTGCTCCAGGAGCGTGGAGATGCTTAAAAATATAAATACGATTATTTCTTCAATATATATCCTTTCTATATATTTCCTTTGTTTTAATGTAAGGTTTTTAATTAGCAATGTTGTCGCTATGCCTTCCGTACTAGAAGTCACACTGTCAACTGTCTATAACTCGCTACGTCAAACGCAGCGGGTTCTTTTTTTTATATTTTTTTTTTATTTTTCAAGAAACCATACAGCGATATACAGACTATGTTTTCTACAGTGTGTGCCAATACCAAGGCCAATTAAAGGTTTCCTTGCACAAAACCATTCGTAAGTAGTAACAACGGATGTTTGAATTTAAAATAACTTCGTAAGAACAGTCTCCGCCTATTACCTAAATTAAAGTATTAAAATTATACATAAAGTAACACATTCATTTTAGAAAATAAATTATACAGACACACTCCTTCAAACACATAGCAAAGATACTATATAAAATACAATACAAATATATACATACATATATACACACATATATACATACATAAACATATACACACAAATAAATAAACAAATCTTCATATCGAGTGTTAATGTTTGTCTGGTTCGTTTTGAGATTTTAATATATTTAAGACACGGATTTTAAAGTTGGACTTGGAGCAGGCAAATATGTCAACTTCTTTAAACAAAACATTATAGTTTTGAGGCAGTCTTGTGAGTGGGGCGTTACAAGCATAGTTCGTCGCATGTCGAGACACGGCCATTAAGTTGGTGTGGCGAGTTCGTCGTAATGGAGTATTGTAAGCAATACATCTCACAAGCTCTGGACAGTCCACATGAGAATGCACTATATCATATAAAAAACTTACATCCAAGAACAAACGCCTCTGTTCGAGGGTCAATAGATTATTTCTATAGCAATTTTCCTCGTATTTGGTAGTGATTAAACGACGTCTATAATTAAGATGATTTACAAATATTTTTTGTATTCGCTCTATTTGATTCTTATATATCGTATATCTAGGACACCACACCTGAGCCGCATATTCCAAAATGCTGCGGACATATGAACAATACACTGTCACAATAGATTTTACATCTTTAAAAGGTTGGCATTCTCGCAAGACAAAACCAAGGATTTTGAAGGCTTTATCAGTTATACTGTCAATGTGATTTTTTAGTGTAAATTTTTCGTCAAGCAATACTCCCAAATCGCGTATCACGTGAGTTCTGTTAATATTAATGCCATTGAACTTATAATCAAACTTAATTGGCTTTGATTTACGAGTGAATGTTATAATTTGACATTTATTGATATTAACTGTAATTTTATTTTTCTCGTAATATTGATGTAAAGTATCTAGATCAGCTTGCAGAGCCAAACAGTCATTTAAGTTATTAATTTTGATGTAAACTTTTTTATCGTCTGCATACATAAGATGTTTTGCAGTTTTAAAGCAGTATACAATATCGTATAAGTAAGCAGCGTAGAACAGCGGGCCCAGATGAGATCCCTGCGGAACTCCGGTCAGGACTTTTATATAATCAGATTTGAAACCACCCAATACGACGGCTTGGGACCTATTACTCAAATATGATTTTATCCATCTCAACAGATCTCCATGAATTCCTAATGCCTGAAGCTTATGTAGCAGAATGACGTGATCCACACGGTCGAATGCTTTTTCAAAATCCGTGTAAATCACGTCAACCTGGCCACCTCTTTCCATATTATTTAGAACGAAGTCAGAAAAACAAATCATGTTAGTAAGGGTTGACCTTTTTTTTAAGAAACCATGCTGACTGTCTGGCAAACCTTTATAAATGACAGGGTATATGGCGTTATAAACCATTTTTTCAAATAATTTACCTAATGTGCATAGCATAGAGATACCCCGATAATTTTGAATCTCACATTTTGATCCCTTCTTGTGTATAGGTACTATATTGGCTTTTTTCCATATGTTTGGATATAAACCCTCTTTCAAAGATAAATTAAAAAGAAAAGTTATTGGTTTTGAAAGCGTTTTATATGAAATCGGACACTAGTCATGGATACCGAGAGGCGAATACCCAATAAATTCGTCACAGTACCGCAGGAATCGAGAGTCCACTTCTACTTATTATACAGGTGGAAAGTTTCAATGGGGCAGCCAAGGGAGGTATCTTAATCGTTGCAGCTACAAGAAATTGGTCTACATAGACAACTTAACGAGTGTAGTGAACAAGTGTAGTGCATCTTTTTTCTTGTCATCCTTGTACATACGTATATGTCTATATGGTTATGTAACTCTTAAGTTCTTTGGGTCGCAAAATTTTGTATTTGTTTGATGTTTATAAATGCTTGTAAAGGCGTATATTGAATAAAGATTATATTGATTTTGATATTAATAACCACAGCCAGTTTCATATCTCATTTTATGACACCCACCTGTATATTTTGGAAATGCCGGGCATTACTTAACAAACTTTAAATTTTATTAACGATGATTCAAATGGAATTACTTAATAGACTAGTCCTCGATCATAATAATAAAATGTTTGATCATCGGGCTAAAACCCGGAGAAAAGAAAACTCCCCATCTCTTTTTATTTGTTGTTAAAATATTGAACATGTTAAACGAAGAATCTGTGGGTCTTTACCGCCGGTGAATTGCGATTTTATTATTACTTGTGAGACTGGTTAAACAATTTTTCTTTTATATTTAACGTACTGTATCAGTTACGCAATTCGTTGACACAAATAGCATTTGTCAGCGTTGTCAAAGTGTTCTCTTATCTAAACTACTCGTATGTAGATATTACACATATACGAGTATGTTCCAGGTTCAACTTTGTGCAGGGAGTGCAAAATTTTTACATTTTGATTTAATGTACCTCCGAGAAGTTACATACTTCTTTTTCTTAATAACGAATGCATACTTAACTTGCAATCGCGTAGATTGTTCCATTAAGCCTCCCCAATGTAATATTACTCATTTTAATAGACCTGAATATATTATTTCAAAATTAATTTTGTTAAATTTTGATACAATGGCCAAGCACCGATGTCCACCTATGTTGCATTATCCTTTAGTTGCATCCATAAAGCGTTTATCGGAAGTTTCCGTTATCACGAAAAGTGTTAGAATAATGTCCCTCCTATAAAGAAAACTGTACATTGTTTAATGTTGAAAAACAGTACACTTTTATGTATTTTATTTATACAAATTGTAATCTATATATAATAAATATGGGGGGTGATCAAAAAGTAATGATAAACGGATATTTCTAAATATAATAAAATATTGAAAATATATTTTTCAACTCCCTGGTCCTGCATAAGTTCCCGGACAAAAAATGGTATAAATAGGACGTTTTTAAAAGTTACATTCATTTGAATACGAGCAGTCGGAGTGATAACATCAAAATGGAGAAGTACGAAGCGTCATCAAATATTTCTGCTTGAAAAAAATGACCACCAAAGACATTCATACAGACTTGGTGGAAACATTAGGGGACTCTGCGCCTCCATATTCTACAACTGCACGCTGGTGCAAGGAGTTTAAGATGGGAAGAACATCCACGGAAGACGAACACCGCGAAGGCCGCTCATTCTGTTCCCTCACTGAGGAAAACGTCAAAAAAGTTGAAGATCTGGTTTTGGCAGACCGAAGAGTGACCATTCGACATTTAGCTGAGAACACAGGCATCTCATTTGGTAGCATTCAAAGGATCTTAACTACCGAGATGAACATGAGAAAGGTCTCCGCGCGTTGGGTCCCGAGAATGTTAACCGACGAACAAAAGAATAAAACGACTTGACATTTCAAGAACCAATCTTGAAATGTTCCAGGCTGATCAAGAAAAATTTTTGGCTCGATTTGTGACTATAGATGGAACGTGGATTCATCATTTTGATCCCGAAACAAAACAACAGTCATGACATGGAAAAGGCCATCCTCACCGACACCAAAGAAATTCAAAGTTTCAAGTTCTGCTGGCAAGGTTATGGCATCTGTTTTCTGGGATGCTGAGGGAATAATTACGGTTGAATACCTTGATAAGGGAGCTACAATAACAGGCTCCTACTATGCTGAACAAATTAAAAGATTGCGAGAGGCCATCAAGGAAAAAAGACGGGGTAAACTGCGCGCAAAAGTGCTGTTTCATCAAGACAATGCACCTGCACACAAAGCTGAAGTTGCAATGGCTGCCATTCAAGAAGCCGGCTTCCAGCTGGTGGAGCACCCACCCTATTCTCCAGATCTAGCCCCCAGCGACTTTTGTTTCCTCGGCTCAAGGAACACCTCCGGGGCAAGAAATTTGAAGATAATGACGCAGTGATGGCCGCTGTAGAGGCATTTTGGGAGAGTCAAGATAATGATTTTTTTTTAAAGGTATTGTTGGTTTAGAAAAGAGATGGACTAAGTGTAGTAAGAGATGGATTATGTAGAAAAATAAATTTAATTTTTAAGTATATAGTTATTTTAATATACCTATTCTCATTACTTTTCGATCACCCCTCGTATTATTATATTAATTTATAATAATACGAGGCCGACCATAAAATTGCCTTAAACTGAACTTCGGACCTCCTGATCAGAAGCCGATGATTTTAACAACTAGGTCATGAAGCGGATTAAATTAATTTTAGATAAAGAACAAGCATCCCAAACAAAAACTAATTATTTCAAGACTTTCAGAACTTCTCTTTTATACCGTTATTTCATGAGTACATACATACTACATTATCATCAAACTTTTTCTTACATTAGCAAAATTCACAGTACATTTTTCCATTGAAAAGTTACTAATTTAATGATTATTCCACAATTTCTACATAAACTTGAAAATAATGGTCGCTTCATTTCAACGGGAGTAAAGCAAAGTTTACGATTATTACATATAATTTACTTGCAATGGGATCGTTTCCATCCTGTCTTATACAGAATATGCGAATGAGTCAATCACTTAAACTGACACACTTACGTTACACTATCTATCCGAGAACAGCTATATGACACAATTAATATGTAGCGAACAGTGATTTCTTGAAGTGGAATATTATAATGAACACTCTACCTACATACTTGTGCCCTAGATGTGCATTGCCTCGCTTCCAATAACGTCATAAAAATAAGAGAAATGTCAAGGCGAGAACAATTTCAGTAGGAAATATGACTATTTTAAAAACATTTATATCATTAACGATATTTTAAGCCGCATTCAAATAAGCAACCTTAAATTATCGTAACAAATTTAGATTATTTCTCCAAAAGTAATACCTATATGCTAAGTACAAGATAAAATCTATATGTAATAAATGGTAAATAAAACGCTACACTGAGCTCAAAGACATTGTACTTAACCACAGCTCATAAATCTGTGATACAATTTTAAGTTTATGAGGATTATGATACATGTTATTATAATATTTTATACACATTATTATTCTATTTCAACATCCATATTACCTATCATTGGTCTTGTTTCAACCAAATAGTACACTGTCTGACTCAATGACTATAACTATAAATATAATTGGTAAATAGTTTAGTCCTTTATACTTTATATATGCATATGTATATACAGGGTTACCTGGTAAGTCGTGCGAACCCCGTTAGGGGGTCGTGGTTCCCACCATTTCTGACAGATTTCCCGTTGGAACTCCGCCCCCCAACTTAACCCTTTTCAAGTTATAAGACTTTAAAGACTTTTTTGAAAAAATTACCGATTTTTGTCTATTGGCCCATTTTTTTTGTTTATTATAATTCAAGACCTTTCAGACCTTCATTCAGACCTGACCCCCATGGATTTTTATGTATGGGGGCACATGAAAAGCATAGTATACGACGAAAACCACCCAATTGAGTCTGTAGACGTGTTAAAGGAAAGGATTCTAATGGCAGCAGATCAAATAAGAAGAAGTTTAACAACATCGGTGGTTAAAAGTGGACTTAGAAACAGAATGCGAGTGTGTGTGCGAAACAGAGGTGGACATGTTGAACATGAAAGATAAAATAAAATACATTTGCTTAACCTAATTTAAATTGTTTTATTTTATTTTGTAACATAATTGATAAATTTTACATTAATTTCACTACTCCTTTTAGGACTTTTACCAAAGATTATTCCAAGAAATCTAATAGCAGCCTACCTTGTTATACCTTGTTGAATAGCTAATGAAACGTAGATATTTTTAAAGGTGTCTGCAGCCTACGTGTCATAGATTTTTTTTTTACTATTGCTGGTTCAATTGTGATTTGTACTGATTTTTGTTTGATGCTATAACTATCAATCTTCTATCTACAACCTATTTAGTTGAGGTAACTCTATTTTTATTTTGCATTATGATGAACAAACTAATCTGCTACACAAAAATAGTATAAAACTAAATATTTGAATTATAATAAACAAAAAAAATGGGCCAATAGACAAAAATCGGACATTTTTTCAAAAAAGTCTTTAAAGCCTTATAACTTGAAAAGGGTTAAGTTGGGGGGCGGGGCTCCAAGGGGAAATCTGTCAGAAATGGCGGGAACCACGACCCCCTAACGGGGTTCGCACGACTTACCAGGTAACCCTGTATATATATAAAATGCACAGTATAAATAAATAGCAGAAGTACCATATGGACGAGATCTGGAATAATAATAATTTATTTGTTGCATATCACAATCATAATTCATAACATTAGGGGTAATTATAATATATTTTACATACTTACATTACAATACCCTTGACAAGGTGGTTGTAATATTTTAAATAAATAATAAGTAAATAAAAGTAATTTACCCAATATTGAAAATCCACACATAAATGATGTCAAAATACTTGTTATATAACAACGGTAAGAATATTATAAAACTTCACATATAAATAAATGATGTCATTATGTAATGCTCGGAGTTTCTTTGTATAATTTGTTTCTTTTTATAGTTTGTGTAATCAAATAAGAAATTATGATATTCATGGAAGAACTCACAAACCAACGAAAGAATTACAAACCTTACGAATGAAAGTGGGCAGAATACGTCACTCGCAGAACTGACGGACGTTAGCCGCAAAAATATTCTTAAATGGCATGAATATATTGTATACGGCAGCATTAATAAGTCCACAAGGTGGACCGATGATTTAGTGGTGATGGAAAGATCTGGACGGTAACAACGCAGGACCGATCATGTCTAAGTCCTTGGGTGAGACCTACGTGAGTGTCTTATAGCTGAAATTATGATGATTAAGTGCCATATCAGTCCCGTTTTAGTATTCCTGGAGATAATTTGCTAATGTACTGCGAGACCATATTAGCAATTATGTAGCCTAAGCAGCATTGCTCTATTAGTATGATCTCTTTAAGTGTACTAGTGAGGTACATACATCAATAACCACTGAATTATGTGAAAATATGTTATCATATGTGCTAAAATTGTTATGAATATAAATGGAATTTTCATAAATGTACTGAGTTGGTAAGGTCAATATATTAATATCATTAAATAAGTCCTTCAGATTTTCCGTTGATTTAAATTTTATATATAAAGCTAATTGCTCTTTTTTGTAGTGTAACATACTTTTTATATTCGCAACGGATTACAATAATAATCCATATGACATAATACTATGAACACAACTAAAGAAATCAAATTAACCGTTTCAGCATCAGTTAGATTATGACACTTTATATGCATACTTCATATGCTACAGATATAAGTCTGTAAGCTAAGGTATTCCACTTTTTCATTATTTCTTTATGCAGCTGTATCCTACAGTCCTAATATTCAGTATACACATTAAACTTAGATACATTCTTACTCACGACTCTTTTCCATGAGGAAAGCTTGAAATCACAGTTTTCCACTTGCTACGATTTAAACATACTTCTCTAATTTCCTCAATTCCTATACCTCTCTGGTCAAAGTAAGTTCGTTCAGTTTGTCCTATCCTAAAATGGCCAATCGTGCAAATTTATTTAATCAGTACCCTTTCACTCATCATTTCAACGTGTACAAACCATCTTAAAATTCCCTACTATAAATTTTTGTCATTACATATTTTTTCACATCGCACTTTTTCCTTTATATACATATGAAAATATCAAGATATACTCGTACAAAAAAAACGTGTTGTACATTATTAAGAATGATGTAGACGTATGTTTCGCTATAGTACGTACGTACATTCATGTACATATATTCATAAAAAGCAAGATTTAATTATCCATTTCGAAGATCGATAAGAAAAACATGTTTTCATCTTGTTCAGAAAAAAATGGGACGTTTATGTCTCTATGGACGGACAGAATATCAATTTTGGAATACACAATATTCTTTACATTATGGAAACCTGAACTATGTTAATCATATATAATTTTCCTATGAGACTAAGGCACGAAATACATTATAAACAAACGATATAGATAGGTAAGTGGGACCAATATTCAAATTATATCAGCAGTGTTCACACAAACCTTAGAAGTATATATTTCTATAATAAAACCCAAACACATTTTATATGCACTGGTTTTTATGGAATATGTACCTGTAATTGACTATCTGTTTTGATTCATTTGTAATTTAGCTTATACTACAACCAACCGATCAATCTTTCTATATTTACACAACTGCCACGCTGACAATCAGTTTACTGGCAAAATGATCATAACCAGAATAAGAATATTCACTCCATAAGCGCTGCGAACCTAATAAACTCGGATAAATACATCTCAAACTACAACTACTCCAGTAGAACTAGCTAGCATGCTTTGCAAGAGGTAGGTAGCTTTGCTACTCAATACCATGCATATGCATCCCATAATACATGTAAATACTATACAGACTCTATTGGGCATAACAATATTGGAAAGTAAGAACTCTCCTGATTAATAACAAAGAATTGTTTTATTAATTATTCTATTATATTATTTAAATACATAAGTATATTCTAACAATGCTATAATTGTATTATCATGCCTTGTACCACTCGGCTAAGATATGTATATATTAGTATCATAATACACTTATTTTACATAAATCAATCGAAGCAAAAAATCAATAGTAATAGATAAATATACGAGTAATCAATTTTAACATGACAATGTGTTAACAAATGTTATTAATTCACAATAAACAATAAAAATATCCTTTTTATTTCTGTTCAATGTTATTATGTGAATCAAATAAAATTTTATTAAATAAAAAAAATATAAGGGTATTATTGCAGTCCATAGCTTTGAACAAGTACTAAAATATACTTGATATTTTCTTGAATAAATTGATATTATGATCACAGGCTATCAAAGCAAGAAAATATAGCTAATTTACCAAATGTTGCCTTTTATCGTATAGTAGTATCAAGGTAGAATTTTTGTTAACATAAAATCATGAAATTAATCATGAAAATGTAAGTACGGGCTTTGACGCCTTCATAATAGAAAAGATATTTGATATTTTACTTTATTATTTCTAATATATCAGTATGTTATGCATTTTTTTTCTTATAAACTAGTTTTAGGTAGTCAAAACGAATTTAAAGTATAATCATGATCTTACTGTATCGGGTTAATTTATCAGTACTGAGTTCTTAATGTTCTTAACGGAATAGATAAATATCCCATGGTGCATAATCTGTGTCACTAATGAAAAATGAAAAGAAAATACCTTATTGTTATCACCTTTTAATTATTGTTCCATCTATATGTTTGTTGCGAAAGTACGCCAAAATTTTTACTTATATAGATATAAAAAAAAAGTACGTTACTATGGATCGACCCTTACCACCTAGTCGATGGTTCCAAGAAACAAATTGCTTTTAATCCCAGAGGTATTATCACGTAATCTATACTTTCCATAAGGTTTTACCAGCTCTTATTATTTTTTTTCAAAGGAAAATATATTTCTATAGTCCATTTGGAAGATAAGACTTCATTTCGGAGAATTTGCATTAACAGGCGAATAATATAATACAGAAAATTAAAACCTTAATAAATATACGTATAGGTATCATATAACTTAATACTCCTACAAAAGTTTCCCTACAGCTAGTACGAGTAATTTATATAGGATCTAAAGAGTACGCCTGTTTAACTATGTATAGTAGATAGATAGGTACTCAAAAAATGCAGCAATGTAATGGAATGTAACTATACTTGGAAAAATTAATTTCATCAATTTCTTTTTTATTTTTACAAATTCGCATTTCTATTTCCCTAGTTCCTCACATGCATGAGCAAGGAAATACACAGTAAAGGTAATGGAGAAAACAAATATACTCGTACCTAAGTAAGAATTGAAAAGATAAATGTTACTATTGATATCCAGATTGCAACATCTCTATACGATTCGAATGTTCTCGAATTTGCCTAGATCTTGTAACTATATAATCCTGACTCTTTAAAATACAAATCAACTCATTTTTAAGTTATTTTAATCCTACGCTCATGCCGTTAATTATCTATACTTCTGTATTCTTAAAATATGTCAATGTTACTCATGTTTAAAGTTCAAGGAATATTGAATACGACATCCAATTTAGTAAAAAGAATTGTAATTAGACAATCCATGCCGACTATCTAGACGAGATAATCCGCACGGATTATGTCTAAATTCAAACAAATTATATTTTTTATGTCAATGTAAACTCTGTTTTATGAATTTTATGTCATCAACATTCAATTTTTTGTATTGAATCTATAATGTTGTCAAGGACTAGCTAAAGGCTAAGGATCACTAGGCAGGTCCCATCACTCCAAGGATCAACGGCTCTGACTGTTGAACTGATTGAGCTATTGGTCCTAATGGCTGGCGTGAAGTCCAACATAATTCTAGTTGCTTTTGATGGCGAGGATATCCTCGGCACGTTTGGTGTTCCTTGTGATGGATTCTCACCCTCTCCTTTCCACAGGGAAAGAATCTAGGCAGGTCATTGTACATGCAGCTGTCAAGAAAAGCACTAATAAATAGCCTTCAATTCTAAAAGTTATAACTACAGCGTACCTGCTGTGCTGTTGTTAGTTTGTATATACATACTATGCTGCAGCTATTACTGCTACTACGGTTGCCTGCTGCTACCGCTAACAGCTGCCGCTACTGCTGCCACAACAGCTGCCTGCTGTTTGCGATACCAGCTGCCGCTTGCCTGCTTGCCCTCTGTTGCTCTGCTACCAATCAACCACTTGACAGCCAGCCTATGTACCCGAGAAAATGCTATTCGCCATTAGCATTTTCTTAATTTAATTATCAGTTCTTATCTTTTTAATTTTGAAGTTTAATTTAAAGTCTTGTTTAGTCATGCCATCATAATTATTAAATTAATTATTAATGATAAAAATTAATTATAATTATTATGTATGTTGTTTATTTCTTAAATCTATCTTTATTTTAGCTTCCTCTGCCTATTTTTTACTCCGTATAGCCATTATGTGAGATCTACTTAATATATTTACAAAAAAGAAAAGTGAACTGATCCGTTTATCATTATTAATATACGAGTGCCACGTTTAATGAATACTTAAACAATTGTATCTTTTTAACATTGGCCCTGTGAAAATAAGCTACGATTCGATGTTGGCTGAGAACTGTTATCACTTGTAACAAAGCATTAAGGAGAAGTACAATTACCAGAGAGTATCGATGTGGTGCCTCGTTAGCTGACCTACGACCATCCAATAGTGTAGCCATTTAAGTATAGTCTAGCCAAATACTCAGTTCTGAACTACTGTCTATTGGTGAATGTTTTGCATACTTCAACGGCAAAAGAATATTTACTACAATTCCAGATTAATAATAAAATATTTCGGTACTAAAAGTTAATTTGCTGTGTGTATGTAAATTCATCTAATATTTTCTGGTTATTTCATACGATTTTAGTTATGACATTTGTAAACCTTCACCTATCTTATATTAACACCCACTGTGACTGGGTTTGTATGGAACCCACGCGATCGTAAATACCATGATAGAGACACTAGATTTTATTGTATTAAGTACCGATAATTTTTTTAAAATTAAGTGAAATTGAAAATAGGCTAATTTATATAGTAAAAGGATAGATTATACTCGTAATCTACGTTAAATCTAAATAGGCAAGAACCAAGCAACTTCCAATTTGTAGACCAGATTGCAGCATATAGAAAACATCAAATATTTTTATCACAATTGTAAAAATATATATTTACAATAAATAAATAAATATTTCTAACTATTAACCTAGCCCAAAGAAAGTTCTATAAGGCTTATGTTATGGGTGCTAGGGTAATGGGTAGACTTACATATATACACATATATAAATATATTTAATAGAAATATATATAATTAACACTCATGACCAAGGTACAAATGTTCGCATTCATCACACAAACATCTACCCCCACCGGGACTCGAAGAAGGGACCTTAGCGATGGCGATGCCTTGAAATCGGTGTACTCGGCTACGGAGGTCGTCAAATATAATGATTTTTATGAAATATTATTATGGAATTCCACTCCTTCGCTTCCGCAACCCCTGTAACATGACAACCGAAACGCAATATGATAGCGCGATTAATTGTTATAAACTGTCATAATACAATGAGTAGAGATTAAGATAGCGGTTATAATACACGAAACACAAAGTATCACACCGTTTTGATGAAATGCAAGAGAGTTGGGCTGAGAGTAGAGAGATGACGTGCGCAACTTCTAAATCTGACTATGTGCCCAGTAATAGTTATTCAAACCGTCCTTGTTTTATTTGTTTATCAAAGTTTATATACGAACTTGTATATTTTGTTTATAATTTTTAAATCAATAAATTTTATACTCGTAATACTTTTTTTACATATATAGTAGTAGTAGCGGGAGGCTACATCTTTAATGTGGGATTCGATCGACGGAAGTTCTAGATCGTAATGCAAGTTATAAGCATGCTAATTAAAACGACATAAAAATGTGTTAAAAAAACTCGAAATATTGAATGTCGCTTGCGTCCATTGCGTAATGAGACGACTGTGCGAATGAGTTTTTTTTTCCTCAGGAGAGAAAAAAAAATCAAAATAATATTTATTTAACATAGACCTTTACAGGCACTTATTGACGTCAACAAACAAAACAAAAAAAAAGTTTAAATAAAAAAAAAAACAAAAACCTTGTCCGTACGTACGAATAAGGAATTAAGATAGTCACTTACTTTATAATCATGAGTGTCTTTTTGATATGGATTTTTAAATTTATATAAAGGCAAATCAATGACACCTTGCGGAAGTTTGTTAAACATAGATATACATTTCCCCAAGAACGAACAGCTAGTTTTATGGAGTCTGAACATTGGAACGGCAAGTTTATTTTTGTTTCTAGTATTCACATTATGTAGATCACTGTTTTTATTGAATTTATTATAGTTTCTATATACAAAAACTAAATTATCATATATATATATATTGACTAGCTAAAGTTAAAATATTAATTTCTTTGAATAATTCTTTTAGGGATGAGAGAGAGGCTGAGAATCCTCAAGAGGAGCACGAAATGTACCCAGGATACCCCCACAACGGCAAATGTCACGGAGGTTATATTGGACTCCACAAGACCGGAGCGGTCCGATCGCGCGACTTACCAACTAACCTCAGCCTAGCCTTGGCCATCAGGGCCCTACGGCTTGGACGGAGACGCGAATGAGCCGCGCGGCTACCTAGTTCATAATGGTGCACCCCCTTCTCCCGCACTACCCCTCTCTCGTCGAGTTAGTTACTTTTCTGTACAGTTTTTTTGTCCTATCATTAATACTCTTCGCAGCGTATGCGATGAAAGACATTGTATGACAAATTTTTTTACACCTTCGGTTTTAATAAGAATTTTTAAAGATTTCTATAGTAATCTAGTACTAAATATAGCCTATATTACTTAGTGATAATGTAGCTTTCTAATATTAAAATCGAATATTAAGAATTATTAAAATCGGCCAAGTACTTTTTGAGTTTATTCATTACATACAAAAATACAAATCTTTCCTCTTTATAATATTAGTGTAGATTATTTTAATTTGATGATATCTTTTGAATGGAATGTCCGATTTCAATAATTAAAAAAATAATCATCAGGTATTGAGACAGTCTTGAATATTAAATTATTATTAATATTATATTATAAATTTATAAATGGTATGGATAACACGGTCTAATTGATCGGCATTTCTATCAATTTGTTAAATGTAAAAAAGTAGTTATAGTGACGTAACTACAATAGTTAGACATATGGGCTCGCGAAGTTTTTTGTAGATATTGATATATTCTATAATATAGTCGAACATTTTTTGTCCTATCATTAATGCTCTTCGCAGCATATGCGATGAAAGACATTTTTAGTGCAACCGGCACTTAGGGACGTGAGCGAATACTACGGACGCGTAGGTTAGGATCGGGCGTATACAAGCTCGTTTCTAAGAAACATTTTACTTCGCTTCCTAATGAGATGAGATAGTCTACCTAAGATAAAAGCTGCGCGATTGCGAACTATGTCGATATGGGGTTTGAACGTTAACCGCCTATCGTAACACCTAAATATTTGACTTGATTTTGCCAGGGGGTGGCTATTCGAGCCCTACCTCGAGAAAAGTACATTGCTGCACTCTTATCGGGGTTGACCTCCATTCGCCATTTGGTGAACCAGGCGCCGAGTGAGTCGGCGGCTAGTTGGAGGGTTTTTAATAAATTGGGGATATATAAGCCGGACGTAGTGCGTATTAATAATGACTCTGAAATATCATTGTGCCAAAAATGTGTTTCTAACTACATATATTAAATGTTTATGTCAAATTAAAACTGAAGTTAAATAGTCTTTAAAATGTTGTTTTGAATTAGCTCGCATTAATCACTATGACTCGTAACATTGTCAACTCCAATTTGGAGAGCTACCGTACTTACTCTTCATTATACATGTACGTAGCCCTGGTAAATTAATGTATAATGATATGACATAGGTACGCTCTACATACACAGGTATGATTATAATAAATTACGATGTCTTTACCCCACCATTATAAAAGTCGGCAAATGATCTCAGATTTCCCTACGAATGTTTTTAATTTATAACTTAATGCTAATAGCAGGATCGTCATCAACCTTTAGGTGATGCAGAGAAAAGAAAATAGATGTACTATAAAGACAAAACATTAGTAAGTTTAGAAAGATAACAAATTAAACGTTACAATAATAATTAATGATTCGATGATTATAATAAAATCTATAGCTATACGAGTAATTATATGACAACATTATTCGAATGATACAATTACAGCTTCCGGAATTTGTTTTTTAAACTTTATTTACTTGCAAACTTTCTAACATCAAGAAGAAGTAAATTTTAAAACAGAATCGACTGAACAAGAAATGAAAAATTAAATATATCAAATGTATAAAATGGGTATTTAAGAAACCCATTATAGGCAGAACGAAGAGATTTTTCATGAACGGAAATAAAAATCTAATATTGTTGCTACAGTAACAAAGCCTACCTAATCAAAGTTCTCATAGGCCAGCGCTACGGTATTGGCAACCATTTCTAATGCATTATGCAAGCGATACTCAGAGAAGTGATCGAAGTTTTCAAAATTAAATTTTAATCTAATTCATTTATTTAGAACTTGATCCAGTTTGTTGCGCAGATCTGCATTCAGGTCGAGATAACACACATGATCAATTATAGGAAATATCAAGGGAAAAGAAAATACGCCGGTAAAGTCCCAAATATTTTTTTAACAATCGTTAGTTGTTTAGAGTTGATGGTGGAATCCAAATATATAAGTAAGTCTTTCACAGTACTTATTGCTGAAAGGGATAGTCTTGTTATTAAACACTATTATAACGTGGTTTGTTATTGTACCTAAACATAATCCTACAACCTACCTTGACATTTTGTTGGATTAATGAAGAGCCGAAATTGCTCAGACCAAATTTTAATAGATCTCTCTCCTCCTCTCCTGATTTTGTCAATTACACAAACTATATTTCCAACTCATAAGTATATTGATAATGCACGCCAGCGGCAAACAATTTATAAGAACAACAATGATGATGGGTATGAAGCTTTATGAAGATACAAAGCAGAATAAGTTGTCATCTTGAGAAACTCCAACTACCAAATTACAGAAGGAGTATTACTCGTTGACACAATACACTGCTAGTATCCCTAAAGATATGTAGAGAACCACTCCAATACATCCTTGTTTTTGTCTCCGAACTGTAATTGTTATATAAAGTTTACTGACATAGACCTCTCTTAATGGTTCCCTACCGATCGATCTAACACTACCCACATCAAGTGGTTTTACAACGTTTACCCTTACTAGTCGTCTGGCCTGTAATGTGAACCGTTTATAAATCTGGGCTAAGTTACCGATCTTGATTTTCCTGTACATCACATTAACATTAATTTAACAGGCAGAAAAATATTTCAATAAAAATCACAGAGACCTTGTTAAATCAATTGTCTGTGGCAATACAAATACAAAACAAGTTTCACATACATAATCTTCTAAAGCATCAAAATTGTACGTAAATCAGTAAAAATTCTGTTTCTTTACTTTGTAAGCATAAAACGCTGAAAAGCTTAGACACTGCACAATGTCAAAACCTCAATTTACTCTCACTGTTTTAATCTTACCTTCATATAAATGTTCGAGACAATTATAAACAAATATTATTCGGTTTTTTGACAGTATGAATATTTTGTCTATTTTGGACCAAAATTTGGCATTACCTTTTATCAAAGATCAAAAAATTACGATTCACAACAAATTACTAACAATAACATTTTAAAAAAGGAATAAATAACACATCAATCAATACTGTTTTTTCGCAAAACAATGTATAAGGTACTGAAATATTAGGAAACATGCCTTGACCTTAAATCCCTCGTGTGCGACTACAATCAGCTACCTAATATCACTTCAATTTTCTTCATGTTCATATAGGTATTCTTTGCCACATGTATGAAATAAGTCAATAGACCTACAATATTGTTTGAGTTTACTTCCCTAAATTACAAGACTTCTTAAAATTCGATTAAAGATTTTTAATTATAAAATAAATAGAAGTAATTAATACACTTATGAACATTCAATTAATGAATCTACACTAATATTATATTATAATATAATATATAACAATAATAATATCATGCTTTTTATACTCACACCAATTAACCAATTAGCCCAAAGAAAGCAAAGTAAAGCTTGTGTTTTAGAATCCAGGGTAATAAACATTAATATATTAATTATATATAGATACATAATTTATTATAGAAATATATATTAACAGCTGTGACTAAACGCAAATTAGAGAAAAAGGTTTATTATTATAGAAAATATAGAAAAAGGTATATATGTTTCTAACATTATAATAAGCTGCTTTCATGAAATTTGGTGTATGGATAGTTTTTACCACATTTTACCACAGGAAAATATTTCTTTTCTATTGAAACATCCACGGAATAGAAAATTAAATATTTTTGTACTGCGTTAAAGCGTCTATATAATTAAGCTGAAATTCATTAGGCGATATTATATATACCTACAATTTTTGCTCACTAATTAAAGCACTCTCAGGTTAGCGCTATCAATGTTCATTATATAAAGATTTTTTATAATTATTTAAAAGATAATCTCAATAAATAAAAAACTAACAATTACATTTTTTTTTAAATTAGTATATTACTAATGAACCCACCTATTTTAACATTTATATGACTATGTTATGGGTATGTTTAGGCTTAGGATAGTCCCTAACACATCCATCACACATCACACAAATATACCCATCATCAGACACGTTGGATACACAGTATCCACATAAGGGGCCATCCATAAATTACGTCACACGGGAAGGGGGAGGGAGGGGGTTGACGAAGTGTGACAAGGGGGTGGGAGGGGGTCTTAAATTTCGTGACGTCACATTTCAAAATCTATTATAAGCTAACTGTTAAAACACAAATTTAAAATTATTACTATTAGTATGAAAAGTGCTGTAAATATTAATTTTTATTGTAAAGTCTCATAAATAAATAAATGAATAGTGTCTTCTTCTATCTATCAATAGGGGTACTCCCGAAAGGTTTTCTCAAATGTGACTAGCTGTGACAAGGAGGGGGGGAGGGGCAAAAAATCACGAAATTCGTGTGACGTAATTTATGGATGACCCCTAATAATTGCAATGATAAATAACTTGGATTGCGCCATAAAGCAACACACGAACGAAACATACAGAAACACATAAACGCTGTTTTTTCATTTTGCTACTTTGAGATGGCTTATAGAAACTTTTATATGAAATAAGTGATGAAATATCAAAACAATGCACGTGTCCACTGTCGCATTGTGTTTCAAAGTAGTGATTTCGCTATTATATATTGAAATACATTGAAAACCGCCACTCAGAGAGGATTACGAGTATGAAAGTTCATTAAACAAAAAATATATATAAAATAATAATTTAGATATATGTATATAATAAAAATATAACTCTCAAATATAAATTTATATTTGAGAGTTATATTTTTATTTATATTTGAGAGTTATATTTTTATTATATACATATATCTAAATTATTATATACAAATATTTAAATACGTAATAATATAATTATGTATAAATATACGTTAAGATTCATCTAGTCTTCTAAAATCAAAGTTAAACGCAAGTACAGATTTGAGTTTGAATATGATATTCGAATATCATCCTAAAATTAATATGTAGAGCCATGAATATGTAGTTTGACACAATGAGTAGATACGCAGATATATGTATACTGCCGATGAAGTATTGACGGTAATCCTGGGGCACCTTTTTTGTAGACCTTTGCTGTTAACTGAAAATGTCTGTTACAACATTACTGTGACCTAATTTAAAGAAAGCGAGAACAATGGTAAGTTTCCATCCAAGCCATAGGGACCTTATAGCCAAGGCTTAGGCTGAGTTTAGTCGGTAGATCAATTTGGTCAAGCCGCCTCTATCCGTTTGGAGTCTGACATAATCACCGTGGCACTTGGTTGCGGTATTCATGAGGATTTCTTTAAGGATGATCGATGAGGATTTCAGCCTCTCCTGTCCAGGGGGAAAATTATATGGTTTGCCCCCAAACTTTACAGGCGAGGATCCTGCGCCAATGATGCGAACACCTCAGATGCTTTACCACCGAAACGCGGAATCATAAAGCGATTAATGCCTTTAATCTGTTAAAATAAAAAATGTGTGAAATCTTGTTTTGTTGCTCGTACTGCGGGGCGGGTCGTTTAAACCTGACAGAACCACGGAACTTTCTCAGACATTCTACGAATTCTGCCCGATTTTTGCTTTTATTATATTTAATACCTACTTACAACTTTTTTATTAAAATCCAATGCCATCAAAACTTTTAATGAACCGTTTTTTCAACAGGATTAGGAAAACGTGGTCGTATCTGAGTGTGAGACACGTGAACGGCTTAAACTACGCCGAGTAATATAATGTATTAACCATCGCGTGGGTCTATATTTAGATGCTATCTACCGAAGTTCTTTTATCTCTTATATCATTTCAATATTTACCATTTGGATAAAAAATAAAGGATAACACATCGATTTCAGCCACAGTTATTTATTATCGTTATAATAAAGCTCGAAAAAAAGTTATAATGAGCGAAGTAGAGATAAATGAGATGGCTCTGTCAATGTCTCTGATCTAATAAATTAATACCACGTTAATCTAGTACCTTATAATACCCGGACCACACTTGTCTGCACATTGTAAGCCCAAAACCTCAAGCCGCTAACTTGACAGGATATAGTGCATATCTACGTTCTTGTAATTTTGTTTGCCCTTTATATCTCCATAATATGTGTTTAATATATTTTTGTAAAATTAAAATAATTCGTCAAATATGCCTAAAAATACAATTAAAGCTGTTCTTATCACAACTCTTTAATTATTTAGCAAAAGCATTTAGAACATGTTTATTATAATTCGTTCTTGAAATATAAAAGGAAAAATATTTTTATTACATATATTATTTAAATATATGTTAGAATTGAATTCTTTCCCTTATTGCTTTGGACAAACCAGGTAATAATAAGTTTATAATAAACTTGACTAAACTAAACAAATATGATTGTGAATTTGTCTCAATTACTTTAAACAAAAGACGAGCAAAATGTCATAAGCTTCTTGATTCCGTAGTTCATGAATCATAGTCGCATCATCAATCATAGTCGTAATAAATATGCCTCAAAAAAATGAATTCGCTCCAATAAAACACTCCTATTTAAGTTCCTCGAATACCTAAAAAAAAACTTACAGTATGTCAAAATGAAACAATATATTTCGATCTAAAACACTGAAGATGGAGGTATTAATTAAAATTACATTATGGAAACCTTGAAATTGCAAAGCACTTGAACGGTACAAGCTTGTTTTAGAATTCTGAAATTAAACAAGAATTGAAGATACAGCAATCATCACATTTTACTTTCCCATTTTATTTACAAAATGTTACCGTTGATTTTGCTTCTCCTCCAATAATCTTTCTCCTCCTCCTTCAGTAGAGATATTTCAATAAAACAATTATTTACTTGAATTTTTTTTTCATTCAAACAATCGTATTAATGACTGCAACACTTTTCTGTTCGAATACTTCGTCACTGCATAAGTAACTTTGTAATCACGTTATTTTGTTCCGTGAAATCTAATCTAACAATAATTATTATTTTGTGTAATTTCTGTCTTCAAGTTATAACATTTCAACGTCTGACAGAATTTAATATTCATCAAAGAATATATTCATAAAGCATCAGCAAAGTTGAGCGTGCTTAAATATAAGTCTCAACCATAATATGGAAATGCGGGTTGACAGATGACATCACATGTAATAGCGATTTTATGGTTTATTTAATGGCTATAAAAAAGCCCTTAAATACACTGAAACAATATCACCAAATATCAGTACACACTATAATTTTAGGTCCGCATTACAGAACGAATCTCAAATCTATACATGAGTATTAGTAAGGGATTATGCTATGGAGCCTACGTAGAGCTATCCCTTTTTATCTGTACTCAATCAGAGATATGAATATCAGTTTCGTTTTTAGTACGGATCTTAGAATAGGCTATTTGACAGGTTTTTAAAATCCATTTTATATTATGCAGTAGAGTCTAAGGAACCCAGTAAAAGTTGTTATTTTTAATTCTGGTATATATTAGCTGAAAAACATCGAATTAAAAATTCAATATTTAAATAGTGTGCCAAAACGCTACTTTGACAATATGGCGCTGCAATGAGGTCGGTGACGTCACTTGCCTGTATTCTGATCTGTGACAACTGGCATATATATTTGTTTGTTGTAAAGAAAAAACGAAAGAGCGATTGGATTTACTTTTTATCAGTGATTTATGTAACTAATTGAGTTACAAATGGTGTGCAGTTCCAAAATGTACAAATACGTCTTTAAAAACTCCGGAAAAGCTATTTGTAAGTATTTCAAAGAATATCGAAGTGCGCCGAAAGTGGTTGCTACTTTCTCGGAGGGATCATAATGACATGGCGAATAGTACAAATATATTCTTTTGTGAAGACCATTTCGATGTAAGTAAACATAATATTTATATTTTGTAATAATTAATTACATTCAGAATGTTAATATTTTCGGTATTGATTTGAGGTTATAATACCTCTAATGTTTTTAACAGAATGTCTCTTGCAACTCACTTCGAATATTTCCGCTGTTTTCTATAATATTTGTTAAAATTTGTAGCTACAGAGTCCTATGATTTCAATAAGCAGTACTAAAAGATCCCGACTAAAACTTGTTTGTTCGTTACAGATGGAAAATGACATGGCAAATTACTATCAGTACAAAATGGGTTTCAGTCAGAAAATAATTTTGAAAGATAAAGTTCTGCCTTTTAAATTTCATTGCCAGCCAGATCGCATTGAAAGAATGTGTGATGCTGGTACTTCCCGATCTGCATTTGTCAAACGGCAAAGAATGGAACTTGTTAAACAATGTGAAGACATTCAATAACCGACGTAACGTGAACAAATTATCGTTTATGTTCACGAAATTGTGCCAAACAAACTTAATTATTTATAACCTATATAAGTTCTTGTGGAAGTTCATCATTATTTCACTTTCTTATGATATAATTTAAGTTACCAGTAAAGTGTAATTATACTTACTTTGCTGTTTTTACATTTTTTAGCTCCGAAGCATAAAAGTCAGAATTATTTTTGAAATATAATCCGACCATGATTGCGTCGACTTGTGGCAGGTCTGCTTTTACAAAATCGCTATCCATGGTTGAAAGTACTTGTAAAATAGTACAAATAAACAAAAAAAAACAATGCATAATAAAGAAAATCTTAATATAACGGAGATAATCTACCACAACTAGGCGCAACGCAAGTAGGCAAACGAAGTTTACAAGCAAGTGACGTCATGATAAATTCGACCAATCAGGAGCGTTTTGTGTCACGTGACAAACGTTTAAAAAATGCAATTTTTATTTACGGATTTTAAAATAAATTAATCATTATTTTCAACTTACGTTAATAAATAATCATTTTTTAAATCTTAATTTATACTGTTAACAGTAATTGACACTTTATTTTTCACATTGTCAAATAGCCTATTATAGAGAAGAAAGGGCAAATTTATTAACTACTTAAAACAGTAGATGTATTACAAAATCAGAATAATCGTATTACTTTTATTTTCTATAATAAAAATAAACAGGCACTTTCAGCGTCAAAATTAATGTAGGTATAACAATGTAAATGCTAGTAACATTGTAGTTGTACACCTATAAGGAAGAAATATGAATCCACTCGGAATATAAATCTACTAATCAGAAATTTATGAAATTTGTCAAAATTTGCATTTTTATATACACTATAATAATATCGAGTTAATTTTATGGAATTTATCTAAATATTGTACTAAATACTTTTAAGACTTCCATAGTAATCTATACGTCCCAAAAACTTTAACACAAACTGAAAATTGGTCTATCTGTGCGCCGCATTTAGCTTTCACTGATACACATTTACATCTATCATAGCCCCTCATGGATATGAGGCAAAGTAAGTTCTGTAGCTTAAAGTGAGGGTTTAAATTACAGAACACACTATTGTAAGCTACTTTGCACTAAACCCTCTCCCGAGTAACGGTCGCTCTCACTTTCAGCCATAAGGTCATTAGGACCAAGGCTCTAATGCTGAATTTATTTCGTGTAATAAATACTAGTCGAGCCGTCTCTGCTGATATTCATCGGATACGGTTCCTGGCTTGTGACAAACCTCAGCATATCCACTACTGAGAGAAAAAACTACTGTTGGTTTAAAGTAGGTCAAAAACTTTTACGGCCAATGGCTGTACGGCTTTTTTTCATTTTCTGTGTAAGAATTTAAAAAATCCAAATTTCTGAATTTGCGTTATTTTTTCAATATTGTTTAATCCTTTCATTGTTTTTGTCTGTTAATTTAGATTTTATACCTGATATATATAATTTTGTGTTATTAATTACTCAGTTAAATGAAAATTCGTCGCATCAAGATATGGGATAGAAGCTTAATATCTTCCAATAATTTTGAAGTGGTTTCAAAAGTTTATGGGCCAAAACTGACTACTACATAAAACGTACCGTTAGATAAAAAAGTTTAACGCGATAATGGGTGATGATACTCAAAATACACAAACACAAACCCAAAATTCGCAAATCGAATGGAGCCAAAATAATACACCCACTAACATTCCTACTATTTGGGGTAGATTGTACTCCACTAAAGTATCATTGAGTGGCAGACATTGCTGGAACGATTCCAACTATCCTGATTATTATGGTGAGTACAAAACTGTATACAATTTTAAACTGTACTATCTAACATTTCTTATTTATGCTATTCGAAACCATTAATGTAGTAGTATACCAAATACAACAATCAATTTAGTCACTACTACTACTATACGACTCGTTATTTGCCAAAATCAAGCATTTTTATAGCAATATGGTACCAAAGGGATAATTGTTTGAAGCAGTATAATGGATTTATTTTTACAACTAGTGTTAATTTTAAGAGCTACAAAATATTTTAATTATTCAGTTTTAACACATTCAATATTAAAGTTACAGTTTTATTATGCTCGTATTTCAGTATATGTGTAATAACTAAATAATTTTCTAAAATATTATTTGTCCTTATAGACATAATTCAACCAGAATTTAGCCTTGGACGAGCGCTTTCATGTTCATTCGTGATAAAAAAGAATATGGTCAAAGAAAACATTATTAAAAATGTGAGCAAACAACATTTTACCATTCAACGAGACACAATGTAAGTATTCTTATTAAATGGAGTATTGGCATATAACTTGTTAATAATAAAAAATACTTTTGTACATATGCCTCTTTATTTTAGGGAGCCACTCAGCCCTGCTATTTTAACAGATTTTTCTTACAATGGTACTTTTGTAAATGGAGTAAAAATTGGGAAAGGCTACAGCAGAGTATTAGATGACAATGATGAAATATCTATAACCCATCCTCTAGTTAAAAGTAAGTACTACTTACACTATATACATAAAATAAATTCACATAAATTGCATCATCACCAATTTGTCTCCATCAAGCATAGTAGAATAATAATTCAAATATTTATATAAGCAGAGAAAATACAAAGCAAACTATCAGGTTGTTATAATATTTTTAAATTTGGAAATCAGTTTACAACTATTATTACACTGTGCATTCTAAATTGCTATATAGACTAATAGAAAATACCTTGTTGTATTAAGTCTATCTTTTGTACTTTATTTATATTGTTCAATAAATAGTGAATATATATAAATAGCAACAATAATGATAATGCTCATGAGTAGTCCAATCCAATTATTGTGGTTTTATTACTGTTATTTCAAGTTGTGTGTTGTATAGTTGAGAATTCAGGAACAAAGCTAACAAAATGAACTTTGAAGAAGAATGAAAGAACTTTGACTTGTTTTGTAACTAACGTTAGTAAAGTATCGACTTTATGTATATGATATAAATGATGCCCGAATGATACAAATTTAGTTTTATAATTATATAGATTAGGTTTCACAAGTAAATATGTATACACTAATGGGTACCTACTGGAAAAAATGTTTGAATTATATTTTTAACATAATTTATAATCTAGCTGTGGAGACTTGTAATTGGTCTTTGTCAACTGTTTGTATAATATATTACTTTCATAAGATACTGTAAGTCCCAAAATAAAAATAAAATAAATAAAATGAAAACAAAATCTTGCTGGACCCTGGCAGAAACATTTTAGTCAATTGTTAATGTGTTAAGGGAATCTTGTACTACTATTAAAATTATTTATTTCTGATATTAGAGTTTAAGCCAGTTCACAATCCTTGAAAGTATTTGCATATGATGATCAAAGCTGTCATTTAGTACCAAATATGATAGAAATTGAGACTTTTTGCACCTTTTTTATAAAATGTGACACAAAGGTCTACAGAAATAAGCATTTATCAACATTAAACAATGGCCTAAACAATGATGGAATAAAGTGTTGTGGGATGGAGCAGGTCAAATATTTAATTCATACAAAAGTCATATATAGAAAGACAAAAGACATATTATATTATAGATTACATAATATAAAATGAAGTTGCTTCCACTGTCTCTTCACTTAGATATTTTAAACTACTCAATAGATTTCAATGCGGTTTTCAGCAATACATAAAGTGGTTCACAATCAAAGTTTATATTTATAATAACACATGCATAATAATATATTATAGTATAGAAAAGTTTATTGCAGTTGTGTATAGCTGGGCCTGGTTAATGGCTCTGTCAGCCTAATCCATATATTGTGAAACACCATTTGTGATGAACTGTATTATATTATTTCACAGGGTCAACTAGCTCAACATAAAACCCAAACATGAAGAAAAAATATTTGTTTTTGTTATGATACAACAAAATATGAGTCATAAATTAAAAATATGTAATGATTATCACACTATATGACTGCATGTAATTGTGTATATTTTAACCTCGTATGTTTCACTACTGTTGGCACTGACTTTCTAATATAGAGGTCTGGGATTAGAAATCACCATGTGTTAATGTATTTTTTATTTGTTAATTGCATTTCTATAGGTATTTATTTTACATTCCCATAGTAAAAAAAGAATTGTGAGTCCAAGAGTTTATCAAGTCTACCAACACTCTGGACCAGCTTGGTTAACTGAGGTTGAAAAAATCTACATTATACAGTAGCATAAAATGGCTCCAAAAATTTGGAAAACTATCTTTTTTATTTTGTTGGTTCCACTTCATGTAAATATATATAACAATATATAATAAATTGCTTGACATAACTTTTATTTTTATAGTATTTGTGTTCAAAGACTTGTTGAAAAATGATCAAGATAAAGTCCCAAAGGAAATATCACAAAAGTATTATGTCTCCAGAACTTTAGGGCAGGGTGCTTGTGGAGTTGTAAAATTGGTATATCATAAGGTAAGCAATCTCTTAAAACAACATACCTTGTATAATTTTTTGCCCTAACAATAATGTTTCTATAATATTTCAGGAAAAGTGTACCAAACATGCAATGAAAGTCATTAAGAAGAGTAGACTTACAAATGGGCAAGTACATCATTTAAATGATCCAGAAAAAATTATGAATGAAATTTATATCATGAAAGCACTAAGGCATGTGAGTATTGGTTGTTGTACAATGAAGGACATGATATTTGTTAAAAATTATAATTTGAGCAATATTTTACCAGATCATTTTTAATTTTTCACATTTCCAGCCATGTATAATATCAACTGAAGAAGTATTTAACTCCAAAGATACTGTCTATATTATCCTAGAATTCATGCAGGGCGGTGAACTATTTGATAAAATTACAAAACATGGTCACTTGTCTGAACCAATCACTCGATTTTTATTCAGACAAATGGTCTTAGCTGTCAAATATCTACACTCTCAGGGTATCACACACAGAGACCTTAAAGTAAGTTATAGCTATTAATGTAATATTATAAATATGAAAATTACTTTCTGTTACATCTCCCATCCATAATGGCTCAACTGATTTTCATAACTTTTCATTCGAACCCTATGATAATTTTCTCTGCAATTGGACCTTCAAATCAAGAGTGAAAACTTAACTCTACAAAGTAATCAGACTAAAAAATATAATAATAATCCAAATGCATAAATATATATTTTATATAATTCACATGAATTATTATAAAATATATATTTATGCACTGTTATAAAAAGCAAGCCCCTAGGGTAAACTTACCAACTCTATGTTAGTAAGATTGCATTATGCTTGTTGTTATAAATATATTTATATAATAGCTATTCTTGCTACTTTTTTCTCGCTTTTCTTATGTATCAACTATGTATGCAAAACTAGCTGTGCTATTAGAAATTTCTTTGTCAAACTGTAGGTAGCATGCATATGCACAACATTATTAGTTGGGTGACACTCTCCAAACACAAAACTGAATTAGTTTATATATTATATCCTATATAATTTATAAAGCTGGCATCTCCATTTTCAACTTATAAAGCCTAGATATCAACTATCGCATCTGGTGGAAAAAGTGGAAAAACTGCACACATTTTTCACCATATTCCAAATATTTCTCACCCAATGATAGATGCAAACCTATAATGTTAAAGTTGAAGAAAATCTTAAGAACTGTGTTAATCAAGCAATTTCATAACCACAATGAAGATTCAATGTATTCCATCCAACTGGAAGTTTCATAATGCTGAATCAAGTGCATATATAGCTATTCTATTTTAAAAATTGAATCAGTGTATGCTAGTAGTACAATGTACTGCTAGTATTAAGAATTTTGATCTTTTTTCTATTTTTAGATGTGTCAATGACGCACAAATGTTCCTTAGAGATTTTTTCTTTGAAGTCCTGAAAATCGAAACGAATCGAAACATCATTTTCGTGATCGCATCGCTAAAGTAAAAAATGTATGGTATTGACATAACCGAACGCTTGACTTTTCGAGTGGTTATGTCAATACCATACATTTTTTATGTTAGCGATGCGATTACGATTATCGAAATGTATCTTGTCTAGGCCCTCTGACATTATTACTCTAAAACAAAACAAAACCCAAGATACCCATTATTATATTTTAGGTTCATTCTAAGCCAAGCTAATGATATTTGATGTTCGCCCTATGAATATATAATCGCCTGTTTACCATTTTTGCTGATATTGGGTTTAATGTTTCAGCCTGAAAATGTGCTATTGGAGAGTAAACATGATGAGACTTTAGTTAAAATAACTGATTTTGGATTGAGCAAAATTGTGGGTGAGGACAGCTTTATGAAGACTATGTGTGGCACACCTTTGTACTTGGCCCCGGAAGTATTAAGAGCTAATGGACAAAGATTCTATGGCCCCGAAGTTGATGTGTGGAGTTTAGGTGTTATATTTTTTGTATGGTTTGTATTATTTCATTTAAAAAAAATAGCATTTATAACTCTTCTTTTTTTCTGCTATTGAAACATTACTAGAAAATGTCAATATAGCTAATGACAATTACTATATCACCCCATTTAATAAAACCCCTTTCATGTTTCTAGTCTAGCTGGTTACTTGCCGTTCTCTTCAGACTATAAGGAAATATCCCTGAAAGATCAGATCATGACGGGAAAGTACCGGTATTCAGCTGTACATTGGAAAAACATAAGTTTGCAGGCCAAACTGTTGATGAAGAGAATGCTGACTGTACAAGTTCACCGTAGAATCACTCTCGACGAAATTCTTAACCATGCATGGATGCAGGTAAATATACAAGTTCTTATAGAAAGTGTGGGTGTCTTTGTAATTAGTCACTTATTTGTTTTTGCTAAAATCGTAAATTTTTATTGATGATGCGGGTTCAAGTCCCACCGAAATATTTTGATTGGTTTTTCTTAATTATAGATTAAAATTTTATAAAAATACTCTCAATTAATTATTTACTCATAAAGGTGATGATCAAAATTTGTATGGAAGGTGGGCCTGAGTAATGTGCAGCGACGAATTTTACCAGAGAAGAGTATAAATTATTATACTCTTCTCTGGTAAAGTTAGATCATCTGGATAAAGATTAGATTTTAAATATCTCCCGTTTTTTTGTAATTAATAATTTAAATTATTTAATACTAGCAAGATGATGAAATCTTTTTTGTAAGTATTTTTTTTCTTTTTATTAATTTGCACATGACATGCTGTCAAAGTCGCATTGACAGCGAACGAGTGTCATCATTGGTCACAGACTATGTACATTCAGGGTGGTCAGTAGCACAACATGTCTAGAACTTCATGAATTTATAATGACTAAATTACATTAGGGTAGACGACTACAACTGATTATGGCCGTTTTTATACTATAATTATCTGATTTGAGCAATTTATATCTAATGAAAGTGTGTCAATATAGAAATTTCAGTTTAATTACTAAGTTATATTGTTTTTAGATTTCTAAAAAATGAGCAATTATTATTTACTTAATTCTAATGAAACGAACACATTTCTAGCATTCTAGCATTAAATGTAACATTTTTTTTATATAGAAAGTATACCTATAAACGTACAAATAACAAAGTTATTTTAAAATTTGTTTATACGCTCATACAAATTAGGCGAGTTTACTGAGTTATGACGTCACAATTGCAGTGTTTTTAGTATGGAGCGTTTTTGAGCGACCCGCGACAGCGCCGCAAACATGGCGATGTATCTTCAAAAGTAATAGGTGCAGGTGTACTGTTGGTTCTACAATATTTCTCACTTAAAAGAGTACTCTTATTATATACAGAATTTAAAAAATTGTCATCTACCCATTTCTTTGTGTTAACTATATAACCATTTTTCAATAAGATTTTAATAAATTATCATATTATATACTAAATTAAAACATTTTAACCACGTTTTGGGATGTGTTTACTTGAATATCTAGGTACTTTCAAACATCATTTACAGAAAAAAGGGGGATTTAAAAAAATATAATAAATTGTAAATTGATGAACATAAAATTACCTTTCGATTGATATATCTTACGTCTCTGCACATGATTGAGGCCCACTTTTTGTCCATGTCCTTTCATATTTTTAGGATCACGATAGCATTATAAGGGTGGAGACTCTTTTATGCAATGCTGCAAACAGTAAAAATTTTCAACATTTGACAATATCTTCAGCATCAGATGAGGAAAATATTGAAGCCGACAATATAACTGTAATGAGGTTGATGGCTACAGGTAAGCGAGCTTTGAGCGACAGTTACAATTCAAGTGAGCCCATTCCAAAGAAACTGAGAGTAGCTCAATACTCTGGCTGTGATGACAACACTGATACTAGCTCGAATAACAGTAACACCTATTACTTCGATAAGTAATAGTTTTCTTTAAATTCATGTGTAAGATCAATCTCATCATGACCTGTGATAGGCAAACTAGTTACCTTATTGTTATTAACAGGGTCTACATCGAACAATCAATTTTCAATCCTGAATCGTGGAACGTTTGAGCAATTGTGTCAAGTACGATTTATGCATAGACACAAACAACATTGTAGCCCGGAATACTGGCTTGAGGATCTGCCAATACATTTCATTCATATGTGGCAAATATGATTACTATAGTCTAATCTATAGTCAATGAAATTTCGTTGTCAGCTACATTTAATGTTAGTAGATGTAAACTGATATTTAAATTGATCCAATTTGTTAAAAATTTCAATATTAAAATAGATTGCAAGTAATCTATGATATTTTTCAGTCGCATCTTTTGTTTGATATGGAGTCACATTTGGAAATGCTGTATCAGCAATCACCTTTATTTCACTTAATACTTGCTCAATGACCCACATGTTTGAATCGCGCGGTCCTGTTGCGCGTGTTTGGATTTGCGGTAGATCGCCCGATGTAGACTCTTCTATTTCTATGCCATAATTGTGCCTTATATATGTACCCATTCTCTACATATTTTTATCTAGAATTTTAAGATTGTTTATAATTTGATTTTTTTTTATTAATCCCAATGTTACACTGTTGTCTAGTATTGTTTTATTTTAACTATTTGCTTTTGATTAATATGTGTTGATTATTAATATAAGTATTTGGTGAACTTTATTACATGAATGTCTTTTATATTAATTTAATCTTCAGAAACAGTGGATGACTATATTCTATGTACAGAATGTAGATTATGAAACATTCAAACTACCTCCTTTATGTATAGATTATAAGAACAATTACCACCGATTATAATATTTTGATATAATGTAATTTTATGATTGTTAAGATGGGACATTTGTTACACAATGTTATAATTAATAAAAATAGGAAATTTTAAAAAATAATTTATATTTTCATTTTTCATTCCATTCCATTTTAAATGATATAATATTTACAAACAATTGTATTAGCAGTTTATCTCTATAAAAACGAGAAATAATAATAGTGAATTCAGTCTTTACTTGTTCCTCAATTACAGTTAAGTTAGCAATTGGTTGTTAACAAATTATCATAATTATTTGCACGTGCATTTAAAAATGTGATGTCAAGGGTGTAATTACTTTTGATTTTCTTACTTAGTTTAAAATGGTCGTTGGTTTTATTGACATGATTAAGATATAATACTTTCAAATAAATATAAAATATGATGAGAAAAAGATTTTAATATTTGTTGCAATAGGAACTATTAATAACTCGCCACAATTACAAAACTAAACTGGATGGATACCGTTGCGTGAATTTTCACAGGAATCCAACAATTAAGAACTATTTCAAATGAATACATAAACACTGGAAGCACCTTTAAGATAAAGACCTGAAGAACACAATTTTGCTAAAACACACGAACTCCAAAGATTGGACAAATAATTTAATGTGACATGGGAGCATGCTACTTTAAAGTTACTTCAGTGTTATGAAATCTTATTTAAATAAATACCTATAAAATAGAAAATAATAACTATTGAAGATGGAAACCGTGTAAGTGCTACAAACACTATTTATGTATACGGTACAATTTTATTCTCAGAATCTCCATTTACTCAAAATCTTGCATACATCGATACAATCAGGTATGTACTTGATCACAAGATAATCACAATACAATAACAGATAATCCTGAGATGTTTAATACCTAACCAGAATGCAACTATACACGTATTTAACAAGTTATTTACTTCCCACACAGACATCAGTCTTGCAATCAATTTTTAATGCTAACTAACAATAAATGCTGTGTTTGTTCAATCTTGCGCTTCTTCTTGTGCTGTACTGTGTGATGGTTCTGCTCTTTGTATGTCAGCATCTACAAAATTATGAATTTATTTACATCATTTGTCCTTAAAAACAACCACATTATTCAGGTGACTATTTCTTCGTAAAATCATTCAGTTACTTATACTTTTTTTTCTTTGAATTAGCTACTCACCTAACAGACTAAACAATTTTGGCGGTAACTGAAACAATGCGAATTTAAATTCAAAAGAAAAATAACCGCGTATCTAATTTGTTAAAAACTAGTATTACTTATTTATGTTTTATAAATTGGATAATAGCTGCCTTACCTGCAATAGCCTTGTCGACTTTCGTCTTATCTCTGACGATGTAGAATGCCGTTATCAGAAAGAAAACTCCGCCAAGCAATTCAACGAAACAGGTCATGAACAGGGCGTACTGCAGCGCTCGGAACTGAATCTTTTGACTCGGTTGTTCGTCTGTCGGCCACGACAACGATATTTGGAGGCTTTCAGAAATCTGGGTGACAAAAATATAGAGTTATGTTCTGTAATCTATGTTGTGGTAGCAAGTAGTAATAATGGTCGTTATTTCAATAACAGATAATATAATGAATTATTTCCCGTAATGAATAACACATTATTTAACAACGGCTTATACTGTTATCCTGCTGTTGCTGTTGACAAAAGAATCGCCTAGTCGCATTGTTGTTGTTGCCACTTGCGTGTGTGCGGCACGGAGCGAGCGAGTACGACTGTGCTACAAGCTACAAGTGTGAGCGAGAGAAAGCAAACCGTTGTATAGGCGTAGGCGCTCGCTCTGTAGCCCGTCTGCTTATTCTTATAATATTAACCTTTCTCACAAGGAAATAAAGTTCCTATTTGTTTATTTCTTATAGTCATTTTACTAATCCCAAATTCACCTTACATACCTTCGCGCGTATGACAATTGGACTCATTTTGATTTCCAGTGTGATTTGAAATAACAATTAGGTAAACTGTTGCTGGCTTGCTGGTGCCTAAGCTGTTGTCATTTTTTTAGTCACGCATTATTTGCTGTTGTGCGATCGCGCGTATGCAAATTACATTATTCGTTGCAATAAGTAAATAATGTAAACATTGAATGTAAATAACAAATTATGTACAGATCAATGAACTTTTAAATACGTCAAAAAATTATATTGATTAGGTAATTAGTTTTAAATTATTTAAATTACTGCCTAATATTCTGACAGTCCTAAGCCATATCATTGTTAAGAATAACTAACTAGCTATAATAACAATCGTACTTAACAACATTTGTCAAAACAGCAATATAACAGGATAACAGACAACAGTTTACGCAATAAAAGTTATAGGAAAATAACATAAAAGTGTTCTTCATTATTACAAAACAGTCGTTATTGCCATCACTGGTAGCAAGTCGCATAATCGCAGATATTCCTATGATGAAAGAGTTTATAAAAACGATATACTAATAATAACTTTCTGCCCGAAACTTTCATAAAAGCTTTGAATATTATTTTTAATTTACACCCAATCAAAAGCCTAAAATGCAAGTCAATTTCGTTAAAAATTACGATTATCGAATTAAAAAAGAAAAACTGCAAATCTACTTCTAGTTTTTAAAAAAATCAGTATATACACTAAAATTTGACACTTTTTAAAAACTTACATAGATTTTTATATCTTTCGTAGATAGAACCGCAAAAAGGTTGCATCAAAGTTATAAACATATGACATTTATTAAAGGCTTGTTGAGAATGTTAATTTTAATGACTACGTTAGTTACGTCAGCCGGCTTAAAAAGATAAAAAAAAAATAATTATTTTAACAAATATTTAGACTGTAGTAAATAACAAAGAAACTACCTATAGATTTTATAAATACTTATAATGTGAACTTGTTGAAACTTGTAAAAGACGTTGGGTTCACACCTCCTATTATAAGAATACATTTTTGATTGATATATCTTGTATGTAACATACCTAATTTAAACCGGTCTGGCAGAACATATATCATACAGTCTTGCAGAATTCTAGTAATAGAATTGGCGTCTTCACGTTTAGGCTTTACGTTAAATGACGATAAATCTTTAATTTAAACCAAGAAATTAGTATTTGTGTATAAAGTGAAGGCTGTTATAAAATGGTACACACAAAATCGCTATCGATTTTTAATATAAATAAAATATTAATTAACTGCACATTCCCACCTGTAAATTTATGTGTAATTAACCTTTGTGATATCTAGCTATAGGTGTTTTAAGATGTAAGATAACAGTAAATTCACTATATACAGTATAAATGACATTTTATCTAGTCCTTTCTTTGGTATATATTTATAAATAAAGATG
This sequence comes from Scirpophaga incertulas, assembly GCA_036419045.1. Lineage (NCBI taxonomy): Eukaryota > Metazoa > Arthropoda > Insecta > Lepidoptera > Crambidae > Scirpophaga > Scirpophaga incertulas. The sequence goes on from CM071641.1 coordinate 12,941,239, forward strand.
GCGATGCGTAAATCCTTACCACTCCAACTAAATAAGGACTTCCAGCATCCCCAAACATGTGTGATATCAAAATCTGGAAAGCTTCCGCGGTTGATCGGCGTGGTGGTATAACGACATACTGAAAAAGTAAATATATATTTTATTAATCTGTGTGAAATGTGCCAAAACATAATTTTATTAACGTGCAAACTTCCAAGCCATGCAGTAACATCTAAAGTATCTAGGTTATTTTTTGATAAAAAAAATACATATTTTGAATTTAGAATAATATCCTAACAGCACGTCCTTAGATCAAATGTTAAGTTATTTAAAGTCATTACGTATTAAAACAAAGTACAGCGCCATCTATCAGAACACTTGCAAACTATTAAATCAGGACATGCAAATTCACAGCTAAGCTACTGTTATTGCGTAATAACTTCTTGTCTCAATAGAGGTCGCTGTACAAGACAAAAAATGCACATAGCTCGAGCAGAAACCAAATGTTTTATTTTGAAACATTTCAATATTACTATTTATATCTATTCCAATGAGAATAATACTCGAGAGTTCCAATTTTAGTTCCGAACTAGGCAATAGTGAACCATACGCATACTACTTACAACATGCAAAAGCAACCAAATACTAAATAGTGACAAAGAGTTACATGCATCCAAAAGAACGATCCGATTTACCAAAACAAAGCTCTGTTTCCCAGTTGATTGGTTAAAATTATCTGAAAGATGTTGCGCGTGCGATCAACTGTGCAATTTGCGTACATATTGTATGTACGCAATTTGCTTAACTTTGGAATCGCGTTGTCTTTTAGATAATTTTATATTAAACACCATTACCACATTAAAAAATACGATTGAATATTTACTAACGAACAAACTTAGCTATTACAACGGATAAATTTAACTGGATACAGGCTAAGAGGCCATCCACAAATGACACACACATTTAAACAGGATGAAATATAGAAAATTCGTAACGTCACATTCACAAATAATTTCCGAACTTGTTAAGAACTTAATCGAGAACAAACTGACTGCTACGCCTTAAAATCAAATAAATTTATATATTTCTGAATATTATTAATGGTTTTGTTTTGTATTTTTTGTAAAATGTTTGATATGATGTTAATTTTATTTAAAAAGTTATATGACCCGATAAACTTAGTATCAACAAGAATAACAACGAAGCTATCAACTGCAAAAAATGGCGGAATCCAAAACCGATATCATTAGTTTTTTTTAATAAGTTATATATACCCTGCTCTTTATAATGTTTAAATAATTACTTTGCTATTCTTATCGGAAACAAATGCAACACATAGATGATGATTTTAATGGGAATAAATAATAAAAAATACAAACAAAATATTTTGTTTTACTTATTTAGTATTTTAACAATATCTAAAGACACATATACAAACGTTTAAAGTTATTATTGTGTTATGTTATACTTTGTTTTATGTGTCTATATTGAATTAAAAATAAAACTAATTTCGAAAATTGGGGTTCAATTTAATAAAATCTAGATGTAAAGTTGGAAAACGTGTGATAACACATTAGCGAGGAGAGGGTGTCTCATAAATATGACCAACTGTTACAAGGACTGTGCAAAACTCAAGAATTGGGTAGACGACAATTTTTTAAATTCAATATATAATAAGAGTACACTTTTAAGTGAGATTTATTGTAGAACCAACAGTACACCTGCACCTATTACTTTTGAAGATACATCGACATGTTTGCGGCGCTGTCGCGGGTCGCTCAAAAACGCTCCATACTAAGAACACTGCAATCGTGACGTCATAACTAAGTAAACTCGCCTAATTTGTATGAGCGTATATACAAAATTCAAAATAACTTTGTTATTTGTACGTTTATAGGTATACTTTCTATATAAAAGATGTTACATTTAATGTGCGAACGCTATAAATGTGTTCGTTTCATTGGAATTACGTAAATAATAATTGCAAATTTTTTAGAAATCTAAACAAAAATATAAATAAAAATTAAACTGAAATTTCTATATTGACATACTTTCATTATATATAAATTGCTCAAATCAGATAATTATGGTTAGCGATGTGCCGAGTACGGTTCCAGTCGAGTCAGACTCGATTCATGCTTTGGATTCGCCTACTCGAATACCAATTTATTTTGATTCGAGTACGCCATACTCGAGTCAGGAAGAATCGGTTCGTACTCGCTAACTCGATTCTATTTATACGAGCCCTACTGACTCGAGTCTAATATTCGAGTTTGGTAAATTAACTTGTACTCGCAAACTGTTAACATAAGGTCCTATGCTCTACGATATCTTTCTTCAATGATTCAATCTTTTTAATAAAATTTACAGTATTATTATTTTTGTGTCATTGTGCTTAACCTAAGCTACATGCTGTTTGAAGCTAACTCCTTTCTGGACTCTAGTTCTGGACTGGACTAGAATTTCTACACTAGAATTTGTAGAGTCTAGAAATATTCAAATACTAAACATAGAATTCGAGTAGTGGACTCGAATCAGGGAATCGAGTCCTGATTCGAATACCGTATAAACTGACTCGAATCGACTCGATCCATCAAAACGGCGATTCGGCAAATCACTAATTTTTGTGTTGCTGCAGTGTACACACGCAACTACGGCATACAGGATTGAGTGTTTAATATTTTATTTGTATGTTATAATTGTAATATTGTATTTAATTGTTGTTATTGATAAGTATATCTTTGATTTTTTCTGTCTGTCTTTTACTTATTGTGTGTGTGGGTATTTGTAGACCAAATAGTCTTACATAGATTCTATATATCTATCTATCTAATTATGGTATAAAAACGGCCATAATCAGATGCGGTCGTCTACGCTATTTTGTGCAGTAATTTGTGGATGGGCTCTAATAAGAGGATCGCTCGCAAGCTTACCAAGGACATGTCGGCCACTATTGCCCAGTTGAGGTTCAAAGCGACCTCGCCGAGGAACATGAAGACGAAGGGCGCGTAGCAGTAGCCCTCGACCAGGAGCATGCCGAGCGCCATGGCGGGCGCGGAGAGCAGCAGGCCGGCCGCGCAGATGACGGGGTGCGCGCGCGGCCAGCGCTTGGCCAGCGCCGCGCCCAGCCACGTGCCCAGCGGCACGCCCAGCACGCCCGACATCATCGTGATCACGCCGAAGTATAACGACACCCTTCAAGCGTGCAATATCCAACGCTTAAATCACTATACCTAATACGCGTTCCTCTATGCGAAATTGCGTACAATAGCCGTAATACGTATCAAACTTTCGTAACATGCTAGATATTGCAACGACTTAGGACCGCGCGATCTCTTCTCGACTCCCTTTGAGGGGGGTCGGGGTAACCGTACAGTACGTTACCGTACGTTTTCGGTGGTTTCAGTAGATTTAGGACCGTATTAATATTTTTTTTAACTGGTTTAGTTAGATGTTTCGTTGTAACTTCAATTACTCTTCTATGCCAATATGAAACAGCAAGTTTTAAGTAGTAGCATTGAACCGCTTTTGTTGAATATGGATGTGCCAGTCATGAGAACGTGCACGTATTGAGGTTAAACATTCCTTGAGATAATCATCTCAAGGGTGCTGAGTAAGCTAGAAATACGCACGTACCATATCAGTATATAAGCCTTAGTTTCAGTTAAATAAATCAGTTATTATAATGGAGATCATAATAGACGATATCAGACTATAACCTGAGTTCATTATGTCCATTGCCTAAACACTGGCAAATTGATGAACCGACGACGTCTGCATAGCTGCATAGCTGTACAGCGACTGCATAGCTGCATGTATTGAGATAACGGCACAATGGACATAGATTGATATGGGGACAGTTTGAAACTTGTCAGCTAATTATGTATATCTTTTGTATAAACATTTGACATAGTTGAGCTGTACTATTGCTTAGCGCATTATCTGACAGAATCAATCAAAATTTGATAACAAAAGAGCTCCACAAACAGGCTTCTAGGGAAGGCTGGCATAGAGTTTGCAACTAGTAAATAGACTCTTTCCTATAGGAAAATTCATAAGTATAACTTGTATACTAATAAAGTAATAATACTAATAAAGTATAACTTGTAAACAAATAATAGAGAAAGAACCAAAATTGGTAAAGCTAGGTTTGAACGAAGATTATACCATACAAGTCCTGGTAATATCTCTCGAAAGAATCCATAATTTAAATATTTGTTTATTCGAGACCCAACTGATTACTCTTTGCAATGACAGCTTGAATTTGGTCCATACAGAATACTTAAAATTATTATTTAAATAGCGTTTAAATTTCAGTCTTTAATCGACGTATTGCTCTATTTTTGGGTACATCTAGCAAATTTATTAATTTTGTTTGATACGTATTATTGCAATTCAAAGTACTACATGCAATAACACTGCTTGCTTATATAATCCGTTTTGTTCCTTGAACATTTAAATTAATAGGCAACTGATATTAATCGCAAAATATTTGGCCAAAATAGGCAACTTTTTACGTGGCGATTTACAAGAAACAACTATATTTTTTTCTATAGAATATACATTATAGATACAAACTAATGAACCCAATAGAAAAAAAATATTGTTTTAACCCTTGAGACTTTACTAACAACTTTGATAACTATAACATTTATTAGATGTGTGTTCGACTTTTACAGTCATTTTTATTTAGATGTATAACCTCATCAATATTTATACATCTTTCAATATTGCAGCAATGTTGTTACATGCTTTAAATAATTTCATAAATATTGCACTGTCGTAAAACAAAAAATATATAATAAAATAGATAATACTCTAACATGCGTTATGCCGTAACAAGTAAATAAATGGCTCAGTTAAAATATTAATATTAATGTAATTGCAGTTTAAAATTACCACATGAAGGATATAAAAAGAATGTAAGTAGGTAGTTACGTCGAATGAGTCGCTGTAAACAATTGAATCGTACCATAAATGTGGGTCAAAGATTAAACTGCAAAGGAATCAATTAGCATATATTAAGATTGTGTCATACGTAAGTATAAGCGGCATTCTCTGCATGGCAGCACGATGGAATGACTGGTGTGAGATGACCCATGACATGATCTCCGTGCATTCGTATTATTCTCATTGGAACATTATGTACTTAAAACTACTTAGGATGCATCTCGAGCTGATGGACGGTTTCTGTTTGCATGAGCGCTCTCGACTAAGCCTGTTGTTCATATTTCAAAGGTTCTTGTAGAATGTAATAATGTCAGTTTGATAAATAATTATTATCATACTTTTCGTTTCCAATACATGAGGTGTCATTTATGGTCCGCAGACATTCTACTATTCTGCTTTAATTTTCGTAATATAATATAATATTTCATTATTGACATAGGTACTTCCTGTTTATTTAGTTCAAAAACCATATTTATAATTCTTAATACATATTCATAGGCACCTCAGGCTCATACATACATTATCGCACATTACTTCTCTTTATAATATTTATAATTTGTTCGATGCCTTCATTTTACTCAAATTAATCTGAAAGATTATCCAAACTGATTTTCATATTTAAAATGGTAAACGGTGTTTGCAGATTTACAAATAAAAATACCCCATGGTTATACATTTAGAAAGATCGGTGTACATTGCGCAAACAATTCATTGAAATCAGACATACAATCATTACTAACACAATTTCAAAATATTCCAAATCTTCAAAAAATATACTCGTTTTGGAATAATGTCATAATTTTAAATATTGTAACAATAACGACAGAGGAGACAAACAACAAGCGCCAGCCGAGCGAAGCGTTCAGAAATCGCTCACCAGCACAATATCGGCGACGATCGACCACGTCAGGTTGAGGGTGAGCATGCCGAAGAACATGAGGAAGTAAGTGAGGTCGGCGTGGGCGGCGGCGGCGGCCAGCGCGCCGTACACGAGCGGCGCGGACGCCAGCAGCGCGAGCCCGCACAGCGCGGGGTCCGCGTCCGCGGCGCGCGCGCGCAGCCGCTGCGCGCCCGCCGAGCCCAGCGGCACGCCGAGCGCGCCCGCCAACATACACACCAGCCCGAACTTGTACGACACGCTGTTGCCAACACCCCCACTTCATCAGTGTGCACGCACTCTACTTTTGTGTACCTTAGCGAGCGTTCAAGTATTACGTAACGCAATTTTTGAACATTTTTGTAACGCACCGTAACGTTTTCTGTAAAAATGTAAACGTTACGTAACACTCAAGTGATCATTTTTACCCTAAAGTCGCAAAAAGTAATTTTATCATTTTAATCCTTGGTGTACATGAACACTAACGAATACTGACAACGAAAACAACATTCAATAACGTACCATACAATCTAGGAAATCCCCGTGAAATATAAACAAAAAGATTTGCCAACTTGCGGGAACAAATTAAAAATGACGACCAGACTAATACAATCGAGAAATTGCCAGTAAAATGTAAACGAAAAGAGTTGCCAACGCCATCAGGAGAAATAATCCCCTAATTATTTATTTAAAAAAAAAACAATGTTACGTAAGGTGTTGTAAGAAAGACCCCCTTCCGCCTCGGTAACGCATCGTAACGTTTTACGAGACCCCCTCCCCCCAAATTGCGTTACGTAATACTTGAACGCCCCCTTACTACTAACCTCGCGTATAATCTTTAAATCAATTGACAACAGCAATCACGAGTTGTTACCAGGATCTTGTTAAAATATATCTTTGGACACCTGCTGCGCCCGCTAACATACACACACCAGCCCGAACTTGTATGACACCATTCTACTAACTAGGGATTGCAATCCGGAAAAACGGATCCGGTAATCCAGCGGATCTGGCGTCAATCGTTACCGGATCCGAAGACCGGATCCGGTGCCAGCAGTTAGTAATCATGATGGTATCTGTCAATATCATGAATACCTATAAGACTTATTTGTTAGCATTCTCAAATACTTTAATAATGATTTTGATCTCATTTCAGTTAATTACGTAAGTATAATTGTATCTATTAGATATTATAGTTACTTGATAATTAATATTGTTACTTATAAATTGATCTATCTGTGAAAGTGAAATCTAGAAAGACTGAGCTACTTGTTACGTCGTAAAATTATTACTAGTTACCTACACTAATAAATTTTAATTGTTTTCTTGTTGTATATTTGTAAGTCGATTTTATATATTTGTGATTTATTTTTAAAAAACAACCTACATATAAGTGCAGTGACACTTGATTAACTCACTTATTTTGTACTAAAAAGCGAAAATCATCTTGATTTAATCAAAAAAGCGAAAATCATCTTAATTTAATCAATCCGGATTGATGGGAATCCGGTCGGACTGAAAATGACGCCGGATTGCAATCACTACTACTAAACTCGCTTATCTTTACATTGCAATATTTATATCAATCCATGAGCATTCAAATCGAATATATTATTATTTGTCTTACAAATATATCTTTAAATAACCGTTTCTTCCGCCAATTTCACCGACGCCAATCCCAGCGTATTCCCCAACATACATACACCAGCCCAAATATGTACGACACACTTGCTAACGCCCCCATATCAGTATGTACTGGATACTCATAACACGTACCACGACAGTACTATAAACAAGACTATTCGCATGTGTCTATTCCATTGTATATGGACAATGTTCTCTACAGTGGCGACGTCATAATTTGCTAAAGCTTTGTATATGTATGTTGTATTGTCCATAAAACCACATAAAGTTATTGAACTTCTTTCCGTTTTGGATTGCCAGAACCGCTATGTTTAATTAGTAAAAATAACTCTGAAGTTACGAATCTATACCTATACGATTGAAGAGGTGTAATTGTTCTGGTCAATTGCTTACGTAATTCAAAACTTATAATAAAAAAAGTGTAACATTTTAATAGTTACCCTTCAACTATACGGCTTCATAAGACCGCAAAATTAGAGCGAATGATTAATAAATGTAACAACTGTTCTAATTTTCAACATGATTTCACCAGTTTAAACTATTTAACTGAAATAGGCCAAAATTAAACATAATTTTTTTATCGAATATGTTTGACATCATTTATATTATTAGGTTGGCAGAACATATACATAAATCTCATGCAAATCGCTCAATTAAATATATACAAGAAACGTCAAAGTTGTTCCAAATGTAGACAGATTTTATCGTATGATTGTGATAGACAACCAATGATAAAAATCTTCTACTGTTCTACAGAATTATAGACGGAGATAGAATTGTGTAACGTATTATTTCTAAGTAACCATTTTGTGCATGCTTTAAAAGAGAATGCCTGATTAATCTCTACGTATTCACCGTTTCAACTGCATTCACTGTTAGAATATAATGCCAATTGTGTTAAATTTGACTACAATTCAAGCTACGTTTAATAAAGTACAGTCGGGGTAGGAAAAGATACGTTAGAAAATTAATTCCTTAATCAAGTAGATACTCAAATACCTTTTCAAACTAAATTATTAACAATATAACTGCATACAAAATAATGCGTACTTGCCATGACAACAAGGGTCAAAATAAGTTGATCTGTCAATAAATAAACAAATGTGTATATGACATATTGTTACGTTTGAAATAAAATGACTGCCCCAATGGAAGCGATATCGATTCTAATTCAACAAACATTTCCCACCCTAGCTGTACATACATATAACAGAAACAATATTATGGTGAGTCTACAAACTTCAATTACTATGAGTCTCATTTCATCGAAGCTTCATATATTAGTTAATCAAGTTATCGTTTAACGTTGCTCGGAAATCTGTCATCAACTCGTTAACCAGTTAACTTGTGAATTTCAACTTGTAATGTGATATTATAATAAACCAACATCTCATCGTTCTGTTCGGCGCTAACAAAAATATCGAAATAACATCACACCTACAGTCAGAGCGGTGAAAAAACTGTGGTAGCAAAAAAGTTGTTTTCGAGACACAGTTATGACGAGACACAAGTAAGACCGCATTCACACGAGTATAAGGATTAATTTCAAAGCAAAGACTAAAAAAAATCTTCAAAAACTTTCCAAACGATTGATTAACAGATACGATAATTTAATTTCGAACTCCATATAATACATATTATTGAAAGCAACGTGAAGAAAACTGCATTAAACAGTAAATCCAAGGTATATGTGAAGTAGACCAATTCTCAATGAGCTAGCATGGTTGACTATAGTCTTAATACCCTAATTTAGGGTAGGACGTATATGAGCTTCCGATAAGCCGTTATATAAAAGTATCAATAAACTTTTGAATCAAAAATCTTATCTACACATAATAATAGACTACATAAAAAGTTGTTGAGTAACATTGTTCATTTTACGAAATAAACTAACTTTTACTTATGTTTTGTTCATTTATAGTTATTTGAATTAACACGAATAGTCTTCGACAAATAATTGAATTTACATAACAATACATATTTAGTAATCAAAAAAAGTTTTGCCAAAAGAAATTATTAAGCTCGTGTGAATGAGCCCCAACCATGGAAGCGAATGCGGATTTGCAATCGCTACATCAACGAGCACGGATGACGTAACCGCTGCCTCGCTGCTCTAGACAGATAAATCCTACTGCGCGGGTTAAATTACCTCTCCAAGGGTATGTTGACGCCATCTTGCATGTTGAGGCCGAGGTGTATGAATAAGGGTCCAAACCATGCCAGGGCTCCTGTGACGAACGCGACACAAGTAAACGCAATCGTAGACAACATAAATGAAGGGCTGAAACAGAAAAAAAATATATATCACAGTTTTCTATTGACCCGTGATAGTGGTGGACTCAATACCAAAGTCGTCTGCTTGAGTATCTGCGCATTACCTATTTCTACCGCAAACTAGCAGCATTCGCTATTACTAATTTAAAGGGTTAGGATGGGCAGTTAAATTTCTGACGTATTGTAACTTTGCACCTTATGTCACATATATATATCCAATATGTCGACAGTCACAAAATAGAACCCCTACAAGTATATGTTCGATTAAACATCCGCTATTAAATAAACCCTTTAATAAATTTAATTCACCACGCCTGCAATGCAACGTGTCGTGACCAATCTTTTATAAGGCCATAGGGGGCAATTAATTACGTTGGGTAACGAACTGTCACTATGCGGGTAGGTACGAGATGAAGCGTACAATATGACAATGCAGTTTAAATTTCTCTGTAATCAAATAAAAGTTGGTGTTCCGACTTTTTAACTCTCACCTGCACACAAATAGGTCAGAATTCTCGTCACTAGAAAAAACTAACGTTTTCTTGTATTATATTCCTGTGTTATCACAGTGATCTGCATTGTTCCACCGTGACGTCAATTACTATGACGTTCAATTTCACGAAGGCCTTCGTATAGTCAACAGTAATTACCGCATTGATTATCTCTCGCCGGGAGACGTAGTGAAAATTGTACGTGTCATTTGAATGACACGTGTCTAGATTACAAATGTTTGCACATAAATTTAGGTAACCAGAAACGTTGACTATTATATTTGTTTAATCACAAAATGTATTTACAAATCTCTCCATTAAACTAGAATTCTTTATTATAACCTATTATGACGTGATGGTAGAAATAATACCTCTAGTAAATGATCTTTGATATACGTAAATAGAGGGAGACGATTATATCAACTAGTCATTTAACCAAGCAAATGCAAAGAAAATAGCATGTTTCTAAGTTAAATTTAGGTGGTTACACCTAATTACCTACATATTTTAAAAACACAAAACATTTCTGAATAGTATGTAAAAACTATTGAAACAAAGACTCACAAAGTCTTAAGTAGCTTTTGCATTAGTACATGTAATTAGTACTGTACTGTACCAGTCATTACTGGTACAATACACTACTCATGAGCGGACGAGTCTCAGGCCTACATCTCTACTAATATTATAAATATGATCTCTTATTTTATTTATTTAATTATTTTTGCACACATACATTAAAGGTAAAATAGATTTATAGCATTGAGCAAAAGGTACTGCATATTTCCCTAAAAACATTCTTCCTGCAGACCCGTCTCTCTGCCTTTTATGTTACGCTTATGGCCGTTTTCACCAACCTTGTCTTAGCTTAGGCGACACCTAAGTGACATGCTGTCACTTTTTGTATTAACTGAAAAGAGTGAGACAGCATGTCTCTTAGGAGTCGCCTAAGCTAAGACAAAGTTGGTGAAAACGGCCATTAGTCAAGTATTTAAGAGATTTTCATAAATATACGTGGCCACGTGTTAGAACGTGGTATGAAAGTAGTATCTAGACCGGCAGAACATCCACAATATAGGATATTTTTTTTACCACGGAAAGTAATCTCTTTCTTATGAGAAATGTCGATAAAATAAACGATAATTATAGTAATTGAATTATAGTCACCATCATCATCCTGTCCTTATCCCACTCTCAGGTGTTATAAGTGGTACTCTTTCATTCCTATCATACGTCATCTCCGCACTGACATTCTTCGCATGCATATTGACCTTCACGCAATCCAACCAAGCTTTCGTAGGTATTCTCCTAAGCCAGAGATGGGCAACCTTTTTGATAATGCGGGCCAAAATTGAAAACAAACAAACTTGAGCGGGCCATTAACATTGATTATGTTCTCAGAAAACGGTGAAGATTTTTTTTTTAAATTGAACAAAAATTAAATATTTTTGATAATTAATTTATAATACTTTTTATTACTGCACTACAACATTACGAAAAATTAATAATAAGTCGTACAATTATATTAATGCGACACCTGCCACTGCTTATTTGTGGATAAGGTACTTATGTCTGGTTCAGTTTTAGAAAAAAAAAAGTAGCAAGCAATAAGCTACTTTCTAAATTCTCGCCTGTAATTCGCGATCTACATTTGGATTTAAAAAAAGTCATTTTCGAAAAAAATGGTTCGCATTTCTTCTTCAGTAATATTAAATTTTTCATCAATTCCCCTTATAAAAATGCATAATTGGGAACTGTCAGTTAAATCTTTACTCTCATCGACCGCTAGTGAATACCACTGAAAATATTTTATTTTTTCATTTAATGTCTGTTTAATGTCATTGGACATTTCATCAATACTATGTTATTTACTTTAGTAATGAATGTCATTATAAATAACTCAATATTTTGATAAATATCATTAAAACGTTTGAATAAGAGCCGGCCACCATATAAATTTTAAATATGTTCGCGGGCCAAAGTTTATGTGCACGCTGGGGCGCAGTTGGCCCGCGGGCCGCAGGTTGCCCACCCCTGCCCTAAGCTATTTCCATCCACAATATCGATATCGAATCATAATGTTACCAATACAGAACCAATAGCGTGCCCACTTAAAAGAATAATGAGTAATCGATTTCAATTTACGACTTCAGCAGACGCCACCGGCGACAGCTGTCTGGCATTGTGCCTGATCGTCTCAAAAATGGCGGTTCATGAAACACTTCCCGCAACGTTATGAGGCCACTACACGTAACTCACTCAGTCGTGGTGGCATGCTGCCTATTAATTTTCAAACAACGATTGCAACATGCGCACAAAAGGCTAAGACATAAAGAAATTACTGGGTACTCTGACTGTACATCTTTGTCGTGTATAAGCAACGTACTAATAGTACTTAACTTAATGACTTGTATGTACGTATTTAAGTAGTCGGAGTAGATTCACCTTTCATTTAATTGTTTGCTTTATTAAGTCGTCAAAACTTGGCTCCTTTTGGATGTGAGATCAATAAGAAGACAACGTCATTTAAAATTACTACTTGATATGATAAATCCTATAGAATTTTACCAAAGTAGGCGTAATTTATCGCCATTTATTGTTATTTCGAATGAATATGTGGGACGAAAAATTGGCAAAAGCGACTAGCAGGTCATCAGGCTACTTAAGACAGAATATAAATATATATGTATATATATCTAGTCTTGTCCTAGTGCAAACAAATGTCAACTTTAAGGTTACGAACTTTCTCGTACCTCGAATACACTAAAAGTATAGAAGTTTGCAATGTAGTCTGTATAAGTTAGCATAATTGAAACTAGAAGAACTACATATACTATTGCCGCCTATAGCCTCCTACAATTAGATGATCTACTTGTTATAACATTTAAAAACATTAATTATACAGGTTTTTCAATAGGGGAGGAATAAAATTTAAAGAGCATATGAGTTAGATAGACTTGTATCAAACCTAATACTTTCCATACATACATATATATGTCACGCCTTGTTGAATGAATGAATGAATGAATGATAACTTTATTGTAATAAAAAACAACATTTACACATGTATTATACATACTATCTAAATTACTATAGTACAAAAGGCGGCCTTATTGCCAAAGCGGCAATCTCTTCCAGGCAACCTAAAAGTAAGGAAAGTTAACATAAAAAACTTGATTGACGGGAGATACAAATATTAAATATATATTTATAAAATGATGTAAAATACAATATACTAACATAAAAAACTAATATATCAAATCAAAATCAAAATCAAAATAATATTTATTCAACATAGACCTTTACAGGCACTTATTGACGTCAACAAACAAAACAAAAAAAGCTTAAGTATAAAAAAAAAAAAAACAAAACCTTGTCCGTACGTACGAATAAGGAAAAAAAAAAGAAAAAATATATTGACTCGACACCTGTTCGGAAATTGGGAGAGCCTTCTCGAGAAGAACAGGCAAGAAACTCTGAAGGTCTATTTTTTATCTCCTCTTTTCAATGTTAATAATTATAATAATATAATATAAAAATACAATATAGTATAAGATACAATCATACCTAATACGATTACAGTCGTATGTATGTTTACATACACATATAAAATAATACAATATTATAAATAATGTTACCAAACATGGCTCTATGAATAGTGTCCCTATTCCCAAATAGTGTGATCATTAAGATAGTCACTTACTTTATAATAACCTTTACTCATGAGTGTCTTTTTGATATGGTTTTTAAATTTATATAAAGGCAAATCAATGACACCTTGCGGAAGTTTGTTAAACATAGATATACATTTCCCCAAGAACGAACAGCTAGTTTTATGGAGTCTGAACATTGGAACGGCAAGTTTATTTTTGTTTCTAGTATTCACATTATGTAGATCACTGTTTTTATTGAATTTATTATAGTTACTATATACAAAAACTAAATTATCATATATATATTGACTAGCTAAAGTTAAAATATTAATTTCTTTGAACAATTCTTTTAGGGATTCTCTAGCCCGTAAACAGTAAATAGCACGAATCGCTCTTTTTTTGTAAAAGGAAAATACTTTCAATGTTAGCCGCTGATCCCCATAGCAGCAGTCCATAGGACATAACACTATGAAAGTAGCTGAAATAAACAATTCTTGCCGTTTCAACATTAGTTAAAAGTCTAATCTTTTTTACTGCGTACGCCGCTGAACTAAGTTTGATTGCCAAAGTTTCAATATGTGGATCCCACTGTAGTCGTGAATCTAACGTAATGCCTAAGAATTTAGTATTATTTACCAAGTCAATGACATCACCATTCATATTTAAACTAGTATCAACCTGCCTTACATTGGGCAAAGAGAATTTGATACATTTTGTTTTCTTAGAATTTAAAGACAAATTATTAGTTGTGAACCAAAACAGAACTCTCGAGAGAGCACTATTTACATCGTCATAACATTCCTTTTGTCTATCAACTTTGAATAGTAAAGAAGTATCATCTGCAAACAATACTGTCTCACACGATTCTGTAATGTAGTAAGGAAGGTCATTTATATATATTAGAAACAGTAGAGGACCCAATATTGATCCCTGGGGAACCCCATAGTTATAGGCGAGCTAGCAGATTCTGATCTATTAATAACGACTTTCTGCAATCTGTCTGATAAATAAGATTTTAAAAGGCTAACAGCTCCATCCGAGACACCATAATGTCTAAGTTTACTTAAAAGCGTTTCATGACTCACACAGTCAAACGCTTTGGAAAGGTCGCAAACACTCCAATTACATCCCGCTTGCCCTCCCATGCGTCAAAAATATGTTTCATAAGTGCAGTTCCGGCATCGGTAGTGGATCTACCTTCATTACCTATACATTCATATACTACATAAAATACATGTACTAAAACACTACAAACAGTAATCGAGAATACTAATTTTCCAGCTGCAAGAAATGTTTTTGATCGCTCGCTTGAAAGAGTCATGCGAGTTTGCACGCCTTATTATTTCTGGAAGGGAATTCCTGAGCCTGACGGCTTTGACCGTAAATGATTTGTCATAGAATATTGAAGAGTGTAGTGGGAGAACAAGAGATAGATCATTCGAGGAACGAAGGGTTCTATTTAAAGTTGAGGAGTGGAGAACGAAACGGGATTTGAGGTACTCCGGGGCATTTGCATTGGTAAGCAGAGAATGGAGAAGGGAAAGGATATGACAGTCTCTCCGACGGGTTATTGGTAGCCATTCAAGTTTGGAGCGATAATGAGAAATATGTTTCCCTTGTTCCCAATGGGGTAGGCAGAGAGCACCTCTCTCCACTTGCTACGATCCTGGCACACTTCTCTTGCTTCTTCCACTTTCATGAACGTCTTCATTATACATAATCTTCACTTCAGTTGAATGCACACAGGATATGGATGTAAAGTAAATTACAAGTAGGTATTAAATTTCTGACTCGTATATCATTCAAGTTCTCGGGAAAACGTGCAAAATGGCATAACACCGCTATGTACCGCGTAGGTAAAAAAAATAAGTTAGATTTATGTAACAGTCTAACCGTCAGACTAATTATAATGTTATCATGAAATAAACATCATCTCAAAGGAAACATCATACCTACTACTAACAGTTTAGACTATTGATTTACATATTCTTTATTAATTGACTATTCAATACCTGTTGATTGTCATAATAATGTAAGTTTTTATGTAATTAACATTCATAGAACTCCAACGGATAAACTTCAATAGGCATAATAAGCTAACTTGCATGCCAAAACTGTGTTCATAGTGTAACTTATTCATTAATTTTCATTCATTGCTATATATAGATTTATATTTCCGATGAACAGAAAAAGCAAAGTTCAAGCTTAGATGTTGAAAAACCTCGATTTTTTGCACTCCCGTCTTGCTTCGGTGCGGCGTTATATTGCGCATTGAAACGCCGCATTGCAATTACGTTCGCTGTATTTGAATCACTGTTGCCATGAAATGTACGTAGAGCATCATAATAAAAAATGATCCTAGTCGATAATAATTGGGCTGGTTTTTCACTATGAGATATAATATATGTTATATCATGAGATGTAAGTGTATCCCTATCACTATGAAGTTTTATAGACTTTATTAAATTAAACGAACAACCACGTGATCCAAAATGGAAGTACTCTGGAAAAGCAGTATTTATTTTAACTAAAAACTTTAGGTAAGTATATTTAGAACTCATTCTTCTTACAACACATTGTGATTACAACAATGTCATAAGGAATGTTTAAACATTATTTTCTTCAAACGGGGTAGCAGAATTTCATCATTTCGAAATACATACTAAGAAGGTACGTGAAATGCACTCCAAATGTAGGGGATGTATGCCATTCGAATGTTTGGTAGCAAAATATTATCGTTTACTGTACTATATATAATTTATATGCAGAGATATAATATGTATTACATTATATCCCGTAGTGAAAGGCCAGCTTCAGTCACCATAAACAATCTATATCTTATTAGATTACCCAGCTTATCAGATAAAATTCCTTTACTAGTAAAACGAGATTATGATTTGGATGCGCTCAATCGTGAAGACCGTAGACCACAAATGTATGATCGAAACATTCTTGTGGCGTAAAGGGTAGTGCTACATTCTACTACGGAACTACCGATACATCAATAATGTAATGTGCTATAAAAACTCCGAAACATCTAATGATGCAATCGGCCCATGGTACGCTGCAAATAGCATTTCAATGTTAACCAGTTAATATTTATCAAATATAAATATTAATCAATCATACAAGCACAATGTTAATCTGTTTTCCAATATTACCGTAACTGCGAGCAGTAATAGCTCCGATGTAAAAAAGCACGTAAATGTGTCTTTAATATAAAAATATTAAACATAATTTGAAAGCTTCCCTAACGTTTAGTAAAAATTAACGAAGTTTTATAGCGAGACACGATACCATTTAGTTGGAACAATCAAATTGAACCTATATCTAACTTACCTAACCCGTTGTTTCAGATATTTCCACAGGAAAGATATATTTCCCCACTGTAAAATAAATAATGTGCTTGCCGGAGTCTTATATTATTCTCTTAACAAATTTTATCGGATTTTCTCATTCAGGCAAACGTTAATTTTGCGTGACAAAAATTATCCATATCCTCAAAAACGATCCCCATAAAAATTTATCCAAATCTGTTCAACCGTGTTGACAAAAAACTAGCAGACAAAGTTACTTTTACATTTGTAGTATTAGTAGGGGATAGGGATATAAGTATATACTCACTTTTTAAACAACGACTTGAGGTCATCGCTGTACGATGTTGCGGTCATATGGCTGTGCTCAGCTGCTCCACGTTCGGGGTCTTTCATAAGCCAGATAATGAGAACCACAGCTACAATCCCAAGGAAGGGGGTCACCCGTAAACCCCACCGCCAGTTGTCGGCAGCCGCAGCCGCGCCCGACCCCACTATGTATCCCATTCCACTGCAAAAACACATTTTTTCCCTGTTTATGATTGACTATGGACCGTGAGTCACCTAATAAACACATTCGCAAATAATTGCACTGGTATTCTTTTTAAACAAATATCACGTTTAATTGAACAGTCCTGTAATGAAACATAAGGACCGTATAAGTCATTTCTTCGTATTTTGAACAATCGTCCGACAAGTATTGATCTCTCCATTTCTTCATAGAATAAACATAATGAACATTTGTATCAATTAAACATTCAGAATTTCATCATTCAAATCAAAAGTCTTAGGCTAATGACGGAATTTTCAAATTGGATAATTCTTTAAAGTATTTGACATTGGATTGTTATTATATATGTAAATTATTTTTAATATCTCTACTGGCCTTTTTTACAAAGAAAGAATAACAGCTTCCTGGGCAATTTTAATATGAGTGCAAATTTTCATGATAGGTTAAGAGTACACTTGACTGGTTCTTATACCGGGATGTCTGCTATTTCAATTGAACTAAATAAAGGCTTCAAATATTTAACTAAGCTGTTGATCACTGACTATGTGAGTTGTTTCTGAATAAGAATAATTGAATAATTATGCTTATAGGGTCTAATTTTTACTACAAAATTTATTTGGTACAGAAGTGCCTTCATTATCGCACTCAACTAAATAAACTCATGAAAAAGCGATTCACAAACTTACAATGAAAAAAAAACTATTCCTTGATACATTACCTTCCTACTGGTATAGCGAAGTAGAAGAAGGCCAGCATTTTCGACCGCAGGTTACCGACAAAGAGATCGCTGATGATGGTTGGCGCAATCGTAGAGTATGAAGCCTCTCCGATGCCCACTAGGCCTCGGAAGAGAGCGAACCAGGAAAAATTCTAAAAACAAAGAATCCTTCAGAATTGGCTAGACATAATAAGAAAATCTAAAGAACAATTCTAAAAATAACAATTAGTGAATAATAGACAGAAAAAGTTATCACTAAGGTAATGAGACAACATTGTAACAGCATAAAAGATACCTTTCATCAACACTAAAACCAGAAATGTGATAAAATGCCATTAAACCTTACAGTAACCGTAGATTATAAACACAATGACACAGAATGCTTTATCACGGAGGATGAGTAACCCAAACAACAAAAGGTAAATATGTACTTTCATTATAGCGATAGAAGTGAAAATAAAGCAAAGAACACTTTCAAAAAAGAATTTACTAGATAAGATAAAGATAATACGTACAGTTAAAAATGATCCTAATAATGTAGTCAAACTCCAGAGAGCCACTCCAAAAGCCATGATCATCTTCCTGGAGTAGCGGTCGCCGAGATAGCCGAAGATTGGAGCGAATATCATGTATGCGACAACAAAAACCGTCTGGAGCAGACCGGCTTTGTCATCTGGGATATTGAATTCAGATTTGACATCGGCTAAGACACCTGCGAACAAAACGATAGTTTCTTAAAATCATTTCCATGGGAATGGCGGTAGAAATATGTAGAAATAATTAATTGCCAGAAGTTTATCGAGATTTTATTTCCAAGTACATGTATAATTGATAAGTAAACAATAGGCAATCTTATAATAAACGGCTGTAAATAACACGGGCACAAAAAATTTTACATTAATAATAAAAGGATGTCTAAAATATATATATATATATATATATATATATATATATAATATATATATATATATATATATATATATATATATTATATATATATATATTTAATAACTTTTAGTTTGTCATTTTAAGAGGTAATATATACATTAAGAAAGCTTAGCCCACATGGAGATGTTTCATTGCTGCTCCACTCCTATTGGGTATATCATGTTATTATAGTCCATATATAGGTTTCTACGTGAGTTTACCATGTTCAACAAAGCAAACTATTACTACACATTAACTATGTTTCGACAATTCAGTATATATTATGCTGTAGTGGCTATATTCAGACAGATGACAGCGGACGACGTTATAAAACTTCTCATCATGATTAGGAACCAGAGGCGGGGCGGTAAGGTGTGGGCGGTGTGGGCCACCGACCGCCTACGGCCTCGCGGTGCAAAAGGCCTCGCGCCTCACAGCCGAAAATATAAGGTATAAGGTATAAGGTCAAACGGGCTGGTTTCCGCAACTCGACGTCTAAGCGCCTATTTTGCGTGTGTGGGAATGATGTTACTATTCTCGCCAGCCTAGCTCGTTCAGAAATTTCAATAAGTTTTTTAACTTACCGAAAACCTCCGGCAGTGAGCTCGGCTGTCCGAGATGTCTTACCCGGTAGTCCACCACACCTGGACACTCCATGATCACATGTGCGGCCGTTTCTTCTGCCTCCAAACATGCTCTGCATATGGGGCTGTCAGTGAAACCTAGGTTGAAGAGGTGTTTGTTAAAAGGTCCGTGGCCAGTTATTGCCGCGGTTACCTGATTGAGTTGTTTCCTGTTTAGTTTAAGGATGTTCTTTGACAGTTTTGTGTTTATTTCTGGTAATGCAGCCTTTGTTTGCTTGCAGTCTTCAGTGTTTCTCCAGGTCTCGCTATGGAGCTGCTTAGTTTTGTTTCTTATTTGGTTTTTAGACCATTGTTTGGGGAGAGGCACTATTGGTACCGGTCCGTAGACCTTCATTCCTGATCCTCTTCGAGCTAACTCGTCCGCTTTGTCGTTGCCGCACGAGTTGCTGTGACCTTTTATCCATTGTAGGGTGATGCGGTTATCCCTCCCTGCCATCATCAAGGCGTGGTGACATTCGTGGATTAATGTAGAGTAGCATTGGTTGTTTGACAGTGATTGTAATACAGATTTACTGTCCGTTAAGATTCTTATGTGTTGTCCTTTTATGTTCCTTCTCAGTATTTCTTTGGCGGCGGTAATGATTCCCACGCATTCAGCCTGATATACGGTGTTATGAATTCCCATGGGTATGGAGATGTTCATGTTAAAGTCATATGAGAAAACACCACATCCTGATCCCGAATCTGTTTTGGATCCGTCTGTGAAGATTCTCAGATCTTTTATGTTGAGGCCTTCCTTTCCGTCATCACGGAGCTGGATTTTGTACTTCTTGTCAAAGAAGTATCGGATGTACATTCCGTCGTTTGGGGCTTCCATCAAAGGGAGTTCAATCATGGCTTCCTTCAGGGAGCGCGTGTGTGGGGTAGGGGTCTTGCTGAGAAGATCTAGTTCCTTTAGCCTAATCATTGTGAGTGTGGCTTCCTGTTGTATGAAGAGGTGAAGTGGTGTTAGATTGAGTAAGGCTTCTAGTGCAGTAGAGGGGGTTGTTCTCATACAACCCGTGATTGCCATGCTTATCAATCTTTGCCAACTTTGTAGTTTCTGTTTTACGGAGCCGAAAATATATTTGAAAAAGTATGGAAAATCTTATTTTATATTCCCTTCTTGCACCAACAGAGGGCCTCGCAAAATGTACCATGCCCACATTAAGTTTAGGTCTTGCGCCACCACTGTTAGGACCTGTCGAAAAAATCGGTAACTAAAATAGGCAAAGGGCAAACCAAAATAATGCAGCGATCTAGGTGTTAGTTAATCTATTCATTTTAGCATAATGTTTAAGATATTGATAGACTTTTTAAGATTATAATTAAGTATGAATATTAACATATAACTAAGTCTATGTAAATAAGTATTTCGTATTATTTTTGGTAATCTAAATAGCTGTGTAACAGAAATATCACTGAGTACATGTCACATAAGACAATTATGGAGTATAACAGTAAAAATTGTTATCAAATATTTAATTAAGAGTTCAAAAGGGCATGGACAACGAATCCGTGAAGTAACAATAACAAATAATAATAAAAAACTTTTTATGTCATTATCCATTCATCAGCAGCTCGTAAGTCCCCACTGAGGCACGAGTTAACCCTGATTGTCAACACTTACTTCACAAAATAAAGTAATTATATCTATTAAAATATCTAAATTCACGTCACGCACAGCAATACTATGACTGTGGATTGTCAGATTGCCATTGAACTCTTCCACTATTGTAACAGACAACTTTAGCTTCTGTTGGTACGGTCAGCAACATGTCAAACTTTCCAGCTGCACAACGAAAACCGACACTATTGCAAGCTATATAAAAGTTATTTCAAGGTCTACATATAAAGTCGGACTTGTTGCTGTGTCATACACACAGCAACGCGCTGATTCTAAAGCGGATTCGCAAGTTATTATTGACAACATAAAATGGAACTGCGAGAGACATACAAACTCGGTGACTATTAAGTAAAATAAATATTATCATACAAATGGCCTTCAATAGCATTTTATAATTAGTTTATCAAATTCGATATAGTCATTGATCGAAGCAGACAGCTTTTTGTTAGTCATTTTCATATGTAAGCTATCAAAGGTCAGTCACATAACCTAACGGTCAAGTAAACAGGAATATTAATTATATAAAAAAGTGATAATAAATAAATCAGCATATGTATCAATCAATACATAGTATAAAACAAAGTCGCTTTCGCTGTATGTCCGTATGTATGCTTAGATCTTTAAAACTACGCAACGGATTTTGACGCGGTTTTTTTAATAGATAGAGTGATTCTTAAGGAAGGTTTGTAAGTATAATAAATGCATAATATAGTAGAGAAACACTGATAAATTTAAAGGTTTCTAATGTGATGTCGTAAATAAGCACGTTTTTTTGCGCTTATATTGCAAACGCTGGCTGAACCCTACGAGATAGACCAAAATAATGTACTACAGTATTGTACAACTTACAAAAATCCACAAAAACGTCCGCGATGGTATATGTCTATCTCTTAGGGATAACCCACCATAACTATTTTTTCACTGCACCCGTGCGAAGCCGGGGCGGGTCGCTAGTAAACTATAAACAAAAGCATACTTTCTTGGAAAAGACGGCTATAATCACTAGAGTTCTTCAGGTTGTCGAAGAAAATCATCAACCAAATAACACCAATACTGTATTTTATCGTAACAACCACCTGTTGTGACGAAAGGCGGTTTTATCAAAGATACGCTTGGAATAATAGTGTCAGTACACCTGTACTTGCTTGCAACAAAATACAAATATAAGACACACAAGTATGTTAGCAAAGTGAAGTAATAGAACAAAAAATGTGAGTGATTACTTCATTGTAATCAGTCTAAATAGGAAGAATTTTTTGTTTCAGTATTTGCGTCAGAAAAATTTTAAAGACGAAAAGCTTAATCGTGTTAGACAAAAACAATAAACATTCACAAAATGAATTGACAAAATATCAATGTAAATACAAGACAAATTATATTTAATAATATTGACATAAGAAGCTAAGTCTATTTTAATTCATTCCATAATCAAATTGAAGTCCATTACAGTCTACTTTTCGTTTGTCTAGAAAAAAAAATATATCAAATATATTGTGTGAAAAATAATCGGAGCATTTTGACACTTCCAAATAAATCATCTTTTATTACGAACGCTTTGTTTGTTAAGACTCACCATTTTATTTATAATGCCCCAGGGTTCCCCCGCCCTAACAATAGCTTTTTCTATCGTACATTTCATCCCTTGTGAATAACAGGGTTGTCATGTTGAACAAAGAAAATATTTTGAAGAGAATTTTGTAACTGTAGTTTTTTATTAATTGTACAAAATACTAAGTCACTGTATCTATAGATATTACATATACAAAAAGTGTATCATAAATTGAGAGATATGAGTATTAGTGTCTAACTCGGATAACTAACTGTATTGTGAGGTTTCTAGTAGGTAAACAAAGTAAACAAATACTCTTTAATCATAATAGATAAGATTAATCATCATTGTTTTGTTAGACTTGTTTGGCCCATTCATGTAAGACGCCCGCTAGATCACCAGCGTCTGCAGCGACGTGACCTTCAGTCGCGGTGGGCGTGTAGCGTGCTGGCAGGCCGCGTGGCATGGCGTGAGTTATGTCAACGTCAGAACACCGCGTACGCGCCGCAACGCTATAAAATGGCAGATTCCGTACAGAAGTCGAGCACGATACGTCATATTCGACCAATGAGAACACAGAGATTGTCATGCAATGCCCACTCGACCATTCTGATAGGACGAATTACACGTTCAGCTGGTTAGTTTGGCAGTGGAATTAACCCTCAGCTCGCGGCAGCACCGCTGTCACGCGACTTTAGCAGCCGGTTTTACAACATCACGCCATTCGCTCGCAACCAATCAGCGTTTGGGAAACTAGTGGTGGAAAACGTTTCGTAGTGTACCTCGCTAATGTTATAAATACAGTTTTCCCCGATAAACTGATACCTAGCAAACATACGCGTTTCTTCGTCTTAACTGTACATCTGTACTCAGATTTATACAACGACTAAAGTTGAATTATTTAAACAATCATCATACGAGTATTTTAGTGACTATTGTCTCTTCGTTCAATCACTTCACTCAAAAATTATCATAGATTGGATTAAATTAGAAATGCCTCTTTAAAAGAAGCGAAATATTACACATCTATATACTTTTCTACGCCGTCAATATTTAACTACACTAACTCAAAAAACTTTTAATCTTGTTATAAGACTTCATGGCAAGCAAAAATAATTTAAACGAAATATGGGTTTAAGTTCTATTATATTTTGCCGAATCAGTAGAACGAAGTTTAATAATGCAAGATTTCGTTATATTTTGAAAAAATAATTGTTATCTATCAAGCGGGTGCTTTCGTCAGTCTTTCATTTCCGGATTCAAATTGAAAATACGCCCAACACACCCAAATATTGAGACTGTTCATGACACATCGGCACGGGGGGTCGATTTTGGTGAACAAATAGCTAAGAAACTTGCTGTAGTATTCCCATCAATTTCCCTCATTTTACTTCACAGCGTGACTAAATTAAGTTTCGCTCCATGTTAGTATATCAAAATGTAAAAAGGGATATTGTTTTGAAAACATTGAATTCCGTATATTCAAAAAAACTACTACACGGCTTTAATACTGCTTCGTTTTCATAAATAATACGACAACAAACTTCATTAATAAAATCAATTGGCACTAAGATACATTTTCAATTTTGTTTACTGGCCGTGACACCATTAACACTGCGATAATTTATTTGTAATCTAATAATTATTTCATCGACAATTACTTACTGCATCGAAACATTCTCATAATGCAGTATATGCATTGGCATACGAAACAGTATACTTATCAACATTTATAGATTCCAAGGTTTGTTAGATATATTACAAATTTGCTACGTTGAAGATTTTAGTTGACTAGATGTTATTTATAATAATTTTTCTGAACCAGAAAAGCTTGCCAAGCATTGTGACCAGGGTGCTACCAGAGTACCGGCCGGCGTAGAATGTATGTCAAGATTACTGTTTACACAAATACACTACAGACGATGACGATAATTACACACTTGAAATTAGATTAAGAAATCCAAGCTACCAGGTGACGATATCATAATAATCCTAATACAAAGCATTTAATCAGATAGCAGAATTTTGTGATTAAATAATTACTATATAATAATTTCTATATAAAATTAAAACACAAATAAATATAAATCGTAATTGTATTGTAAATATAAATTGAAAAAATAAGTAATACCAATAAATTACAAATTGCAATCATAAATGTAAATCGTTTCCTTCCAACCAAACCTGTGTATCGCAAATGTATTACAAATGACAACAATTGCAAAAAATCATAAAATCGTAGAATCATAAACAAGCAAAAGAAACATAGCACCAAATAAACAAATTGACATGCATAAAACCGGACGGAACAAAATGCTAGTGACTTTCAAATACCAAAAATCAAATTACACAACAAGAATAACCGAGAACGTTATGCTAATGTCATCAAAAATAGAACAAAATTACCGGTGGCATGGGTGGGCATAATTTATTCAAAGTTATCAAGCATTGTCAAGTAGTCTTAATGTATACGAGGTGAATGATCTTAGATCAGTAGGAGTTGAGAGCGACTCTATAATCGTGCTATTTAAAACACTTCTCTATGTTAAAAACTAGCATCAAACGGAAGTACCGTGCAATGCTTTTAAGACTATTAATAAAAAACTTTATAAATAGATAAAAGAAATAAGAAAGGCAAAGAAACCACAATGACTAATGAGCAAGTTAATAATCAGTCTTTTTTGTCATTAGAAAAACTACGACGTACTCTATATAATTCTACTAAAAGTTACACAAGCGATAAAAAGATGAGGAGTTATTTTACTAAGATAAGTCTGAGTAAGCTTTTTATGTGGTTACATTACAAGTCTACGTCTTATCAAGGGAAGGCGCCATTTGCGCTTGCAAAAAAGTCCCCTCGTTAGGAGCTACTTGAAACATCATTTAAGTTTTAAGTTACATATTGAACCAAAAAATCTATATTTGTTCATCAATATAAAAATATTACTACTGTATTTGAAGTCATATTGGTTACATTATGTACATTGAATTCTTACGTAGATTGGCGAAAGGTGCTTTTACTTTCTCTCCACTCAACGTGTACAATAGTTGTAGTGAAGTACATCCAATACTATTTACTGCAGAAACTTTTTGCGCTTATTACTAAGTGATAGAGGAAAAGTTTCGACACATATTTCTATGTATATCTATAGACGAACCGAGATGCTTACTTCCAAAATTTTGCTTAGCCAAGTTTACTTCAATGATGCTATCATATATACATAAACCATACTGTAAGCTCGTGATAATAATGCGGCAACGTACAATGACTGTCACTCGCAAAAGTAGTATTATTGTCAAGTTGTAAACACTTTTTTAACTATTATTAATATTGTAGAGCATATTAATATTTGTATGAATATAGATGTAGAAGAATAAAAATATATTTGAGTCAGAGAAGTAACTGCACAGAAACGTCTCTTTCATGAATTTATTTACCACATAGAACAAACTAATTTATACATATAAGTTTCTTTAATATTGTTCCTTCATAACATGTAACTTTCAACTTTAGAGTAAAACATATTTCAGTAGGATTGAGTCTCCTATAGAGAGAATGTTATTAAATTAAAAATATACAGTTAGTTATATACGGAATAGTCAATACTTACAAATGCATCTTATAATCTTATCTTACAGTTATGGGTTCAAACTAAATTGCTGTTAGATAGCACAGTCAACATTTGCCAAGTCAGTTTAGCCACACCTGCGAAAGAGATAAGTTCGTACCTACACGGGAGTGCTAGTTTAAACCAATGTAGTAACAGTTATTGTCTTTGTTATAATATTATAGACATGTTTCGTTGCATAAACTGTATTTTACAGATTTTGTAAAGTATTGACAGTTTGACGTGAAAGTTCTATATTAATTACTAGTAATTAGATTGTTATAAATAACAACTGCACTCAACTCAACACAAAACCTCTTACTCTTAACACGTTACATAAACATATATAATGTTAGGGCATCTAAATATTTAGCAAATTATTTTTAATTTGTTATTTTCTTTCAAAATAACGTCTATTTTCTTTATCTCTCGCAAAACTGCTTGATCACAGTTTGACTACAGTTTTTATTCTCTTTAAAACACTTTAAACAGGTCAAACAATATGTGTCTATGTTAGTTTTTTTGAATTTTAATAAGTATAGATGGTTTGTATTGTACAGTATAGTATCCACGTATACTGAATTAACAATTAGTATGACAGTTTTAGTCTATATAATATACCTCTATTTATCTGGATATGTTAGGTTCCAATATATGTAATATATTGTTACGTACACAAATATTTTATTTCCTAAATACGAACTCCGATAGAAAAAAAAAACAGCCACAATATATAGAACAGTCAAATATAGAAATAGCATGGAGCTATGTGGGCATAATCTTTATATTTAGTTTCATTGCCTCGTTGAAGCTTAATATCCGAATACATTATACTATTAATATTGGCAATACTAATTATTTATCAAACCTTGAATCGCTTACTTATAGATTGTAGCGCTCACTTGCGTGACCAATTGTATTTCATCAAATTACGATTGTAATATTTATAGTCTTAATTGATATTAAAAGCAAACGGGATTATGTTTTTAAGAGCTGAGCTGGTTGACCAGAGTTAAAATAAACAAATTCCACTCAAGACAACATCAGCGTGAGCTTGGTCTTGAATTAACTTTAATGAAACACTTATTAATGTAAGAAGTTAATGAAAGTTAGTCAATTCTTATATTATTAAAGCTATAATTTCTACAGAAATTTATTTTAGGAAGGTTTTTCGATTACCTATATCATTGTAAATAACTATGTAACGGTTATTATTATTATATAACATAAAAAAATAAGTAATACCAATAAAGTACAAATTTCTGGAAGGAAAAATTGTCGTTATATTTGATATTTATCTATAAATAATAAATAAATAAAATCTCTGCTATTAGTTACGCTAAAACTTAAAACTTATGTAGTATGGCCAAAATGTCATGCAACATCAAATAAATAGCATAAATGACCTACTATTTTATGCACGCATAATTAAGGATAAATTGGACACAACTCAGTAAGGGTAACTTAGCCTAAATGTAGAGGTAGCAAATTAGTTACGCGATCGCAACCCAATAAACGAATATAATTAAAAAAATAAATGATATAATATAACAGTACGTACATACTTAGATATACAAAAGAAAGCAGCAATTTCATAGATAACCCAACAATTAAAAGCTAATTCCATCTAATGTAAAAAAGCGATATTGTATAACAACAATACCTCTATTATATTCGTAGCACTGGTGTCTGTGTGCACTTGATAGCAGAAACCTAGGGATCTTTTAAATTCAAGTGAGTTAAACGCAGCTATTATCGCGAATTAGAACAACTCTGAAACTTTGCGAATATAGCATTACTATTATATTTTACCGACCCGGCAAACTTCGTACCATGTAAATACTCATTGATTTTATATATGTGTTATCTACAGATGATGGTGGAATTCCGAATCTTATAATTAAAATCATAACTGGTGAAAAATTTACTGTTTTTTGTGTTTATTTGATATTACAAACCTTGTTCTGGCAATAAAACACACAAAAGAATTATCCAATTAAGTGCAGTCGTTCGAAAGTATTGTACGTATAGTCGTAATTTTCATTTCTATACATGGAAGATAAATTGCATGAAAACTTATCATATATTCAAATGCAAATTTCAATTAATATATTTCATGATCGTCATCAGATTTTTAAATTAATAAGCAATGATTAATAAACTTGAGATTTGAATAGCTTAATGTGTTGTGCGTACGCCACTAAGCCGGGATATTTCAAATCGAACTACTCGTACGATCCATCGTCGTCGATATCACCACATATATTGCTCTTAATTCTTACTTACTGTGCGCTGTGAGTTAGAGCAGAACGTGTCGCAACATGGATTTACAATTTTCAGTAGGTACAGAGCGCAGGCAATGGTTAAGGTTCGTATTAGTACACATAGCAACGACAAATTTTACATGCTAGCCTTTAGAAAGCTCTTGATACTGATAATCACTAATATCGATTCACTTTTCTTTATGAAATTTATGGCTACGGTTTTCGTAGTAAGAACATAAAATTAGACTTGTTGCCGACTTTACAATTATAACTATACGAATAGAGAACGTGATCGAAGTCAATCTTTGGAAAATACAATTTCTAATATTTCTAACCTATACATACAAATATTGTGTTAAAATAATTCTTAAAAATCTAGTTATGTATGATTGGAATATTCATAGATGAAAATGGATAAAGTAACAATAGATGTCTATTTAACAACGATGTAGACCCATTATATGAATTATATTTCTCAGTGCCAAAGCAATTGTCATCAAATAAGATATTTCGTTAATAAAAAAGGAAATACGTTCACGGATGAACTATTCATTTAGGTCACACAGATCAATATTTTTAGCCAAATACTAAATGCATTAAAATAATACTTTAGGTGCAAAATCAATATCAGAGCAATTATCGATTTCGTTATAAAATAACTATTCCAATTTATCTCTTTACGCCGTGTACAATAATCAATCGCCAACCGACAAGCCTAGCGCTGAATTGAAGTATTGAAAATAACATAGCCTGTGTTATTTCAGTAATGATTCAATATCCGCTACCAAATGAAGAACAAATAAGCTCTTTGGTCGGGAGTTAAATTACAATCTTGTATTTTTAATTGAAGAAAAAATATATTCACAATGTTTTGTAGCCTAACTAAATATACCCATCAAGCAAAGCACAACGCATTACTTGTACATTATACAAAAAAAATTAAACACCAAAATTATAATAAAAGCAAATAACATCTGGAGACAAGTGGACAAAGATTAGGTGCTGCCCAACCCGGATAAAAAAAAAGTTTTTTTATCTTCAAACGCGACGTCAGTGGCACCCCTCGCTTTTATGTCACATACTTAACCCCTCACTGGGCGCGGTGAACGTTGCTTTGTACGCTTTCCCATATTTAATTCGTTAAGCGATGGTGCACGCACCGTCGTAAATAGAAACAGAACCCCAAAAAAATTGATCAAACTTTAAAAATGTTATATCCATGTGGTTCTGACTGGGCCTACGATTATTGTACATGTATAACGGTGGCGTTTGTCAACATAAAAGCTTATCACAACTGTGCCAATGATATATAACCATAAAAATATTTTTGGGCTTATTTTACGTCAAAATGTAAGCTAAGTTACATACATACATATACTCGTCTCGTCGTACGCGCGTCTTTCCCATGGGGATAGGCAGCGATTTGCACTTGTCATTTTTTGTCCTTTACCGTAGTGGCCAAGGACAAAAAAGTTCCAGCTGATTCGTGTCTTTTTTTTCATGAAGCTCTCGCTTTTATCTTCCCTGATGATAAGTACCAATAACTCAAAAATGGAAGCATCTGGACTCCATCTGAGCAACGGACTATCTTACCTCTAATTATATTATAAAAAACCTAAATAGATACATTAATATGCTATTCAAGAAAAAAAGGAAATACTTTCTTTTGTCTAAAATACAATATTACGTGTGAATTCAGTAGCAGGCCAACTACTAAAACAGTATTTAATGTGTAGGGGATATGAGTGATATTCAGTTAAAACATCTAGTTTGATTCTAAAAGTTTGATATCAAAACATAGTAACTTTTGCCCGCTACTTCGTTCGCGTAGATGTCTGAAATGCTTTGAATTAATTGAAAGTACAAATAAGTTTGAATATGGAATGAAGTACGAGATTGAGTCCCTTTTATACCTATAATAGTTATATTTCGAACACTAAGATGATGAATGTATTCGAGTCATCAAAAATAAATCATAATGGGGTAAAAAGTACCTTATATTAAAAAACCGTATGCTAAAACGTCCAGATACGTTAAGTTTCTGCTTGTAAGTAACAAACAGGTTTAAGGTCTCATATATATAATCCTAATACCTAATATGTCATTTGATTTCATTAATAATAGTTTAAGTTATATTGTTAGTGTTACGAATGTTACATGAACACTGTGCAGGTTCACTCGCACGCATGTGTGTGAGCAGACATTGGGGATTAAATCCTCCGATTAAGTGACGGCAACCCTCCGGCACAGCTTTTATTAAAAATGATTATAAGCATGAAATGTTTTTAAGTCTTATAAACCGATTAATAATCCTTAGCTCGCGTCCTTTTACGATTTATATCTCGTTGGAAATTTGTTCGTGCTCAAATTCTCTATATAATACGGTCTGCTAATCCTATGCGCGTATGACAACACTCGATGTGATAGCCTTTTCACGGGTCCTGGAGATCTATAAACTTTTTTATAGCTAAAGATGGCATGGAAACTTGACATCATTAAGGAAATAGGAGTTACCTTTACCCATATCTGAATTTCACATCTATGTGACGTCAATTTTCCATAGCTGCAAATACCCTCTGTGCCATTATTAATTCAGCTGGTGGTCTTCAGATAACTATTACACTAAAATCTTAACTATATCTCTATACAAACTATAAAAAAGCTAAGGCCTTATCTTTAAAAACAGAGATTACAAGTGCAAGCAAGTATTGGAAGATTCCCAGAAGGTTTTGACCTATCCGACATTATAACAACAAGCAAGTCTTTGACATTTATTCCTATAACAAAGTACAAAAATATTTAATGATGATATGGTTTCTAAAAATAGTTCAGGGAAATTAATATTTTTCTAACTAAATTAACATATCATTCATTATCTTTAAAAAACTTGGGATCTACTGATGAGTCAGCCTTTTAATTATGCAGAGATTCCGCGTCGTCTATGGTATTCTTTTAGCACCATAAAACTTACTTGGTGCAAGTCCGTGGTGCATCGCTACACTGAGAAAAGAAACATGTTATTTGCATCTTTTCCTGTTTAGAACAACCCGTGCTAAAGCCAAGTAGAAACCCAACTGAGCTCTGTGAATACAACTGCTACCAACCACAACTACTAGCGGCAATAACGGAATAAACCTTTCCATTAGTTAACAACAGTGTGAATTATTTTTTTTATATCATAAAACGATAAATTTGATGAGGATCCACACCAGTCGGATAAGGTATATGACATTTTTATTAAATGTAATAAAAAATGTAACAGACCCTATCCGCTTCTAAAAAAAAACTTTTACAAGAGATAGTAGATAGAATCAAGCAGGTTTCGCTGTAATATTATGAGATTATCTGAAATCCAAACAGAGGGTGAGGATACGATAGTCCTGAAATCCGCTATCCCAAAATACTGTCCTATACAAATCTCATTGTACAGATCGAAGTGTCTCGAATAGGGTAGGGCTCGATAGGGTAATGCTCAGAAACTCTAAACGGTATTCCTTGAACGGTTTACGCCCCATTCTCGACCCGCCCCGACGACGAAATGAAAGCAATGTATTTCTCGGGCAATACATGCTCCGACAACTCATTACACCGTTATAATGGGAGACTTCAATGTAAGGCTGGAAAAAGGGTGCCCTGACGAGTTGAAAGTGAGGCAACTTGAAGCTGGAGTCCGGAACAACCGTGGTCGAATGATAGGCGATTACACAGAGAGAGAGAGAGAAACTCTATACCATGACCACATTCTTGAAAAAGCGACTGCATGGAACACACTCGATTCCACCGACCCACAATCTACTATGTATTTAATCCTATTTCATTCAACCTATTCAAATTGTCGACTTGATGATGGATAATAAAGAACAAAGTTCCCGATAGAGTTTTATTTATAAGTGCTAATAAAATTGTTTTAAATTTAAAATACTTCAAAAAGTTAACTAAAGATATTGATACAAATACTTATAAAATAGGCACATAAGTCGCACTTTTATTAATAAGCGGGTTCCACGCTGTAAAAGAGACTGTTGCAATGCGCGCACATTTCTTTGATTTTTCTTATTATGGTCGATTTTCATATTTATTTCTTTTGTAAATAAATGTATTCCAGCTGCAATATTGATGAGATCTCAACACCAGAAAAGATAAGAATTGAAGCATCCTAACATAATAAAAACTTTATGCAAATAAAATTATGAAAATTAGTTTCGCGAATTGTCTTTTATTTTATGTAGTTATGGATGTAATGTGGATATATCGGCCATAAATTTTATGCATCGAACAACGTGCTTAGAATCCTTTACTAAACTCAGGATTCGATTCTAAAATCCTTCACTAAACTGGAGATTAAAATAGCACCCTTACCACAAAATGTAGTTATGTTCCACTGATATACAATCTGTTAACAGTTAATATGTAGTTAAGTCATAAATAAAATATCCCTTAACAATGTTGATGTCAGTAAAACAATACCCATAAATGTACCAACGCCTCATTATTTTCTTGCGATAAAGTGAATATAAAATACAATAAAAAGTCAAGTCTTTCTCATATAACTAGCCATTACAGCGTTCCTGTAACCGAATACTAATAGGCTATATAAACCCACACCTTGTCATCCTATTATCGGTTCATGTCAGAGAACAATTTAACGACCACCCATTGAAAGAGCTTTAATCTAAGTACCCACCACTATCACCGGTCACATGTACTTTTCGATTCACTCAAAATATCGATTTTTTTTTTGAACGTACCTATGCTGAAGCCTCAGATGGCTATGTTCAGCTTTGCAATGAGTGTGTTTGTGGAAGGCGCACGAAAAAAAAAGGATCGACACCTAGCCGACTAACGACACCGGCGACCGTTCGGGAGTCGTTAGGGTCGAAACAAAGGGTGTCGACGCAACTTGAGCGCGCCGTCTAATGGTTCGAACGCTTAAATTCGCCGTGTACTGGTGGGTGAGAATCTACCCGGTACGTGACGTTACCGGGTATATGTTTGACGAAAGTGTGACCCGGGTCTTCGCGCTCGCCAACGAACGCGGTGAGTGAGCGAGAGACGTGGGTAGTGTGGCATGAGGGACGACACGGTTAGTAGCCGGAAGGGATTCGTTTGCGCGTGTGATGGAGTCGGGCGGGTCGGATAAGAAAAGTATCGAACTATCCCAGTATAATGTATGTATTAATTACATTTTAATTTTCTACAAATGTTATGCATATAAATAATATGAGTACATAGAAATCGCTTGCATTTCTTATCAAAAAAGAACTGGCATTTACTCAAATTTTTATGAGAACACCTATTTATATTATGTCCTTATATATGAAATTGGCGTTTTGTACGGGTAGAATATAGTCATCTTTTAGTAAAATATATTTTCATTAATCCCTTTACTAAAAAAACAAACAAAATGGGAGCGACTATCATTAAACTCTTTGAAGGCGGTTTGGACAGCCGCATCAGAGTTGAGTTTTTTCCTTGTAAGAAGCTGTCCAAAATACTTAAAAACTGGTAATATATTGGATAAAGGTCCAGGAAGTACAGTAGACATCGCAGTCATTCCAATTGTACACCATCTAATTTAGTGGTTATTTGTTGTGTCGTGTGTGGTGTTACGTTGTAGTGAAGCAGCAGTGGCCTAGAGCGATTAACTAATCTCGGTTGTTTAGCAGCTAGTTCTTCCTTCAATGTTTGCAGTTGCTGTCAATAGATATCTACCGTAATCGTTTGGCCCGATTTCAGAAAACTGTAGTGAACGATACTGGTGTTAGTTCCACTAAACACTCACAAGTAACATTTTCTGAGTCAATTTTTGATTTGGCTGGGTCTCCAGGATTGGATTCTGGGACGAGCGCTTCCGATTATCGTATAATATCCACTTTTCATCAGAAGTAATAATTAGATTTAAAATCTCTTCATTGTTGTGTCGGTTGAGCAAAGTAACACAGCAGTGGACGCTTGTTTGTTTTGAATGAAGTACCCATCATTCAAGTTATTTTAATTTCCCAATTTGGCTCAATGCTTTGCTTTGTGTATTAATACAATTTTGTCACTTACCCCGAAACCTACTTTGGTCTCCGGCCGACCAAGGGGTTGG
The DNA here is from genome assembly GCA_036419045.1 of Scirpophaga incertulas. Lineage (NCBI taxonomy): Eukaryota > Metazoa > Arthropoda > Insecta > Lepidoptera > Crambidae > Scirpophaga > Scirpophaga incertulas. The sequence goes on from CM071641.1 coordinate 12,976,336, forward strand.
TTCTAAAGATCAGAAATTTCCATAACGAAAACGTTGAAACCAAAAACGTACCAAGCTTTCTTTTGCGACACCAGCGACACATCATAAAAATTCGAGCTATTTCTTCTGCACTGATGACTGTAAACCCCGTAAATACACAGATATTTCATGTTTTTCGTTGTGCGGTAATAAGCGAAGCCAAATAAAAAAAGAATGAGGAAGAAAAAATAATGACTGTTTACTGAAGGAGATATTTTAGTTCAAAGTGGTCAGTATGACGAAACAGTATGTATATTTTGATCATCAACTAGATTTGTATACTATAAAAAACACTCGAGTGTCGCACGCGAATGTAAGAGATGTAATCAAGTGAACAACGAAAAATTTCAACGAGAAATTAGAGACCTTAACGCCTTTTTATATATCTGTAACCTATCACTAATATCCACTGCAGCACTGGGTTGCAAACAAACAATAAAGTTGTTTTATTTACTTACTTTTAATAAAAAGTGCTTGTATTGTGAAAACTACTCATTCATTTCTTAATATACTTAGAGTATTAAAAACTAGGAAAATTACTCATTCATTTTTTAATATACTTATGGCCGTTTTCACCAACCTTGTCTTAGCTTAGGTGACTCCTAAGTGACATGCTGTCACTTTTTATATTAACTGAAAAGAGTGAGACAGCATGTCTCTTAGGAGTCACCTAAGCTAAGACAAGGTTGGTGAAAACGGCCATTAGAGTTTTAAAAACTTTTTTAATAGTACAATTTACAAAGTATATTATTATTTGTGGAGTTTATACAAAACTGCACAAATAACACTTATTAAACGTTAACCATATTATATTACCTTAATATAACAAAAATATATAATTTATTACCTTTGTCATTTCTTATAGGTAAGTAGCAATTGGAAAAGGTAGATAATAACAGATTAAGACTGACAATATTCTTATTATAATATTATAAAATTATAATACAAATAGTTAAAAATATTTGTATCTAATTTACATATAAAAAGATTATAGTAGTGGTAAAGACTTATTTAAATATTATAACGTTTTGAACATATTTAATAAAGCAAATTACACTATTCTAACTGAATATAACATTAATATGAGTTTATCAAATATATATGAAAGGTCAACCGACTTAAGCTTAACTTATATCACAAAGTATTTGTTTTACCAAATTTAATAAAGTTCATGGCTGCAGAAAATTAGATAATTTCTTACTTTCACATATCAATGAATTACCAAACACTATAGGTATTGTATATAAAATGATAAATGAAAATAGAAATAAATCGCAAGAACATGTTGTATTGTGAGTTCAAACCTTATGGGGTTATGTGGGAAATATATATAACATAAATATATTAATAATCTATTGGATTAATAAGTGGAAACTATGATCTCTGCCTACACCCATGGGAAAGAAGTGTGAAGCGTGAATATAAATTAAAATAAAATACTAACATGTAATAAAAAAAACGAATGCTAAATATTGTTGTCTGTTAAACAAAAATTTAATTATATTTTACACCTTATTTTTGTCACTAGGTTACATTTGTAACAATATAATATCATATATTACATGAAAGAATGAAAATTTATGAGAACTGTATTAGTTATATATTTTTTTTAGCCTAAGTTACTCCTTATTACATAGGATCTATCTGCCAGTGAAAGTCCTGTCCAAATTGGTCCAGCCGTTCCAGAGATTAGCCTGAACAAACAGACAGACAGACAAAAATTTTAAAAATATGTATTTTGGTGTATGTGTACCGTATATACATTCATATGCATGTAGTAGAAAGTGGTTATTTTAATATTACAAACAGACACTCCAATTTTATTTATTTGTATAGATTTTGATTGACTTATACAATTATATTATTAGATATATGAATATTCAATAATCAATTTGTATTCACACAGTAGTACTAGTAGTTCAGACAGTGTAAGTCTATGCCCACACTGTGTGAACTACTAGTACTACTGCCTGTCTATGATGCATTATCCAACAATACAACAATATTCAGGCAAAGCATTATCTCACATATTCACTGTATTTCCTCGAACACTGGAGTATTTTCAAAAAATCCCCAAATTTATCAAATATTAAAAATTATGTCTGCATTATTTATATTAAGAATATATAAATCTTGAAATGGTTTCAAAATTTTAGTAACTTATCAAAAATGAAATGTTGTCAATAAGCTGTAAGTTATCACAGAATTTATTTTTATGAATGAATTTAAAGATTCTTTAGCTAGTATCTTTTTTTACCATAGATCACCCTAGATCTGTAACCAGTTTGGATCTTTAAACGAGGGATTTATTACTAGGCATTTTTTTATTTTGTAATTTTTTTTTTGGATTGCATACTTTTGGTAATGAAATAGCCTGCTTCTGTCTGTTGGCTGACCATCAACAATTACATTATTATCCAAAGAGAGCACAATCTAGCATCCAAAACACTTAGAGATTGAGATCAATATGATATTGTTTGTAACAGATTTATCTTAACATACAAAATAAGATTTATCTGAACTAATCAGAAATTATGAGAATGCCAGAAGCGGCATCAAATAATCAGAACAACAATACTAATTTAACTTAATATTTAAAATAATACTAACATTAGCCCAAGGTTCAAATGACTAACAAAAAATTGTTTCTGATAGGAATATTAATAATAAAATAATTGAAATAATTTTCTTAGCATTGCTGTTGTTTAAAGTTCCATACCAGCTAAGTGAAGTAGATCTTCAAGTCATAGTTGCTGAAACTTTAAGTATCCAATAAGTATAATTTTATAAGTCAACATAAAATACCTATATGTAATTATAAATCCAATCAACGCTTAACTTGTCAATCCCAGGAGAATGGGAATACTCAGTGTTTAAATTATATATATATATATATTATATATATATATATATATATATATATAATATATATATTATATATATATATATTATATATAATATATATATATATATATATAATATAATATATATATATATATATCTGTAATAAATATAAAGTACTTTCTATGACGATAATTGAAATTTTAACTTACCTGCTAATGTAAACCGGTCCATATAATTAATGAGATTAATGAAGCACAGTATTCCTACAGTCATGAATTCCGTAAAAGTTACATCACGTAAACTGTCACTTCTTCTTGCATGCTTCTCTTGTAATAAGGCTGTTGCAGAATCATTATCACCATTGATCACCAACTCGGTATTGGAAGAGTTCGCAGGTAGACCACTCTCGTCCATTGTGCTTACAAAGCATAAAAAATAATTAAAAATCTTCGTTCACTTTAATAAAATATACAATAAAAAAACCGCCAAAAACAAAGCTAATCATAAGATTTAATTTATATAATACCGACAAAGTAATTCAAATCATTAATTAGTTTTAAAGGCTAACGACTAAACAGACCGACGTTTTTTCCAAGACTAAAATAAAATCCAGTCCATAAGTGTCATGATGGCAAAAGGCCGACTTTGACACTTGTCAATGTCAGTTAGCATACTGAATTCCGCATTAAGTCAACAGCACCACTGTTAGCTTTGTAAAGACAAAGTTTCCGTGCTGTGTCTGTTATGACAGAAATGTATTTCCATAGTTTATCTGTTCAAATGGTTATAGTTATGGCAGATAAACTATGACGACGACGCCTATGAATAAGGGATTTTTAGGTTGTAACGATTATATTTTTCAGGCTGACATCACTGATGACACGATTTCATTTCCAGTGAGGACACTACTCAGCATACGCTCGCGGTGTGCCCGGCCTTCTCCGCGCTGAGCTGGTCGCCGTCCAGAACGTGGTGTGTGCCATGCTGGAGGGAGAGAACACGTGGGCGGTGGTGAACTCCTTCTGCGTCGACGTCATGGCGCCGTAGCGCGCCAGGGAAGATGACCCTGGTGCACAGGCATGTCGCCGCAGGCGTACGAAGCGAAGGAGGCGCGCATTTGCGCGCCTCATTCCTCCTGTTGGCGACCAGCAGGGCCCCGGCCCGGGAAAGCCGGTCCCTGCTATACAAAGGTCGCCGTCAGTCGACGATCCCCCGTGCCGCGGGGATCGTCTTGGCGTGTCCCCCCCTCATCTGATGGGGGGAGGACCCGCTGACGATCGAAGCTCTCGCGGCAAGGCGTCAGTGACGGGCATTTTTAGGTTTTTAGTCGGTAGGCCACGCACTTGGCTGGCACTCGGCCCCCAAGCGCGCGCAGAGTCCGACATAACCCCGCGGTTTTCCTGACCCGCGGGGTATGCGTAGCGCATTTTCCTAACATTAAAAAAAAAGGATCTGATGGCTTCCTCTTCTTCATGTGCCATATCCTTCGCGGATGTCGGCGACCATAGCACGGAACCGATTCTTATCTAACGCCATTCTGCCCAAAGCGACAACGTCACACCCGGTCCAGCTTCTCAGATTATCCGCCCAAGATGTTCTCCTTCTTCCTTTCCCTCTTTTACCCTCAATTTTTCCTTCAATTATATTTTTAATTATATTGTACTTACTATTTCTACAGACATGACCAAAATATTTATTTTACGTCTCATTAATGTTTCTACAAGTTCCTGTTTCTTATTCATACGATTTAAAACTTCTATGTTTGTGACCTTATCACGCCAAGAGATTCTTAACATGCGTCTATATAGCCACATTTAAAATGCATTAAGTTTATTCAATGTTGCTTTAATGAGAGTCCATGCCTTGGCTCCATAAAATAGACAAGATATTACATAACAGTTTACCATTCTCCATCGTAACTTTAAATTAATATCTTTGTTAAGCACAAGTGTCCTCATTTTCATAAAATTTATTCTAGCAATTTCAATTCTTAATTTATATCTTTTTCTGGTTCCCATTTTTCTGTTAACCAACTTTCCAAATACTTATACTGTCTAACTCTTTCAATTTGATTGCCATTTATCAATAAAGGGTCACAACTGATGTTATTCTTAATTACTAGCATAAATTTAGTTTTGTTCATATTAATTCTCAATCCATATTCCTCAACTTTGGTGTTCAATCGATTTAGTAAGTATTCAAGATCTTCTTTTGTATGTGCGAGAACAGCTGTATCATCAGCGTATCTTAAATTATTAAGGACAGTACCATTACATTTGATGCCAATGTCCACGCCATCAAATGCTTCTTGGAAAATAGCTTCAGAGTAATAATTGAATAGTGTTGGAGATAAGATACAACCTTGTCTTACTCCTTTTAAAATTTTCAAGTCCTGAGTGCAATGTTGACTGATTCCAATGCAAGCAGTTTGCTGCCAATATAAATTGATTAGAATGAACGATCTTTACTATTTATTTCTATATTATTCAGCAGCTTTATTAATAAGTCATGCTTTACTTTATTAAACGCCTTTTTGAAATCAATGAAACATATATAGACGTCTTTTTGAAATTCTAAACAATTGTGTACCAATACTTATATGGAAACAAGGGCCTCTCTTGTACCTAGACCATTACGAAATCCTAACTGTGTATTACTTATGCATTTATCAAGTTTATTGTAGATTCTGTACTGTATTATTTTTAAGAAGATTTTTAGTACATGACTCATGATGCTTATCAACCGATAGTCGCCACAGTGTTTAGCATTCCATTTTATGGGTATAGGAAGAAATGTGGACTTATGCCAGTCATCTGGAAGCACCCCGGTGTCATACACTGCATTAAAAAGTTTTGCCATTATAAGCAAGCTCTCCTCACTCAAAAGTTTCAATATCTCAACGTTTATTCCATCCGGCCCCTCCATCTTACCATTCTTCATTAGGTCAATTGCTCTTTTTACCTCCGATAGCATTATACTAGATCCATCCATATTTTCCGTATCTTCTCTAATCTCCCGTAGATAGATCTACGGGAGATTAGAGATACATAAAGTATTAGTATTAGAGTATTAGAGATACATAAAATATTAGAGATACATAACCTATTTGACATGACAGGGTAGACCCTGTCATCATCAAATCCCAACTAATATTATAAATGCGAAATGTGTTTGTTTGTTTGTTTGTTGTTTGTTTGTTTGTTTGTTTGTTTGTTTATTTGTTTGTTTGTTTGTTTGTTTGTTACCTCTTCACGCTTAAACTACTGGACCGATTTCAAAAATTCTTTCACCTTTGGAAAGCTACATTCTCCCCGAGTAACATAGGCTACTTTTTATCCCGGAAAAATCGACAGATCCCACGGGATGCGCAATAAGGCTTCGCTCAAAAACTACTGCACAGATTTTTATGCGGTTTTCATCAATAGATAGAGTGATTCTTGAGGAGTTTTGCGGCATTTTTTATCTCGGAAAAACGGATAGTCCCACGGGAAGCGCGATAAAATCTTCGCACCATAAACCGACTTCCGCGTATATGTAGCCGTGGGCAAAAGCTATGACCCTTAACCCTCTATACACCCAATCCCGAAATCCACGCGGGCGAAGCCGCGGGCAGAAATCAAATAGGCTATATAAATAAGAAGACCAAACACAACATTGTTCGTGTTTGTCTATAACTAAATTATTGTCCCTATCCACTAATTTGGATGTTATTCCTTTTCTTGTAATTTTAGTAAATTCTTTCATTTTCTTATGTAGGTTGAAATTGTCATGTTTTTTATGTAAACTTTCTATTTCTGTGCATTTATTAGTCAAGTATGTATCTCTTTCAGTTCGTATTTTAAACCTAATTATTTTGTCAGTCTCTTTATACTTATGTGTATTATTATTTTTATATTGTCTACGTTCCTCCATTAAATCCAGAATTTCTTGTGTGATCCATTTCAATTTTACTGATGAAGCCTTCTTTCCAACACATTCCTTTGCTGATTTTATGGTAGTTGACTTAAATCTTCCCCACAACTCTTCCAGGCCACTAGTGTTATTTATTTCCTCCGTAACAATTTGTCCATTTCCTTGTTTATGTAATGAGCAGTATAAATTTTAACAATAGGGTTTTTTAGTTTTGCTATATCAATTCTGTCCTGTCTGCACCGGGGTATGTCTTTACATTAATTATTGAGTTACGGAATCTGTTTTGTATTATTATATAATCTATTTGATTTCTAACTATATTTCCTGCTTTGTCTTGAGGTGACGTCCATGTGTAAAGTCTCCTGGGCGGATGTTCATACTAGGTGTTGGTCACAACCATATCTTTTTCTGTGCAAAACTGTAGCATACGATCACCCCTTTTATTACGAACTCCTAGACAGATCTGATGGCAAAAAGGGAAAAAAGAAATTGACGCTAGCAATACTAGGGAAATTGGAGTAAAACGTTTTGATACTTTTTACTAATATGATCATGTATCCAATGATCAAGGATAGTTTTTGAAAATCTTACTGTGGCGAATGTGGGGTTCGAAATTTAGATAAAATGTCCAATTACTCTGTTCATGGTTTTATTAATTAATTATAGGCTATCACAACCTGAAAATGGTTCCAAATACTACCGTGTGATTTTATAATTTCATCTATCTAATATTTAGGTTCAGACTTATGATTTTTCACTGCTTCCATTAATTTATATTTACGCCAATTATCGTCGTAAGGGATATTGTTAGATTGAAGATATTCTTTTATAACAGCAATACGGTCGGCTTGTATAGGTGGTTTGTATAATTGTACAGAATTATATTTGGCGTTGTCTGACAATTAGAGAAGATTTTGTAACGTTGGGAATCAACTTCTCCGTAACCCATTTTGTAGTTTATTCAAACTTAAGTTTATTCATGTCATTTAAACTATTGATTGGCACAAAACCATTTTCTCTATCAGCATGTAATAATCCATCTTAGCCGTGCCGAAATGATGGACCTGCAATGTCTTTATTTTGTCAGTCACTAAACATAAACTGTGTATGTAAGTTTCATCTAAATAAATCGCGTCTAGCTTATCATCGGCTTTTCGATTCTTTTGCATACGCTCTAAATAGTTGAATCTGTACATCTTTACTGTAGACCTTCAGAGTTTCTTGCCTGTTCTTCTCGAGAAGGCTCTCCCAATTTCCGAACAGGTGTCGAGTCAATATATTTTTTCTTTTTTTTTTCCTTATTCGTACGTACGGACAAGGTTTTTGTTTTTTTTTTTATTTAAGCTTTTTTTTTTGTTTTGTTTGTTGACGTCAATAAGTGCCTGTAAAGGTCTATGTTGAATAAATATTATTTTGATTTTGATTTTTGATTTTTATGTTATGTCGCTTATTGGTCTGTGTGTCGCTTCATTAAAATATTCTTCTTAGAGTGGCTCCCCCTGAATTCAAATCCGATAGCTTACAAAATAAGTCTGACGAAAAATAAAATTATTACTTTTATATTATTATGTTTTTAAATTATAATCTTACTGAAAGAGAATGAAATTCCTTTTGGTTACCTCAATGATTGAAATTGATGAATTTGTAGCAATTTCATGACAGTGGCTATTTCTTTTCGTACAGTGTCTTATATTGTTTCTGATTGATTCTATATCAAAACTATCCAAGTTAATTTTTTTGCCACCTTTCATTTTATTATCGGGCTTAATAAATACACCTCTGTTAGATCTACCTTCAGAAAAAATTCGTCTTATGATAGTATTACAAACCCCTGAAATAAATCAAAGTTTAGTATACATACTATAATACACAAATCCCAACTAATATTATAAATGCGAAAGTAACTCTGTCTATCTGTCTGTTAAGCTTTCCCGCTTAAACCTCGCAAACCGATTTTGATGAAATTTGGTACAGACAATCTTTAGACCCTGAGACAGAACATAGGCTACTCTTTATTTCGAAAAAAGGGATGAAGGGGTTGAAATAGAGGTTGAAAGATGATTGTATGGGATTTTTTAATTTTAAAAGATAAAACCATGAAACTTTATATTTAAGCACTTGATAAGAAATCATTAAACATTTGTTGTAGCATTTTTGAAATTTCGACCAGCTAGGGGGTGAAATAAGGGTTGAATGTTAGTATGCAAGTTCGTCAAATATCACGTCATAAGAAACAAAAAATCGTTTGTTCTAGCATTTTGAAATTTTTACCAGTGTGGGGGTGAAATTGGGGTTGAATCGAAGATAAGACCATGAATCTTGGTAATTAAGACATAAGGGACCAGGATTAACAAAAACTAATTTCACGCGGGCAAAGCCGCGGGCGGAAGCTACTACACAATAAACCAAAGTATCAAGACGTGTGTCTAACCAGTTAACGCTTGCACATGGCTCAATATAGATGATTGTGTTTGTTCTGCACCTTGTTTATCAAATATTCTTTGATAAACATTGAAAACAATATTTCTTGCTTGCGATCGAAGAGGTTTCTTCGACATTTTCACTACTTTTTAAAGAAAATTTGAAGCCAAACCAAAAACAATTCCTCGGAATTTCAGTTAACACATGACATTTTTTTTGTTGCCATATGATAATCGCTATTTTTTTAACTTTTTTCCCATCAGATCCTGGTAGACTAACTATACTTAAATCAAAACATAAATAAATACTATTGATTATGATAACTCATTATGAATGAATATTGGCTGATAAAAACATATCTGTTTAACATCATTGCGACGAAGGTAAGGGACCATAGTAAAACAACTCACGTATAGCTAAAAAGATTAACTTTGAAAAGTATGAAAATAATACCAATTCCAAAGACCCCCACCCACAAAAAGTGAATGCACCTATTGACTACCAATTTGACGATAAGCAGTTACAATCATTGCTTGTTTTAGTTGATGAGACTCAGATTAAAAAATACTTTTAATTAAAAGTGATAGATAGTGCTGATACATTACTGCTTTATTAAGATACTTGTCACATAGAATCTTAATAAAGCAGCAATGTAACAGCACCAGTTATCATTAGAGATCGGATGCATATTTACCTAAAGTTAATTTTTGGCTCACAAATTATGGAAGCGGCTTTTTAAAATACATTTTGTTAAATAAAAATCCCGGGAAAATACGGGACTGCAAATTTAACGTAGTGATATTGTTTGAAAATTTCTAAATTAGCACGTGGTATTTATTTTCAAAAGACCGAGACTCCGGGTTCATTTATACAATTATGCATACGTATTTACATGAAGTTTAGTTTCAGTTCCCCGTGCGATTTATGAATGTACGATTTATTACATGAAGAGTGTTATACGAAAGTAGTGAGCTAGTTTGACTAAAACAATAATCAATTAAATAATTGAATAAAAAAACGGAAATGGTGCCCGGTCGTAAGTATGGTCTAGTATCTCACTCTGAGTTACCAAAATGTTCTACAGTACCGGAATTCCGGGATTTTTATTTATGGAAATAAAATAAAAAGACGAGTTCCATACTTTGTCAAAAACTAAATTAATTAAATAAATTAACATCCGGCTATCCAATTCCGCAACCCCGGGATTTTTATTTAACAAAACAATAAAAAGACGTTTCCATACTTTGTCTTAAACTAACTTTAGGTAAATATGCATCCGATTATCCGATCTCTAGTTATCATAAAACTTATAATAAATAGGGATAAAAAGAAAGAAATAAGTAGGGACGCCACTGTTGTTTAATGTAGCAACCCTAAAAGTAGTAGACATCGCTTATAAACATGAAAGATCACCTCTCCGGTAGAGCTTCTGATTATTTTATTCATATTTAATATATTCTGTGGTATTTTTAACAAATATATCGTTGTAATCAATAATTACGAATCACAAAATAAAATTTAATTACTTTGTTTACATAAATTACAGATTAGTAATACAGTTTTAGGAATGCTGCCATTTGTATAATGGCAGCATTCCTAAAACTGTATTAACAACATTACGTAACAAGTTAGTTCCGTTTCTACACTTTTACAACAAGCTGTAACGAACATTTACCAAAAAAGTTGTAAAGTTCAATTTTTAATTCGAGTCAGTAAAATGACATTTCCAGTGTCATGTGTCACAAATCATATTATTTAATATGGTATGTATAACATATTTACAATAAAAAAACGCTTTGATACCTAATAAAATAAAGCATGACTAAATGTCTAAATCTATTGATTGCCGAACATCACTAATGTAGTGGGTCACCCTCTTTTGTATCAGTGACAGTTGCACTTGTCATTTTACTGACTCGAAACTCGAATTAAAAATCGTAGTTTAAGTTGTACCAGGCTTTATTGCCATTAACAAAATTACTTACTTACTTGTACCAGGCTGGTAACATAGATCTTTTTTAATTTTATGACCTTAGTCTTAAAAACAAAAAAAATTGTTTTCGCGGTTCTTTGCTCGTGAAGTGTTAAATCCACAGACCAATTAGAGAAAAAGTTGTTAAATCTTATTATTGTCATTAGGATTAGGACTCTTTGTTTTGTGATTTATTACAACTATTTTACTACTTTATATTTAAGCCTATTATTTGTTGCTGAAGTTGGTGAATATTGTATATTTCTAAAAAAAATGTGGAACGGTAAGAATAATTTAATTGATGTTAACATAACATTATTATTGATGTAAATTTGACAACTTTTAACTTGATCTTGTTATCTGGATATTCTATTTAGATCAATCCGTAGTAGGTGGAGGATTTTTCAATTCAACAAATCAATTTGGTAATATCAACACCCCTAATCAAGCACAAAAATCGGTAAGTACTTCACTATGTTTACAAATTACGTTTAAATGCTGTCTAATTGTATATATATTATTATACAGACAAGGCGAGCTTCTCGAACCGCTCCAATTGTTATTAAGCAAGCTTTACAATGTGGTGATGATGGTGTGAGTATATGGGGGACAGATATTCAAATTGTCAGCGTTGTAGCTCGCATTAGAAATATTCGAATGCAAAGCACAAAAATTACATACATCATTCAGGACATAACAGGAAGAATGAAAGCAGTTTTGTGGATTGATCAAGAATCAATGGAAGAAGATGTAAGTATTTGTATATTACTGTCACAAGTGAAATAAGTTTACATTGTAGTAATTATTCATAAATATATTGTTTTTACCCAGGATAAAACAGCACCTAAAGTCCAAGTAAATGACTATATCCAAGTTTTTGGGAACATTAAAACTAACAAAGGAAAGAAGCTTTTAATGGCATTCAAAATAATTCCTATCATTGATGTCAATGCAATTACCTTTCATTATTTGCAGTGTATCAATAACAAAGTTAAAATGGAAGCAGATTCCAAAAAGGCAAGTCTTTCTTTTCTTAATATTATAAACTGAGTACCACCCCATGTTTTTAAGTATTGTCACAAAACTAGTGTTTCAGTTTGAATGTGCACCTAAAGGCTGCTTTGCAGCTATCTCTGCCAGAGATAATTTTTCTCCATTATCTTTCTTATTGTAAGCGGTTCCTAAAACTACATCTCAGTCACAAGCCCCAATCAATAATTGGATATCATATATATACAGTCGCCAATATAGTGAAACCATTAAAGGCTATCAGTTTGTCTTATTTTGTGTAATTGAATACTATCACTATTATCAGGCACAGTTGTGAAACAGTTGCTTGTACTTGGGATGCTTTTACAACTGTCAAACTTTTATCTCTAAAGAAACTCATAGTAAAACAGCTTTGTTTAAAATTCTGCCAACCCATTATGTTTATGTTACAGTTAAATTAAACTGTTGAAAAATATACTTCCATTATTTGAAAAAGAAAGAACTAAGAAATAAGGAAATTATCAGGTTAAAAAAATTAATATATTTTTACAGGAGAATGTAGCAAATAATAACCCATCTTCATTAGCAAGTGGTTTACCAGCCAACTCTATGATTGGTTTGAATGAAAACAGTTCAGTCAATGGGCTAAATCCACGACAAATGATGGTCTTTAATTTGATAAGAGCATCAACATTGGAGCAGGGCATCAGTAAACAAGACATGTTTGCTACATTAAAGGACCGTATGGCACTAGTTGAATTTGAGTAAGTCTATTTTATTACACATTAATATTTTGAAGCTTAAATAAGTTAAATTGAACACTTTAGAATGTATTTGGCGATATCTATCTTGAATATAATTATTATTATGATTAATTAATTGTAAACACCTTACAGGAATATTTTGGAATGGATGTGTGGTGAAGGTCACATTTATTCTACAATTGATGAAGAACATTTCCGTGCTACTGATGCTTTTTAGGATTGAAAAAATAACACATAATCTAAAATTATTTCTATATTTTATTAAAAATATACGTCTTTCCACTCTTTAATAAATAAAAAATATAAAAGCAATGTTTTAAATTATTGAAGTACCCGAGATTCAATGCGGCATTAAATTAACTTTTCTCAAACATGCTTGGAAATTTGAGCATTATTTTGACAATCTTCTTTGAGATAAATCGAAATTGCTGTACTGGCCAAATACATGCGGGCAGCGACCGGCAAAAAATGTATGAAAATCCATATCTGTCGTGTTTTAGCGGCCAAATAAAAAAATTCATATCTATCGTGTATTTTAAAAATGGAACGATTTGTTGCTCCGAAAACTGGCAAACCATGGATTGCAACTAATCCGAGTTTTATTTAAATATCAATCTGGCTTGCAAAAAAAACTGTTTTATAATGAAAACAAAAACAAACGAATCCTTTGGCGCGTGAAAAATTTTGTTCATTGTTAGTCATTGAGTTTGAAAAGTAATTTTATTTGACTTAAAATGAGTTCAAGTGATGACAGTGAGTGTAATGAACTTACTTTAACGCCACCTGAAATTCAAGAGGCGGCAAGAGCTATAAAAGTCATTGCCGCCAAAATCGAAAGAAAAATATTTGAAAACCTATGAAAATTTTATTCAATGGAAGAATGAAAGAAAATTAAACCGACAACGCTTTGGGTCATCTATTCAATGTTAAAATGCACAGTTTTAATGAAACATAACGTGAATTTAATACTGTTTTAAAACAGTATGCAAACCTGACTTCATTACTCAAGAGACAGTTGGATGGATACAAATGTCGCATCAAACGTAAAAATGTTTTTATTTGAAGCACCAGACAGTGTGTATTTGGACATCAAAGTAAGTTTTACTCTTGATAACATTAAACCTCTTTTTTTGGAAAATGAAATAGGTATGTCGTAAGCTATAATGTACTTTATTTTGTTGCAGGTTATTCTTATTTTTGGTGCATGCCGATGTAACGAGATGACAAATATTACTATTAATGACGTACAAAACCATGACGGAGTGATAATTGTAACTACGTGATACTAAAACAAAGATCGATCGCACATTTGTTATCAGAGATGAGTCGGCTGAAATCGTACAAAAATACATAGCGCTACGTCCCACTGATGTAAAATAAGACCGGTTTTTTCTAAATATAACAAATGCACAAAGCAAGTAATTGGGAGACAAAATTGCCGCTATGCCAAAGGCAATTGCTACCTATTTAAGCTTGCCAAACCCGGAATATTATACTGGGCATTGCGTTCGTCAATCTTCAGCGACTATTATTGCTGACACAGATATACTTCGGCCTCGTTAGAATTAACCCAAACCAACATAATCCCCAGAAAGTCCACTTAACATTTCAATAATTGTACATTCAATAACTGTATTTTCAAATAAAAGTTCTGCTTGGTACTACTTAGTTTTAATTTCCGAGCATTATTTGAGAAAAGTACTATACAAGCCTTGGCCACAACTAGGCATTGATGGACTTACGTATGTGTGGCTCGGCGTCGTCTCGGCCCACATGTACACATTCGTCCATCAATGCCTCTATTGCTGGCCGCTGCAGTAATGTACTATTAATTGACTAATTTATCAAAATATAAATTAATTTAATGTATATATCTATTTTAATATATTTTATTTAAAATAAAGTCAACATCATAACTATTTTTCTACAAGGGACTTGAACCTGTTTTTAAAATCTTGGTTAACCATAGAGGTACATTGTGGATTGGTGAACTTCACATGTCTTTGAAGTCCAATGCAAATCACCTTGCAATATTTTCCTTTACAAGAGCCTCAGATAAATGTACACATAAAAGCACTGGTTCTGAAATCACAAAGCCACTTATGACTTAATCTTTAAAGTGTAAATTACAATAAAGTGTAAATTCCAGTTATTTGGATATTGTTTAATTTGACACCAGGATGTTAGTTTCACCCCAATAATAAATTTGGCAGTAGATTGACAATCACTTTTGAAGTATACTGGGTTGGATAGCATACTAAACTAAAACTAATCATTCCAATATTTTGGTTAAAATATTTGGAGGTATGGGAATATACATAACAGGAGCTCAGTGGTAGTGTGAAAATAAGTCTACATTAGATTAATTTGACTCGGAATGCAACTCTAGTTTACAATTATGAAATACTTTTGCAAACTAAATAAAAGGAATATTTTTGCAAATCATTTCTAAAGTTCATCTCTGACTGCTGAATTCATCATGTCTGGATTTTTTCCAGTGTAAGTTTGACTTTCCAACTGAACATCTTTAAGTTCATCTTGTTCTATTAAAAATTCTTTTGCTTCCCATGCTTGTGAACCATCTTTAAACATAAATATAGCTCTGTCATCAGCAATAAGATACCTGTAACAGAAAATTCCAATGTAGCATTTTGCATATTGATAAATGAAGTCTTGATAAAATTTGTATTTCTAATCATGGATTTTGAAAGATGACAATAATAAGAGAAACAATATTATTGTTTTCTGTTTGTCATTATTATCTATGTAGGTAGCTAAGGTATTTTTACTCTTGTTACAGTGATATAAACTTTACTGAGTTACTGTCAATAGACATTTCAAATGAGTACTAATTACAAGTTATAAATACCTTTCTGTTTGTATATGATTACTCCATAAACTAGTTTGCCAAATTTTTGTTAATTCTTCTGTTCTTGCACGTGATGGATTATTGGCTACTGTAACAAACATCATCAAGGTTTGACCTTTTTTAGTTGCCTGCAGGACAGACTCAGGATTAGACATATCAATTTTTGTTAAGTCTAGTGATGGTGGTCTTCGTAAGTGTTCTGGTAACTCATCTTCTGGTAATGGTTCTTCATCTTCTTCCCATTGTTCAAAGAGCCTAAAAGATGTTTAAAAAGAAAAATAAATGAGTATATTTCTCAAAAGTAAAATAACCAAATATTCGGACCATGACTAAGTACGGATTTAATGAGTCGATTGTGTACTTAATTAGATATTATAGTTTAAATTTTCCCGACGATCTCAGTTCTCTCAACGCCTAAATATGATGTGAGAGATGACACAGGACTCAAACACTTATTTAAAAGAATAGATAGGCAACGTAAAAGTATATACCCAAGTAGATCATTTAGGTACCTTCATTGAAAATAGATTTAGATATGGATTGTGGTATTAATTACAAATTATACGTACCGTTCCATATCAGCATCGTTGAAATCCGTAATATCTTTTTGTGCCCATTGTGGCTTTTCATTTTCTTTATACTTTTTACATAAACAGTTAATACTAAAATAGATAAATAATAGTGAAAACAAGTAGTACTTTAACATCGTGCCACAGAAGAAATACTATGATACTATTCTTCGTGTTTAACTGAGATAACCACAGATGAGTAAGTATTTATGAGATAACCACACAGATTAGAATAACTTCTTCTTCTGTGGCGTGAAGAGAAATGTTGCCATATGCAAGTGTGTTCAAATCGATTAAAGAATTGTGGTGAAGCGGGATAACTCGATTTTGATGCGGTTGTTGATTAAAAAGGTAACAATAGTATTGGGAGTACAATTTAAATGAAAGGCAGTAAACGATTTACGAATATGATAATGTAATTTGGATCAAATGGGAAAGGAATAGCTGGTGGCTAGGTAGGTAGGTAATAATATCTCGGAAAGGAAAATTATGATATTGTGTATTAATATCTCGGAGGAAACAAGACTGGAGTTGGCTTCAGTCAGCTTCCCGTACATAATTTTCTTCCTTTTTTTGCGGGGGCGAGGTTACTACTACATTTACGGGCAGCACACATAAGCAAAAAGTTTTGCATTCTTATAAACGCACACGCGAGTAATACGACACACTATTGACAATTCTCGCTAACACGCCCAAAATGTGTATATCCAGATATTTTGGTTGATGTACATCAAGAGGGGAAAGGTAATAGTAATGATGTACATCGTTATAGACAGTTGATTGGCTCATTATTGTTTCTTGGTAAATAAAACAAGGTTAGATGTTTCTTTTCATGTTGGGTACTGTAGTAGACATCAGGAATGTCCCAATATTAATGATTTTAATAATATTAAAAATATTTTTCGGTATTTAAAATGTTCAGTAAGTTCAGGTATTCAGTATTCTCGGAGTAATGACAAAGTTTTGAGAGCATATTGTGATGCAGATTTCGCAGGTGATCCTGACTGTAGGAAAAGCACGACTGGCTTTGTTATTATGTATGGTGGTGGACCGATTCATTGGTGTTCGCGAAAGCAATCCGTCACTGCATTGTCCAGTACAGAGGCAGAATACATCTCAGCTGCTGAATGCATTAAGGATCTGCTTTACGTACAGAGTCTATTAAAAGAGATTACTGGTACAGTTCCAAAAACAGAATTATTTGTAGATAACCAATCAGCTATAGTGCTTATTAAAAATGGAATATTAAACAGGAGAAGCAAACACATTGATGTGAAATTTCATTTTATTAAAGAAAAAAATAGAACAAAATTTAATTGAAATATTTTATTGTCAAACAAACAACAACATTGCAGATATATTGACTAAAGGATTGGACAGAACTAAGTTTTTGCGCTTAAGAAAAGTGTATTGTGAGTGATCGGTGATTAAACTGTGAACTCTTCGTAGTTAGGTAGGTAGTTATTTTGTTTAGTTTTAATTGTTTCGAGTTTTCATTCAAAAGTTTTATTTTAGTTTATATTTTGAGTAAGATGTGAAAAAAGGATTGTTATTTAAATAGTGTGTAGTTAGAATAATGTTTTCAGTTTTGTGTGTTATGTGTTCTACTGTGGTAATAATTGTTTTGGGTTTATTTGATTATGTATAAAGATATAAAGACAAAATTTCCCCTCTGAATTTTGTGTTTACATACTTATTCAACACATTAACTAGAAACACATGAATTAACCTACTCCACAGAACACATAATATTAACCCATAATACAAAACACCTCTTTAATAAAAAAACTTGTTCAACACCTATCTTCAAAATTATCTTCTTCTATTACTCTTCTTCACAACGATGTACAAAATTCTCTTCATCATTAACCGACTTTCTTCATCAACTACCCTATCTCATTACAAACTTACTCCATCTTTATCAAAATTATTCTCTTCAACACCAATCATATCTTCATTAACAATCATACCTGTATCTTCCTTTATAGTATTCCTTTTCGTCTTATTTCACTTCTTCTAGCTATATTTCTATTATCAAAATAAACACGCCTCCTCTCAAACCTGTAACATCTTCTATATACTATTTTCCAAATTATTAATATTCGTCTCTTCGAAATCTTTAGTATGTGCGCAGTGGAAGCGTGCTGGGCCCATAACCTGTTATAAAAATTTCTTCGTGTAATAAAAGCAAATAATTTAATTCATAACCACTTTCTATTTAATCAAACTGTCATGACAGTTTAAAATAATTAAATACAATATATATAAAATCTGAGCTAAATTCCAAACATATCGTCGTCACATAAAATAATTTCTAACAACAGACATCAATATTCAAATAAAACTTCAAACTTCACTTTACAAAAACAACCCAGCCAGTATTAAATTCAAAATTATAACTCTATGACAGCCCCTCTGAATTTAATATGCATTTGAAACCTCACTTCATCTTCTAATAAAACTAATATCACAATATCAAAACATTCTTCCAATGAGTAAATATCTAGCGCACAGCACGCTTCATTCTTTTAAACTCATAATAGTATATTTTAATTTTGACCAAATAGCTAATCATAGACAAAATTCCAACCTCTAACAATAACTTCTTCTTTGCCTGTGGCGTGAAGAGAAATGTTGCCATATGCAAGTGTGTTCAAATCGATTAAAGAATTGTGGTGAAGCGGGATAACTCGATTTTGATGCGGTTGTTGATAAAAAAGGTAACAATAGTATTGGGAGTACAATTTAAATGAAAGGCAGTAAACGATTTACGAATATGATAATGTAATTTGGATCAAATGGGAAAGGAATAGCTGGTGGCTAGGTAGGTAGGTAATAATATCTCGGAAAGGAAAATTATGATATTGTGTATTAATATCTCGGAGGAAACAAGACTGGAGTTGGCTTCAGTCAGCTTCCCGTACATAATTTTCAGGCTTTTTTTGCGGGGGGCGAGGTTACTACTACATTTACGGGCAGCACACATAAGCAAAAAGTTTTTGCATTCTTATAAACGCACACGCGAGTAATACGACACACTATTGACAATTCTCGCTAACACGCCCAAAATTATCTGTTTACGTTCTACTCAAACACGAAGGGAAAAGTGTGGGAAGAAATGTGGTAAAGCACGAAAATATCGATAAATCACTTTCGTTTAATGAATAAAAATACGAGTATGAACATGTCATTAATATTCTAACAATATTAAAAATTAAAATTAGGAATAAAGTAAAATTACAGGATAGCTCAAGAATAACGTTGGTATAGCATTTGAAACTGAGACGGTTCAAAAGGTAATGAACATATAGTGCTTGTTTTTGTCGATGACCAAGATGCATGTCTATTACACGCCTCAATCCATTTTTTTTTCGTAAGTTGTGTTCTTTAGGAAAACTGAAATAAAGTAAAGAAGATCCATGTCTAAATTTCTGCGTGTTCGTCGATATTTTTTGAGAAAAACTGAGCGCTGTTACTTAAAATTCATATTAATAATGAAATAACAATCAATAAACCATTTTTAAATATTAATCACTCACAAATATTACACTCACTTATTTATATATGAATGAAATAGGCTAACTAGTTTTTATCATCTCAAAATACAAATCAATAATAATTTGTTTATATTTTGAATGTCAAACTTCGAGTTTGGACATTTGCGCACAACACTGCACCACCGATTTTTAGTGTGGCATCGACAGCTCGACCTGATGACGTCACTCATGAGTCACACGCTTTCATTTGCACGAATACGTTCCAATTGGACCGAGTTGTTTGCATGCTAGCGGGAGCGGTACCAATAATGCATATTGGTGCAAAACGGACCGCTACCCCACTTGTAAAATCACAATATCGATATAGTTGACATCACTATTATTGATGGACAAATCAATTAGGGTTGCTGATTACAAATAGCAACAATTTGTCTTGTGGATTAAAAAAAATAGATTTCACAGACATTTTCTGCAGGACGTAGTATCTATATAGTTTGTGTCTGCAGGTTATCCAGAAGAGATGTGGCGCGGTGGCGGATAGTCAAAATAACGTTTAAAGTAGTATTACCTTGTCGTCGTTTTTTCCGTGCGATGGCGCGTCACCTAGTAGACTGGACTGGACGCATTTTTTTTTTTTGCTCTTTATATGGGTGTTACGGGTCATTAGTTTCATATGTCGATGGTTTTTGAGATAATCTGGTAACAGAAAGACAGACAGACAGTAAAGTTTTAGTAATATGGTTCCGTTTTTACCGCGCCAGGTTGCTTCTGTATAACCAGAGCCAAAGGCAGTCGATAATTTATAGTCAAATGACAAAATAGTCGAATCAATACATTTATGTTTCTTAAAACAAAATACACAGAAATATTGAGTCTGTGGCGACTTTAACCTAAAGTTCGATTTTTAATTCGAGTTAGTAAAATGACATTTCCAGTGTCATGTGTCACAAATCATATTATTTAATATGGTATGTATTACATATTTACAATAAAAAAACGCTTTGATACCTAATAAAATAAAGCATGACTAAATGTCTAAATCTATTGATTGCCGAACATCACTATTGTAGTGGGTTGTAGTGGGTCACCCTTTTTTGTATCAGTGACAGTTGCACTTGTCTTTTTCTGACTCGAATTAAAAATCGTAGTTTAGGGTTTAGGGTGACAAACACAGACAGTAATGACAATAGTATACTAATCTGTGGTAATGACAGTAATGGTCTGTGAGCACAGATTATCTGTGAGTAATATTGTTCTGTGGGTCAAGATATTTCGTTAAACATTAAAAAAAAAATATATATATAAATATTTGTAAATTAATTTATTTTCTATATATCACTGTTCCTCAGTGCTTTATTTTAAGCTTGTCATATGTACTATGTTTCATAAAGGAAAATACTACGTAACTTTTAAACGTGGCTTTGAAGATTTTAAGAAAGATATTACTATTGTTATAGATAAAGTTTTTGAAAGAGACGTTGTGGTGAGTAATATACTAATCTAATTAAGATTAGTATATTATGTATTAAATTTATGCTTTAATTCTATAACAATGTTTCTAACATACGAAAATAAATTTTAAGAAAATTGTTGCAATGGTTATGAGTTACCTTTAAAACATATCATTTCTAGCCAACCAAAGTAGTGGGATTGTTATACATTGCTGTGATTATTACCAAGCTGTATTGGTATCTAACATTTGCGTCATAATGTAAATTTTATATATCAATTGTATTATAAATGAATGAATGAAATAGAATTATAAAAAATGTAATTTCAGAAAATTATACTATCAGATGATGAAGATCCAGCATTTTTGTGTATTATTGTCCTCACTCGCTGCGATTATGAGGAACTGAAAAAACAACAAGGGCTGCTCATTGATTTCGATAATTTTCCATCACAAGTTGTAAAATTGTTTCAGCAATGTGCCTCAAATAATATGTAAGTGATTTTAATATTGTCAAATAGGTCTGCTCTAGTCCTTTCCTATTTTATTTCCTCTGCAGATTCCATATGTATTACTGTTAACACGAATTGAAGACTTTAGTCTTGAGACACTGCGGTAGATAGGCTAAGAATATACAAATGAATATGCTTAATTTCCTAAAAGATGCCCAGCTGAGTTGTCTATTGACCTCTTTCTGGAAGTTGGATCTACTTAGTTCGACTATTTGTTCTAGATACTACATACTTGTCTTGCGTTCCAGTGTACAGCCTTTGAGTGGGTGCTACATGGAAATTCATCATGATTTTCATCTTGTCCATGTTCATTTTAAATGCCACTTATTGGGAAACTACTGAGGTCTCAGTCCTGACTAAGATATCATCAGCAAACAGAAGGTGTGTCATCTTCTCGCCATTGATGCGCCTCCAGTCCAGAAACTTAAAACATCCTAGAGTATAGCTATGAACAGTTTTGGCGATATCACATCGCCTTGTCCCACCTTGCTGGAGCCGTATTGGTGTCAAGTTTTGATTGTCAAGGTGACTGAAATTTTGGCATTTTCATAGAGTGACTACAACACTTGCGTGTATCGATATTCTGTATAGCAACTTTGGAGAGACTAAAGTGTGGTCCCAATCTCCTCGGAAGCGAAGGCTTTCCACATACTCAAATACCTTGCAAGTTAAAATCTTTGGTCTTCTCTATAGTCAGCGGCATTGTATGAAAGTGGTCTATGATACTATAGTCTTTTCAGAATCCGGCTTGCTTGGGAGGTTGAAAGTCATAAAACCTTGGAATTAAATAAAGGGTTTATAATAATGTCACAAGATTTGACTAAATAACATTCCATAAATCAGATTAAATTAATCTGTTTTTCGCATGCTCTCTTTCAAAATTTTTGAGCACATTAGTATAGAATTATAACATGGATTATTGTGTCCAGTGATCAAGTTGGTGTAATATTAATGAATGAGTTTTAATAGTTAAGATGGATCGATTGTGTGAAGAATGATATAAGAATGAAAGGAGTAAGCATGGAAATGACGGCTGGTAGAGAGGAATGCAAGAAAAAGATTTACTGCGCCGACCCCAGATAATTGAAAATGGGCAAGAGGATGATGATTGTGTCCAGTGATCAAGTTGGTGTAATATTAATGAATGAGTGTTAATAGTTTGTGAAACATGTAATTTATTAAATTATTTGTTTAGGTTTTTACAGATGCAACAAACAAACCCAGTTCAGTATTATTTGGAAATTATAGAACACAATGAATTCAAAAGATTAGTACATTTATCCTTAAAAACTGGGCCAGCAACAGATGCAGATATTAAACAGAATATGGCTGAAACAATAATCAATTTAAAAGTTAGTAAGTGTTATTTTCAGGTAATCATACAGATTTAATACACTATGACATGAAATTTACAGTATCCTGTTACTTATAATCATTCAATTTCAGTATAATAAACAATAAAATTTTATTATAGCATTGCAAATTAATTTCAAATGTTCTGTGTCGGCTATTAAATATTATGTCTCTTAAAATAGGTAGGTAGATATACCGTGTTTCTGTTTTCAGAAAACTGTGTCTTCTCTTAAAAACTCAGCATCCAGTAGTGATGCACTTTGGAATGATAAATGTATTCATTTAGAACAAAAGGTACATCAATTGTCAAATGCTTTATCTCAATTAGAAGACGATAAAATAAAAAAAGAGACAGAATTCCGACAACTTTTAAAACAAGAAAATGAAAAGTTAACATTGGTAAGACAAAAATATTATTAAGTCATTTAGCTTCAGAAAATTATTATTTATAATAAAATTTATTGCAGGAAAAACATCAATGGCAAAAAAATATTGAGATTAGCACAAATGCACAGCTGGCAGCCTTACAAGATAATTTGAGTAGAAAAGATAAACAATTAGAAGAGTTAAATTTAATTTGTAAGCAACTACGAGAAAATATTCGACAATTTGAAAATCAGTTAAGGTCTTTATTTTTTTTTTATTTATTTACATTAAACATTTTGTTTATATAATAAGCATAATATTATATTCATAGATGTTACTATATTCACTATCGATACCACGCGCTGTCAAGGCGTCACAGTACCACGAACTAAACTAAAAATAATTTTGTGTTAAGTTATTCTAGTTATTTTTTTTTATATAGGTAAAACTAAAGTTAAATCATTTTAGTTGTTCTTATTTCACGTTAACTGAATACCTCAGAATCAACTTAAACAATTTCAATTAGTGCTGACAAAATCGATTTAGTTTAGTGAAATTTTAGTTTAGTTTCATGTGTGTACAACAGCAATATAATTATTAAATTATTAAGTCGAATTCCAATTCGAAGTAGTGGTACGGCTGTAGTAGACAGCTTACCGGTCGTAAGCTGTCAAACATTTAGGGTATTTCCCTCTATATTAGAAGAGATCTAAAAGCATATAACTATGATAGCTTATGCATTAAATAGTCGGAACCATCACGTTTAACTACATAAAATAACAAAAATAATATAAAAATTAGTTTCAAAGTATTCACTTTTTTAATCTATACGTAAAACAATAGCGAAACATAGGCCGCCATGTCGTGACGTCCTAAGGTACTGTAAACTTATGCGTGTCAAAGTCATTATGAGTACGTATAAAGCCGCAATACAATAAAAAAAGAAGTTTGTAGGTTGCTTTTTTAATGTAAGAGAACGTTATAAATACGTAAGTTAAATTGAAATCGCACGTGAATCACACTATGGAAAGCAGTTTTGTAAAAGGAGATAGTACGAATTTACCAAAAATAAATGCATGAATGGTCGGAAAATTCTTTGCTGCAAATCCCGACTTTTGTTCTGCCGAGTTACGGAGTATTAATTATGTCAG
Organism: Scirpophaga incertulas; assembly: GCA_036419045.1. Lineage (NCBI taxonomy): Eukaryota > Metazoa > Arthropoda > Insecta > Lepidoptera > Crambidae > Scirpophaga > Scirpophaga incertulas. The sequence continues at coordinate 13,001,024 of CM071641.1, forward strand.
TATTACTCTTTTATTATTATTCCTTTATTAGTTGTTTATATATAAAAGATAATAACTCATTTTTAAATTATCAATATAATAATACATAGCGTCAAACATAGAGCTTTGTTTATTATTTACATGCCGTATTGACGTCATCGCTACAGAGTAACAACTCGTGCGGCGCCTTCGTCTAATTACGCGCGAAATTTGAAAATATTAAATTTTAATGCAATTTTTATAGTACTTAACGAGTGTATAAAATTTTGATATTTTTAGTATATGGTTTACTGACACGCAAGGGTCAAATTAAGATTCTTTTCAAAAAAGAGATTAATTCCCTTGAGTAAACAAAAGTATTATATTTATTATAAGTATTTATTATAAGTATTTATTATAAGTAAGTATTATATTTACGGCCTAATTTGGTTTACACATAATTTCCGGGTGTATATAAAAGATCGAGTCGGTGACATTAACTAGATGATATTTGCCATTTTTTTGCCATTATTCTGTGATATTCAAAGGCTAGATTATACTAAACCTATAATATAAAAAGTATACAGTTTATTTTTTGTTTCGGATTTCATAGGATGTTTGGTGTTCGTTTGTACTTAAATAGACAGAGATATTACAAGTATTTATTATTCAGTTCAATTCAATATTATTACAAAATGCGAGTTAGCCATGTGGTGTTTTGGCGAGGAATTCGTCGTGGAAACGGTGTTCGCTCCTTTTATAGCGACGGCGGTCTTAAAAGGAGGCCGCAATGTCGGCGGTGTTTACTTGCGGCAAATATCAATGGATCTTTTGATATTGGCCGCCAAGGTTTTTAATATCTTGTAATACCGCCCTTTGTAACTGAATACTTGTCGTCGCAGCTCCTTCGTTACGAAAGAACGGGGTGACGATAGTGAAATATCGCAGTGCATAATAATGGTCGTACCCGGCTCAGGTATTTGTTTCAACTTTAATGAAGTTGAGTTGTTTTGAAGAAGTTCTCGAAGCTCCGCATCATGCTATTGCGATTTGGCCAGTTGTTCCGACGTAGGTAGGTAGGGTAGGGTAGGGTGATAAGGCCACGGCTTCTATGCGCGTCAGTGAGTCTGCAGGTATGTTGTTTTTTCCGGGAATGTATCTAATATCTGTGGTAAACTGTGACACAAAATCTAGATGGTTGAATTGCCTAGGTGAACAATTTTGTTTGTTTTGCTGGAATGCAAAAGTGATAGGCTTGTGATCCGTATATATGACAAAGTGTCTGCCTTCAACCATATACCGAAAGTGTTTGACGCTTTCATAGATCGCGAGCTCCGTATCATATGCGCTGTAAAGTTGTTCAGCCTTATTTAGCTTCTTTGAAAAGAATGCAAGTGGCTGCCATTCTCCTTCTACGGACTGTTGTAGCACTACGCCCAAGGCCGTATTTGAAGCGTCAGTCACAAGGACGAGCGGTGCATTCATGACTGGATGCGCTAGCAGAGTTCACTTAGAGATGTTAGACTTACAATTTTCAAAAGCGATTAATAGTTCAGGCGTCCAGGTTAATGGGTGAGTACCTTTAACCTTAGGTCCGGATAACATAGCGTATAGGGGTGCTTGATCAGTGGCAGCGTTTGGAATGAACCCTCGGTAAAAATTAAGCATGCCCAAAAATCTACGGAGACCGTTGACCGTTTTTGGAGGTGTAAATTGCCTGATAGTGTTAATTTTGTCTTCCAGGGGTAGCGTGCCGTGCTGGGTAATGTGGAAACCGAGAAAGTTTATCTCGTTTTTACCAAATGCGCACTTCCGTTGATTGATGCGAAGCCCGTAGGTAGTCGTAGAGGCGCTTGAAAACTGTTTTTAGGTGCTCTAGGTGTTCAGACCTGGATTTTGAGTAGATCAGCACATCGTCGAGATAGGAGAAACAGGAACTCTGAAAAGTTTGAGCTGCATTACATAGGCCGAACGACATAAACGGAAATTCTATCAAACCAAAAGGTGTTATTATCGCGGTTTTGGCCACATCTTCCGGTGCCACGGGGATTTGATGGTAGACTCGTTCTAGGTCCAATTTGAAGAATATCGTACAACCCGCAAGTCTGTGTGAATAATCTTCTATCTGTGTTACTTATAAACAAAGAATAAAATTTATATCGAGTATAAAGTCGAAATAAGCAAAATGTCAACTAATAAACTCAGTATAACTTAAATCTGGTATAACGTGGGTATAAAGTTCTAACAAAAGTTATTTCATCGTTATTCCAACCACCACCCTAGTTTAAGTTCAGTATAACAATGACATTTGCTTGCAATTTGTAGATAACCTCACTTTCGGTTTTATAATACACATTAAAATTTGTTGTTAATTATAAACAAACGAGTTATAACTTTCAAGAAAGCAAATAATAAACATCAACATGGCTCTTAGATCGGTACATGAACTTGAAGATGTTAATAATATAATATATATATTGCGGCAGACTACAAGAAAAACAAAAGAATTTAAAGCAAGAGAAGATTTTTATTTATACAGTGATGAAGAGTTCGGCTTGAAATATCGTTTTTCCAAAGACGGCGTCTTGTTTTTAGACCGACTGTTTGGTAGTGCTATAGCAGTGGATCAACGTGGTGGTGGTTTCTGTTTGAGAGTGCTCTTCTATTCTTCAAATATTAATTGCTCTAAGATACTGGGGCCGCAACCAAGTAAAATGCAATACTATCTTTTCCTCAAATTTTAGTAGGTAATATGCTAAAGTATGTACTATAATACCTATTGTAAATTTGGAAGCAGGAAGTTGGGCTTGCTTGATGAGTCAAAAATAATACTAGACCTTTACGGCAATGATGACTGTTTATTGGAACGAGCTTAGGAACAGTTTTTTCACAATATGATTATAAGGATTTTATAGAATTAATTTCTACACCGGTCTATCAGTAGCGACAATTTTTTGACAAGTGAGAATGACACTGACATTAGGTACAGGAAGAGTTCTCTTTTATTTGCCATTTTATTTCTACTTAACTGTAAAGAATAAAAGAAACAGAAAAATTCCGCCTCAAACAAACACCAACGAATAATGGCAGTCGTAACAGCAATGACAGTGTAGTGACAGAGGCATCATAGACAAATACAACTTATTTTTGCGTATTTTCATAGGTTTATCTATGGATTACAACGTTGCCATTTTGTGTATCCGATATAACGACGTTACACTGAGTTTATGAGTTAATAGTTATTTGTGCAACAAGTGAGCAAAGTTGATGTTTGCTGCGCGTGCTGATTTGAGTCCCGAGCAAGCGAAGGATTCTGTTTGAATCACGAGCGAAGCGAGTGATTCTAAAGTAGAATCCTGAGCGTGTCGAGGGATTCAAAGGCACGAGATGCAAACAACTTTGCTCTCGTGTGACACACATAACTTTTCACTTCAGCAGCGAGAACATTTTTTTCTCGCCGATCGTCTTTTGTTTTCGTTCGAGTTCGAATTCCAATTTTTGATTTTTTTTTTGTTTTGCTCTAAGGTGATAATTACTGACACTGACAGACACATCTCGTTTTTCCGTGTTACGCATACCACTTTAAACAAATGTAAAATAAATTGTCAAAAGAACAGAAAAATAATTGTTAAAATATGTCTTCAAAAATAATAAGTAAGTAAATTATTGTTATTATTATTCCCTATTAGTAAATTAAGCGAATTAAATAAAAAAATATATTAAAATCTCAAGAATGTATGATGCGTGGAAAGGAACTATTGTCAATAGTTCCGTTCCGCGCATCATTCTTGAGATTTTAATAAGTACTTATTATGTTCCGTTCCGAAGAGACATTTTTTTAACAATTATTTTTCTGATTTCTTGCCAATTTATTTTACATTAGTTTAAAGTGGTACCTATGCGTGACACGGAACAACGAGAAGTGTGTGATATTATCTTAGGGCGAAACAACATAGTCTGTATGGTTATCCCATTAGTTATTATACATAGGTTACTATAATCTGTGGTTAGCTTTGTCTCACTAGTGAGTAAAAATCGATTTTACTCACTGATTTTAAGCAGCAAAACCTTCATGTTTGAGCTACTGAAGTGAAAAAAATATTTTGAGTTTTTACTGAGCTTATACTTAATTTAACTATATCTAGTATAAGTATGGAAGAACCATGTTATAGTGAATTTTTATAAGTAACACGGTATGTGTTTAATAGGATACCTGTCTGGTATAGTTCTTGCATTGAGCGCTCGGTAGTCCCCGCAAGGCCGCCATCCTTCCTTCTTTGGAGCCAAATGTAGAGCTGATGCCCAAGTGAGTCTGACTGTGCGTTCCTGGATCATTTCCTCTATTTGCTCCTTTGCGATTTTCAAGCGATCGGGAGCCAAGCGACGCGGTCTGCAAAATACTGGAGGTCCAGGTGTGGTGTTCATATAATGGACAGTGAAGTGTTTAAGCTGGCGGGAGGTTCCTGATGGTTTTGTTAACTCTAGGTACTGAGATAGCAAATGGTGTTACCGGATATCGCTGACCTGGGTACAGTTAGTCGTCGTTCCGTTTGTAGTTAACGTTGTTATAGTGTCCACCAGGCGTTTGTTTTTGCAATTTAATAGTAAACCGTAATGTGCCATAAAATCTACGTTTGCGATGATGAACCGCGAGACGAAATCACGCCTTAGACCACTTAGTCTCAATGACACTGCCGTTAGCAGCGGTTAATTTGTAGTCAGAGGGTTTACTGTACCGTTGTAAATATCGCCGTGGTAGTACGCATAGATCTGAGCCAGTGTCAATTAGGAACTGCGTTTTAGATGTCTTGTCCGAAAGGAAGAGGCGACTGGTTATGCTTTGGCAGTTATCTGTCGCCTCTACAAACTGCCGCTGCGGTTTTCCGAGACATAGTTGCAGGGGGGTGTGCATTTAGTGGCCTTACCTTCAAAAGTGTTATGGTACCAGCACACACCAGGTGTTCGGCTGCGACTGCGGCTACGACTGCTATACCTTGACCTGCTCCTGTCGTATGTTCAAAGACAATTGCGAGATCTGTTGTTGTTTTTGAGTTATTAATAGTTCTTCAATCTTATTTAGTAAGATGTCCAATTTGTCTGGAAGGGTGGCAGAAGTGCTTGCTACTTGTGTCAGAGCAGGTGTAACTTCACAGATTTTATCGGCTAACTCAGCCACGTCCTCCAATTTGACAGACGTTTGCGACAGGACGATGGCTTGTACACGTTGAGGAAGGCGGCTAGACCACAGCCTTTTCAAAAATTCGTCGGTCACAATATCTGCAGCGAGCGATCTGAGGTGCCGCAAGAATTGGGAAGGTTTCCTGTCCCCTAATTCTTCGTTGGAAAGCAGTTGCGAAATTTGTTGTGATTGCGAGGTCGATATTCTTTTTGTCAATTCTGATTTTAATGTTTCATACCTCTTTGGGTGGACAGCGTACGATATCTTTGACTTCCTTGATGAATGTGTGGTCCAGCTGCGAGATGATGTAGTTGAATTTTGTTAGTTCTTCTTTAATCCCCGAGAGTTGAAATTGTGCGTCAGCTTGCGCAAACCACATTTCTGGGTCATCTGGCCAAAATGGTAACCGCATGGTGACGCGGCTGATGGCCGGCTCCGTCGTCTGCGTCGCTGTTTTGTCTTCGGACATTGTTCACTTGTCGTAGGTCACCACTTTGGTGTTGGTTTGTACTTAAATAGACGGAGATATTACAAGTATTTATTATTCAGTTCTATTCAATATTATTACAAAATGCGAGTTAGCCGTGTGGTGTTCTGGCGAGGAGTTCGTCGTGGATAAATAAATATCAATCGATCTTTTGATATTTGCCGCCAAGGTAATTCCCCTTTGTAATACCGCGCCGACATCAATAGATTCCTTACTGCCTAAATCCCTTTTGGTTTTGCCGCCGAAGTAATTCCCCTTTGATATGCCGCGCCGACAAAGGAAGCCGCGCTGGCTCGGAGGTGCCGACAGGGAACGCGGCGGTCTTTGGCGGCATTACAAAAACACCGATCGTGTTCTTAATTGTGTGCGGCGCTTTGATAAGCCGCCACAGATGTAAAGGTGTAATTTCCACAAAGAATCCTTAAGAGTTTTATTCCAGTACAACTAAATAAAAGCTTCATTAATAATTACAGTGAAAAAACGCAACGTATTAATTTATTGGAAAATGAAGTACAGAAAACTCATATAGAAGTGGCTACGTTAAAAGCTCGAAACGAATCTCTGGAAAAAGAGCTAACAAATAAAGAAAAACAGAGCAGTCAGCTCAGCACAAGATGCTCATATTTAGAACAGGTATCCATCCATTGTTAATTGTTTTCTTTGATAACCAAGACAAGCAGTGAAATGAGCTCTCGTATAGTTTACGAGGGCTGCTACTTATGTATCCGGAATAGAAAAATTAAACAAACGTATATGGCTAAATATGGGTTTATTGTTTTCAAAGTATTCTCCGCGATGATCGATACACTTTTGCATACGTTGAAACCAATTTTTATTGCATTTTTTCCACTCTGATTGCGGTATCTCTGAAGCGTGCTGTTTGATCGCGTCGACGGCATCTTCACGGGTCGAAAATCGTTGACCACGCAATTTATTCTTCACATTTGGGAATAAATAGAAATCATTAGGTGCCAAGTCTGGGCTATACGCTGGATGACCCATCAATTCTATTTTTTGACCCTCCAAAAATGTATTTGTTCGCGTGATGTGTGACAGCTGGCATTGTCGTGGTGTAGAATGATTCTGCGTCGCTTTTTGTTTTTGTGTATTTCTTCAAATACTTCCGGCAAACAAATGGTCGTGTACCACTCCGAATTGACCGTTTTAAGATTCTCCAGTGGTATTGTAGCCACTTGACCATTAATACCAAAAAAGCAGGCCACCATTTGCTTTAAAGTGCTTTTTGCACGAGTCACTTTCGTAGGGTTCGGCTCATTTTGAAACACCCAAACTGTAGATTGTTGCTTAGTTTCAGGATCGTACGCATAGATCCAAGATTCATCACCTGTGTAGATGTTATTAACAGATTTTGAGTCTACTCCGTTAAATTTTTTTAACATATTCTTGCACCATTCGACGCGAGCTTCTTTTTGATGCTGAGTAAAGTTGTGCGGTATCCAACGCGAACAAATTTTTTTTACGAACAAATGTTCATGTAATATTTTATTAATGCTTGCCATGCATATGCCCAGAGTAGCCTCTATCTCGCGATACGTAACATGACGGTCTTGCATAATTAGTTATCGTACAGCTTCAATGTTTTGTGGCACAACGACTGATTTCGGGCGACCTTCCTTAACTTCGTCCGTGAGCTTACTCCGTCCACGATTGAACTCACTAAATAGCACGAATATTTTCATGTGTGAGTTCCATCATTTCAGCAATATGACATTTTAAACCCATCAGAAACATAAGGAAAAAAAATAGCGGCCACTATTTCAAAAAAAGAACGAATTTTACCATGGAGGTCATATATTGCGTTTCAAAATGTTGAAATCCCAGATTCCGGATACTTAAGTAGCAACCCTCGTATATATCTACAATTTTACTAGTAACTTATTTATGTCTATTGTTACAGACACTCAAAGAAAATTCGGAAATAATAAAAGATTTAAATGTGTCCTTGCAAATTATAAAAAAGGAAAAAGCAAGTATTAATTTTCAATATAATTTTCTTTTATTTAGTCTTAAAATAAATATGATAAAGTATTTTTTATAAATTTCAATTTTGAGATATGCAGGATTTTTGAGACGTGACAGTAGAGCACGATTAGGTACTTTAAGTGTTGTAGTTACACCTCCTTCTGCGTCGAGGTTATGCATGCAAAAGGAGATAACAGGGATCGCTTGGGAAGATGACCATCTGGCTGAACCATTTTTTTTTTTAGAGGGGAAATGCATTATGCACCGTGACACCGCGCTGGCTAGGCGCGGCCGTGTGGCGCTCTCCGGTCTGACAGGACCGGCCTACCCACTAAAACCCCCCTGAGTTCTCTAGGCCCATGCGGGGCACATGGCGGGGTGTGCTTTCGCGATTCTACCGCCATGAGCTCCAGGGCCGGTTCGACCTAGGTCTGGTCGAGCCAACGCCAAGGGAGGGACTATCCGAGAACCCCTGGACAATCCCCCAGGCGGAGAGACATCACCACGGCGTGCGCGGTAACCAGACGCGCACGCAGCCTCGCGGTAGGGTCATTAGGCGAGCACCGCTCTTGCGTGTGCCCGCCTTCTCCTACCTCCGTCTCTCTCTCTCTCTCTCCTATCCGTCTGCGGCGGAGAGGAGCGGCTTCGACGTCCTCCTCCCGCTCCCTCTCCGCTGCCTCCTTCTGCGAGATGACGTTCTCGCAAAAGGAGGCGACAGCCTCCCATTCCGCCTCGCCGCGGAGCATGGCCACGACCACGCTTGGCAGCGAGAGGTCGCTGCTTCCCAACGCAGCGATAAGGTCGCTGCGCTATTGCTGCCACGCCGAGCACACAGCCAGCGTGTGCCCGGACGTGTCGTCGGCAGCGCCGCAGTGGTGACACCGCGGCGTTTCCTCCCGACATGCGACCATGTCCGGTCAGTACCTGCACCATGCGGAATAAGAGGCTGCCCTGCCGACGCCCAACCCACTCCTCCAACACCGGACGAACGGATTCGATCGTCCGGTGGCTGGCAGCTGGGAAGGCGAGTGCGTCGCCCCATCAGTGCAAAGCCTCCCTCTGCACCCGGGCACGAACTCTCTCCACTTCTGGTGGAGCGAGCCGTTCCCCCCGCTCACGTGCCACGACCCGATGTCGATACACAGCTGCATGGACTTGTGCATCGACATCCCACGGCGACCATCTGGCTGAACCATGCCACCGCAGAAGAATGGAGCGGAGAAGGTGAAACTACGCCCTGGAATTTTCTTCTGATGGCAACTGGCAATTTTCGATCCGGAATGCTGAGTCCTGTATTCCACAGGTTACCGACAGTCGTTGTTCTCCTGGATACTTTCGGGGATCGCTGGCCTTCCTTTCTTAAGAGAATGAGAAAGTATCGCCATAGACGACCACACGACTAGGTCGTGGAAGTATTTGTGAGTTCCCACAACTTTTCCTCCCCAGTATACTGTCCTGTGGTGAGCATAACCTGACGCTGATTGAGGTTCGTCCTTGAGGTTCGTCCTTCACATCAGCCTAGGTGGGACCTAGGCTGATGTGAAGGACGAGGCTGAGTTTTTAATCGGTATGTTACGAACTTTGGTTGACAAAGAGAATAACTCGAGAAAGTAATATTTCGAGTAAATTATATTTTAAGTTAATTTATCATTTAAGTTTTTGGAGATTACTGTGATTTATAGTATACGCAGTTTAAATATTTCATCAAAAATCTTGATGATAGAATCGAATAACATTTTTTCAATGTTTGCCTGTAACTACATTGATTAAGGTACCTGCATTTTCTGTCATCTCAAAATCCAACCTGTATAGTACCTAATTATATAGATTTACTTACAGATCTTAATTCAAAAATATTCTTCATTAATTCTAATTCCGTTGTACATCAGATTTTTTTTTTGTTTAAATATAGACAACATTACCTATAAAACGTAACAATACCTATAAAACGGCTGTACAACATTTCATTGTTAATGTAACAGGTTTCATTACAAGAACGTCTAGTTATAAGCGAATCATTGGCAAACAAAAACAACGAAGCAGCACATTCAAGTTCAGAACAGCTTTTAAAGGCGAATCAAATTATTTCAAAACAGAATGCTGACTTAATGGAAATAAAAGAAAAGGTATGCAAATGGAAATAATTTAATATACATAAATTAAAAAAAAAATAATTAGATACAATTCTAAACCAAATTATTTTAAAATAAACCAATACTTTTGTTTCAGTAAATATTTATGCTATCAAAATTTCTTAAATCTGACAAATATTTGAAACCAATGGCTGTCGTCCTCTTGCATCCCCCTGTCTCTTTTGCATGCGAGTTCATGAATCAATTCCAATGTTGCAATGTTGAGTAATTTTGTATACGAAGGGTGATTCAAAAGTAATGATAATGAATATTATAGTATTTTTTTTATTTTCAAAAGTAATGATAATTGCAGTCTGCTAACTAAAATATACTCAGTAAATATTTTTCTAAACCTAAAATTCCCTTTGACTTCGTTATCGTTTTCAAATTTCTAGCCTTGAAGGTTTTCCCTGAGTCGAGGAAAAGATGGAAGTCGTTGGGAGAATAGGTATGGTGTTCGAACAATCCAAATCCCATTTCTTCTATGGCAGCTATCGTTAGTTATTATGCCTTCTGCGTCTTAGAAATCGGAGGCCATAACCTTCCCTGACGAACTTGACATTTTGAATTTCTTTGGCTTCGGTGAAGTCATTAAGTTATAGGATTTTTAGGTAATAAATCTCATATAACATTAGGTGAGCTCATATAACAGAAGATGGCACGAGTAAGGAATAGTTATGTGTCATGCAATACCAGTTATGTATATTTTCGTCTTTAAAATTTGCGCTGGAACATCTGTCTCTCCTATTTTTACTGAAAGCTGTAGTGGTAAACGACAGCTTAATGTGCAAAATAAAAAAAAAACTAATTGGAGTTACTACTTAACTAGTCTTCCATTAATTTATATGACATTATTTTTCCAGCTTTTGTGTAGAACTGCAATAGCGTTAGAACAAGAAAAAGTGATCGAACAGAACTCTAAAGAAATTGAAGATCTGAAAAATGATGTACATGCTTCTAATCAGAATTTAGAGAAACTAAGAGTAGAATTAAATGCTCTTACGGAAAAATGTAAGGCTCATGAAATAACTCTAAAGGATCGGGATGAAACTATAAAGAATAATAACATGGGTACGTTTTTATCATTATATGCATTTTAATGTTCGCTAGAATTTGAGAATCTAATCTGTAATTATTAATAGATATTTAATCCATTTATTCGCCTCGTAGCCATAATACTAGCTTGGTATGACATATCTCATAATATCTGAGCAATTAAATGAAATTATTTTTAAAATCAGCAAAAAAGCCAAGCAACACTTAATTAAAATAATATATATATATTATATATATATATATATATATATATATATATTTACTCAACAGCAATGTTAACGAATCTCGGTCGCGTTGTCTGATCGATGGGATATCAGGAATAATGTGCCGTTATATTTTATTCTGTCACCGTCATTGTGGCACTTTAATTTTTGGTTTGTTCTGTCAACATCCACATACATTTTATATCTTGTAAACTTATAATTAATTACAATTGAGCTATATATACATATGTTACAGGCCAAACCCGATTTCAGGACAAACCAGTTTTGCCTAGGCTAAACTAGTTCTTCCTATAGGCGATAGGATAAACCAGTTTAGACTAGTCCAAACTAATTTGTCCTAAGCCCAATAGAATAGACTAGTTTAGGCTAGGCCAAAATAGTTGATCCTGATATAAATACGCACACCGATGATAAATTTATATATATATATATTATATATATATATATATATATATATATATATATATATATATATATTTAGAAATATATGTTGTTCTTTTTAAATAATTTAAATTAGATAGTTATCATCCCGTCTATGTTATGTATAACGAACTGAAGTCTAATATTTTCACATAACATGTGCACACATGAGAATAACATCAAATTGGTGCGTTTTCCATTGAGAAGAGCAATAATAACAAAATATGACGTCTAATGTCTAATCCTACATATCACTTAATGATTGCCACAGAATTTTTCATTTCCAGTCGGTTTTTTTTTGTCAGAGTAATATTTTTTTTAAATCACACTTAAGAATTGGATCAATCCATCCAGGAATTTTGTGAATTGATTGCAGACTAAAAAAATGTGTAGATTTTCTGTCATTAGAAAGATTTACATTTTCAATTTGATTTTTCTGATGTGTGTAGTCTACGTTTCAGAATATTACAGGCAATAACTCTTAATTGTAAGTTAGCTCTGTTAGTATTTTGATAGCGTGATATAATGAGATGCATTTCGTATCACGGAAAAATAGGCAGTAAAACTATGAACGCAAAGTACAAGTAGGCATTAAAAAGTACTAGCTAAGAGACAAAAATGGTTTAAATTATAATTTCCTTTTGTCTAGTGATACAGTGGTTACATCAAAAAGTGGAGAATAATTGCGGACCGTCACAACAAAGCTACAACAAGCACGGCATAAACACAGCAACCAGCTCAACTCCATACTTTCTTTCTAACAACATACAGAACAGCGGGTCACACGATAGTTCAGACATGTCAATAAACTTTTATGCCTCTTCAAAGTGAGTATTGTATTCCAAGGGAGTACGGAGAAAAGGAGAAGAGACTTGTATTTTCTAAATATCATTTTTGTCAATCAAAGGTGATGGTCAAAATTTGTATGGAAGGTGGGCCTGAGTAATGTGCAGCGACGAAACTTTAACCGAGAAGAGTATAAGTTATTGTAGATCATCTGGATAAAGATTAGATTTTAAATATCTCCCGTTTTTTTGTAATTAATAATTTAAATTATTGAATACTAGCAAGTTGATGGAATCTTTTTTAAAAGTTATTTTTTCTTTTCATTAATTTGCGCATAACATGCTATTAAAGTCGCATTGACAGCGGACGAGTGTCATCATTTGTCACAGACTATGTACATTCAGGGTGGTCAGTAACACAACATGTCTAGAACTTCATGAATTTATAATTACTAAATTACATTTCTTTTTCAATAAGATTTGAATAAATTATCATTTAATATTCTTAATTAAAACATGTTAACCACGTTTTGGGATGTGTTTACTTGAATAACTAGGTACTTTCAAACATCATTTACAGAAAAACGGAGGACTTAAAAAAATATAATAAATTGTAAATTGATGAACATAAAATTACCTGTCGATTGATATATCTTACGTCTCTGCACATGATTGAGGCCCGCTTTTTGTCCATGTCCTTTTACAGGTCTAACATAGAGGATAGTCCCGCTCCTAACGAACAAGAAAGACGTACAGTTGGTTTGGATCCAAAATACTTGAGACCTGTTGACAGTGATCACAACGTCGAAAAGACTAATGGTATGTACATATATATGTAGCATTTTTTTATTCATTTTATACACACATAATGTATATTTTGTTTTGCCAAATATTGTTACATAGAACATTATATATTGCATATAACTTTAACTCTCGACCAAACCATCAGTGAGGCCGGATAATGTCCACGTTCGACTTTGAGTGACTAATAGGGAAGCTGTTTTAGAGCTTTGGACATAAAGACGGTCATTCTGCATGTTAAAATATTGCTCAAATGTAAAAAAAATTGCGTGCCGCTTAAATAGTTGTATTGATTTTATCACCCTATTCTTCTTTAAATTATCAGTAACAACCAGCCTTACCATGGCCACTTAATGGGTTAAAACTATATTGAAAAGAGACACGCTCTTATAGAGTATAACGCCGCCTCCCTTGTAACACAGGTCCTTGAGTAGCAGGCATATAGAAGCCTCCCACAAGATGGACCAACAATTTGGTGCATCTCTTATAGGTTGCAAGTTCTAAGTCATCTTTTGAAATACGTGATGTAGTTGTAGATGTTATGTTCATGTCGCGAATTAACATATTTTTGCATTCTAACAGGATTTGTTCGAATTCTTTTCCTTATTGGCTTGGTCGTCTTTTTTGTACAAATACTGCGTGGACGGCCACATCTTTTTCTGTCACAAACAAAAGAAGTTTCAGTGGATGGAGTTTCAAAAATTTGAGTACCTAAAATGATAAAACATATATGTACATATTTTCGCAAAAATTTGAGCAGAAATATTTTAAACGCCCAACTTTGGCCAAATTTTGTTGTCCCAGTGTAATACGGTGCAGGGCTATTACTGCTTTCTTTTATTTCGCTATAATTTCGGTGAAGTCTCATACTCGGTTCTTTCGACACCCACAGGACAAATAGATAAATTCTTATCAGGTTTCAATTAATGTTATTTTATCAACTAAATATAATATAAAAAAATATCTTGCAGCTATGACGAAGTCAGCTCACTGCGGCGATGAAATCAAGGGAAAAGAGAATAAGACAATGAATTTACCGAAAGTAATCTATAGAGAAAAGAAGTCTTCAAGAAGTTCGACTTACAAAGCTACACCAGTTTCTGCGTATTTCCCTTGATATAATATTTTATTCGGATACTATGTAAATATATAAAAAGTGAAACTTACACTTTGTTTTTTTTGAGATCCTTTATATTATATTCACTGGTGATGCAACGGAAGTGTTTTAGCGGAACCAGAAACGGAAACAGATGTCAAAAGCAAATAGCAGAAACGGAAACTGATGCAGAAACGGAAGTGTAAATAATATGAAAAAAAATACAAATAAGTTCTTTATTAAGTATCAAATACACCAAATCTAGATTAGAAATAGTTATGTTAGAAATTTACTATAGAAAACAATATTGCAACTTGGCAACTGAACATTTTATTAATATTCAAAATTTTAATTTGGCCGCTTTTGCACCAATCTCTTAGCCATCGGTTGTAAACTTCCGTTTAAGTCTGTTATAAAAGTCGCGGAAACAGAAGCAGAAACGGATGTTGAAAAGCGCGCGGAACTTCCGCACTTGCGGAAATAGAAACGGAGATCCGTTGCATCACTAGTATTCACTATTTCTCATCATTTTAAAGACTCAAAAAGTGTCAGTTATGAACATATTTTATGAATCTTCTGGATGATGAATTTGCACAGGTTGCACTGATATTGACATTAATCGCCTATGATTATAGATATTTTGTTTGTTTCAAATGCTTCATCTGGGGGCATGGCAGTGTCCCCGCCAAGTCGAGCGCGAAGCAAACACTGCCGTACTATACTTTACTGGAACCATTTCGCCGCATTTTCAGGCCCTTATTTGAGAACCTCTGGATAAGACCAGAAAGCAGAAATTTTCGTCATCCAGCAAGCTATAATCACATACTACTTAAAATCCAAAATTTCAAGTCTACAGGTTATTTAGTTCCGAAGTTAAGCGAAAGCAAAGTTTCGCATTTATGACACTCACTCACTCACACACTGCAGAGAACTGAAATTTGGTATAGAGTTAGGGTTTTATGGCCACATAAAGGGAAAACTATAAAAATAGTGTTTCTACAAAAAGAAGGGAAATCCCACCAAAAACATTCTGTCCAAAACTAGCTATGTCTCGATGGAGCTGCTAGTTTATCTGTAAAAAGTAATGAAATATAATAAAGCAGACTGATAACCAAAACAATATCCCTTGAATTCCCAGCCCTAACCGGTTTATTTTCTTTCATTCGCACCTACATAAATCGTCACTTGTCTTGCTCGCACGGTGCGTCTTAACTTGAAGGACAATAGGCGCGGGACTGCTAGAACTGCTACCTGGAGCGTCCCAACTACTTTTTTTCCACGAAATGTAATAAAAACCATAGATTGTTATACATCGTTGGATAGCTGATGAAACGTAGATATCGCATCTGCCGAACAACTGCCATACTATTTTTTTGTAATATCCCTTAGAGAAAAATGAACTTTCTAATATTTGTTTTCATTTCTTAACTTTTAACTTGTCTACTACGGCCTGTTCAATTAACTTATACACTATTTTGATAATTGACGTCCTATAGCATCTTATTACACATGTAAACATGCAATAATAATAATAATAAGACCCACAAAATAAACAAAATTTAATTTAGAAGCCTAAAAATCGGCAATTTTTAATAAAAAAATTAAAAGTCGAATATCTCGAAATGGGCTAAGTTTAGGGTAGGGTGTTTCATAGTGAAATAAGTCACAAATAATGGGTACTCCACGCCTTTAACGGATCTAGCACGACTTTTCATGTATAAACACTATAAAATATAATATTTAATAACATTGAATATTATACGTAGGGGAACCTGTTGTACTTTGGACAGTTTTTGACACTTTGATTTTTTAAAAATAAATATTGAGGTCAAGATTGACCAAATATACACATGTGTAAAGATCAGTTATTTAACTATGTACCTACACTTACAAGTAAACACAACGAACTATGCATCAATCTGATTTTAGTAAAAATCTGTCCGAAATTAGTTTTTACGTTTGAAATGGAACCCGAATTTCGGCAGCTGTTACAGTTTCAGTCGAATCTTCTTTACAAGGTTCCTGTTTTGAAAGAAAATGTCATATTAACATCAGTCTTTAATTTTTTTTTTTCATTAATTCAAATTCAATACACTTTTATTACAATTCAATTGAAATTGAACAAATATAAGTCAATACATATTGATTTCTCCAATAACAAAAGTTGATTACCGTCTTGTAAAAATTCCAAATTGTAACATAAGCCAATGCAGCAAATTATTTGGGAATGACCCGTGATTCGAAAATCTGCTCGTACAATACTGCATAATGTGGAAGCACGCCACAGGTCCTATTGGCTATCTGGTTACTAGAGTAGACCAGTCGAATCGTGAGGAGAATCGTGAATATCGACTGACGATGAATCGCTTTTATGCGCTGTAAAAACATCATTCATGAGTGAACAAGAAAAATTAAGAAATTACCGCCCGACATGTTCTCGCAACATAGCAATCGATAGTAAAGGACTCAGCAAACCAAACGTGAGTTAGAAGTAGAGTAGCGGCCCCACCGTTTAACTCAATGCGATGCGATCGCTATCGTTTTAGCTTTCAGTTTTCCGTCATATTTGAATTTTCTTGCCGCCTAACTTATCAAAATCGCTTTCACAATGATTTGACAATTTTTGATTTGATTAAACGAATGATTATGTATGGATTTGGCAGATAATTACGTGATTATTTCTATTATACTCGACTAACGAATCATTAAGTTTTAGTGGAAACTTTATAAATAATGCAATTACATAAGGAAAATAAATAAACCTTTTGACTGAAGACTTGTTCAGTATTGAGCGTATATAGGTACTTACTTTTTCATATTTTTTGTTAAAGTCAAAAATGTTAGTATAGTTGTGTAGGGAGTGTTTAACGAGTTAATGTTCAGCTTTGCACCTTTCACTGATGGTTAGGCGATTAAAATAATCTTACAGATTAAAATAATTTTTTAACTTTACCATTGCCTAGGCGTTACCTAAAACGTGTGCTGTATGATAGGGTCAAGGTTCTTACAGTTCACAAGCTATTTGTTTATCAGTATGTGTGAAGATATCATCATTCTATAGACTCATTTCATTGTAATATTAAAAGAACTAAAGGATTGCCAGTCATATAAGATTTAGATATACCCAAAAGTTGTACGATTACTTAGCTTAAACTCTATAATTTAATTACTAATAAGCTTTTATTCAATCTAAACATTAGTAATTACAAGTATAAAAATATCGATTTTAAATTCTAATTAGTTCACAGGATACGGATCCAAATAGTGTTTTTTCAGAATTCCTAAAACCTAGTATAGAATCGTAACTTTATAATAGATAAAAACAAATAAATTTATACCAGATCTCTTTTATATGTTTATATACACACAGATGCGCAACATTACGATTACGAAGATCGTCGAAGATTAGAAGTAGTCGAGTGGTTAGTACACCAGTTTGAAGGTGTCACCATCTCTGAGGTCCCGGGTTCGAATCTGGGTGGAGGCCGATGTTTGAGTGATAAATGCGAGCATTTATACCTTAATCGTGGTTGTTATTATATATTTCTATAAAAATATTTATATATGTAAAATATATGTATGTCTATCCGTTACCCTAGATCCCATTAAACAAGCCTTACAGACTCAAAGTAACCAAGATTACAGAGCTTACTTTGGGCTAGGCTAATTGGTGTAAGTGTAAGAAATTTTTATTATTTATTATATCCTAGGATACAAGTACCATCTGTATTCTATGATACTAATAATTCAATTTTCAATTGACAAACAGAATGTCTCGTTAGGAAAATATGCCATTTCATATAAATATATATTAACTTTTTATGAAGTGTAAAAATTATTTAAAGACGATAAGACAATAATATAACAACTTGATCAAAGCAAATAATATGTAATATGAATATATTAAAGAAAATACAATGAGAAAGAACAAATAATAAATTAGAAGTATGTCAGATTTTGAACACTGTCAAAAGTCATGGAGAGCTAATAATGTACAAGTAGTACATGATTATATCGACTCTATGTCGAAGAGGTCATATACTATAATATAGTCTCTTCACACCCTCGTAACTTTTTAGAATTTTTGTTATTAAATTAAAATTCTCTTCAAGCCTATCTTGTCACTTAATTCTTCTAATCTTGGGCCAAAGAGTGGTTTAGTAAGCATATCTGCCAGTTGTCGTAAGGATGGTACTTGTTTAACTTCAAGTTCACCATTTATTACACATTCACGCACAAACAGATGCTTTAGTTTTATATGTTTGGTCCGCTTATGATGCTCATATTTAGGATTATGAGAAAGCTTTACAGCTGATTCATTGTCTAGATATAGCACAGGTTTCTGTAAGTCGGTTATGTCTTTTAACAAACTGTTTAGCCACACAATATCCTGAGCGGTTTCACTGGCTGCGATGATCTCGGCCTCTGTTGACGAGAGTGAAACAACAGTTTGTCGTTGACTTCTCCAAGTGATAGCTGCTCCTGATAGTAAGCACACCATTCCAGTTGTCGATCTGCCTGTTGTTTGATCTCCTGCAAGATCTGCGTCTGAGTAACAAACTAAGTTCTTTGGAGAATCTAAGGTGTGCCTATATACTAGACCTTTATTTATTGTGCCTTTCAGATAACGAAATATTCGCTTAACTAGCGTCACATCTTGTGTAGTGGGTGCCTCTAAATTTCTAGATGCTTTGCTCACAGCATAAGCAATGTCTGGCCTTGTACCCACTGCTAAATAAGTAAGAGCTCCAACCGCCTGTCGGTAAGGAAATTTCTGTTCATTATCAATATCTGTGTCACTTTTGGTATTTTCCTTAATTATTGGAGTCGGTGTAGCCTTACTGTTAGTCATTCTGAATTTTTCAAGTAACTTTTTGGTGTAGGCTTGCTGGCATAATGTTATTTTATGTTTTTCCACTTTTACTTCCATACCAAGGAAGTAGGACACAGGTTTTGATGTTATCTTAAAACAAGCGTTAAGTTCCTTGATGAAGTCATCTCCGCCAGCAGCTGTAGTCGATGCCACAAGTCCATCATCAACATACAGTCCAATTATGACTTTAGATTGACCTTTATATCGGCTATACAAGCAAGGGTCTGATTCATTTTGTTTGAATCCAGATTTAATTAAAAAGTCAGCAATGCATGAGTTCCAGCATCGCGGCGCTTGCTTAAGACCGTAGAGGCTGCGTTTTAATTTGCATACCTTATTTGTTCCGTCATGGAAGCCTTCAGGTTGTTCAACATAAATTTCTTCTTCAACTGAGCCATTTAAAAATGCTGTTGATACATCGAATTGACGTAAGTTAAGATTTTCCTTTGCAGCAATTGCTATTATTGCTCTAATTGTACTAAGGCGAGCCACAGGACTAAATGTCTTATCATAGTCGACACCTTGTTGTTGTGAATAGCCTTTGACAACTACTCTGGCTTTAAACTTGTCGACAGAACCGTCAGGATTTGTTTTTATTTTGTAAACCCATTTACATGGTAATACTCTTCGTCCTTTAGGTAATTGTACTAAGTCCCATGTGTCATTCTCTTTTAGTGACTTTATTTCGCTCAACATAGCTTCAAGCCAATTTGTTTTATAAGGTGAGTCCAAAGCTTGTTTATAAGTTATTGGATCCTTTGGTAAATTTTTAACATCAGCGACAGCTGCCAGTATAAAGTTTTCATACCGTTGTGGCATTTGTATTAATGATCTGTCCCTAAGATTGTATCTATTGGATTCAGGTTCTATTTCGACTTGCGCTGTATCACTGAAATGTTCATTATCAGTATCAAGCGTTTCATCATTTACTGTCTCCGGTTCATAACCAACAGGATCTCCTTGCTGAGTAGAATCAACAATATCTCCTTGCTGAGTAGAATCAACAATGTTGTCAACATTATAACTCGGTGATAATGATACTTCATCAGTGTCATCAATATCAATTTGAGTTTTGTTTCTTTCTGGAACAGATTCACTATTTTCAATATTATTATAACTGAAGTTGTTGACATTTCTTGTAAGAGTAGTGTAAAAATTTGTTTTTACAACTCTGACATCTTTGGAAATAAAAATATTGCGTTTGGATGGAATATACACCCTGTATGCTTTGCTGGTTTCAGAGTAGCCAACAAACATTCCTGGTATTGCCTTAGAAGCAAATTTATGACCTTTGGGTCCTTTCTTCAGTATGAAGGCTTTGGATCCAAAAGGATGGAGATGATTAACGCAGGGCTTTCTGAGAACCCATTTCTCAAAAGGAGTTTTATTATCAATAGCACTATTTACACTTCTATTAGATAGATAATTTGCGGTACTAATTGCTTCAGCCCATAACTGCATTGGTGCGTTTGCGTCAATAAGCATAGCTCTAGCTTTTTCAATTAGAGTTCTGTTTCTCCGTTCAGCGGTACCATTCTGGTGCGGGGTGTAAGGTGCTGATAAGCGTCTCGCAATCCCATGTTCCTTCAAATAGGTGTGGAACTTTGAATTGACATATTCCGTGCCATTGTCCGTTTGCAAATATTTAATTTTATTTCCTGTAAACTTTTCCATTTCTTGTTTATATTCTTTGAACTTGGCAAATACTTCTGATTTGTGTTTTAAGAAGAATACCATTCCATATCTACTGTAATCGTCAATAAACGTGACGAAGTATCTATTTTGAGCATTAGATGGAGTGCTGATTGGACCACATACGTCACTGTGAACAATCTCCAAACGCTCGGTAGTTCTGGGAGTAGTTCGTTGAGGAGGGCTTGGAACCTGCGTCATTTTTGCTTGAATACAGGTCTCACAATCTGATAAAGACTCATTTTTATTAAAGTTTAAACCAATCATAGTCTCGTTGTTGAGAGCTAGGCGGAGGTCCTTATAGTTCATATGTCCAAGTTTTCTGTGCCAGTCTTGTATAGAGCCTGATTTCGCATTTACTGAACTCGTTGCAGGCGTTGCCACTAAACTTTGTTCAATATTTGGCAATGTTACATAGTAGAGCCCATTAGACTTTTCTGCGGTTAGTAATTTCTTACCCATCTTGTTACATATGACTGCTTTGTCTTTATCAAATGTCACAGAAGCACCGTGATCTGTCATACTAGAAACTGACAATAAATTTGTAGAAAGTGTTGGTACAAACAATGTCTTTTCCAGATGAATCCTCCCAAACTCATTTTGTAATGTAACTCTGCCTTCTCCCATAATGTCTGTGGAATGATCTTTTGATGCAAAGTTTAGTTTCCTTGACACAGTCTTCATATCTTTGAAGAAGCTCTGATGATGCGTCATGTGTGAGGTACAGCCACTGTCAAGTACCCAATCGTATTGGCTGTTTCGGTTTAAAGTAAGGAGGCACTCTTCAGCATAATGAGAATTATCAAATGTGTTATTTGATTTCCTCTGTTTATTTTTCTTCCAGCAGTGAGAACATATTTTATGTGTCTTTTTCTGAAATATCTTGCTCCCTGTCCTCTTACATATTTTACATGATGCATACAGTGCATTTTCTTCATGGTGTTGAGGATCACTTTCAGTATTGTCGCAATTATGATGTCGTGCGTCACTCTCTTCAATAATTTTTATTTTAAGGTCTTCTGGTTTCGGTAGGACGTCCCGCGACTCTATCGCAACACGAAAATTTTCAAAATCGGAAGAAAGGCTATATAACATCATAATTGTTAGTAAATCCTCGTTGATATTAACGTCCATGTCTGCTAATTTATCAACTGTATCCATAAAACAGTTTAAGTGTGCGCGTACATCGTTTCCTTCAAGTTTAGTAAGAATTAATTTTTTGAGAAGGGATGCTTTACGTGCAGGGCCTTTACTCGCGTGTATTTCTTTTAGTTTGTCCCACAAAGCCTTTGCAGAAGTGCATTTCTTTATTTCTTTGAGTTGAGATGGAGCGATAATCAGGATTAGTTCTGATTTCGCCTGTCTGTCTCCTTCAATATCATCACTACTTGCGTCTGGGGCTAAAGGGCTAACAACATATTTCCATAGTTTGCTTTTTACCAAAACGGCTTCAGCCTGAATTGCCCAAGTGTCAAAATTGTCTTTATCAAGTGGATCAATGTGATATGTCGCCTTCGGCATGTTTTTACAATACGAGATTAAATTTTCAACATAAATAATGAATCTCGATCGACTTACTTGTATGTCGTGCGTGACAACATTAACATTTTCACTTTGAACGCTCTGCTACCATATTAACTTTTTATGAAGTGTAAAAATTATTTAAAGACGATAAGACAATAATATAACAACTTGATCAAAGCAAATAATATGTAATATGAATATATTAAAGAAAATACAATGAGAAAGAACAAATAATAAATTAGAAGTATGTCAGATTTTGAACACTGTCAAAAGTCATGGAGAGCTAATAATGTACAAGTAGTACATGATTATATCGACTCTATGTCGAAGAGGTCATATACTATAATATAGTCTCTTCACAAAATATCTGTATTTTTCCTTTTTTTAATGTTAAACAGTCTGGCGTTTGACCACAATCATACCTAATGGAAAGCGATGATGAGGCTTAATGTGGGATACGTTGTACAGTTTTTATTTATTATATTTGAGCAAACATTAAAATAATTTTCATGGTAATGGGCGGGGATTCGAGAAACTTTGCTTTAATTTTGAAAAAAATCAGTATAGGTATATTCTGTGATCATAATACTTTTTTTTACATCCCGCCTTTTGCCATCTATTTTGAAGAACACAGAAACATATGGAGTCGTTTTTAAATACATCACTAATACTATTGGACAAATATAAGAATATTAGACAAATATAGAAGAAAATGAAAATAAGATTTGGCTAGATGGAAAAAAAACCAAAGCCGTAAAACTTTTAATATAAAAAAAAAAAACTTTTTTACACTGTGATTTGATTTGATGTTTAGAAAATTATAATGTGGTGGTAATGTGATTCATTCATTCTTGTTGTTTGCTTGGTTCAGGATTTCTATTCAAAATGTTTAGATTGTGATATAAATTTACACAAGTTTTGTGGGTTCTTCTTAAAATCCATATGGGAATGTAGTACCGTGATCTTCATACATTTGTGTTTGAAGTGCTTTCTAACAAAATGCCATTTGACTTCTTGTGTTGTGTTAGACATGGAGTGGAGGATGTGGTAGAATTGGATTATTCACACCAATCATTAATTGATGTCCCATCTGATGTGTTTGTATATGAACGGACTCTCGAAACGTTATATTGCCAATGCAATCGTATTACGGAACTACCACGCCAGCTATTTATGTGCCATGGATTGAAATATTTAGACCTTAGTGACAACGAGTTGCAAGCCATACCTATAGCCATACAATCTCTGGTAAATTTACAATATTTAAATATCAGTAGAAATACTTTAACATCAATACCAGAAACAATGAAAGCACTTAAGTACTTACTTTTTCTAGACCTCAGTATTAATCCATTAGAGAAACTACCAGACGCCATCACCAATTTGACTGCATTACAAGAATTATATTTGAATGATACCTACCTTGAATATCTCCCAGGGAATTTCGGAAGATTAGCTAGTTTACACATACTTGAATTACGGGATAATTATCTTATGATATTACCCAAATCTTTATCCAGGTCAACAGAATTATTAAGGTTAGATATAGGACAAAATGAATTTCAACAGTTTCCTGAAGTAATTGGAAGATTTTTGAAACTCAAAGAATTATGGCTGGATAGCAACAGCTTAACAATCATTCCATCCACTATAAAACCTCTAGAATGTTTGATACATCTTGAAGCCAGTAATAATATGATAGAAGAAATTGCACCTGAAATTGGATTTTGTTCTCAACTAATGGACTTAAGCTTATCAATAAATAGTTTGACCCAATTACCAGATACTATTGGTCAGCTTTCCAATTTGACAACATTAAAATTGGATAATAACAGGCTTTATTCTCTTCCTGATAGCATTGGACAGTTATCAAACCTAGAAGAATTAATGCTTATGTGTAATTATTTAGATAAAGTGCCAGCATCAATTGGCTTACTTAGAAAATTAAAATATTTAAATATAGATGAGAATATGTTGAAAGCTGTACCACCTGAAATTGGAAGTTGTATAAAATTATCTGTTTTATCATTAAGAGCTAATAAACTAAAAAAAATCCCTCCAGAGGTGGGTCATTTATCTTCCCTACGAGTTTTAAATTTGGTAAGAAATTCATTGAATTGTCTTCCCCATTCTTTATTGAACTGTGAGAATTTAGTAGCCCTATGGCTGTCCGAAAATCAAAGCAAGCCTTTAGTGCCTATGCATCCTGAAGTGGATCCTCACACTTATGAACAAGTCCTTACTTGTTTTCTTTTCCCCCAAGTGCCTTTAACTCCTTTGGAAATTAAGACAGATAATGAGAAACCTGAAGCTATAGAAAGTAATACTACATCACGGCATATAAGCTTTGTTGATATGAAAGCAGCTCCAAAAGTTCCAGAAAAACCAGGTCAGTTACGAAGAGCTCCAACTCCATACCCAAAGG
Organism: Scirpophaga incertulas; assembly: GCA_036419045.1. Taxonomy (NCBI): domain Eukaryota; kingdom Metazoa; phylum Arthropoda; class Insecta; order Lepidoptera; family Crambidae; genus Scirpophaga; species Scirpophaga incertulas. The sequence goes on from CM071641.1 coordinate 13,025,659, forward strand.
AATTGAGAGCTCTTGCTAAACATGCTAGAAATATACAAAAAGACAATACACAAGATATATCTCCAGCTATGCAAAATGCAGTACAAATAAAAGCAGCTAAAATAACTCCCACTTTGCAACAGAGATTTGCATCGGATAACAAATTGCAACTAGAGAAGCCTACTACTGACAGTATAAATGAAATTAATAATAAAGAACACATTAAAAATTCAGTATATGATAATCTTCCATCTGAAAATTCATATGACAGACCCCTAGATTTAGCATATGAACCAGATAAAACATACAAAAGTGTAGATCATGCTTTGTATTTAGAAACTAATGAAACTTCTAAAAATGACTATAGAAATGAAATTGATGGTCATTGTATTCTGAATCAAAGACTTAATATTAATTCAAAGACTAATAATGAAAAGTATGTTTCAAGACAAGATATTGAACAATCTAATGTTTCAATGACTAATTTATATAGTGGTAACAATACAGATTCAAAAAACTGTCAACTTAACTCTAATTATCACAGTAACATAGATGACGCAAAAAGAATGCAGCGACTAAGCCTAAGCCCTCATGATAGACATGCTATTAATGAGGCTATATTATCCCCTCATTTTGAGACAGCTGCATATATTCCTAGAACAGTAGTAGATGATATTCATAGTTTTGAACCACTGTATTCTAGGAAAGTACTTAGCACATGCAATCAGACTGCAAAAGAAAATTATTGTGAAAGTGTATATGGGACTGAAAATTATACCCATAAAGACAAGATTTATGGTCAAAGACACTATGATTCATATAATTACCCATCCCATGGTAGTTGTGATTTGACAAGCACACATGTTAACACAGTCAGCCAAGTAGTCAGCTCAACTACTATGCCCAATTTAAGTAATTATAATAACATGTATTCATCTAATATGGATAGCCACCAGTATTCAACATATATGCATCAATCATCAACACAAAATGCAAATATTTACAAACAATCAGTGCCAAGCCCTACTTATGTGTCTTCACAGTCTCCAGAATTGTATTCTCCAACTGGTCATACGAATATCACAAATCCATATCGCATGACTGATACACCATTAATCTCAGATGATGGAAGCTATAGTCATGTTCATTCTCCTACGAGCCAAAATATGTTTGAGTTGTATGATGATGTTCCACCTGCACCCAATCCACCTGTGATACCACATCATCATAGTCCCAGTGGTGGGTCTGAACCTATGTATGGTCGTGGTCAACCTCCTCCTTACCATATTGCTGCACCATACACTAAACATGCTCAGTACTTTAATGGTTCTGGAGGATAGCCAAGAGAACGGTGCAACAATCAACGAGGCAGATACTTCTGTGGACGTTTTTAATAAACTGACAAACTCATCTAACTTGATGTCTTAAAAATTATTTAGATGTGCAATTTTAATGTGATACAATATATATTAATTGTTGTTGGACGTAATTATAAGGTGCTAAGTGATGGATCATGTTGTATTACGTGATACAATATTTTATGGTGAGGATGCATTTACTTTAAAATATTTCAATTGGAATATCATAAGTGGCATACAACACATTTATTGATGTTTCTAAATAAGAGATTTTCGTAGGTACTGCTTAAGTACATCTTGTAACAACTATGTTGTCTATAAATTGAAATTGTTAAAGAACTGTAAAATTTTCTAGGATTTTAAAATTGTAGTTCTTTATGGACATAGTCCGCACAATGTGGTTTTTCTTGACCTTAAATGTCATATAAAAATTAAATAATACAAATTATCAAATTTGATGAAAATTGTAAAGTTACAATACTGTAACTAATTTTTTGAGTTATTTTATCTTTATGTGTATCAAGGCCTGCTTATAAACTTATAATGCAGGATATTGATATTTTGCTACTTTTAAGTAGTTAATTAAACAATAACAAAAATATTGAGTGAATTTCTATTTGAAATTTCTTATATTAATCTAAGAAATATAAAGACTTCACAATGATTTCTATTATACATTATTTATCTGCAAAAATAATTTAACATTCTACAAGAAAATATAAAATATTTGAGATCTTATTCATTAAGCTTTGTTAGATTTTCCCCATGTCTCTATAAAATTGTTGAGTCTATGAAACAGATCTAACCCTTCCTATTTCTATTAGTAAAGGTGATGTTATATCTTGAAGATATTGTCTTCCAGATGAGCTTTGATTTAGAAAGATGTGACTATGTAATGATTGCCTGTCAACTAGAATACTGCAATAATACACATAAAAAAGAAATATATATATTAAAGTCGTCGAACATCACCAGATCCACTTTGAATTTTTACTGGCAGGATTATATTGCATTGTAATAGTCTGCCTACAAGGTGGATAAAGTATTTGCTGATAGTTGCAGGTAACCGATTGATTATTGCGTTGCAAGTCTAATCAGTTAACATTTCTATTGGCAAGCCAAAAAAGGATTAGATTTGAAATACTACAAGTTCAATATGTAATACTGAGTGACATAAATTTTTTATCAGTCATCTTTACAGTAAAGAATCAATTGGCCAATTATAAAATGGTTTCCAAAATATGAAATCATTTTTAGTTTAGGTTTTTAAACAATTACAGGAATAAGAAATCCCCAAATTAAACAAACTAAATGTAAATGATCAATTAGTGCTCAACTAAATGTTACTTTAATAAATATACTAATTTTGTATTTTTGAAAATTTATAATTAGTGGTATCACAAATTATTCACAAAAGAAGGAAATTATAAGTTTTCAGTATTCAAATAGGAGTTAAATGTGAATTGTCATGTGGTAAATACATTATTTATACAATACTGAGCTGGGTGCCATTAATCTATTACTAAAATTAAATTAAAGTTAAAGGTTTCATTTTTTGCAAAATGTTTTATATGAGACCCACCTAGCAAGTTTTAAAGACAAAGACGTTCAATAGATTACATTATACACAATATTATTGTATTTTTAGTACACTGATCTGTCTGGGCTATTTAGGATCATAAAAGTAATTAATTCAGTTTGTACGAGAAAATATAGGATTACAGGTAAAAACTTTACTTCGTATGGATGCACATCGCCAATTATTATTACGACGGCCCTGTTAACGTAAGTTAACATTAATCCTTTATATTGCATGTTTTATATCATTGCGATAGTAATCTTATCCATAAATACTGTTGATGTGTGTTCTGCAACTTTTCCAAGTCATGTTAGAGTTGTTGTTAGTCCTGGGTTCCTAACTGTGGGGTAATACTAGTATTTAAACGGGTAACGACTTAAAAGGCGGCTCTCTAAATGCCTAGAGATTTTTCATTTCTTCCTTATTTTTATTGTTAAGGCATCATTACTGAAATTCCTATTTTTTTAATATTTCATCTACAGTGAATATAACTAATACGCTAGTTAATTTTATATAAGTACATAATAGTATTTATCTGTTTATTAACATTGAAATGAATAAGAAATATTTGCCAATTGCAAATCAAAAATTATCATGATTAAATATCACAAAGTAGATTAGGTACATTCACTCCAATTTTTAAGTTAAGTATTTTAGAAAATATTATTTTTTTATTAACTATTATATTTTATAAGTAAGAGAACAAATTATGCAAATGTAATTATTTCTAATTATAAATAATTTCTCATCAATGAAATCTAGTCATTATGCAATAAATAATATACATGTATGTGCTGTCACTTTTTTTATTTGGGACCATAATGTAACGGAATTTGTGTGAATTTTATTAAAATAATAAAAGTAATACATATTTTAGTTCTGTTAGTGATTCTATTCTACCATAGGTTACATATAGAAACAAGATTATTTCATGCTCTGATATTCCATAATACACAAATTCTATATATTGTCGTTCCTTCACGTTTTTTATAAGTTTCTTGCACGCAGTTAATGCGAAGTGTATGACTATGTCGACGACGATATATCTTAAGTTTGATTTTAAGTGTAGTATGGTCAACGAAAGCTGTCACTAAGATATGGCGGAATATCAAGAACATTTTAGCCGTGACATCGTATATACCCTGAATGAAAGCAGTTGCTACGTTTCATAAAATAAAAATAAAAAAATAATGGTATTTCTTTCAACTAAAATGATTGTGTATTGTATAGTCGATATAGAGAGTAAAAGTTTCCGTAAAATTGCTACCATGTCTTAAATACGGCTTTATTTGGCTAGACTATACTAGCCGTGAATAATAGCGCAGTCTTTCCGAAAAGTGCTAACAGATCGGTCGGGATTCCTTCCTTTGGTATGGTTTGTAAAGGTTTACTTACGTATGTTAAACTTTCAATTATTGGCTTAATAACATCTGTTAGAAAAGATAGGTTGACTTTACTGCTTATCTATAAACACTGCTTTGCTAAGAGAAGAAAAGGAAGAATCTATTAAGCAATTTTAAAATATATCCGATTTTTTACTTCTTATCAGATGTATAAAACACAATACCAAAACGCTACATTGTGTAAAGACTGAAAGAAAAAACATATCATTTACCTTTGTATTTCCCTGTAAGTTAACTATTATTTTTGTATTTATATATTTGCTATTATTACTTTAGTAATTTGCATTATAATAACAGTTATTCAATCACCAAGCATTATTACTCATCTTTGATTAATCAAGATTTAACGAGGTATTTTTTTTTATTAACAACCGTTATGAATAAAATATTATATTTATTAGTTAGTAAAGTAGTAATTTTTATGTTGTACAGGGCTATAATATAATGACACCTTTGCAATTTTTCTTCCCATGAATCAGATTAAAAATATCATCTCAAATTGTATAATAAAAATGCCATTATCCTTCACGCTATGGGATAAAGGATGTTATATACAAATAAAAGGTAAACATCGCACCAGAGACACGAAACTGAAATTCAGGCAATTGGCGTAATTTCATTTAGTCGCATAACAATAGTCAGTGAGTAGAGACTACTTTCCTCGCTTCGAGGTTATTTTCGGGTAGCTTAAAGCAATCTCTTTCGGTCCCGTACTTTCTGTATGTGTTTATTCACGAATAGTTTTGTAAAATACTAAAAGAATGTACATGCAAAGTAGAGTCTGTTTTTAAACGTCGCTCAGATTTTTTCCCTCTGGAGAAGAGAAACAGAGAATACTCATGGATACTAACGCCATCAAGTGCCACGGTGATTATCGAGGCGGCTCTACTCCAATTAAACTCAGCCTGAGCTGTTTGTCTTAATGACTCTAATGGCTTGACGTGATGGATCGCACAGTATAAAGATGCAACATATATAGTAAAACATTATTGCTATGGGATATAACTCTTGGCTAGTTGGCTTTTAGTCGTCGCTACAACGTATCTGTAGTTAGATAATAAATGTCACAGGGTGGAATGTATTTTTTACTAAATAATAAATACACCCTGTGTCTCTGTTAATTGTTATTTTTATTAAAAAATACTTGAATCTATTCAGAAGCAGTTTTTACCCAAACTATTTCTTATTTTAGTTCTTTGTTAACCCATTACTTATGCTATATATTATGCTTTTATTGTTTATTACGTTTATAAGTACATCAAAAAAGAAAAAAATAAAGACAAAAAAAATATTGATGAATTAGTTTACATTCCGTGAAATGTTGCGTCTACGCAACGTTGGGATTACTTACTGAACATAAATTTTAGTAGTCGAATAACACTGCGTGAGTGAAATATTTCAATACAATCAGCATGAAGATGCACTTGACACTTTTTACACATATAAATTGTTGTACTTCTACATTGTCGACATCTTTATTTATTTCCTGCTCTTCTATGGCATGAACAATATTATCGAAGCGAATATTGGATGGTAACGCGGTTTTGGATGGTCTCCCTAGATTTTGTAGTCTCAGTGGCAAAATAGCATTTCTCTTTCAGAATATAAAATAATTTTGTGAAGAAAAGAAATTATCAAAAGATATGCGATATTTGCATAGATCTTCAATAACGGACAATATGTCCAGAACAGTTTTTTCTCCAAGACTTTTCGAAATCATTTCTAGTGTCGTTCTATTTTCTCCATCGTATGAAAAAAACCGATCTTGTAACTATGGCGTCCAAAATACGGCACCATTTCTTCGTCAATTGACAAGTTGTGTGAGAATATTTCAAACTACATATTTTTTTGGTTCATTATATTGAAAATATAACGCAATTTAGCGAATTTATCATTTTTATCTAAGTCAGCATTATCACATAAATGAATATTTTGCTTTATAGATTTTTTCTTACAATGGGTACATTTTTGTACTCATCTTTTGATAAGTACAATTTCGTAGCAGGTAAATAATGATATCCAGACTATAATAAATAATATACCAATAAATCTTTTTAGTTCTGTTAGGGTAAATAAATGACGGTTATGGTCACGAGCATACTTTTCGAAAAGCTTACAATCTGTTTCCACTTACAAGTTCTTCAATATTTTGTCATTGCTGTTTTATCACTTAAGTTTGCAGAAAAATTTGCATGTTCTTTTTTTTTCAAATTGGAACACATTCTTTGACAGTCTTGGCTTCTTCGAAGTTGAAGGTTCATTCCGGGCTCATCTTACGTATTTTTAGGCTCTCCGGGTAAATCGGCGTGGATATCATACGTTCCAGCGTTATCAGTGGAAACAATATTGTCGTAATCACCTAGCGCGTCATCATCTAGGCCTTCTCGTCTGTAAGATTGTCAACCGTCGGAGGGATGTACACGGCATCGAATTGATTGGCATCTTCTAAATCATTTTCCTCTTAAGAAGATAGTGCTTGTTTCCAAAACATAATGTTTCAACTTTTCACTTTTTATTTACAAATTTTGGTACACTTAGTTATCGTTTTTTTTAAATACTATGAGACACTGCTAGCTTGACGTTTTATGATCGATTAACTAATAAAACAAAAGAGCTTCTACTCTTTGAATAGGAGAACTGATTGTTTGTAATAAATTTGTAACATCAAAGGCAAAATGTGTAATAATAAAAACTTACTATTGTTTGTCCCAACGTTGCGTATACGCAACCCTTTCTGGAACTGTAATATAAACAATGTGTGTAAGTAGTTTGCAACAAAGTGATTTATATTATAAGATATCACTTAAGATTTATACAGTGTAAAAAGTTTAATTTTCATTCAATTAATATTTTTTTTATGATTGAATGAATATATCGATCTTGAGATGACTCAATTACCAGTTTTAGAAAAATAAAAATGATATGTATATGTTTTTAAAAAAACCATTTAAAAAAAAATATTCATCTCAGTTCTTGTTCTTATGGCTTATAATAATTAGTAGCTTATATTTCGTACATTTATTTCCTTGTTATTAAAACATAAAAAAATAATAATATGAAATGTTGCGCTTGCGTTGGGTAAAGATTGGTGAAATCTTGTAAATAACATCATGCAACGTATTTTTTCCAAAATTTTATATAATATCTATTAGTATTATATTTTAAAATTCAATTAACAAATTGTACTTCATGCTAATAGCATAAATAATGGTAACAAAAAGGGTTTTCACCCATTTGGATAGTGTCATTATGACTTAGATGTTTGGAAAGCTTTGTAATTTACCTAAATAAAACTATATTCTGAATATTTTCAACATATTTGTGAGTGGACTGTGTATATGTTTTACAATAATGGCTTTATCATATAAACGAAAAAGAAGTTATGATTTTCACGTTACAAAAAAAGTATGAAAATCGCTTTTGTTGCTACCAAATAATATATTTGTTAAAATTTTGGACTGCTATTTTAACCCCGAACTAATTTTACATTATATATTTTGTGCATGATACCAAATAACTAAAATACTATGATACTTCCCTATATCTACAATATTTGTATTAGTAAAAATTATACTTAGGATGTAATAATACCTGTAAACCAAGCTATGGTTATTAATTCAGAATTATTAATATATTACAAGTTTGGATTTTTTTTTCATAATGTATTTATCAAGATAAGGATCTTGATAGAATTATGTTTTGTACAACTGTATTTATCTATCCCTACGAAATAATGTTAACTACTTGTTTGTGCTAACATAAAAAATTAACTTCAGTACCTATTTACAAAATAATATTTATAAATCTATACAATTGTGGTAAGTAACGTCCATTTTATGTCTGATTAAAATCCATTATTTTTTCTAAGACCATCATTAAATTGAATTTAATGTACTTAAACAATAGTAATTACGTACGAGTACCTATAAATAAATAATTAGTATAAATGAATGAAAATGGGTGTATAGGATTGCAATAAAGCTATGTAGGTAATTAATATAAAATAATATATTTAGTCCGGCCGCTGACAAAACATGGAATAAGGTTCACTTTTGGATTATCATTAACACCTCCAAAAAAAATCCAATACAAATTAAATATCTCAGTTATAATAAATCATAGCACCCATACAAAGTGTTAATAAAATCTAAAATATTTAATTGTTTAAGGATTATTCAAGGATATTAATCTAAATCACAAAGTACCTAGTTCATTTATAGAATCTGTTCTATGTTCGATGCTGAAACAACTCATTTTATGTATTGCGCAATTTCATTAACACCATGAATGTACTTTACCTATTCTAGTGTGTAAATATAAGTTTATTTTTGTGCCATAGTGATTATTACGTAAACTATCATATATGTACAAATTTTAATTTAATAAACTGTCTTTAGTGACAATACAGTACTGTTCGTTGTTTCTTGTGTAGACACAAGAAAATTACTTACTTCTAGAAGAATATATCAAAATGATTGTTCTGCTCCCAATTTTCTAATTATAAATGTACTATAAGTGAAACGACTTTGAACTCTTTGACTTATTTTATTGTATAAAATATTTTTCGAATCAGGGTTGTTTACAACTGTTGCAACCATAAGAACTAATTGGTAAGACTATAACAATAAATGGCAAAAGAACTTAGTATAATTTTAATAATCTTTTCAGATTTGTAAATAAAGTATGATAATTAAATTAGTTACAGACAGTAGGAAGTGTGAACAGTTTCATGTTGTTCTGTATTGATTTGTGTTCACTTACTTTTTAAATTAAACGTAAGTTATTTTGCTAATGTCATCTCTACTTTGTGCTTTTACTTAGTGACATCACCCCGATATTTTTATTTATTTATAGTTACACGTTTCCTAAATATTTTATTAGTATGAAAGAATTATGGGCTATTGTGAATGGGGCCTAATATCCTTCAACAGTGTACAGTACCTAACTTTATTTTTATTATGTAATAGGCACATACATAGATATATTAGTGTTATTGTAAATCTGGCTACTTAATGAACATTGTGCAAAAGTAGACCATAAGAATGTACGGGGTTAAATTAAAATAAGGAGCCAAATTTTCAGCAACAGTTACCAAAAAAGTGAATCGCAGATACTTGTATGTAGATATTATGTTTGTAATTTAAAAACATTCAATTATGTGTCGGATTTTCTTCTTTACTGGTGCCATAAGACCTTGTTTGCGTTATTTTATAATTCTGTCTGTGGGAAGTAGTCTATAGGTTTCGATTTCCCTGAGAAATACTACAATCAGGGATTTGCTTAATTTTTAGTTAAAAAAACGACAAATATTTAGATGTTCATTTCAAGTACCTACACGTATTCCCCAAAAAAGGGATCTGTTCCTGTCTTGACAGGCAACAAAGTGAACCTATAAACTCTAATAAAAATAATTATGAAACTAACTCATTTATAGATGTCTTGGTGATATTTTAGGGCTTTCCTTATTTTTTTTATTCTACAGAAGTTTGGCTTCATACGTTAACTTAACCACGTGACAAAGGAGTTAAGTAAGCTCATATTTAATGATAAAAAAAATTCTACGGTGTTGTACCTGTCTCATTAATATTTATTGATTTAAGTAATTCTCAGCTTTTTAATGTGATTTTGTTCATTGGAAAAATTAAATGGGGTAGAACATAAAATAAAATGTTAGAATCTTTGACAGTTTATTTTCTTATTACTTAATTATACAGTATCGTATATAATCTTCAAAGCATTAATGATGTTGATTACCTTACTATCATCATTATTTCAGCCTCACGTCCTCTGTTAGAAATTACCCTATAGATAGCGTAAATGATTTATTCTATAAATCGCAAAACTTAGATAATTGAATGAAAAACAAAATATTACAAAACTTTTTGTATTTAAATTGTAATTATTTAAATTAAACAAACAAATTTTACATATGTTATATATAGTGCTCGGAATAGGTAGTTTAATTTTATGTAACATGGATAAACCTAAAATCAGCGTGATTTCCGGGACCTTAAATAATGCGATGCAATGGAACTTACAGTTATTGTTTATTTGTAGGTTTATAGGAGTGAGCAGAATGAAAAAAATCATATTCAGATATTACAGATATTAATTGCAAGTTTACAATATAAATCAAATGTAAAAATAAACATATATTTATATTAACATTAAAGTACATAGTGTTGTTCCGGTGGTGTAATTATTCGTCTTCGAATTGAAGATCGCCAACATAATCATCATCGTCATGTTTATTATAATACTATGATTTTCTCGGCATTATTGGGTGTCAAGGAATTTCTTTTCATATTCATAATCTATTTATAAAGATATTCCTATTATATAAGATGTGTGGTGTGACAAGGATGGATAAGATAAGGAATGAGTACATAAGAGGAAGCCTGAAAGTAGCGCCAGTGGTAGAAAAAGTAAGAGGAAGTAGATTAGCATGGTTTGGACATGTGATGCGGAGGGATGAAAGTCATGTCACAAAGCGAATGTTGAATATGAAAGTGGAGGGATACACGGGCAGAGGAAGGCCGAATAAAAGATGGATCGATTGTGTGAAGAATGATATAAGAATGAAAGGAGTAAGCATGGAAATGACGGCTGATAGAGAGGAATGGAAGGAAAAGATCTACTGCGCGACCCCAGATAATGGGAAATGGGCAAGAGGATGATGATGAATCTATTTATAAAGCGAAAAAGATCTTTCCACGTCAACAGAAGTTAAGGGAGCATATCTATAACAATTTTGTAAAGAATTAGCGTAAAAAGAATTATTACAATCTCTGAAAATAGTAAGTTCCCAGGCATATCCATACTATTGATGTCACAAAATCGCAAGTATCTACATAAAATTAAACTACCTATTCCGAGCTCTAGTTAAGACTATACAAAGGCACCTAAGCCGTCGACTCTGAAATACCAGGCTCATTGGCTAGGGTAACTGTTTCATACTTTTGTTTGCCACAAAACAGTAGTTCGCATTGCTGTGTTCCGATGAGAAAGATAACTTTGTGAAATAATTACTGGGTACCGAGACTGCATCTTATGTCACAAGCAACGAACAGTGTTGTTTTCGTAAAGGGGTTTTAAGTTTTCTGCAAATCATATATATGCTCCATAGACTATACTATTAGCGACTTTAACCACTTACCACCAGGTGGGCAGTCAGTTTTTCTCTAATAAGTACGTATTATACATATAAACTTTTCTATTGAATCACTGAGGTGGTCTCTGCCTACCCCATTGGGAACAAGGCGTGACATATATGTATGTATGTATGAATCACTGTCTATTGCTGAAAACTATACAATTCGTTTAATAGTTATTAGCGTATCTATATGAATTTAAAGTGACTTCATTTTATATTTTGTACATAAAATCTTTAATAAATTATGTTTTTTTTTATTATCCCATCTATTTTAACATCAAAAGATATAGTACCTTGATTTTTTTTTACATTTTTGAAAAAACTACTTAATGAAAATGTGCTAAAATCATATTAGATGAAGTCATAAATTGCTATAATGAGAACTGGTAATGTACGATGACCTTAATAGTATTTTGATGCCTATACCCAATCAATGTATTTGTTTTAAAATTCAGTGGGATAAACTTACAACACAGAAATATGGTAGCAAGTCATGCCTATAGCGTTAGTTGAATACTAGGTAGGTAGTTATTTTTATAGTGATGAAGGCTCGAGGCTGCTAAGAAAATTAGTCCACTAGTTCCAGGTCAATAAGCAGCCTGTATCACTAGCTAACGAGCGACAGACAGAAAAATAACATATTGTGTTGGAAATGTGTAGGTTATATATCTACTAGTTGAAAAATGTTGGTTCTTTGAAAATTATACAAAAAATTACTAATATAAATAATTCATACATGTGCTACGAAGTGATCTGCAACATAAACATTAAATAAACTTGTAAACTTGTAAAATAAACATTAGATACATGTTTTATAACAAAAAGTCAAAGATAATTCCATATTTTTTGTAAATCTAAATATGGTTGTGACATTGACTTTTGATTTAATACAATTTTTTGTTTCGCAATTAATTAACTCAATTTGTACAATTGGATACGGGCAGAACCTCTGGTTATTTCACATATGCCCTTAAAGCAGTGGTGCATTGCTCATTATTTCGATGTATGATCACCGGCCTAGTTAGCTTGGAAGGTAGGTAACGTGACCTAGGTTCATGCAGAGTGCGGTCGGTAAAAGTCAGATATAAAGCCTGCAGGTGGTTATTGTTTGCCATCACATTTGCCATCTTGGGAGAAAAACGCGAGCATTTGCTCAAGAGTAAATTGCTGGTTTTTCGCTACAGTCCCTATGGTACTACACACAAAATACATCAAAGTAATTGTTTTATCAGATTTTATATAAATAGGCATGTCTGCTTATAATGGCTTATCGGAAGTCTCAAAATCACTCAATAAGTCATTGGAAACTAAATAAATTCTTCAGACTGATCTTTTTACCAAACATAACCATTCTAATCTCGCAGTTATTTTGGCCCAATCATCGGAGATGTAAGCGGAACTTGTGATACTCCACAAAATGCTGCGTGCATTTCATGTGAGTTTTATTGTTCTTCAGATCATTAACTATTAGGGCCACTAGGGTGAAAAAGGGTTTCGATTAGTAGCCACTAGCCACATACAAGATGACAGAGTGGAGCCTATTCCCACAAGGTGAATCTTTAATCTGATGAAGGTCACAGACGCTGCAGGATGTGGGCAAAGCAGACTAGTCATCGATCACAGGAGAAAATATATTAAAGGTTTTGGTTTTATTCTAGCTGTTTTATCTACATTAGACAGGTGTAGGTAATAAAAATAATTGAAAAAATACGCGTCACAATTATTTATTTCACATTTTAATATTGGTTACAAGGTAGACTTTCAAGAATATTCTATTAGTTAAACTTATAATTATTATTCATTATGCAATTAGATTTGTGTATTTTACTTGTTTAGACAGATTTTCTTGACAATGTAAAGTAACTTAGAGGCGAAAATCGAAGCAGCTTCACTTGTTTTGGAGAGCTTGATTCTTCCATTGTTTAAGAATAACTCTCTTTAATTATTATAATTTTGATAATTTTATAGCAGATTTATTTCTTGGTAATGTTTCACCTATGTAGTGCATAGTTTAAAGTTAAATCAAATAAATTATTTAAAGCATTTTGGGTGTTTAAGTACTTTAAAAATGTTTTCTATTAAATATTACAAAGATGTTCATGGAATACGTTCGTGTATCAGACGAAAAGATGTTTTACAATCTTCCAATATAGATTTGTTACAACTCACACTTTCTATTCTACATCACTGCAACACTGATGAGGACAACTATTTTGCTGATTCCTCTTGCGGCATTGGGAAATTATAACATCTAATCAATTTCTCCAAAAACGTATTTTCAATGTTTTCAGCTTCCGGATCAATATCCCTTTCCTTTACCATTGCTAAGAAAAGAGAGTTGGTTGCTGTCGGGCGGTTGTTCTCTGGTGGTTTCTCAATATTCCGAAACCCTCGAAACCCTGTTGGAATTTGAATATTTTCGCCTTGCTTCATAGGTTCACTAGTCAAATTTCCTGCTACTTCATTCTTTTCCTCCTTAGATGACTCGCATTCCTTCATTGTTTCCTCCGCATTGTTGCACCCTTGATTTGAGACTTTGTGCATGTCCTCAGAGTAGTATTGATCGACTTGTGCATTGTCTTGTTCACTGACATTAAAACCACTCATATTAGACTGCGCGTCGCTTTCCATCTGGTTTTATTGCGGTTAAATTCTTGTCTGCTATCTTGATTAGCTTTAGGAATCGAGTTCGAACTTCGGCGTCACATACAACATTGATCTCAGGTTCTTAAGAGTAGCAAAGAGTGGTCTTGTTGCAAATACTTTTCGATAGTTTACAGAGTAATAAATAACTTCCTTAATTATGCACTGTTTGTGTATTCGTTAAGTGACAAAAGCAGAATAAGGTTTTTGTACACTCTACAGTTTAACCGAGTCTATAAATCGAATATCGACAAAACAGATATTAAATTTAAAGAAATATTACAATAAATTTGAAGGTAAGCAATGTTTGACTAGTACACAATGAAACGATCCTTGGTGTACTGCAAGAACCAAGCGACTATCCACGTAGTGCCTACTTATGTAAACAAGTTCATACGGGGAATCGATTAGTTGCGCGCGCCACTTCAGCGTTTTACGTGTTTAGTTAGAAGTGCAACCTTACTTCAAATATTATCAGCTGGTTGGGAATTAATCAGGTATTTATAAAAATGACTTCATCCTAACTATTAACTTAATCGTGACACGGTTTGCTAACATTACTGAGAACAGAAGATATAAACAAACGATGATGTTAACTTATATTTGACTATTTGTTAGAGCTTTACATACACTATTATAAATTCATGTATGTGGTTATAAGAGATTATTAATTGAAAGCCTTACTTGGATCATTGTTATTATTGTACAAAAAAGCTCTATTTCCAGCAATTTAAGCAAATAGGAGATTTTTTATATATACAAATATTTCATATATTGTCTTAATCAATAAAAAGATATTGACTGACAACAATAATAATAAAACGTCAAGTGGTTAAATTGTCGCAATTCGATTTCAGGTTTGATAATGCCTGGTGCAAGGCATAAAATTTTAGGGCATGTGCTCTCCGGTTTCTGTCATAAAATGAACCGACGCAAACCTTTGCACGGAGATACACTGGACACACCACTAAATAGATGCCTCACTACGTTTGACATCACTCTTCTTGGTAAGACCCTTTTTTTGCAATATTTTAATATTACCCTGAATGAATGTGTTTGATAATGACCAGTTTTAAGTTTTTTTACATGTAAACTGGAACCTTTTTATTGTTACATATTAACAAACTAGTAGACAGCCCACCAACCACCAACGAACAAATGAATATGGCGGTTCTAGTCACCTATGGTAGATTTGGTTCCTGTGAGATTTGCAACAAATCCACAAAAACTGCAGTGTGCTTTGCTAAGCCGCCACAGAAGATATAAACTATCGGTACACAGCAATTTCACTATCTTACTCTTCACAACGATACATAGCAATACGATCATTGCTGTTTTACAACAGAAGCAGATAAGACTGAGGTACCAAAGCTGACTATCCTGGTATAGTCTTCCTCCGGCAAAATTGACACTTTGCTATGAATTGTTTGTTAACAAGTGTATTTATACTAAATCGAATGTTAAAGTGATTTACAATACGATCTGTTGGTATTTTTCCGAGATTATATTTTATGATACGATAAAAATCATTACACAAAGAAATTTATATAATAATTTACACCAACAATTAATTGAACGAGCAGGTAATTCGTAGGATAAACTTATTTCTCTATTTCATCGTCCGAGACCAGCTTCCAACTCGCGTAATACAGAATTTTGTTATAGGAAGTAGATATTTTCCCGTGGTAAAAATGATAATACCGGGTGGGCCATGAATTAGTTATCTAATATTTTAAAAATACATAAAAAAATTCTGCAAGAGGTATTAAAAAACTTATTTATTATTCAAATAGCTAATATACAGGAATTTATTTTTAAAAAATAACATCATTTAAATGACCTCCCTCACGATTACGGCACTCCTCTAAACGAGATCGAAAATTTCGATTACTCGTCTGCATAAAGAACGAGAAATCGTTAATATCTCTTCTCTGATCCTAGCCTTCAACTCTACTAGTGAAGTTGGTTTATGAGTGAAAACACGATGTTTAAGATATCCCCATAAAAAGAAATCGGCTGGCGTCAAATCAGGACTCCTGGGTGGCCAGGGAATATTGCCCCCTTTTTTTTTTGAGGGCGAAAAATGCGACCTTGCGCACCATGACACCGCGCTGGCAAGACGCGGCCGTGTGTGGGGCTCTCCGGTCAGGAGGACCGGCCTACCCACTAAAACCCCCCCGAGTTCTCTGGGCCCATACGGGGCACATGGCGGGGTGCGCTCTCGCGATTCGATCGCCATGTGTCCCGGGGCCGGGAATATTGCCCCTGCGAGAAATGAGTTTTTCCGGGAACATCTCTTTAACGACTGGCAAGGCTTCGTTAGAAGCGTGGCAAGTGGCTCCATCCTGCTGAAACCATGTGTTCCGATTATATCCAGCAAATTCCTGCAGTTGTGGGGTCAAAAACTCCCGTAACATTCTCACATACACAGTAGAGTAGACAGTGACCGTACGGCCGTGAGAATCCTCAAAAAAGTAGGGTCCAATTATTCCTTTGGCTGAAATTGCTGCCCATACAGTTACCTTAGGTGAATGCAATGGCCTTTGATGTTTAGCTTTAGGATTTTCGCTGCTCCAGTCCATCTGCCGGTTTGTTTGTTAACATGCCCGTTGAGATGAAAGTGGGCTTCGTCGGAAAACAAGATGTTGTCGAAGTTACGAAAGCATTCCAACATTGTTTCAGCATACAATTTGCGTAAATTTAAATCGTTAGGCTTCATTCTTTCACTAATTGTTTCTTATATGGGTGCAATTTCAAATCTAACTTCATTATACGGCGTAAAGTTGTGCGCGATATTCCTAATTTAGCTGAACGTTTGCGAGTCGATAAATCAGGTTTAAGTCGAACTGAATTTGAAACTCTCTGCACATTCTCTTCGCTTCTTGAAACACGTGGTCCGCCCGTTTGCTTCACATTTAGTGTCGATCCAGTCTCTTCAAACTTCTTTACCCATTTCTTGATCAAAACTGGACTTTGACACTGATTTAGATCATGTAATTTGTATTCAACACGAAATAAGCGCCTCACAGTAACAAGAGATCTCCATTGTTTAAATAAAATTGCTTTACGCAAAAAGCGCGCTCCGGTCCCGTGAAACGATCCATTGCGACTAAATTCCGAAAAATGAGTTACACGCCCGCGACGCTCTGTTTTGCGCGGGAAATCAAACTCAATTCATGGCCCACCCTGTATGTGAAATATATCCTATGTTATTCAGGCATAAAGTAGGTAGTATTCTAAAAGTAAAAGAATTTTCGTTGATATTTATCATTGGTATTTTAGTATCTACTGTTAAAAATACTACTTACTACACGGCAAATACGAAGATCGATCGATCGAATGAGATGCGTTTTAGAAAGTTAATTTGGGCAGAAGGCTGAAAGTTAGCTTGCAACAAGTTGGTGGTTGTTGTAAAATTACTAGCATGCACAGACTTTCTTACATTTATAGTTATTTTGTGTTATAGGTGTAGGCCACATGGTTGGAGCTGGTATATACGTGTTGACGGGCACCGTAGCCCGTCATATGGCCGGTCCTGCTACGGCACTGAGTTTCCTCCTTGCGGGGGTCACGTCTACTTTGGCAGCATTATGCTACGCGGAGTTTGGAACTAGAATTCCGAGAGCTGGAAGTGCGTATGCATACACATATGTTAGTCTCGGAGAATTTTGGGCATTCATTATCGGCTGGAACATCGTGCTCGAATACATGATTGGTAAGAGGATATAAATTGAGACTTATATGCAACAAAAAATAAATACCAAGAAACAAATAGGAGTTGAATTGAATATTACGATGGCGTTTAAAAAGGGAAAAGTCTGCAAAAAATTTTATAATCAGCTATATGAACTCAGTAACGGTCAGAATTATTTAAAACTTTTCTATATATTTAAAAAGTAAGGTAGCACATTAAATACGCACTGATGTAATGCTGCTTTAAATTTCTCAGGCCAAGTAATAATTCATCCTATTACTTACACAAAGTGCGTAATATTTATTAAATCATTAACAAATTTAACCAATATCATTGAAACTTTTGCAGGCGCAGCATCCGTAGCAAGAGCTTGGTCAGGATATTTAGATGCGATGTTCGACGGGGCAATAAGCAACGCCACAATATCCATAACTGGAGAAATGCACGAAACACTACTTAGTAGATATCCGGATGTCTTAGCATTTCTTATATGCATTGTAGCCTCTTTAATCCTAGCGGTTGGAGTAAAAACATCAGCGTACATAAACAACGGTCTTACTATTCTGAATCTACTAGTAATATCTTTGGTAATTTTTCTAGGCTTTTACTATGCCGATATTAGCAACTGGTCTCAGAAAAATGGTGGTTTTATGCCATATGGCTTTAGTGGTGTGCTAGCGGGCGCAGCTACATGCTTTTATGCGTTCGTGGGATTCGATAGTATTTCAGCATCTAGTGAAGAAGCAAAGGACCCATCTAGATCAATTCCGATTGCCACTATTCTCTCCATGGCTGTAGTGGCGTTTGGTTACATTCTCGTGGCGATAGCACTTACTCTTATGGTACCGTACAAAAGTATAAATCCTGAAGCAGCTTTACCTGCTGCCTTAGGTGCGGTACACGCAGACTGGGCTAAATATGCAGTTGCAGTGGGTGCCGTTTGTGGTATGACGACAACCCTCTTAGGTTCCTTATTTTCATTGCCTCGTTGTTTGTATGCCATGTCTGCAGACGGTTTACTGTTCGGCTTTCTAAGTGATATCAGTAATAAATCTCAAATCCCAATTTCAAATCTGATAATATCAGGTTTTTCCTCCGCTTTAATTGCTTTACTTTTTGACTTGGAGAAACTCGTTGAGTTCATGTCCATCGGTACGTTACTAGCATATACTATTGTTAGCGCTGCAGTTATAATTCTTCGTTATAGACCAAGCCCCATAGTAGATGATAAATCTTTCGGAACACCACAATTAGATTCACCGATTGACAGGGAGGACAGCTCCGCCACTGGAACTCCAGCTACTGATGGAGGTTCTTCGTCTTCCGAGGTATGTTGCAAAACTGTTTGTTTCAATATTATACTATTTTTTGATTTATAATTGAATATTAAATGTTGCATTTTCAGATGTTCGAAACGTTAACAGTGGGTCGACTCAGACCCCAATATGCATGGCTGGAGCCTTTGGCTGGCGGCAGGGCGCCTGGCGCCGCTGTGTCTGGTTGTGTTTACACTTTTACCATCGCAGCTGCTGCTTTGTGCGCCCACAACCATTTTCTAGCGGAACCTGCTGGGCTGTGGGCGTTACTACCGGATTTTGTTCTAAATTTAATAATTATTGCATGTAAGTTATAACTACAGAATAATAAATTAAGTGATAAGTGAATCTTTGATTAAAAAGGGAAAAAAACGGACTGAAGTCAGCAGTGGTACCACCGGACGTGGTATCGTCTATAAAACTGGCATTTCAAAAAATTGCGTTATAAAGACTTTAATTTTACAAAGTTTATATGAAACTATTTATTGAATTTTGCTAGGAACACTTAAACTTCATTGAAAGCTGTACTATCAAAAAATATTCGTTAGATTAGTTATATATTATTAACTCATATTAACTAGATTGTATTTTTTTTTAATAAAATGTTCTTTGAAAATTAAATGAAAATAATTTTATTCCGATTTTCAATTTAAAACTCCGCTGAGAAAATATTTAATACACACCTTAAAAAAGAATTTCTTCAATGTTTAATGTCCATAAACTTTAAGAGACAAATGTTAAAGTTTATATCATAGTATTATTTTTTATAGCATAAAAATCATTTTCTAGTCTTACGTATCAAACTACATACTAAGTACAGTAAATACAGAATGAAGTTCATGGTTAAATTAAATCAGAGACAAAAAGGACAAAGAAGACGGGAAAAACAAAAGGAATGAGTTTTATGAAGAATAAGTACCTACATAACAAAAATACATAAATAATAAATTATATTAAAAATTAAAACAATAGTCAGATTATAATTATAGCTAACCATTGAGCTGTATAATTTACATACACACACACACACACACACAACTATAGGAGGAGGCAGAGATTTCAGTTTTCTACTTGCTCCGATCTAAATATACTTTTTTAACTTGCTTAACTATATTTAAAGTTTTCATACGCGTCATTTTCATTCGTATGTTAAGTATACAATTAGATCTAAGTTTGTTCTTTACTAAGTCATTTCTAGCGGAAGGGGACAAAAACCTCTTACCGTTATTAAGTTCTCAGTCATGCTTACCATTTTGTTTGAACAAATACAAACTATAATTATTCTACGTTCAAATTTTTCTTCTCTTTCAAATATCATAACTTTCATTTTGCCTTGCTTCCCACGAATGATATGCCTTATTTCGTTGAGTGGAACCTTTTTCAGAAGTGATATTACAAATATTATATATAATTATATGTATTATGTAGTCTATGTTTGACAAAAATCTATGATTTAGATTAAAAGTTAATTCTACATACGAATGTATTAAATGCGTATAATTTGTTAATTTTCTGGCTTGAATATATATTTGTAAATGAAAGTATTCTTTTTATATACACCAAATATGATAATTTAATTTTATAAATGTCGTTGCTTATTCACGTTTCAGGTATGGTGATAATCCACGCCCACCAACAAAGTCCTACACGGCTGCCCTTCCGCGTCCCATGGGTCCCGTTACTGCCCGCAGCCAGCGTCTTGTTAAACGTCGAACTCATGGTCAATTTGAACGCCCT
The DNA here is from genome assembly GCA_036419045.1 of Scirpophaga incertulas. NCBI lineage: Eukaryota > Metazoa > Arthropoda > Insecta > Lepidoptera > Crambidae > Scirpophaga > Scirpophaga incertulas. Next base: position 13,046,521 of record CM071641.1, read on the forward strand.
CACTTGGGCCCGATTTGCTATTTGGATGACTTTCGGTTAGTATGACGATGTTATTTAAATGACAATTTAATAGCGACAAATAAAAAAATTATGTACTTTAACTATAAGTAAACCTCTGACTTATAGCTTATCTTCTATATTCCAAAAAATATTGTTATATCTTCCCTTAAGATTGAAAGTCTGTAATGAAAAGTTTAAAGATATTCATGTTTATGGTGGGTGCATAAAATTGGTGTATGATCTAATATATTTTCTGAGGATGTAGCGGGGTTACCTCTATTCACTAATATTGGATTTAATTTGATAAGTCCTGGCCCGTCTCACTTTAATGCGCCGTAATAAATAGTAACAGATATAGATTACGTGCTTGAATATTTTCCCATTTCAGATTAGTCCGCACTGGAGACGAATTTTTGAAACAATAGAAAATCAATTCGCATTCGAATTCGTGAGATTAGTATACGAATTACCGAATACACTATTTCTGCACTGTCATTTCGTGCGTTGTGCAACGAGTGGTTTAATCCACTCGTTTTTGATTTCTACTAGTAGAATATCCAACGCTGAAGTGACCTTGACAGTGATCAGTTTCACGTGTGGGTCATCGCCGGTTTTTTGTTTTTGTTGTTGTGATTTTTAATTTTTCTGCGTGAAACGGAATTTAATCAAGAATTTTTTTTAATGATAACACTGAATTCGAGTGATTCAAAAATCTATAAAATTGTAAGCAGTAGAAAATAATTTCGCGCACTATTTGTATTCATATTCGAATTCCAAATTCACGTCTAATGATTCAAAAATACGTCTCCTGATCTGAAACATTACATCCTAGATGATTTTAATTTAGCTTGTTTTAATATGTATTTTTATATAGGTATAGGAACGTCACTTAGTTTGGCTGGGCTCCACCGCACTTAGCCTCATGATTGGGCCATTGTACGCAGGAACGTCACTTAGTCCCACATATAAATTTTTCTCACTTTGATGAATTTTGAAAGGAACTTTGGAAGGAAGATATACTACTGCAACCCCAAATAAATTGGAAACCAGTAAGGTGAATAATGATGATGAGTTAATTTTATGAATGAACATCATTACAGGTTTGCTATTGTACTTCCTGTACGGAATACACCATAGTAAGTTGGGCGAGGGCGTGACCGGGTTGCTGTCGCGGTCGGGCAGCGGCGGCGGCCAGAGCGGCTGGGGCGCCGTGGAGAAGACTAGCGCACTAGCGCGCCGCGTGGGCCGCCTCGGCCGCGGCAGCAAGAGCGACGACCGCAAGCCTATCATATGCGACGAGGAACTGGACCGCCGAGAACCGTGATTTTAAATAAACAGCACTGATCAACTCTAAACCGGCTGACATATCTTGGTCTAAGATCTCTTGCCGCTTACACTTTTGTCATGTTAAGAGTATTACCATTCAAGATATAGCTGTCCATTTTATCGACTGAGATTCGCAACCAATTATAAATCAAGATTTTTTTCTCTTTATTCCAAATCAGCTGCAAATAAGATATCTTTTTCTAATCGTAACTGAGCATCCTGAAGTGTCTCTAAGTTTCGCTGCAAGTTGCATAAAAACATGCGTCATAATCCTTATTTGTTATTGACTTTATTAAAATATTAGCTAATTTGCATAAAAACGTTTCAAAAGAAGATAAATCTACCGATCGAATTAAACTAGTTATAATAATTCTGTCGACCGTTTTATGGTAACCCGTGCGATTATTTCATCCGATTTGGGTTGCCTTTTCAATATTTCATAAGCCTGAGATTTGCCTGATCATAACATTAAGTCGATTTATGTTTCGTTGTATGTTTTTCTATTATCATAATAAAACAGCAACGTAAAAAAAGCGTTGTCTCTGTTACATTTAACACATCAAATGCTCGTGGTGAGGCCGCAGTATAGGATATCCCAGAAAATAGATTATTGAACATCAAAGTTACATTTTAATTTGGAGTGGCATCAATGTTGCAATGTATGCTTCAAACATATATCCAATATTTTTTCAACCTATTCATTAGAATCTCAAGTATTATTATAATGTTATGAACTAATAATCATGTCATTTCTATTTAAAATGTAAACTTTAATTCGGGTAGTCTCCAGCCGCACAGTATGAGGAATGATATGAGATGAGGACTATTTGATCTTGAGTTATATGTTTGAATGAAAACATGCAGTCAAACATTATTTTTTCTAATTGTCTTAATTAGATTGATGTTAGAAATTATTATTTAACAATGATGATCCTTGGATCTTGATTATGTACTTTAATTATGCCGGTATTAGAGTTGATCTGTGAGTAATCTTATCACAACACATGAAGCGCATTTACTATACGGAACCAATGAGCATCTGTAATTGTATTTATTGTAGTTGTTAACTATCAAATTTTACTCTAGCTCAAATTCTGATATAAAATTTTGCCAGTATAAAAACGGTTTGACACATTTTTAGTTAAAATGTGCGAGAACAACAAAATCAAAAAACAATACATTCTCAAAATATGAAAGTATGATATTAGTATCTCGCGTCAAACGGGTTTAAATAAATATTTAAATATACAAATACGTTACTCTTATGTCCCTTTAAACAATAAAATAAAGGCCCGATATAAATGTTATAATATATATAAATGTTTACCGTGGGAGAGCCATGCTTCGGCACGAATTGGGCCGGCTCGACCGGAGTGATACCACGGCCTCACAGAAAAGCGGCGTAAAATAGCGCTTGCGCTGTGTTTCGCCGAGTGAGTGAGGGTACCGGAGGCCCAACCCCCCTTTCTCCCCTTATTCCCCTTTAAAAGGGCGGCAACGCATCTGTGGCTCCCCTGGTGTTGCTGGGTGTCCATGGGCAACGGTTATCGCTTACCATCAGGTGATCCGTTTGCTCGTTTGCTGCCCTATCCTATAAAAAAAATGTAATGTATTCAAGACATTTGAAATTTTTGAAGACGGTACTGATTTGAAAATGGACGGTGATATTAATGTCAAATATACCCGAGTTTAAACCAGACATGGTTTTTGAAATATATGGCGTCCTTTTAGGCTCTTTAGGTAGGGGTATATTTTTACCTTGGTCTTCTGGGTAAAATTTCGTTAATGACTTTGGAATCAAAGGTTCAGCTTGTTTATCAAAAATCTTCAAACTTTATAAATTATACATAAAATTTACGAGACTATACTTGTTAATCATATTATTATGAAAAAGAAATGTAACTTTATTCATTAGATGACACACTCTATATATTTAAAGGATTTTGATATGTGTTATAGTTTTGGAATAACTGCTTCGGTACCTACTGTCTTTGATGTTGCATTGTAGCTTTTTATATAATTGTAATTCCGATATTCTCGCCCTTTTTATTATACTATGTTTAAAAGTTGAATATTGGACTTTTGAAAATCAAAATGTTGCCAAATAATCGAGATAAAATATCAGTAAGCTATAAATGACACTGAATAAAGATGGCACAAACTGATAACTTTGAATGATAGACTGATTTTATTTAATAGTTATTTTATCCGTAAGAGTATCGCCTCAGTACCGCATACGAAATGAATACTAAAGCTATAGAAAATAGTGTCTGTTCAACGTCAGCCGCTTGTCCAAATATGTCGAATATTTGTATCGTATTGTGTGTAACTAATTCCCCGCGCGCGCGCTGTGTACCTTGATTCATTGACAACTTACTGTTACTTGTAATTCTAGATTCTGAAACAAATGTTTTCTTAATACAATACAGTAATTAATCAAAGAATATATATTATGTGCATATTGCTTCGCTTAGAGAATACTGTGTTAGTCTAGTCTCTAAATTATAAATAATATTATTATTTAATTAATACTAGTTACATAGCTAACAGTCAATAAATAGACTCGAGCTGTCAACTGTCCAAAGATGGCGGAATTCTAAAATTTACATTATAATAATTCAACAGTTTTATTCATAATTTCGTTTTCATGCTTTTTCCAATTCTGATATATTTGAAGATGAATCCAATAAAAAGACGATCATATAAATCTGTTTCGCAGTTTTTAAATTATAGGTGATGATTTAACCCTATGTCTAATTTGTTCTGTCCAGTGAGCAACAAGCTAAGCTTAACATTTGCACTACGAAAACCGTTGCTATTATGAGCGACTTAAGCTCAGTCTTAAGTTCAACAGGTAAAGTCAGATATGTGGTGTGTTAATATAGAGAGGATAACATAGAAAATTGTGAATTAACAAACATTAGTATTTATTACATCATAAACAAGAGAAATCTAGAATAAAAAATAGTCATCTATTTAAATGCTGAATCAAATTATTTATAACAGAAATAATAATTATGATAAAGGTTTTTTATTAATGAACACAATGAAAACATAATGAATGAACTTTAATGATAGATCATAATGTAATAACATATAGCTTTTGAATATTTAAATGAAAATATAAAATATATGTCAGTGACATACGTAGCATCAACAAGCATAAAATGTTATTAACATATTAATAAAAAAAAATATATAATCACAATATAAATTATTCTGTAAAAAATAATGTGAAGTTAAATCTTATGAATTCTTATTTTGTATTTAGACTTTTTTTATAGGAAATAGCAAAGAAGACACGTTTATTCATAGTGAAATATTTATTAAAAAAAATACTGTAAAGTATAATATAACTAATATATAGATCAAAAATTTAAACAATTATGATTAAATTACATAAAGTGATCGTCAGTCTGTACTGTGTGTAGTATGTTTGATTTTCGCAAAGTTACAATAATATCATTTCCACATCATTCACAATGATCATTATTAATACTATGAATACATGTTATTATTCTCAAATAATATGTATTGGTTGCGCAAATATTTTCAGATATGCTGGTATTCTAAAAAGCCGTTATTTTTTAATTAGTATTTAGCGTTTGCACAAAAGTTAACTTTTTTTTAAATATGTACTTCCAAATAAGTGCTCATTTTTAGATTAAATCAGGTGGTTTAGGACATGTTGTATTAATAAATGTTTAAAAGTAATTTCAACAGAATAACTTTTATTTTTACTTTTTTATGTTGAAAAGTAAATTTATTGTTAAGAACATGAATATAGAACTGTTATAATTATATTTTAAGTGTTGATGTGTTAATAAAATAACAATGAACATCATTCCAGTCTGTTTATTTCATAACAATTTTCTTTATACTAAATAAAACTATATTTAACAATATTATTAACATGCACGTTTAAAATAACATTAACAAAATGCATTAAGTTTTAAATTAATCTGAGTGCATCGGCACCTGTATTATCAACTAGTGTTGTAGAGTTTATCACAATCTCACATATAAATCTAAACCTATTGGCCATTTTTGACAAAGTTAAATAATTAAAATAAACAATATAACACTCTTTCACCGACATGAACTGAGACACAGAATTGAGTCAAAATACGCTATTAGTACAGTGTGCACGATGCGCTGTGGTCACGGCACTGGTTTGTGCGCCGCATAGCATCGGGAGGCCCGCGATCTAATCCCCACCGTGTACCAATGTGTTTTTCGTTCCGAATTTCATATGTACATTTATCCGACGCTCCTACGGTGAAGGAAAACATCGTGAGGAAACCTGCGTACATCTGCGAAGCGATTCAAAGGTGTACGTAGTCAACCAACCCGCACTGGGCCAGCGTGCTTGACTAAGGCCTAATCGCCCTAACGTAGTTAGGGTAGGCTCGAGCCCCTCGGTGGGGATAGCGTGTTACCTGCTCGAAATTTTGTTCTAAAGTTTGTATTTCTCAAAAACTTTCGATTACAACAATTCATTAAAGGTCTTAAACGTATTTTTCTTTTATTAAATATGAATAGGCCATTTATTAAATTGCACTACAACGGATAACAATAAAAGTGACGTGCGCTATAGGTGAAATATTGCTCAATTGATGGTTGATAAAAAAGATAAATAGTTTAAGATGATGAATATATATCTATCTGTGTATAAAAAGTTCAGATTTAAATGTATGATGAGTGATATATAGATTACTGTACATCTCATCGTAAAAGTCTTCTCAAGTCACTACTGTGATATTGATTGAAGCATTATTGCAAGCTTTGCACTTCAAAAAGTTATTGACGATTTAAGAAGTTGTCAAGTAAATATATTATATTTCTGTACAATTATTATGTTGATTTTTAGCATAGTTAATTAACAAAAAAAAATGTGCACTACCGATTATACAGCTGTTTAGTAATTTGGAACCGGTATTATATTACTTATATTTGTGGATCTTCCATTACTAACATTGTGGATTATTATCTCTAACAAGTTTGTGTTTATTCTTTCTAACATATAATGCTACGTGATATAACAATTTTAAATCATATGTGTACATTCTTATATTGATTTATAATAAATAACTAAGATATACATTTACGAAAAAGTTTAGATTTGCACTTAAATGTCAAAACATTGCGAATAATTTACCGCACCTAGATAACAGGGCTATCTTTTATACTGCTAATACGGTAATTCAAGATGCCACTAAAAACATACCCGGTAACGCTACTGCCAATATATTCCGCTACATTTGATATTATATCATCAATTATCAAATGTAGAGCGGCGGTGGCACTATGGTCTCGGCACTGGTCTACGAATAGGATGATTCGGGAGGCCCAAAGTCGATCTTGTCATATACCAATGTGTTTATCGAATTTTATATGTACATTTATGTAACGGCGAAAGAAAACATCATCAAAGGAAAAATTATTTTGACATGTGATTATGTCTATGAACTCTTTTTAAAAGGAATTTGCTATTATCAATACTAGTAATAAACCAATTCGACGCGCGACTTTTGTATTAGACATTTACTTCGAATGTTGGATGTAATCATTTAGAGTAGGTACTTATATAAAATCAAAATTGAATTATATTGAATTAATAACAGGCCATCGAAGTGGATACGAAGTTCCAATCTATTAATGAAGTGGGACAATAAAAAAAATATGACACGTATTTCTTAGACTAGCCGATATTACGGATTAGTATTGAAACAAAGTAAATGAAAGGTATAGAATAGGGGATTACTTCTCAGTAGTAAACGGAAAGCAAAACTTAGTAAAATAAAGAAACTTCGCAAGTTATCGATTATTTGAAAAACATACGCCTTCTTTTTTCAGATGGCTAATTAAAAAAAACACATGTCTATTGTGTCATCCTTATTGTGGGAGTCATGTCATCACATTCAAAGTTGAATTTTACTAAAACATTATAATAGATCAAAAACACAAATTTAGTGTCGCTAATATCTTAATCTACTTCCGTGTAATAAGACATACAAATTCGTAAGAACAATCACACTCATGCGCTTAAGCGCGTGTACGAGTACTACTTCAATAAAACATTAGAACAATCAATCGTTCTCTTTTTTAACCTAACGCCTTTAGCACACACAACCTGTGAACCACAGCGCGGTAGTAAAATGTCAACTCTATGTTGTGGCGCAGAACGTTGCGAGTCGCTGAGCAAACAACATCGCGCAAGAAGGTCCACTAAAAAAGTAATATTCTATGTAAATTATATATACATTATTTTATTATTTGGTATTATACAAAGTGCCCATAAATAGTCACACCGCGACACATTTATATAAATATCAGATTTTACAATCCAGAGTATTTTTTTTTGCATTGTATTGTTTAATTTTGATGCGACGTTGCGTACGTATATTGAAAATTACTTTATTAAGTATTTAATATAAATTCCTAGGTAATATCTAGGAAATTTCTCTTAGTGTTGTAAGTGTCAAAGAAATTAATTTGGGGGTTCCCGGAAGTCGCTTCGCGTTCCCGGGGGCTCCCTACATGCCTGAAGAAGGTCATCCCTGAGGTTTTTAGTGGGTGGGCCTCCCCCTTCTGGGGAGGAGAGCCCCACATAACCGCCGGCTCGCCACAGCCGGGGTATGCAATTCATTTTCCTCAGAGGAACAAAAAAAAAAGTGTCAACGATATTAGTATCTTGAAATACATATCTTTTGCAACTCAATATTGTTTTATATAACAGTTAGATTCAGTTCGTTTTCAGTTGCATTTTCATCTATAACACAGTCAACTAATTTAACAACATCCAGAGTTTATAAGAAAGTAATGAAATCCCATTTCTGTTAAATAGAGCGATAATTTAATCTCTCTACTTGTACTTGTGGACGGATTTATACAAGTTAGGTAACCGCAGTTCCGGGTGAGCTAAAGGCCAAAGACATCTTGATTTGCGCGGTCGAGCCAGCGATCAATGAATTAGTATCGGAATGTAAGTATGGTAAGCGAGTCTTATCTGTTGTGGCGCGATATCTGCCAGGCGCGGGCGGGCAGGCGCTGCAGCCGGTTGATGGTGGGCCGGCCCCACTGCAACCACGCGAAGCCCACCACCAGGCAGATCACTGTCTCTATGTAGAAACCGTCGATCCTCGTCTCACACGTGCCATCTTTGCTTTTACACAACTGGAAATGATAGATAGATAGATAAAACGTTTATTCAGGCAAAAACAAACTAAACACAATGTATACACATAAATAAAAATCTAATAAAAAAAAACACCGGTAGCACTCCGGGAGTGTCGGCAGAAGTGAAAACTTCAATTTTAACGTTGTGTTTAATTATAAGTACAAAAGTACTATCATTTATGAGGTATAATACAATGTTTATTTGCGCTATCGTACACAAATATGACAGACATTTGGAAGTTTTTACCCATACAAAAAGTGCTCAGCGCCGCTAAAGAAGTTTTCACTCCAAAAACAATAAATTTCATAATGTAAAACTGACATAACTCGTTTTCTATTTGTATTATATTAATTAAACGAAGAAGAAAACCCCCCCCCCCCCCCCTACGTGGCTGTCATATACAATGAAAAATCTGAAATTTGGCTCTCTTTAATTCAATCTTGCCCACCCCTGGTATATAGTATCTGCATATCGTGGTTGGGATTTTTAATGTTTTAGCCTACCACCATAGAGCACTCAGTAATTTCATAAAAGGCGAATATATATTTGCACATATTTAAGAACTTGTCTAATTCTGTAGCTGTTTTTATTAACACCACGGTACGCGCAACGTATACAGGTTTGTCAGATTGTATTTTACGATGAGGCCACTGTGTGCCGTATCTTTTGTTAAATAATAGGTACAGATTAACGGCTAACGAATTCGAAGTAATTGAACGTAAGTAAATAATCCACAGGTATTTTCTGTCTTTGAAATATGAATCTTTATTAATTAACAGTTAAAGCAGCAATGCCCAGTTAATAACAAATACAGTATACGTAATTATTAGCGATGTGCCGAGTCACTGTTTTGGTGGATCGAGTCGATTCGAGTCAGTTTATACGGTATTCGAATCAGGACTCGATTCCCTGATTCGAGCCCAGTACTCGAGTTCTATGTTTGGTATTCGAATATTTCTAGACTCGAGTCTAGAAATTCGAGTCAGGAAATTCTAGTCTAGTCCAGAACTAGAGTCCGATTTTAGAACAAAATCAAAACAAAAAGTTGCATGTTCAAACTTGTTTGTAATATTAGGCCCGCGCCCCTTCATTGCTTTATGTAGTTTGCGAGGAAAAGCGAGTTAACCAAACTCGAATACTAGACTAGTCAGTAGGACTCGAGTAGCGAGAACGAAACGATTCTTCCTGACTCGAGTACCGGAATCGAGTCCAGCGTACTCGAATCAAAATAAATTGGTATTCGAGTAGGCGAGTCCAAAGCAGGAATCGAGTCTGACTCGAGTTAAACCGTACTCGCTAATAATTATTAACACTGTTAACAGTTGCTGAAAATAAATTATAACTTACATCTGCTTCAAGTTGTGTAGAGCACGTGTTGTCGGTCATGGTAGCCAGCGAACATTGCTTGAAAGTTAAATGGTCAATGGCCCAGAGTGCGAGTGTATTGGGCCAGTTAGTGCCAAGATTGGACACGGTATTGAGAAGTGTCATATAAGTGCCTCCTACCGTTGGATCAGATACCTTTGCATAAAACGCCATCACAGCGACAAACATACAATAGAGGCATGCCTGAAAAATCAATTTCATTTTACTAGTTGCTACATGCAATCCCCATAGGAATGAAATTTCCCATAGCAATTGTACTAATTATAATTTTTCCACGCAGATTAGAATCGATTCAGCTGTTGTTATCGGAATTTCCCACAGGAAAGTAATTTCGCGAGAAAAAAAAAATCTTGTGGCATTTTACGAGTTTAAAACTATCCATACAAAATCAAATTAAATCGGTTCAGTTGTTTTGACTTGAAAACGTAACAGACACATAGTGTCTTTCGTGTTCGTAGCTTTATATGAGACATTTAAATCATAAATATGCATGGATTGACTCATTTGTGTGCCACAGTTAAATATTATTTACATGACAAAAGTATCAATTTCTGGTGTTGCTCATCTGTAACTGTTTTCAGCACTTTATACATCTGCGTCTACACAGACATGTCATTGAAATTAGTAAAGCACTTTTACGCTCGTCAATATTTATATATATAGTCCAGTTAAACTAGATATTCCAGTTTGCATTAATTCCCAACAAGCTGGATTTTTGTGCAGGCCTTAAATACGCCATTACAAATGATATGTCAAAAGTCCCCATCGCTCCCGCTTGTGCGTTGTTTTTTATTCGAGGTCAAAGGTCGTTTTTGGCGTACAGATGTACGCAATAAACACACCAACAGAGATCTGAAACAACGAGAGCTAACGAAAAATTACGTCTAGTACGCCTAGTTCGCCTAGTACGCCTAGTACGTCTAGTACGCCTAGTTCGTCTAGTACGCCTAGTTCGTCTAGTACGCCTAGTTCGCCTAGTACGTCTAGTACGCCTAGTTCGTCTAGTACGTAAGGCCTGTAGAAAAATCCGGCTTGTTAGGAATTAATGCAAACTGGAATCATAATTTAGTCTATTTTGACTGAACTAAGTAATAGAATTTCATGCTAATTTAAAAAAAATAATATATTTCAGAGCTCAAGTGGGATCTGTACTGAGGTTTCCGCATCAGCATTATAGTCGGATGTAACGACTAAAACAGGAAGAAAGGCAATAAAGACCAGTGTCATCTACATGGGTACTTCCGCCTTACTTATTTGCGCAAAATAGCAGTGTTCGCAATACTATGTGAAGAAAGATATGTATGTATGTGGATTGGGTGACCTACTTTTTAATCTTATAAAAATTCAGGAACATTTAGAATGACATAGACTGATTATGATATGTTCAATAAAGTAGATAACTCAAACCATAATTTAAGAAAACGTTGCAATGTATATCACAGAATATAAAGCCCTAAAGCATTTTTTTATTTTAAATATTTAAAAAATCCGGTTTAATTTTTTTATAATTTATGGGGGTTGCAAATGTACAATGAATCTCACAGAAGTTGATTGTAACCACTTATCATCAGGTGGTAAGTCTGTTACTATAACAAACATCAATAAAGAAATAAAAACAATAGTACTTATTATTTAAGATATAGTGGGTCAGTACTTATGAATTATTCATAAATACAATAAAAATAGGTGTCAAGATGCTATATGAAAATTTTATGATATATCAATGCTATATGAAATTTGATATTAAATTTGTGCTTTACTAACCTGATGAAATATGTATAGACACATGAGAATAAAGAGATATGAATATGAAGGTCCTGAATCTCCAAGAAGACTCGGTGTCAATGCAACTAGTAAAGCAACAACGGGCCCAACTAACAGTCTTAATGGAAAAGCCCTCAGCCATAGTGTGAATGGTGTTGGGCCTGTGGTGTGTTTTGCTAAAATCTGAAAGATAAATAAATTTTAGTTTTATACCCTTGGAAATAAAAATATTTAGTACAAACCACTCAGTGCAGATCTAAAAACCATTACATGTTGTCTGTGACTACTAAGGGTAAAGTTACCACAGGACAGAATTATATATACAGCCTGGCAAAAAAGTGTAGAAACGGAACTAATTTGACCACAGACTAGGTATGTTCTGTTTTCTTTGTTTTGTGAATCTTGTTTTTTTTAAATCTTTGAATGTTATTAATATTTATTGTATTGTGCATTAGTGTTTTCGTTTTTACTAAATTTTTACTAGTGAGAATGTTTATTTCAACTAATTACCTAGTCTATAAATGGCTCACAAGCGCCCCCATTATTTTCTACATTTTTTTGCCAAGCTGTAATTGTTTACTTATATGACTTTTTGTTTAGCTTAATTATATCAAACACAAATATAATAAAACCAGAATAATGTTAACAGCAAATTCCTACAATTTTTATGTTGATCACTTAACAATAGCACACAATAAAGTGGGCATTTTAATAAACTTACCACTGGCATGATTATCTGTACTGGCACTAATGGGACAGCAAGTAAAGCTAGATCTTCACGTGGTACTCCAGCTTCGACAAGTTTCAATCCTGATACAGCATCACTGGCGCAAAATCCTAACTGGGTAAGAAATTAATATTAAAGACTGTATACTTCTAGATAAACTTGAAAATACTTGTTGTTGCAAGTGTTGTAATATGCAAAACTGTCACAATTTCAATCAACATTAGTATAGTCTAGTGGTTAAATGGTTAGCCTGGATTTCAATTCTCGACTGGACACAAAATTTTTGTGCAGTTTGGATGAGAGTAGGGCTTTGGCACTGTCGACTGTCATAATAACAATGTTGCCGTATTATTGTATTCTGAGAATTAAGATGTAAAACAACCAGTTCCTCATTTGTTATAGAAACCAGATAAAGCTTACTTCTTCCTTTAGTCTTATCATCACTTGCTATTAGATAAGATGAAGACCAGAAGCCTACCTATCATTTATGTAAAAAAACAAAAAAATCAATAATAAATAAAAATACGGTTTTTTAACATTGCCAACAATCATTTTAGAATGTCATAACATTATTCAGATAATATTTTATCAAAAATGTTATTTATATGAGTAACTATAAGTATTCCAAACCATAATATTGACTGAGATTAGTTGATTGGTAGAGAGTACCTTGTAGCATTAAATTGGCCTATTTATTGTATTTTTATTGTAAAATAAAGATTGAAATAAATAAATAAACATTTATATGAAGAATAACGAAAAACCATAGAGACAAATTTGTAAGAAAATCTAGAAACTTTTTTAAAATATTTAGTAGTTATATCAAATGTGTACAATAAGCACACAAATATTTCTAGATGTTAAATCTAATAAAGAATATTGTATATTTTTTGAAGATAAAGATTTATCGAAAAGGAAAATAATGAAGGATTAACTTTTTAAAATTTGACTAACCTTAGCAGTAAAAAGTACCAGTGCCAAAGTTTGAACTGCTGGTAATTTCACAATTGTGTATAATTGTTTGTATGCTTCCACAATGTCTTTCATACCTTTTGTTTGATTTTCGGTATTTTTTGGTGATTCATTAGCTTCATGTTTTAAGAGGGCAATTAGTGTGGTTGTTGCAATGAAAATCCAACCCCAGAACAATAGAAAACTAGCAAGAGTAACCATACCAGTCTCTTCAGGTATTGTCCGAATGTATTTATTACAAAAGTATGAAGATTCAAGTGCAAGGAATAAAACATATCCAAGGAAATAGCCTGCGGTTTGTCCAACTGTATTACATGTAGAAGCATGACCTACATTACACCTGAAACATTTGTAAATAATATAATTAAAAGTATTTACCAATTCTTATATTTTACCAAGAAACATTTGGCATATAGCTCTTTACCTTTTAAGCATAGTTAATGCCCATCCATCAACTGCAATATCTTGAGTTGCAGCCAAAAAATTCAAGAACATAAAAGATGCAGTGAGTAAAGTCATAGAAGGTGCAATTGTTTCAGATCCCAACCACCCTGTTACATTGAAAGACATAATGATCATAACAATACCAATGAGGTATTGCACAGGCACTAACCATGTCTTACGTCTACCAAATTTGGGGCAGTAAAATGCATCTACTATTGGAGCCCAAAGTAATTTCAGACTAAACGGCCAATATACTAAGCTGAATTCTGCCTGCAAAAATAATGTATAAAATTAATTAGAATTTTACACTTATAGTAGACAAAATCAATTTTTCATAGTCCTCTACTTATTCCCCATAAGCTGAACTGATTAAAATATTTAGTTAATAATTTTAATTAAAAATGAAATTGGTTGGGTATTTTTTTTAATAAGAACTATGTTTGTATGGAAAATATACAACAATGTCTTCTGTTCAAGATTAAAAAAGATAAGAAAGGAATATTTTTAGAGACATAATATTTGATCTTAACCGTTTTCTTGCTAATGTCTAAAAATACTATTTATTATTAAATTCTGCTTAATGAAATCAGTATAAATGGTTCTTACTTGTTGAGTGTAAGTTATGCCACGATTCTGTAGTAACATAGGAACAGCAGCAGCTAAACCAAGTGGTATACCTTGAAGCGTATATAAAAATAATAAAACCGCAATATTGACTTCATCTCCTTTGATATTACTTGGTGAATGGTCTGATAAGGTAGTGCCATTTTCAATTAATTCTTGCTTTTCCGATACATTTTTTCGTTTAGTTAACGGCATAACGGTAGCAAATAATGCCTGCAAAAATTAAATAAGAATATTGAATATTAGCCAACACAATACACGTCAGTGTTATATTTGTCAATTTGCGAACCTTAATTTTGGAACAAATTATGATTTAACAATTCAAATAATTAACTAAATTACTTTCACGTTGTTACAAAATCACAATGTAATTATTTACAAACTCTTATCATATAAGAAACTTTATTTTCATACTTATGGTTCGTACGTAAAGCAAGCATAGAAGAAAAGCAAGAAATGCGTTCGTTGCAAAAAAAAAGGTATTTTATTTACCAAAATGACAGTGACGTTGTCATTATGATATGACACGTTGTATCACAGACAACTAAGAACATCGTTGTATTATGCTCTAAAATTTTTCTTTTTTTTTTGCTTTTTTTTTGTAGTTATGTCAGTCAGACAACTGTAACAGGTATCAAGCTATATTTTACAGACTGTAACATGTAGTGTGGAGCAAGTATATGTTGTTTTTATCGAGTATCAAGAGAAATCAGTAATTACCATTTTAGGGGCGTGTTTTGAGAGTTAGGTTAGGCACAGATATCGGGATTTGTATATGTCGAATAATAACTTATCTAACGATACTTCAGTTAGCTGTTGGTCAATGTATACAATTGAACTACCAAAATAGTTTTTGACGTGACAACGTCTTAAATTAGGTTGCGGCTGGGAGTCACTTATGAAAAAGTGTAACGCTCGGTAACGTTACGATGAGTCACCGAACGAGAGAGAGGCCCGCCGAATGCCTTGCGTCTCTCTCCCACTCAACTATGACTGAGTTTATAGGTTATGTCATACTATTGATAAATGTTGATAGTGTTAAGTAAATTATTAGTTTAAAATTAATTAATTAATTAATTATTATTTTACAAATTTTCATTAATTTCAAATTTATTTAGCAAAAATTTGAACCTTCAATCTGAATAAATGTTTTGATTTTCGAATTGATTCTTTAAAATTACAAATATTAAGAAAAAGTGGCAGATATAAGAAAACTTGATTTAAACTATGTTGAGCAAGAATTTTAACATCTAATTTAAGTAAATGTTTTAATTTTCAACTTCATCATTTACAATTACAAATTTTAATTAATTTCAAATTTATTTAGCAAAAATTTGAACCTTCTCTTGAATGAATTGATGAAAATTTGAATCTTGATTGCGTATCAAACGTTTCTAAGTCAACTACGTTAAAAGGAACAACTATCGACTTGACTTTCGCAAGACACATTACAGCAGAAACACTTCCTTTCATTTCATATTTCTCCTATCATCGTCCTATCCTCAACAAAATCACTCAAATAGGAATTAGTTAAGTTTAAGTTTACATGTACAATGTTTTAGTAAACAAAATATATTTCTATAGTTAAAATTTGTGCAATTCTTATTTTCATTCAATTCCTTGTTCCTATTGTGCAATTTAATTATATTCATATCAATAAATATTCTACCGAGAAAAAGACGTTGTCACGTAAAATCTTCGCCCGTAAAACCGACTTTACAGGCAACCATTTTTATTATTTAATGCCGGTAAAGCCGTGCGTATTTTGATATTTGTATCGTAATATGAAATAGATTTTACAATCATGCTAGTCTAATTGACTGCTATTTAAAACAAATATAATATGTATAATTAAATACAAAATGCTTTGGTGAATATTAAGGATACTATATACCGGTTTCTTCAAATTTTAATTTTAAAATGACAATAATTGTTTAGTTGTCACTCCACGGTACTAGTTTAGTTTTTACGGATTTCAGACAGACTATTTGAATTCATGTAAAGCAATCATACACAAACATTATGGATTATTATAATTGTTATTTAGGGCCACATTCGGAACATGCTTATAATATCCTTTATCCATAGAAGTATTAGTATACTAATCTGTGACCGAGTACATATATTCTTTGTCTGTGACGTTGACTGACGTTGACATAGCGAGGTTTCGACCATAGAGTAACTTATATATACTGACGTTTTGACCTGACTACATGTCACAGAATAATATTACTCTACGAATCAAATCCAAAGATTGAGTAATATATTTAAACCAACCAAAAAATCTGAAGAATGAAAGAACGAGTTTCATCCACTATTAAGTATTGAATGAGCGAGGTCATGTCAAATAACTCGTGGAAATCTCTGCGTATATAAAAAGTACTCTGTGTCATCTGTGATCTCTACTATTCGTTGGCGGTTTATATCGGTGCTTTTACCACCTGATTTAATCAGTTATTATCTAAAACGTCGCTCCTAGGATAGTTTTGGCGTAATGATATAATACCACCCAATATGAACCGTAATTGCTTACTGAGATGTGTTCTAGATTCTCATGTGCCAATAAAATTATCGCATAATACAGAAGTAACCATTGGACGAAGCAAAGTTACAAAAATTAAAGATCAGTCCTGTTCTCGTAAGCAACGTAAGTTGTTGGTTAATGTAATAATTATATAATAATAATCTCTAACTAGTCTGTAAATGTATGCCTATCAATGCTTATATTCTTACATATAAAAATAAAAATTGCCGTTCTGACGTTGATATTCGATCTTATTCTTTATTATATTCAGGTGTAAATAATGTATTTTTAATCATTACAGTTACTCTTAAAGCTGATTGTGAAGAGTGTTTTGTTGAAATAATTCAACATGGTATAAACCCTACCGGTTTAGATGGATTTGCGTTAAAAAAAAGTGTTCCTTATAGAGCTAAGCATGGCAGTAAAATAGAAGTGTTGTTGAATAATTATTTTCATGTCATTGAATTTGATCCACCTCCAGAAAATAGTGATAACTCTAAAATTAATGTCAAAAGAAAATTACCTGAAGATTATACAGAAACTAAAAATAAAAAGATTAAAGTTGAAATGCAGGACACAGATAACAGCAAAGAAGCAACAGAGAATAAGTGGGAGGAGATAGACAGAGGGGAGCTTTATGTGTTCACACCTAAAGGAGTAAAATCTAGTAAGAAAATAGCAGCATTTGATATGGATGGCACTTTAATCAAAACAAAATCTGGTAAAGTACATCCTGTAGATATGAATGACTGGCAAATATCTTTCCCAAGTGTAGCACAAAAGCTAAAGGAACTATTATCACAGGGCTACAAGTTAGTTATACTGAGCAATCAAGCACCTATTGGTAGAGGCCGTGTTAAAATTGAAGATTTTAAGTTGAAAATAGAGAGTATTGTTGATAAAGTGAATGTACCTATTCAAGTATTTCTGGCAACTGGTAAAACTTTTTACAGAAAACCTGCAACTGGCATGTGGAAGTATTTATTAGAAAAGGTGATTATTTATCCTGCTATTTATTATGGTGTTACAGTAGAATCCTGATTATCCGGATCAAATAAAACCAGGGGTATTATATATAATGGAAAATTTGCATAATCAATTTTAAAGCAAATCAAACAATATTTAAATTATAATAAAGTTTTACTATGTAATATATTTACAAGTGCAGTTTAGATAATATAATATATAAAAACTGAGCTATAACAAGAAATAATGAATATTATTTATATATAATACATATGTAATATAAAATTTTGGTTGGAAATAACTTCTTATTAGTCTTTGACGAAGTCACTGATGTGTTTCAGTTGTAACAACTGTATGGGCTCCAATACATCTCTGTCTTTCAAACCACTTAAAAGCAATATCGAGAGCTTAATCTTTTTCATTACTCTTCAAATCCTTATTCTTTTCTTCATTAGTTAATATTTGGAATCCAGGGTCTTCATTATAGCAGTTCAGCCATTCCATAATATTCTCTTCATTGCACCCTTCACCAATGCTAAGAATTTTCATTGCTTCTGGTATATCTTTAAAATGGTTGTGCGGTTTAATTGAGGAATTAGATAGAGTTATATTAATAATTTATTCCACACCCATCTTAATATTTGCAATTCCACAGAGTTTTATGTTTCTACCAGCATATAACAGCAATCTCTTAAATTTGTTTCCTTAAAAACTGACGTCGTTTCTCATTCACCGCCCTCTGTTGACAAAAGACGACACAATAGTTGCTTTCTGTACGAACATGTTAAAGTTTCAATGATACTTTGGGCCATTGGGTGCAATATCGATGTTATGTTAGGGGGTAAAAACTTAACTGTGAACTTCCCATTTTCTCGGTTTAGTGTTTCAGCGGAAGGGTCCTTTGGTGCATTATCTATCAACAACAATACAGCGCCCTCTTTCCCAACTTCCTTTTGAAATTTCTTCACCTCAGGAATAAACATATTTGCATACCATGTAAGAAAAATATCTGTGTCGAACCCTGCTTTTTTTTGGTTAGCATAATTTATTATTTACCAATAAGTAGCAGTGGCAATCAATGTGTTCCATTAGCTTTTGCGCAAACCATAACTATAACTCTGCCCTTACCCTTACGCACTTTGTGAGCAGGTGCTGCATTTTTACGACGCGATGCTAATGATCTGCTTGGTAAAGCTTTCCAATTAAGGCTTGTTTCATCTGCATTGTACGCCCTACAAAATTATAAATTTAAAATTTTATCCCAGAAATTTTTTTAACTCTTCTACAACGTTAGCAGAAAGTTTTTCGCCTTGAATCTCCAGTTCTCAAATGATCTATGAATTTGAATCTTGCTATCCATAAACAGTTCGCTTTGAAAAAATTATCACTACCATGATTTTGATTAAAATGCAATGCTTTTTCACATAACAGAGGTCCAGATGTGGGCTGGCCGCATGCTCTCTTCTGTAAAAACTCAAGTGAAAAAAGCATTCTCCAGTATTTCATTTTGAAATTTCTTCATACATTTACGGTGCGAACTTCCATCTTCTTTCTCAAGGTTCTTGATTAGAAGTTCCTACACCATATATTTGTGCCAACTTACTGCCAGATTCACAATTTTTTATACTCTTAATTATTTTCACTTTTTCATTAAGAGATAACAGTACTCTTTTTCACTTGAATATTGTAAATTTCCAACACAAGCGTGAACAAAAATGAAAGACAACCTTTTAGTTGAACGCTTTCTATGAAAATGAAACCATAACAAACTCTATCCCGCAAATAAATGAGAGCGGGAGTACACTATCGGACGTGAGAATAAACTTGTAAGGTTTCGTTGCGCTGTCAAAAAAAAATCAAATTGGCAATTACAGCCGAGATGATTGAGTCTGGATAATTGAATATTTGGAAAATCGATGTTCGGATAATCAGGTTTCTACTGTATTCATTTTTCGAATTTCATATGCAAATTTAATCAAGAATCCAGATGATGAAGGAAAATATTAAACAACTTGCATTCTCTGCATGAATGTCAATCTGCATTGGGCTAACATTATTGACTAAGCTCTAATCGTCTTAACATAGATTAGGGTAGACTTGTGCCCCTCAGTGGGATGGACATGAGCTTTATTTTTTTACTTTTGACATTAATAAATATCTGTAAAGGTATAAGCTGAATAAATATTATATTGACTTTATGCCTCATCCCTGAAAAATGTGTAGCACTACAAATAATAACAAAAACAAGTCTGTAAGTTTTACTGTAGAAGTTGCTAAACTTGCAACAAACTTCTAGGACCTGTATTAATATAGATTAACTAGGCCTGGCTAAATTAGTGTCGACATTCTTGACAAGGCCTAATTGCTCTTAACTAAGGCCCGTGAACCTCGGTAAGGATGTATATGTGCAACAATTATAGTATTAGTCAATATATGTATGTATCCACACTTTTTTGTTGTAGGAAAATGATAATATTGCTATTGATATTGATGATAGTTTATATTGTGGAGATGCAGCAGGCAGAGTAGCTAATTGGGCCCCAGGCAAAAAGAAAGATCATTCTATGGCAGATAAATTATTAGCAGAAAACCTGGGAATAAAATTTTATACTCCGGAACAGTTTTTCCTAGGCCATTCTATACAAAATGTGCCTTTTAGTGAACCTGAATTTAATCCTAAAAAATATAAATCAGGACCATTTAATGAAAATTTGATTAGCGATGATCTCGAGGTAAAGTATTAGTTTATGATTAATATTATGTCTGCTATTGCTTTTATTTCTAAGTATCTTCTGTCAATTTTTTAAGCTGATATTTTTTTCTGTAAATTTATTTATATTTAATAGCTTAAATTATGTGGATAAGTAAAGCAACTATTCATGAAAGAACCATTTATTAACAAGTTTTATTGATTGAAATCTCATTTATTCAATAACTGATATTTTATTTCAAAATAATATGGTACTGTATGTGTTTTGAATTTATATTGTAATACATATATTACAGTATTTTTAACAAACAATTCAGATCCTATTGAAGAGCACTCTACTGTTTATTTATTTACATCTAATTTTTTTTAACAGAATTAGTTCTGTTTTTCACTACATTTGCACAGGGCTGTCTGCATGACACTTGGTAAAAATCTTGCAGTCACAATGCTTTTTTAGTTTCAGTAGTCGGCTCTCTGCAAACATAATGACTCAGACACCTGCATGGTACATTTTTTTTTACAGATATTTACAAAACAGAGTATCTCTTGTTCCATCTTGTTGTTGTATTTTTGAACTCTTTCCTACTACTTAGTGCTGTATCCATTCTTACACTATTGAACCATGAATTCGTATTTGCGACTGAACATATACTAATTTTGTAAGACTATTTTTTTAGATACTAGTACTTGTTGGATTTCCTGGAAGTGGCAAATCTTTTCTGTCAAAGCAAATTGAGAAAAAGTCAAACTTCAAGTATGTATCTGTGTGTAGAGACATACTTGGGTCTTGGCAGAAATGTGCTGCAGAAGCTACAAAATTATTACAGGTATAAAACTTTTACAGTAGGTATGTGTATTTGTTTTTTGAGAATACATTAGTGTATAGTTATAGATTAAGATACATGTGACTCTTCAAGTCATCCCGTCAATGTCGTAAGAGTCATCCAAGGGAGTTTACTGCAACTATATCTGCTAATGCTGGTAAATAAGTAGACACACACATATAACAATTAGTAAAGTTTTTTCTTGTTGTGTGATGTAGTGAGGTACGCACGGGGTGATAAGATTCTAGGTTTTTGTTCAAATGTTTACACTATGCAGTTACGACTTTATGCAGTTTTTGAATAAACTCTTATACAGTAGTATTTTTTTAATGTTAATTATTTTTCTATGATCAATCACTAGTAAGATTCTCTGTGAAGATTTTTACACAAATACTTGTAATATATAGATTATAATGTTAGTGTATATAAGTGCCTAGCCTCGAATGAGCCTGATTTATAGTTGTGGACCGGGACTAAGGCGGTATTTAAAAAATACAGTGCATAGCTGATGAGAGCCAGGTCGACGTGGCAATCGCGCTAAGTGCACGATTCTTTGCGTCTTAGGGCTTGTTCCTAGTTAGACGGATCGTTTATTTTCTCGCTCCGTCTAAAGAGACAAACATGCCTAACAATCTTCACGTTAAGACTGATATTATTTAAAATTAACACAGATTTAGGGTTTTTAGATTGACATTTGCCACTAAAAGCCAGGATTGGATATAGTGTCAAACAGACACTGTGCTAATTAAAAAAAAACAGTTATTAATTATATAAACGTCATAAATAATGTCCTTGTATATATAAATTGGGATTTTAAATATAAAGAATGACAGTTGCCTAGAAAAAACCGGTTAAATCGCGGGTCATATACGTACTATAGTATAATCAATGAAAAATGACACAAAAAATACGAGGCGAAGAGAAATAGCGTCACGGTAGCCAAACAATGGCGGGAGGATCGACATCTTCATTCACTCACAATTATTATGCGACTAAAACAAAATTTACAGACTCAGTGCGATATTGGTACATATCGTCTTTTGTATATAACATTATTGACTAGTCATTTCGAATTTGCGCGCTGGACTTGGTCTGTGGGCTATACATTGTTTAACACTGTGTTAAGTAGAGGTGTGATAAATACACAATAAGCAAATTTTTGGAGTTTCTGCATGACAATCAGTTCAAATTTGATTGAAGTCAATATATTTTTAAACATAAAGCCAGATAGACGAGGCGGTTATTCTATTTTATAATATCTTGATAAATCACCTGACTCGTATTCATATGAAGGGATCTTCGTAGTATACTTGTGCATAATGTTGTCATGTTTTATAGAGAGGCAAAAGTGTGATAGTCGACAGCACCAATCCCGATGTGGAGTCTCGGGGGAGATGGACAGCTTTGGCAAAGGAGAAGAAGGTGGAATGTCGTTGCGCCAAAATGACAACCAGCATGGCACATTCGCAACATAATAATAGGTTTCGTGAACTCATGAAAATCAAACATGTTCCAGTCAATGATATTGTTTTCCATACATACAAGTAAGTGTAATTTCATAAACAATTGGTCACTTGAAGCACACAGCAGGTATTGTCAGGAAATTCCTGTCTCCGGTAGCTTGAGTTAAGTTGCTCCGCTACCGGCAGCACCCTAGGTTTAAGATTTTTATCTTTTTTTTACTAGCTATTTGTTGTAATAAAATTAAATTAAGAAATATAATTAAAACGGAAGATATATAATATCAATATATATTTTTTAGCGCATAAATAATATGAGGGTTAGGTAAAATATTAAAAAAAACCATCTATTTTCTGCCGCAGTAATATGTGCACCAAGAACTTATTTTGTGTGTGAATCGGGTTTGACTACACATAATTATTATTAACGCTATTGAGTCACAGTCCGCTAATGCGCGAGCACGACGAAGTAGTCTGGAGGTGTACTCTTAAAAACTATGTTCGATAATATCGTGTCATATCCTACTCTTAGTTGCTATCGTTTAAAACATATCAATGGACGATCGAACGAACGATATTAATTTTGACATAAGAAAGCCTCAAATGACAACGATGAATTGAATTTGACAGATGAACATTTGCAAAATAAACGTCAAATTTACGATGATTACAACGACACCTCAAACCGTATTACTTTTCGCAAATTTGACGTAAATTTTGCGAATGTTATAAATAAAATAAAATAAGTAAGTGTAAGAATTGATCTTATGTCAAAGTTAAAGCCATGCGTTCCCTCTTTATATCGAGACAATCACTCATACTCTCGGTAATCACGTGACCGAGATATCGGATTTGTTTCATAATTTAAATTGCCGAGTAAGCTGGAGGCCTTTGTAGGTCCATTGTAGGCTACATGAACAATTATTTTCTTCCATTTTTCGTGTCGTATATCATACCTTGTCTCGACATTCTTACCAGACTGCAAGGAATTTGAGTAAATCACAGATCGATAGAATGATAGTCACAATTTGTCTGTGTAATTAAGGTTTGTCAAAACCTTTAATGTGCTGAGGCATCGGGCAGTATGTACTATGTGACTTTATTAGAGGCACGCACTTTCACGCACAGATTAGTAATTTGCCATTTGTCACATTGAAAATAATTTTATCATTCAGCATATTTACAAGTTTTTGTTAGCAATAATATCATATGTTTTAAAACTGTTCTGGCAACACTAGGAAAAGTGTTGCCAGAACAGTTTTAAAACATATAATTTATGTCGTCTTACCAAATATTTACTTTTAGAAATACTTTTTATGTCCAATAATTTTATGGTTCATTTTTTTCCAGAAATAAATTCACCGAACCAAGTACAAAAGAAGGTTTCAAAGAAGTAATTGAAGTTCAGTTCACACCTACATTTGATGATAAAACAGCAGAAGAAATTTATAAAATGTATTTATTGGAAAAGTAAGGGATTGAAATGAAACCATATAATTTTTGTGAGCATTTTTTAATTTAAATGTCGGAGCAATGTTACTTCTTATTTATTAATAAATTTTATGAAATATTTAGGCCATTTTTTTCTAACAAATATAATTGATTTTTTGATCATCATACCTTACATTTTGTAATACTAGAAATAAGGCAATCTACAAAATGTATGAAAAATATTTCATATTTTAAGACACATTAATAGCAAAGCACTTGTTAACGACTGAAGGACGGATATACTAAATAGCAGATAATATAAGCATAGCTATGAAGTGCCTATTTAAAATTCATTATACATATGAATGCTGCAAATATTAGTGCTGAGAATTTACATTGTAATTATCATATTCACAATCTGCTTTAAGCTGTGATGTAGCAAGACTGCAAATATGTTGGACGTAGTTTATTATTTATTTTAATGCAGCCAAAAACTTTATTTACAGTTTTAATGTTCAAAAACAGCGACTCGTAAGCAACTTCGTACACATTTTTTCAAATTTTCTGCTATTTAAGCTTAAGGTTTAGAGTACTTTAAAGGATTTGTGACATTTGAATAAAAGATTAGGAAGTTAGGTGATAATCAAAATTCTGTGGGTTATGTGTCAATCGTCTTCTTGTTCCGGCTCGTCGTCATCTATATCAATCAAATTATCCAGACTCGAATCCGAGTCTTCTTCATGTCATCTGTAAAAAAAAATATGAGTATGTCTATTTTGGGCGATGGATACAATTACGTCGTGAATTTTTCATACACGTAATATTATTGAAATATATAACTTCAGTTCAAAAGGCTTTATGTACATCGATTTTTCTTAAATAATTAAACGCGGGAAACTTTCTTAATTGTAAATCATGATTTTATTTATTAATTGTTCGATATTTGAATGCGTAAATTTTGCAATCACTTATCTATTCTGGAGAGCACTATGCTCTGCGTTTCAGAATCAAAAATTATAAAATTACATCACAGTAGAACCAGACTCGACATAGCTCAAAGAATTGCGTAGCTTGAGTGGTGGTGGGTAGGATCCATTGCTCGTAGAAATGACGTTGGGGCGGCAAGATTCTTGACTGGTAGGCATATGACGACAACTCTGGTCTCCCGAGAGAGCCGACAATTTCGCGAAGATGGGTGGATACTAGCAGTGCAATACTGATCGTGTTAAGATCCTTGGGGTAAATCTTATCGTCTGGGCTGAAGTGATGACGATAATTGTAAATACACATGGTTAATCGCTACCCTTAAATTGAAAAAGGATTTTTTTGTAGAACTAGGCAACTAATTTATTCGCTATGAACAAAATGGATTTATATATCAAATGAATTCTTAGAACTTGTGATCAAGAGGCGAACTTATTAACTTAGACAACAACAACGAAATACTGAGAAATAAGTATGAAAATTAAAATACAATTATACAAAATATAATTAAATCAAATCTAAATCAAAAATGTTAATTAAGATTTTCCACGGTTTTGCATTCGTTGGAAAGGTCTCAGGCTCCGTGAGGCATCATAGGTAGGAACAAAAAACTGCCACTTTATAAATCTTTTTGACAGGACGAAGTCTGTCGGGTCTGCTAGTTGTATAATATATATTCAATTTTGTGTCAAATACATAGAGTATGCCTAGAGTTTAGCCGTTAAGAGACCGGCATAATCTATGCGGCTAGTTCAATTAAATTCCTTCCCGGAAACACGTCAGCAAGTGGCTTGGTCTGCTATATCAAGGCTCTGAGTGGGTGCATAATACGATGCAACACCGTCTCGGTAGGAACAACCTGGCTATGTAGACGGTGTCGATATGTGCAAGCCGAGCGCCGGACAGCGGCACGGCGGCGGCCACGGGGCGCAGCTTGCGGCGCTCTACGGCGCTGCGAGCCTGTTGCACAGCCAAGTCACCGCACCAGCGCTCGAAGCGGGCGTATATCACCACACCTAGAGCCATTGATACTGTCTTAGTTCGTTTCTAATAGTTATTCATGCAACTGTTGTATAATCAGGTCGATGGCTCCAATGTACATTCCTCTAACTCAAAAATGCCGAAATTTCATTTTTTAAATAAATCTCTTAACTATTTTATAAGCATTAAGCCCCTTAAATTTCATGAAAATATCTTAAGAAACAAAAAAGTTTTCAGGTTTACATAACGCTAAGTAGATGTACTTTTGGCAATCGTGTGATAGACATACCTCTATAACAATATAGCGGAGTGTGTACCGCGCGCACAGGGTAATTAGTATTGGCAACATTGGGCGCACCTTTTCATTTTCCCATAGTACAAAAGCTACAATAGTAGGGCGTAATCCATAGATTTTCTTTAATATCTACTACTAAAAAACCTGTAAGTACATTCAGATTTTAAGTTACATTCCGCTATTTAACACTTAGCGGTTTGTATCCTGGCAGAAAATTTTCTCGATATGCCAAAGGTGTGGCAGAAAATTTTCTCGATATGTCATATAAAAGCCAACCGGAAAAAAATACCCATTAGTCAGTTTTGTTTATACGCTCTTACAAATTACGTGACTTTACTTATTTTGTGCGACAACCCCGCAAAAAAGTCTGTCTTTTGGTAACTGTTAATAGTACAATAATTATCAGCTAATAGTATAATCTGTAAAGTATATCGCTCATTTGGAGCGACAGTGACACAAATGTAAATCAGTTAACTTTACACCAGATCAGAATAAAGGTTATTTCATAGTTCAAAACGGAATAATAATGCTACAAAGACTTTGCCCTCTATCGGACTTTTTTTTAACCAAACAAATGTGGCGTATTTACTGCCAACGCAGATGACTATGCATAGTATTTTGGTATTAATAAGTAATTTTCGCATATATTTGCAAATATGTCACTGTCGCTCCAAATGAGCGATATAGAGAAAAACAAAAATAAAATACTCAAGTAAATATATATATAAGTATACCTGCAGCAGCAAATAAACTGATGGCTGGCCACGAATCGATAAGCAGCGGCGTCAGGAACAGTAAAGCAGTCAGCATAGTGACAGGACCTTCTACGCTCTGGAGCTTCCTCGTGGCAAGACTGTGTGCAGGCTGCCACGCGCTCGTCAATGTACCGCATAGCCACACTGGAAAAAATGGAAATCTCAACATCTAGTTATTTTTATTTTATTATTTCTGTTATCTTAGAGCAGTGGAGTTAAGTATAAGTGGCATCTGATGAAAACATGGACAACCGCATGATACTATTGCTTATAGATGTCTATAAAAAAGGAAGATCAATACCTTAGGTTTCACACACAGTGTTTCAGGGCCGGTGAAATTATAAGTATATAAGATATCAGGTGCTAGTCTAAAACATTAAGTTAAGCGAAAACATCAAGGCCGCCAGAATTGAAATATGACATTTATAAAATTTATTACTATGGCGCGTTATGCTTGTACTCACCTGTACCAGTGTGAGAGGAAAAATAGTAGCCTCACACTAGGGAGAGAAAATACCTACAAATTAGGAGAGGAATTTACGTATCGTACTTTCTTGTTTAATTTGAACTGAACATATTTAATTACTTTCTTCAATGTGAAATGAAGAAAATAATTTATTTGCTGTAAGTCTGAACATACCGAAAAATTTGGCTATTTATATATGATTTAAATATAAAAAAATATTATTATTATTTATACAATTTATAAAAAAAAGATTTAAGAAGGGAATAAAAACTTTGTAATATATATAAAATGTTATCTAGCTGTAGACGCATTAGCGCTAAATAGATTACTACGTAGTACTTCTTGTAGCCTGCTGGATTAAATAATTAATATTGTGCGTCCTATATCAGTTAGGTTTCTTCCCTCTGGAGTGGTTGCGGTGGCCCGCATCCAAGTGGCAAGATAAGCCGTTACCTATGTCGGACTCCAAACCGATCGAGGCTCGCTACTATAATGACCTACCGATTAAATTCCGTTTGAGCATTGGTCATAAAGGCTACGGCTTGGATGGAAGTGAGCATGGATTTGTCGATCGACATATACCAATCTAAAAAAGCATCCACCCTTGTCACTCCGTTAGAGTACCTATCTGTTAAATTTACCGATATTTTATGGAGTATGTCTTATTTATCGAGAGTTCCATGTGCGCACTATAGGTGAGGGTGCTCACTGTAGTTACTTAATTACATTGTAGTTATCTATACTTCTATACTAATATTATAAAGAAGTAAAGTTTGTGTGTTTGTATATTTGTTAAATTGTAAGGGGTAATCTCCGGATCTACTGAACCGATTTTAAAAATTCTTTCATCAATAGAAAGCGACATTATTGCTGAGTGTCATAGGTTATATAAAAAACCGAAAAATAAAAAGGCTTTTACGTGGTAGTCTGTTTTGTAAACTGAATCGGAGAAAAAACGGTCGAATGAAAGCGTTTCTTACGAACGCTGCCTTAACTATGATAGATATATTTTTGAGTTCTAGAGAAAAGATGTGGAGCTTGAAAATGCCTACAAAAAAGTCAACGACAGCATATGTTTAACTTTTATATTTAACTTACAAAAAGTAGTTTTTTTTTTAATATTACAGTTAGAAATTAAAACATAACATTCTGTACTAAAAAAGGAGTATTAATATTATGCCTAACGAAGTGGGCACGGGTCAACTAGTAATATTATAAAGAAGTAAAGTTTGTGTGTTTGTATATTTGTTAAATTGTAAGGGGTAATCTCGGGATCTACTGAACCGATTTTAAAAATTCTTTCACCAATAGAAAGCCACATTATTGCTGAGTGACATAGGTTATATAAGAAATCGAAAAATAAAAATGCTTTTACGTGGTAGTCCGTTTCGCAAAGTGAATCGGAAAAAAACGGTCGAATGAAACGTTTCTTACGAACGCTGCTTTAACTATGAAAGATATATTTTTCAGTTCTAGAGAAAAGATGTGGAGCTTGAAAATGCCTACAAAAAAGTCAACGACAGCATACGTCTAACTTTTATATTTAAGTTACAAAGATTAGTTTTTTTAATATTACAGTTGGAAATTAAAATATAACACTCTGTACTAAAAAGTGAATATTAATATTATGCCCAACGAAGTGGGCACGGGTCAGCTAGTAACTGATAAGTTTAAAATTTGCGCTGCGCTGACATGAGAGTATTAAACTCTTGTAAATCGTTACGCCTCACTATTTCGGACCAGACTTAACGGACCAGTAACTGCAAATCAGATAACTGGGTACTGCACAAGGATTTTTTATTTTTGTCCTACTTAATTGCCACTTGATCTCAATCTTGGTGATAATATAAAAAAAAATACTTTAAAGTATATTCGTAATTAAGGAACTTATGGATGCTCAACGATTTTTCAGATATTATTCTGCTATTGTTCTTTGTGATAAATTGATGAGTTTTGCATTCAGTTGCTAATTTATTTCGTGAAGACTTTCCACATCAAGTTATGTATACAATCACGTATGTTGTAATTAGTAATTGAAGACAGTGGTCTCGGTAATGGTATCGTGAAATCCAGAGATTGACACTGAAGTTCTTCTAGATATTCGAGTTTCATACGCATTCATTGACCTATTTCGAAACTCTGGGGAAATCTGGAAACAAGTGCGGAATAACTCAAAAGTAAGTGGAATTAACCATCATAGTTGACTATGGCTGTAACACCGTAACCTTAAGTTAACTAGAACAGTAGTAAGTTCAAGTTAGTATATTAAATCCTCCTCAACATTTCTTACATGGTATGCCGGCAGCGAACATGGTGACTCTGATGGTGTCGTTGTAAAATGCAGCTGCTATTAAACCATCGGCGACCACTTGCATGACGGCCCCAGCGGCCGCCCACCTCGCCCCTCGTACACACGGAGGTATCGGTGCGCTAGACTCTGGGATTGCTGTAACCACCTAAAAACCAAATTCATAATCATTATTAGCGTCAACATTTCATGTACTGTACCGACTAGCTAGCGCCTATTGTAACTGTGCTTTACAATAGAGTAAAGCACAGTTACGCTAGCTTTTAATTGACTAAAGCATAGGCTTTAGTCAACAAAAACTGTCTGAAATATGTCAAACGATTTTTGTTTGTGTTTTATATAGTATGTACCTTCAATTAGCATCATAAACACCCTGCCTTCATCAAATTGTTAAGTGCAATCGATGCAATGCTTTTCCTCCAATCAATTCTATCAAATACTTCACGTATCATTTTCTTTCTTCCTATCTTTTAATCAATCTATAGTTCTTTTGATCTTCTTCGGATCTTCCTCTACATGCTTATTTACTTTTATCCTAACTAATATTATAAATGCGAAAGTAACTGTCTGTCTGTCTGTTACGCTTTCTCGCTTAAAACTCTCAACCGATTTTGATGAAATATGGTATAGACAATTTTTAGACCCTGAGACAGAACATAGGCTACTTTTTATTTCGAAAAAAGGTATGAAGGGGTTGAAATATAGGTTGAAAGTTTGTATGGGATTTCTTAATTTTAAAAGATAAAACCGCGAAACTTTATATTTAAGCACCTGATTTAAACATTTGTTCTAGCATTTTTGAAATTTCGACCAGCTAGGGGGTGAAACAAGGGTTGAAAGTTAGAATGTAAGTTCGTCAAATATCACGCCATAATAAACAAAAAATCAAATTTTACCAGTGTGGGGGTGAAATAGGAGATGAATTGAAGATAAGACCATGAATCTTGGTACATAAGACATAAG
Organism: Scirpophaga incertulas; assembly: GCA_036419045.1. Taxonomy (NCBI): domain Eukaryota; kingdom Metazoa; phylum Arthropoda; class Insecta; order Lepidoptera; family Crambidae; genus Scirpophaga; species Scirpophaga incertulas. The sequence goes on from CM071641.1 coordinate 13,077,611, forward strand.
GGACCAGGATTGACAAAAACTAATTTCACGCGGGCTTAGCCGCGGGAGGAAGCTGGTAATTATATAATATTGTTCAACGAGATGAGTTAATAATATCAGCATCGTTAATAATATCGCAATCTGCTGGCTACTGATTCAATAATTGTTCAAATGAACAGCTAACAATTTTATTGAAAAACACCATTCAACTATACATCTTCATGTCGCCTAGCCAACTGGTTGAACACAACGCTATGGATAGATGATGCTCAGCTAACTGGTGAAATGTCAGTTTGCTAGGTTACCCCATCATATACCTCGTGGTAACTTCAATAGAATTGGAAATCATTACTGTCGTAGCTTGATCATGGTGACTCTGATGGTGTCGTTGTAAAATGCAGCTGCTATTAAACCATCGGCGACCACTTTATTGCACATGTCGCAATCAAAGGTATGCTTACTAATTTTGTATAAATATTATTTTACATAGAACAACAAAATATCTGACAAGTTGCAATAAATTATCTTAGTGCCGAATTTTACAACTCTGTCATTTCTTTACAAATGCGTTTTTGTTGGAATTTTGATTCATATACTTTTAATGAGAGTAATTCGCATGGTTTTTGACACGTAATCAAAACTATTAATAAATATTTAATATTTTATCACGACAATAAACTCGTAAAAATAATAAATACCAGGTGTGTTGTGTTTGACTACATATTGAAAGCAAAATAGTTGTCTTTCAAAATATTGGTATTTTGAGCGTTCCTATTCAACTATTCAATTACAAAACATGGAGTTGAAAAGCGTTTTTAATAAAGTTGTTTAATTAAATAGCTATTTTAACCACTCGACTACGTTATTAATATGGGAAAGTGAAGTTGCAGAATTAATTCGGCTGCTATCGCAATGCTGTCCTGTAACAGTCGGTGCTGCTCTATTTTAGACGAATTTTTTGCTTTTGGTGTATATTTTATATAGGAGACTTGCAGCAGCCCAGTAACCCCACAAGAACCACAACGTACATAGAGACCATTTGATATACGATGGATTGTAATGCTATCCAATAAATACTGCCATATCTATATTATTACTATCGGATCAAAGCGATGTGAGGAGAAATAAGTAAAACGGGGTATCCAAGCAGACACCCCCGGAGTAAATGTGAGATTAGATCTTCACCATTCAACCACAGTCTACCTATACTATCAGAAAGATGAAAATGGTTCGTATTAATGAATAGGTTTGAATAAAAAATCTTAAGTTTCTATTATCCTTAACAATCATAGTAATTGGTGGATATATATATACGTATATCTGTAAAGCGACTTATTGTCATTACGCAGCTCTTTGCTAGAACAGTAGAGAACGGTAATCTTTTGATCAGTTTATTCCCATGTTTTGTCATTATACATGTAGTCCTGCTGAGCATATTTAAAAAACCTTTTTATTGTAATCACTTACTTGTATTCGATCTCTATATTCTTTCACTACCGCATCTATGTCTGTGGAGTCGTCTCCTGAAGATATTTCTGGTTCGCTTTGCTCGACATCAGACGCTACATCCTCTTCCTGTGCAATTGGGATGTTTCTGGTGCTACTACCACTCGTAGCGTGAGGTGGCTCTTCTGTTGGACACCCAGCGTACTCATCCAGCAGAAGACACTCTCGTTCTTCTGTTTCTGTGGGATGAATTGTGATAATTACAATCGCACATTATCTGTTACTGTTTTGCAAACATCGGTTAGGCTATTATTCTGAATAATTTACAGTATGAGAACAATTTTACTATCACGATAGAGAATCACCTCCTTCATATAAAGTTTATATCTGCTCGATGAATTTTTACGTGCTGATTTCATCAGCTTTATATAATAATACTATTTGCTTATCAACATTTTATATATTTGTCGTATAAGCGATTTTGTAAAATTTTATGAAATAACTATCAGTTTCCTGATTATTGAATTTGTTTACGGTTGCCATTACTATACATAGTATACCTACTACTAATACTCTATTTAAAGATGCTGTGGTTGATTAATAAAACTTCAGCTTTATGTTTTTTGTAGGTTTTTTTTTTTTTGTTCCCCTGAGGAAAATGCATTAAATTGCATTCCCCGGCTGTGGCGAGCCGGGGTTATGTGGGGCTCTCCTCCCCAGAAGGGGGAGGCCTACCCACTAAAAACCTCAGGGATGGCCTTCCTCAGGCATGTAGGGAGCCCCCGGGAACACAAAGGCCACTTCCGGGAACCCCCAGCCTCCGCTCCCCTCTCTAGAGGGGAGCCCTCCTCGGGGGAAGCTACCACCTCCCCCGGTCCCCTCCACCGACGACGCCCCCCGGCCACGGAAGGGGCGTGGTCCATCCCGGGTCGCCGTAGCGGTCGCGACTTCCTCGCGCCCGCCGGCGACCCGCGGCGGCGCCGCAGCTGTGCTACCGAGCCCGGCGCCGCCTCCTTCGAGCGGGATCGGCCATCTCCCGACCCCGCTCGGCGGCCTCCTTCTGGAGCATTACTGCTTCACAGAAGGAGGCCACAGCCCTCCAACCTCCCTCGTCCGCCAGCATTGCCGCAATCAATGCCGGCGGAGACAGATCTCGCCCGATCTCTGCGACCAAGACTCGGCGCTCGGAGGCCCACGCGGGGCACTCCGCCAGCGTGTGCTGGGCCGAGTCGAGGTCGGATGCGCAGTGGTGACAATGTGTCGATCCCTCCCGTCCTATTCGACACAGATACTCACCGAAGCAGCCGTGCCCGGTGAGTATCTGAGTCAATCGGTAGGTGACCTCCTCCTTCCCGTTGAGCCAAGCTTCGAGGTGCGGGAGTACGGCACCGACGGCCCGCTGGCACCCAGTCTACCCTACTAAGTTCTCATAAAACCAACCTTTGGCAATTATTTTCGATTTGATGCTCTCCAATGTCTTGGTGTGACGTATTGCTGATGGAATAAACCAGAGACCGTGTTTCGGTTTTGAATTGGGCTTCGTTGTTCGCGAGGGTCCTTCTGCCGCTAGTGGCTTGTATTCAATGTCTGGAATTTTAATACGAAGACTTACTTTAAGAATTAATTGGATGTCATCATAATAGACTGCTGTCAACTAAAATCCATGCACATCCTGCTAATGAATATAAAAAGTAATGGTATCTCTGGTGCTCTTATTGCTTTGCTTTTGCTTTTGCTATTTTTATCGAGAAAATACCTGAAAGGTTACTTGATATAAACAAGATATACTAAACGACAATTTGCATACATTTTTTAGAGGATATGTAATCATCTGTTGACGTAGTTTTTGTATCTGCTGATAATACCTCCGGCTTCCTTTTGCTCTGGGGTGGGAACGCATCTCATGACGATGAAGTGAAATGCTTGCACAGCAATTCCGAGCAAATGACTTCCATTCATCAGGGTTATCATGTGAGACAACGGGCAGGCGAACGCAAGGATCGCTGCTAAGCTACCTGTAACACATTTGTTTTAATTAGCTGGTTTGAGCAGCCGCCACTGTTCCGCCCTTAATTTTGGAAGTTAGTCATATTTCAACTCCTATTTTCCCAATAGCAGATCATTTTTTATTTTAATTTATAATAATATGACTCCAGAACACTTTTATTACTTTTATGTTCAAGCACATATATACATATATATATCTTAAACTGTCGGATCACGGATTTGATTTGAAAAGTTATGTCGGTCTCATCTCGCTGTATTATCTATGCCAAAAATTATAAATAATAGGAATATAATTATTGATTCGGCATATTCAATAACAGTTATAATATTACCGTTATATAAATTATGTGAGGCGTTTACTTCTGAATTAAGTATGGCGGAATTGAGAAAGGCGAAAATGACGAAATAACTTAAAAATGTATCCCTAAGTGTTTAGTTTCCTAGTCATTTTATTTTCATGTCAAATGCAATTCGGGTTTAGGTTAATAGTGAATGATTCATTCACGAATGATTTATGTTTATATTATTATGAATAGAAATGAACATTTTATACGATCATTAAATACAAATCAAGAGAAATCATTCCTACCTGCAGTAAATACAGCTAACACCGGACTACCTGTGGTAGTACTTTCGTAAGTCATCGATCTTGTGAGTACTTTCCATTCAGGCGACGCGAGTGCAACGAGCACGGTGAAGAGTAACGGACACAGCTCCGTGAGGGCTAGGCACACTCCGGCGACCGTCACTGCCGCCAGCACAGGACACACCCAGCCTGCTGAACGCGCTTCCAGGAGCGTGGTCACTGGGAGAGCTGCGTCGATGCTGCTTCTGAGTTAGGAGGTGTACCCTTAAAAACTATGTTCGATAATATCGTGTCATATCCTTCTTTTAGTTACTATCGTTTAAAACATTTCAACGGACGATCGAACGAACGCTATTAATTTTGACATAAGAAAGCCTCAAATGATAACGATGAATTGAATTTGACACACGAACATTCGCAAAATAAACGTCAAAATTACGATGATTACAACGACACCTCAAACCGTATCGTATTACTTTTCGCAAATGTATTCCAGTAGTAGTATCATGGAGGTATTAAATAGCTACAATTTACTCAGTATTAATAGGCACTATTCATTTTAAGAATTCTTGGTTGGTCTATAGCTCACGAAACAGGCGTTACGGCAAGAATGTTTTGTGGCTTCAGATTAGCTCAGCTAATAACGGATTATGGATAACTCTCAAGCTGGACTAGTGCGCACAAAAATAAGTAGGCCTCATTAATCCATATTAAACACTGATTGGAACGCGTAGACCAATGAGTTTTTACTATAGATAACGCAAATTCATATTGCGCGACGTTTAAATTCTGAGACACGAAGCATATAAATGTACTTTTACTTATCTTGTAATGTTTTACTAGTTAATTTAACACGTCATGTAGAAAGTGCGGAACAGAAAGAGATCCCAATCATTTCAAAGTTATGAGGTTCTTAAGACCAATACAGCAGAGTTAAGTCGGCGGTGTAGGCCGAGCCTTACCGGCTCAGGAGACGTATTTTTGAATATTAGAAATGAATCTGGATCTTGAATACGAATACAAACCATATGTGTAATTATTTTCTAATGCTCACAATTTTTTTTTATCACTTGAGTCAGTGTTGTTATTTGAAACAAATCGTTTATTAGATTCCGTTTAGGAAATTAAAACATTACCAACTAGTACAATTCACGAAATGATTGATCAAAAATAGGGGATTTGAAAATTCGTAGGATTTGGATTCTGTTTCAAATGCGAGTTCATATTGCTTCAGAAATACGTCTCCATCTCGAGTCCGATATAATCTCTGCGACACTTTGATGTGGGGATATCCTGGGTGGACTTTCCACCTTTCCACTCTTTTGTGAGGTTTCTCTGTCTTTCCTTTCCAAAGTAGAATGCGACGCCATCACTTTTATATATTCTTCAGTTCCGTCGTTCTAATACGATATACTATCTATCTATATGTATTTGTATAAACATGAGGTAGAAGACCTTATGATTGTCGTCGAAAAATATATGTTTGTCGTAGAACAGACAGTAAGAATTAGTTTGCCATGATTTATGATATAAACTCACCCTTTCAACATATTAGTGTAAAGGAAACATAATCCTGATAAAACTATCGTGGGCATAACGATTCTTATCAGAATATTTTTCTTTACTGATCCACATTCCTTGGGTGGTAGGATTACACTGAAGGCATATGAAATGGGTGCACCAGCCGCAAAAAGCTGAAACAAACGGAATAAAATCTTGTTTTGTTAAGTTTGTTTAATGTTACAAAGGTTTGGTAAAGAAAGTCAAGAAATTGGCACTTGTAACATAAGATATAAAGTTAGAGTTTACACCGGAACACAACACGATGAACATACTTATTTTGCGAAAAAATAGGTAAGTCGGAAGTGTCGTAGCAATACGATTAGGTATAGTCTCTGTTTTCATTATACAATATGGGCTCGTATTAATAAAGTTCGCTTAAATATGGCTTATTTAATCGTTTCGTTTTCGTTTTTTTCTAATTTATGAAGTTCAAGCAAGACAAAATTATATGGATTAACTAAGACAGGCTTAAATATCTATATACATTGGGTTCTTGAAGAGCTGTTAGATAAAAGTAATGCATAACGTTATGAGTCTACAAAACTTCTAGCATCAGCTAGATTTTAAGAACATACCTCGTAAACGGTAATTGGTATTGGCATGTTGATGCTTGCTATATCCAAATTCATAAGGCCCACAATGGCGAAGAATTGACTGAATATGTAAAGAAGTATTAATAGCATGAAGGTGAACATCATACTCTCCTGAAAGAAAAACAAGTGTTTTATATAAAAAGTATTCTTACTGACAGATTGAAAGTAGTATATTCGTGTTTTATCAGTTTCATTAAATATAGATTTCTCAAAATTCTAAAGTAGCGATGAAGACAGTCTGTGGCCTCGAAGAATAAGTATAGTATGTGTGTTAAGATCTAAGCTAGTTTTACAAAGTGGCAAAATGGCTACTTTGTAAAACTAGCTTAGATCTTACATTATATTTACATACATTATATTCCGCACGCGTTAATTAAGTCATCCTTATTAATTTAATTATCACCTTTTATAATTACATCGATCCTTTTCAATGTAAAACCATGAACAAATAAATATATGACAAGTGTTTTAGGTAGGTACATAAAATTTTGTATCTGTAAAGATAAAATACTATTCCAGTTACAAAGATGGTTTAATTTTGTTTTTATTATTATCTTACTAAAAGTAAATATAAGAGTTTAAGGGCGTCAAGTAATGTATGTAGTATTATAATATAGCTTAATACTCGTATTAACCCGTAGTTACACGATGCGTACCTCTAGCCCACACATGAACATTGCGCAGACAACCATGACTACAGTAACGCCCAATACGTCAGGCCACGGCTCCCCCAGCGCTCTGGTCTCGTACCCAAAAAGCCACCTTCGTGTCCTACCATTAGTGACGTGGTCGGCTGTGGCGCTTAGTATTCTTGCACAAATAGCCACAGCAACCAGATGAGACAGGAAAGTCATCCACATCGCAATGAAATCGGCAAATGATTGTAAATTACGTTCGCGACGTCCTCTAGACGTTTTTGGTGGCGGCAAAATTTCTCCCAGTTTCTTCAGATCTTTGCAGGTGAAAGCTGTAACGTTTCAATACAGTTGTATCAAAATTCAAATCAAAATGATTGTCTAAAATTGTTACTAAATCAATTAGCGTTTTATTGTAGTTTGTTTGTGGTATTTGTAGTATTTCATACGCTTTCAAAGTGCTACAATACCTAATCATTGTTTGAAATAATAGATGAAATGTAGAGCCTTTATCTTGCTCTACATATTTCTTATGACTGTTGCTAATAGTAAGATGACAGCCGGCATAAGCATAGGTTAGCGGCACCATCAACACGATTTACGCTACAGGTTTAAGGCTATTTTGATTATGGCTGCAGGAACCAACACTTCACTGCCGCTGCCAGCAGCAGTTATCAGATTGATTCTGAAGCTGGTTGAAAAGCATCGGTGGGAGAAGGTGTCGGATTATTTCAGCATTTGCCTAAGCAAGTCGGTGTGACGAAGGTATGTAGCCGTGAAGTTACTGGTTTGCAAATGGCGACCCTCGCACGTTCTTCTATTTACAGTAACGTTTGGAATGTATTTCATATGAAAAGGAGTTGTGCACTCGTAAACATTCAAGCCGTAGGGCCCTTATAGCCAAGGCTAGGCTGAGTTTAGTCGGTAGGCCGGACTGTTCCGGTCGCGTGGAGGGTTGCGGGGTATCCCGGGTACGTTTCGTGCTCCTCGTGAGGATTCTCAGTCTCTCCTAAGGGGAAAAAAAGGTAGGATGCTCCTGTAGGTAGCATCGGAATATCATTTTCAAATTTCTAGTGGTCCTGAAATAGTGTTCATATTGTTATGAATATCTTACTAGCAGCTGTGACAGACGCAGCCAATAAGATGACAGCTGGAACAGCGCAGTAGCTAGAGTTGGCTGCGGCCAGCGGCGCCAGCAGCAGAGCGCCGAGGGTCCATCTTGCTCCGCACGCCTCTCCGCCACCCAACGCACTTAAAGTGCTACTCATTTTGGTGTAGCTCTGCTCACTTGACATTATCTGATATCTACTGAACATGAAATGAAAAACTACTGAAGTATTATAATAACTATTTTGACATTTGTGGAATAAATATTATTATTAGAATTGCTGTCTCAACTATGAGAACTGATGTGGATATATTTTATCGATTTCTCATTCTAACACTTTAAAATATTTGGCTTTCATTAAGCATTTATGTTCTTATACAACATATAAAATAAACATAAAATATAAATATTAAATGTTTAATACTAAATTCAAAATTAATTAAGTTGTATTTAGAACAAAATCCGTAGTTATAATTAGGCATCAAAATCATTCTGCTATTATTATATAAACTATAAAATAATAAAAGATTATATGTATAAATTTATAAGTTATCACCGAGATTTATAAATTTGATTGCCTTCAGCTCCAGTAAATATATAGAGAAGGAAAAATACAAGGAGGAGCAAATGTTATAAAGACTTGTCTTTATTATTGAATAGCGTAACCGCTAATCTATTATCTTTCACTACCATAATATGAAAGGAAATAAATTGCTGTAAGCACATAGCAATTTAGTCACGACTTTCCGCTCTTATAAAAATCATTTCCATAGTAAAGAAACTAACCCTAAGATTCTTATTCAAACCAATTAGGTATATATCATACCTGCAAATATAAGATATATGAAGTTACAGTCCAGAAAAATAACACTGAATTATGCAGTGTTATTTTTCTGGACTACAAACTATAAATGAAGACATAACTTACCATTGTTATTTTAGGTATTCCCGACTAAGCATTATCAAATCAGTGACTTTGAAGGTCACAATGAAATGCACCATCTAAATTATATATAATTCCAGTAATACATTTTGTTAAGACACTACATTTTATCTAGAAAAGCTGAGTATTGTTAAAATTTTCGCGACTGCCGGGAAGGTGGAACAAACATGTTTATGCGCCAAATGAGCGATGCAGCACTATATCGACATCCCTCTTGTTCAACTTCCGATCGATACGCACGGATTAGGGTGGCCATAGCTACTGCTGTGATATTAAGAAATATTAACATTTTTAATCAGTATTTCTTATGTTCCTTGAAAATTTTTCATTTTAATGAAATTATAGTTCTTCACATTTATTTCTATGTACTATTGAATTAAAATTTAGGTTTTATATATACATTCTCTTGATGTATTTTATTTACTTATACTGTTTACGTAATATAATATTTTCTACATAAACTCTAATTTATTTGGCGGTAAATAGAGTGGACGTGAAATTTAGATGTTAAGCAAACTTTCATTAGGTATTGTTTACACCTTTTATTCATTTTAGCTAATAGAAGCCCACTGCTGGACATACGCCTTTCCCAAGGTTCTCCACACAGGTCGTTTCAGCGCCTTCCTGCCATCCTCACTCAAATCATCTATCTTACACCATGACATTATTTACATACATTACAAAATAGTCTTCTCTGCAATTATATTCTGTAAATGTTAGATTGTAAGAACTACAATTTTTTATACTATGTGCTTGTTGATGTGTCAATTATTCAAATTAAAAATAAAATAGTCTATGTATTTCCAAAATGAATTCTTTTGGGGTGTTTATTGTAAACAAAGGATAATAGAATATTGCTGTGCGCAATACAGAATTGAATATAAAGAAACAATTTAATATGTACTTAAATAACAATCTAAACTAAGCATGATCGAGAGATTAGAATTCAATTCTAGAATATTAAAATATATATATAAACCAATAAGTCTAGAATATAAAAATATCCTAATTGTAAGTTATAATGTGGTTATAACTAAGTAACTGCTTTTAAGAAAAAGTGTAGTATATAATTGGTAAATGTTATAAAGAAAAATCTTAATATTTGCTTAAATATGCGCACAATGTAGTTACCATCGAAGGGTTCATTTCTAAGGTTTCCTATTAAACGTTTTTCTTTGACTACGTCACCTTGGCTGTTTAAGCCGTGTTATTTGTTCCAAACATTCCTTATTTGTACTATATTTAAACCCGAACTATTTAAATGAACAGCCAGCTTTTAAAAATTACTGTTTATTCTATATATGTAACCGTAGATTGCGACTACAGGATGTTGATCGAGTGATTCGGGTTCGATTTCTCACGGGGCCGATGTTTTTTTGCTTGGTTTGGTTAATGGTAGGGTTTTTGACTAGATAAATCGCGCTATCTTAGTTGGTCGCTATAATAACATTGTTAATAGCCTTGTTATATCACAAGAACTATATGTGAGACAGAGTTCTTATATTGCTGAGGAACTCGGAGGAATTCAGAATCAATTACTTCAATGAAAAAGATGAAGGAGGGAAGAAATGTTAATATAACATAAATTCAATATAGAAATACATACATATTTTAGATGAGTGGTTAAAATTAGTTTTATTATTATTTTTATTTATAGCATTTTTTGTTACTTTTATTCGTATTGGTGATTTCTACAAATAGATCTACAATCATAAAAGAAGAAGAAATCTACAAACTAGAAAATAGGCAATATTATTTTACCCATTGTCAATGCAGCTTACTTTAAGCAAAAATTTTAGAAAAAAAAAAAGAAAATACTCTTACATTTATCCCCCAACTTCCTTTTGAATTTTAAAGTTGGTGGGTTGCAACATTCTTAAGTACATTATAAACCTGTAAAATCTTAGAAAACCTCAGTTACTCCCTCTTTATATTTTTCATGTTGGTTGATTTGTTTGTCGTAATATTTTTAAGTATTCAATTTTTTTTAAATTATAAATTGGTAAAATGTGTGTATAATGTGTAGAACTTATTACTTATCAAGTAGAAATATTTATTTTCCAATTCAACACAGAAACATTTTTGTTATATATAGCCATATGTTGATAAATTAAGAAATTAATGAATTATAAATACTGGTAAAAGTTATTTTGGGTTTCGTGTCATTCTTACACATAACGTGCATATTATTAAGCGCATAATTCAATTAACGTTTGAGTCAACTCTTTGTATTTCCTGGAAGAACTAATGTGTCATCTTAATACTAACAAGTACTCGTACCAAATATCAGACAATTATTTAATTTTATTTTAAATCGCGTTTATACGGAAACAGTTCTCTGATTTGAATAATTTTTGTGCGGACTGGCCTTCTTTATACATATAGCTTTGCAGGTGTATGCAGGTGCCACGTGATGTTCTCCTTCACCGTTGGATAGTCGGATAAATTTACATATGAGATTTGAATAAAGAAAAATGTATTGATTAGTAAGCAACATGTGACATAAGAGCTGTCTCAAGGTCAATATGTAAAGTCTGACTTGTTGCTGTGTGTACATGGCGGGATTGACTCCGGACCTCCTGAGTAAAATGCCAGCCCTGAGACAACAGCGCCATTCACGTTCAGGGTGATAGATGGTTTTAATAATGTCTTTCTATATTCTATATCTCTGGGTCTATAATTTATATTTATTCAGCTTGTTATTAATATCTATTGTATTTATGTATTTTAAATTGTATTTGTATAAATAAGTCATTATATTTGGCTTGCTCTGCTTAATTCTAAAATCATTCACACTAATATCTTTCTAATATTATTTATTGTGTGTCAGTATCACAATATTTGGACAAAACCATAATATTTAAGAACACAATTTCATTTATTTCTGTAAATATATTTGGAAGTAATTTTAGAATACATTATAAACTAAGACCTTAGAAATATGACAAATGTGAAAAATTAAAAGTCAATTAGAAGAAAAATATTGATATTAATCAATATTTAATATATGATACATAGACACTAGTACAAGACTGTTACTATTAGTATTTTTGTAAGAGTGATTTATCCTACTACTATTATAAAGGCGAAAGTTTGTAACTATGGATGTATGGATGTTTGTTACTCTTTCACGTAAAAACTACTGAATGGATTTGAATGAAACTTTACCACAATATTGCTTATATATCAGAATAACACATAGGCTACTTTTTGAGGTTTCTAATGTGAGGTCGTAAAAGAGAACACATTTTTTGCGCTTACATTGCAAACGCTGACTGAATCCTGCAAGATAGATCAAAACAATTTACTACAGTATTGTACAACTTAAAAAGGTCTACAAAAAGTCCGTGATGGTATATGTTTATCTCTTAAGAATAACCCACAATAACCATTTTTTATCCTTTACTTTGTACGAGAAATAATGGCTTATTTACGAAGCGATTTTAAGCAATACAGTATTAAGACGGGACGAACCTGAAGTCCACGCGAACGAAGTCGCGGGCAAAAGCTTGTTATTTATATATCATTAATCTTGAATCTGGTTTTTAATCCTAGTAGAATTAAGTTTAAAATCGTATAAAAGTTATGTCAATGAATGTAAATATGATGCTTCGTTAAACAACAGTTGAAGCTCACGGAACATTTCCGACCTATATCCATATCCACTGCTATTGCAAACACGCCGAAGTTGGCAATAGCGAAACTTCTGAATGTGTACGAATGAAGTGTAGTTTTATTTCATGCTGCTAATACACGTCGGAATTTATATAATAGACGTGTCAAAGTTAGTGTACAGTGTTTTTGTGAACATGAATAAAATGTATTATTTTGAAACATCTAACAAAATATTCAAATTGGAGAGGATACAAACACCAAGCAATTAAGAAACGTATAGTTAATATTGAATATTTTTAAATTTTAAATATATTTTTCACCATTACTTTTAAGCCTAAGTAAATTAAAATAATTGTACAGAAAATAAGTTTTTTTTTAAACTAGCATCCTAAAGTAATCGTTCCATTTGTTAATATAATTATTTCTAATTAACGTTTATAGCGTTTAACATAACTGTCAGTAATTTGACAGGTAAAAGGTTCTATAAATATTTATTACATCTGCTCAATTATTTTCAAACGAAATCTCAAATAGAAAGCTGTTTGTTACACAGACAAAGTTATCAGAATTTTAACAATTAGTTAGCTGTGCAATCCAGTTAGTCGACGGAGACAACGTTATTTTAACTTGCATTGACCACAAAGCAGTTATCTAGACTATGCGACCAACAAACCACAAGTCTTTTGTGCAAGCTATCATAGCCAATTGAAAGAGATCTGGCGCCTCTTTCGAACAGCTCTAAAGTAAGTTTAATCAATGCACGTCAACATATTAATAACGAGGATGTATCATCAGTAATCCGTCTGGATTTTTGATAACCAATATATCACATACTAGCGTAACTGAAATTTATATCTGTTTTAATAAAAAAATAAAAACAATCTTTAGAACTTAGAAAATCTACAAATAAATAAAAAAGCATTTATTCTAAATTCAGAAGCTAGGTAATATTTTTTTATTTCGTTTCTACTTAGTGGGTGCCTGATGTCTAATAACTGCCTGAATTGTGGATCATTAGGCGTCTATATAATTATCTTAATAACTTTAAGGGATGCATCTACAATATTTTATTCATACTTATAATATATATACATGGTCACAATGTTGCGAATAAAACGAATATAAAATAAATGAGCTTGATATAGTACCAAAGGAAACTGAATTTATTTTAACCAAGTTAATTTTATTACTTGAACCCCAAAAGAAAATAAGATTTGTTTAATAAATTAATAACATAGATATTATTTACTTAATATTTGTTTTCACAACTGGGCTTCGAGGTATCGCATGTAGAGCTGGGAAGATTAGCGTGTAGCGTAGGCGTTCAGTCCCATATAAATGCTGGGAATTTCTGTTCATCCAGACATAATTTCTGAAAGCTCTGCCACAACCTGACGCGAACACGTGTTTGGCTTACCGCAATTTATTGCCACGGCATCAGCTATGAAAATAAATTGCTTGTGTTATATGTTAGTGGTGTTAATTTGTTTTGTTATTATTTGTGAGACATATCCAATACGCGCGGGAAATATTGACTATGTGAGTTCTATGTTTTAAGTTGCCGTTGTCATTAAACTTTTGTATAATTCTTGTATTCTTTCAGTTGATAAAATTGGCCATGGCGGTAATTTCATATAAACATGATCAGTTTACAACATCATAAATAAAAGACTATGGACTTCTTAGCAACGTTAACATGATAAAATTAATTGTCGATTCTAAATTCTATTCAATGTTATATGAAATATTGTGTATGTCGGTATTTTGATTTTTTTTTCATTATTGGGTAGGTTAACAATGTCTTCCGAAATACTAATTTAAATAATTAACATAATTAAAATCTAGCATGTTAACATCATTCTATGAAAATAGCGCCTAGGGTCAATCTTTTTGTTGCCTAGTCTAACGTTTAAAGGCTAATGGAATATATTATTACCACTAATTAAAAGTGAGTGATATCAGTAAAACGAAAACACTATTGCAATAATAATATAATTACAATTAATTGGTTGTAAATGGGGATTCCATTATCTATGATCCTACAAATAGCAATTGAATTTTACGTTTAGTGTTATTACAGTAAATAGATAATACGAAATATTACGTGATCAGTGATATTGTGCTGGTATTAGCTGTCAAAAGAGAAGTGATGATGTAAATTCATCTAATTTATCTAATGAGTATATGACGAGATAGTGAAAGGAATAACTCGTTCTTCATAAACTTGTAATTGGGAACGATGCGTCAACAGCGTGCAAAATTTAGTTCCAACAACTGTTTAAAAATCTATTATTTTTAATTATAAAGCTATTATAATAAGGCTTGGTGAATTATGAAACCGGATCAAATAAAAATCCTTTATTCTGCCGAGGACTTAATAGTACTTGTTGAAGCTATACTGCCTGCCTGGTTACTATTGGAAACCAATTCTACTAAAAAATCATTTACCAAGAAATTTTTTCAATATTTCGTACTCTCACAGTAGAGCCATATTTAAAATGGAATATTCATAATTATTGACACTTTGTTGGACAGTTAAACATTGGTAAGGAATTTGCATAGAAGTCAATTGAATTAAGTTTCAAGAGAAAGCTTGGGGTATGAAAATTTGGAGCATCCTTGTGGGAAGCACATGCACTAAACTAGGATGTTATTTTTTTATTTGTAACATTATAAAAACAATTTATTTATATGATTTATTGAAATGTTAAATTCTAAATACTATAATGTAACAACATATTTAACAAATAATTAAAACGTAATTTAAACTATTTAACATTGAATGTCAATTAACTATAACAAATTACAACCACATTTTATATAATCGATTGATATAACTGTGATTCAACCTTGCCTTGTGCAGTTGTTTAAAATGTATTTTAATTTTTAATATAGTTGAATCCGGCTCATATTTTCGCAAACAATAGAATTATTTTATCAACATGTTTAAACCGATATTACTGATTTTTAATAAAGCAACCTGTTAGGAATGTTCGCCAAAATGAATTATGGTTTCTTAAATATATGGTAACATATGATTTATAAAAGAAATTACTATGTATAGGAATCATACTTTATATGTAATATAAATAAGCAATATTGTTAATAGAATAATATTAATAATAATTTTGTAAATTAATTTCATAATATTGTTTTATAAATTCGAGTAGTAGGTGATTTATATCTGCGCGCCTTGTATTAAATTTGAGGATTAGGCTTAGAATATTTGTGGTCAATAAAATAAATAAAAAAACTACCTCTACTACAAGTGTCTCAATTAAATGAATTAATTAATTACTTTCAATGATGTTTCTGTTATTACTACTTGTAAGCAGATCAAAATATCTAATGAAAAGCTCGCAGCTCGTACTCAATAACAGCCTCGATTGGATGCACTACAGCAATTGTTCTTTCTAATAATCGTATTAAATGTCTTGAGTTGAAATTAGAATTATAATATTAGAGATAATTATATTAAACGCATTATTTATCACATTTAGTCATGTATGTAATCAGCAGGGACCCACAATGAAAGCGAACGTTTCGCATCGACAGACTCAAACCGGTTTGTGATTAATAAGTAATGATTTGTTTGATTCTAATGTATTTACCAGAATCATAGGTGGTACCTAATTTCTTTTGCTTGTGTGGAAATTAATTAATATAGTCCACAAATGACATAGGTTTTGTAGGGGTTGCAGATTCAGGTGAATCACAAGTACTTTAAGCGACTGTAGCCACACTTATAACCAAATGGGCGGCCCGCTTATTTGTCAATATAGAGCAAAAAAGACTAATTGTAATTCATTAACAAAAAATGCCTTACAATATAAAAACTACTTATCATTAACGACTATATGTGCAATCACGTCACTTTCGACACGCAAATGTGACATGATACGAGTATTCTCAGGAACTGTAACATAGTGTTTCGGTGCTTTATCATTACTTAGGTTTAAGTTTATAGGTATTATTTAGTTAGTTCGTCTGGATATTACCGATTTCTCGTCCAAGAATTTCGAATAGTATGTCAAAGCCAAGAACCATGTGACTCGTATACTTAATTTCTTTGTTTGACACGCATAGCATGATCAATTTGTTTTTGCAGTTGGAAGCTCTCCGTCGAATGAAGCAAATTCCTCAATGGCACTGCATGAGGTACCGCCGATTGCAGCTGCACGGCCCCTGCAGCCGCTGGCTCCTGATGAGACGAAGCTGATATCACAGGAGGGCGTGGTAGATATCACGCCTATGAATTAAAACCCCCATAGTGACACAATATTTTGACATACATTTGCAAATGTTACGGATTCAATATTTAAAAATATTCATTAGAGATACCACTTTTGAACTTAAATCCTGTTTTTTTATCCAGATTATATGCAAGTTAATTGTAAGTTCTGATATTTTGATGTAAAACTAATGAAGTACTGTTGTCAAAAATTATATTGTATTGTATACCAAGGTATATTATATTTATAGTTATATTTTATATTTATATTTATATTTATATTTATATTTATATTTATATTTATATATTATATTTATATATTTATATTTATATATTTATTTATATTTATATTTATATTTATATTTATATTTATATTTATATTATTTTATATTTATATTTATAATTTATATTTATATTTATATTTATATTTATAATTTATATTTATATTTATATTTATTTATATTTATATTTATATTTATATTTATATTTATATTTATATTTATATTTATATTTATATTATATATTTATATTTATATTTATATTTATATATATTTATATTTAATTTATATTTATATTTATATTTATATTTATATTTATTTATATTTATATTTATATTATATTCATATTCATATTCATATTATATTTATATTTATTTATATTTATATTTATATTTATATTATATTTATATTTATATTATATTTATATTTATATTTATATTTATATTTATATTTATATTTATATATATTATATTATATTATTAGGTTAGCCACCTAGATTTGGAGTGATAGGTATAAGGTATTACAATGTTATTATTGTGTTCCATTTTTGAATGAAGATGATAGAACGAAAATATTAACATTCGTTTGAAAATGCTTGTTAGTAAATAAAGAATTTGAAGTATTTTTAACATTTGTACCTGAAAAGTTGAAAGTACCTATATGGAAAAGAATTATCTGCATTAATATCTATGCAAATTACTATTATATTTGTAGTAATAAAGTAAATAATAAATTTACCTAATGAATGTAATCATGTAACATTTTTAAGACTTTAGTAACCAAAGTTACATTTAATTACAATGTTTTATGTGATTTAAATAAAAAAAATATTAATATGTTGTTCAAATTACTAGATATATGTCTAAGTAGAGGAAATAGATAAGACATATAAGTAATTATTGGGTGAAGTTTAGTTGCTTTGCAAAGCGTTGAATAAAATGCGAGACGAATTTGAACGGTGTTTTATTCATGCATAAAATAATAGATACAAAGATTAAGGTTTATTGCTTAGGTACCTCCTTCTTATCTATTTCTACCGCAAAATATTTCGCATTTTTCTGTTCCGGTTTGTAAGAACTACATGCACTATAGGCAATTGTAATTATTCACAATTAGTGTCATACTGCACACAGGCACTGGTATATAGAATTAATAAAGATATTTTATAGAGATTAGGTATTACCTAATGTAATACGAGTACCTAATTTCTATGTTCTCTGCAATAAAGTTACGAAATAATATACAATTTATTGACTTGGAAATTGATATAAATATAATCATAGCCGTCAGTCTATTTAGAAATACTAGGTGTTACAAACATTTCGAGATAGTATTTAGTGTATAAATATTAATCTACATTAATCTTTTTTTTACAAAGATAATAGATTCGTTTTTGATCCTAAGTATCGAAAACTCTACATAAGCAATCTAAGAGTATTCCGCAGCAGTACATTGAGCGCCATTGTGTCAACAGCTTGCTAGTATTTCTTGTATTATTATCTGTCTGGCGATGTCTTTGAAAGTTTTTGCTAACTCAGGTTAGCTAACTTAAAAAAAATTAGGTTTGCAAGTTTTCAACTAGCACCAAAGGTCCATACATACATACACTCACGCCTTTTTCCCACGGGGGTAGGCAGAGATTACGTTCTTCCACTTGCTACGGTCCTTACATATCTCTTTCGCTTCCAAAGGTCCATCTTATATCCAAATTATATGCCCCTTAAATATTATGTCGGCAACGCTGAAGTATTAGACGAGATTACTTAAAGATGTATTGAAATTAATGAATGCATCTGTATGCAGCAGTATCTGTAGCAATTAATTATTTATTTTTAATTACAATTAAATAAAATAAAAAATTAAACGGCGATTAGGCCCGTGGATATTACCTTGAAGATCTGTCAAATCTCCGCATCCCCACAGCATATATAAGAACACACGTTCTATATTATATACAATAATTATTATACACGAGTATATATATACTTGATTCTATGTCTACGCGTCAATGATAACAATAGTATGGATCATATACAAAGCTATATATCTTATCTTTGTGTAACTAAAGAAGCTGAGATGTAACGTTTATTGAAATAGAGGTCAAAATGAATAGCGAGGATTGGAGATACGAGATACGTTGCCTAACTAGTATCTTCCTGTCTAGGAAACTGGGACAGTTTCCAAGCAAACTGTGCGACTGTTCCTACCATAGCTATTAAGTATGGCCTGTATTATGCAGATTGTTTCTTTCAAAATTTGCTTGTGGTTTGAAATGCAAAATACATTAAGAAAAATGAGCCTTTCATGAAAAGTATCACATATATCTTACCAACTTGTTACATAAGATGTAAAATGTCGACACCCTCTAATTTTGTTTCTATATGCTATATAGCTGTTTTCTAAAAGTATAAGGTAAAAGACAAGATAAAGGTATTCAAACAAACAACCTAGATCTAGTATCTCTCTCTGGACTTATCTTTTATGTATAGAAATTCTAGTCGCAATGAGAGAATTATCCGCTGTACCCAAATATGTTTTACTATAGATGATGGTACATCCATACTGCACGACGCTTAAAAACCTACTTTGCATGTACATTACGACCTTTGCATACGTAGCGGGATGTTTAATGAATGAAACTGATCATACAAACATAGTTTCGGTGCGTGAACTCTGACTCTTACTATTGCTATGCGATTAAACGGTAATTATACCGATTGCCCAAATTTTAATGTCTCAGTTTCGACGCACTAGTAAGTGTTTATAGATATATCTTTATAAATCATTTCCCTGTAGACATATACATACGCTAGACAATCTCTTTATACATTGTTGTGCATGAACAATGGATTAAGAAACAAAGCAACCCCATTAGGCAGAATGATGTACGTTTTATATGGGGAAGGTAATCCACATTGCGCTAGAGAATTAATTGGCGAGTACAGAATTAATATTCTTTTCTGTATAAATGATATGCTGTAATAATAATAGATTAATTAGATTTTTCAGCGAATACATATAGTGCATATATTATCTTAGTGCATATAGAGCATATATATAACAAAATGCAGCAAATTTATAAAAATTAAGTGTTTTATTTTATCTTTTATACACTTTCAAATTGTACATATTTTTGCGCTGCAATGGATTTTCGTTATATTTGTTGATAAGTCGGTTGTAAAAAAGAACCGATGCTCCTACACCACTATTATTATACGGCCCAGTGCGATCATTTTTAACAACACGATGTTTAGCTGCATCTCTCTCTACATTCTCTAACCGCTCAGCAAAACGCTTGCTTTCATTCGATTCGTTCTTCATCCAAAATACGTTGCTTATGAAGCGGATTGTGAAATAGAATATCAATTCCACAAAACTAAGGATGCTTGCGCCTACAAACAGGCCAGTTGTCCCGCCCACTGACACTGAAATGAACATTTGTTAGAAATTATTTATAATTACTCACAGTCCGCCGGCATTGATTGCGGCAATGCTGGCGGACGAGGGAGGTTGGAGGGCTGTAGCCTCCTTCTGTGAAGCAGTGATGCTCCAGAAGGAGGCCGCCGAGCGGGGTCGGGAGATGGCTGATCCCGCTCGAAGGAGGCGGCGCCAGGCTCGGTAGCACAGCTGCGGCGCTGCCGCGGGTCGCTGGCGGGCGCGAGGGAGTCGCGCCCGCGGATACGGCGACCCGGGATGGACCACGCCTCTTCCGTGGCCGGGGGGCGTCGTCGGAGGAGGAGACCGGGGGAGGTAGTGTAGCCTCCCCCGAGAAGGGCTCCCCTGTATCGACGGGGGAGCGGAGGCTGGGGTTCCCGGAAGGAGCTTGGTGTTCCCGGGGGCTCCCTACATGCCTGAGGAAGGCCATCCCTGAGGTTTTTAGTGGGTAGGTCTCCCCCTTCTGGGGAGGAGAACCCCACATAACCGCCGGCTCACCACAGCCGGGGTGTGCAATTTAATGCATTTTCCTCAGGGGGAACAAAAAAAAAAAAAAGGAAATACTATTTGTTTGATCCATTTAGTGGGTGAAAGAAAGTAGTTCGTTTAATTCAATTAGTGAGTGGAAGGCTGCTTCTCAACTTCGGGTGGGAAATACTGATGATAAATGTTTTCTTCGGAAACATATTTTAAAATTAAAATAATATTTTTATAAACATGACTTTTACAGTTACGGATATATGTATTTAGAAGCGTAACATTATTAATTTTTTTTTATTCTATAATAAAATAATAATGCTTAGAGTTATAGTAATTTACTAGTTAAATTTTATTTTTATAAAGTAATTTGTTTAATTTTTATTGATAAACCATACCAAGTTAAATATTCATTAAACATCTTTTATTTCAATGAATAGTTTAAGACTTTCAAATTATTTACTATTGCACCTAATTGTAAGTTTAAAGAAACCGAAAATGTATCTTTCACCGAATTCAAAATATTTGAAAAGTACTTAATAAATTCAGCTACCAAAAAAATGATGTAACTAAACAAAAGGCATTGTGAGGGTTGAAGCAGCTTATGTGAATTATAAATATTTTTCATTTTATCATTCATCGGGGTAATCCGCAGCAAATGCGATGGTTCCATTGGTATTTACAAAAACTGTATAACTTCATTGCTTGATCTAACTTGTCAGTTAATTTTAAATAGATATTAAGCTTCTATATTCACATATGTTACAGAATGCTTTTTAGGCAATAAAATTGGATTAAGATAATTGAAGAGAAAGATCAACAATCTATGTATGGATTGAGTGAAAAGTGATGCGTGTGAATCAAGGGAACAGTTGAGCACGATATGATACGTAATAACGGATTTAAAAAAATTTGTTACACCTCCGTTACGATCTAAATTGTTATCTATAATCAATGTTTTAGAAAACGCAATATTGAGAACTTGTCTTTGAACATTAAAATAAAAATAAAAATCTTACCAACTAAGTCGAGGCGGCTTCTAACGACGTTCCTTCTAAACCTTTGGGTGGGTAAGTACGCTAGGTTCAATTCTACGTCAGATTTCTTTTTCTGTGGCTTAGTTCTAGAAAAAAAGAAAGGTAGTAACAATATGAATCGGGAAGACAACAAGAAAAATCCTGAGTTCGACTGATAACTGTTTTACTTGCTTTTGTCTCCAGAAAGTAATATTCGCTTTCACTGTTTCAGTTTCAGGGTCAAGATACGAGTACATTGTGAAATTTTTACTTTAGCTGTTTTGTTGATAACGTTCATACAAGAATTTGTGGGGGCTACTAATTTGTTTCGAATCTTATAGGAATGTTACATTACTATAGGCGACTGTACCGCTTAGGGGAAGTCCGGGCAAAGTGGACACCTTAACCTTTGACAGCCCATGTAAAGAAAATCTAAAGACATAGAATTAAAGGCAAAAGTGTTTGGAATCAGCATTTATTAAAGTTTCAAATAAAATCAAGAAAAACAGTGTAACATCAATACTTTACCAATAATTATCTATAATATTAAAAATAGTATCACAATCCACTTTGCCCAACACACCGGGTAAAGTGGACAACACCATAGGGCAAAGTGAACACATGGTTAATTAAGGAACAATTACCATAAAAAGAGACAAAAATCAAAAAATTATAATAAAAATAATGAGAAATTATAGGAACTAGTCAGTTATCAGTGCAATGGTCGCAAGTAAACGTATTAGTTCCTTCAAAGGCCGTACATTTTTCGTGACTCCATTGCTTACAGGAAATACATTGGATCCAATCATCAAGTGGTTGCCCATTGACTTCAATATAGTCTTCTCCACAAAAGTTGCATGTGTATTTTTCAGTATTTTCGATATGTTTAGATTTCTTCCTAGTATTTTTGGTAGTTTCAATATCTTTGGTCGTTTTAGCATTTTTGGTCTTGCCAGTACTTTTTTTAAGCGTAGGTTTTGTTTTTGTATCTCTGTTAAAGTTCTGCAGTACTTTGGTGCTTGCTTTATCAAATTTTATTTTTTGTTCTTCCTTTACAGGTGTGCTGGTCACTCCATTTGGCTTGATTAGTTTTTCTTTTATAGTTATAAACCATCTGAAACATAAATAATAATTTTAATAAATAGAAACTTACATTCACACAAATTTAATCTAATACAAAATTAAAGCTTATCTAAGTATAAACTAATTAAAAAATGTGTAAAATAAACAATCAATAATGATCAAAATGTCTACCGGGTAAATCGAATACTACTGGGCAAAGTGGATACTATATTCACTTTACCCGTGTTCATTTTGCCCAATAGGTACATTTTGAACTCAACCTAAACTGAGATGAAAACAACAAACAATATCTCGTCAAAACTAATTCGTAATTCAACACAAGAACATGCACTTTACAGACATTATCACTTCAAAACGATAACGATATATTTAAATACATAATTAGGAAATTACTTACTTTGAAATATCGTAACAAATGACTACTTTTTGACTTTTTTTGTTTTATTCACAAACGACGCGTGACCTTTCGCTATCTCTCTTTGTTTACGACTGAGGGGTGGGGAGCGAAACTCCCAACAGGAGACGGACATGTTCATACACGAAATTTTGGAATTATTCAGGGTATTCACTTTGCCTGAGCTATTCGCTATGCCCGGACTTCTCTACTATAGGATGGGTGCATTGCTTTGTTTATCAATATAGAAAGTTAAGTAAACATACGACTTAACAATATCCGTTATGACAACGATCTCGGTTTCGTTGCAAGATGGAAGGCAGCCGCAGCTCAACCCTGGCCGTTTCGCCCAGCTGGGTTTTAGGGCAGTGAGGTGGCTCGTGTACGCATGGAGGCAGGCCATGCCGGAAATATTGCATCGGTCGCTTTCCGCTGTTAACATAGAAGTTTATAGACTTAGCTAGTCTGTCAAATCTAAAAGGGATAAAATGAAACTTCCAGCGCGTCATTGTACTTGTATCTTAGCATTATCTGTTAGAACTGGTAACTGGTGCAGCTAGAACTAGGTATTGACACCAAAAATCTAACGTTGTAGAGTTCGAATTCGGGAAATGTTCAGGAGACCTATTTTTGAATTACGAATGCGACTTAAAAATCACCGATGTGACTAATAATTAGTGATGAAACGGATATCCGGTAACTATCCGGTATCCGGCCTATCCGGCCTATTTTCACTATCCGGCCGGATACCGGATAGTAGGGCACTATCCGGCCGAATACCGAATACTAGATGTTTCCCGCGATACCGTTCGCGCTGAGTGCTTTACGCCCTAAACTCGTCTATATCGCGCTTTTCTGTGGGAATACAAAAGTTTTTAAGCCTATCTATATTGTTTCTCGTTGTCTAATCTATCTCTGTATCAAATTTCAGCAAAATCAGTTCTTTAGTTTAGGCGTGAGAGAGTAGCAGACAAACAGACTGAATTTATAATATTAGTAACGGATTATTTTGCACATACACACACATATATGAAACGCGATAAGCGGCCGAATATCCGGTGGCCGGATATCCGGCGCTCCGGCCTCGTAGTTAGCCGAATATCCGGTATCCGGTATCCGGCCAAATCACTATCCGTTTCATCTCTACTAATAATCACCGATTTTCAATAATTCTTATTTTTGAATATCACTGATGTGACTACCTTAGTCACAGGTGTGATTTCATTACGAGTGCCCTCACCCACTCGTAATCAAGTCATACTTGTGGAAATGTTATCTGTATTTTGTTTGATTTTTTAGTCTATATATATATATATATATATATATATATATATATATATATATATATATATATATATATATATATATATATAAACCATAATGGTTAAGCCGGCAATAACCGGCAGCGGCTACATTCTGCGTGGAACCGAACCCTTACATTTATATGTGTACTTTATCTATGTTGGCAGCTCTGCGATCGACTTTCAAAAATTGGATGTTTAGGAATCCGTGACCTCAAAGTCACTGCTGACTATTTAGTCAGCGGTGATTTCGAAATCGCATTCGTAATTCAAAAATAGGTCTCCTGGTTCAAGATCAATAGGCTTCTGACTTTTGTGTTCTACGTGTAGGGAAAATTAAAATGGCATTTCCCGCAAGAAAAGGCAATTCTCAAATATCAAAGTCTATGTTCACTATGTATAATTGGCTGACTAACATAGTTATAACTTACTAACTTTCCGCTCCGCCCGCGTTATATTGGATTTTCCAAAATGAAATACATATATATTTTTACCTTATACCTAAAAATTATATTATGTTCTACCCCGCGTTTTCAACCTTCTTTATACCAAATTGCACACGACCCGATACGAACAACGACTTTCTTGTTGATGTAGAAAACGGAGACGACATCGCTTCCATTATGTCGATTTAAGCTATTTTGCAAGTACGAGATACTTCAACCTTAGGCTGAAATCATGGGTCTTAATTGGCAATTGAATGGTATAAATGCTAAATCACACTTTTCAAATAATTTAATACTGAAGGGGTATTTCGCTAAATTCCCTTTCTAAGTTTGCATACTACGATAGTACAATCACAAGCTAATAGGAGTTCCTATTAACTTGTGATTGTGATGAAATTGTCGATATTATATTAAAAGAAGGCCAAATCTTCAATCACCCAAATAGAACTCGGTCCAACAAATGCTCAATTTTCAATTTAATAGCCGAATCAATGTAGCTCGAAACGTATAGAGAGACGAAAGGTCTGACAAACACGTGAAATATTCTTCAATAAGTCTTTGTATTTTTTAGCTAAACAGAATAAGAAACAAAGATTTGTGGGACTTCAAATAACATTCTTCTAATGGCAAATGCATTGTGAGGCGGAAATGGAAATGCCACACATTTCGAAGAGATCAGTACAACTAAAGACAGCAAAGTCTTTGAATGTCCGCTTTCAAACAGTAATTCACAAAGGACTGATCCAGATGTGTCGCCGAAGTGCACGAAAGGGCAATCAAAAACATCGTACCAGACTACAATGACGTTTTTGGCGCATGTTCTTGTATTGAAACCTAGTCGTTGCTAAGATTGAAAGCTATGAGATGTAGAATAACATTGCTATTGAACGGAGTACATCATTTCACTTTACTACAGCGAGTAAAATAGATAAAACATTTTGCCGTTTCATTTTAGCCGTCATTATGCTGTCCAGTAGGGTATACTAGAAATGAGATTACCGCATTGACATGAAAGAAATATTCATGCATTTTCAGTGGACTGGCGGCATAGGAATTGAATAGAATGATTAAAGTTTAAACGTTTCTTTTTCGTTCGCAAATATATAGTTTAGCTCATATTATAAGGTTGCAATTATCATAAGTTAGCAAAACAATTTTTTTTTGTGACGGCAGTACTTTGAATTGCAAACGGAGCTAGGAATTATAATGTTAAATCCCATACGGAGTGAGGTACTTTTACCGACGCTTTTGTGTAGATGGAACGACAATATTTCTTTGTAGATTTCATGAGTTCAGAATCTTTTGAAGCTTGTGAAATGAAATATACTGCTACTGCATAATGATGTAACAATTTTCAGAACGAAACATACAAAGAGGTCAAGTTCTCTGCTACAAGTGTACAAGAGATGCATTGTGACGTATTCGAGGTCTAATTTGCGTAAGTATGAATTGCACGTACGCGATGATAACATTTCGAAATTTTGGAACGGTCATTGTTCAGAAGTTAGATAAACTGTGAGCGGCGCAGATGGCGGAATTCGTAAACAGACTAAATAAACTCAATTCAAAATACAAAAGATGTACACTTCAAATAGGATTTTTACAATTACTTTTGCACGCCATTGCTTCACAAGTCTACAGCGGAACTTAGAAGAACCAGTAACAAGCAGTAGCAGAAAGTAAGGAAACCAGTAAGGGCTATTTTTTCTTAGACAGAGTTTTAATTTTTCACAGATTTGACAATTAGAAGCTGGCCTGAGATAACTAGCCTGAACCCAACTACTTTATTCCTTATTAACCTTAAATAGTTATGATGAATGTACAAATTCTCAAGAAAAATAACATCGGAATAATTTCAGCTCGTTTTGTCGTTGTTTTCCGATGCTATACTATATATTAATATATACCATAGAAAAAAATATATATAAAGTAACACTTTTATTGAATACTAGCTGTGCCCGCGACTTCGTTCGCATGGAATGTAATAAAAAAAAATGTGTTCTTTTTAGTAGCCTAAGTTACTTCTTATTATATAAGCTATCTGTCAGTGAAAGTTCCGTCCACATCGGTCCAGCCGTTCCAAAGATTAGCCGGAACAAACAGACAGACAGACAGACAAATATTTTAAAAACTAGCTTTCCGCCCGCGGCTTCGCCCGCGTTATATTCGAATTTCCCACAGGAAGGATATGTTTTAACAATACTGCCATACAACCTTTCACCCCCTCCTTTCAACCTTTTACAACCCTTTTCTGCTTTAAAAGGTAGCCTCTGTCCTTTCTCAGCATCTAGACTATCTGTGTACCTAATTTCATTTAAATCGGTTCAGTAGTTTTAACAATATTTCCATACAACCAATAATCCCTCCTTTCAACCTTTTACAACCCTTTACAACCTTTTTTGCATGAAAAAGTAGCCTATGTCCTTTCTCAGGCTCCAGACTATCTGTGTACCAAATTTCATTTAAATCGGTTCAGTAGTTTTAACAATATTTCCATACAACCAATAATCCCTCCTTTCAACCTTTTACAACCCTTTACAACCTTTTTTGCATGAAAAAGTAGCCTATGTCCTTTCTCAGGCTCCAGACTATCTGTGTACCAAATTTCATTTAAATCGGTTCAGTAGTTTTGGTGTGAAAGCGGAACAGACAGACAGACAGACAGAGTTACTTTCGCATTTATAATATTAGTATGTATGTATGTATAGTATGGCACAAAACAATGAGCTTTTCCACAAATACTATTTTCACAGTACTTTTGATTAAAATTTCACCGTCTTCAATTTTCACAGATGACACTCCAGTTTTATTTATTTGAGTTCATTAAAATGACGATAACTTTTTTTTTAATGAACCGATTTTGATGAAACAAAGTTTAGATATTATTCTGAGTTAAAACAAAGCAAATAGTGAAAGTTTCAAGCAAATCGGTTCAGTACTTTCGGAGATAAACGTGAACATACATACAGACAGACAGACAAAAAATTCCAAAAAATTTTTTTTCGCTTTCTAATAATCTATTTAAGTGCCCCTCTATCCATTTCAGTCAAAAATACCAAATGTACAGACAAAATATTTTTACTGTCTTATTATATGTATAGATATGTATTTTGGTATGTGTACCGTATATACATTCATATACATATAGTAGAAAGCGGTTATTTTAATATTACAAACAGACACTCCAATTTTATTTATTTGTATGTTTTATTTATTTTTTTTATTTATGTGCTATTATTGGTTTTACCTACTTGAGTAAGTAAAGTACATCACGTGCATTGTTTAACATTTTTTTGCAATCGGACGATCTAACCGGTGGACGCCACATTGGCCGTGAAAAATTATTATGAAACACTAATTAAAGTATGTGAGTCGAGTCAAAATCACGTATTCTATGCGTTTTATAACACAAAGAGCCTGTATTGTACATGACTCACTACAAGTACAAGTGATATTTATCGTATGGTAATATTATGTGTTAAATATGTTGAATCTCAATATTTTCCCACCCTTCACTTTCACACCCTTTTCTTCCCAACTCTCGTGTGTCAATAAACGTCAACATAGCAATGTGTCAGACTTTCTTATTCCTCCCATAAACGTGGCGATTTTCATAGTGCAAATATAAAGCTTGACGTGTTGCTGACTGTATTGAAATGCTAATTGTACTTACCGGTGCCGAGCATGAAGTGGTCGTTGCATTTACAAAAATCCAGCTGGGCCCGCTTGCGACACAGCGTAGTACACGCGCTGTATGAGTAAAGTGGGTACAGGCTGTGCTCCTCCACCTCGTCGTGGAATCGGCAGGCTCGCGTTTTAATGGCCGTTTGGACCACCAGCGGATCATTTACGATGTTTGTCACAGTTATTTGTCGACTTAAAGAAATACAGAGCGTATTATGATCCTTATTTATGAAGTAACGTCTTATTTATTTACTGTTTTACTTAAATACGTATATAAAATATACGTTAAAGATACCCGAACACTGCGGAAAAAAATGCAGGTTCGGGCAGGAATGGCCCAAGTCGACAATTTATTATATAATTTACTAGCGACCCGCCCCGGCTTCGCACGCGTGCAGTGAAAAAATGGTTATGGTGGGTTATCCCTAAGAGATAGACATATACCATCGCGGACTTTTTTGTGGATTTTTGTAAGTTGTACAATACTGTAGTACATTATTTTGGTCTATCTCGTAGGTTTCAGCAGCGTTTACAATATAAGCGCAAAAAAAGTGCTTATTTACGACATCACATTAGAAACCTTTAAATTTATCAGTGTTTCTCTACTATATTATGCATTTAATACATACAAACTTCCTTAAGAATCACTCTATCTATTAAAAAAAAACCGCGTCAAAATCCGTTGCGTAGTTTTAAAGATCTAAGCATACATACGGACATACAGCGATATTATACTATGTATTGATTGATTGATTGATATAGCACATGTAAAGGATTGCTAATGCACAAATGAAAATTGAAATATTAAATAATAGAATTCAAAGTCTAATATAAAGACATATAGGTATGTGTTAACACCAGTTACTAAATTAGTAATATTATTTTAGGACAATTAAGTATAACTTAAGTAATAATGTACTGTGAAGAAATTTAGAGTAGCTTAAATCTGTGAAGCTTATACGGGTAGTTTCTTATCATATTTCATTAAAGATTGTGCATCTATGAAGCTTATACGGGTAGTTTCTTAGCATATTTAATTAAAGATTGTGCATCTATGAAGCTTTAACGGATAGTTTCTTAGCATATTTAATTGAAGATTGTAAAAATAAAATACCGGTGGCTGTAACCAAGTTTTATCTTTAAAGTAGACGACTGTAGTGTTGTGATACTCGGAATTTCATCTTTACCTATGGTGTATAACTGAAAAATAAACAGAAATAATCAGTTAAGAAATTGTTCTAAAATATTTGTTATATTCGGGAAATCTGTAAGGAAAGGTTTTAATTAATATAAATCTGACTTGTTTTGTAAGTAAGGCCGGCGGTTATAGATGCCTCTCTATTATCGATTATTAAAAGAAAGAAAACCTTTCTTTCTTTTAACCTTAGAATAAAAGCGTATAGAAAAATAGTTTGATCGACAATAACAGTGAAACAAAAATGACACCACTGAATGAAATCGATAACGCGCGACACACGCATATTATGATAAAATGGGGTTCCACTACGAAATCGTTTCTTCAAAACTGGGAAATTATGTACTACTACTAGTACTAACTGTGAAAATCGTCACTTTTTGAAACATTTTATTACAACGTCTTCGACATTTCCTAGAAAATAAAACGTAGTGATTATATTATTATATATCATTATTATGTACATATAATTATTATATGTACTAGCATTACATATCACAAGTTTGTACTTCGCATATATAATGTGAGTACACCTTTTTATCTTACCTCACTTACTAACACAGTGTGATTGCGCAGTTTGTATTTTTTATTATTTTAATAGAGATGCGTTCGAAGTGTTAAACTTTAATACTGTGGCGCAGTCCGGCGTAGTACGTCATTTATGATAAAGGACAATTTTCTTTAAATTTCAAGAGCGGACATGTTTCTATGCATTAGTATATTATTTATTTACCTTATTAGTCCATTATGTATTTACTTACATGATGAAAATGGTAGGTAGTCACTTTCTTATCCTAACTGAGCATGACACTGAACTGGACGGGATTTATTGCTTTTTGAAGCTTTATTTATATATGATGAGAGAGTTACCACTTATAAAACTAAATAAGTGTTTAAAAATATTCGATGCTATAACACGAGTATATAATAATATTATACTATAAACATTTGCAGGAAGAGCCCCTCTTTGCTATAGGGATAAGTTTGCATTTGCAAAATTCGGTACTTTTCTAACAACATATTAACAAAACTAACTTTGACGTTATAGCTTATACTATTAATCATTATTAAAAGCAAAGTTATTGATTATTTAACAAAATCTTAATGTAGTATAGTGGAAAAAAATATACTGATTGAACTGACGATGTAATATTGTATCAAGTACTAAGGGTGGGCCTTGAAATATATTTTGAAAAAATAGGTATTAAATTAAATCACCGTTGATTGAACATATATCTGGAATTTGATGTTACTTCGTTTTTGTTGAAGGTTGTTTATCATAGGAAATAATTTAGGATTTCTGAAACAAAGAAAGATTTGTATTAACTTAAAAAATGTTTACAGGGATACAGATTTAACTATTTTTATTATGCGGTATGTAAATCGCCTCACGATGTTTTCCTTAACCGGAGAAGCATCGGATAAAAAGTACAAGTAGATATTCAAAAAACCAAAAACACATTGTATATGGCAGGATCGATCCAGTCGGGACTTCCGGTTTGTCTACTGTTTTATGTTAAGTTTTCTCTTTTTTATTATAAATGTGAGGATTAGATAAAGTTTAGGACAGATGAATAAAAAAAAATCAATGATAAAGGCAAGGCCACTTTATAGTATTTTATAGTATAAGTCTATAAGTAAATAAGTCTATAAAGAAAAAAAATATTTAAAAAGGAATAACTCACTTTGTCTGTATAGAATTCATCATAAAACATGTTCCCATGTCAGTGTCGATAGGTTGGAAGTATTCGCAGCAGTCGAATGGTTTGTCATTGTATGAACAGTTCTGTATGATCTGTGGGCAGCTGCTGCGCACGAGAGCAGCATAATAGCTGTAGTTAGAGACAGGGCAGAGTGGGTCCGGATTTTTTGCCTTATGGCACACTTGCACTAAGCTATAGCTGATGCCACGGTAGTGAGCTATCTCTTTCAAAGCGTCTTCTAGATCCAAGAGGTGATCTGGAGGCCAAATTCTACAAAAAACATTGGTCGTAAAAGTGCTATTAATTGACTAGGCAACAATTACTAAAAATTTGATATTAATGAATGTGCTAAATGAAGTTGGTATTTGCAATGCACTCAAATTCACAACTTGCTTTCATCACACACATCTCATTTAGAACATTACATAAAAAGATGTATGACTGATCAAGTCGAATAATGCGCCCTGTCATTTGTTTTCACTTCTTATTCACGGTTCGATCATTTCTCAAATAATATTTCGCCTTATTATACATATGTATTATACATATGTTTAAAAGTTTTAAAAGGTTTGCATTTTTAGTTAATAAAAACATAAAAAATCTTTAGTATGAAAAAACATTAAAATAATCTTAAACATTCTTTAAAATCTGCATAGTAAACGGAAAGGATAATATTTGTGTCTTTTTGTTTTGGGTTTGTTATTTGAATTAAATTATTACATTCAAATTAGCAAGATTAGGTGAACTTGACAGTTCTTTAAAATAGAAATGTGATTTAGCGGAACCTAAATAAAATTTGGAAACTTAGCAGTCACAATGCATGCAATGTGTAATGGTAGGGCGGGCCAATTAACAAAGCCCCTGTACTTACGTATCAGCAACATCATAGAGTTTCTTGTCGTTAGCTAGCTCGCATATCGCTACCGCTGGCATCTCAGTGTCCCATTGGGTGTACGTTGTCTCCACGCCGAAGCTGATGGGATTGTTCACGAAAGAATCCCACGCAGCGATAATGAGCAACGCAGAACCGTACCAAGAGAGGACTACCATTGCTACCCAGAACCATCTAATACATAAGAGTTATATTATAAAATCTTTTTTGCATTCTCATAATCACAGCTCGTATCCGTCGCTACCGAAAGGGGGAGGAGGTATGTTATGCGATGGCCGTAGTTAAACACACCAAGGAGGCGGCGCCGGGCTCGGTAGCACGGCTGCGGCGTCGCCGGTGGTCGCGACTACGTTGCGCCCGCGGATACGGCGACCCGGGAGGGAACACGCCCCTCCCATGTCCGGTGTAGGATATCGGGGGAAGTAATTGTCTCCCCCGATGAGGGCTCCCCTGGAGCATCGCAGAGGAGCCGAGGCTGGACGTTCCCGGAAGTCGCTTAGCGTTCCCGGGTGCTCCCTACATGCCTGAGGAAGGCCGTCGCTGAGGTTTTTAGTGGGTAGGCGTCTCCCTTCTGGGGAGAAGAGCCCCACATAACCGGCGGCTCTCCGCAGCCGGAGTATGCAATATTTTCCTCAGAGGAACAAAAAAAAAGTCAAACACGCTGGCTCAATAGGATTGGTCGACTTCACATACACATCGTAGGTGTTTGCAAGTTTTCTTACGATCTTTACTTTGCCGTAAAAATGTACATATGAAATTTGACAAACGAGAAATACATTGGCAGATTGGATCCTGGGCCCTCTAATCGGGATACAAGTCAATGCCAAAATAACAGTTTTACTTCCAGCCAACGTGATTCAGGTGTGCAACTTCTTTTTCCAACAGAAGTGAAATTGTTGATGAAATCTCATCAGGCAATAAGGAGTAACTTAGGCTACTAAAAACAAAAACAAAAACAAAAAAAAAAAAACTTATTTTTTTATTACATTCTATGCGGACGAAGTCGTGGGCACAGCTAGTTTTATATAAAAGTTATCAAGATGTGTAGCGTTTATATTTATCGAGTACTGTGTTCCAGTATAATGGGTAACAATGGTACGTGGTAAAATGACTAGTAAGTGCTAGAAGAATAGGATTAATTTAATATGTTTGCAATATACACTTGTATATTTACCAATTCTATAGGAATCACATGATGACAATAGACTCAACATGAAGTGGGCAGTTAGCTTTAAATCATTTTGGTAATAAAAAATATAATGATTCGCCTTGAAGTTTACCAATTTATTTGGGTTCGTATTTAATTCTTTTCCACTCATCAATCATATCTCTCATATCCAGTGCTGCAACTCTCATATCACATTTTATGTAATCCATTGTTATAAAAAAAATACTATATGTATTTACATAAATTCTTATAAAAGTGAAATCTTACGTGACAGCATAGTTATAGCTATTCTTAGAATAGACGTCAAACATTTTAGATTTCATTTCCCAATTAAGCCGTTCAAGTCATTATGTAAATGTTATTATATCTATTTTACATCAATAAAAGTATTTTTTATTATAATGGAATTGCATTTAAATATTCCTATTAGAGATGCGTGGTAGGATTATATCAAGCAGTGGAATTTGTGATATAGTTGTGTTAATGAAAAGTAATTTTATTGTCATCATTATAAGCTCTGGATCAAACTAGACTAGTGTATCTTCACGCTGGTGAAACATTTTCTAATTGTTATTACATAGCCCGCATTATATAAGAGATTCCATTGTAAAAATTGCCCTGTCTCAAATAAATTCTTGTTACTCAAGGATTATTTAGTTTCAGTCACTTACAAGTAGTCACTTACAAACGATAGTAAAATTAAATAGTGTCACTTCAGTTTGACTCTCAAACACTTAAAGGAGTTGACTCTGTTTGATTTAACTAAAACTCCCTAAAATACCAACTCAATACCAAACTGTTCTGGGTTAACATATTGTATTGCATAATATGTATGACTCTACATAAAAGTTCACCTTTCAATCCAATGCTTAGAATCGTCGGCAATAAAATGTATTCCAGCAAACGTACAGTTAGCACAGTAATCTTTAATTAACGCCTTACAAGTTCGAGGCATTTTAAAAAGTACAGATTAGAAATTTTCCTTTTTTGGTGAAACTACAAGTCTACTGTACACATGGCAGCACAGGATATTGCAATGCAAAATAGGAAAACAAATTTTAATTTATTAAATTGTGCAAGTTATTATGCATATTTAATGTGTTAATGGCGCCTAATTGTGCAATGTCATGATTATATAGACATGGTCTGGCTGCGAAGGTTATATAGCAATTAAAATAATTTTAGTGAGGGAATGTTTTATTGTTTCGTTTTGTAATTTTTTCATATATCGAAAACAATGGCCATGCAATGACTCGTTCTTTATAATTATATTTTGATCGCGATATCACTTATAAGAGAATGGAAATTTAGTTCTGCATACTATAAGAAAACAGGTATATATGTTAGTTTCAGTATGTTGTTCATATTCAAAGTAACCAACGTATCTGTAAGGTAAATTTCGACACTAGTGGGTATTATACATTATTATGTATGTGTCCTACGGAATATTAGTGTATATATTTACAATCTTACGAATTTTATGACACAGTATTTTTTGCCAGTAATCCTCCGCAAATAAAATTGCAAGCAGTAACTTATATAACAATAAAGGTTAAAAGTTCTAATATATTATACATATAATCGTATCTATTCTAAGAATAATACTTTCATTAATATTGCACATTTACAAATTTATTTAATTTATTTGTCGTAATTTAATTACATTGCACCAGTTGCTCCTAGAAATTAGTACGAATAAATTCGTCGTCAAAAAAATGTCGAAAACGTCGAATATTATTAGCTACTATAAAATAGCTTTCTTAAGTTCTGTGGCACATTTCTTAAAGAGAGTACAAAGGGATAGTGGTTCTTTACTCTTAATGATCGTAAGAATAGCAAAAGCTGCAATTCTTAGATAGAAATTTTAAAGTTATCCTATAAAATGCAACAATGCGAAACGAATATGCAAATCTTGAATTTATTTTTAATATATAAAGCTATATATTTACATTACATCAGAAAGCTATAGAGCGCACACTGCTAAATATAAACAACGCAGTCCTCGGTAAGCAACCGATGTGAAATCTGCCGACTGGACCAAGATGTATAAAATATTCCCGGAGTCAGAATGAAAAGTATGTACAATAAAATTAATTTTCATAGATTAGTAGTGTTTAAGTAAACATTTACTTATTAAAATTCTTTCAGTTATATCTATGGCACATCTGATTAAACTCTGTGCGGATCGGAGGGATAGGCGCGCTCTAGACTTAGTTATATCAAACTTTAATTTGATTTTTGTTTTTGTTAATAGTTCTTTGTTCGTAATAATGGTTCCTATAGAAACAGTCATTATGAAGTAACTAATTACCTACGCTCTAATTTAAAACAGAATAATACTTGTAGTGTTATATCGGAATATACCATCACCTCCACGGGCACAAGAATTAGGAACATAGTATCATATTCTTGCACTAAGTCTACAACGAAAACGAATTGAGAAGATTACGAAATACAAAATGTGGACCTGATCATGACAAATGATCGAATTGAATTGTTTGTTATTTATTTAATCAGTCAATGTAAGTAGATTGATTAAAGCCAATTACTGGAAATAAATCTTGCATTAAGTAGTTTTTATCGGATAAGATTGAATATTTCCTTTTAGTAAGTAGTCTTTCACAATAAGTTTTTGAAGTTAATAATATTACAAATGTTGTAAAAGATCGGGATTGAAGAATAAACTGGGATCATGAAAATGGTCTTCAAAAAGATCGTTCGGGCGGTGTGCAGGACGATGCTTATTCCGATGTCTCGGAGGCTGGTAGAAGCCGGGCCTGCGCGGAAGAAAGCCGGCGTGAGTTAGGATGTTGTATATCTCCTGACGAGGTACATGATCCGATTCACGATGGTATACCTGGAAATAATATAAGTATATATACTAAAAATTGTGTCGAAAATGTTTGATAATGCTTTGGAAATGCATAGTAATTTTCATACGGAGTCTTTTTAAAGTGAGTTTGTCTCATTTGATTATCGATTTATTTTGCTTATTGTATCGTAGCATATACATTTAAAAAATATTACCCAGAAGTTTTCATGTGTTCTACATTTTGACAACAAATATTTTATACTTATCAGACAGACCGTCGTCTTTGTTAATTTCAGTTGGCTTATAAAACTTAATTAAATAATTGCAAATTTGAATTCATATATTCTGTATGTAACTTTATTACTAAACCCCAAATATAATAACGCCTCATTAAGTACGAGTATATATGCTTTAGCCTTGAATCCGTGAACGCAGTGTACTAATTATCGAGTACTTTATAACGCATTACAACAACAAATCATAATTTATCTTTTCTGGTTCGTTGGGTTGAGTAATATTTTAAACTTAATACCAATTTTAGAA
Organism: Scirpophaga incertulas; assembly: GCA_036419045.1. NCBI lineage: Eukaryota > Metazoa > Arthropoda > Insecta > Lepidoptera > Crambidae > Scirpophaga > Scirpophaga incertulas. The sequence continues at coordinate 13,114,744 of CM071641.1, forward strand.
ACATTTAACCAACTCTAGTGATGATGTTAGTAAAAATTTTACTGTTTGGATAAACCCTTCTTGTGTTTCTTCTTATTTTCACAGATAACAATTAGAATTGAATACTTCATACAAAACTTTGTACATTTGATAAAACAAGGTAAAACACTAAATATCTAGTTTGAGCATGATTATAATAATATTGTAAAGTTGCTAATTTGCAATGCATGAATCCTTTGTATGTATCCTTTTCAAGAAAATCAATGGGCAACGTCAATTAAGCTGCCTTAAAATTAGAAATGTGGATATCTTAAAACTTTTACATTTTTGAAAACTTATTGAAAATATTGTATTAAATGTATATGAAAATAATAGGAACAGTAAAAAAATTGTCTAAATGCACGGTAATTTTGACGTCAGTTTTTTTCTTTACGGTTTAAAAGAAGAATCAATTCGTATATTCTTTTGTATATCATTTTTATTGTTTGGCTCGTGTTTACTTAAAATACAAATATATAATAATAGATTGTATTATTTTATACTGGTTAAGACGATAAAAGATCTCTGAAATTCACAATTACTTAAATTAAATTTTTTATGATGCAAATCCCTTCGTTAGTATGTTTGCATAACATTTTCCAAAGTACTAGTCGGAAATTTAAAAATCATAAATATACAAAATTGAAATGTCAATGCGAGCGTAGCTGTTAATGTACCTAGTGTGTAATAATTTGAAAAAATATATATACTCACGGGTTTTTCGCCTTTATGAAGAACACTGGTCAGCGGAAGAACTTCTCGTAGGTGAGGGTTGAATAGTGCTGGGCTCCGGAGGTGTGGTGGTAGTCTCTCCTCTTCCCTTCTTACTGCTACCACGGCTGGGTGTGGTGGCGGAAGGCACCATATCGAATTCGTGTACATCGATAGAACGAGTATCAGAATTCTCATTTTCTTCCTGTAATGAGGACCGCGAATTAGTATCTCATTCATAATGTACAAATAACTTTCAATTAAGCTATCTATTGATTAAAGTCAAGTATTTTGAAAATTATTGCTTAAATTTTGGTATGTCACTTTTATTAATTGATAATTATTTATTTAAGTAACTGTATCTCTTTCTTTTCCATAATAAATATTTAGATAGACGAAAATAAATTAAAATAATTTATAAATGTCCAATGAAAAATACAAAAGAACATCACTAGCTCAAAATATTTACAGTTGGGTAGTTTATAAACATTTAGGTAAATATTGTTTGGATAAACTCTGAAACTACTGAAATTATTTTGATGAAATTTAGTTATAAAATATCTGTTTCCTGTAAGAAAATCCAATTGAAATAGCTGAACGGATTATGAAATAATTTGGTATGGGGATGATTGGAGACCCAAGGAAGAATCTAGGATAATTGTAACCGAGGGTTTTTGTTATAAATATGTCGACATCACGCTGGAATTTTTAGCACGTGTCATGGGTGTAGTTACAAACATAGAATATCTAATGCACATATGCAAACAAGTTGAAATTTCTGCATTCTTTGTATACATAGTATTTGCCGTGCTAGAATCGTATCCCGCTACTTATGAGGTAATCCGATAACCATGTATTTTATGAAGTACACTTATGCATAATGGAGTTTAAAAAAGAGATGGTTACATGCTTGTTATATAAACATATAGATAATAAAAAACAGAAAACGTTTTAGATGCTACAGGCACACAAGGTCAAGTTCTATAAAATTTTACTTTCAATGCTCCAAGCGTAAAGCAATTACACATGTTAAATTAGTCAATATCTATTTAAGCATTGGAATGACCACATAACATGAGGCGTAGTTAATGGTACATAATTTAGGTCCATAATTTGTACGAGTACTAAGTATCCTATTAAATATTTTGTTAAATTATGTGCTGCTCACATAGTGTTTTGATTCATTTATTTTATGAAAAGCCCACAAAATGACTTTCGCGTAATGGTATGTGGAATGAAGTTTAAATACAAAAATAGCTAGTGCAAAGAACCTGCCGCACTAACCACCCTCTGCTTGTTACTTCTTCATGCCACATTTAGAGATTCACACATAATGAAGGATGATGGAAAGTCTTAGGGTAAGTTCAAGTCTCGGGTGGAGACGTAGGTATATAAAGCTTTGATGACGATGATATATTGGATCATAATTTCTTAATGTATGTTAGTAAGTTGAAACTGGTATTTATTTAAATCGTTAATTTTGTTTGAACTGCGACAAACTTGGGCTTTGTTGACGTTTGTTACTACTCTTTATGGTATAAAGTATATAACTAGATGTTACATTATTAGCATATAACTTCTTTATGTATTCGATATATAAACAGAATGTGGTAAAAAGAACATCAATTTGCATGGCTGGGGAAAAGAAATTACGAATACGTAAATGTTTTAAATACCTACAATAGAACGTACGGATTTGGATTTGGAATATGAATATTGAAAAAACTCATATTCAATGCAATTTCGTACGAATTCTAGCAACCTATACGTGCTAAATTTTACACACGTTCTATTTAAAAAAAAAAATCAATTGCCCAAACGTTTCAAATATAATTATTAGTTTCTAGAGTTCTTGTAAGTTATTTACTTCAATAAATTAATATTTGTTTACACTCACACTAATTAATTATTTTTTACGAGGTGGAATGCGTTGGTGCACCGTACCTGGCTAGTCAATAGGAGTGTGCGGGACTCACTCGGCATAAAGTACGAGTAGGTCACATACAACACGTTTGGCGCAGCGGTTGAGTGATCCGCTATTATGCAACGGGTCGCGGGTTCAATTTCCGCACGAGATACATATACAAGAAATTGTTTTGTTCTGGGTGTATGTGCATATGAAATTCCATGTTTGTGACTGCATCTACCACACAGGATAAAAATCCTAGTGTGAGCCGACTTTTTTAGAGCCAGTGTAAGACTTGCTTATTTCTCTATCTTTGATGAGATAATTGAGATACTCTATTTTTTTATATAAAACGAACAGATTAAAGAGTGCGTCAGTGGTGGACGTACGGACTTGATCTTTCGGAGGTCCGGTGTCGATCTTGTGATGTACATTTGTCTGACCTTCCTACTAACTATATTGTGAGGCAACCAACACTTGTTAAAAATATATAAAAGTGTATGAAAAGTATGTGTGACGAGATGTTGACAAACCTGCACTGAGCCAGCGTGATCAATTCTGGTCTGATGCCCTGATGCCCGAAACAGTTAGGTTAAGAACACCCGGCTCTTCGGTGGGGACAAGTTCCAAATTAAAACAATAAAATAGTATATGTAAATTAAACAATTATATAGTACTTGAGTTATATTATAAGAAACTTAGTTATTTCTTGTCATAAAAAAGTATTAGCCGGCTACAAAATGTGCGGAATCAGATTTACAACACGCTTACGAAAAGATTTAACAAGCCAAAACAATAAAGTCATCATAAAAAGTAATGAAATATTTAAGGTACTTACATAAAATCTATATTCTGATAAAAAATATTAATTAATACAGTAGTCAATCTAGGTCCTGGATCCAGTCAAGGATGGGGTCATGATCCTCCTAACTCCACGATTTTATTATTATTACTTGTCACACTGTCTAATCATTAAAATTCGTCGATCATATTAAACACTATCTAGGTTTTGAGCTTGTTTATTCCTCTAGTTTATACACAAAGCATTTTTTTTTTAATACAGTTGCTCAAAAAGTGGCGTATTGCAGGGACGTGTAGCGTTCGGGATCTGGGCTATTTCACACTCGTGCTTTTTTTTGCCTTTCCCGAACTCGTGCGTTTTCTTTCCCAACTGTCAAAATAATTTCTATTAAAAAAAAGCTTCAGAAGGACCTCTGCTACATTATTGGCAGATTCAGGAGCCAATTTGACGTCCTTAAAGCGACTAGGTGGTTGGAAATCGGACAAAGTTGCAGAAAACTATATTGGTGATTCATGAAACAACAAACTAGAAACTGGGAAAAAGATCACACAATCCATTAATTTAAGGTCCAGTCCGTCTCCTTCACATGCTGAAGAGAACGTCGTCCATCTACGAGTACCTTCGTTGATAATGATAATTCATCAGATCCAATTCCATCAACTAGCAAACGCCATTGTATGACAAATATACATGAACAATCATACGAAATTAATAATAGTTTGTCTCACAGTAAATATGCAACCTAAAACTTCCCCAGTTAGTATAAAAAACTGTACCAATTTCAATGTATATGTGAATTATAACTTTTATAAGAAACTAGCTTTCCGCCCGCGGCTTCGCCCGCGTTATATTCGAATTTCCCACAGGAAGGATATGTTTTCCGTCGGTAAAATTATCTTATTTCCTTCCTTGGGTCCTCGGTTTTACGATTGGTATATACGGGGTAAACTATCTGTGTATAAAATTTTATTTAAATCGGTTCAGTGGTTTTTACAATACTGCCATACAACCTTTCACCCCCTCCTTTCAACCCTTTACAGCCCTTTTCTGCTTTAAAAGGTAGCCTCTGTCCTGTCTCAGCCTCTAGACTATCTGTGTACCAAATTTCATTTAAATCTCTTCAGTAGTTTTAACAATTTTTCCATACAACCTAGCATCCCTTCTTTCAACCTTTTACAACCTTTTACAACCTATTTTGTATAAAAAAAGTAGCTTATGTCCTTTCTTGGGCTTTAGACTATCTGTGTACCTAGTTTCATTTAAATCGTTCAGTAGTTTTAACAATATTTCTATACAATCTATTATCCCTCTTATTATCATGCCTTGAGTTCATCAAAATGACGATAACTTTTTTTTTAATGAACCGACTTTTATGAAACAAAGTTTAGATATTATTCTGAGTTAAAACAAAGCAAATCGTGAAAGTTTCAAGCAAATCGGTTCAGTACTTTCGGAGATAAACGTGAACAAACATACAGACAGACAGACAGACAGACAGACAGACAGACAGACAGACAAAAAATTCCAAAAAATTTTTTTTGCTTTCTAATAATCTATTTAAGTGCCCCTCTATCCATTTCAGTCAAAAATACTAAATGTACAGACAAAATATTTTTACTGTCTTATTATATGTATAGATAGATAAATGATTAGTCAATTGAGTTTATTGTGTTTTTATAATTTGATTAAATTGCTTCATTTTTTCGCAACTGTATTATATAGACATTTGTCGGAACTCTTTGCAATGACAGCCATTCCGTACTAGTAATGAAATATACTATTACAAAATAATGTTATAAAAAAATTATTTGGTCCGTAGGGCAATTAATAAAATTGCAGCAATTGTTTGAAGCTTTAAACGTCGCATGTAAATTGCGGTTTATAATATAAAAATATAATTTATAATTACATACACATTATATACACACATATTATTTTTTAAGTGAATAACTACTTATTACCTAATGCAATAATATGAAACCAGCTCGCGGAAAACTTACACAGGTGATTGACGAACTTTACCACAGATTAAAAACAAAAACTTAAAAAATCACTCCGCACACAAACACATTCGCGTATACAATATAGAGTTAAACACATTCGCGAATTGGAGTTGCTAGTTTTGCAACGCGCTTAATTTTGCGTCTGATCGACTCACTGCCGGTGCGAACTGTTCATCTCGCCAAGAGAGTGGTGCCCACCTCCACGGCGGCGTAGCTATCGGGGAGGCTGGAACGTTTTATTTCTGTTTAGTACTCACTTCTTACAGAACAGTGGCTTTACTTTATTTATTCGTCTTAATAAATTAATTCGATGACTCTATAATTTGCATAGTTTTGCTTATGGTCTCGCTCCTTTCTTATTGCGTCATTTAAACGATACAAAACATTTTTATTTTTGAATAATTAATGTTAACTAAATTATTATTAATTAATTTATAGAATATATAATTATTTTGATTGATTCACTTAAGGCTTTTTGTAAAGCTTATATATGTTACATTTGTTAGACATCAACACATCATCTCTTATATACATTATCTTTTATTTAAACACTCAATCAAACCTATTTCGTAAATTTGATGTGGGAAATTTTAGTTGAGACCTTTTTTGAAACTCTACAGTAGATATAAGAAGAATCACATGATACAAGCAATTAGTAGTAAGTTTATTATATTCTATAAAATTCTCTTAACTGCTAATTGGTAATGATAAACTTTCACGTATACTTAGCACTAAATCTAGTGAACAAAACTGCAATCATACACAGTCACACACAAATACACATCATACATTAGGTATGTAGACATATATAAACATTAAGTAACGTATATAAGAAAATAATAATTTTTGTAATATATATTCCAAAAATGTTTTCAATATATGAGGTCACCTATTTTCTTTATCAAAAATATTATTACGATACCAAAGACACTAACAATAAAATACTGTAAACACATTGTTATAATTATTTTTAACTTAAAGTGATACTGAGTTACGTAAGCTCCAAGGTGGCTTGACGCTTTATCTATTCTACGTGTGTAAGGCCAACATTCTTTATAGTTACTTAACATTATGCGTGATATACATAGAAAAGGTACGAAAATGAAGTTGTATTACAGAATAATTAAATCATGGCAACTTTACAAACTACTTTACTGATAAACAAGCATTCCGTTCGCAAATATTAAGATATTGCATCTTACGTTCCGCACTTGAGTGTGATTCGCAAGAGAAATGTGATTATAAGACAATCTAACTGAAAATCTACTCTAACTAAACTATCTCGCAAACTGAAATAAGAGCGAATATGGAAAATTTAAAAGTAATAAATTTTGGAATGTTGATCAAAAAGAAAAAGTCAAACTCAAGATTGTCCTCAAGAATGATTTGATTAAACATTTGGTTTGGTTTGGTTGGGTGTCATTGTTGTATATTATTTTATATATCTATAAAATTCTGATATTCGTCTGTATAACATTTTCGAATGAAACCAACTTTTTCTTCAGCACATTTTATTATTATTTACTTCAGTATAATATGGTATAAGTGAAAACCACGTCTTATAAGTTCGTATATTGATAATTTTGCGACCCCTGTTACGATCTACTCGTACAACTTAGCAACGTGACAATGAAACTAACAGAATACTACAGAGAATATAATATTCAATATCAATGTCTTACAGAACAAATATCGATGTTAAACACAAGAGGCGGGAATCCTGTCACATCATTATTGTTAAACTGTTGTCTATTTCAAATGGAATGTCATCGAGAAGTACAGTGCGTTCACAGTCATTCAACCTCTGAAAATGGTTACGGCTATAGCAATAACAATGAAGGTTAGTCATATAGATTTAGGAGATAATTTAACTATCAATGCATTGTAGTTATTGGGACTAAACATGTTGTTATGTTAACGTGGCGTTCATTCCGAGTTAATACAGATGAGGAACAACTTATCTACACATATTTTTTTCTAGAACGAAAAGAAATTTCATTTATTTACATTTTACACATAAGGGTCGGGAGATGGCCGATCCCGCTCGAAGGAGGCGGCGCCGGGCTCGGTAGCACAGCTGCGGCGCCGCCGCGGGTCGCCGGCGGGCGCGAGGAAATCGCGCCCGCGGATACGGCGACCCGGGAGGAACCACGCCCCTTCCGTGGCCGGGGGGCGTCGTCGGTGGAGGAGATCGGGGGAGGTAGTGTAGCCTCCCCCGAGGAGGGCTCCCCTGTATCGGCAGGGGAGCGGAGGCTGGGGGTTCCCGGAAGTCGCTTGACGTTCCCGAGGGCTCCCTACATGCCTGAGGAAGGCCATCCCTGAGGTTTTTAGTGGGTAGGCCTCCCCCTTCTGGGGAGGAGAGCCCCACATAACCGCCGGCATGCCACAGCCGCGGTATGCAATTTAATGCATTTTCCTCAGGGGAACAAAAAAAAAAGGGACAATTCTACAAATGTTATCGTCAAAGTAATTTTTTGTATAAAAATTTCATACAGCGCACCTTGCAGAAACGTAATGAGATCATATTTGATTGATGTGAGTTGTGTTTTTAGTTTCCTATACATCAAATACCTATCGAAAACGATAGTAAAGTTGTGGTGAGACACTGGTTATGCACCGTGGAGTTGAGGTACTCTCGCATTTAACTTTATGCTCTGGGGCAATTTGCAATAGACACATGACTACAATCATGGTAAATGTATAAAATTTCAAGGCTTTTATTTGCATCATAAATTTTTGTTTTGTAAGTTAATGTTGTATTATTTATGCACAAAAGTGACTTTCGATTTTATTGTCTCGAAATGTGGAAGCAGATGGAAAACCACTGCATATATAAATGTTAATTGACACCGGACAAATACAGACGTATGGATAGACGATGTGTTGAAATAATTGAAATGAGACGAAGTGTGAATTTTACTATAGACAATGATTTATTTGTATACACTTTGTATATTCAATGTGTATAATACCGTATGTTTGATAGATGTTATTTTTTGAATATCATAATTTGCAAATGTTTTATCATAATTTGTATTTGTTTGATATTATGAAGCAACATTGGTGTGTGTGTGTGTGTGTATATATAGATGTAATTAGAATAATTCAATTATGTTTTCCTTTATACTTCCGCTCTCAGTGCTATATTCTTAAAAATCTCTCCTAAGACATTTTTACTCACAGCGTTGAACACTGTATCAGTTGATGGCTAGTTTATATACGTTGTATATTTTAAACTACTCGTTGCCTGCCTTCCTCCTCCCCTTCCTAGTAGATGCTATTAGATGATATTGCTAGTAGATGAAGGACCATCTACTAGCTGAGGTTTATTATTTTTTTAATTCCGCTATATTGGCTAACAAGCAGACTACCCACTTGATATTAAGTGGTTACGGATGTCTATAGTATACTATAGTAGTACATGTGGTTCCTGTGAGATTCACAGTAATCTGTAACCTCCACAAAAACACAGTGTACGATCAGAGGTGTAACGTCACAGCTTCCAGAAATTTCACTGCCTATCTTCCCTTCATACAAGAACATGCGAACACTGCAATTTTGCTGCATAAATAGTTAAGATTTATCCAATGATTGAACGGAAATATTGAAGCGTTACAAAAAGTAACGCTTTAGTCAAAAGTTTGTTGATAATAAATGCTGGGGTCCCACAGGCTCCGTGCTATCTCCAACGTTGCTTCGGCCTTGCAAATACCACTTGATCAATAACCACCTGCGCTGGCTACACCACGAGCGATTACCGAAGAGCAGAAGCGAACTGCATACAAATCTTAAGTTAGGTTAGGTCTAAATCTTCACTTGTGATGGATATACAAACAAATAATTTGTATATAGCTTGTAACATCCAGTGCAGTTGATTAGTTCTTGAGGAGTTAGCAACGTACTATTAGGTAAGATGAAGCTTTACTTATAAAATACAACTCAATAAAAATCGAAAGAAAAAAATTAAGTGATCGGGTTTTATTTGGATTTTTCTTATTGTGTGTAGTTAATGGTGTCATTTGAATATCGCAAAGTAAGCTATATAACCATAATAATAAAATATGATTCTTATAATAATATCATTGGTTCAAATAAGATAACAAACGGAATAAATCTGTGAATAGTTGTATTGTTTCCCAAGTCACGAACAAACTTATAAATTTATCCAATCCTATCCAAATATCATACGGCGTTCAGTAGAGTTTGGGTTTATTCGTTGCAAACATATACAAGTCTTTCCTCCGTATAATATTACGTTAATAATAAACAAACAAGTAACATATAACTACCTAAAAATAATAAATATTTAGCTGTTTCTAAATGATTGTTTTTAGGGTCTTTGACCATTTAACTAGGTAGTGTTCATGTTGACGTTTGAGTGTGTATAGTTCAGGTTAAGATACGTTCACTGAGGTCATAGAGCACTCACGCATAATTGACCCCTGAATAAGTGCGGTGAATGATAAAAAGGCGCCTTGTAAAACAACAGCAATATCGTGTTGTATATATTGTGAATTATACATACAAAAATATATTTTTTATACTCCCAAAATATGATATTTTTCAAATAAATTTAATTTGTAATTTTATATATATATATATATATATATATATATATATATATATTATATATATATATATTTAAAGTGTCATATTATTATTATAAGTATATGTAGTTAAATTTAATATTTTAGCTTTTAGTATTTTCGTGTATTCTACATAATTATTATATTTTATTTCATAGTATTAACTGCACGTCTTGTCTCTTTTCGGACTCTCTCTAAGGACAGCTGAAAGACATTTCTTAATTAAGGAATAAATAGTTCCTTTGTACTTCATCACTACATTACTAAAACAAAGTCGGTATCCGCCGTCTGTCTGTCCCTATGTATGCTTAGATCATTAAAACTACGCAATGGATTTTGATGCGGTTTTTACTAGATAGAGTGATTCTTAATGAAGGTTTATATGTATAATACATGCATAATATAGTAGAGAAACACTGATAAATTTAGAGGTTTCTAATGTGATGTCGTAAATAAGCACGATTTTTTGCGCTTATATTGCAAAAACGCTGGCTGAACCCTACGAGATAGACCAAAATAATGTACTACAGTATTGTCCACCTTATAAAGTTCAACAAAAAAGTTCGCGACAGTATATGTCTGTCTCTTAGGGATAACCCACCATAATCATATTTTCATTGCACCCGTGCGAAGCCGGGGCGGGTTAGCGACCCGCCCCGGTATGTACTATTTTATTCTAAATATTATTTTGTTAATGATGTATGTGTACATAAATAAATAAATATACCTATCAGCATACACAATTTTCTAAGAAAGTTTCAAATTAATTAGATTATTGAGATACAGATACACCATGATATACATAAATTAATGGATTACCGTCAGAAGATTTTTTATCTGGGTCATCGGGTTGAGTTCTTCCGTCTTACATGTTTCTATCGCAAAATAGCAATACTTGCATTGCTGTTACGATTTGACTGGTAAGATATGGCAATAAAATTACAGCGTGACTTTACACTTTATCATTATTGGGCAACATACACTCCTACTTTTCATATTTACCACTTCTTTATTTCTTATTTTTATTAGTTGTAAGAACCAAATGCACAATAGAAGACTGTAGCCACTTGTGATAATCCTTCTTTTACTACAGCTCATGATCTAAATTAATCATGCAAAAGTGCCTTATTTATTGAGAGTTAATATTCTTGATTTTACAATGCAATTTGAGCTTATTACGTGCGACCATTTTTCCTTTAATCGCTCTTGTTTCCGTTCAAAATATTTGATGCGAGACGAACGATTCAAGGGCGTTGGTGTTCGTAAGTGCCTTAAACTTAAATATCTATACGCAATTACGTGAACACGCAACATGTTCGACTCTTCATGTTTGTGGTACTTATCTCAAAATACTTCAAAGCATAAGTACACGGACAAGTGAAGGTGTACTGTGTGGAGATGGTCAGATTGTTGCAACTTTTGTTTTGCAACAGTCACGTGCGGGCAGCTCGCCTTTCTACGCTGTCCGCGGCTTCGTTCGGTTGCGGCCGTTGAAAGGCTAAGAAGGAATTTCTAGAGTTTAACTTACGTAACGTATAATCCAGTAAACAATAACAACCGAATTTGTAAGCGATCTCGCAATCAATGATCCAGTTATTACTGGCGATTTATTTCGTGAAATCGATTGCATTAATTTTATTTTTATAACTTGATTAGGTTTTTCTGAATTAAATTATTAACTAATTTTTAATTTTTCTCGTTAAATAATTTATATTATTGTATGTTAGATATAAATGTGTAGGTATGTTTATAAGTATGAAAAGAACTGAAAATATCCTCACGATAAATGCCGATCAATCACAGTCATTAGCTGTGTTGCTGTTTGACCTTATCATTGAATAGATTAGAAGACTATAATTTACTTGGCGTTGTCGTTTACATACGACTAGGCATTTGCTATTAAACCTGCATTGAAAACACATTATAAAAATGAACAAAAAAGTTTCTAAGTCTCATCATAACAAAAAGCGAACATTTTTGAAAACGAGATTAAGAGGAGAAATCATTAAGTCAAGTTTAAAGAATATAAGTAAGCAATATTGCACCGAGTCATCGTTATGTGGCCTCAAACATTTAGTGGATGAGAGGACGCCGTATATTGAAAGGTAATGTACGTGTTAAAACCATATTCTTACGTATTGCAGCTCGGTGAACTTGTTTGAGCTGATGGCTTAGACTTGTTTGTCGCAATTGCTACTGCTTTTCAAACTAGGTTACGTCAGCCGGTGTTATATCATGGAATCCGCAAAAATATCGAGTTGAGATCACCGTTCCACTTGTAACAGGTAATTGGCGAGATTATGATGCTTTCCCATTGTTTGCCTTCCGCAGAGTCATCTGGAAAATAACGTTGATTGCCGCTGTAGTCGGTTCCGTGAGCCTCGTGTGGGTTACATTCAACAAATACTATTTCGCGCCGTTAGTTACCACGCAAATGCCAGAAGGCGTTTCTGTTAGCAAGATCATGTTCCCAGCAGTCGGGATATGTTCTAATAACAGAATTAGCAAACGAGCCGTTACGGAACTTGCGAAAACATTGTAAGTAGGTACCACTTATATGAAATTAGCTTACGGTGCATCCAGTCATTTGGTTGAAAATAGGATATAATATGTAGATATTGACCTGACTAATATGTACTGAATCATAAATTTTACTTTAGCACGACAAGACATCCTGAAAATTAAAATTCACCGTCATTTGCGTGCAATATATGTTTATCTTTGTTGTATTGTTTTGTTTTGTTTGTTGTTCGTATCGTTGTGTGGTCCATCAATAAATGTATTTCTATTCTATTATTCGTAACCTTTGTTATCTGCTATTTAGCTGATATGCATATTTGCACATCTTATACTCGTATTAGAATGATGTCACAATGAGTGACCACAAGTGAACATTTATAATAAGTATTTCTATCAAAGTATAGTTTGTTATTGTTTTATTAATTGTCACCATATTACTGTCGTTATTTCCATGCGATAAATCTCTGCGAATTAAGAAATAAGTTTTTCACTTTATAACCACAAAGTAAGTATTTGAAGTTTCTATGTTTTGTTCGCAACTAAGTTGTTGCTAAAATCAGTTATCTAGATTCGCAACTCAATACATGAAGTACAGTGAAGAATGAGCAATCTTAATTCGCGAATGAAATTGTGAATTGCAGTTAAAACCAGAAAACAGTTAGAGGGTGGCCAGTATCGCGAGTGTTTCTCCGAAATTGCGTTCTTTGTCTGATTCATATGGCCTAATTTTTTTTTCACATTTAAGCTTATAAAACATATTTTTACGAAAGATGGTAACCTAAGATACAATGTGTGAAAAAGGCACACTTTTTGATAAAATGGTTTCCGAGATAATTAACTTTAAAAATTTTGGGGCCATATGAATCAGAATCTGTGACATATGAATCAGAATTAGGGATAGAAATGAAATTCTAGTTAGAAAAATCAGTCAATTTTTATTAAAATCACAGTAAATGCACATGATGCTTATCATAATACCTAAATCTAGTCATCACAGCGTAATATATGGCACTTGACAATATCAATCATCACAATATTAATTACTTTTCAATACGTTCTGCAATTTTCTTCTTCTCTTTTTTTCTTCCTTAGATAGTACTGGTGGCATTTTTGTGTACTGTAATATAAAAACGAAGATTACAAATTTATTAATAATCATACTTAAAAATGCCTTTAAATAAGACTGTCTCAATTTTGACAACATGCAGGTACAGTATTGTATTTGTATTTGCCACTACAGTAGGTATGTATACAAATAATACACTGTTTGACACATGACTGAAATTTCAATATTTTAAGGAATTTCAAGTTACAGATACCTTATTATTGACCTGACGTTTCAACCCAATTATGAATAATGTATACCTATTAAAAGGTGAGTAAAAATTGTAAGAAAAATTCTTGAGCGGAATCGAACCCACGACTTATCACGTTACGTTATAACGGTCTTAAAAGTTAATATATTGTTACAGTATATTACCCTTTTCGTCTAAGCAGTAGTTTGAGCCTATAAACTACCGCTAAAACTAATAGTTGAGTAAGTAGGTAGTTTCATTAACCACTCGTTTTATTTTATTTATGTTATTTAGTTAATTAATTTGATTTTTAAACTCTCATTTAAACGAAGTTTGTTTTTATTGTTTACCTTTATTTTATTACCTAGACGAACGGAGTTAATACCAATATATAGTTTTAATTTCAGGTATAGTCTAATTTTCGAAAATTTATTCGTCGATAGATATGAAACCCCTTTGACGTTATTAGGACTGCTGCGAAATTTACAGCTACTGTTTCTAGACACGTAAATAACATTAGGTTCATACGAAATGACTTGTTACAGGCGTAACGTGCCGCCAATGTAACGTTTCATTAACAATATGTGTGACATTCTGATTAATATGGTATTTTTACCATATGAATCAGACACATATCAATCAGAATTTTACCCATAAACATCGATAAATCATCACACGTGTGCAATTAAAGATTGTTATTTATACATAGGTTTCTGTTCCCCAATGGCATTATATTTCCCGCAGATTCAAGTTTGAAAACCATTAACTTTAATTATAAAAACGAACATACTAATCAGAAACACAGGTGTACCAAGGCTATAATGAATCAGATATTTACCTTTATATCTCCGCGACGACACGAACCAGCCACACTTCTCAGCCACGACCACGTCAACCGAGCCACTGGCTACCACCAGCGCGGGAAAGGGTCGCCTCATGTTTCTTAATTAGCTGGGTACGTTCGAGTGAAGCGCGTGAATATGAATCAGACTTTTGTGCCGGACACTCACTATTTTTATTTATTTATAAATAAACAATCGTACATATTAGTACCATTTTTTTTGGTGTAAAGAAACAACTAATATTCTTTCGTAATAATTATAATTTACATCAATTTATCAATATGAAATAATGTTATTGTTAGTAATGTTCAAGAAACTGGGTTACGGACACACCATATTAGTCAGAAGAACTACTTTTAAATATTTTTTTGAAATATTTATATAAATATTATTTAAAAAAAATAACTTGTGCAAGATAGACAATAGTCTGAAATATGTTATAAAATTAATTGCAGACTGATTTGTCAGTTACTTACAAAAATAAACCTCAAGACATCGAAAATTTAGGGTTCGAAGAATCACTCATCCGCTAAGTCTAAACACCACTTATTTAGCGTAGGATCTAGTCTCTAATCGTGAGTCGTATATCCTACAAAGGTAAAAACGATTTTTGATATGATTTAAGCGAAAAGGTGTAATTAAACCATAAACAGCAGTTGTTTGATCTTGATGTTGAGATCTCTAGTATAAAATTTAACATTTCGAATAGGTACTGCATTTTCAATATTTAAAGCAATATTTTGTGAATAGCCTCTCGTTATACATATTTATATTTACATGTCCGTAATATCAGTTCTATTAATTATATCCAGCGCGTGTCATTAATCAAAAGTGAATGGCAGCTCGGATAATTTATGAAAGTGATGAGAACAATATTATTACGAAGTTTCACCCTTGTTCCCTTTGATTTGACCTTTATCGATATTAAATTTTACTAGGTCTCTCGGTAACATAAATTGATAACAATGATATTAAAGGAAATTAGTAGCAATAAAATTTATCTATACTGGACCACAATAATTGGGTTAAAAACTGCCAGCGGTACCTAAATTCTCATTTTAAATTATGTTTAGGTTTGAATTTTACATAAATTTTTAAATTCAACATATATAAAGATTTAATGGATATAGTCTTTAATGGTCCGGTGAGTTAAAGATATCGCAATGCTATATACAAAGAGAATTTAAGGTAACACAGAAAATGTAATTAAAGAAAAGATCGTAGTCGGTTCCTTATTCTTGATTAAAGAGGTCACGGACTGTACAATGTAATTGATACATTACAAACTTTCTCAAGACCTGTATCCGGCACGGAAACTCACATACTAGTTTTATCTGGTTTACAAGAATGAGAGGTGTATATGTAAATTCCAGGGCGATTTTCCGAGCCTACTCTGATTCTGTCTGTCCTTGAAACCGCTGAGCAATAGACAGGGGCAGGCTAGACCGCGGGCCGCCACAAATACGGCGACCCGGGAAGGACCACGCCCCTTCCGTGGCCGGAGGGCGTCGTCGCTGGTGGAGATCGGTGAAGGTATTGTAGCCTCCCCTGTATCAGGAGGGAAGCGCTGGCTGGGGGTTCCCGGAAGTCGCTTGGTGTTTCCGGGGGCTCCCTACATGCCTGCCTAAGGAAGGCCATCCCTGAGGTTTTTAGTGGGTAGGCCTCCCCCTTCTGGGGAGGAGAGCCCCACATAACCGCCGGCTTGCCATAGCCGGGGTATGCAATTTAATGCATTTTCCTCAGGGGAAATGCATTACCTGAGAACATCAGTAATGAAATTGTATATATATCACAGAAAAATGGTAGTCGTGGCTTGCTCAGTGAGAAAATTATGCACAACCGTCAGATATATAATTGTTGAAACTACTTCCTGAAGAAACGGAGAGTTGTGGATTGCATCAAGCTACAAAATAGCATGATGAAGGACTAAACCCACTCTCCTTGGCTACAGAACAATGGCGGAAAGCAATGATATTTTGTAACGCGAGGTAATGTGAAAGGAGAAGGAGTTGGATGGTACCTCCTTAAAGCAATAAGCGAGAGCTACGTATATCCGAAGAACTCCATATATTGATCGTGTTTTTAGGATGTCTTTAAAAAAATCGAAGGATTTGTCTGATTCGTAACTACCGGAAGTATATAGAGAAGGATGAAAGGATGAAATATGTCAGATCCGGAGAATCACTCAGGTATATTACTTCCAGATATCCTGAAGTAGGAAGCAGCCAGAACATTTTAGCTCGAGTTAGCTTCTAAATATGGTGTCATAGGTAATCCATTGATGGAAAACAACCGGATTATTCTCTTTGGTGTTCTGACATGGAAAATTGATTATTTCATGAAATAATAAAAATATTACTGAAGTAAGCCTCTACGTCAGGATTTTCCGTTTGGCCACCTACGTCGTAATCTCATTGTACTATCAATATACTCGTATCATAAAATAAATACTTCATTGCAATACCATTTAATTTTACAAATAAATATATTATTTATGGACTATTTTAGATTATTTGAGTACCTACTGGCTTAATTATTTTACCCTCTATACTTGAAAATATTATAATTCCTCCTAAATTGCGTTCTCTCTGTACAAAAACTGTTAATTTCTCTTATAATACAAATTTGTGTTTACGCTTTTCATACAAATTGATCAACAGAAAGCATATTACAGGTAAAGCTGTTGGTCGGGAAGCTAGTAGGTACCTATTAAATTCTTATATCTTGCGTGTATGTCAATATGCGTGAAAGAAAGAAGTCGGAATGCGGGTAACCTAATATTTATTTTATCCTTTTCACTTGAAGATCAAGTGTCTACCGCAATCTATTAGAGCGTAAGAACGCATTGACTAACGGACACATAACTCGTTTTGAATGTAAAAGCAACATTACACAAGCAAGTCAAGATCAACTTCAATTTGCAGATTACAAGAGGAGCGAAACAAAAAGTACAACGAGAGCGAAATGTTAGATCTGCTGTTCGGTTTGGGTCAGTTGTATAATTTCCAACTGGAGAACGAGAACTACTCGGCTCTTCAGATCCACGAAGCACTGGGTGAAAACAACATTGGCGAACTGATGCGCAATGTAAGACATAAGAGTACATTCATTCGAGAGAGCAGCTTGATGTTTACAGTTCCCTATATCTAGATTTTCAATAATATATATATATATATATATATATATGTTCGCAGTTGGTCTTCACGTTGTCAATTGTATCGTAAATTTACCAACACCTTCTTTGTAGTTTAGTATCAACTGCAACAGAATTATAGTTGTTACTTGCGGAATATAATCTGAAAATAGGTCTGATTATAAATACAGTCACAATTAAACATTAACAAAATTTTTATTTTGAATTTGGTATCTGTCATTTATGTATAAACGTTCGTAATGTTTTGTTATTTTCGTGTCTATTCTTATTGTTGTTGAATATATTTGTGATATTAAATTTAAGTAATTGCTTTCTATATTGTAGGTATGGAGTCAAATATAATTTATGAAAATCTTCATGCGCCTCGCTTATTAGTCGGATATTTGCGTCCCGGGTTATTGATAGGTATAATGAAGTGTTCATATTAATAAGGCGATCAAAGCAGTAAGAGAAAGAATTCGACGAAATCCTGTTGGAAAGCAAAATATGAAGATAACACCTAGAACCACGTGCACTACTTATTTGAAAAGATGACTTAGGACTTGCGGCCTATTAGTACATCTCATTAGTTAATTGTTATTAAAAAAAAATAGGGTGCTCAAATCAAAACAACTACTCTTTGAACCCTTTTGTGAAATAGGTATCATAACATTAGTAACAAGTGTGTCACAATACCATTCTTAAGAATATGGTTAAGCTTTATGTTCTATAACAAATAATGGTCCTTTCCGTAAGATCATACATAAATCTATCGAGATTGCCCAATGTATCGACATTGGGTGCATTATACTTGGTTGGATACGAACGTTCTGAACTTCATGAGAGCTGGCCTCATCTAGTCCCAATGTTAATACTTTTAAACAAAAACTGTCGGTCTCTCTCTCAAGTTTTCTTTCAAACAAAACAAGTTATTGCCTCTAGTTCATTAAATTTTGTTCGTTAATTAAACATTAATTTTTCTGTGATTTTCATTAAAAAGTTATATTTCTCGCATTGTTTGGATCAAATCTATTCTTTGATATTTGACCCCTTCCTGTTAACGGATTGATCTGAAATTTGGTACCCAATTTTTGTTCTGATGACAATATAATTTAATACTTTTGGTAGGTATTGAAGTAGGCCACCGCTCCAAAATGACGGATTACATATTATTTCATCGACATGGCTATCAAATGAAAGGACTTAATTAGTGGAATCGATTTCTCTATGAAAATAAAATGAAAATCCAATATGGCCGCCAACAAAATGATAAAGTCCGTTTTTCTTTTCATGACCTTAGGGGTCATAAAATAAAATGGGTATTAAAATAAAAGGTCTTGTCAAGTAGATTAGTATAAATAAAAATCCAATGTGACTGCCAACAAAATTGTAAGTATTTTTTTGTTCATTACCCCATCATAAGAGGGATTGAGTAATAGAAATGTGATGATGTTTTGACAAGTTCGTTTCGATATAGGTGATAGATCTCAAATGAAAGGTCACTGTAGTCTGCATAGTTGAGTATTTAGGTTCAAAATTATTTGAGGATGGACAAGCTTACATTGCCCTGACCCGACTAAAATCTTTGGAAAAAGCTAAGCGGCATGATAACGATGCCAAACCTTTTTTTTTGTTTTAGCTTTTAGTACATTGTCTACATCATTTTAATCTTTATTTTTTAATAATATCGTTAATACTATTGAGACATGACCTGTTGGTACTTGGTTTTCGGCATAAACCTATGTTTGTGGCAAGCAGTAACCTGTGTGCCTGCTTGTGACTCAATGGCAATCTGCTTTTACGAATACAATCCATTAATTCGTATTTGTAATTTCTTGACCCGTATTAATAAAGTCAATTAATAAAGTCAATTAAGCCTGACTTAGTTAATCTATGTTAATATTTTCATTCTAACTTATGATTGTTATTGAGAGATGGAACGAGAGAACAACATAAATTAACTATATACTGGATTTAAAATTCTTTATTAATATGGCCATTTAACTTGAGTCGCATTTTTTTATTGGTACTTGGTGTTTCCATAGCTAACTCCACGTTGCGAAGATCTATTGGTGAGGTGTGTTTGGAACGAAGTCATCAAGAACTGTTCCGAGGTATTCGATTTTCGGCTCACCATGAACGGATACTGCTGTACATTTAATTACCTGAGAAAATCAGATGTCCTTTTCATAGAGTACGTATTTAATATAGCCGTCAAAAGACAAGTTTTATACACGTAGAATCATAAAACAACATCCTTATACATTTCACTTAAGAATTTAACAAATACCACATATACACTATGGAATTGACACACTTAACAACTGCCATGTAAATATTGTTTCAAAATGTGGTACAAATAATCTTATATATAAAAAATGAATCGCAAAATGTGTTGGTAAGTGCATAACTCAACAATGCCTTTACCGATTTGGTTAATTTTGGTCTTGAATTATTCGTAGAAGTCCAGAGAAGGTTGTACGTAGAGAAAATAAAAAATAAAATTTTGAAAAAGTGTAAAGTCAACATTTTATACAAACAATTTGTATTAATACTAAAAAGCCAATTTGAACTTTGGCAAGACAAAAAAAGTGACGTTAGTTCTGTCAAACAAATTTAATGTCATCATATGTCATTTCAAGTAGGAACAAAAAACTGCCACTTTACAAATCTTTTTGACAGGACGAAGTCTGTCGGGTCCGCTAGTGCTAAATAAATAAATATACTTAACGCTTTTCGCTCGGTGCGAAGTACTAGGTGGGGGTAACATAATCTATCGCAGCGCTCATGGTGGTCAAAAGTAGAATTAATGTGGGCTCTGTCATCGGATGTATCTGTCAATGGCAAAGCGATTCTACATAATGCATTTTAATATCATTAATATTTGTTACGTATTAAATAATGTATAGTTTTATGGGTAAAACTTAACTGTACTTACTGTTATGCAACGATGTTATCTGGATTACACTAAGCTTTCGCAAGCTGATCTATTGCCCCACTAAAGTTTTTGGCTTAACAGAATATAAACATATTTTTCTAAAAGACAAGAATTTTCTTTCGTCTTTTATCTTTATCAAAATGCTAACTTCTTCTGATAATAAGATTTTCAATCAAATTGCTGCACTGAGAGAAAATTATTGTCATTGTATCAAAAAAACTTTAACCCCACACAACCGTTTAAAGCAAATTGATATAGATACAAAGTTTTTATTGTCAGATGTTTATTGTGATTATAACAACATTTATTAGCAATGTTAAACGTTGTTACAAATACAATTTTTATTAACTTTGTGAGAAGAGCTAAATTTTATTTTGTTGTTTTAACAATTTTACTTTGCTAAGATGACTTTCTGTTTTGTCAATATGGCAAAACAGTCAACTACTCCAGTATACCAACCTTGCTACCCTAGCAAAGGAAGCACACGCTTCTGAAACTGATTTGTAAGACGTTGGCTTTAATTTTAAATAATAATCTACTGATGATTAATAATGCAATGCCCCAATTAAGAGGCAAATCGTAGTAGACCTTAAAACATTTTCTGTTCCATACAAGTGTAACGTATCCAAAATCTAGGAGGTAGACTCTTGTACCAGGGTCGTCTGCATGGGTACCTCCGTCTTACCTATTTCCGCCGCCAAACAGCAGGGTTTGCTTTGCTGTGTTCCGGCGTGAAGGGTAAGATAGGCAGTGAAATTACTGGGTACTGTGACTTTACATCTTATGTCACAAGTTGGCAACGTACACTGTGGTTCTTATGAGGTTTGCAGATTTGCTGCGAATCTCGTGGGAACCACATGTACTATAGGCGACTGTTACCACTTACCATCAGGTGGGCAGCCTGCTTGTTTGTCAACTTATAGCAATAAAAAAAAAAAAAAAAAAAAATGTACAGAACAGCAAAATATTAAGGTCAACCGATTTGCTTCATATTTGGGGTATGCACTACTAATTATCAGTAGATTATTATTTTGAATTAAAGCCAACGTCTTACAAATTACCTGTATAAGAGGTTCAGAAGAGTGCACTACCTTTGTCAGAGTAGCAAAAAGGTGGGTATACTGGAGAAGCTGACACCAACGCAAAAATATAAAAAGGATTCAAAATGTGACCTACTTAGGAGACATTCTATTATTAGTGGCAGTGAATTTTCATTGGGTCAGAGTTCAGAAAATTTAAAGAAAACATAATCATAGTTAATTATTTTTATTGCCATATTGCACATATTTCGCAAATAATTTAGGGTTAGGACCGCTGAGGTAAGCAAACCTTATGGGTAACAGGATAACAAGGGTGGTACTTTACCCAACATTTTATTTGTCAGATGACTAAGTCCGGCATTTATTAAAAATACCCTTAGGGCCTCGTCGTCCATATTGAATATCTCGCAATTGTCACTCATTAAAATAGTTCTCAAAGTGGTTAAAAACCTATGTGATTTTTGATTCGTAGCACGTAACCGGTACCGGTATACTGATTTGGTCTACCAAAGGAATTATAGCAATTTATTGTAATCCTGTCAGGTGTTTAAACCGCTAAAACGAAATGATATATTTCACACGCGCTCAACGATCACAGGCAAATGAAACAAAATCATAATAAAACTTCGATCAACTGACAAAGTTCGTTAAATCATTAGCTCCCCCCGCCGCCAATTCATGCCACTTACTTTGTCAATACGCCAAAGTTAATAATTAAAAATGTATCTCAGCACAAAAGGCACTTTGCTATTATTTTCTTTTGTGAATCAAACAATTTAAAATTTTGATAGATCGACAAAATATGGAAATCGTTGACAACGTAAAGTTGCGACAGTGTTAATAATACTATAACTTAAATAAAATGACAAATAACGTATTGTCCACAGATTCATAAAAGTTTGACAATAAAAACTTTGTGGCCATAGATAAATTAATTTATATTCTTTACCTATGTATTTTGATGCAAATACAAAAAAATATTGACAACGTTTTTATTGTGGCTTTGTTAGCTATATTTTTCCTCAGTGTGCTAAGCCAAGTTTTATTTGTCGTGCTTAGTCGATAATAATAAATTATTACTTGCTGTCTAATTGCCAGCTTCCTAATTGGAATTGTATTTTAATTTGTTGTAAACTAATATAGTTTAAATATATTTTAATTAAATATTTGATTTGGATAAACTAGTTTTATATTATATATGAGGGATTTGTTATGTGTGAGTGAATTTTGTCGGCGAATTGTATACGAGAGAGGCTCTCGCCGACTAGAGCGATGTCATTGTGTTTGGTATAATAATATATTCATAGTTGATGTAATTTCATTGGAATATAATTTATTTAAAGTTTGTTTTTATTATAAGGTCAGTAACTTCCGGTGTAGATAAACAGCATCCTCACACATTACGCGGTTTTAGGAAAGTAATGAAAGCAGCTTAGTCTGATATTACTTACAATTTATTGAATGCGCGGTAACACGTTCCATACATTGATAATTTACATAAATCTCACATCTTACAACATTAACAGTTACATCAAAAACAATTAAATCGACCTATGATATATCCAGCCAATACCAACAACTTTCCTTTAAATACGGTTTGTGGTTGGAATTTGATATTGTGAGAAACACTCAAAAATCCGGTCTTCAAAACAATACTCACTTCGATCTGAAAACGATATTTAATTTATTACTAGCGTTACAGGAACATTTGAATATATTTACTGTTATATAATGAAACCATTAAAGTAACTTTTTCTTTTTGTTTTACTGTAACCGTACAACTATAAATGAAGTAAACAAACCCTGACACAATCAAAATGAAACACACTTTTTGAACTTACCTCATTTGATTTGAATGACCAAAATGATTACAAAACCTTTTTAACACCCAAATCGTGGTATCACAACAATTTATTAGTCGAAAATATTTGTTATTTTTTCATTTCGATATTTTTTCAAAAATATACGACCTAAATGTCAATATGACAGAGCCCACAAAGTCGTGTTGGCGTTGTAATCGTGCACTTAAAAGTTACATTTACTAAACAATAAGTTACTTTGTCAAGTAACGAGATTGTTAGCCAACAATGACCTGCATCCATGTAATATAGACATTATGTATAATGGAATTGCTGGATATAAATATAATAGAATTTTGCTGGATATTGATATAAAATATGATATAATTTGCAGAAAAGAAAACAGCGCAGACGCCGTAGATATGTATCGCTATGGCAACAAGTCGTTTTTTGATAGTGATCAGGGTCTGCAAGTTTTGCTCAAATTAAATGAAAGTGATGATTTTTTCTACAACATACCACTTCAGGGAGCACAGGTACCTGGGCAATGATTTAAAATATGTTACTTTTTAAAAGCACTATACTACGGTATAAAACTATTATTATTAATCGCTTATATCACACGTCTTAATAAGACACGGTCCTTTATAAGGCGTGTGCGGGGATATGGATCCAATATCTACACTATGAAAAATGCAGTTAAATACTATATTCAGTTAGATGCAAAAAACTATTGTCATTACTGCTCAAAATGTTTGTGGACATACGCCTCCCTGAAGCATATCGGTACCCTCGTGACGCAACTCACCGACAACCGCAACTTTTAGGATTAGATAATAAATAATACTTGTAAGAGATACACCACTTAAAATACCAACTTACCTACTCTTGTTGCCAAAATACCTACTTTGGTTTAATAATGCTAAGAAAATAATACAATTTCTAATTAGAATTGCAACGAACCATTCGTCGTCGTGTGCCCTCTTAATAAAATACAATGCAAATAATACTCCTTTTCATCTTTCGGCAATGGAAAAAATACATATTTTTAATGGCATTTTGTCTGTGACAGCATACTTCCGAATATTTATCAGTTGTTTAAAGTTATAATTACTTATACCTTCTCTTTACTGCGCTTGCTATTATCGTACGCGACGGCCCACTGCTTATGCTCTATAAGAAGCTACTTAGTGGCAAACAAGCATTATAAAAAGCTGCATTACAAGAGTTATACAAAATGGTGTAGGTCTAGTACTAAAAACTAGGTAGGTTTACATACCCTATATTACGCTAAGTTCGGAACTTAGACTAACTATAAGAGCATTTCATATATGTTGCACTGTACCAATGCACTATATTATGTTTTAAATTGATTAAAAGCACTACGACTAATGCTTATTGATAATTATTAATAATTTGCTACTAAACGAATAAAATATATTAATATTAAATATAATTTTAAAATGAATTTATACATCATATTGTTAATAAATATTTATTTTTTACTACAGCTACAGTTTTCTGATGCTTACGATTTTCCCGACTCTCCAAGCGGCAGTTTTGCAATGCAAATGATAAGCCCAAGCGTGCAGGTAATATTCAACGTATAGTTCACATTAAAATATATATAAACGGTTCAAAAATTTGGATTGGAACAATGAAATTGTTATGCATATTTTTAAATAGGCATTAATTTAGTATGAAAATCGCTTGAACAAACCTACATTAAAACAAAATATTTTTAGATGACAGTGCAAGTGTCAGCCAGTTTCACAGAAGCTTCCAGGGACATTCAGCACGTTCCGGTCAGCCTGCGCCAGTGTTTGTTTTACGACGAGTCCGCGTACCTGTCCTTCTACACTTACAGCGACTGCATGTTAAAATGTCGTATGCTGTTCTTGCTCGAGAGCTGCAATTGCACCCCTTTTAATATGCCTAAACTGAATGATGTGCGCATCTGCGATATGAGGGATGTCGCGTGCTTGAAATTATATTATGGTGAGTTTTTAAGATTTCGTAGTATACAACTCTTAACTCTTACTGGTTAAGACGCATAAGGACTTAACTCAAGAATCTCCAAACTTCCAAATCTTAGTGTAAATGTTGCTACGAATTCGATTTTTGTGTATAACATAAAATATTGAAGAAATTATAAGTTATAGACGTGTCTTGCGTTTATATAATCAATTTTCAATATAATTAAATACAATTAAACAGCATTATTATTACTAGAACTTACAATAATTCACTTTGTGTGATGAAGGATTAATACAGTGCTGTCCTATTATACAGTTCCATTCCAGTATCAGGTGGGTAGCTTGCTTGATTTTAATTATAACATTTATCAAAATTTCGTATTATTTTCACAGCTCAATCAATAACAGTCCGGCCTAGACATAGTAAGATAACACCAGAGTTAGAACTAGCTATGGTAGATGGAGGAATATCCTGTCCAATGTGTTACCCAACATGCTCGAAGACAGCGTACAATTATTATTTCTACAATGTCAACATTTTCCCGGAGATACTCAACAAAGTTCCAGACACCGATAGGAGTGAGTGGTTGTAAGTGAAACAGATTAAGTAGGTTAAGATTATTAGCGAAAAACAACTTCTACGACTAACCACAACCATTGCGAAACAATCGAATCACGGAATCTATACCTGATCAGCAGAGATCAGCAGAGACACTCGATCCTGAGGGCCCCTTACAACGTCTGAGGATGGCCATCGCTGAGGTTTTTAGTGGGTAGGCCCTCCCCCTTCCGGGGAGGAGAGCCCCACATAACCGCCGGCTCTCCGCTGCCGGGGTATGCAATTCAATGCATTTTCCTCAGCGAACAAAAAAAAAAGTTGGGACTTACTTATGTACTTGCATCGAAAAATGTTGATATTAATGTGGACCTTCCCTGGATTTCTAATGGACAATTCCGTGTGGCCAACAATATTACAAATAAATAATAATAAAAACCTCAGAGATAGACAAATAAAACAAAGATATTTAACAATCAATTTTTATTAGCTTACATTAATTCACAATACAAATTATTGATAATCTTAAACAAATTCTCATACGCATATTTTGCTTTTTTTATAAATACGAGCGAATACTTTTACTTCTAGGCTAGACACGTGCAATTATTCAAACGTCCCATCAGAATCTTTTTCTTTGTCCGATTCATTACCAGTAAGATTTGAAGTGTTCGCTTGCGACATTACTGTATAACTTTTGTGAGAATTAACATATATAACCATTAGCTTTTTAATATTTTCTGGCTTCAATGAATTTCTCCGAACGTTTAAAATCCATTTGTATTTGAAAAATATCTTTTTATTTAAAAAAGCACGGCACTTTCTCTGCTCTTTTAAAATTAATGTCGGCATTGGAGGCATATCCATTTTATTCTTTCGCTGTATGAAATCAGTGTAAGTACATAGCTCAATCTAATTCCGACCTCTGCTGCTCAGTCACTTTTCATAGAGGAGCGTCAAAGCAAGACAGGAAAATCTGATTGTGCATAAGGGGAATGATCAATCACTGATACAAGAAAATCCCTCAACCCTGTTTTTTAGGGTACAGGCTAAATCCGATTTTCGAGGCGATTCTATAAAATTCGCACCGTCCGGCTGGACACTGTGCGCGTAAGCAATAGAACTGTAGAATTTTTCTATATGACAAAAGCGTACTTAGTCACAACGTCAAACTTACCTCAAGATAACCTAATCGCCCTGTATGCATAACTGTGCTAATGGTTATATCCCAGAATCATAGTAAGGATGGCATAGAGTACCCGTTATGATATGGTAGTTCGTAAGTGGGCCAACAGCGTTCAGCGTCGGGTAGACAAATGAAGGCACTCTAGTTATTTATGGTTGTAAAAATTATAGGAACAGTGTGCTTACTATAATATATTTGATATGCGACATCAAACACTTTTTTGTAGCTTGTTTCCATTATTTTATACCGCCGTTATCCTCTTATATGGGGTTTATCTCTCTTGTTATATGTATTCGTATGCATCACTTAATCATGTTGTTAAATGTACAGATATAATAAATAAATAAGACTTTTACACTTTAATTAGGGGTTTTTATACAATAAAATCTTCTATTAATATATAGGTAATGAATACTCATAATGACAACTGTTTGTCTACACTATATTTTGAACTATATTTGAATAGAACAATATTTATAAAATAACTAGATAGTAACTCAGTAAAATTAGCGACGAATCTCAAACGTTCGAAACGTGTAATTATTGATAGAGTTTTCATTGCGGAACGACGTTTTTTCTATTTTCGACTTGGGACTCCCAACTTTTTGTAGCCAGAGCTTCATGACTTCGATGGCATGTCGAGGCCCTTGCAGCTGTCCAACCACGGTACCTTGTGCTGTATTCATCACCCACCCTTTTAATCCTAGCTCTGAAGCTTTCCTTTGGGTATGTTTCCTGAAGTACACTCCTTGTACTTTCCCGAAGACTTCGAAATCAGCCGTGCTAAGACCAGAATCCTTCACTGTGCTCTGCATCATTAAAATATATTTTTATTCTCTTATTAAAACATTACATTTATTGAAGATTACAAGTAATTTTACAACCCATATACAGAAAAAATACAGCTTGACAACAGATCAACAAAGGGTCGTTGCTTAGATACAGAGAATTATTAGTTTATACGTAATATCCTCTCAGTAGTCTCCGATTAGAGTGCATTTAATAAAGTATACAAATTTGTAAGGAGGCATAGATAAGGAAAATATTATAGAATTATATCCTATCATACATATCAAAATAATACGGAAAATATAGATGTTATCTTTCTTATTTAATTTTCGTCGTCCTTTTCCAACTATTGTCCTTTAGCAAATTTTGAATTACTACGTTATTGTCGAAATACGAATTATGATAAATGAATTACACAACAGTTGACTCAACAGTACAATAACCTACATGAAGATATAATACTATATGATTATAGATTAATACACACACACTCCAAGATGGGTTCGGTGCAACATATCTTCTTTTATTTCTCGCCTTTTTGAGTTCATCTTAAAATCGCATCTCCACCATGTGAACTGTTCTTATCTGTTCCGTTTTATTGCCCAACATTCAGATCCGTACATAATGCTTAGTCTGGTGATCAGTTCATAAATTTGCACTTTACTATAGAAATACTACAGCTTCACACTTACAGGATGAAATACTATATTGTTAAACAGATTTAAAATTACATATTCTTTTATTAAAATTTAATACTTTAACATTTTTGATATCATTTTGTTGCAGACATGGTGCTAACTTTACCGGTACCTCGATGGTACATGTGAAATATGGGAGAGATGTCGCCGATTGCTATGGCCAAAACGTGATTATGAAATGGTTTGATCTGATCAGTAAGTATTACAATCGATTAAGTGAAGTTGAACCTGAGCGTTAACTTGTAATCAGCAATTATAATCGAATCGATTTGATAATCAGAGTGGTTATTTTATTACGCGTCGATTGATCGGCAATCGCAGTCGAATTACATGATTTAATTAAGAAAGGCTGAATTATGCTTATCTGATACACATGTTGGTCGATTGAAGTAATAAATGTAACCAGATCACTTGGAAGACGAGTTCATAAAATGCCTTTAAAATTTGGTTTTAAGCAAACAAAATTATCAAATCTATTCGATTGCAATAGCGGAGTTTCTTATAAAATCAGGGGACACCTTACGATATAAGATACCTGATGATAGTTATGAATTTAATAGTCTACTGATTTCTCTTCAAATGTTTGTTTAACATTTCACTCGCAAGAATCACTTGTAACTTAAATAAATTTGACAATAACACATAAACAGCGCTATAATTAAATTATACAATACAATTATCATGACACAAATTCGGAACAATCAAAATCATATTGTGATTTTATTTGTAATTTCTTAACACAAGAGAGAGGATTCATCGTGTAGGTGGCGGGTCTATAGTGTGACAAAGATGGCAGCCAGAAGTGGTACTTGGGACTTCTGACCCAGGTGAAGTTTAGGGATCGCTCCCGATGCATGACCATCACGATCTTGGCTCCGTTCTCTATTTCGCCATATCCGATATGATTCTGCGATAACCGCTTTTTTTACTCGTTCCAGTACAGAATATATGGAAACTTTTTGCAGTCCGATATCTTTTAATAATATATAGAGAGATTTAGCTGGTGTGATATACCTCAACTGCGTACCTACATATCAACAATGTATACGTTGCTTATTAGTTCGATAATTCAAAATATTTATTGGTTTTTATCACGTAGTCTTTAAGAATTTTTGTCTCTACTTTTTTTTATTGCGTAAATATATAGGTATTTTTTTTATAATTTATTTTTTTTAATTTGACAGGTAATATCGGTTCTACGTGTGGCTTCGTCACAGGCTTCAGCTTTGTGTCCGTTTTGGAGTTTATCTACTTTTTCACTGTGAAGCTTGCCCGGGAAATCAAAACCAGACAGAATTCATGCACTGTGAAATCTGACAACCAGCCCTCTATACCACGCTTAGAGAACACGAACAAATATCAATCAATTTACTGGAACGAACTATGGCCTGGTAACCAGCATATCAATAAATTGGACAACAAATATACGACCGCGTCACTTAAATAGCCTCACCCCATATTTCAGCTATTTATATTCATACAATATAATAATATGTACTTATTCGTCATATTTTGATTATTCGTCTATCGTGTATCACAAAACACATACGAACTTGTACGAGCGGTTCCACGGCGCACCGCACGCAAGTTGACGCTCGAGTTCTTTGTTCCACATGAATAACCTCAGTTGACTTTTTTTTATTTTTTTTATTTAAGCAATATATACAATTAACAATAAAAAAGACACACCGTAAATCACAGAGATTTGTCTGGTATGTCGATAAACTTCCAACTGTCCTCGCGTTTGTTTGTTTTACCTAAAGTGTTCATTTCATTTCATATAGTTTTTGGAATATTATCATTACCTATGGGTCGTGGTCGAAACTTAATGGATATTGAAATAGAATAATTATAAATAAATTTTTATTTGGCTAATTGTCTCACCGCGATATTGCGCACAAAATTGGTCGTAGTGCTAAAGTGATTAATAATCACGTGAAATATAAGGAAAATTATGGAAAAAAATATAAAGGCAGCACAAAATTGTCTACATCGTTACGTGAATGCCGACTAATTTTACGTGCAGCATTTAATTCTACGAAGATAGTGCGGCATGAAATGGGAAACTCATTCTGTGGAAGTGTGTAAGAAATTATATAGGTTTTCATATGCGCTACATTATCTTACCAAAGTGGCAAACAGAGAGGCGGTATTGACAGCTTATCATGGATTCGTCATGGCAACTTTACGTTATGGAGTTATTTTCTGGGGCAACTCTTCATATAAGGAAGTTATTTTTAGAGCACAAAAACGTTGCGTTAGATCTATTGTGAACATTAAATCTACGGAGAGCTGTGTACCTTACTTTAAATCCCTCAGACTACTCACATTTCCATGTGTATATATTCTGGAGGTTTGCTTATTTGTAAAACGTAACCCTCACTTATTCCCAACAAAGATCCAAATAGTAGGTGTCAAACTGCGTCCTAGAAAACCGGCTATAGAAGTAATTAACTGTAAGACGGCTCTGCAAAGAAAAAATGTGATTGGGATGGCAGCTCGATTATACAATAAACTGCCAAAGGACATAGTAGAACTAGAAGATAATAAATTTAAGGTAGCCGTTACAAATTTACTTAAGGACAAATGCTATTATAGAGTGGATGAATACATTTTGGATACGTTCCCTTAGGTTGGTCACATTATTTAAAATCTTTGATTGTCTTATTATAGTTTTTTATTGAGAATTTATTTGAATGTGTTAGTAATTTTAATATAATTGTAATTTTATCTATTGAATGTAATTTAAGTAATAATTAATTAATTAATATTATTTTAATAGTAATTTCATTAATATTTTATAGAAAGAATATATTTTGTTTATTTTTTTTTTGCATGCTGTTTTTCAATGGCAAAACATGTAGGAACAATGATAATTTCTAAGACCTAAAAGCATTCTGTGTACTGCATACGCATGTTTTATAGCAAAAATAAACATTTATCATTTATCATTTATCAATAGCAAATAAGGTAAACACCAGTGTTTCATTATCTACAGTGCGACGCATAACTCTTCATCATACATCAAACGGAGAAAAATGAAGAAGAAACCCCATTTGCGCGAGAGACATGGAAAGGCCCGTTTATCGTTTGATAGAATACATATGTCCTGGATTGATCAGTGGTATACTTAATGTTGTTTTTACTGACGAAAATAAAATTAATTTAGATGATCCAGATGGGTATTCATGTTATTTTCATGATTTGAGGAAAGAAGAGAAAAATTTATCATGTCGTCATTTAGGGGATGGTTCTGTAATGGTCTGGAGTGCGACTTCTTATCACGGTATCATCAGTATTTCTATTATTAAAGGAAAACAAACTTCTAAACTGTAGGTACATAAACTTTCATGAAGAAAAATTAAAAGAGATTCGTAATGTTGTTAAAAAGAGAAAGTGATTTTTTCAAGAAGATAATGCCCCGTCACATACTTCACATGAAACAAAAAATTGGTTTAATCAAAATAAAGTTCAAGTTTTAGATTGGCCATCGAACTCTCCAGACTTGAATATCTTCGAAAATGTTTGGAGCTATCTATCTCGCCAGTTATGGACGCTGATGGACGCTATTTTAATAGCAACACAGATCTTATACAAGAAATTCATAGAACTTGGAATAATTTGGACCAAAATGATTTTTTATATCATTAAAAACGTTATATGATTCTATTCCCAATCGAATATTTGACGTTATTAAAAGTAATGGAAAATATACAAATTATTGAAATGAAATTAAAATCATTTATTTCCGAGTTTTATTTTACTGAGGCTATTCAAGTGATACACCCAATTTAATATGTAAGACTGACTGCACTGATGGGGCAGTCATTTGTCATAGCTTACGGTCGTCACTTCCTCATGCAACGACGTCACTTCCTCATGTACAACGACGTCACTTCTCAACGTACAAAGTCGTTTTCCTGATATTAATAAATATTTAATAAATAAGAACACATACACCATTAAAAAAACTATTTACTATAGCCCTTGAATTCCGGACCATCCTTGATTTTGATTGTGAAATGGGAGTTTATTGCCCTTGTTATTCCTGGGGAGTATAGTCTGGGGTTCTTCAAGAAGGCAGTAAATAGGTTTTAGGCGCCCCTAATGTTGTACGCGCCTGTAGACTACGGTAACTGCTTACCAGCCGGTAGGATGTAAATCTTTTTGCAGCGTCATAGTAAAAGAAATAGATAATGACTTATTGTTATCAAAGCGTAAATTGCAAAAGGAAACTGAATAAATCAAATAGATGACTGTGATACGATACGATAAATGTTTATGTACCACTACTATTTGAATTTGACCTGGCTTAATCAGAATGAGAAATCATACACCTGTTTTGTACCAAATTATGCAGATAAGGATCACCAATAATGATTTTATGTGATTCGTGTTTTATCACGTAATTGTAATTACGCACGAACAAGTCTAATAAAATGTGTGTTGAAACTTGCATTACGTTGTTTTATTTGTCGCGCTAGTTTAAACTCAGGCTATCATGACTTCTCAGGAGACTTACAAGAGATCCTTCGTTATATGGTGGAATGGCATTAAAAGTCTACCGGAGACCACGTCTATTCATGGATTCAGGTTTATAGCTGATCGGAAAAGGCACTGGACTGAAAGGTTGGTTAAATTGAGTATCAAATCGTCAAACTGAAATGGATTACAAATATGTAGGTCTCTAATGCTAATGAACGATAATAAAGCTTCATATATGTTTAATTAAATTTAATTCCTATTGATAAGAGCTGGCTTCACTCGTTAAGAAACCAGCCATTAAACACGAGCTCTACTCGAGCTCAGTATAATTTTGAACCAGATATTCACACCCATGAAGAATTTTACATGTGTTATGGCCGTTTTCACCAACCTTGTCTTAGCTTAGGTGACTCCTAAGAGGCATGCTGTCTCACTCTTTTCAGTTAATATAAAAAGTGACAGCATGTCACTTAGGAGTCACCTAAGCTAAGACAAGGTTGGTGAAAACGGCCATTATTCTTGTAAATTGAGTTTTTAAACTTGTGCCAGTTAGGTTATAATGTTACTCCGACAAAAGGTTGGAATCTCATCCATTAGTTTTCGGATTTATTTCTTGCCGGATAGTCCAGGGTCGGACTGGGCCGGAAGAGCCCGGCTGGCTGATCACAATCCCGAGGCCCGGGACACCTATTTTATACGACGCATAGTTTCCGAGACATGCACGCGGGCAACTGTAGCACAGGGGGCCCGCGCAGCATTGCCCTTGAGCTACGTGCCCTGCCGCATGCCCGCAACCCAGGCCCGTGGGGGGCCGCGCAGGCTGGGGCCCGGCTGGCAAACGCCACTCCACTGTATGGCCAGTCCGACGCTGGATAGTCAGTCATCTCAGTTTCATTGGGACTTCTGTGACACTCACCTGATAATAAGTCACAGTGAAGTGAAAATATGACACGTTAATACACTAGTCTACTTCTTCACACAAGGATGCATAGCTTATTGAAGGATGACTGACTGATGCTGGCACAGAGTTCCATTTTTTTATATTACGGCTGCCTAAGATGATTTGTAGATAGATAAGAACAAGTAATTACGTTCAGTCAGACATAATCTATCTATCGCTTGATACATTTCAGAATTTTTTGGTTGATATTTGTTGCCCTTTCGTGGTATGGGTCATTTCTTCTCATCATGGCGCAATATGACGCTTTCCAAAACAATCCGATTTCGTTTGTCGTGGAAACGACGTACAAAGACTGGGATACACATTTTCCATCTGTAGCCGTCTGTGAGAACGACAACACTAAACGGATTGAGGACGTATCCGACACGTAAGTGCTTTTGTAGCAAAATACAGTTGCATTTTCGATAGGCTCAGATACAAACTTGGTGACCGATTAAGCTATAAGTAAAGACGCTGGCTCAATTTCCCACCTCATATCTGTACTATACTCGTGGTATTTGAAAATATGTATCTGTTTATTTAGCATACAAAATAAAATGCATAGTAAAAATACAAAAAAGTATTATGTTAAATTAAATTAATGCAGGAATAGCAATCCAAGCGCAATAGAATTGTCGTAGTGAGTCAGGTTTGGCTATAATTTATTATCGTCCTCATCACCCCTATTCTAATTTCAACAATTAATTACACAAATATGTTTTTCTCTTCTGCCATCCTGTCATTCACTCTGGTATCTATCACATCTTTTATGCAATTCGTCAATCGCTTTTTCGGCGTTCCTTTACCCTATCATCCATTGACATTTATCACCGTATTTGTTGATGATATTTACGCATTACATATTCATACGATACCAGGCTTGGTGCTCTCATCATATCTAGTGTAGAACCCACTTTTGAACTCGCTCTAATAAGTTTATGTGCATCTTACTAGATATTTGTAGTGATATAAAAAGTTACTGTATAGAAAAGATACAAGACTTATTTACTATCTATAAATCAGTTGTTATTTCTTAATAAATAAAAGATGAATAACCAGATTTTCCCCTATTAAAATTTTTTTCAGACTTTGGGGTGAAGACCATGACTTCAATATGGAGGAAGTTTTAAAAGAATTGGCTTATTTCAAAGGAATTACCTACTACACATCAGAATTTTGTGGTCTAGAGGATCCTCTACCGAATTGCTTTACTGACGATTTACAAAAATATGCCAATTTAGTAAGTTATTGTTTTTCAGCCATCACCGACTGAAAAGTAAAAACCTACTTTTGTTAACAAACTTCTTGCAGGTACGCAGCAATTGTGAGCAGACTATTATGAATTGCTCGTGGAATGGCGTCAGTTTCAAATGCTGCGATTATTTTAGGCCCATGGATACAGAA
The DNA here is from genome assembly GCA_036419045.1 of Scirpophaga incertulas. NCBI lineage: Eukaryota > Metazoa > Arthropoda > Insecta > Lepidoptera > Crambidae > Scirpophaga > Scirpophaga incertulas. The sequence continues at coordinate 13,150,371 of CM071641.1, forward strand.
CTTGGCACATGTTATGCCATAAATACAATTCAAGGGAGGCAAGTTTGTATTTTTTTAAATTAATATCACTTCTATTATAGCGAAGTGAATATTAACTAACATAAATATTAATTGTAGTTATATTTTGTAGGTTTCCTAATTCCAAACAGTTGACACAATTGAAAAATTATTTTTACAGAGAAAAGAATCCTCCGAAATTACCAATGATCAGCAACAGAACCACTGGCCCTGGGGCTATAAGATTTCACGTGTTAGTCCCCGCCAATGTTTACGTGTTGAATGAAGAGGAGGTGCCATCGCTAACTACACTCGGATCGGACATTCTTTCTGTGTCACCTGAATTTCATTTTAGGTAAATTTCATTTCATTCATTTAAAAAAGTCATACACTGAGCGGCGACAGTATGTCTATCCTGTTCTTCCCGTGGAGGTCATTAGAGTCGACTACGCAAGGTTATCACAATCATATTTTTGGACTTGGACAACAGATGCTCAGACCTTCTTTAAATTTTCTGCCTTAATACCGGAATACAGCAATGTTCCCATTGCTGTATTCCGGTTTAAATTTGATATGGACAGTGAAATTACTGGAACCCGTGACTTTATGTACTAGACGGTTATTGTAACCTTTTACTTTCAGGTCGGTAGTCTGCTTGTATATCAACATATAATTATAAAAAAAATTAACTTCGACATCTTTTCCATTACTCACGGACTCACGTAGTCTATTTCACTAATGTATTTGCAGACGTTTGATAACTATACGAAATATAGAAAACGACGTGGGCGCGAGAAGTATAACACCCGAAAAAAGGAAATGTCGATACACGAACGAAAATTCCTTGAACGTATATCGCCACTACTCATATACCGCGTGCACCGTGCAGTGTCGCAAGGAGGCGCAACTGCGTGTCTGCAACTGCACTAATTACTTCATGCCCAACGTCCCATATGACATGCATTGTAACGTGACGGGCATCATTTGTCTCAATGGGCACGTGAATATAATATCCGTAAGTATTGCTTTAATATTGTTAACTTGTATTTAATCATATCCATTAATTTCATGATGTATTATGCAACATTAAACTTCATGCAGGTGATCGCCAAGGTTGCCTCCTTTCGTCACTCCTCTTTCCTGTCGTCTTGGATGGTTTCCTGCTTAAGACCACAGAAAACAAGTGCCGCGGCATAGAGTTGGGTCTAACTAACATCCTCAAGGGTTTGGATTATGCCGACGATTTGCCTCTTAAGCCACACTCGCGTAGACATGCAGGCTAAACTGGACGACCTTCGAGGAGAAGCCGAAAGGGCAGGGCTTAAAGTCAACATCAGGAAGACTAAGGTAATGAGGTGTGGGGCAACAAGTTCATTATTGTTGTTCATCGGCATAAAGGGAGTGGAGCGTGTCCACAAATTCACCTAACTCGGTAGATGCGTACCGGAGACTGGTGGAACATAAGAGGACATCACTTCGCAGATAGAGCCAAGGCACAAACAACTTTTGCACAACTTAGGCCCGTATGGAAATCACGGAAATTAACTCTGAGAATTAAGTTCAAGATATTCCGGTCAAACTTGAAATCCGTATTACTGTACGGGTGTGAGACGTGGAAGCTCACAAAGGACATCTCGCACAGGCTCTAGGTCTTCGTCAATCGATGTCTTCGCAGTATCCTGGTTATTTACTGGCCAGAAAAAAAATCCCAACGAGCAGCTTTGGGAACGTTGTGATGAAGTCCGGATCGACCAGCAGATTAAACGCTGTCAATGAAGTTGGATAGGCCACACTCTACGAAGGGATCGAAACCACATACCGAGGCAAGTCCTAGACTAGAATCGCCAAGGAAAGCGCAAACCTGGTCGTCCAAAACAGACCTGGCCGCGGACTGTCATTGGCGAAGCGAAAGCCATTGGAAAAACCTGGAGCGAAATCAAACGCGAAGCTGAAGACCGGGGTGGAGACTTACTGTGGTCCCCAGCTAGGAGACAAATGGCCCTTAATGACTTAATAACAGTCTATGTTTAACTGATCATCATACAAACCCTAACCTGACATAGAAAAATACAAAATAAGAATTTCATATTGTTGTGTTATTTATTATTTCCCCTTTATGACTGGGTTACAGCTTTCCTGAGCTAAATATTCATGCGCGTCACTGGCTATTGATTACAATCAGTCCAAAGATAGAAATCGAATCATTACCGATCAAATTAATGTACTATCATAAATTAGGTAATAATTTTGTAAATACTTTAACTAGAGCACAATAATCAAGTCGACGACAATTGAAAAATAGGCATTTCTAAAATATATTCCTGTCGCGTTATGCTCGAACTCACATGTATAGTGCGATAGGGACAATAGTAGTTCGGACAGATGATATTCGTATTTACATATAAAATACAAAATCTACATTTCAAAGTCGCCTTTAGCCTTTTGCATTTCAAAGTCGTACATTTCTCCAAAACTGCACAAATTTATACTTTCTTCTATAAAACATGAAAAAAGCTTTTTTGAAAAAACGAAAACTATTTGAAATAAAATTACTTCACAGAGAACAGCTTGACTTGGGTATAATTGAATAAGTCGTATGATGCCTATATCTAGATCTGTCAACTTAGCAAAAAATCTGCTAACATATATATACTGTAGGAGATAAAATGTGTGTTAGTTTACTTAGCAAAAGTCAATACACGAACTAAGACGCTATCATTATATTAATTCGTGTATCACTGTTATACGACTATTTACAAATACTTCACATCTTGCACATACATTTTCCTTAATTGTACAAAATACGTGATGTTATCAATGTGGAATGTAAAACGACATAATAAATTCACTTTTATTAGTTTTAATGACAGAACATACAGTATGTAACTAATATTGGTAGAAAAAAACAACTATTTCTTGGATTTTTAATTATAATGTAATTGGTCAACAGGTGTTAAAAGCCAAATGGTCGTCTCGACCCGGACTGTACTGCAACTGTCTGCCGTCTTGTACAGAAGCAGAAATTACAATTGTAAGGGACTTCAAAAGCGCTTCGCCTCACAATTATGCTACTGTGGAAATTGAACTAGCTATGCTGCCCAGCGAGAGGTACAAGAGGAACGTGGTACGCGGTGTACTTGACCTAGTGGGTTAGTAGTTAAATATTATTATTGGTCTAGGGTAGCTCAATCCGAAAAGCATTTTTAACATTGTATTGCTAATCTATAAAAACGTCTATCCGCATATATCCATGCCGACACATAATGATTAATGGCATAATTTGTTATACGCACTTATCATCGTGTCAAAGCGATTCTGTACTTACACCATACTTTAGCAAATGTACGAGAACTTTACTTTGCCTAACTTTCTACATCCCCGCTATTTGTATAGATCATTCCTACTGTGAAAAATGTATTTCGAGTATTTCACATCGGTTAACGGCGTGCGTCGTCGCAGCACTAAAAGTCACTGACGTTCCTGATGGCATAGTGTATGTTTCAAATTTTTATCAATGCCATAAACCTATTTAAATAAGAATCGTGATGTTATTAACTTAGTAAACTATATATGGTTCTAAGGCATATTAGATTCATAATTATAATGCGACTCACATATTAAAATCTTGGTAAACTCAGACATAAGGCGTACTCTGCAAATAGATGTCTGCACTCATACAGCATTCTGGTCAGGAGTTCCAATTCGGGGTACCATGTTAAATTTGTTGCATTTGAAATTTTCTACAATTAACACTTATTGCTTACACGAAAGTACTTTACCTACATGGATGATATCCACTTGATTGCTAATATATTTTTACTGGCGCTAAACAAGAATATAAGATATTGCGATGACAGTGATAGAATCGGACCACCCATGAGCAGTCTCGTCATTTGCAACACAGTAAATATTCCTAATTGCGAGAGTTTCCCAAGTCGAGTAAAAAAAAACTATTTTATGATAGATATTTGTTCTGGAGTTAGTTTCCTTCATTAAAACAGTGTGAAGACCTATACTCAATATTTATGGTTCTATCGGGAAGAACAGGCGTAAGATTTTCTGAGTAGGTACTCACCTATGTAAGTACTCATGGATATCTCTATAGAAATCCATATCCAATATTACAAATTAAAACTGAAAAGTCAAATATTAAGTAGTCGTATGCGTAAGAAACCAATTATATTTTGTTAACGTTTTTTGTCTTTCAGTGTCAACAGGAGGAACAGGTGGATTATTTTTAGGTGCTAGTCTTCTCAGTTTTGTCGAGCTCGTCTATATTTTGCTGGTGCGTCCGTTCTGCAGCATCTACAGTCGACGAAATGACGATCCCTGGTTTAGGAAGTACGGCATGAGGAAACTCGAAGATAACAAATTCAAACGCAATACTGATTGGAGTTGTAAAATGATTAAGCAAAATAAAAGTATGGAAATCGTAAATTAACTAATTTTATAGTGAAATAATATTAGTATGTAATGTAAATTATGTATCTTAATTCGGAGATTTCAAAATATATCTTTCCACAATCTCATCAAATATCTCCATTATTTTTTCCCTGTAATCTGTATTGGTTTGCATCATTTTCTTAATAAAAGAAGCCTTATCTTTCGAAAGAATGTTTTCAAATTGTGTTGAATCGGAAACGATTTCCGTTGTTAAGTCTTCATCTATCCAAAACTGTGGCATCAGACATGCACACACTATAAGAGCCCAAAGCCTCTGTTCTTCGGCAGATTCCAAATACTGAGCATCAGTCATTATATTTTCTACAGGTATGTTGTAGTGCTTAAGTATATTTTTTAATTCCTTGTAATAGTGATTTAGAAACGCGGACATGTTTTGTTCCCTAAACGTAGGGTCCAAATTGCAATACAACAAAAGCATGACATCACCTGCTGGCGGCTGGCACCTCACAGCTTGAAAGTCTACTAGCACGCAATCATCAACGATCAAAATCTGTCCTATTTTTTGATAACGAAACAATATATTATTATTCCACAAATCGCGGTGACAAATCACATTTCTATATCTATCAGAGCAATTGCTTAGACTTAACGCAGAATTCCAAACCGTAATCCATTTTTTTGTTATCTGTTTTACAAGCTTTTCTGAATTATACTTTGAATACATTTTCACAGCTTCGAGGGCACCAGCCGCGCATTGTTGGAACCAAACATCTGATTCTATGTAGCCTCCTTTATCTAAATATTGTTCAAATTCATTTTGTATTAAATATGGGCGCCCAAGTACTTTGCTTTTTTTTTCCTCCAATATGATTGATGAAGCGTGGAATCTGGCCAATGCTTCTAATGCCCGTAGCATGTGTAGGGTGTCGAATCTTTCAAATTTATTACACGGCTTATAATGTAACGTATTCAGATCTTCAAATACTAAAGCGTCGTGCAAAGCTGTTACGAATCTAGCACTCCATGGCTTCATACCTACAAAATATTTTATTTGATAAATTTACATTATAAGTAAACATTAATCAATATCATCAAAATGCTTTATAAATATGATGATGAACGATTACAGTTGATTTTAATTGACAATTTTTTAACAAGCAATGAGCTTAGTGTTAGATTAGTTGTAATTTCTTGTAGAAAATATTCTGTTATTGCAATGCATATCATAAGCGATGCGACACTAACAACCTCTATATTATGAAAATATGCAACAGGCTATCTATTTGTTTTTAAGTCACGTTGTATATTCATGAACTATCTGGTCAAGTCCTCAATCTCTTCCTTGATAGAGTTGAAGTACAATCAGCAATACGTCAACGTACATAGTTGAAGTACGAAAACAGTTTTTATTGGGTACAGAATATAAGCTACTTTAAAATCAACACTTATAGCTCGACTACCGTACATATTTTTCGTATGTATCTACACTGAAACCGCAAGAACCTTAACGGAGCCGCCGCGGTGCCGTGGCGGGCCGTTAGGGTCCTTCAAAAGGGGGTCGACGCAAAGTAAGCGCGCGATTACTGGCTTGGACGCTCAAGATCGCCGTGTCGTGAAGAGTCAGAACTACACGTCATAGCTTTTTGTATAAGATTGAAGAAGAAGCGGTTATATACGATTTCCTGCGCAGTTGGTGCTCTATCGAAGAGATACGATTAAATTTTGTTTATTTATTGTCCAATAGAGGATCAAAAGGCTAATCTAATGCTTAGAATATTTTTCTAATTGTTGACCACCGAGGAACAATTATAATTTACTATACTAAATTGTCAATGTTAAATCAATAGTATATTTTTAATTATTAATAGGTATCATTCTCTATTGCGAGTCTCTAGATAACTTATGAAATGTTAGAAAATTAAGATATTAATAGTCGTTAACAAAAATATACGTATTGTATTACTTATATTAATTTATTTACCTTGAACATCCATCCGCTCCTTCAATACCGAGTAAAAGAAGGTCTCTTTTTTAAATAGCTTCATTTCATTCACTATGTGTGCTTTGGCTGCGTTGGTTTTCGAGATAGCTTTTATAAAGAAACTCAACACCTTTTTCTCGCCAGTTGCACATGATACGTCTACTTTTAATTTCCAGTAGTCTGATAGAAATCCCAACATTTTGTTACTAGCGTTGCATGTCACATAGTTGTCTATAATCACGTCCTTATCATCACAAACATATTTATTTACTATTAACTTGATATCTTCTACTGTGATGTGGTTTATTTGCAATAGTTCTTCTTTCTGTATTTCCATAATTTTACATAAAATTTACCTAGACTACAACTTGAATAAATTTAAGAAAACCTTGTAAATGAGAACGTCGTTTGAATACAAGTTTAGCGCGCACACCTTATCGTGTCTAATTGTGAAATCGTATGATAGTTATTGAAACGCCTTTGTACGGTTAACAAAATGTCAAGCTTTATAATTGCACTACGACAATTGCTGCTATTACGAACGATATAAGATCCGTCTCAATGCCAACATATTGTCTGATGCGACGCTGTGTGTACATCATAATGTAAATATGAACGATATCAAACCGAGCAAAGCAAACATTAAAAATTAGAACTTTACTATCTTTGTTTTTATTTACAAAAGGTACATACAAGTGTTAGAAGAAAGCTAATTATAAAATAAATAATATATGTTACTGCCAGATACTACTGTAGGTACTTATCTCGTGAGTAGGAAAAATGTGTCTGCATTGCGAAAACAAATGTTGATGTACCTTATTGCCACATACTTCTTAAAATATCGGCGTTGATGTGATCTTAGCACTGGCATTTTAATCTAGAGGTCCGGGATCAAACTTACGATGACCAATGTTTTTCGATTTAATATGAACTTGTCAATACCATGAGACATCACGAAGATACTCCGAGGTGTATGTATGTATGTAGATGTGCGCAAATCGGTATTGGACCAGTGTGGGTCACTAACATGGAACAGATAACCTTATTTATTTATGTTGAATTTGCTAAGGGCCTGAGTTAGTTAAGGTAGGCACATGTCCCTTAGTATATATAGCTGATCAGGTAGGTTATGTTGATGAACACATAATTTTTTTTAATGCAAATTGTTAGAAAACTATAAAATAATAATTAAAGTATGTCCACAGGAACGAAGCTTTAGGCACATTAATAATTATTTAATGCATGCATTTAATCCAACATTTTTTTATCGTACATTTTCCCTAAATTCTTTATTAAATTCCAGAACTTATTCCAAAACTCGATCAAATGAGTTATTTATCATGCGATATAACCACCATCTTGAAAATTATCATTGTATTTTAAAGTTCAAAGTTATAGATCTATTATATCGCGTTTTGGTAGCTATGCTATGGGGCCGACGTAATGAAAAAGTTATTTATCTAAATTTTCGATTGGACAAATATATCGATCGACAATTTCGTCTAATAGATCAGTTACTCGAAAGCGATAATATTCATCGCTTTTTGCGACACTTATGATCTCTTTGCTACGAGATACTTCGTTAACACGAAAGATTGTTTCAGGGTCACAAAACAATTTTTCTCTTGTTTCCAAGTTCATAACGGTCAGAGGAACGATTAATGCCGCTTGGGTAAGAGCAAACACCAGACTATCCATGTAACTTTCTTTTAGTGATTCAAAGGTAAGAATGTCTTCAAGAAGTATATCTGACTCATGAAGCCTTTTGTCTAAGGTCTTGTAGTATAGCCACAAAATATCCTCCAGATAGTCTTCTCTTGTTTTTCTAATTGTATTAAAATAGATAAAGCTAGATAAGTCCCACATAGGTGGACAGTAGAGAATTGTCTGGAAGTCCACAATGAGAGCATTAATAGTGCCGTTAAAATTCTTTTTAAAAAAGATATTGTTCGTCCAAAGATCACGATGTATGACGACATTTCTGTACCGAGGATTGGGTTCCATGAGCGTGATCGCTTTATCATATAATGCTGTTACAACTGACTGTACATTACATAAGAAGTTTGGATTAGTTCTTGCCTTAGAGTAACACTTAAGATAGTCTATAACAGCGTTTCGACCTGCATTTCGCCACTTATAACCTCTTTCAGATTCTTTGAGGTATTCTGCATACTCATTCCAGATTCTGTAAGGTCCATTCACCTCATTTGATCGTTTTTCTTCCAAAATAAATGATTCTGCATGAAAATTAGCAATGGTAACCACGCATGCATATATTTCGTCTAATGTTAATGTATTACACTCATTTGACATAACATATCCCAATTCCGTAACATCTTCAAAAACAAAAAGGTCTTCACGTACTAGTAACGCAGAAGGGCGCCATTTCATAGTTCCTTAAATATAAAATACAAAATTACACAAAACTAATAGTATTCGTCAAGGGTTAAGTAAAATGTTTCGTTCAATTGTTTACACACGTATAAAAACTACAAATTAAAAAAGATACTATACTAAAAATCAATGCATCGTTCTAAAATGTTTTTAGTTTAGCGCTTAGGTAATATGATGATGGTATCCCACTCCAGTGAAAGCTTAAATATATATTTCTTTTAATCTATGTAAGTTAAGTAATGGTTTATAACTAAATATAATGATGCATTTATTTATTACCTTTTTCAAATGTTTTGAATAATTTATTCAACATTATATATTCCTTGTTGAAAAACATTAGCTCCTTTACATAATTTGCTTTCCACTTATCGAACAGCGGCAAACATTTCACAAAGAACTTCAATTGTTTTCGGCGCCCGTCACATTCTACATCGACAATTAACGATAAGTGATCACCTAAATATCCCAAAACAGTATCAGAAAACTTTTTTATTGTCCAATTTATAGCACAACTATACCCCATTGGTTGAATTATAGACAATACTTCTGTGATGCTTAGCATCTCCATTTCAGTGTTGCACTAATGAAACATTAAATTACATACGATTGTGAACACTGTAACAGTTATCTTTACGTAAAGGTAAATATTACTTAGCAAATAATTAATGTTATCAATTATCTAAAAACACTAGCCTTATTGGCTGGGCGCGAAGTTAAGAATCGCTGTTAAGAGGAAAAAGTAAGCTAACTTTAAAAACAACATTTTTATTATTATATTTTATATTTTGTAATGGCATATTACAATGATTAAGTTGATTTATTTGTTATTTTATTTCAGTACCGATGGAACGCCGTGGTACCCAAAGCCACAATCTAGCCCCTCTAAACAAAATGCCTTTCTATTTGCGTTTTCTATAATAACATAAAAAATGTATGGAACTGATATTTCCAGTAGATACGTCACGTGATTTGATGACGCTGATAGGAAACTCGCAGACAAGTTGCTAACGTGTTTCTATTCTATCGCTATTTTATGATAGAAAATGGTTAGACTATTATAATAGTAGAAATAGAATAGAAAAGACGCGCGTGCTTTTTGTCTAGGGCTTTGCAGTGCGCACTTCATTGAGGGCGATAAAGCTGATGAACAGGAGACCTATTTTTGAATTACGAATGCGATTTTGAAATCACCGCTGACTAAATAGTCAGCGGTGACTTTGAGGTCACGGATTCCTAAACATCCAATTTTTGAAAGTCGATCGCAGAGCTGTCAACATAGATAAAGTACACATATAAATGTAAGAGTTCGGCTCCATGCAAAATGTAGCCGCTGCAGGTTATTGCCGGCTTAACCATTGCGGTTATTATATATCTCGTACGTATGAATCTTGTCATATTAGGAAACCAAAAATGTGTTTTTATAACCTTTTCGCACTTATCAAACCCTAAATGCCCTACCTCATTGTGGTATTTTTGTAATAATGACCATTTTGAAAGTTTTGGTATGACAAATCTATCCCCGTGAACAGTTTTACGAAATAAATACCCGTCAGTAACGTTATAATTGTTGATAATATCGGGATTCGTACTACCCTCATTAATTTGCCTAATAATCCCTTGAATGCTATCATCCTGCACTTGTAAGGTTAAGAGCCAATCAGATTCGTCAATGTGGAGAATTTTTACAATATGTACAGGATTGCGACTAAGTGCGTCTACGTGTTTCATTCGATCTCCTGGTCGATATTCAATTTCAATATCAAAGTCCTCTATCGTAAGCCACCATCGGGCGATACGCGGTATCAAATCTTTCTTACTAAGCGTTGTTCTTAAAGCGGCACAGTCAGTTACAATTTTTATAGGTATGCCTGTGACATACTACACACATTTAAAGATTCAACCACAGCGAGGGTCTCTAACTCATAACTGTGGTAGTGCATTTCTTCAGGACTAGTTACACGACTGAAATACGCTACCGGCTTAAGGGACTTATCACTTTGATATTGAAGTAGAATACAACCTAATCCTATTTTACTTTAATTGTACATGCGTTCAAAGCACGATAATCAATGCAGAGACGATGGTCACCCCCCTTTTTCTTTACCAGAATCACAGGGCTTGCATAACATGAATTTGACTCTCTAACAATACCTGCAGATAAAAGTTCGTCTACCTTCTTTCTAACAATTTTATTTTCTTTATAAGGTAATCTATACGGTTTGCAAAATACAGGTCGATCGCTGGTAGTAGTCAATTGCATTTCAACTAAATCCGTAGACCCTAATTCGCTACTGCATTCGGCAAAACAATGTTTGTACTTATTTAATAGTGATAATAATAAGTTGGCTTCTTTAGGGTCCAAGTCTATATCTGTTAATGATATTTTATTTCCTTGTATGTTACTTATAGTATCAGGTCGAATAGCACTACTTATTAAAGTAACATCAGCTTGGACTAATAATTCTGCTCGAACAACAAGTCTATCAATTCTCCAACATATTGACGAATCTCCGAGATTTATTACCCTAAGCTGTAAGTTGTTAGGGGATAAAATAGTAGGTGGAATAAAATAAGATTCTTTACCCAATGAGTATATCACTGTCCGTGTGATAAGAATATTATTAGGCAGTAGGCTTCTATTAGTATAAACTTTTACACAGCAACTTTTTCCTGGTTGGATATTCGCATTTTCAGATAAGAATAATGGTGTTTTTGTAACCAACTCTGGGCTATCTAGACATATATTAGACATTGGTGACATAAGTGAAGAATTTTCTACGAACTTAACTGAGTTTGCCGTTATCAACAAATTTAAATCGTTTTGATTAATTGTAGGCTGGCCAATTATTAGGTCTGTAACGTACATGTTAGCGTTTGTTATTTCAGCAGTAGTATTTAGGCGTAAATCATCAATATCTAGTGCAAAACTAGTGTTACCAAATGAAGTAGTCAGGTATCCACCGAAACCTCTCATAATAACATTTGAGAAAGTATTATATACATTTTGTAATTCGACCATATTCGAGGTTATAATATTAATTTTACTACCTGTATCGATGTATACGATTGCTTTGTGACCATTTATCATAACTGTTTTCTTGTAATTATCAATTATAACTTCACTTGACACAAAGTTAACATTACGTAGCTGTTGGCTCTTCATTCGTCGTGCTGGTATGGGGCTAGTGCATCGCGCGATGTACTAGCCCCACACCAGCACGAGGTGGTAGAGTGACCCAGACGTTGGCAAACTTGACAGCGCGTAGATCTGCAATCATTAGCGATGTGTCCAGTTCTTCGGCAGTTGTAACAGATCTTCGGCATCTGACTCGTAATGTCTCGTTGCCACGTTGACTTAGTCTCCGTTGTCCTCGTTTCTATCTTCTTATGGTTTTCTAACGAAGAAAGAAAACCTAATATAATTCTTCAGGAGTCTTGGAACAGCAAGCTTTTGCGTTTGCACGCAATTCACTATATTCGGGTAGGCCGCGAATAAGACAAGATAATGCATCTTCGCCTTCTATGCCACACTTCTTCATAAGAGATATTTTATCATGATAGTAATACGTCATAGATTCACGACTACCTTTCACACGTGCGAGCATTTCTTCTAAGCGGTCTACGAAGTCTGATGATCGGGGAAATGCTTTTGTCAACCTTTCTTTCCATGATATCTAATTCGCATCGTAGTCGTCAAGGTCATCATACCAGTCTCAAGCTGCACCGCGTAATCGGGTTTGCATGACGATTCCCAGTCGTAAAGATCACCCAACTGGTCAATTTTGTGCAACCACCCTTTCACATTTGTAGACTTTTTTCCAGGGTCAAACTTCGGTATTGTTTCGGCATCCAAATGAGTTATTTGTCTTTTCCTTGTAGAGGATGAATATTCTTCCGGTGAATAAGAAAAAAAATCGATATTTTCTTCCTGATTAACATTTTCGGTGGATGCATCACTCGCTCTTCTTTTCCCTAACCCATGATAATAAGGACCGCGGGCGTCTCCATCCCACTTCTAAAGTGTACACGGCACAGGGATAAATAAATGTTGCGATGTTATGTTACCAGCAGACAGTTTAATAATGCTCTAAAAATTTTTTTTTTCCTCGCGGGAGGAGGCAGTGAATCCTCATAGGGGGCGCGCCACCACAGTGGTCGCTATGACAACCCCCTGGTGCTTGGACGACCTTGCACCGGATACCACCCGCGCCCGGTCTACGGCGGGTGGTTATGTTGGACTCTGACAGAAGGTCAGCCTACCAACTAAACACTGCCTAATGCCTTTGGCCGGGCAGAAAGCCTGGGGCCCTATCGGCTTCATCGGAACGCTCGCCCTCTCAGGGGAGGGGGCGAGGTAGACTCTAAAAATGGCGGACACTGGCTTTTATACTTTTACACAAGCAACTTATTAATCGATTTATAACAATATTAATACAATGCAATACAACAATAGTTATTAATTTGCATCAAAATTATTACTAAGCAGTATAATTATATAATTAAACATTGTATAGATTTTTTAATTAAATTAGGTTCCGTAAACCGGAAGTGGCATTTTCAGTATATTAAGTTTATGATTAAAAATTTGATTACGGCTGTCAGTATTGGCTTTAGATTAGTTTTATAATTTATTAATAATTTATATAAATTATGTGATAATTGATTAATATATGGAGGTAGGTAATACAATTTATGATTTAGCGGGGCGGCGTGCCGGAAGCTGAACTTGTAACAATATATCAAAATTCCGAAGCCGCTACGAACTTTAAGACTATATAGGAGATAAAATTATCATTTTTTTATTTCATTTATGTAAAACAGTTGTTCAATCCAGGAGCTCAAAAAAGTGCCTTCGCGCATTTTATGAAAATCTTTCTCTACCCGCTCGAGGTCACTACGAACTATCTCAATATCAATTCTGCATTATTCATTAAGTCAAAATTGTTAATGCATCTTTGTTTCTGAGATCAAGAACGCCAAAAAAAAAACGCCATTTTTCGCAAAAATCGCGTTCGAGATGTAATATGGCTCTTAAGTAATTTGAAAAATACAAGTATTATTCTTTGAAAGCGATAAAACAACTTTCCGTTTATATTTTCTTCATACTAAAATGTTTAAAAAGGTAGATGAACTTTCTGTAAATAATATTAAGGAAGCCTAAGTTTACGATACTATCTAATATAAAAATACGTAGGAACTAACCTATAGTAATTGTGATAAGAAAGACAGGCGTGATGACATGAGTAAAACCCTCCTTCCGAGGATAGGTGCGTATCATAAGAATTTTAAAGTTGTGGCAAGGGCCATGGACTTCATTTATAGATTTATTTTTGGGAGAAACTAAAAAACCAACCAAACATCTGCGAGTTACTAGAGTACATATTCTTCTAAAATCATACATTATAATCAAATCTTCTCCAAAAGAAAGTCTCAGGTAATCTTGAGTAGACTCCAATTCCATTTTATGATGGGCGCAAAATCTAATAGGGTTATGATCAGAAAAGCTATTGGAAAACAGTAAAATCAGTTCCTTAGTGTTTATTAACAATGTAGCGAGATATATTCAAAAAGCGTCTAAGGTCTCAATCGTCACAATTTTCCGTTTCTTTTAGACACTTGTCGGCATAACACCAATAGCTACAGAGAGCCAATTGTGATCTTTGCGATGCTTCATATATTTTTATATTAATATATTAAACAACACATTTAAGTAATATATTACAATTATTAATATGCAATTCTATTGCACACAAAACTATATGAAATAGAAAAAAATCCTTGTTTCAGTGTTTATGACAAGGCTAAGTAATTTACTAACGCCAGTAATAGCTAAACTGAATTACTCTTATGAAAACTAGAAATATAATGTATTCCGACGATGATTTTGGGATGAACTCTAGTGTGTGCACCACCACAGGGAGTACTAAAGAAAATAATCATCGTCATTTCGGCCAAGAGACGCTAAATACTGGACATACCTACGCTTCCCACAAAAATCTGTAAAGCAATCTCCTGTGCCGTTAGCGTTCAATACCTTCTCGAGATCTTTCAAATTGTTGAGTCCAAAGCTACATAAATATTCAATATATTTTTTTCTTATATTCTTTTTGTACAAAGGTTCAATCTACAATTTATCAATGAATCGCAGGTGTAACATAAGCATTATATTTATTTACACTTTACATTATATTTATAAATTTTATTATCCAAGAATTGCTTCTGTCGCTTTAAAAATTGGTTCTTTTAATATTTTCTTCAATTTCTTTTCCTTTATTTCTTCGTAGTTTGGTGCCCAGTATTCTGTTACTTTTGGCACTGACTGGTTATTCACTTTAGGAACGTCGTCAACCTCATCATCGCTAGAATCGGAGTCTCCTTCCGTTTGGTCCTCCTTCTCCTCAGCTGTCTCTTCGGGTTGTTGTTGACCAGACATGTTTTGTAAGAAGGCTGTACACAGCAAACTTACAGGCGGCATCATGTGCGGAGATGCGGTCAAAAACTGGAACAAAAATTGTTTAGTTACTAGGTATCATTGTATATATATATATATATATATATATATAATTGTAAGGGTACCCCATTAAACACGTGCAAAGTGAAAGGGGGGGGGGAAGGTTTTGATAAAAATCACGAACATAACACAAGGGGGTTGTAGTAAGATATCAGGTATATTTATTTTCTCGTCAAACGCGCGATTTTTAAACAAATGAGCAGCGCGGTTATATCTTGCCACAATGACGATGACAGTAAAACATTTATTCATTTTTTTAACATTGTTTCGGAAAATAAAATAGGAAAATTTAAAATTCTTTGTAGGTACCGAAAATATTCACGTATATTGTTTTGTAGTCTTAAGCCTCACTACGTATCACCAAGGGGGAGGGGGGGTTTAACATATGCTAAAAAAAGATCACGTGATTAATGGACGGCCTAAAGAAAGTAATTTATTTTACTTTATATTTCTATAAATCAATCTATAAATATTCTATAAATGAAATATCTTATTATTTTTAATGCCAAGGCAGTTATTCTATAAAACTATGTATTGATGAAATAGTGCGTGAAAATCCATTGTTAACATGTAAGTAACAAAATTTGTATACCAATTTTTCTCGATCAGCATGTTAACAATATCTTCATAGCATATTTATACGAAACTTTCCTTATTTTTATACAAATACAAACGAAAAAAGACTCACATTTCATATATCGCTCATTTGGAGCGACAGTGATAGAAATGAAAATCAGTTAACTTTACACCAGATCAGAATAATAGTATATTTCATTACTAGTACGGAATGGCTATCATTGCAAAGAGTTCCGACAAATATGTAGACATTTGGGAGGGATTAGTAAGGATCGCAGTATCGTCTGTTACATATACATCACACCTGTTACATATCAATATATATTATATTATCTTCACAGCGCATATACGTCAAGAAGTACGCAGATGCTACGTTACGTTAAAGTTGGGTGAGCAGGCTTTAATCGACCATGCTGGCATATCACGTTAACGGTCACTTTCCCACACTTCACAAAAAAAATAAATCAATTATTGATCGTATCAACATTTCTATTGCACGTATCCGCGTTTATAAAAAGTGAACCAGACTATTAATAATACGATCATCGATTAGTGTTAAAAGTTTAAACAATATAGGTAGGAGAGTTGTCTGCAGCCAGATTAGTCAATTATGGACTAGAGCATGTGATCACAAGCGCGTACACGAGCGGGAACATTTCGAACCGTACCCATGACTAGTGATTGCAATCCGGCGTCATTTTCAGTCCGGCCGGATACGACCGGATTACCATCAATCCGGATTGATTAAATCAAGATGATTTTCGCTTTTTAGTACAAAATGAGTTAATCAAGTGTCACGGCACTTATATGTAGGTAGTTTATAAAAAAATAATTCACAAATATATAAAATCGTCTTTACTTCCTAACCAATGTTAAGACAAATATGCAACAGGAAAACTATTATTTATATTCTATATTATATTAAAATTTAGTAGTGTAGGTAACTAGTAATAATTTTAGGACGTAATGAGTAGCTCAGTCTTTCTAGATTTCACTTTCACAGATAGATCAATTTATAAGTGACAATATTAATTATCAAGTAACTATAATATCTAATAGATACAATTAACCTTACGTAATTAACTGAAATGAGATCAAAATCATTATTAAAGTATTTGAGAATGCTAAGAAACAAGTCTTATAGGTATTTATGATTATGACAGATACCATCATGATTACTAACTGCTAGCACCGGATCCGGTAACCATTAAATGATGCCGGAACCGCCGGATTACCGGATCCGTTTTTCCGGATTGCAATCCCTACCCATGACCTCTGCGTTTACCATTATTTTCTTAAGAGATAAAAATCACAGCCCTTTGAACCTTATATTACCTGCAAAATAGAATCGTGTCCTGTGTTGGTAACGCCGAAGGACTGTGGGTCGATGGGGATGGCACGTCGCACATCGGACGACTGTTGTTCTGCCAACAGTGAACTGAAGTTGGATGAGGGTAGGTTGCGATGCGTCATTACTTCTAAGGATCCTTCATCCTTAATCTCAGGCTCAAGACTGTAGATCTCCTGTTATTCCATACCAATAATAACAAATAAATTGAATGGAAAATTTAAAAAAAAATTACAAAAAAAAAAGAAAAAAATAAAAAACTTTGTACCGAATTATTCCTCATAATATAAAGTCTAATTTCATCCCCCTTGGTACCGCCAAACGTGCATTGCTTAAACACACCAGTTTTTTTATTCAGCAGCCCTTTTCGTGTCAGGATTGGCTGCGAGCTGTGCGGCGTAAACACGTATACTAAAAATATTATAATAACATTACACATACAGAACGGTTGTATAGTTATATATGTAAACTAGCTGACCCGACAGACGTTGTCCTGTCCCAAGTCTCAAATTTTTTAAATAAATAAATTAGCTATAAAATCAATATCTATACTCCGTTTGTTTAGGTAATTAACTAAAGGTAAACAATAAAAATGGCGGCGTTCAGGGATTTTCAACCTTTTATTACAATGTTTATTTGTATATTGAGGTGTATAAAAACTACATTGCTTGTACGACTAGTACCCGGCTTGGAATCACCCATTATAACAATTAAAATATTACAACAACAAAATACAAACAATAACAAAATAATAAGAAAACAGTAAAGAAACTAAAAAATGCGACGAAAGTAAAGCGTTAAGCGAACCGTGAAATGACAATGACACGAAACGAATGGCGTCTGGTAACCCGGATAATTGAAATTACAGTTAAACGTGTTGCCGCTCTATCGTGCAGGTTTACTTTTTAATTTAGTAGGGTTATTTTAACTATGAATTTACAAGAAATGTTTTGAACACCAGTCTTTTTAGGTTCTTTACAGTAGTCACACCTTGCAATACTTGTGTGAAACTATTATAATCTAAGTTATTTATTATTTTTAAACTAAATAAATAATATTTACTGTTTAAAATTAAACGAGGTAGTTATATATAGAAAGATATAATAGTAATTATTATGTTTAAATGAACCAATAATTTGTTTTGGTTACATTTTATCTCGGAATAAAAAGTGGACCTATAAAAGAAACCTTTTTATGATTTGTTTACATTTAGTTAATTACCTAAACAAACGGAGTATAGATGACCGTATTGTGAATTTAAACCATCCTCAAACCCGGATAGTGATTGCAATCCGGCGTCATTTTCAGTCGATACATTACGATAGTCGTACATTACGGATTGATTAAATCAAGATGATTTTCGCTTTTTAGTACAAAATAAGTGAGTTAATCAAGTGTCACTGCACTTATATGTACGTAGTTTATAAAAAATAAATCACAAATATATAAAATCGACTAACAATGTTAAGACAAATATACAACAAGAAAACAAATAAAATTTATTAGTGTATGTAACTAGTAATAATTTTACGACGTAACGAGTAGCTCATTCTTTCTAAATTTTACTTTCACAGATAGATCAATTTATAAGTAACAATATTAATTATCAAGTAACTATAATATGTAATAGATACAATTATCTTTACGTAATTAACTGAAATGAGATCAAAATCATTATTAAAGTATTTGAGAATGCTAAGAAACAAGTCTTATAAGTATTTATGATTATGACAGATACCATCATGATTACTAACTGCTAGCACCGGATCCGGTCTTCGGATCCGGTATATTGGTACCGGATCCGTTAACCATTAAATGATGCCGGATCCGTTTTTCCGGATTGCAATCCCTACCCTGGAATACACACAAAAAATTTCATCAAAATCGGTCCAGCCATTTAGGAGGAGTTCAATGACTAACACACGTACAGAAGATTTATATATATAAAGATAAACTAATTATTCATACAAAATTTCGACGTGTCTTATTTATAGTAAGTGTTAACAGTATAATGTTATACATTCTTGCGAGTGTGCAACTTAATATTAATAATCATCAACATAGCATGTTTTATAAGTCTGTCTCTATATACTCTGAAAGATTACCAAAATATTTTTCCTTGACTTGACTAAAAATTCCATCATATAAGTAGAAAAACAGCAGATTTTTTGCTGTACAAGTTTCTTCTACTTATGCTGCATTTATTTTTAATGGTTAATTGGTTATATGTTTTAGTGATATAATTGGCATAATATACATACGTCAATTATAGAACAAGATCCTTCATGGCAACACTTAATGAGTATTAGTCACAATTTAAAAAGTTATATTAAATATACCAACTTTATTTAAATATTGCACTACCCTCGCTTTACTCAATTTCAACTTAAAAATTCCTTACCATCGTTATTGGATGTAGTAATAGCCATTTTGTTCGAAAACGGGTCAGCTGCAAGACAAGTGGGACTTAACTGCACTAGCCACTTCACTGTCAGTGATATAAGGCTCCATACTGCTAAGCATTGTTCAGTTGTGCAGGCCAGCTATATCAAAAGTTTGTGATGGTTAATATTTGTTAAAAATATCGATAATATTTTTACAATCACATTCATTTATCTGTAGAAAAATTGAGTTAATTTCCTTATTATTATTTTTTAAATTAATAATATTATGTATTTTAAACAAACTAGATACAAATAAAGAGATTATTATTCCAACGAGAATAATAAGAGCATTTCTATTAAATATGCGGGTTCCTTGATCACAAATATTTATGACTTTTCTTATCATAATCTTTCTTTCCACTCCAGATACACATACATATATTCATTAAAAAGTTACATTAATTTAAAAAGTGTCCGATTGGTTGAAGTAATCCCGCAATTACTTTATTTTATTAGAAATAAATATATTCTTAGAAATCGCTTCTATAAAATATGAGCATACATTTTTCCATTAAATATTAAATGATCTCTTGGTAAATGCATTGCATGCATTAGTTTATCTGATCGTTGCGTATTCAATACATGAGGATATATTTAACTATTAACGGAAGTACAATAAGTAAACTTACATAGTGCGCCGCATCATTATTTCCAAATTTCACGTGCACGCCCTTAGGTCGTAACGTCGGATGTGAGAGGATGGTCCTCAAATTACAGTAATGTGTATCCCACAGGGTGAGTTTACAACCAAACCAAGCAGCAATTAGTGATCCGTCTTGTGATATTGCTATACCTCCCATTTCAAAGTCGCTATCACCTTTGACAGCAAACTGTTTTGAATCAAAGAGATCTTCTTTATGAATGTTAAACAGTTTTTGTATCACATCATTTTTACCAGCAGTAGTTAAGTATGGGAAGTTTTCCACTTTACCAAGCTCGTAGCCTTCACCGCATTTTAAGTCATTCAATATTCTGCTTGTTAAGAATTGCGCAGAGCCAGATGAATAGTAACATGCGGTAAGACAATTCCATGCGAATTTGTTATTTTCATTCTCTCTTTTCCATATCCGAAATTTTTCATCAGCACCGGCTGAGACACAGTACTCGCCTTTGTTATTGAGAGATAATGATACTATGTTACAGCCGCCGTGTGGCAAGTTAACGCACGTGTTTAATTTAAAAGGCGAAGATTTCTTTACATCTAACATCCAAAATTTCAGCATTTCTTCTGGATACATGCAGCCATCATTCCTATATTCTGCAGTGACAAGCCAATTTCCAGTGGCGCTTACACACATACATGTTACCTCTGTCTCTAACGGTAATAAATTTCTTCTTGCTGGAGGTATGTTGTTCATTCCTGTTATATCTATCTGAAATATAAGTAATTTATCAACTATAAAACATAAATATAGTAAAATATATACAGTATATTGATTGAATATGGACTTTAAAACGCATTTGCATATCAAAATTTTATTAATTAAAAGAAATTCATTATTTGATACTAGTACATATGATCAATAACATGTCAAGTTAAGGACAAAATCTATGAAAAACTTATTCGAAAATTGAAGACTACAATTAAAATAGTCAAGTAATTCGGAAGCTAAAATTATTTTTAACAACTTTTGTAGTTTAATTTGCTTTATATTCTTACGAAAACAATATTTTATAAAAAGATTTTTTATAAATAATAATAAACTTTCAAACTATTTTATCTTAGTTATTATTGAAAGTAATATGTAAATTGAAATTTATGTATAACATGTGCAACCTTACATTATAGAGAACTTTATCAGTGGTTGTGGAATACAACTGTAAATGACCAGTGCGGCCGCCCATAAGCAATGCTCCCAACTGTCTGTGATAGACAAGTGGAGTGCCAATCGCTCGAGCCACGGGCGATAGTCCACCGCACTCTAGAATCGTGGACACTACACGCATTTGAGCACTTGCCACGACAATTGCTGAAAATTTAATTTATATTATTACTAGATGAGCCGTGACCTTTGTTATCACCTATATTTTTTTTACTGTCCACAAACTTTTCTATATTTTTCCAGGGACTCACCAGGGATTTCACAAGATTTTACTTACTAAATGACCAACTTTAATTATTAAAGCAAAGCAGGTTTTATATGTATCTGAGTCAGAATCGTTGGTAGTTTATTATATGTTCTATCAATTAAAGTGGGAGCTAAGCAGGTATCTATTAAAGTGGAAGCTGACTCGATCTTTAAGATTCGCAAAGTATTAGAGTATTAGAACACAGTGTACTTGTAGTATACTATAACATTAGATCACTATCCGAATTCCTTTGTTCAATGTGATGGCTGTAGTGAGTTTTGAGAAGCGTGCACACAGGCCTTATAATAATCTCATCACCGCACAAATACTTGTGCGGTGATGAGATTATTTATTATAAGGCCTGTGTGTAAAAAACATGTTTCTAGCTAACATAATACTATGTTAGCTAGAAACATGTTTTTTATACTATTAGTTAGATAATGTATTGATGATTAAGTTTTAGTAGTAAGATTATAAAATTTTTCATGAAAAGGTCATGCAAACTAGAATAATACATGTCATTCCCATTTACTGTACGGTTTGACAGTAAGAAGAGAATAAGTAATTCCCAAGAGGTTAAAGCCGACTTAATTACTACAACAAGGGTGCGTTTTTATGTTCGTGAAATGACAGGGTTGGAGGGGGGTGATTATGCTCATTAGAGTCCTAATGTGTTCAGTGACTCATAATTAGTATAAATACGAGGTTTCATTGCTATTACATAATTAGTCTTTGAGCTATAGTCTTCTAAGCAACATAATCAGGTGTTGTTTTAAGCCTTAGACAGGCTTAAAACAACACCTGTTGAAAATCACCCTTAAATAATTTTGTACTTCCCTAAGAAATAATTGCTTGTCATTAAGAAAAAAATATATATATTATCATTCAAATGACAATAGTTTTTAGTTTGTGTAATTTATTGACATCAAATATAGAAATTACAAAGAATATTGTCATTTGTATGAAGTCAATAAATAATACAAAATTAAAAAATCTTACTTTCTAAGGTACTCACAATTATTTGTCAGAGTCATTGCTATATGAGTATTATTAACAGCAATAAATCTTATCATTCCTGGAAGACGCGGTATGAAACTTTTTTCATTGGCTTTAATATTCAGGTTACCAATGGTCCATTTAATCAACACTTTTTCCATTCCACCAGAATACAAATAATTACCTGAAATAAATAGACAATTAATATCCAATCTAATCTGTTAAATGTAATATTAACTGCATTTATAAATGGTAACAACATTTATAATTATTTTCTTAACTGTCACCAGTTTCCTAGAAGTCAATTTGTGGATGATCTTAGATGCAATTTAAGCAGTAGGACTATATGAAATGTATGATAATTGCTTAGATATACTAATTCTACTTTTTATTAGAATATTAAGAGTTTTGAATGTAAGATAAAAAAAAAATCTGTAAAATGAAGTTGGTGCCATACAATGCATAATAATATTATGACATAAAAGTTCTGTGATAAAAGGTGATAAAAAATCATTGTATTCATTTATATTACTCATTTAAATAAATTAAATAATGGATATTTCTAGGGTCTGTTTAAAAAAGGGTAATGTCAAATTAATGAATCTAAACTTTTGATTTGATTTGAGTTTCATATAACATCTTACTACTACACTGGGTTGGGGTAAATCCTGTTTCTTGAATGCATAGTTATCTGTTAGTTGGCAGTGTAGTGGAGATATCCAATTTACATAATAGTTACTTGGCACCCAAGTTTCATAATTAAAATAAAGAGCTTCCACTATGTTACACAAATGACCTACTTCCTTGTAGCTTATTAAACTATCCAGGATGCTGAGACAAAATATAAAATCTGTAAATGTATTATAAGTAAAAACTCTAGAATATTGGTATATTAACACAAGTTAATATACCAATATTCTATCCATCTAATTTTCAGTAAAACTTACCCATTTGAGAAAAACATACAGTCATAACAGGTAAGAAGTGCCAATGTAATACTTCTCTAGCTACACTTTTGTAATCAAACAAGTTGCCTCTAATGATAGTGACTCTTCCTAAGGTGTCACATATTCCTACAGCATTTCTAGAAGCAGTTACAGACAATACCCTAAATCTATTCTGGTTACTGATTCTGAAAGAAAATTATATCCAATGTAATGTAAAAGTTACTGTTTTAAGTTTACAGTATAAATCTGCCACTATTACAACCAGTATAAGAATAATCTAAATTCTACATATAAGTCTGGTGTCTTGGCTATGTGTATATAAAATTATAAGATCACATATGATAAAAATATATCAGAATAAAAGTGAGGCTTATGTTTAATATGACTCATTCCTATACTTACTCTGAACTTATATGCGGATTATTTAAATTTTGAATATATACATTTTTTGAACCGTTACACAACACAGCTATTTGATCATCATTATAAAACCCTAAAGATACATGGATCATTTCAGAATATAATATTTCTTTACTTGTATATTTATGTATTAACTCCCCATTCTTTAAGGAGTAGCATCCAAGATGCAAGTATTTAAAGGATTTGTGTATTGCAGTAATAAAACATTTTTTACTATCCATTAAATTAAATGTCACAACTCTTGAACCATGTGGCAGTGACAATATCTGTAACAGAAACAAAAAAAAATATATCAAAAATGACACAAAGCAGGCAGAGGTTGTGGCAAATTAACTGACAACATTGGAGTGTAGTACTACTAGCTATTAGCTGATTGTAGATAGGTTTCATGATTAATTTTCCTGATCAGGAATTGAGCTGGGTGAATCTTAAACTTTCATACAAAATGTTCAATAAAGCAGATATATTCTTATTATCTGAAATACCCTAATATTCACTCCTATGGCTTAGGATAGTAAGAATTGGTGTTATGTACCTGTTTTGTGTATGTGTAGTAATGAACCTGAATTTCTTATCTATAAAACAGACATCTGTGGTCAAGCTAAGCCAATGACCGATATTATTTTACCAAAGAATATAACATGTGTGTTATGAACCTATTTCAATTCTATTATTCTGAAATTTTATACTTTGTTCTTAGATCAATGGATAAGACAGTCATCAAAACTGTGATAAAATATTTGAATAACATCTTACTGTTTCTCTAAGTACAGCTCCATTTTCCCATGTCCAAGCAGTAACACATCCATTATCAGAACATGCATACAAATTGTAGTCTTCTTCGGCAGGAAAGTTATGTCCAATCAATTCTTTCACGAAGGTTTCAGTCTCAAGAGTTCTAACACAGTCTCCAGTTTGAATATTGTAAACTCTAATTACATTTTCCACAATCACAAGTAACGATCTATAAATGTAATTGAAAATAACAATAATTAGTGTAATTAATAAAAATCTAATTATGACTCAGGTTTGAAGAAACATCCAGGCTCAAATTTTGATTTGGTAATTGTTTAAATGTACTTACTCTCCATCAGGTGAAAATATTGGTGATTTTTCTATTATACTTCTACCAGCTTTTCTATGAAACGTATATTTTAGCGTCGAACTATTATCATTGGATGTTTTCACTCCCATATTTAGCTATTATTTAAACGTAATCATTTAGTAAAATAATTATAATTTTTAAAAACTATATTATTTTGTCAACATATCAACACAAAAAATAAACGCACAAATTATAAGGAATACTTGCGAAGAAACAGACAAGCATGACATAACCTCAATTATTTTTTTTTTAGTTCTCCCTGTCTTAGGGAAGGCAAAGGGATCTAAGCCCATACAGCATTGCTGATATATTATGCTTATTTTCTGGATAATTTCATGTTTTTAGATTTTTGTGACTATAGATTTTATGAACTTGTACACATCCAAATAAGTGTTTGGATTGCCTAAAAGAATTCTTAGGTCGCGCGGAATCAAAACGTCCTCTTTGTAAATACGTTTTAAGCTTTTCCACAATAAGTTACGTTGTTCTCGATTCAATAAATTTCTTAGTGATTGATCGGTTTTGGTCTATATCTTAATAGTATTACGTTAAATATAATATTGAAAATGCATATGCCTATAAAACGAAAGTTCTATGTATAAGTAAATGTATTGATTGTGGACCGTACCCTATTTGTCATTTTGACGTTTAAAATTTGACAAGCCAAAAACGTGTAGCGTAGCGTAGCTAGCGGTAATGCTGGCTTTACCTGTGTTAGGCTGGATTTCGTTTATTGGGACTGCTTTATTTTTGTTATGGGTATTTTATTTTTTGATCATTGTCATAAGAAATTCAATTGCGCGTCTAAAGTAATTTTACTGCTGTTTTAAAATGTCACCTGAAGTAACAGAAGTTCAACTACAAGTCCGTTTTGTAACAAAACAACAACAGTAAGTTGAAACAACGTGTCTTTTAATTTCTGGTAACTTGTACGGGAAACATTAAGTTTGTATTTTTATAGATATGCAGTGCCAGACTCTCCTTATGCTATCCAAAGTACTGTTCAGTCATCGGATCTCAATACCCTTTTGAATGCACTTTTGAAAGAAGACAATCCTACTATAAAGAAAATAGAATTCGATTTTATTATTTCTGGAGAACTTCTTTGCTCGTCACTCGCCGAGTTATTGCATGAAAAATGTTTATCAACCGAAGATACTATTGAGATTGAATATATAGAAAGGTTTCCAGCTCCCTCACCACAAGACTGTTTGATGCATGATGACTGGGTATCAGCAGTGCATGCACATGGTAATTGGTATGTACATTATTAAAATCGTGTTTATCAGCCCAATTTAACATGACAACCTCACACGGTTTATTTAAATATTTAAAATTTAATTCAATATCATTTATAGTAATGAATTAATTAGTAGTAGTAGTAATATACATAATATTCTTATTATTAAAGATCTTTATTATATCAATTTTATACCGACAGATTCAACATCCCAGTTGAATCCCAAACATTAATACTTACACTACTACTACATATATACTTATATAGTATAATTATATAAATATATTAAAACAATAATAAATATAAGATTTTCCTCATATTATAAAAAAACTTTATACTTTTTAGGATTTTATCAGGTTGTTATGACAATAGTATTCATATCTGGAGTTCAAAAGGGCAACACAAGCTGGCTATACCAGGTCATACATCCCCTGTCAAAGCTGTATCTTGGGTCCACTTTAGTGGAGAGCAAGGTGTATTTGTCAGGTGATTAACATATTCTAAATACATTTTATAATTACTCTTTTCAATCTTATATGAATACATACTATAGTTCTATTATTATTTGTTAGAATTTAATAATTATATACACGGATCGACTGTTTGCTACAAGATTTATTTAGTGGCAACCAATCATAGATAATTACATAGAGTGCCTTATATCCAATATTAGTATAGTATTTTCATTCAAATTTTAGTAGTTAGTTAGTTAGTTTGGCTGGGCTCCACCGCACTTAGCCTCACGATTGGGCCATTGTGCGTTCAAATTTTAGTATTCCTTGTGCATAAAAATTAATTTACAATTTGTGTATTGGATTTGTAATATTATATTAATTACTATAAATATATTTTTTATACATTAAGTTTGTTATGCCAATTGATTTTTCAGTGGATCACATGATCAGTCAGCTATGTTGTGGGTATGGAATGTAAACAATAACTCTGTGGATTGTGTGGTGACATGCCGCGGTCATGAAAAGGGAGTAGAATGTCTGGCAGTATCTGCTGACACACTACGCTTTGCAACTGGTAGCTGGGACAATAATATAAGCCTTTGGAGTACAAGTAAGAATTTACAATGTATTTCTTTACTATATGTTATAGTTTGTATTTGTGCTCATTTTTAAAATTAAACATTTTAGGCTTGTCACAAGATGAAAGTGCTCCTGTAAAAAAGAAAAGTAAACCAGAAAATGGACATTCAAGAGTAAGTTATAAGCAAAATAAAATCAAATTTTAATTAAAAAAGCATGCTTTTTCTTAAATATAATAATATATATTTTATTTTAAATTAGTCAATTGTTTTGGTAACAATTATATTTTTTGCTCCAATTGTAAAAACAGACTTAAATCTAGCTAGAAAATATTATATCTTCTTATGCATGACAATATTTTATCTTTACTGCTACAAAAGATCTCACATAGCTACTTAAGTTTTTTTTCATTATTGCACAAATACTAGTTAATCCAATGCATGTAATGTTTGCTTGACTGTATGAATTAGTCTACAAGAGGAACATTTGTCCTTTTCTTGTGAGTGAGACATGTTGACATTTACATTAGTACTATATAAACCATTGTCAAAGGTCAAGATGTATATTCTGATGCCTTGCTGCATAATTCTTAATTGAGAACATGCATGCTTTTTCTTAATATAATTATATATATATATATATAGTAATAGGATAGTAATAGGATTAGTTATATCTACGTATTAGGATTTAAAATAATTACTTTTATTATTATTATTATATTTTATTTATTATTATTATATTTTTTTTTTCTTTTGTGTCATGGGTATATCTACCACTTTGCTTTCTGCACCTTAAGGTTGACTGTTAGAAAATGCCGTAGGCATTAAGTCCGCCGTTGTACTCATTGTACATGAAGTGTTAATAAATAAATAATTAATAACTTTTACATTTGTTGCTGTAATCATACTGTCCCTTGGTGGTTTGATTAGATTTTTTTTTGATTTTGGTATAATTTTGGTTGCAATTTGGTTGAGTTGAAAAGTATTGTGTGCTAAACTTTCATGTTTGGCAATAAAGTAAACATAATTACTTGTTGTTTTATATAATTTTTAAATTATTTCAAATAAGGTTCTAATTACGCACAATTAATTTTGTTTATAGTCATATAGTAAGGCTTTATTGTTATGGGTTATCAACAGGAATATGTTATAGTCAATTACCACAAATGTACTCCATGATTTATTAATTTTCAAATAATAAACAGAGCTATATTTGAAATTTTCAGGAACCATTAACAACTCTAAAAGGCCACCGTGAAGCAGTGTCTGCAGTGAAATGGATGGATTACAATACACTATTGTCAAGTAGTTGGGACCATTTGTTGAAACTATGGGATTGTGAACTTGGTGGTATCAAGCAGGAGATTGCTGGTGAGTATCTTTAAGTGGATCTACAAATATCAATGATATTTTATAAAACATTGTATTCAGCATTCATATATAGAATATTAAGATTAATGGTTGTTTTCATAAATTTGTGGAATTGCTTAAATGTGATAGTAAAGAATTGTTGACTATTCCATTTGGATTGGTGTAATTTACCATGAGAATATTTGACATCTGTTACTTTAAAATACATCACGAGGTTAGTGTGTGCTATGTTGTACCACCTAGATTAGTAGAAGACAAATTTTGTTTAATGTATGCTTGTCACTCAATTTCGTGGTATCAACTTCTATTCTCTTCTTTCCTTTTCTCTCTCTCTCTTGCACTCTTGCGACTGCATCATTGCTGGGATAGTAGTTTACGATACGTCCTAGTCGCCATGGATTTGAATGCAGTTGATCTTCTTTCAACAGTGTCACGCTGCTATTATGGTTAAGTTATAATTAATATGACATATGACAGGTAGGCAATAACTCTATTTTTTTTCGTATACATCGAAATCATAACTGCAATAAAATTTGAATGACGTATCCACAACTTTTATGGTAAGTGTGTGAAATGGACACCTCGAAATCTTAAGGACTAATAATGATGTTACTTTTACAAACTAATTCCTTGCCATATCAAGATACTTCTTAATACGGTATACTAATTAGGATGTCATGCAGAATCGGTGAGGCTGTGGTGTTAGCATTGTTCTACGAGTTGGATGATTTGGGGAACCTAGGGTCGATCCTGTCATATACCAATATAGTTTTCGCTTATCGAATTTCATATGTACATTTATCAGATGCTTCAATAGTGAAGGAAAACATCGTGACACAACCTGCATACATCTGCCAAGAAATTAAGAAGAATGTAGTCAACAAATCCACACTGGACCAGGGTGGTTGATTAAGGCTAAATCGCCCTAACATAGTTAGAGCCTCATACTCATTGGTGGGATGATGAATTAGGCTGTAATTTGGTTATAACGAAAGAACCGAAGCAGTAATTGATAAACTAGTGCATCTTCAGTTTCCAACTAGGAGAAGTAACTTACATTATAGAATGAAGGTCGACAATCTGTCAAATTTTGCAAAAATGACATATTGATGTGGTCATTTAGTCTTTAAAATAAGAGTATTTACTTTCTTCAATCTATACCAAATGTAGTAAAATAGCTTTCAATATCGATTTCAAAAAGCAAATGCGGCAACTGTTTGTAGTTCAAATTCAAATCCGGTCTATTGACTCCATTAACCATTTTTAGTTATTTCATTGCAATGTGAAGTTACACTATATTTTTATCTATTTAGTTATATTTTTTCAGGTAATAAGGCATTTTTCGATGCTGACTGGTCCCCGCTCAACAATAGTATAATTACAGCGTCAGCAGACAGACACTTGCGACTTTACGACCCGCGCTCTACAGGTTTGTATGAGATAAAATGAAATGCCTTTTTCGAATGACCACAGACATAACCGTTATCAAAAAGTTTACGAAAAAAATCGCCGCTAGGGGGTTTTGGGGTGAAGTTTTGGGGAAAAAATCCTGGTTTACGGCAGAATCAGCTGAAACTCGGATATGTTGTTCTCTTTGACGATCTGATCACGAATATACAAGTTTTAGAGAAAGTGAACGACATTAATCGCCGCTAGGGGGTCTGAAGTTTTGGGGAAAAAATCCTGGTTTACGGCAGAATCAGCTGAAACTCTGATATGTTGTTCTCCTTGAGGAGCTGATCTGAATTTTGTCGCTTTTTCTAAAACATGTATTTTCGTGATCAGCTCGTCAAGGCGAACAATACTATCGAAAATTTGGAGTCGATCGCCGCTCGCCAAACTGCCATATAAACTGTGCCATGTACTTTCTCAATAATTTCGTGTGTTAAACTTAGTAACTAATTTTACTAAACTGTATAGTGAGCATAGCCTTATTTTGTTTAGAAATAAATATCTCCATGCTAAGAATGAGATGTATACAGATACAACTGAATAGAGTTAGACACAAACTAAATTTCTATTATAAGATGTACTTACATTAAAATTTTGTCAGCTAACACAATATTGCTTTTTTAGAAAGCCTCGTAAGAACAACATACACATCTCACACTGGCTGGGTGCAATCAGTTTGCTGGTCTATTACGCGCGATACACTGTTTTTGTCTGCCGGATACGACGGACAAGTAAAGCTTTGGGAGACGAGAAGGTAATAGTTAACTAAATTCCTAAATAAGATCACGCGAGTGTTAAGGTTACGTACAATTGTAGACTTAACACACATATTATACTTACCCCGCTGCTAGCAATACAACACTTTTATTTGTTTATCTACTATCATGCTATTAATCCTCTATAAAAGAACCTATAACAATTAGCTTATTGCCAACATTAAAACACTCAATGATATTATGATCATTATATCATCCAAATGCGTGATATTATGAATTAAAAAAAAGAACATTCTCATGCAATGACATTTTCACCACCAGATCGCTATAATTTAAAAAAAAAGAACAATAAATTGTGGACTAATTCGTAATTTCGGATTCTCGTCTTATTTCCCGCCATTTTTTCACTCGAATATTGGAAATCTTTTATAGAGGATTCACCATCATGATTGTAGATTAAGTCTTGTTTGCAACTGTTATAATTAGGTATTAAAACACTCATGTGATACTATTATCACACTCGGCTACGCTTCGTGTGATAAACCCACATTCGTGTCTTAATGCCTCTGATTATACAACAGTTGCATAAATAACTATTATTGAATATTTTTAAGACTAGAAAATTAACGTTCAGCCCCTGAAATAATGCGTTATTACAGGTGTCATCAGTTCTTTACCTACATGTAATAAGGTTCATTTTTGGATTTTGGAACTTTAATTATTGTTAATTGTTGTATATATAGGACACCAACCTTGTTGACGACCTCGTGATACTGCTCACCTGATGGTGGCTATATACATGTGGTTAGTGTGAGATTCGCAGTAAATTTTTAACCTCCACAAAAACAACAGAGTACATTACTAACATATGACAAAACATCTGTATCCATCGACCCTGGTATAGTCTGTTCAGACGTTGATATAGACTAACATATACGAAAACCGGGCAGTTCTGAAAATATTACATACATACGGGTCGAATTGATAACCTCTATATATATATATATACAAGCTGGCCCAACAGACGTTGTCCTGTCAAATGTCTCAAATGTCAAATGTCTCAAATGTCACGGTCAAATGATAAATAATTAGCTGAAAAACAATATCTATATGACCGTATTGTGAATCTAAACCATTCTCAACTGGAATACACACAAATTCATCAAATTGGTCCAGTCGTTTAGGAGGAGTTCAGTCACATACACACGCACACAAGAAATATATATATTAAGATATCACGGATCAACACAACCAGGGGGTGTATAGTGTCTTTACGACGGGATTGGATGAGAAAGTAGACGGCCACGCGTTCTCACACTACAAGTATCACATAATATATATTTATAAAAAACATACGGTAGGGCATATTAGTACACAAACACAATATAAGCAACGCCGCAAGTACTGACTGGTAAGCAGTGATGGCAATAACGACTGTTTTGTAATAATTAATAACACTGTTATGTTATTTTCCTATAACTGTTATCTATTATCCTGTTATATTGCTGTTTTGACAAATGTTGTTGAGTACGATTGTTATTGTTATTATAGCTAGCTTAGTTATTCTTAACAATGATATGGCTTAGGACTGTCAGAATATTAGGCAGTAATTTAAAACTAGTTACGTAATCAATATAATTTTCTGGCTTTTAAAAGTTCATTGATCTGTACATAATTTGTTATTTACATTCAATGTTTACATTATTTACTTATTGCAACGAATAATTTAATTTGCATAGCACGATCGCACTACAGCAAATAATACGTGACTAAAAAAATGATAACAGTTTAGGCACCAGCAACAGTTTACCTAATTGTTATTTCAAATCACACTGGAAATAAAAATGAGTCTAATTGTCATACGAGCAAAGGTACAAAATTGAGAGTTTGGGATTAGTTAAATTACTATAAGAAATAAACAAATAGGAACTTTATTTCCTTGTTAGAAAGGTTAATATTATAAGAATAGGCAGTCAGGCAACAGAGCGAGCGCCTACGCCTACACAACGGTTTGCTTTCTCTCGCTCATACTTGTAGCTTGTAGCACAGTCGTACTCTACGACTAGGCGATAATTTTGTCAACAGCAATAGCAGGATAACAGTATAAGCCGTTGTTAAATAACGTGTTATTCATTACGGGAAAATAATTCATTATATTATCTGTTATTGAAATAACTACCATTACTACTGGCAAGTACAAACTTATATAATTAATAAAATAAATATAACAATTGCGGGTTTACGGAACAGTCCCTCTTCGGTAAATTACCACTATACTAGAAAATGTTTTAGAAATGAGATAGAATTGTATTTAATATATTGTCATTTTGTAGTCCAAGAACACCACTTTACGATCTGAGCGGACACGAAGATAAAGTTCTCTGCTGTGACTGGTCCAATCCCTCCCTCCTTGTCAGCGGGTCGTGCGACAACACTCTTAGGATATTCAAGGCAAAACACGCAGTTGGCGCTGTGTGAGGCGTTTCGGATTTTAAATATACTTTGTATACTTAGGTGACAAATAAAGTTCCGTACGTTTTGATTATTTGCTTGTTTTTTTTTTAGAAAAGTTCCGAACGCCGAGCCACCAGTAGGGTGGAAATTTTTCAGTCAGATAAAAATTGCAAATGTTTTACGTAATATTAGGCGTTGCTAAGACATTTAAGTTAAAGTTATAATTATTTTACAATTTTTATATTTGTCTTTTCTGGTGTGTACCTTGTTCTTGTTAACATACAACAATAATAACTTTAATGTTAACGCAGCATTACGCGAATTTCTTGCAACATTTATTTATGTATTTCAGGCTTGGTTTTGAAATCATAGGCACTGATTGTTATGCACATATTGATCGATTATTATTTTTCAAAATAATAACGTATCTACATTAATTTAACATATTTGTATTGAAGAAATATTATTCAGGGATTTGTGTGGTATTTCTAATTACAATAACAATAATCTATAGCGATGTCTACGTTTCCCTTACTTTGGAAATCAGCCAATGAGGGATGTGAATACTAAGAAGCAAATAATATATTACCAGCTATGAAGTCCGGTTTCAAAATAAAAGAAAATCCGGTAAAATATTGGTTTTGCAACGGTTTTGCTGGATGGTATGTAGCAGGCACCGTTATAGGTGGCATTTTGTGCTTTATCATGGATAGAGAGATTTTTGGGTTGGATAATAAACAAATTGTAAGGAATATTTTAATAATAATATAATATTATATTACATTTTCTGGACTTTGATTTGCCGTAAAGAAGAGTTAGTCGGAGGTGCACAAGATTACGGTGATAGGTATTGATAATATTTACATATTGGTAGCACACGACTCTGGCTTGTGTGCAGTTCTTTTTTTATTGGGTTTTCCTTGGACGTTCGATTCTATATCCAATGCTTATCTTAGTGAGAGAAAGGTATTGTCGCTGAAACAGCGGCGTTGTTATGGTAATAGTTTTTATTTTAATCAGTTTAGGAAAAGATTGTTTATTTTTTAAATTAATTAGTTTAAAAGTTTTATTTAAAATTAGACATTTAGAGACGAATCCGATAGGTAAAAATTATGTGATCCACTATATTATGTAATTAAATTATGCTGAAACTATGATACATGTATTTTATCTAGACGCAAGCGCTTCATCTTCATACAGAGAGATACAGAAAGCATTTGTTAGATTCTGTTAGAAGGTACTAAATAAAAGCATAATTAAATCGCATTGGTTTCCTTAATATGGAAATCATACAAAATTATCACTTTACGGGCCTTGTATCATAAGTAAACAGTATATAATACAACATATTTATATAATAAAATTGAATATGTTATTATTTCTGTTTTGTTTTTGAAAATTATTTAATGTTTTTATTATAGTTATAAGTCATATGCATTTTATTCAAGTTCTGTTTTTTGGGTACACGGATACATTTACAAAATGATATCTAAGAATATATATAGATATAAAAGGAACAACCCTTTACCGTTTTTGGGAAAGCAGCACTCGTATATTTTTGTGATGATTTAATGTTTTTCAAAGTATTGTTCTCATTTCTGTTATGCAGAGTTGCCTCTGACTTGGTCGCTAAGCATTTGGAAGATTTCTTTTTTTTTGTTTATGGCATTCCTCCAACCATTATAAGGGATAATGGTATTCAATTTACGAACATAGAAATGAAAACTTTAAAATACATGTATTTATTACCAACTAAAACATTACAATACTCGTAGCTACTTCCATTTTAGGACGACCATCGCTCATCGTTTATACATCTGCCTAAAATTCAATTTGTTTTCAATAACTCGGTAAGCAAAACAACTGGTTATACTCCATCATTCCTCATCAATGGTTGCGGTGGTTACTACTCAGTGGGCCTCATTATATTGAAAATGTTCCTAATTAATTTATTTTTGTTCCACGCGGTTCTTACGCAAAGGCGGATATTATGGAATGTTGTTTTCAAAGTGTCAAAGATTCTCATTTTACAAAGAAACTAGCCGCATAAAATATTAAGCAAAAAAGATTGCCCTTAGCCCTTAGACACGAAGCACAGAGAAGTCAGGACAGGAAGCAAAATACAGGCGAGCCGGTCACGAAAAATCTTATTAAAAAAAAATTACTTTTAAATCTGAGACATAGTGCTCAATATTAAATTGTAATATTTCATTATGCCTGTGTATTTATTATTTTAAATAAAACATGATAGTCTCGTCAACACCCTCATACGAATCGTAAATGTGTTTAATTGCCCAAATTAAAGAGGTCCCACATGGTAATTATTTATTTCTTAGTAGTGAATTAGTTTAAGACTGAAGCCAAATCAAGCTCATTAAGGCTTGAAGGGACCATTCCATTCTTTCCATTTCTAAAACCCGTTTGTACACGTATATCCCAGTTTCTTATCAGTTTCATCATCACTTTTAATCAGAACCTTTCCATACTATTTACTCTGAGTAGGCTAATGCCGTGGTAATATTTACCAACTTGCTGTGAATCTTTATCCTTATATGATGGCACAATCACGAAGTTACACCAGTCCTCCGGTACTTGGCCTTTTTTCCAATATAGTTTGATTAAATTGTACAGAAGAGTCGCCACTCAGCCCTGTCCAGCGTTCAGTATTTCAGCAGATATCTTGTTATAACCTGCACCTTTTTGTTTCACCTTTCAAATATCTTAACTATTTTACCTTTCTTCTATCTGAATTTTATGAACTGTGAATTAATACAGACACATATTTCATAGATTTACTATTCAATCCAATGTCCATTTGTTAGTAGGAACTTCATAGAACGTTCGTAGCAAGTCCCGACTATAGACTCATAGTATTTTAGTTATTAGGTGTCTTTGACATGGCATTATATTGCTAGCGTAGATGCAAGATGAAATAAATTTTCTGTCCACTCCAGCTGCAGTAATAATACTGTGTCTGGAAAAACTATAATGAAACTGCTTTTGCGTACCCATTATTGAAAATAACACATTTTTCACCCACACCAACGGCAATAACACCAGATTTAACGTCCATACCAGCGATATGCATAACTGATTTTACATTTCTTTTTGGGAAAATTATAACATTTTGTGACACTTGGATGCCACACAATGGGAATGTGATACTAAAATAATCTGAGCTAAGGTTTTTCGTTTCATCCGTCCATCGGCCAATGAAATAATGTACTAGATTTGGTTTCGCTCGTTTTATTCAATCATTTGCTCTTACAAAATATGTTCAATGCAAAGGAACATGACCTGTTACAATAAAACATGCTTCTTAGTACCATTTGATTTATTTTATATATTAGATTCTATTCAGCATAACTATAAATAATGCGGGTCACATAAAATGCTCAT
Source organism: Scirpophaga incertulas (assembly GCA_036419045.1). Lineage (NCBI taxonomy): Eukaryota > Metazoa > Arthropoda > Insecta > Lepidoptera > Crambidae > Scirpophaga > Scirpophaga incertulas. Next base: position 13,187,229 of record CM071641.1, read on the forward strand.
AGCACAATATAGTAAACTTGCAAACGTTTTGTAACAAAATAGACGTACCTTTTATTTTAATTTTCTCTGCGAGAATTGCATTAACATTATATAATAGTTATGCCAAACATTACACCATAACACAACGAAGCAACATGACCCTTAAAAATAGTATTTCTTACAACAATTTCATTTTATTCATTTTTTTTTACATTTTATTAAGTTTTTTTTTATTTTGCATTTCGTATTTCTAGGCTACCTAATTAAATATTTATCTAAACTATTCTACTGTCTAGACTAGTCTGCTGGGTAGAATTACCACACTATAGTTAATACACATTGGACAAATACATTCGTATCGACACTTCCGATAGATGGTTTTGAATTTTCTTCCGTTATACTTATCGACTACATAACAAAAGAGGTGAAAGCAAACTTTTTGAACTGAAACTTATCTCAAGACTGTGTTCACTAATGTTTATATCCGACTTACGCTAGAGGGCGGCGGGCACGACCGCTGCGACTCGGCTTCAGTCCATTCAAATTAAATTATTTAATAAACTAACAAAGGAAACTACCCTAGAGCCGAGCCGCGCGCTCGCGACGCCCGCCGCTACTCGGAATATATTAATCTAGCTTCTATGCTATCTTAGCGTCAAAACATTTTTTTCTATTCTATCCTATCTATAGTTAGCCTAGACACTAATTCTAGCCATCTTTCCCTCGTCACCCCGTAGCTTCACTATTCGCGATGCAAAACATTTCCAGCTTTCTCTTATATATTACGACTTAATTTTAAAAACATTTACTTAACATTCAATTATCATCGAGAAAATTGTATTTTGAATCATAGTTTTGGTTTCCGACAATTGGTTCCCCAATACACATATTTGTGCTCATTTCTGTCCGCGTAGCCCTCACTATACTACAAACCTTCGTCCGTAATCTCATACCTTATCACACACGTCTAGAATGTAAAGTGAGTTAACTAGGAACATGTCAGTTTTACTCTCGATATATTATTTTTATACATCATGTGTGGAAAAAATGCAACGATTAGAAAGCCACATTATCTTGTTAATGTTGTTACAAAATATTTTTTCTTTATCACTACTTGTATGAATACAGTACATTACCTGTAAAAATATTGTGTTAAGCACTCGCAGTATATTGTAACTGTTTTAACTTTAGGAAGCTGAAGGCACTACCATCAAATTAAGTTTATTGCTTATCATGGAAGGAAGCCGTAGAAAAATAATTTGCCGCTTGCCTTTGACGGTGTCACTCTATACAGAACCACATTACGTACTATCACTTAAGCACATCGTGTGCTACTCTAATTATTTGCATTACACGAAAAGGGAAGAACGATAATTGTATTATGCAATGGAACTACCTTTTTAGGGCGAAATGAATGGGACAACCAAGTCACACAACACGGAAGAGCTATACAACTCAATACATCTACAGTAAACTTATATATGTTAATACATTGACACCAATAAATGCAAGTCTAGCGGAAATATCTATATCGGAAGACTGTTTTTATAGGAAGCCACAGTGTACGTCGAACACTAAACGATCAATTCTTAACTAAGTACCAGACGACGCACGGTACTACATTGTACTTCAGGTTATTATACTTTCACTGAATTAAAAGGCGGTTTAATAGTCAGTTCATAAAAATTTGGCTTGATCAAACGTCGGGTGCAACGTCGATCTACGGAGTATTACAATAGTCTCATTTTTAAATAGCCTTCGTGAGATGGGTTTATGAGTTTGCTTGAGAGAATGACGTACGAATTTAATAACAATAGAAGTTGCTACTCAATCGATTTCAAGAAGAAATATCATAATGCAACCACTTGTACTTTTATTGAAGTATAATTATTCGGAATGTTCTACATTTATCAAACAGCCATTCGATACGTTTTAAGTACCCCAGGCCTTATTTTATCATACATTCTGATGCAATTGATGACCAACAAAATGCTTAAGGTTAACATCTATTGCTCGCTGTATCGGCCAAAAGCAAAATAATGTTATACTGAGCAGTCAATACCTGTTCGTTTCTGTTGTCATTCCAAGATGATAGCTATCAAGTCCCATAAACCCGACCATTCTCTACAAAATAATTGTGTAGTCATTACGGCCAAAAGATCCTCTCAATGAAATATTATATGTCAGACTATTCTCTAACACAATCCCGGTTTCGGTCGTCTGTCTATGCGCCGTTATACTAGCTTAACAATTTGCGTAGAGAGAATAGCTTGGAGTCTATCCGGACGGTGACATATCCTACTAGAATGTACTCGTCTAGAACCCCACCCCAAGTTCAACGAGTCTATACTATACACACTCCAAGATTCTTACCATTATAAGAAGACCGGCCAATACGATACATTAAAACATAATTATCCTTTTTAAGATCGGCGGATTGAACGTTACCCTTGTCTCCACAGTTACTTGAACACATCATATATTATACTAGACTAATGGTAATGTTGACTGCCAATAATTTCTTCTATTATGAGTGACGGATGAAGTGACCGTTCAACTGTTGATTGAGTTAGAGTGGGAGGTCTGCACCGTGTGTTCACGAAGGACATCATTTGCTAAAAGTATTATACCAAAAGTAATTAAATTACAGAAAACATTACAACCTCAGCCTTTCAACAATAACGTTATTTATAAAGAAACTCAATCACTGCTACGTATTGTTTCAAAATCTACAATATATTCATTCAAAACCTGTCGTCAGCTAGTCTCAGTTCCTGTATCGATTTACATAAAGTAGGTTCACAGGTTTTGAACAAAGTGGTTAGTTACCGCTTAAACGTCAGTTAAAATACAGATAATATATCAAACATTTAACTAGTCTTCAGTCCCTGAGTTGTAAAAATATTTTCCTACTTCTTACTTGACTTTAATGATTTGTATACTTTGGTTCTGATGAAACTCTTGCCGTGCCAAAATAGAATTAAACCGTTGCGATATAGTAGGCTTTACTCGTACCCATCAACAATGTATATACATGTATACATATCCATGTATATTATATATATTCAATATAAAAATATCAAATTTTATATAAAGTCATAAAGTGTACCCAAAACCTACGTGATGGTACAAAAAGTGCTAGTATTCACGCCAAAACGGCGTTTTTCTTTGGATTTCAAATCCATTTACATTTTCATAATGTGGAAATCAATCGTGGAATTTTTGTTTGAAGTTTTCTAGTGGAATGTGCCGACCGCCTACAAAATAACAACTACAGTTGATTCAGTACATGATTCTCAAAAAAGGATCACTTTCAATCACGTATTCAAACATGAGTTTTTAACGTATAAAAATTGTATAGAGTCGTAAAATGTATAAATAGACTTTACATACAACTGCTTATTGCTAAATGTTGCCGAGCTTCAGCCGGCACTGGCGCCGGCGCCGGTCTAGGTCGAGTCAAAACGCAGGTCGAGAAATATTCTGATTTTACAGTATACATAAATTCAGTCTGTTTTGGCGATGACGTTCTTCGGTTACAGGTTAGATAGAAATAGAAACTACTGCAGCGGAATACAATAACATAGCACTTAACTAATTGTGATGACTCGGTAGACGTAAACGTAGATATCGTTAGAACAATTAGTCTCTAACATTATACAAGACGTAAGGCGACTCGAGCGGCCCAGGTGTTCAGGTGCACGAGATTAAAATATCATATTTTTTTCACAATCACATCAATGATTATTTAGACATGCGATCCATGGAAGACTGCCAGAATGAACTATGATCGTAAGGTAGATAATACTGTACAGGTATAGTACCAATTTTGAAATAAAATGACTAAAGCACCATGCTAAACACATGTTAAACATTCACAAACATACAACAAAACTCCCGACCTCCCCACAATGTGGTGGTCGGAGGTTATACACTCCCCAAATGCCAACTGTTGCATTGTTATTGTTCCTTCTTAATATTTTGAATCTATGTCCCACTACAACATTACAACAAGAGTAACTCTTTTGATTGTATTTTAAAAATACGCATTTTTTACTGAAGATTCTAAATCTTCCCCGAAATATTTATTATACAAGAGCTTGCGGTGATCTCACCCTTCGAAATCCACACCTAAAGTCATTTCTTAGTATTTTTTTACAATTTTGTTAGCATATTACTTTTGACTCCACATGATATGACCATTTTCCACTTACATTTAGATCCATCTCTTTTAGATATTGCTTTCCTTTACCTCCCCACATTACAAGAAAAATAAAATATAACTGAATCCATCAAAGTAAAATAACATAGTAGCAACTCAAATATATGATGAATCTGGTGATAAAGATTGCACGCATTTGTTCGATTGTTGTTCTCAATATTCCAATTCCTTATAATTTTAAAATATGACACTGAATGAAATTAATAAAAAAATACAAATGATTCCCGTCGCAGAAGACAATTAAAATTTTAAAATTTCCACCATGAAATTACACTAGTCTAAAATAAATACCTAACTATCTTAAATAATCTTTTCAACACGTTCAAAACCAGCGCCTAAAATCTTAAATTTAAAAATCATAAAACAAGAATAAAATTATAATGTAAAAACACATTTAAAATTGCATCTATATCTATACATCAAATCCTCTCATCTAACCGTCAAAAGACCTCATCAAAAAATCACAGCGAACGAACTTCCAGCACAAGCCGCAAGACAGCCAGAGCCCGGGAAACGAACAGTCGACGCGTATCACGAAGAACTCGCTAACACTGTCTGGGGTTACGTTGTCTGTAATTGAGCATTTAGAAAGAATATTTGGTATTCATTGGCGTAATGTATAGTGAGTCACAATCTTGGTGGGGCGGGGTAGGGGCACACAGATTATTCTGGGGTGGGCACGGCCCACCCCTATGTTACCAAATCTATACGTTGAGATTTTCTGGAACTATCACAGCAGCCTAGGTTGATGTAATAAAAATGTTGATATAATAAGTAATGTTGGTAAGTACACCAGGCAAAGTTACATTATTATCCGACAGTATTCAATATACCAGGCTTACGTTTATTTTTATAACTTTTAGAAAGCCACAGTATTTTATTTGCTTTACTATTACAGTCGTCTCGCTCTTGTGCATTTTGTATCTATTGAGCAGGCAGCAGGGAGCGATTTAATTACAAACCACTGGTAACATTTGAACCATTCCCCAGATAATGTTGACGAGCACATAATAATACTAAACTAACGCGGGCTTTCGATGAAGTCTGCAACGGTAGCAAATTAAAACTAAAACAAATTAACATCTTAAAAGTCACAGTTGCTTTGATTTTTGGCTCGTACAGACAGCATGGTAAGCTTATGGTCTACTTGGCCGGGTACGGCTGGTAAGCCTCATCGGGCGACGCAGCGGTGGATGCGTGCTCGCTCTCCATCGGCATCTGGATGATGGGAGGGGTCGGCCCCGTGAAGTACTGGTACGGATGCGATGCAAAGTACTGGAATGCAATAAACATATATATTTTTTAGTAATAGATAAAATCTAAATTGTGGATTGCAATATTTATAGATTGTACCTATAATCCAAATCGTTCACAGTGCATATCTTTTTTTTTTAATACTTCGTGGAATAGCTTTTTCTTATAATGTCCTCTTTCTAGTACTAATTTGATTCAAAATAACATGTTTATGGTCTGACGTCTTTTCGATTGGACATTTTAAGAAAGAGCCATATTAGAATTTCTAATAACGATAATATATACTGAGAGGTTCAAAATCCGCACAGGGTTAAGACGCGAGAGAGTCATTATTTTATTTAATTCATTATATAACTGAAGTTTGGTCCGATGTTCAAGTGCACCATCTTTTGGACGATGCACAAAGGGATTTTACACGGTCTATTATAGTAGTACGAAACGGAAACGATAAACAAGAATGTTCTTATGGCTACATTGAGGTAAAAAGTACTTTTTGAGATAAAGAGAGAGAATAAACAGCCATTTCACATAATTATTATTAGTAAGAAATAAGTCAACTTCAGTTATGTGTAGTTTTTTTTTTGTGCAGGGGTATTCTTTCTTCAATACAATTAGATTTACTTAATTATATGCATACTTTAAAAAAAATAACTTTACTGGAAATAGGTTATTCAAGCCGGCTTTTAGAATACATGTAATAACATTTAGGTTCTAGGCCCTATCTCCTATAATATACATATGAAATTTTATATTCTTCTACATAAGTTACATAAAGCTTGTACTTATATATAGCTAAACTATTTTAAATAGGCATATAAATAAGCGTTTACCCTTTTATGATATTATTGCCCTGAGATCGAAATAGTCCACTTAAAACAAATGTCTACGTGAATATGATATATATAAAATTATTGGTCATAAATACATAATAAAGCATTTTAACTAAAAATGTATTTTACATAATTATTTAAAAATTATATTCGCAGTGAGAACAATAATATTTTAATAAGTTTTGTAATTAAATCTGACAAAATTGTTCAAGTCATTTTTATCGATTAAATATATGACAGGCGTACGTATTTATAATATCTCATCTTAGGCTATCATATTCATACGCCTTAGATAGACCGACGTATGAAAATTCAGACCCAATTCCATTAATAAAAACATTCGGTCGAGTGTAACTCTGTTGGAATGTTGTCCCTATGATTCCGTACAATACACGATTATTATACAGAATGTAACAAAAAGTCGAAACAACATTTGAAGTGTAACCGATTTTGGTCTAACAACCAATATTATCCTTGTAAATTAACGAACCTAGAATCTCGAACTGTTTCACTGACAAACGGTAACGTTTTAAGACGTCGCTCTCGTATTGACGCAAACTTAATTCCTTGTATTAAATGTTTTTGAAGTGATTTCATGAGTCTCGTTTGACAGCGAGACTCGCGACAATAGCGATTGACTTACGCCGTTTGGAGTAAACACTAGTAAAACGACAGCTATAAACATTTAAGCAAAAAGTATTAAAACCGTCGAGCATATATTCCGATAGAGCAATAAAGTGGAAAGAATTAAATTCCGCCGCACAACTTTGCTTGATAGCAGTGATAATAATGAAATTCGTAATAGCATTGACCAAATATTAGATCTGTCCAGTTAAACGTGATTACGTTCTTGTTGATTCTAGAAAATTATTTACGATGTCAGTTTGCTAAAGAATAGCCGGACTTTCGTTTGTTAAACAGATGGAATTAATTTTATCCATTAAGTATATCGTAGGTAAATTTAACAGTTTTACGAATCAAATAGTTTTTAAACAAATTCGACAACGAATTTCTATCTACGAATTCCTTGGTTTTCTATGATTAAAACAGATGTCAACATAGGTTTTTCGTATGACGACGATGTAGAGCTGTATTACAATAAAAAATTAAAATACCCTCAATATTCTTTCAGTTTTTGTTTAATTTTTCTGTAGAATCCACTTCAGATGGATATATGAACATACATATATATAATATTGAATATTATTTCGCTGTTTCGTTACATTCCGTGTCTGGTTAGGGCGTGCAACACTACGAATCGATTTTGTAACGACATTGGTCTATTAATAGAATTGGAACACTATCTGGAGGTATAGACATCCCTACAGTATAGACACCTAAAGCATAGATATATATAACATTGATAGACAAGCATGTAGGCGGCTAAAACTCACAATTATCTCGCACTAACAAACAGGTGCGAGAAACGTATGAGTTTGTGCAGGGTTTGCGTTTGAAAGCAGGGATCGTTTATAAAAGTGAGTGGAATGTAAGCAACAGGATCGGAGGGCACGAGCGCTTGGTTGCTGTTACAAAACATTGACACTCACGTATAATTCACTATCCGGCCTTATGCTGTCCCAGTTTACCTGGAAAACGTAAAACATCAGCCTTTGCCTTTGTATGGTTTGCTTTGTTAGACTGAATGTTTGTTGGACTGTTTGTTTTTGCGTTCGTTTTCTTGGCCGTGTTTTAAGAATAAGTGAGTAGTGTTTGCTTACTGCTTTCATCATATTCTAAGACCTACATATTCATTTTGACTATATTATATATTTATTACTTTGTTAAGAGGAATAATTCTTATTGAACCATGGTATATATATTGGGGAACATTTTTTTCGCATCTTATATGGAAACCTTCTAACAATTTTTTCTAATTTTCTTTACATTTAATTTTAAATCTTTAATTTTGCTCGGTGACGTTTTGTCATGATCCCTTTGCTGTAGATATTTGGGAACCTCTGCTCAAAATCAGTTAGGGCTATATGGCAGATGCATTAACACCTCGACCCAAGCTCTCTTTAGTTCTTGCTGAGTCCAAAAGGTGTGTGGTCTAGCGTTTTCAAGATGAAAAACCCAACCCTTTCACTTCATTAATTCTGACTCCTTGTAACGTTGTTTTTTACACACAGTTCATGATTGGCATATAAATGCTTAATCCATAATTCCATAACATTAGTACATTGTTTTCTTATTAATTTCAACTGAAATACTAAACTGCATTTGACAAATAATTTGTTATTGTTGTACATGAAAGGTGGATTGACATTTGCCCTCACATATTACCGACGCGATTAGCAAAAGGGATGCACCTACATTCAGACACTTATTTCTGTACTGGATGATTGACACAGGGCAATATATAATCTGTCTTACTTAATTAACTGATTATTAATAGTGGCAAACAGAGTTGAGTCTGTGAATAGATAATTCAACTTGAACTCGTATCTGTGTAGGTCATAGGATATATTTGATAGGAACATTTAAGATAATATTGAGATTTCTGAATATCGTAATTAAAGTACCTAAAATATAAAATAGGTTTATTTTGTAAGAATATATTTATTTGTTATTTCTCATTGGATCTCTTATGATTACATCTTCAGAAGGGTAATTAGGTCCGGGTGTCTATGTTTCATTCTTTAGTCTATGGCTGAATTCTATTGTATGCAACCGTTCTTCAATGCATTCTTTTTCTCTTGTTGGTCACGATGGCGGCAGGACGCATTTGTGACTCTCAACTTTGAGAAATGGAGATCAGCACGCTTCAAGTTTTTTTTATGATTGAAAATTAATTAGTTTGTTTTTTTTTTACCCAAATGGGGTGCACTTTTCTTCTTTTGTTAAAATCTCGTTCTTAACCCCGCTAAAAAACGATAAGTGTAATTGACTTGTATATTGGATTAGCTCGTGGTAGTTCTCCGTAATGGCCGATGCCAATTTCAACTGTAGTTTTTCATCATTTCCAGGGTTTCCAACCTATGGTATAATTTTGGTTCGTTTAGTAGCATAATATGTAGCATATCCTCTAGCCACATCTAGCTTCAAACTTAAAATGGTCACCTGCATATGTACTTAGCAAGCACGTGCCATCAAGAGGTCACGTTGTCTAATAAAGCCATCAAGCCGCATCTGTTTAGGAAAAACGTGGAGTATGACATATTGGGAGTGCAACGTGAGAAAATCTAAATTCTCTTTCATCACGTCAATCCACCTCATGGTAACCTCATAACCAGCTTGAATGTGAGTGTTTCCTAAGGATTAATTACTTAGAACCTGTATTTCCACTCCGTGTCCCTTAGCTGATTTATACAGGTAGATGTTGAGTCTGTTGTGCGGTTGGCTACAGCTACTTTCGAAATTTAAATTTATTTGTTAAGGCTACGTCCTAAGAATTTATTTGTAATGGCTCTCAGCCAATCTTTTTTGCATTTAAATAAACATTAAAAATTATTTAACGAAGAAATATTTGTTTACCTATTCACTTATATATATTGTTCAGAAGAAGAATTACATGCATGCTTATTTTGGTAAATTGTTTGTGGTTTTATTTTGCATCCATCTGAAACTCTGATTGAGTTAGTGTAATGGCGCCCTTGTTATAAATTGTTCACACTACTCACCAGGCTACATCGAACCAAATCGTCTGTCCACACCTTGAGTACATTAGTCGCTTATATCTTGCTCTGCCACTAATATTAGTAACACTCTTCAGCTAGTCAATTGGAAATGGCCACATTAGTACAGACACATACAGCAACTTCGACTCTTACATCCTTTCTCTCAACTTTTTGTTTTATTCTCACCTGTTGGCTTTAGCAATCATAATGGATAATGCCCTTCTGTGAGTTTTTATCGCACCCAAATATTAGATATTTTCAAATGGTTCGAAACTGTTGCGATTGTGATCGGATTCCAGTTCTACAGCTACGTCATGACTATTTACATGCTGATTTTGCTCTCTTTTTAACAGTGGTTGGTATACATTTTATCTGTAAGTGAGCGATTGGAGCGAGGTGTATCTTTGACATTAAAATCTAAGATTGACTCTTTAACCAACTTTGTGCTACTCATAAGCACATTACATTCGGCTCATAAATTTTAATTTTTTTTAACGCGGCATGCTACGCATTTTCCTTTTTGTAATGAAAGAAATGCAAACTATAAAAAGCTTGAAACAACATCTTAATAATCTATACTAATATAATAAAGCTGAAGAGTTTGTTTGTTTGTTTGTTTGAACGCGCTAATCTCCGAAACTACTGGTGCGATTTGAATAATTCTTTTTTTGTTGGATAGTCCATTTATCGAGGAAGGCTATAGGCTAAATAACATTACGCTATGACCAATAGGAGCAAAGACAGAGCGGTAAATGTGTAAAAAACGGGGAAAATTATTCATTTTTGAAGGCTTTCTTTGCGTGCGCTGCGAAAACGGTTCAAGATACACAAAAAATATGTATGAAAGAATTATTCCTCTATACATGATCTAAAAAAAAGTCCGCGACGGCATATGTCTATCTTTTAAGGTTTAGTCACAATGACCGTTTTTATGGTACCAAATTTGGATATGTCGCGTTGTCAAGATCGGGTAACAGCTGAGGTGCGCAAAATAACTATTCCACGCGGACGAAGTCGCGGGCACAGCTAGTTTGATTATAATTTTAAACTATAATCTGCTCAATGTTATTAAACCAGCCAGATACAAATAGTCCAGCTAAAGATATTTAATGACAAGTTTATACATATAAAAATAATATGCGAAAAGATTTTTTCTCGACCTATTATTCTTTGTAACTTTCATCATTTTAACAATTATTTAAATTAATATTACAATTACAATTGGCTTGAAGGGGAATTAATAAATTATTAAGAAAAACTTCTATAGTATGTATACTTACCTACATTATAACAATAAATATAAATTAAGTAATTCTCAAACGTTACTACTTTGATTATCTTACTTTACTTAGCATTATACAAAAACCACAACTGAATCGTAATACCAAATAATCTGCATGCATAATATTGTTTGTTGACATTTTGATGTCGGAAACTATAAAAAAAAAAAACGAATTGGCTGAATAACTTTGCATAAACTTACGGAGTCTCGAGTCCCGAATGATGGCTGGTAAAATATGATATTGGGTGAAATTAGATATATGGTGCAGCGAAAATGATGCATAAAAGAAAATTATGAACGCTAAAAATGATTTTGAAAGAATAGGGAAGTTGTTTTAGTAAATGATCAAAAATAGTTTTGTTACTTTTACAGCCTACGGACCACTTGGATATCAAGCATAGTTTCAAGATGGAAAGTTGAAAAAAGGAAAAAAATTACTTTAAAGTCTAAGCTGATATTTATTTTTTGCTACTAACTTGGATAAATCGAGATATATTAATAATGAAGCTGCAGAGATCCATACATATGTTTACTGAACCACAGTAGTCCGCGGACCAAAAACTAAAAAAACATTCAGTTTTATGAAAGAACGGAACGGAACGGGAATTGGGAACAAATGGAACTCAACGGTAGTATTTATCTCAAACCTATCTAAAACCAAGTCCTTTTTATTAAAATATCATCATTTAAACATATTTATATAAAACTGTTTCAACATACACCCACAACTTAAGTATTAAAATAAATACCATTTAGGCTCATTTTTTTTTAAACTTAGGTAATAGTGTTTTGTAGATTGATCTTGAAGATATTGTAGGTTCTACTTAATGAGGGTCTCTTTGTGCGATAGGCTAGGCAAGTCCTATCACGCACTTCTTGAGAATTCTTAGATGATAGATAGGTTCTATTTAAGGAGTGTTTAGGATTATGATTAGTTGGTAGATAGGTCGTAATCACGGTAATTTAAAGATTGTGAGTTGAAGAGTAGTCTACAAGTATTTATGACTCCGTTCAATATTGGGAATAAGTAAAGAGTTATGAGTACTCACGTATTGGCTAGGCACAGAGTCGATTGGCATGTGTCCGGGATGCGCGGGGTGTGCGGCGTGCGCGTGCGCAGGCGGCAGCAGTGCGGCATAGGCGGGCAGCCAGGCGGGCGCGTGGTGGTGGTGCAGCGGCGGGTGGAAAGCTACGCCGTACACGCCGGCGCCGCCGCGGAACACTCCCGCGCACTCGCCGCCGCCCACGCCCGCTCCGCCGCTCACGCCCATGCCGAGGCCACTCGTGTACACACCACTCACACTCATCGCCTGCCGGACCAACTGATCATTACAGTTGGAGGTACAGGTTTACTCCGGCGAATTCGGATTGAATACAAGATCAGTATAAGAATCTTTTTTCTTTCTCTTACTCCTTGTATAAAAATTTACATTTCTTTACACTGTATAAATTAATTGTCTGATATTCTATGCAAATCGAAGCTATTTTCTGTGGAAGCCGAACAAGCACTTTCATTACAGACTTGTTTTACTTTTGTAGCCTTCGTCAAGGAAACCAACAGGAGGATAATAATAACAATGTTAAAAAATTACTAAATAGTTGTAATTACTGCTGATAATTGTATCCTATCTTGATGAAATAAAAGTTTAATTATTATTAAAGTAGCTTATTATATAACTCTAGGTAATTGTATGAAACCGACCTGCGCGAGAGTGTCGTTATTGTCCCTCCACATTCGACCATTGTTGTCACCCGGCTTGTTATACAGTGCTTTCTTCTTGTTGCCGCCGTCGGCGAACTTTACTAGCAGGGGCTCCTTGGCACCCGGGATCGGGTTCCCGTTAAACATCTGTCAAGAAGGAAATAACAAAATTAACACAAAGTTAGTTAGTGGGTGGCAGGGCCTTTGAGCTCGCCTCTATAGTTATTGATTTACTAAATTTGTCCGCATATATTATTATGCGCTAGTAGCAATAGTGTGTTTCAATAACAAATAAATAAAATTATCTGTATTAAACGCCATATTATGTTAAGTATGGAATTTTAGGTTGTTATACACTGGTCTTATTTCAAACTCACGCTTAGATTTTATAAAGTGTTTACTCTAACACTCTTGGTGTTAGAGTAAACACTAGGACGTTTTATTTAGTTAACAAAACAATAATTTTTAGCCTAAAACAATTACTTAATTTAAATAATGTGAATAATAAATAATTAGCCAGTTTCTCGTTTGACGAGGAGCCCAGGCTAGCTTCCACATCGGCTTTATTGTGATTTGCATCAGCTGAAATGACAGTTAATATCTTCACTGTTGTATGTAATAAAAGAACGATATTTCGGGGTTAACTGGAGTCTCGGACTCCGTTACTTGATGCTGAGATGGAATGTAAGTCATCTTAATATAACGAAGTGAGCTTATTCCACAGCTAGTTTCTGATTTGGGAATGTAAAGTTAATCACTACCTACTTAAACCTTATTTAGGATGTGTCTATATTTTTGCACCAAATTGACACATCAACTCAATTAGAACTTAAATCGTGTTTAACTGCAAATTCCAAATCAGAAAAGCTGTGGTAGCTCTTCAGAAATTGATTTGAACAGTACTGCAAAAATAAATAATAATGTAAAATAAACGCCATAATTCATTATTGTCTTTGTTTGTGAGTATTTATAGTGATTGGAAATATCCGTTTTATCTTGTGTGAGAGTGACTCCCAAGAGCCTTCGCATTTCGACCTACTTAGATTTTTTGGGCTAATATGTTATTTATTGTGGAATTCATATGTCCAGAACTTGCCTGAATGATTTGCTCGCACTTCTCTCGAGACTCCATCCGTGCGAATCCAACGCCCTTGCTATGTCCATGGGTGTCGCGGAGAATCCTCGTGGACACCACTTGCCCAAATTTAGCTAGCAGTTGATCCACGTCGTTCTCCTTAAAGTGCGGCGGCAGGTTGGCCATGTACAGATTGGTTGGGTCTTGTTCCTGTTGCTGTAAAGCCCCAGTGGAAGCAGATGAGGAATTTGCTCTGTAAGGGTGTTGCTACACCAATCGATCAATCATCGTTCAATGCCATCGATAAGAAGTTCATAGTTACAAAGGCGTCGGGAAATTCATCGACACACATTAATCGATGATCGATAAACTGGTGGTAACACCCTAAGCCTCATGAGATATTGGCAACCGAATATTATCTATGTTAGTTTTTTCTTTAACAACTTAATATACGGCTCTCAATTTTGTCTTCACAACTGTATTTAAGCTACAACCCTGCCACAAGCTTTTAATTTTAAACTGATAGTCTATAAAGTTATATGTACATTCTTTTCTGTCCAATCCTTTTAATTAAATAAATATGCATCGATATACGAGCAAAATATTAACTGTAAAGAAGGTAGGTAATTTCACCTAAAGAGAATTTAGAAAGACATATTTCCATTACAAAAAAGGTTTGTGAACACTATTTCTTGAAGAGTATGATATTGAATTATTAAATGATATTTCTTGAATAAAATTATAATTATTTTAAATTTTTATTACCAAATGGAAGCAATGTATGAAAAATATGATTCGAAAGTTCTTTTAAATAAATGTCATATTTAGCTTAAGCCCGCATAGGTTATCTAGACACTGAAGCCAGCTCTGATGTATGCTCAGCAGATTTATCTAATATGCTAAATAATATTAGGTAGGTGTATCAACGAGATGGGCATATACATCAGCATAGAGAATATTAAGCTAGTTATAGTCGCATACACACTAAAATTAATATCGAAAGCATAGAAATACCCGAGCCCAATAGCGGAATACATTACATTATACATTGTTATAACGCGGAAGCAACGACAAAGTACAGAATTAACAGTATGAAACAATGTTCGAAGTATAGAGTTAAACAAGCGTTATACTTGCACTGACTGCGTACCATTGAAGGGATGAATACTTACAACACAATAGTGTTAGATACGATGTTTAGGATAGTTTGACATACCAATCATGTGTCCGAAATGAACATAGAAATGAATGATCAGGAGTCGAGTGGCGATCGCCATTTTGTATTGCTACCGCCCAATTACGTCGACATCTAAACACATCCTATATAATCTAGTAACACAGCTATTTAATCAAACAAACATAAATTACGGGGTTGTGACACTTGCTCTAATGGTCGCCACGTAAGGGCGGCAATTGATGCTATATTGATGCTTTGCATTTCATAGCGCATTGAATACAAACAGAATACTGCTTTTTATTTTCAATTGCTCAAATAACTTACAGCATTTAATCAATAGATAATAGGGTAAAATACTAAAGCTATAAGTAAGGGTAGAAAGGAATTGTGAACGGGATTATCGGATAGGCGACGGATCAATTGGGATAGTCTATTTCAGATAAAATGTATTGAGAAAATATCGTAGTTCCGTTGCAAAGCTTTTAATTAATTTAGAAATCGAAAGAAAGTTCCTTTCAGGTTCTAATTGAGATCAACGATAATTAATTATCTGAAAACGAACTAAATAAATTGATAAGACAGAGATTGAAATAAAAGAAACTGTAAGCTAGTTTGAATCTAATGGGTGTTTGGATCGGGGTCAAATACGTTTAGGATTGTGGGAGGCGGATTCATTTAGTGGTTGGGAAGATATTTAACAGAATTGGATTAGAGAGCGGTACAGGAGCAGGCGGTTAGTCATAATAGTATTACTTGCATGCACAACGTACACGGTTCAGTCTACGCAGGAACCAGATACCCACTTTAGCCATCTGGGCCTGAACACCTTTGGCTTGTAATCCTTTTACGGCCGCTTCTGCTGATGCGATGGTTTCAAAATCTACAAAACCGTAGCCTGTAGAAACAAATGCTAATTCAGTGTACAGTTTTAAATTACGCAATATTATTATACCATAGCTTGTTTATTAAATTTTTTCATGCTGGGTATATAGTGTGAATAACAATAAAAAACTAATGTAAACGTCTTAATATGGAACTAATGAATAGAAATATATTGCTTACAAAATAATTGCTTAAATAGCGTGATGATAGTAATGTGAACATTAAATTGTGATAAATAGACGTAAGATACAGTGCATCATATTACTTATGTATATGCTTAAGAACAAAGTCATCTGTGCTTCGGTGCAATAAATATAGTGAAGATGACATCTACTCGAAAATAATACACAAGTATTGTGTAAAAGAAATAATTCACAATTAAACAATGAATATTTGAAATTTTATCGAAATTATATGAAAATATCTAAGTGTACGTGCATATATTGGAAAAATTCTCACCATAGATGGATTAGTTTAATGAAGGTATATGGTATTCTAGAAAATATTAATACTGCATTAAATAATTCAGTCATGAGTAATTTTACTGATGCAAATTCTAATCGAATAGATAGATAGTTGAATTTTTATACATACGTGAAGTTACTATGCACAGATATAATTTACTAGAAGTAAATATGTTTGTATATCTTTAGGTCACTACGACAGTGTAAGTATGCGGCAGTGAATGTTGTTTACCTTTACATTTGTTCGTATTTTTATCCAGTATTGCTTTCGTAGATATAATGTTGCCATACCTGAAAATAAACATTTTTTATCACAGTGTTACGTGTGCAACAGTATTAAATCAAAATACGCGGCAAGTTTTTATATTATAACTTAAATTGCGAAATTCCGTTATATCTACTACTTTTACAGTTTCGTAGATGTTCAAATAGTTAAGTTCAAACAAAATGTTGCTGGTACCTCGGTAGTTGAAAGGGTGGAAGTTTCTTGAACGGATTTTTGTGTGTACATTCAAATAGTCTGTGCCAAAAAAAAAGTTCTTAGCCAATTTTTGACAACTTTTAAATTACAGTTCTATATTATAATTTGCACTTGCGGCATCTACCTTATATAGATAAGATATATATTTTTGCATGTGGGAAATTATCATATATCTTTCACCAACTCTTAATCTGTTAATAAAAACTGTTTAGCTATTTTGGTGTAAAGTAAGAAACATAGATATTTTCAGATTTGCTTAAATATTTTTCATTAATACAAATATACAAATGTGCTTTCCCGGTTCTCAATATAAAATTACAACAGTACGGCTGTTTGTCTCGGATTATCCCATAGAATTAAAATTATTTCCCGTGGAAAAGTAATCTCCAATGTGTAAGCTTCATTAAAACATACGGTTTAATAATTTTGGTATGAAAACGTAATAGACAGGCAGAGTTACTTTCATAATTTATAATATTATTCTGCTAATCAGGAATTAACTTCGTTAGTTATTTCGTAGAATAATACTTAAGTATCTTACATCTGGCACATCTGGACGAGGTCCTTATCGGTGGTGTTCGGGCTGAGGCCGCGTATATATAGGTTGGTGCGGCTGAGCTGCTCGCCGGCGGCGGAGGCCGAGCTGGCTGGCGGCGGCGGCGCTGTGCTGAGGCTGGTGGAGCGCGTACCACCCGCCGAGCCCGTGTTGGACGAGGACGAGCTAGCTGTGTTCGCCGGCGAAGCGGCCGTCGGCACCCGCCCGCCTGGTCCGCACCCGCCCATCGACGCACCGGTGTACTAAAACAACATACATACATACATGAAACTTCATCTGTCCTATATAGCCGCGTAATGTATTTACTTTATAATTATTTCTTTAAACGTAGGTGTATCATTTTATTTTATAATTATTATTAACACCAAGTTATTTTCCTCTTGCATACGTGTTTTAAGTGATTTTTATTTTTTTTTTTAAATATGATTAAATAGTGATAGAAATAATTATTGATTAATTTGCCATCAAAATATACAAGTTGATGCAAGTCATACAGTTGTGTGTATATGGCCCAAATATGCTGTAGTAAATCAAGCATCAGCATTATAATATTACCAATAATACATTTTTATACTATAATAAATAACATTACAAGAACCACTAAAGAATTTACCAAACCCGTAATTTTTTGTAAAATTCATGAAATGAATTCACAATAAAACTACGTGTTAAATTTAGAAACATTATAAATCGTCGATTGTACAACACACTGGTTCTATAGTCTAGAAATGTTATTGTACTATTTATTTCGATTGTACGGAAATATTAGCGTCAATTGTTCCAAAATTGTAGTTTTAAAATCTACGCCCGTATGAATTTTATATGGGCGAAATATTTTTTCACGAATTTAAGTTAGTAGTTACTTACGTACTTCTCGAAATGACTAGGAAACATTTTATATGACTGCAATATTCACTAAAATATTGAAAACTTATGTTAATAAAGAGTAAACTACCTTTACATTGTCTGTCAACACAGTTTCTTCGCCATAAAATAAAACTTTTGTGCTATTTATAACATAGTTTTAACCCACACTCCTCAACCTTGCCAGTTTGCGAGACGCGTTAAGGCGTCGTCCATTAGTTATTTAGTCAGCGGGTAATGAATAGGGAGGAGAGGTGTAATGAGCCTTTGCCGATGCAGAGCACGCACCCTTAATCGACTCGCACGATAGGGTTGGCATTCTGAACATCCTAACAATTGTTTTTTTTCTGTAGTTTATTGTTGAGAGTATTAATTGTTTTATAATATGTCAGTGTAAATATGTATATCTAGACAAAAAAATATTAATATACAAGGTACACATGGTTGCAAGTTTATACATTTTACCCTTGAGACTTTTAGTCCTTAGTTTTTATAGTCCATCTGTAACGCTAACGTACATGTTTGGGAAAAAGTTTACATTTAAGTATAAAGATCTGCCGCGAATAATCCAATCATTTTATTCTATTATATTTGTAATATGGTAACTTTACAAAACTTAAGTATGACGTACTTAAACTGAATGGGGAATTCAAAAATTAAACATTTAGTAAAATTATTTGATATACTTCTTTTAAATTCGTTATAATCAATTCAATCACTACATTTATTTTTAATTGCTATAAGTATATTGAGAAACAGACTGCCTTAGTGGTAAATGGTTACAGTCTCCGATAGTATATGTGACTCCCGAGTATCGTCGTAACCTCTTAAAAACCCCTATCTTACCAACATATAGTCATTGTAACCAGTGATTTCACTGCCTCTGCCTTCTTAACCCTTCCCATCAGAACACAGCAATATGACATCGAAGTTTTGCGGCAAAAATACTTAAGATTAATCCAACGATTGATCGTTGTTTAGTAAAACCCAGCGCTTTATTAAAAATTAGCTAATGCTCTGCCTATAAAGCTCCGTGCTTTCTCCAAAACTGTTCCTGCTGCTGTATGCTGTCGTATAACGGTATATATTGTTATGCAGAAGATAGTACTGGAAACGCAGTATAACCGGCCGTGCAAATATATTTTGTTCTTTTGTGGAGGTTTTACTCTTAGATCTCGTAAGTTACAAATTAAAATTGTTTGTAAATTATATACACTACCGCTCAAAAGTATTTGGCTACCTAGTAAAATATATTTTGCAAGTGTGATTAAATAAAACTACCTACTTCATAAATATTTAAACTGTTTATTAGCATTTTTTTTAACATAACAATAATTGTATTTGGCGGTGATATACAAACAATGAAACCTAATAAACGATTTTTTTAATGTATTGTTAATAACTTATACAAAATGCAGGTGGCCAAATACTTTTGAGTGGTAGTGTACATAATACAGGAATTTAATAATTATTATTATACCGAGCACCCATAAATGATTACATCGTGACACGATTTATAAATGCAATTTATAAATCTGTTTTTTTCACTGTAGCGTGAAATTTGTTTATTTGATTAGCGCGATGTCGTTGATAAGCGACGATATCCACCTGTATCTGTATATAAAAATGTAACAATACAGCAAGGATAATTATATAAGTCCTACGTAGCGTTCAACTTGGTTTGAAGTACTAAACGATTCGCTAATCAAACATTCATAAAACTTACATTCGAAGTTTTCTATAGGTGTCATTAAATTACTCATCTCACGACGACATTACATTATACATCACTATTTCTTCAATTATAGTATAATTTAGCATCGGTGACAAATGTGTATCTGATAACAAGTTCGATCATACTTTTGACAGAATCGCATGATCTTGTCGATTAATTATTCGGAGCCCTGGCTCTGAAATTAAAGAACCCTGCTTTTCTTGCTATTTTTCGTGCTATTTACTGTTTACGGGCTAGAGAATCCCTAAAAGAATTGTTCAAAGAAATTAATATTGTAACTTTAGCTAGTCAATATATATATGATAATTTAGTTTTTGTATATAGAAACTATAATAAATTCAATAAAAACAGTGATCTACATAATGTGAATACTAGAAACAAAAATAAACTTGTCGTTCCAATGTTCAGACTCCATAAAACTAGCTGTTCGTTATTGGGGAAATGTATATCTATGTTTAACAAACTTCCGCAAAGTGTCATTGATTTGCCTTTATATAAATTTAAAATCCATATCAAAAAGACACTCAGAGTAAAGGTTATTATAAAGTAAGTGACTATCTAAATGATCACACTATTTGGGAATAGGGACACTATTCATAGAGCCATGTTTGGTAACAACATTATTTATAATATTGTATTATTTTTATATGTGTATGTAAACATACATACGACTGTGATCGTATTATGTAAGATCGTAAGTGTAAGAGATAAAAAATAGACCTTCGACCTGTTCTTCTTGAGAAGGCTCTCCCAATTTCCGAACAGGTGTCGAGTCAATATTTTTTTTTCCTTATTCGTACGTACGGACAAGGTTTTTGTTTTTTTTTTAAGCTTTTTTTTTGTTTTGTCTGTTGACGTCAATAAGTGCCTGTAAAGGTCTATGTTGAATAAAGATTATTTTGATTTGATTTGATTTATGATTGCATGGAAACAATATAAGGAATGAGTATATATTCTGCAAATTAAATAAATTTGGAAGTTATTATATATTGACATTTTACAATAAATAATACATGAAATATCAATGTGAATAACAAGAGCTGTGAATTCTTATTGCTTTAGTGTTAAAAGTAGTAACTGCCTCATGTTATGAGCTCTTCCTCCTCTTTAAGATCAAGAGTATGGTATGCCATTTTATGTGTCTAATCTCGACATATGCCTGGTTTCTATATTAAAAAACGATACGTTTTGGCTGCGCACATTTTAAGTTTCATATTATAAACAAAGGACAAACGATTCATTAAATTGCTTTTGAATATAAAAAGCGAGAATTAGAAAACAATTTTGGTGCGGTCGCTTTCATGTTAGGCCTAGATAGTACAATATGACTTCAGATTTATTCCTGAATATGATATAACGTATCGATTAGTATTCTCTGCCTTTCTCCATGGAAAAAAGAGCCATTATAAATGAAAAGAAGTTTGTATTTAAGTGACTTTTATTAGTTAAGAAATCTCTGTTGAGTTCAAATCGACTACTAAAACTTCTCCACTGATTATGAAAGCAAATGTAATCTAATAACTTGCGATGTTACACTGTAATCTTTGGCAATGGTTCGGAAGGAGTAGCGTGGAGCGGATTTACTTCATGTCATTAATGCGAGCGAAGGCAATGGCACTATAACATGTGTTATTTGCATTTAGTTAACATACCGCGTACCGTAAACACCGTGTCGACGACATACCGAGTCATGACGCTCTATTTGTGTGCTTGTCACCTATCTCGTAGATTACGTTAGATTAATAGTTTAAGCTTTGGCTTAAATGCTTGTATAGTAGATTCGAAATGCAAACGGTTACGGGTTTGACGGGTTTTACAATAGTTACGAACTTTATTAATTAAATACAAAATTGATTGTTACATATTTATATCAATAATATATTGAAATTGTTATATCTAGATACCTACATATAAAAGGATTCATCGTTTTATGAAAGTAGTTTTAATTTAATTTGAATACATATGTTTGAGTCACGGTTAGCGCGGTGTTATATTGTCACAATAGCTGACAACTTGATCAGCGTAGAGACAAAACTACTAAAGTTAGACAAATGAATTATGGCGTCCCCCTTTATGACGGCTGACGGTGTCGGCGAAGTTGTCAGTTAATTTTCAATAACACTAGCTTTTATGGAACCTCAGCGGTGTTAAGTTGGAAGTTTGTTACTACCGTAGCATTATTTTGTTGTTCAATATTGGCAAAACAACTAAAAACTTACCTATTTATAATTTATTATTACATTATTACGTTTACCTTTTTAGCCTACAAATTTATATAGCGACTTCTAATTGGTATATGGATAAACTTTCAACCGACAAAACTGTTTAAGATTATTAAGAAATGTCTGATTTGGGAAACTTCCAATTACCCCTTCAGACATTTATAGTTATGAAAAAATGTATAATGTATATTCATTTTTATATTTGAAATATAACTAAAAATTTTACCTTCCAAATTTGTCGCTTGATCCTAACTTCCAAACAGCTAGTGGTTACTTTGTATTTGGTTAAGTGCCTGCATATACTTATATTGAATTAACATATATTTTTTACTGATATGACATCGGCTAATAATAATTTGCTAGTCTCAATATTAAATCTCATTTGTTATGTGTCCGTACGCGATCGAAGCTGGACTGGAAGCTGGACAGAAAGTTGCTATTTATAACTTTCATGAATTGGTACCTAAATTAATTAAATTTGAAAGTGATTCCTTTTAATAATTGGCAGAAAAAGTCACATTAAATTACCTGAAAAATTCCGTTATATCTCATCGGTTGTGCAACTTATTAAATAATTTTGAAATGCCTTATACAAAAAAGGTCTTAGGTTTAACGTATGGGGAATTAGTAAATAAATTTTTCACTTTTCATGCTCTCAAAGGGATAATGAACAAATGAACAAAGCACAGTTGAAATTATTGTTAAATACAGTTGTCGGAGCACCATTTTCATCACGAAAAAATACATATTAGTTTTTAAATGCTAATTTACATTTTTATGGAGTATGGATATCTCTGGGATTTGTTGTTGTTAATCAGTGTCGGGCTGAGAAAAAAACAATTACTCGAAAAAATCTAAATTTTTGTAGTGTAAAGTTGAGTTTAATCTGATAAAAATTGATTAATTTATTAATGTCCAATGATACTAAAGGGTTATTTGGATAACTATTTAAATTCGCATTCGAAGTAAAAAGTTCGAGACTAAAAGTCAAACGTATTCCCTCGGATTTATAGTCAAACTGTACTGAGCACTGTTATAAAATATACTATGACAATTTCGACTTTTTAAGGACACAAAAACTTTTATATCACCATGTTAACATAGGGAGATTCAGTTTGATAGCTTATGTCCAACGTTGTAAATGTGTTTTGTCGTAAAATCGATTTATTATATCAATATAGTTTTAGTAGTGTTATATATTACGCCAAGAACGCTTAACAACACTCTTCGATAAAACTTTACCAATTTCCGGCTGATCGTATTTGCAGAAAAGAATCGAACTCATAACTCATTTGTGATTGATTCCGTTATTTTAACAGACTTACGTAATATAATATGTTTTATAAATAATGCCTGATAGTATTAGCGTTATCTTTTATTAGCACTACACATTAAAATGAAACAATTTTTCTGATTTATCTCATATATATTTAATACATTTTGTTTAGTTTACCCGCCATTTGGAATATATATAAATAAATAAATAAATATTTGTTACACTTACACCAATTAGCCTAGCCCAAACTAAGCTCTATAAGGCTTGTGCTATGGGATCTAGGGTAACGAATAGACACATACATATATTATACATATATAAATATTTTTTATAGAAATATATATCAACAACCATGACTAAAGTACAAATGCTCGCATTTATCACATAAACATCTGCCCCCACCGGGATTCGAACCCGGGACCTCAGAGCTGGCGACACCTTGAAACCGGTGTACTGTCCACTCGACTATGGAGGTCGTCAAAATATATATATATTCTGTCGTCATCTCATTAATTTATATGGTCAATGTGGTATTAGTAATATTAAAAATTATATAGTTTGATGAATAGAGGTTGAAGAGAGAGATATAATGGACATCGCATATCCCAAGAAAAATGTTGAACTTGAAAGCATAGTCATTTGCTGGCTATCATTAGCCTAAAATTTATTCTGATTAATAAGGTAACTATTAATATTTGTATTCGGAAGTTGAAATTAATATAAACTCTACTTTTAAATGAGAAAATAAGATAAAACCCGAACGAAGCCTCGTGCAGAATGGTATAGTAATATTTTTAACATTTCTACGAGTAATATTTCAAACAATGTAAAATCAAATACAATATGAAACTTGGTAAACATTTATGAAATCAACATAAACCTTAATTGTGATTTATTAATTTATTTAAAACTAGTGTTATAATAAAGCTGTTACTGTGTTTATTTATAAGAGTCACAGAACAGAACATTGCCCTCTGATACGGATATTAGACATGTTTTCCACTCAAAATAGTGCAACATTATAACTGACTTTGGAACCGGCAAAAAACAATAGCCCTTGTTGGTTTTTTTGCAGTACGAGGTCTCCCGCTGTAGACTTGTCAAAGGCGTAGCATTTATGAAGTGCAAAAGTGATTATTAAAATCCTATTTGAAGTATATTTTTTTTATTTTGATTGACTAGATTTGGTTTAGATAGAAGTGCATAGGGCACACTGCACGCAGTACTGATGTTTATTGTAGCGTAGTAAAAGTCCTCAAGTACTAGGCATGTGTCGAGAAACTCAGCGTCGGTAGGACTTCGGGCTTGCAAGATGAACCGATGATTCGCTGAACATCACAGTAAGTCGCTGGAAACTAGCAGCACACGATCGATTGTTGCGGAAATCCTTGAGAGAGGCTAATGGTTAATAGTCGACCCTCAGCTTTATTATTAATCGATTAAATATGTGGTGTTAAAAATATTGATGCCTTAACAACTGCAACGGACTGCTAGTTTAGAATAAACAGCTTTATATTTTAAACCCATATCACTTAAGTTCTCAAACGTGGTGTTTGAGAGCTTAAGTCATATGACAACACATGCAACTATTCTATAGTGGGTAATATATTTGTAGTAAGATTCGGCCTACAGAGCCTACTGCCGCATTTTTCGATTGAATTTCAATTTGTAATCCAATTGTAATGCAGTGGATAGCAGACGTCGGCAATTGAACCAATTTGAGCCATCTGCGCTGGCGACCACCGATGCTGTTTATAACTTCAATTTGCCTGCATATTAAGAGGTTATATAAAGCGTCGCATATGCGGTGATGAATTTACCTAGAATGGATGTGTCACTGTACTCTTTCTAGCCGTGGATGTCGTGAGACTCGCCTAAAGGATTTTATCGCAATTATACAATTGCCAAGAGGCCACAGACAGTGGCAATATGGGAAGAATGATTTTATCGGAGCGAGTCAATATCAGCAGAGTCGTCTGCTTGGGAACCTGCTGCTTACTATTCTTGTCGTAAAACAATAGTAATGCCAAGCAATACCGGATCAGCAATACCCAGTAATTTTAAATAATATTGAATGATTTTCTAATCATTCATATGCGACGTTCGACGTACTATCGATGCTATTCCAGACTCCTTCCAGTAAAAAGATAGATTAGTGCATTATTCAAAATAATAAACCTATAAAAGAAGATCTAGAAAAAAAAAGGATTTATGAACGGTGGACGGAAATAAAAAATATATTATTTGTTATTTAAATTGATTTCTGATCATCATGCACATATTTATTACTAAACAAAATAAGCTCACAAAAAATTCAACCTATATAAGTTTCATTTGATTTTGATATATTTTGTACAATATCATGGCATTCGCTTTTCAATATAAACACGTTTTCCGTGGATACACATATTTTCTCTATAGACACTTATCTAAAACAGTTTTCAGAAATGGCCTCATATACGCATTAAAACTATTTAATAAACGAGACCAACACATTATCTCGGCCACCTGTATAATTTACCCAATTTAACTTTATCATGTGCTCGGCATTTCGGATGGGTAATTAGGTCTTCTACCCACTGTCCTCGGGCTGCCGTTACAATGACAACGTAAGTATCTAGCAAAGTGATTTATAGCTCGATAATCTGTTTATTGCACCCCTTTTGACGGGGTACTGAGAGGTTACCATCTAAGCCTTTTATAATATTACGAAAACATACTGAAATTATATCTGAGCCAGCATTATTCTGTAATGAATGAGATGGAAAATATTGATTATATATTTTCAATGAAATACTCTATATAATTCTAATAAATTATTCGATCATATTGGTCGTAACGAGATGTTACACACAAATTTAGCGTTGAATAGTGTGGTAGTAATCACACTATTCAACGCTAAAACAATTTTACACTTCGAAATTCCTGAAATTATCGAGAGCATTCTTCAACTTTTTATTATTAGCATAAAATGCAATTAAATATCTATATACATACTCGTAGGTACTGTGTTAATTTAGAATAGACAGCTTGGTAGTAAATGTCTTATATAAGTACATAATTGATTTTATTTATTAAGAAACTGCATTTCTTAATAAATAAAATGAAAAGTCAGTGATTTATTTTATAAAGCCGTTTATTTTATAAGCATAAAAAATAAAATTAATATATACGGTTGTCCTCTTATCACGTTCAAATGCTCGCAAACTACGGAGAGCCAATTGCATTACGAGACTTACAGAAACAAAATTACGTTACACAATACACGAGCGGCGTAATAGAAGAAAATTAAAATTTCTGTCTTTTAAGCGGGTGTTTATTAAGTGGTACAAAGGAGATATGAATTTAAAATTATTGGAACCACCCCATGTTATGAGGTGAAAATGTGGCGAGAACGCGGCGGGCTCGGTTAATCGCGTCGGGTTCGCGTAAACAAGACCAGACAATATTTGCATGGTGTTATGTAAAACAATTTTACAAGTTTGCGATAATAGGCCTTCACATGGTTTTTCACACGCACAGCTTTTCTGAAGATGTGTTGCAGGCGTCTATGGTGGGATATTAATAGTTTAAATTGACATTTTACCACGGGTATAATAATCCGAGATATAAATTTACACATTTATAATTTTATAAGATATTAAAATAAAATATACATTTCAGCAAATTATATACTTCTAGTAATGCACACTTTTGCATTTCTTAGTACCACTTGCAGTGCACTTGATTGCCCTAACTCGTATACTGAATTGAGTAGACTATTTACTCATATTTGAGAAAAATAATGTTTGAAACTGCTCATAATGTCCGGGTTGTAATGTCAATGTGTTTAGTTGAAGTAGATCCAAGTCAAAATCTGAAGTATTTGTCGAAACATTTTAGAGACATTATTTGATTTTATTTCCGAGCACGAAGCACGCTAATATCGGCACCAGTAGCTCTCATATTGGCTCAATTCGAACTACCAGTTCTGTGTACAAAAATATAAATATAAACGAAAATTATTTATTTATATATATCCCGGATTCAATATATCCCGGTGCAACTTTAATGTGTGCAATCACTCGGCAATGCACTTGGCTCTGATGTCGCAGGCGTCCATAGGTAATTGTGTCTATTTACCATCAGGCAGACAGGGCGTATGTATTTTGGCTACCATCGTGGTATAAAAAGAACATAAGTAGGACGTGCAGCAACAACGACGAAAATACATAAACGAGTATTGATTTGTGTGTTCAGAGTGTAGGTTCAGGATTAAAACCGATGAACTGTGTCAAAGAGTTGTTTTCCACGAGGCTAGCGATTACACGATAGCAACTTCAACTGGATTGACAAATTTCTTTAAAAAATACATAAAATTGGAAGTAAAGTAAGGAAATAAGGAAAACAAATGGTATTTCTTTAAATATTCAGATACACAGACATTTTGTATTATTTTAAAGAAATGCGCTTCATTGTGTGTAGGTACAACCAACAGCATATTAAACAACCTAAATCTAATATCATTAACTGATTTTCAACTTAAAGTTAAAATCATACAGTTCATATCAATTGGGAGAAATGACTAATTCTGGTAACATGATGTGACTGACATCTGTATGTTTCATTTACAACTGTAAATATGGGTAACATTTTAACTACATACTCAACCTATTTCAAATACAGTAGATCTCAATTTAAAGCCAGGGTGTATAAATCTGTCAAAATCAAATCTCCTTTACAAATTGTTAGATGTCATAGGACTGAGAGGGGTCCAAAAACTCTGCGGCAATGATTCAGATATTCGCAGGAGGTTCCTGTAATCAACGCGACAGACAGGTGTCAGTATATCGGGACATGCGGGGAGCCGTAATCACACTGAAAAACTTTTTTCGAACTTTCCACGTGCGGATTTATGAATAACGAGATTTTTCCACTCCTCTCATCAAAGTCGCTGGATAAGCCCTAGAGAAATATTCGAGCGTAAAGTATTGGCCCCCAATTTGTTATGATTTATTTCAAATTAATATTCTTAGAGTACGTTCTTGTGGATATCCTACTTATTGGTTGTTTCTCATTGTTTTCTTTTAACATTATACATTAATAGTTCATTATTACAATTATTTATGTTCATATTGAACTATCTATGTCCCACTTAACCATTTTTTTACACAGGAGAGAAGAGGCTAAGACCCATAGCTATCACCGCAACCAAATGCCCGGGTTGTTATATCGGACTTCAGATCGAACGGGTAGCTCGACTGATGTGAGATGACGTGTACAGACCAAAGTCAGCCTTAGACTTAACGACCTGTAGTGACGGCTTGTAGTGAGAGCAAACGCTCCTCAGGAGGGTGCGGTGCAGATTTCTACTTAACTTGTACATATTAAATTACAAAACAATAATGCAATTAAAATAAAGAATTATAAGAAAGTTATTTTTGTTAGTGAGTTAAGCGAAGGCATGATAAAAAGTTTAGGAAAATCTTTATGAGGTATTGATGCTTATAATCGAACTTTAAATACAAATATTATTATAATTTTTAACTAGCTTTCATTCCGTAGCTTTGCCTGTGTTATATTAATTTTTCCCAAAGAAATGAGATAATTTCACGTAATATCTATAACGTATATATATAATTTTCTCGAGTCTCAAAGTATCTCCTTTTTATCTTAATATAGATTACAATTTAGAATACAAACATTTATTAAATGATCATATGGAAGAACAAGATTATAATGAACTCCATGACAATATTTATTGACAGAATTTTGTACAAAGCTGTACTGTAATTTATAAACAAGAACCGTTTCCAAACATTCTAGAAACGGAAAATTTTAAATTAAGGTTCAATTTTAATCATTATTAGAATCCTACGTGTGTCAACACGTACTCTAAACAAAATCAACAGTTGTTATTGAAGATGTGATGGAAAGAGTATTTGAAAGCAATTTCAGAGTTTATCAACATTCAAACGATGCGATAACATCGACACACACATCCGCGCGTTTGACGGCCGGGTATGACGTCACGACTCGCGAGCGTAGGAGGGCCGTCGTGGGAGTGGGAGGAGGGAGGTGAGTCGACAGCTTGGAGGGTGGGAGACAGCAATCAACAGTTGGTCCGGTTCGATACCCCGGCGCGTGCGTGCCGGCCCCGATATCACATGGCGCACGTAAACCATATGTTCGCAGCGTGCTCTTACGCCACTCTTACTACCTCTACATAGATGCTCAAATCGTACGCCCGCATGAAGCTAGACGAATCTCAATCAAAACGCCAATGCATATCTATTGAGTTGAGTAATTAGCAACGAAATATGGTAACTGGTAAAAACTTTGAATTAAGATGCGAACACATACGGTTTTCAATTTAAACTGTTTGCTTCGGCAAAACAATATCCAAGGCGTTCCACTTGAAACTGAAACATTCTTCTCCAATCTATTTAAATTGAGCAGTTCATTTGTTTTATCACTGTAATAATCAGAGACGAACAGTCGATTTAATTTTTGTATTCCGACAAGACATTCAATTCGAATTGTGTATCGATCACATTTGAATATTATTTTTAATACTGTAAGTATGCTATATGTTCATAAAATATGTATTATCTATATATATATAAGTACTATTATCATAAATAATTACAATAATTATACAGATGAAAAGAAGGAAAATACAATAGAATGTGGCTTTTACATTTCAAGCAAATTGAACTACTAACTTTAAACGCATACATTTTTTGCAAATCTTTCTTTGTTTCGAACAATAAAAAACGTTTTTTGCAACCTACAAAAACAAGAAAAAACGCGGAGCCCTGATTGTGGGTGAATCAGAGTATTTGCTCTGCGCGGAGTTTTTTAATCTTAATTAATTGTTAGGGGGTCTCAATAAAGGCATTACCAAGGAGAAAGCTTGTTCCAACGTAAGTTAAGACTTCAGAGTACCTTTGAAAGCGGTACAAGGGAATTAATTTGATTGATACAAGATAATTGGGGGAATGCGGGCTGGATTGATGGACGGACAAAATTAATTACCCTACGCATTTAGTTTTCTATTATTTCGGCTGATTGCTAATTGTTGCCGTCGGACCTTGTAACCTCGTTACCAATTATTGTCACAGCGCTGTTCATATTTCATGGACGCATTCATTATCAGTTTTATGTCTGCTTCGTGATGAAAGAGCGGCTAAAGTTGATTTATCATTTAATTTAGATCTATTGGGCTTATCGGTTATCAGGCTTTATTTAATATTCCGTTTTTCAAATCGGAAGTTTGTAGTATCCATTCATTTACTCTGATATTCAGTTTTTTATTGGAATGATGGTATTGATTACGAAATACCTAACATATTATCTTTCTTCATTATAATTTTTTATTTATATAATTTTTCATTTGATTATAATTTATATAAAGTTAATATATATTTAAGGTTCTCAAAGTTAGTTTAACATTTTTTGCGTTTGGAATATTTGTTATAAAAGTTTTATTTCAATTTATGTTTATCGTTTCTTTCATTCAAATCAATTGAACAGTGAACTATACATTAAACAGTGATTAGCTAGAGTATCAAATTATAGTTGCTGATGCATATATTTATATATATATTGTTACTTTAGGTATAATATTATTGTCAAATAAGCTTAACATTATCCTGGCTCCCGCAATTTGAACAGAAAAAACGGAAATGTGTCACCAAAAATGACAGTATATTTTTGATAGGTAGGTCAAGCGCTACCGGAAAAAATCGTTCCCAGAGTTTGGGCGAATTTAAATATGGCTAGCAGCCTCAGCCCGCGTCACTTCGACATTAACATAATTCAACAAAAAAAACACCCGCCCTTACTTAGAAAAAGGCCCTTTTTCTGCGCGATCTGACCCGACCCGACACTTCACAATATGGAACAAGTTACGGAAACAAAATTGTTCTTGTATATGTCGTCACTAGATATCCTATATGTATAATGTGCTGTATTTATTTATGTTTCATACACACTGAAAGTCTTCTATAAAGAAATAAAATATATATATATATATATTAATATAATTTGCATCTACTTTAAAAAAGCAAATTCTGTCTACGAGTTGGTGTAATTTGCTTATGTAAAAATAAATCACTCCTGATATATCAAATTTTAGAAGTAGCAATCATTTCAACATATATGTATGTGTCAACAATTATAACCATCACTTATTAGGCATCTCGGTTGGTGTCAGGACGGGCTCAATAAACCCAGCGTGAAATATTCACACAAAACATTAGGCCGGCCATATTTCCGCGCCGGAGAGGGGCCCGGGTCCTTAACCTTCTGCCGGAGCTGAAATAAATATAATTCCTCGGATGACAGATATCAGCAAGCCTTGTTTATTTATACTTTCACCCTGAGCCGAGGGTCGCACTCGCACACGTGGGACGTGCCTGCATCTCTACGAACGTAAATGATCCTCGCTGGATGCAAGATCTCATTAATAAATCAACACCGACAAATAACGTGATAAATCGGAAGCACTATTTATCCTTGGTCATTTTCAACATGGCCAGCGAAATAAAAGCGGCCTCGCATTACAAGATCCGACATTGAAAAAGGATCGGCTAAATAATTCGGGTAACGCGAAAGCGCCTAAAATAAATGTGGTAATTTCATTTACAAAAAAAGAGCCTCACGACGCATATATTTAAATATATCAGCATAATCTTTTGATTGTACAGCGTGCGTGTGAAAATGAGACGCCAAGAGGGTTAAATGCGTAGTACCGCCTAGTCGCTCCACGCTTCTAATGGATGACAAGAAAGGAACGAGCGAATAAATATAACTACCGCATTAAACCGCCATTGCGAGCTTTCAGTGGACTCGGTATTACGGACGTGGAGTGTGACCTTAAAGGCTTCTTTTTACCAGCAAAAAGAACGGATTAGTCCGTTTTAGCCATAACACGCTAGTGAATTAGAGACGGGCACTTATGTCGTCAGCCGCGGTAAAAAACGTTTGGTCCCTTCACCAAAAAAGTAACCTCTATATAGGGCCGCCACTTTCGGGAGAGGGCGCGATGAATCTAACGAGCTGCGGAGTTGTGACAGCCCTGACAGCTGACATATTTCGGTCATTAATCAGACGGTCATAGATATATGTTAGTACTACAAACTGGGGACTGCGATACCCAATCATGCCTTGAAAAAGTGAAACAAACTCGAGAGGTGGATGAACTAGAGGCTCTTTTAAATTTAAACACGAATCGTTAACTTAAACTGAGCCTCAATTTTATGGGTGCGTGAAATGTTCGGTCATTAACGTATTTTACGTATACTTATCCGTTATTTGATCTTATAATAGCATACACGAAGGGTAAAATGTATTAAAAATATTAATAGCTTACGTGGCGTGACAGGCAATAGCGAACAGAATACTGAATCAAGCACCACAGTTGAAGCGAATTTTGGCGTGAATAGCGATTTAAATTTTCTATACATACTTACATTCTAATAATGTGTAGCTGCGTCCTGTTTGTTAGTGTGAAGTGAGAATCAGACTTTATGGCAAAAAACTAAGTATATTCAAAATAGAGTTTGTTTTTAAACAATACTAGCACGATTAGTCAAACAGTCGCCTTGTTTATTTTATAAGTTTCTCGTCGGGGAGCGAGCAGTCGCCATGCCGTGCTTAGAAAGAATAAACAAACAGAAACTTATATAGGATATAAAAACCCAGTAATAAACTTAATACCACTAATTCTTTGAGTTGATTTAGCTAGCAGTTTAATGTTCGTTAACTCATGTGGTTAATTGTGTGTTTTGGTTAGACAAGCGCTTCTTGAATTCCAATTTATAGTTTGTAGCATGGTTATTATATATAGGTATATTGATGTAAGCTTAGGATATATATATACAACATAATCCTTTAAGATGAAATAAAATACGTGTTTAATCTTGCTTCACTGTAAAAAAATTTAAAGCTTGATAATATTTTTAAATAATTTTGTTAATTATTAACCATTACCATCGACATCATCTCCCTCAAGAAGCTCCAAACCGATCCGTCGATCAGATTTTGATCAAATCTTGTTCATTCAAACTTTCCTTACATACGTATGTTTGTTTTGTATATTATATATTTATATACACCTGCAATTGCTTAAATAACACTGTAAGAATTTGATATTCGTTTTCAAACACCACAAACATTACTGGAATATACATGTCACTGAATTGTTTTAATGTTGTTGTTATATTTGGATATTTTCTCATAGATTTTAGCATTACGATAATTTAAACATATAATATACATATTGTACTTTATGTAACTGCCATATATCAATTAATTTTTTATTGTAGCGTTTATGTCAGCAATATAATTTGGCGGTAAATTTGGTTCTAATTTAATATATCCATAACATCTGAATGACGGTCGCTAATAAATCTAATAACATCGTTATCGTCATACATATATATTTCAGTTGCGGATACTGCCAAGTTATAACATGAAATTAAACGTATATCTCACAGAGTGAAAGATAAACCGTTATTATACCAAACAAAAATCGATACAATACTAAACTCTTTTTCTTCGAAAATATCATCATATGCTATCAAAAAAATATACATATACGGGATATTTTGGATTTAAAAATAAATATAACAACTATAACAAAATTTAATTTTACCAAATTAAAATTCGATAACTTCGTACCGCCTAAAAATAACAATACCTGCATATAAACAAATGCGTGCGATATAAACAAACCATCACATTGCATAACAAAATGTGATCTGCCATCGCAAGATAGCGGGATTCCAAAACTTTATAATAAACAAATAACATTCACAGAAACATGCGCGGAAGTATTGCTATTATATTAAAAAAAGAACACACAAAGTGTAGTATTTACGTACACAAGCGATTCATTGCATTTTCGTCATATTTGAAATTTAGCATAAAAAATCATTTTCCGCGTGCTGTGGTGGTTTTTGAATTTATATCTTGGATATCAATCTTGCTACAATTTATCTTTACGTGGCTGTATACCTTAGATGCGTTGCTGTGACTTGCAGCACAGGCTGGTCAAAAAAAAATGCCTAGATTATAGTTATACCTATTAGTTTGTTGGTAATGAATAATTCATATTAAGTAATTATTATTAAATAAAATATTAAATTCTCAAACAAATTCAGAAATACATCAAACAAATAAATGTGCGTTGCAAAACAACAACACATTCACATTCCCTTCAGGTTGTTGAGATTTTGCAACGCATCGGGTATGTATGCGGCTAAGCATGTGGACTGCTACGAGTAGTATTTAAACTAATTTATTTTTATAGGTACTAATTTATTTTTATATTATAATTTATAATTATTTAATGTGTATATATATATATATACAATCGAGGTAAGACTCGCGCTTAATAATAATGTATCCGACATCTTTCTATACGAACAACCTACAGAATTGATTTCCGACGATCAAATAGGCAGTAACAAGGAACATATTATTACGTAAATGTATGAAAAAAGGCTTGGGGTTGAGCGAAGCCAAACAGCCAACAAATGTTATGGGCGCCTTTATTTTAGGGCCGCACTTGTCGACGTCTGACGATAGCCAATAAACCGGAATGGAGCGGGCCTTCATACTCTCAATGCTCTTTGAAATCGGACACCTAAAGTACATAGAACAACACGTCAAGTCATTACTCTAGTATTATCGGATTTTTTTATGTAAAATCTGGAAAAAATCGAATGAATATACACGGAGAAGAATTGTAATTAAACATTATACGATTATGGGAATACTATTATTAATACAAATGTAATATTAATGGTTTAATGGTTTAAGGTATCTATTTAGAATTTATTTATAAATTTATGATAACCACGGCAAATATTGGACTTTAATACCATGTTTAAATAGCAAACCTTTTGATTGAGTACTTCTAGTGTAAGATCACTAGAAATAACTTTTTGTGTTCGCTCTCCCTAAGAAGTAGGCTATAGATAAATTATGTGTAAATGTTATTTGCGTTTATTTTAGTTCCTATAAAATAAACACTAGGCAGTTCAAAATACTGTAGTCACTAAGTATCTACTACTAAGTATATGCATGACTTTCAAAAATGTCTTAAAAATCAAGCTTCTTTTCAGTGTTCACTTCTGACTAATGTTATGTACTTAGTGAAATTAATGTAAGTTACTATCTCAGGTTTTCAATAGTCACGGCATGAAAATCCCTATCCGAGTAATAGATATAAAAAATATGAGGGATTTTAGGTATCTTTTCCATTTTATGAACGGAGGTACGGATAATCAAATAATACTAATTTCTACAGACACAACATCGAATGCCGACCTTTTTCTTCAGAACAACGAAACGAAATTTATAGAACCAATAAGGGATTTACAAAACTACTTGATTTAGAGTTATTGTCAAAGTTTCAGTTTTGCAGATACGTTGAAATACCATTAATATAACGATTGGATTTATCACTGCGTCAAAAGGGTGCGCTGTTTGTATTGTTATAAACTGATTCGTTATTTATTCCAAAACTAAAACAGTTGTAGAATGAGGATAAATTAAGTGAGTTTCTTTTAAAAGGTAACATGAACTACTTGCACTTATGTTCGTTTCAAAATGGTTCAATATCCAATACTTTACCGCCACCACCACAATGCTATCGAATGTTCTAATTTATATTATATTATATGTACATCGTGCATACAGTACGTGTGTTTAAGTGTGCATTTTGTTTTTTTTTATTTCAATATACCAATGCTAAATAAATATAGTGGAATTAGACTAATAAATTCATTTCATTTAAATAAGAATAAAGAGAAAACATATTCTTAGCATAAACGAAACATTTCTGTTAAAATCATATTAATTAGGACTGATGATCATAATTATGATTACGAAATATGTATCTCATCAACATTGCCGTTAATAGATCGCGACCGTTACTTGCTTTAGAAACGTAATGTAGCTTTTTAAGTATCAATAACAAAAACCAATTGAAAAACATGTTTTAAAGAATTCAATACGTATTCCTTAATAATGTTCAATTTGAGATAATCAGCCGAATGGGAAATACTATATATAGCTATAAGACTAATAAAAATAAGATTAAGGATATCAAACGATTATGCACTAAATATCTTGTTACTTAGAAGATGAGCAATAAAACAATCAGCTTTTCATAACTCCCCGCGAGCAATTTGAAGTTTCGTTTGAAGTTCGAAAATCAGCGCATGTTTAGGACACTTTTTATTCAAGATATTGTGATTTTTCCGAAATATTAAATTATAGAAGACCTAAAATATATTTTGTACAGTAACATGTTCATTTCAGGTTATTCTGTACAGTACATTTAAAAAAAAATTGTTTTTGACACCTTGCTCACACTATGCACCTTAAAGGAATTCATCAAGTATAAATAGATAAGGCGACTTAATTTTCCGACGTCTCACCCTTCGCGTTGATTACACAGTTTATCAACTTGTAGCTGTGCCATAATTTCAGATTGAGAACTGATAAATTTACTTAAGCTTCATTTTCACGACCATCGAGTTTTTTTTAATGCAACTGTGGAACAACTTAAAGATAAAAGTAAAATTAGCATTTCATGTGATTTAAATACTCAGAAAAAGTGGAATGTCATAACCAAATGCCTAATCTAGTTTCAAGCGTATAAAATATAATATATTATTAAATAAATACGTCAATTTTATGTTGTTTTCATTTAATCAAAAGTGTAATTTCGCAGTCTGTCTAAGACTGTGAAATTACAACAAATTACAACAATTGCCGAAGAACTTTCGAGCCGTGGAAAATATCCTGAGAATAGCTTAAGCGTATG
Source organism: Scirpophaga incertulas (assembly GCA_036419045.1). Lineage (NCBI taxonomy): Eukaryota > Metazoa > Arthropoda > Insecta > Lepidoptera > Crambidae > Scirpophaga > Scirpophaga incertulas. Next base: position 13,224,672 of record CM071641.1, read on the forward strand.
CGTACACTTAGCGAATCGTCAACGTGAGCCAGATGTCGTGCAAAGAGCATGTTCGCAGTGCACCCCCACCCGCTACAGGAATCTCGTAAAAGGAATTTCTCGACCTTATCGCTTTTTGAAATAAAATGTAGCTCTACGCGCCGTACGTGTTTTATTACAACGCGTCGCTTGGATTTATCTCATGGCCGCTCCGACGAGCGTTGAACAGTTTTTTTTTCAGATCGGGCAACATTTGAAAAAGAATCCCGTTTACACGATTTACTTCCCTTCCATCCTTCTTACGTTTTTCGTACGTGTTAGACGGGTCTGATAAGGCTTGGATAAATAAGAACGGAAAGAAAACAGGAGACCTTAACGCCCATCTCGCCGTCGAGCTATCTTTTGACGTATTTATAATTTGCTTTCGTGAATTACCGTAAAATTCAATGGAAATTATAACATCTTAATTACTATATGTGTATGTATTTTTAAATATCTGTAAGTTTTGGCCGGAAAATATCAGAAATAAAAAATACATACGAATACATATCTAGCAGAAATACGTATATAAATGTAATTTATGGTTTTCGTAAAAATTTATAGAACACTTGAATACAAAATGTTAAAATTCAAAAGACCTACAATTGCACGAAACGTTTTCAAAGTTATGTCTGTAGTCGTTTGACCAGTGAATATGGAAAGCCTCAAACTGTGACTACTGGAAGGGAAATACTTAAAATCACTTAATTTAAAATTCGAATTAGGTCGTTGGAGGGTAGGCTCAATAAACTTGAGTATTACACAGTTTTATGCAAATCACGGTCTCAGTGTTTAAGTGTTTGGGGTGAGCATTAATCATGTAATACTGTTTGTGTGTAATGCACAACGAGGCGACGTCGGCGAGAATTGATGGAAGAGTGGCACTGGGGGGACAGGCGGTTAATGATCCGCCCCCGTTGTGGCTGTGGGCGAACGCAGTCTTTCACTGTGCAAGACATGTTCAGATTATTACTTTTATCCAGTTGCATAGTCCTTTAATATACATGTATTTCATCATTCCTTATAAATAACTAAAATGTCTTACCATTATATCACTCTTATCGGAAATCGGTTGCCCAATAATGGGACGTAGAAGGGTTGAAGCAGAAGGTAATTTATAGACAAACACTTACTGGTCACACATTCTAATGAAATTTAAAATAAAACGCATAAGTAAGTAGCAATAAGTACAGTTTTATTCTTGAGAATAATTTTAATGTTTGTCATATTTATTTTCAATATATTGTACTCTAAATGTATTTCAGTTTAAGGTATAAATTCTGTTGCTTTTGTTTTCATGAATTTTACTTTCTAATACTTCTTTAATACATATTTTAACCTTTTTATACTTCATTGTGTATAATCATACGAACTTATTCATAACAGTATTGTGAATCTGAAAGCACTTTGTAGAATGTTAAGTTCCTTTGCGCGAATATTTCGCAGAGCCTTTTGGTAGCTGTTCTATATCTGTCTACATTAATCAGTCCTATTCCCGTTGACAAGAACGCCGGACATCTTAATTTGGCCAGAAAAATTCGAACACAATTTGTAATTGTCACAGTTACTTTGTGTAAATCAGTTGAATAATAGTTTGTGGACAAGAAATGGGCCTGTCTGCGAGCACCCATATAATAATAATGTTTTAAAGCTTTCTGCCACATTCAATACTAAAACCGTGGACCATTTCTTTGGTTCACTTAATATAGACCGCTTTTTGAGTGCTAACAAAAAATAGAATGTTAACAAAAAATGTAAACAAAACTATTGTATTCAGGCACGGGAAGATTCTGTCCTTTAGTTTGATATTTTGTAATTCAATATTCGTTATCTGAATTCTATTTTGTATTGTTACCCGTTCGTCCCACCTGCAACTTTGTATTTACATTATGTATAAACATTTGTTTTTCTTGTATTTTGTTGGACGTTAGGTAGTTAGAAATCATGGAATAGGGATGTAGCCGTAATTTCAGAGATACTAAGATCCCCGATGGTCATAAAACGGAACTTATTAGTAGACGCTCTAGATATTGTCAGCAATTGTAGGTTTTATGTTATTGAAATCAAATCCATCCTTACATTCAATAATAAAGATCACATTAAACAATATAACAAAGAATAAAGACGGCGTTTGTTTCTTTAAAAGTGCCATTGACTTCCGCGACCTAACTCAATTCATCAAATCACACTCCAAATCGTTGATTTACAAAGGCTCTTCGCAAGGGTTCTTGAGGAAACTGAAGCGCGACGTAAACAAACGTTTTATTTTATACAAACATAAATACGATTAAGCGGAAAGTGGACGTTAATATGAAATGTTTTTCAGTCGATGGAAATCAAATCAACTTTTTACTTCTACATTTTTTTTGTAGTTTCAAAGGCGTAAGAGCAAGATTTCCTTTGTACCAAAGGAACTTAAATATACAAGTAAGTACTAATAATACCAATTGTTAGTGTAAGTCACCAATTAAAGAATCTAACATTCTGGGTCCAAGGAAATTTTTATATATCAACCAATGAAGACCGAACTAATACTCCTACAGAAACAGCAATTGAATACACTAGTTTTTTTTAGCAGGAAGGCGCTGGATGCTAGAAGCGCTAGATGGATCGAAGTGAAGATTGGCTAGGTCTATCTCCGACAGTGGGCATCTTTCGACTGAATGATGATGATGTAGTTTTTTATCATAATATCCGTCACTATCGAGGGGTTTATAAACCGTGTAAACCACGCTGGCCCAGGCGGGATACTTATCCTTATATACATCTTTGAAGTTCTTTGCAGGTATATAGACTGGTTACCTCACGATGTTTTCCTTCACCGTAGAAGTGATAAATGTACATATGAAATTCGAAAATCGAAAAGTATATTCAACCAAGCACTAGGATCGTTTCGAGTCAGCTTTTAATTAAGAGTTTTATTTTATACGTTTGAAAAACTTTAAACAATATTTTCGATTCGGACTTTAATCCGCATGTCTGTTCTGAGCGAAAATTGCAACTGCATTGTTTACCTTTTACTTTGTTATGACAAAACAACTTTCATTATTTAAGCCGAGAGACGTTATCATTTGAATCGAGCAGTGGCTCGACATATGCCTCCTCAAGGATCTATGCAACGATTGGTCCTGTACAGCCGTGATTCAGTGCCTTTCTGCGACTTTCACCAAATCGTTGGTTCAAACCTTTGCAATCCTACGTTTTCCGACATTATGCCACTTGATGACCACTAGAATTTAACGTTTGCAATTCTTAACCATTAGAGAGCTAAGCAGCGATTTTGCGCTGCCGCGATTTGTATCGAAAAGTGCGACGCACCTTTTTCTGTATAACCCAAAAAGATTTATTAAAATGGATTAATATTTGTCTAAATGAGAGTGTTTTATTTGACACCATATTTTTTTCTTTTAGAGTAATCAAAATATGCATAGCATTTGCCAATAGATTTTTACAAAAATTGCTTAGCACTCAAACGGTTAAGATTATGTCGGTAATTCTGATTCTTCGGCGGATTATGTAATTTTCGGTTCGATTAGGCAGATAAATTCCGAGCACAGACTTCTCCACAAGATCCATTGCAAGTAGTCAGATTAGATTCCACATCACCATTGGCAACACGGAGGAATCAAAGAGTTTCCTCTTGAGACGTTGCGGTAGGTGTGCCGAAATTACACTAGGTAATTTTTTGAAAGATGCCGAGTTGGTTTCGTTGATAGACTTCTTTCTAATTATGTAACTTTATGCACTCTTGATATATTGTTAATTTATCAACGTCCAAATATTATATAATAGATTTACAATGTCTTGACTCAATTGATAAAATGTAGTTAATTAAACAAAATTAAAATTGTTTTATTAAAAACTAAACCTAAATAATGTATTCACTTCTCTGCTACGATTATTAATCTAGACTACGGTATTGATTATAGGCAAAATTTAAGCAGCGTGTGGTGTGAAATATGTAGCTTATGTATGATCTGCAGAAATTTGTTCAAGGTTTGGGCTACAACGACATATAACATCTTATCGCATGGGGCGATGTTTATTTAAAAAAAACCGGCCAAGTGCGTGTTGGAATCACGCACAAAGGGTTCCGTACCATTGATTTATGAAATTAATGGAAGCAGTTTACGATTTACCAGGTATTAAAAAAACTACTTACTAGATCTCGTTTAAAACAATTTTCGTTGGTAGTTTTTACAGTAATGTACATCAAATGTTTTTTTTAGATTTTTCATTTTCTTATTTATGAAGTTAGAGGGAGGGGGACCAACTTTTTTCCACTTTGGAAGCGTCTGTCACGCAAACTATTCGGTTTAGAAAAAAAATATTTTAGAAACCTCGATATCATTTTTGGAGACCTATCCATAGATACCCGTACACACGTACGTATTTGAAGAAAAAAAAATGAGGTTCAGTTCTTTGTATGGCGAGCCCCCAATATTTATTATTATTTTTTATTTTTGCATCAAAATCTTAATGCGGTTCACTTAATACATCTACCTACCAAGTTTCAACAGTATAGCTCTTATAGTTTCGGAATAAAATGGCTGTGACATACGGACGGACAGACGGACAGACAGACGGACAGACAGACATGACGAATCTATAAGGGTTCCGTTTTTTGCCATTTGGTTACGGAACCCTAAAAATAGAGAAAGTTGGACTAACCTGGTGTGGGGTATAGGGGCTTGGCGCCGCAGCGTAGGGCTGCGGCTGCGGCGGCGGGTAGCGGCAGGGCTGCGGCGCGTACGCCGCGGGCCACTGCTGCGCGCCGCCGCGGAACTGTGCGCCCGCGCTCGCCATGCGCGCCGCGCACGCGCCCGCGCCTGCGCCTGCGCCTGCGCTTGCGACCGTCACTGCGCCTACGCTCGCGCCGCTCGCCGAACGGCAGCCGCCGCTGCTACTCTGTAACAAATAAAATATAGAGCGTCAATATATTATTACCCTTTGCTCTAAGGTTGTATTTTTGTATATCTATAGTGAACAAAGTAAAAATTTACTGGACCGGTAAATTTGTAATTAAGAGAGTTTGAGACCGGGAAAGGAAATAGGATAATTTTCACGGGGAAAATCCTATTCCTATATGAAAATACGGTTTGATGTGGGTGTAGCTTCTGGTGCACAGTTTCACATAAAAAAAAACTTTTATATAAATATATAGTCCGAAAAAGATGCTAATTGATATAAGCTAATAAAGAAAATCTAATTAAGCTTAATACATACAATATTGCATACAAACCTGTCTGAAGGTATCTTTAAGATATAAACATAAACGAAAAGTATAGAAACAAATATACCCTATATCGATATTCTCACTTAATCCGATTTTTTATAATATTGTTGACTGCAATCGTTATAAAGAATCCATACTGGAAACTGTTTGATTCATGGAAGAATAATAACTATGTACGTACAGTAGAAATAACTTTCAAAAGCGTTGAAGATTTAACATAAAATATGACTGGTAAAATTGGAAAAGTTGTAGACAAATAATTTCAAGATGAATATGTGGTATCTTCATACATCTTATTTTATATTCATTTGTAATATATTATATCCTAGTAATGCGATATATATTCATGTGAAAGTTTACAGATTTGTGTTAAATTTGGTATGAATATATTTTTAAAACAGAATAAGACAAAAGAATACATTTTATTGCATCATGATGTATAATCCAATTATGAAGATAGAATAGCCACGAGTAAATTATAATAATATCCTCGTAATATTTCACTTCAAAAAATGTTGCTGTTATATTATATACTAGCAGCCCGTCTTCCGTCTTCGCACGGGTATTAAACAAATATTTTTTTTTTACACATACACAAACACACTATCCCATGCATACTTTCCCGTTTGCCGTTTTTTTTTGTTTCATTAAAAAGAGTAATGAAGGACACCTACATTGCTATTATTATTATGGTGCCATCTAACCGAACGGCAAGATACGATGTGACAACTAAAATATGTTCTGTAAAGACGCAGTACATTATTTTGTTCTATTATCAATAATTTAGAATGGTAATTTTTTCACACCTTATTTTACATTATTGGAGTTTTAATATAGATCCCTAACATTTTTGAAAAATCAAAATAGCTTATATTCAGCGGAGATAGTGTAGCTTTCTAACAGTGAACGAATAAAGCATCTCTCCTTGTCAATGTGAAGCATTAATTTGTATGAATGTCTTCAATTATATTTATATATAATATCTAATATAACTCTGACATAAAAATAAAAAATATCATGTCCCGTTTATATGATTTGTAGCTCGGTAAATTAATAAGAAATATTCACATAAAATGTGTTTATTTAAACTAATTCAAGTAGTTCAGAAGTGATGATTATATTTCCTTTGACTAATTTTAATAGCACTTCTGTGCGACTAGTATTCTACCTATGACCTAACACTTCTGTGTTTACCTCATCGAGGTTAGTGAGGGTGCGACCTCATCATACTGCCGCGGCCATATGACTACATGAGATTGGCATCTACTGTGCAGAGCCATGACGAATTGACGCTCCGGCTAGACTTTCGCAAGCCGCCTGGCCTAGGGCTGGCGATAGTTTCGATAAGTTTAATAATAAATAACTTCCTTTTCGATGCTCAAACAAACCCCTTAATAATAATTAGAATAACTCATTGTCGAAAATGATGAATGGTAGACTTATGAAATTTCAGTTTACACCGGCTATTAACGTGTCACGTAACAAAGTAAAAATTATTGAATGTATGAAATGAATAAACGTTGTCATAATGGATTGTCATAATGGAGTGTAATTACCATAAATCGCAGTTTCTAGTGTCATCTGTGATTGCATTTTACAAATACGGAATTATTCTGAACGTTCGTTTCATATTACATACATAAATTAATCCTTGCTCACTTTCTCTTTAGATTAAAAGTTGTTCAACAATAAATATTGTATAGAAGGCAACCCTAAGGCATCTAGCGTATCCTATTTATGTGTTTATAATACGTATAAGTTTGTATAATCACTACGCCTCGGCGGAACGTTTCTATTTGCCGGAACAATCTACACTTATGAATATTGCAGACGGTGACGTAACATTTCAAGTGTGTTGATAACTAATAGATCTCACAGACACAGGTTTTATTCATAGATTGGATGGTGAGGAAGATGTGGAATGATGATAAATACGTACACAATATCCCTAAGGTCTAATCATCGACAATATTGATAACCGAATGTAATATAACGCCTCTAATAGTCGTACACTCAATTGTTATTCCGCATGGGCGTGTTCACGAAAAATGAGATTTATAGTAGCAATAACAATGTATA